>JAWNND010000931.1:0-1305327 GCA_035043265.1 Drosophila testacea
GTTGTTGTTGTGGTTTTAAGCAGTCTATCTAATATGATAATGAATGTTAATTGAAGTTGCAGGTAAAACATAGTCCAATGTTTAAGAATGTCCGTGTTTACATTTAAGTACTGATGTTCAGCAAAGCGAACCAATATTTGTCAAATTTATAAATCAACTACAACATACGCTCGCTAGCTGAAATCTCGTGAAGAAATGTGGAGTGAAAATTAGAAACACTTCTCAGAGTTATAGCAGGACCTTATGTGATTTTTTAAAAGGAAGCAAAAATGTACAGGGGTGCTCCACAAAGCTCTAGATCTTTTGTCGACAATTGCTTTTGTTAAAAAGTGTTCCGCCATTGGCCACTTTGGGAACTACGACACGTCACCTGTCATTTAATAGATTCAAATAATTAGCGCATCAGGTCAAAGATTGAATTTTATGATACAGTAAAAACTAATGTATAAATATAAGATTTGGCTACTGTAGCTCCACAGGAGAGCAAGGTTGTTATAAATTAATTCTAATAAATAAAATAAAAACATGAAAGCTTAAAATTAATTCCAAAATATATCATTCAGTCGGCAGGGCCCGACATGTAAAATACCCTGTGAACCTGCTCTCGTAAATGCATATAGTACTAGGTATATGCAAGCACATTAGAACACATATGTTACACACGCAAGCACAAAACATTCGTGTCACTACATGGAGTAATTGTCTTCGAATAACATCCGTGTTTATAATACAATTGCGATCAAATTTTCACGGTAGTGTTACAATTAAAATTTGAAATTAAAATTTTTTGTGCGTGCCAATATAAAAAGTCTTTATACAAAATGAGGTGCTTTTAGGTCTTACCCTCTCTGAGATCCTTTTGTTCATACGGACAGACAGACGTACATGGCTATATCGTCTCGGGGGGTCGCCTCCTTCTGCCTGATACATACTTTTTTTGGGCAAACCCTTAATATACCCTCACATGGTATAACAATGAATGAAACTAAAGTGTTGGTGCTAGGGTATTATACCTTCGGCTAGTAGCAGTAGATTTTTCAATTGTTGTTGTTACTTATGCTCCAGCGGCGGCACCAGCTGCACTCATAAAACGTTGGAACCGCTGTCCAGCATATAAGAGAGGAAGTGCAAAGGCGATAGAGAAAGGGAGAGAACGATTGTAATTTATGGACCAACAAACAACATTGTTGACATTATTGACAAGCAGCACCAACAGCAACGGCAGCTTTTGGGGGCACATGCTGACAGGCAATTGCCGTCAGTTTTGGGTTCCAAAACAATATGCTTTTTATGATGGCGCTGACCTCCATCTCCTCATTGCCCCTCTCTGGATTCACTTGGCCATAATTTGCCAGCTGCGACTTTTAAGTAGCTCGCGCCAACCTCCCGCACATCCATTCAACTACCAACATCTTCTACATCGATCTGTGTTGGCCACTTTTCATTTTTCGTTGTTTGAGTTGCATATAAAATATTGGCAATTTAAATAAAACATGTATACGTTAAGTTGATATAAAGGGGTGGAGATGCTAGTCTCAGCAAGGGAAACTGATTGAATTGTTAATAAAAGGGCCAAATAGATTTTACATTGTGAACATTTTCCCATCGCAGACAAAAAAAGACATGAAAAGCTGGCCAATATTTCCCAATCATTAATTGTCTAATGCTGCATTTGGACTAGTTGACGCAGTGCAAGTCTCGCGATTTCAATAATTGGCGTCCAAGCTCAACACATAGCTTGTGCGCACATTAGTCGACTGAGTTGACGAAAAACCGGTTTGCCAACTAATTTTCGCGATGATAATGAAGTTGACAGTAATTTAAACTAGCTGATATCCAAATTCATTGATGTTCACGTTGCTAATGCTGCATTGTATCGAAAGGATTTTCAATAATATTGTGTATATTTCGAAGGCGTTAAATAAGAAATGTATCAGTACTCATGCATATGTAAGCTTTAAGATAAAATGAGCACAATGGCATCAGCTAAGATTAGAAAATTGATGATTTTCTTTTCTGCCGCATCTGCTTTTGTTTTCTTCGGTTGACATTGCTATTGCTCTCGGTGCATTTGTACATAAAGTTGGCCAACACAGAACAAAAGAATGAGCATGAAGTCAACTTAATTTTGTCTTCAACTGTTGACAGATGGCATTCAAACTATGTTGATACTCCCAAAGTCAACCGACGCTTTTCACATTGTCAATCTACAGTCAACGCAATAATTGACCAAGTTGACCAAGTTGACAGCTGTTACCACTAGGATTGATTAATGCTAGGTTCACATTGCGCCACAGAGTGTCAGGGGTGCATCTGGGCATTAAAACCGGTAATTCAAATTGCGGAAGCTTAGATGCCAAAATGCAGCCCTGACACTTAGTGCCAAGTCCTGGGGCGCAATGTGAACCTAGCATAAGTTAATATCAAAATTGACTTGTTTGTCAACTAGTCTAAAAAACAATGTCAAGTTTGTTGTTAATATTAAAAAATACTTCCGTTGCAAACAAAATTGAATTATAAAATCGTTGTCGAATATTATTAGCGCTCTCTAGCGTTGTTAATTTATACAGTAACAGTGGCGCCATCTCTTCTGCAAAATATTTCCATTAAATAGGCGATTAATAATCAAGTGCTAATTATGAATACAAATGTAAAATACCAGCCATTATTTATTATATTCACTTTACTCGTGAATTATAGCTAACTTGACAAAAAATAATAATAATTAATTTACCAATCGCTTTCATTGATCGAGATATCGATTAGATGCTGTCCAAGCAATCCTGTCGATATTTAACCGTTGTTTTTTCTCGACTGCGTCGTGCCACATTCAGTAAATTGTTAAAAAGAGCATTTGCTAATTTCGGTAAGTTTTTATATAGTCATACCTACGCATTTGTGTGCATCACTTTACAGTTTATGCCATATTTTCATCAAACTAGATGCAGCGCACTATAAACATGCCTAAAGTAAAATCAAACAACGAAAGTAAATCGCAAAAGACGCTTCCACCTTATCAGCAGAGAGATGAATTCCCTGCGAAGATGCAGCGTACAGTCAAGAATGGAATTGAGGTGGGAACCAAGAATACCAATGAGTACCAGAAGAATGTAAAGTCAGATCCACTCAGTACTGAAAATGTTCTGAAATGTTTTATGCAACACCACAAGAAATCCCTTGACTCGACTACGAAAAAATCGTTGGACATTATAGAGAATATGCAAAAAATCAACATGGCAGTCTTGGAGGTAAAACAGGAAAATGCGAATTTAAAAAAAAGGTAAGTTGCATGCCAAATAATGTGAATTATGATGGGTTCTCACTGGGTCATAAAGCGTCACAAAACAATGTTATAGCGTCACAGAGAAAAGTAAACGTAAAAGGGTATGTCTTGAACATTTTGTGTAACACAAATGTGACGTCATGGTAAGCACTAGTGTCATGTGTCATGCAGAGGCTGTCGTGTTTGTTGCCCCAAATATATATTTATTTAATCTTTAAGTTAATTATAAATTAATTCATTAATGACAAAGAGCAAATTTAATTTAAAAATGTAGTATGATTGATATTTCTAATATGTAACCTAATTTGTAAGTTAATTTTAAACACCTGTTTCCGTTCAACTTACTCAAATGAATCCTTTACACCTGTAACCGGAAGGTCGAGCAAGTTTGTTGTTTTCTGGCACACTTCAACATGATATGATTGGTTTTTTCTCGAATAAAGCGACACAATTTTGACGATCTGTGAGAGCTTATGACGCTATATTATAATGACAAGTAGTGTTCACATTCAAAGTTGTGGCGCAAATGTGAACACTTTTGACCTGTGCCATTGAGCGC
Organism: Drosophila testacea; assembly: GCA_035043265.1. Lineage (NCBI taxonomy): Eukaryota > Metazoa > Arthropoda > Insecta > Diptera > Drosophilidae > Drosophila > Drosophila testacea. The sequence continues at coordinate 3,843 of JAWNND010000931.1, forward strand.
TATAAAGCATCAAATTGTGACCCACTGAGAACCCAGCATTGTTGATGTAATTGTTATTGTGTTTTCAGAGTTTTTGCGATGGAGCAGCAAGCGCAGGAGTTGAAGGATCAGCATAAGGAGCTGCTACAGGATAAAGAAATGTTAATGCAAAAGTGTGCCGCGTCAAATGCTAAGTATACATTATTGGAAACTGGGTACGACGAAAACTTGGCTACTCTAAGTTCAAAAAATCTTACTCTCAAAAACAAGCTGTTGGCCCAAAGTAATGTAAATCAAGATTTTCAGCAGCAGGTAAATATCACTAGTTATTGTTACTGAGTAAATGAAGTAAATAATGATTCCTTTCAACATTCATAGCTGAAGAAAGAGAGAGAGCAATCTCAGAAAGTGATTGCTGAATTGGAAGTTTTAGTGCAGGAAAAAGAGAACCAGATGATCGAACTGCAAAAGAATAATGCACAGCTTCAGACGCGTTACAGTCAGATAGAAGCTGCTTTTGAGGAGGAGAAGTTGCAACTAAAAGAGAATTGTGACAAACTTGAACAGCTTAAAGAGGTGTGTACATTCCGAAGCAGTTATTCTGATTGTCGATTGTAATACTAACATTCATGGGCCTTTCAGACGCAACTAGCACAGCTACAAGCTCAGATGCAGCAAGAGATCGAGGAGAATTCTCATCGCGAGAAGCAATCTCAGGAAATAATATCTCAATTGGAATCATTCGTGCAGACAAAAGAGAATCAGATGGTCGAATTGAAAGTCCAATATGCACATCTTCAGGAGAATAATAGTCAGTTGAAAGCTGCTTTCGAGCAGGATAAGCTTCAACTAGAACAGAAGTCTGTGGCACTGGTACAACTTAAAGAGGTACGTACATTTTGAAGTATCTTCTTAATTAGTTTAATGAATCATAAATTGCAGAAGGAACTATCGCAGGTACAAGCGGAGTTGGAGCAAAAGACTGCTGCTTATGCTCAGCAGATCGAGGTGACTGCCCAACGTGATTCTGAATTGAATAAGTTTTCGAACGAGGCATTAGTCACAGGACAAAGATTTGAGACCGAAATGAAGGAGAAACAGGCAAAGATAGATAAACTTCTTGCCGACATTAATTCATTTAAAACTACTGAGAATCACTTGCAATTCGAAATCGAAGCTCTTAAAGAAGCCAACGAGCAGCTAAAAGCAGATAAAGCTGAACAAGAAGCTAAGTCTCGACAGGCCCTGAATACGCAAGAAAGTCAAATGACGGAGCTGAAGAAGCGATATAATGAAATTGAGCTGGAGTGCTTGAATATTACCAAGAAGTTAGCTGAACAATCTGAGTTGGAAGCTTTAAAGGAACTCCAGGAGGTTACCATTATAATTATCAATAAATATTTGAATTGTTATAAATTAAGTTCAATTTGCAGAAGAAGCTGGCTGAACTCCAAGATACTCTGCATCAGAAAGAAACCGACATTGTTGCCTTTAAACAGAATTGCGCTGATCTAGAGCATCAACAGGAGCAGTGTGTTGCAAAGGAGCAGCATTACTTGAATATTACTAAGAAGTTGTCGGCTGAAAAGACCGAGTTGGCCCAACAATTCGAAGCTTTTAAAGCACTCCAAGAGGTAATTATTCACATGATCATCAAAATTTTAAATATTATAAATAAACATTCATTTGCAGAAAGAGCTGGCGGAACTCCGGGATGCGCTGCGTCAAAAAGATGCCGACATACTTGCCTCTCAACAGAATTACACCGATCTCGAGCGCGAAAAGAATGTTAGTTACTTTTGACATATCCATTTACATATGAAGTTTAATTTTTGACATTTACTATGTAGGCCACTATAGCAGAGCTAAAGTTCAAAATGAATCAAATTGGTAACGTCTGCATCCAGCCCGTCCGCAGACCCTCTCCGCTTAAAGGATCACAGGACAATCAAACTGTAGCCAGACCACAGGGAGATTCTCCTGTAGCTTCAGTTGAACCTTCTGGCGATAGGGCTATAGAAATAGCAGCAGCCATACCATCATCGTCATCTTCATCGATACCAAAAAAGACTATCAGAAATCGCAGACTACTTAAGCGTCCCATTTACACAATGGTTTCTGACTTTAACACTGATTCTGATGATAGCGACCAACTGACAGAAATGCAGCCACGTCAAAAGAAATTGGTAATACATATTCAAATGTAATTTGAGCAAATTGTAATTCTCTTAAATCTTTTTCTTAAAGGTCACAAGAAAGTCACGTCAGAATGCTGATAAATTGTTCGATCAGCTAAAAAGGTCATCTAACATATAAAGAGCGGAGCCAATACTTATTTCAACATTCTTTAAATTACTTATGGAGGATAAGATTCCAAATTGAAGCGAAGGATTTTTTATTATTTTATTAAATATCTATCCATTTCTTTAAATACTTTTGAAACATAAGTATTCTAAACCGAAGTGAGGCATTTTCTTTTAAGTTTATTAAATCCCTATGCTAGGAGCATAAGCATTTGAATAACAAGTACTTTAAATACTTTTCATAACAATCTTTGCCTTTGTGAAGTTTATTGTATTTCATGAAATCATTTTTGTATATGTTAAGTTCTGATATTGAAAAAATACTATTTTTGAAAAAGTTTAAATGCTAATTTCAAATATTGGAAAAAGCCACAATTACAATTACAATTTAGTTGAGTTATAAAATTAAATGAAACGAAATAAACAAAACTTCATGTTTAAAGAGTTCTTTAATTAGTCATTTTTGTTATTTCTATGCCCTGTGGGGTATATTAAGTTTGTTAAAAAAAGTATGTAACGGGCAGAAGGAGGCGTGGCAGACCCTATAAAATATATATATTTTTTATCAGCATCAGAAGCGGAGTCGTTATAGCCCTGTCCGTCTGTCTGTGTTAACCGAAGGATCTCAAAGATGGTAAGAACTAGAGACACCAAATTTTACATAAAGATTTCTTATAGTTGCACGCAAAACAAATGTATTAAAATTTTTGGATACCATGCCCCCTTCGCCCACAAATAGAAAAAAGCGACATTACTAAAGCGGGAGATTAGAGATTCGGCATGAATGAATACTTAGTTAACTCTGCATGTATTACGAATCTATTAGCGTCTTTTACTTCCACAGGGTATTTTACTGTCGGGCCCTCCCGAAAAGAATGAACTTGAAGTCAACTTAAGTAATTTTGTAATTTTTTGCAATAATTGACCGAGTTGTTACCACTAGGATTGATTAATGCTAACTTCACATTGCGACACAGAGTGTCTGGGGTGCATCTGGGCATTAAAATCGGTAATTCAAATTATGGAAGCTTAGATGCCAAAATGCAGCCCTGATACTCATTGACAAGTCCTGTGGCGCAATGTGAACCTAGCATAAGTTAATATCAAAATTGACTTGTTTGTCAACTAGTCTAAAAAACAATGTCAAGTTTGTTGTTAATATTAAAAAATACTTCCGTTGCAAACAAAATTGAATTATAAAATCGTTGTCGAATATTATTAGCGCTCTCTAGCGTTGTTAATTTATACAGTAACAGTGGCGCCATCTCTTCAGCAAAATATTTCCATTAAATATGTGATTAATAATAAAGTGCTAATAATGAATATATGTAAAATACTAGCCATTATTTATTATATTCACTTTACTCGTGAATTATAGCTAACTTGACAAAAAATAATAATAATTAATTTACCAATCGCTTTCATTGATCGAGATATCGATTAGATGCTGTCCAAGCAACCCTGTCGATATTTAACCGTTGTTTTTTCTCGACTGCGTCGTGCCACTTTCAATAAATTGTTAAAAAAGAGCATTTGCTAATTTCGGTAAGTTTTTATTTAGTCATACCTACGCATTTGTGTGCTTCACTTTATAGTTTATGCCATATTTTCATCAAACTAGATGAAGCGCACTATAAACATGCCTAAAGTAAAATCAAACAACGAAGGTAAATCGCAAAAGACGCTTCCACCTTATCAGCAGAGAGATGAATTCCCTGCGAAGATGCAGCGTACAGTCAAGAATGGAATTGAGGTGGGAACCAAGAATACCAATGAGTACCAGAAGAATGTAAAGTCAGATCCACTCAGTACTGAAAATGTTCTGAAATGTTTTATGCAACACCACAAGAAATCCCTTGACTCGACTACGAAAAAATCGTTGGACATTATAGAGAATATGCAAAAAATCAACATGGCAGTCTTGGAGGTAAAACAGGAAAATGCGAATTTAAAAAAAAGGTAAGTTGCATGCCAAATAATGTGAATTATGATGGGTTCTCACTGGGTCATAAAGCGTCACAAAACAATGTTATAGCGTCACAGAGAAAAGTAAACGTAAAAGGGTATGTCTTGAACATTTTGTGTAACACAAATGTGACGTCATGGTAAGCACTAGTGTCATGTGTCATGCAGAGGCTGTCGTGTTTGTTGCCCCAAATATATATTTATTTAATCTTTAAGTTAATTATAAATTAATTCATTAATGACAAAGAGCAAATTTAATTTAAAAATGTAGTATGATTGATATTTCTAATATGTAACCTAATTTGTAAGTTAATTTTAAACACCTGTTTCCGTTCAACTTACTCAAATGAATCCTTTACACCTGTAACCGGAAGGTCGAGCAAGTTTGTTGTTTTCTGGCACACTTCAACATGATATGATTGGTTTTTTCTCGAATAAAGCGACACAATTTTGACGATCTGTGAGAGCTTATGACGCTATATTATAATGACAAGTAGTGTTCACATTCAAAGTTGTGGCGCAAATGTGAACACTTTTGACCTGTGCCATTGAGCGCTATAAAGCATCAAATTGTGACCCACTGAGAACCCAGCATTGTTGATGTAATTGTTATTGTGTTTTCAGAGTTTTTGCGATGGAGCAGCAAGCGCAGGAGTTGAAGGATCAGCATAAGGAGCTGCTACAGGATAAAGAAATGTTAATGCAAAAGTGTGCCGCGTCAAATGCTAAGTATACATTATTGGAAACTGGGTACGACGAAAACTTGGCTACTCTAAGTTCAAAAAATCTTACTCTCAAAAACAAGCTGTTGGCCCAAAGTAATGTAAATCAAGATTTTCAGCAGCAGGTAAATATCACTAGTTATTGTTACTGAGTAAATGAAGTAAATAATGATTCCTTTCAACATTCATAGCTGAAGAAAGAGAGAGAGCAATCTCAGAAAGTGATTGCTGAATTGGAAGTTTTAGTGCAGGAAAAAGAGAACCAGATGATCGAACTGCAAAAGAATAATGCACAGCTTCAGACGCGTTACAGTCAGATAGAAGCTGCTTTTGAGGAGGAGAAGTTGCAACTAAAAGAGAATTGTGACAAACTTGAACAGCTTAAAGAGGTGTGTACATTCCGAAGCAGTTATTCTGATTGTCGATTGTAATACTAACATTCATGGGCCTTTCAGACGCAACTAGCACAGCTACAAGCTGAGATGCAGCAAGAGATCGAGGAGAATTCTCATCGCGAGAAGCAATCTCAGGAAATAATATCTCAATTGGAATCATTCGTGCAGACAAAAGAGAATCAGATGGTCGAATTGAAAGTCCAATATGCACATCTTCAGGAGAATAATAGTCAGTTGAAAGCTGCTTTCGAGCAGGATAAGCTTCAACTAGAACAGAAGTCTGTGGCACTGGTACAACTTAAAGAGGTACGTACATTTTGAAGTATCTTCTTAATTAGTTTAATGAATCATAAATTGCAGAAGGAACTATCGCAGGTACAAGCGGAGTTGGAGCAAAAGACTGCTGCTTATGCTCAGCAGATCGAGGTGACTGCCCAACGTGATTCTGAATTGAATAAGTTTTCGAACGAGGCATTAGTCACAGGACAAAGATTTGAGACCGAAATGAAGGAGAAACAGGCAAAGATAGATAAACTTCTTGCCGACATTAATTCATTTAAAACTACTGAGAATCACTTGCAATTCGAAATCGAAGCTCTTAAAGAAGCCAACGAGCAGCTAAAAGCAGATAAAGCTGAACAAGAAGCTAAGTCTCGACAGGCCCTGAATACGCAAGAAAGTCAAATGACGGAGCTGAAGAAGCGATATAATGAAATTGAGCTGGAGTGCTTGAATATTACCAAGAAGTTAGCTGAACAATCTGAGTTGGAAGCTTTAAAGGAACTCCAGGAGGTTACCATTATAATTATCAATAAATATTTGAATTGTTATAAATTAAGTTCAATTTGCAGAAGAAGCTGGCTGAACTCCAAGATACTCTGCATCAGAAAGAAGCCGACATTGTTGCCTTTAAACAGAATTGCGCTGATCTAGAGCATCAACAGGAGCAGTGTGTTGCAAAGGAGCAGCATTACTTGAATATTACTAAGAAGTTGTCGGCTGAAAAGACCGAGTTGGCCCAACAATTCGAAGCTTTTAAAGCACTCCAAGAGGTAATTATTCACATGATCATCAAAATTTTAAATATTATAAATAAACATTCATTTGCAGAAAGAGCTGGCGGAACTCCGGGATGCGCTGCGTCAAAAAGATGCCGACATACTTGCCTCTCAACAGAATTACACCGATCTCGAGCGCGAAAAGAATGTTAGTTACTTTTGACATATCCATTTACATATGAAGTTTAATTTTTGACATTTACTATGTAGGCCACTATAGCAGAGCTAAAGTTCAAAATGAATCAAATTGGTAACGTCTGCATCCAGCCCGTCCGCAGACCCTCTCCGCTTAGAGGATCACAGGACAATCATCAGGAGAATTTCCCAAAACAGCTGCTAAGCGACCTCAAAACTGTAGACAGACCACAGATAGATTCTACTGTAGCTTCAGTTGAACCTTCTGGCGATAGGGTTATAGAAATAGCAGCCGCCATATCATCATCGTCATCTTCATCGATACAAAAAAGACTATCAGAAATCGCAGACTACTTAAGCGTCCCATTTACACAATGGTTTCTGACTTTAACACTGATACTGATGATAGCGACCAACTGATAGAAATGCAGTCACGTCAAAAGAAATTGGTAATACATATTCAAATGTAATTTAAGCAAATTGTAATTCTCTTAAATCTCTTTCTTGAAAGGTCACAAAACGCGTACTTCGTGTGTCGTCTCAGAACGCTGATAAATTGTTCGATCAGCTAAAAATGTCATCTAACATATAGAGAGCGGAGCCAATACTTATTTCAGCATTCCTTATGGAGAATAAGAATTCTAAATTGAAGCGAAGGATTTTTTATTATTTTATTAAATATTTGTCCATTTCTTTAAATACTTTTGAAACATAAGTATTCTAAACCGAAGTGAGGCATTTTCTTTTAAGTTTATTAAATCCCTATGCTAGGAGCATAAGCATTTGAATAACAAGTACTTTAAATACTTTTCATAACAATCTTTGCCTTTGTGAAGTTTATTGTATTTCATGAAATCATTTTTGTATATGTTAAGTTCTGATATTGAAAAAATACTATTTTTGAAAAAGTTTAAATGCTAATTTCAAATATTGGAAAAAGCCACAATTACAGTTACAATTTAGTTGAGTTATAAAATTAAATGAAACGAAATAAACAAAACTTTAATTAGTTATTTTTGTTATTTTTATACCCTGTGGGGTATATTAAGATTGTTCAAAAAAAGTATGTAACGGGCAGAAGGAGGCGTGGCAGACCCTATAAAATATATATATTTTTTATCAGCATCAGAAGCTGAATCGTTATAGCCCTGTTAACCAAAGGATCTCAGAGATGGTAAGAACTAGAGACACCAAATTTTATATAAAGATTTCTTACGCAAAACAAATGTATTTTGGATGCCATGCCCCTTCGCCCACAAATAGAAAAAAGCGACATTACTAAAGCGGGAGATTAGAGATTCGGCATGAATGAATACTAAGTTAACTCTGCATGTATTAGGAATCTATTAGCCTCTTTTACTTCCACAGGGTATTTTACTGTCGGGCCCTCCCGACTGTACGTTATATTTTTTAAAATGCACACTTGAAACAAACAAACAACATTAATTTAATCGGATGGCGAATCGAAGCGTAGCCGCCTCTCTTATCTATATGAAGTTGGCCAACACAAAACAAAAGAATGCACATGAAGTCAACTTAAAAATTTTGTCTTCAACTGTAGACAAATGGCTCTCACGCTATGTTGACACTCCCAAAGTCAACCGACGCTTTTCACATTGTCAATCTACAGTCAACGCAATAATTGACCAAGTTGACCAAGTTGACAGCAGTTACCACTAGGATTGATTAATGCTAGCTTCACATTGCGACACAGAGTGTCTGGGGTGCATCTGGGCATTAAAATCGGTAATTCAAATTTCGAAAGCTTAGATGCAGCGCTGACACTCAGTGCCAAGTCCTGTGGCGCAATGTGAACCTAGCATAAGTTGATATCAAAATTGACTTATTTGTCAACTAGTCTAAATGCAGCATAACTAAATTCCTCATTTAATTATCCACAGATATTTATATTTATAAATCGATAAATATTGCCAAGAGATTAAGCAAATTAGTTTCAATTTAAACAACAATGTCAAGTTTGTTGTTAATATTTAAAAATACTTCCGTTGCGAACAAACTTGAATTATAAAATCGTTGTCGAATATTATTAGCGCTCTCTAGCGTTGTTAATTTATACAGTAACAGTGGCGCCATCTCTTCAGCAAAATATTTCCATTAAATATGTGATTAATAATAAAGTGCTAATAATGAATATATGTAAAATACTAGCCATTATTTATTATATTCACTTTACTCGTGAATTATAGCTAACTTGACAAAAAATAATAATAATTAATTTACCAATCGCTTTCATTGATCGAGATATCGATTAGATGCTGTCCAAGCAACCCTGTCGATATTTAACCGTTGTTTTTTCTCGACTGCGTCGTGCCACTTTCAATAAATTGTTAAAAAAGAGCATTTGCTAATTTCGGTAAGTTTTTATTTAGTCATATGTACCTACTCATTTGTGTGCTTCACTTTATAGTTTATGCCATATTTTCATCAAACTAGATGCAGCGCACTATAAACATGCCTAAAGTAAAATCAAACAACGAAGGTAAATCGCAAAAGACGCTTCCACCTTATCAGCAGAGAGATGAATTCCCTGCGAAGATGCAGCGTACAGTCAAGAATGGAATTGAGGTGGGAACCAAGAATACCAATGAGTACCAGAAGAATGTAAAGTCAGATCCACTCAGTACTGAAAATGTTCTGAAATGTTTTATGCAACACCACAAGAAATCCCTTGACTCGACTACGAAAAAATCGTTGGACATTATAGAGAATATGCAAAAAATCAACATGGCAGTCTTGGAGGTAAAACAGGAAAATGCGAATTTAAAAAAAAGGTAAGTTGCATGCCAAATAATGTGAATTATGATGGGTTCTCACTGGGTCATAAAGCGTCACAAAACAATGTTATAGCGTCACAGAGAAAAGTAAACGTAAAAGGGTATGTCTTGAACATTTTGTGTAACACAAATGTGACGTCATGGTAAGCACTAGTGTCATGTGTCATGCAGAGGCTGTCGTGTTTGTTGCACCAAATATATATTTATTTAATCTTTAAGTTAATAATGCTACAAGTACACTTCAATTATTAATTTATTCATTAGTGACAAAGGGCAAATTTAATTTAAAAATGTAGTATGATTGATATTTCTAATATCTAACCTAATTTGTAAGTTAATTTTAAACACCTGTTTCCGTTCAACTAACTCAAATGAATCCTTTACACCTGGAACCGGCAAGTCGAGCAAGTTTGTTGTTTTCTGGTACACTTCAACATGATATGATTGATTTTTTCTCGAATATAGCGCCACAATTTTGATCTGTGAGAGCTTATGACGCTATATTATAATGACAAGTAGTGTTCACATTCAAAGTTGTGGCGCAACTGTGAAAACTTTTGACCTGTGCGTAAAGCGTCAAATTGTGACCCACTGAGAACCCAGCATTGTTGATGTAATTGTTATTGTGCTTTCAGAGTTCTTGCGATGGAGCAGCAAGCGCAGGAGTTGAAGGATCAGCATAAGGAGCTGCTACAGGATAAAGAAATGTTAATGCAAAAGTGTGCCGCGTCAAATGCTAAGTATACATTATTGGAAACTGGGTACGACGAAAACTTGGCTACTCTAAGTTCAAAAAATCTTACTCTCAAAAACAAACTGTTGGCCCAAAATAATTTAAATCAAGATTTTCAGCAGCAGGTAAATATCACTAGTTATTGTTAATGAGTAAATGAACTAAATAATGATTCCTTTCAACATTCATAGCTGAAGAAAGAGAGAGAGCAATCTCAGAAAGTGATTGCTGAATTGGAAGTTTTAGTGCAGCAAAAAGAGAACCAGATGATCGAACTGCAAAAGAATAATGCACAGCTTCAGACGCGTTACAGTCAGATGGAAGCTGCTTTTGAGGAGGAGAAGTTGCAACTAAAAGAGAATTGTGACAAACTTGAACAGCTTAAAGAGGTGTGTACATACCGAAGTAGTTATTCCAATTAGCGTTTTTAATACTAACATCCTTGGGCCTTTCAGACGCAACTAGCACAGCTACAAGCTCAGATGCAGCGAGAGATCGAGGAGAATTCTCATCGCGAGAAGCAATCTCAGGAAATGATATCTCAATTGGAATCTTTCGTGCAGACAAAAGAGAATCAGATGGTCGAACTGAAAGTCCAATATGCACATCTCCAGGAGAATAATAGTCAGTTGAAAGCTGCTTTCGAGCAGGATAAGCTTCAACTTGAACAGAAGTCTGTGGCACTGGTACAACTTAAAGAGGTACGTACATTTTGAAGTAAGTTCTTCATTAGTTTAATGAATCATAAATTGCAGAAGGAACTATCACAGCTACAAGCGGAGTTGGAGCAACAGACTGCTGCTTATGCTCAGCAGATTGAGGTGACTGCCCAACGTGATTCTGAATTGAATAAGTTGTCGAATGAGACATTAGTCACAGGACAAAGATTTGAGACTGAAATGAAGGAGAAACAGGCAAAGATAGATAAACTTCTTGCCGACATTAATTCATTTAAAACTACTGAGAATCACTTGCAATTCGAAATCGAAGCGCTTAAAGAAGCCAACGAGCAGCTAAAAGCAGATAAAGCTGAACAAGAAGCTAAGTCTCGACAGGCCCTGAATACGCAAGAAAGTCAAATGACGGAGCTGAAGAAGCGATATAATGAAATTGAGCTGGAGTGCTTGAATATTACCAAGAAGTTAGCTGAACAATCTGAGTTGGAAGCTTTAAAGGAACTCCAGGAGGTTACCATTATAATTATCAATAAATATTTGAATTGTTATAAATTAAGTTCAATTTGCAGAAGAAGCTGGCTGAATTCCAAGATACTCTGCATCAGAAAGAAGCCGACATTGTTGCCTTTAAACAGAATTACGCTGATCTAGAGCATCAACAGGAGCAGTGTGTTGCAAAGGAGCAGCATTACTTGAATATTACTAAGAAGTTGTCGGCTGAAAAGACCGAGTTGGCCCAACAATTTGAAGCTTTTAAAGCACTCCAAGAGGTAATTATTCACATGATCATCAAAATTTTAAATATTATAAATAAACATTCATTTGCAGAAAGAGCTGGCGGAACTCCGGGATGCGCTGCGTCAAAAAGATGCCGACATACTTGCCTCTCAACAGAATTACACCGATCTCGAGCGCGAAAAGAATGTTAGTTTCTATTGACATATCCATTTACATATGAAGTTTAATTTTTTACATTTTCTATGTAGTCCACTATAGCAGAGCTAAAGTTCAAAATGAATCAAATTGGTAACGTCTGCATCCAGCCTGTCCGCAGACCCTCTCCGCTTAAAGGATCACAGGACAATCAAACTGTATCCAGACCACAGGGAGATTCTCCTGTAGCTTCAGTTGAACCTTCTGGCGATAGGGCTATAGAAATAGCAGCAGCCATATCATCATCGTCATCTTCATCGATACCAAAAAAGACTATCAGAAATCGCAGACTACTTAAGCGTCCCATTTACACAATGGCTTCTGACACTGATACTGATGATAGCGACCAACTGATAGAAATGCAGCCACGTCAAAAGAAATTGGTAATACATATTCAAATGTAATTTGAGCAAATTGTAATTCTCTTAAATCTCTTTCTCGATAGGTCACAAAAAAGTCACGTCAGAACGCTGATAAATTGTTCGATCAGCTAAAAAGGTCATCTAACATATAGAGAGCGGAGCCAATACTTATTTCAACATTCTTTCAACTTATGGAGAATAAGATTCTAAATTGAAGCGAAGGATTTTTTATTATTTTATTGAATACTATCCATTTCTTTAAATACTTTTGAAACATAAGTATTCTAAACCGAAGTGAGGCATTTTCTTTTAAGTTTATTAAATCCCTATGCTAGGCGCATAAGCATTTGAATAACAAGTACTTTAAATACTTATCATAACAAACTTTGCCTTTGTAAAGCTTATTGTATTTCATGAAATCATTTTTGTATATGTTAAGCTCTGATATTTGAAAAATACTATTTTTGATAAAGTTTAAATGCCAATTTCAAATATTGGAAAAAGCCACAATTACAATTACAATTTAGTTGAGTTATAAAATTAAATGAAACGAAATAAACAAAACTTTATGTTGAAAGAGTTCTTTAATTAGTCATTTTTGATTGAGTTATAATATAAAATTAAATTAAATTTAAATGTTTACTTACTACTCGGCCATTTAATGAGAGTGTGGGTTTTATATGGAAGACTGACAATTGTTCCTATTTATTTTTTAATTATGTGGACCTTTTTGGGGTATATTCGGATAATCCAATATTGCTTATATATCTTCTATATCTATATAAAAATATGTAGTTTTAGAACTCATTGTCCATACTGATGCACTGATTGACTGACTGATCACGCTGCAGCTGAAACGGGTAAAGCTACGGGGCTGAAAATTTCACACAACATAGCTGAGATATCACTTATTATATATTTGGTACAATATGTTACATCTTGACAAAATTTTGAAGTTATAACGCACATAACTTAAGGCATATCTATTATTTATATGAGTTCAATTACATGTAAGGGTAATTTAGCGTCTGTGTGCCTTGGGGATCTTGTGAATCTTGAATTATAATAGCAGTTAGATAATGCTATAATTATGTAATCCGAAGTGTTTGTTTATATTTTCTTTATTTCCGTTTATTTTTTCCCTTTTGCTGCCCCAAGTGGTAAGTGGCAAACTCGACGGCTGGTGCAACAAGCGCGTCAAGGAAAAGCCAAAGCTAAGACTTGCTGATTTGCTGGTAATTTCCAAGGCGTCTCGAAACCATAGTAAATTGGAAAATATGTACGTTTTCAGCTTTTGCTATTCAAAAGAGCTGTCAATCCTCTGCTTCTGTTTGCCCCTTGCTCTACGCACTTGCCGCATAGTCATTGCGGCATGCCAAATAACCATTTGCCCTATTCTAAGCCAATAAAAATCATATTACGCATACGCCCCTAGAGTCACAGAGATATTCATATGTAGTATGTAGTATGTAGTATGGAGGGAGCGACACACAGAGTTGCAGAGTTGTACAGAAGGATATCAAAACGCATCAAAATGTTGCGCTAAACTTTATTCACAGTCTGCCACAGCCGCAGGCATTGAAATATGAAATAGAAAATGCATTTCAAGTTGCGCAAAGCTAAAAAGAAAATGTCTGACTGACAGCAAGGAGGGTTACGTACTGGAAAGCAAGGAACCAAAAGTGAACAGCGTGAGAGATACATAGATAAAGACAGAGGAGAAGAGGAGGATAGTCACGGTTGGAAAGTATTTGTGTTACACACAGAATGCAAAAGCGTGGAAAGAAATATGATAATCAAAGCGCAAACAAAGCAAAAATAACAAACATTAATGTAATTGATGCACACCAACGTGTAAATACCCTGAATACTTATCTATTTTATTAAGTGATCAAGTTTAAACTCTTGAAACGCGACAGATCAAATTAAAAGTATCTAGTTAAATTAATCTAGATTATGTAATCTAAATATAATTTTACGTACTTGTGTCATATTATTTAAGTTCTATAATGACTTATTTTGTCATTAGCTTTTGTCCTTTTGTTATTGTTACAATTATGTTGACTGATGCGTTAAATAATATGTTTCATCAGCATTAGTAGAATCAGGAAGTGCACAATTCAATAAACATTAAATAAATATAAATAAACACTGTGTAGTAAAGTTTTTTTTTTTTAAGTCTTACTATACAAATGCTTTTCTGCACAAAAGATTCTCTTTTGCAAATTTTGTAAAGAAACATTTCGATCTATCCATCCTCATAACGTTTTCAGTTCTATTTTGATTATCAATCTGTTTCTTAAATGTAGTTACATTTTACTGTAATTTGATATCTAATCATAAATAGTTCTGCGTTTTTCTGAACTTTTTTTTCTGTGACTGATTGCTAATGAAAGCGAAGATGCTGGTCTAGTTTTAGTTAGGGTATAACTAGCGATGAGAGCAAAATGTTTATCCCTTCAGCTTTGGCGTCGACATCGTTGCGTAGGAAATGTTATTGTTAAATGTTAGTTTTGTTATACAAACACGTACACAGACTTACAAAAGACACATACACACAGTCATACAAAGAGATAGTTGTGGATATATGAATAGTCAAAGTCGAAGTCGGCCATATGTTCGCCTTAACTTTATCCCACAAAGCAGACAGCGGCTGGGGCATAGTTGCAAGCTTCAATGTTTGTTCTGTTGCAGCTGGAAAGTGTGTGTGTGTGGCAAGTCAATGTGGCGGTAAGAAGGGGGCATGGGGCATTCAAATGGCAAAGCGCTAATGGGAATTTGTGTTGTCTGCTTTTTGGGAGTTCGCACGTCTTGCGATTTAGCCTGCAAAAAGCGTGACTGGCAACGGCGACAACAACAATAACAACGACAATAACAACAACAACCACAGCAACATGAGTAGGTAATGCTGCAATTGCAACATTTATATGCAGTTTTTAGTTGCGTAGGCAGCATCATCAACAACAACAACAACAACAACAACCACAACTATAAATGGCCATAGGAAATGTTCTATGCAAATAACAACTACATATGAGATTTCCAGCCTCCTGAAGGGCAGGTATTCGACGGAGATAGGAAGGATGGAGGAAGTCTGAGCCGACTCTAAGTTTGCCACATGTTGTGGCTGTAAAAGTTTTTGGCTGCAGGGTAGTTGGGCACCAAAAAAAAAAATTACGCATACGCCCAGTTAAGTCTGCAGCAAATGCCATTTATGTTTGTCGCTCGCATGCGGCATTTGTTTATTTATTTATATATGTACATACATACATATCTTCTTGTTGTGCAGCACAATATGAATGCGACGCATGCTGCATACTTTTTAGCGCACATGAATATGCAACTGCAACTGCACCAATAATAACAATAACAGTGGGCCAGAAACAATGCCAGCCACTGTTTATTTGTTTGTATTGGTTTATTCGCTGCTGCCCTGCGGCCATTTTTCGACTTTTGTTGCACGCCCAATTGTGCATGCCACAAATGGCGCAGCGCTCTTTAAGCCAAACAGACAAGCAACCTCAAAAACGGCTAGAACAATTTAAACCTGACCCCTGATACAGCTAACAAACGTTCGTACTTACATATGTAAGTATATGAACATCATTAATAATAATGATTGATCTCTAAACTCTTTTTATCATAGTAACATATTCTCAGGTGACAACTTTTCATCTGTTTCATGGAGATAGTCGCCATTACAAAATGCTAAACTAATTTCAATTCGACTACTATAAATTTATTTCTAAATTCAGCAAAAATGATTAAGTATTAATATATTTTATATGTAGTGGGCAATAATGAAATGTAATGTAAATATTATTAAAGCCTTTTTATTTCATTTAAATTATGACTTTCTATATTAACAAATTTTTAAATTTAACAATATTAAATATTGTTATATTTAGTACATTAACTACAATAATTAAATTTGTTAAAAGTTTATTACGCATTATTACATAGTTTTAAAATGAACTTAATTTAAAAAAAATAGTATTTCAACAATTAAATGTATTGGTTGTTTGGTTTTAGAAACATTCAAGTGTGTTTCACTCACAGTTACCCGATTTGATTTTTGTTTCTTTTTTAAGATTGACACATCTGTTGTTAATATTATGTTTAAGTTTTATCTTGATAGCTTCACATTTGTAAAAGTTATGCCATATTAAGTGAAATGCAATTTTGCATGTTTTCGATTTTTCTTAAATGTCACAATGGGCAACAAAATCCAAAAATGGAAGTCCGTAGACCGCAAATTGACTATTTGCGATGACAGAGGAGTTGGACATTGCTTATTTATTTAGTTAAAGTTGCAAAAAGATTATTTATTATTGATGCATTTTTAAAGTTAATAAATTATTAAATTTAAATGTAATTTAAACTACAATCTGACAAGAATTCTTTTATATTTTAAAACCTTGGTTGCTTGGTCGGAATACCGAAAAAGATATATTAAAGAGATATGTCGAGCACACCTTAATGAAAATTTCTAATGCGTTGCTTTTTGGTTAAAGATACATACAACATGCCTGATAGCTTAATTTTTTTGAGACTTTATTGATTTGTGATAAATTTCTGCGAAAATGTAAATGAAAAAAATGCAGAATTTTATTCTTCTAAAAGCATAAGAAATTGCGTTTTACATACATACATTAAAGCGTTACAAGAAGCATTGAATCCTTTTGGGCACATTAATGTTGCAATCTATAGTTGCCGCTTGATGGCCAGCAAATTGAAAATGTCAAGTGCACACAAGCGTATAACACAAAAGTATATACACAAAAAAAAACAGTTGGGTAAGCTTTATAAAAGAAATTGTGTGTGCTCATAACGCAATTCCTGACAGATAATGGAATATTAAATCAAAAACAAACATGGCTAGAAAACTGTGTTCCGGCTGCTAGACAACGTTTTGTGAATAAGCTGTTGCGAAATTACAAAAAAATAGGGTATTTGAAAATTAAAACAAAAAAATGTGTACAATATATGTTAATTCACCAAAGATAATTCGAAAATGATTTTGAAAAATAGTAACTAAATTAAAAATCCTATATAGGGGAGTCTTGTAATTTGATTAAGAATGTAATGCGAATTTAGTAAATAAAGTTTGTTTTACAAGTCTCGAAATATTATGGTAACAATTGCCATGACGTTGTTTATACCGCCTTCAGTAAAGCATTTCACTCTGTTAACCACTGTCTTCTACATAATAAATTGAACCTTATTTGATTTCCATATAATCTTCTTATGTGGTTATCCGATTACCTTACTAACAGAACACTAAACGTTGTCTTCAAGTCGGCTATTTCGAGGGCCGTCAGGGTAGTCATCTTGGCCCTCTGCTTTTAACCTCTTTATTAAGGAACTTCTTTGTATTATTTTACACTCTAACATTTTATTGTATGCTGATGATGTTAAATTGTGTCTGCCATTTAAGGACAGTTCCTACTCTGATTTACTGCAAGCAGATCTTGTTCGCTTTTATAAATGATGCATATTTAATTTACTAAATCTTAATTGTCCTAAATGCAAGGTTATGACTTTCTATTGACACTTGCCTCAACTCATCAATTACACTCTTGAGTTGGTACCTCTTACTAGATTAGATGAAGTAACTGATCTTGGTATTCTCCTTGACCATAAGCTGGAGTTTGATGCACATGTTGCATTAACGGTCAGTAAGGCGACTCAAGTTCTTGGGTTCATCAAACGATGGACAAAAGAATTTGATGACCCTTATACGACAAAATTGCTTTATGTAGACTTTTATAGTCTTTATTATGTTATGTCTTCAATGAAGGAGGCCCCAACTTTTACTAATAAGAAATCTATCTTATTCTCTTTTATAGACTTTATTATGTCTTCAATGAAGAGACCTCAACTTTTACTAATAAGAAATCTATCTTATTCTCTTTAACTCATAACAACTAACATAGTATCAGACCTGATTGGGTTTTCTTTGGTTTTCCCCAATCCTCGCAACAAATGTTGGGTCTGAGTAATTGATCTTAGCTTTGAACTTGCCCAATTTATTTATATTTATACATATACATATGTGTTATAATTTTGTTCTCTTTTTATTTTAAAGCATTTTTAAGTAATTTAAATTTAAAATTTAACTTACACTTAAATAATTATCTGTCAATTGCACATAGTCGACATTAAAAAAATAAATAAGTAAATAATTTATTGTTCACATTATGTCAGTTAAAATTCGAAAAAGTTTTTGACTTTTTGGGTTTTGCTCATTATTAACAGGTTATTATAATGAAAATAATAAATATTATTAGCTTATTTGTAACTATGTAAATAAAACTGTGATCAAATTCAGCAAGTTACAAAAATTTGTAGAAATTGATAATAAGCGCTTTTGAATATTTAGAGGGTATAATACTGTTTTTACACTGCCGCATCATTGTCGAACATGCGGAAAAATGATGCAAGGCGTTTACATCAAAAACAGTATTACTTTCAAACCCGAAAGATAAAGGAAAATAAAATTAAGAAACTTAATAAGAAACGACTTAACTGGTAACACGCTTTAAATCTAACGATCCCATCAGAAAAACTGGAAAAAAAGAACAATTAGATGATAAACGGCTGTAGTAAAAATTACAATAGACATAAAATGGTACATTTTCAATCAGACTGTAGCAAACATAATGTTGCATACTTCTTGACGCTGATTTTATGAATTTGCGACTTGCAGTTCCCAAACGGTTTAAGCGAAGCCTGGTATAAGTACATTTGTATTTACTAACAGATCTTGTCGGCAGCATTTGTTGCCGGCGTTGTTCTGTTCTGTTTTTTTTTTTTTTGATATATTTTTTTTAACTGGTTTTTTTTTGTTTTTTTTTTTGGATAATTTACTACTTTTTCCAAGGGTTTCATAGTACGGGACCCATGATGGAATAAGTAATAAGTTGATTAACCCTTAGATGGAGTATAGGGCTTAAAACTGCCCATATAAATAAAAAGACTTGAAGTTTTTTTATACAGGGGTGTTCCACAAAGCTCTAGATATATTGCCTACAATTGCTTTTGAAAACAACTGTTCTAAATGTTGGTGTTCCTGAAATGTCGGAGATTTTATTTTTTCGTACAGTTTTTCGAAGTATGAAATTCTGCTACTGTTCATTTTATTCGAGTTTTTACAAAACTATTAATTATTTCTGTATTTTCTAAAATTTATAAATTTGTTCAAAATGTATTCTACGCCTTTTTAATACATTTAAAAAATATTTAAAGTTAATTCAGTAAATTTAAAGATTTATCAAATGTCTGAACAATTTGTTTGACATTTGAAAGCAATGCTTGCTTGTTTTGAGGAACACCAAAAATTGCTTTTGGGTTGCTAGAGTTTTGTAGAACATACCTGATAATTTAATTTTTAATGACTTCGAGTTGGAAATTAAAAGTTGTTTTTAAAATTTTTTTTAATTGTTTAGGCTATTAATTCTAAAATAAATTCGAATTTTAAAATAAAATGTTTTTACATTTTGCACTTGCTGATATTCTACCTTTGATGACTTCTTCTGTTCATTTAACTGAGCCGGCTTTTGCAGATTTTCTTCCTTTGTCACTTGCTGCTGTTTACGAAAATTGCACGGGATTGTCATTGGTTGTTGGTCCGATGCATTAGGATCCTCTAGTTGCCACTGTTGCCAACTTGTCCCTTTTCCGGACAGATCTGTCGTGTTTTTAAGAAAGCGTAACGCAAAAACTGTTTTTGTATTTGTGCATTTGGGGCTACATATTTTTTAATTTTTCCTACCTCTTTCTATAACTTTCTTACATTATTTTCAAATCTGTCCCTTTTTAACGGCCAAACATTGGCAATGCTGTCTAGTTTTGACTTGGGCTCGGCCATAGTTCTTTTTTCAGTTTTCTTGGTTATGCGAAAGCTACGCAGGTCGATTAGTTGCGGCTTAACTGCAACTGAAGCAGCTTCAACAATAGCTTCTCCGCTACTCCAATTTCTTCGTGGTCACCGTTTTCTTCTTCTTTGCAGGCTCCTCTGTCACCGTTACTTTCTGCTCCTCATCCCCGTTTGAATACGGAGTCGCTGTTTCTGAGTTCCTGATATTCCCTTGCTCGGCGGATGATTTTTGCTCAATTGTCCAGGATCCTGACCGCCTCCATATCGACGCTCTAGAGGACGCTCGACAACATCATAATTCGATAGGTCCGTAAAAGCCGTAGTTCCGACAGAAAACTTCAACTTCCAGATTCCAGCTGAAATATGCGTTCCTCCATGACCTTAACTGCCTGGTTCAACTAATTGAATTCATCGCTTAGGTTGGCGGACTTTCCCAACAACACATTGTGTGTATTCCATTTATTTGCTCACGAATCTTTGTGTCCAGAGCCTCATTTTTGGCATCAATCCCATTAATTTGTCCTTGCAACTTCGCATCTCTAGCCTCAATTTTAATCATGAATTACTGCAACATTTCACAATAACGTTCTATCATCTTTTCGTAGAAATTGTAGTTTCTGGAGGAGCGCACAGTGCGAAATACCACCATGAAGTAGAGATGTATTTCTCTGCCCAGCTTCTGATCCCAATCGACGTGTGCGCTGCAATTTTCTTTCGTACTTATGATTAGAGAAAAGCTACGAATAAGCACAAACCGGGGAAGTGACACAACTATACTCTCGTTTGTCTTAAATCACGGCCTGTTTAATCTTATATTGTAAGATATAAACTATACATTTAAGACCAATGTAAATTCTGGTTTTAGATTAAGAATAATTCCCATTGCCCTAAGTAAAATCAGTCCTCCGCAGATACGGAGTTTTCACACCATGTGCATATGATAAGAAGAAGTTATCATATACACGTAACCTAAACAAATAGAGCCCTCCGCAGATACGGAGTATAGTTATCATATGCAGCGCCTAAACCAATGTCCCTAGTTGTATCCTTAGATATAGATTGAAATATGTTAGATATAAGAACTTTAGTTTTCAATAAACCTGCCGAGTCTCTCGGCAGTCAGTCCTAAAAACAATTCCAACTTGTTCACTTCATTCGCCGCGTCGTGTTCCGAGCTCTCTGTTCACGGCCGCTTTATTCCCTCGTAAGATCAAGACTAACTTACATCCAAGCTGTTTGAGTCGTGGCGCCAAGCCGCTAGATACCTCTGGAAAGGCCAAACTGATCACTCAGAAATCCCGTAAGATGGCATGGCTATTGAATTGGAGAAGCAAACTTTCCATTATTAAAAGGGACCTCAAGATGCCTTCTGTAATCAAAGAAATTTCGAATGCCAGCAAGAGACAGCGAACAAAATGGAAAATCAAGATAACCAGTTTGTACCATGATAAAAAAGTATAAGGTGGTCTCGTCATGGTTTGTAAACGACAGTGAAAGTCGGAACCAAGGAAAGAGCAGATCTTTAAAAGAAGGCGACTGAACGATGATTCTGTTCCGCATCCGGGAATGGCTGTGGTCATGAATAGTCTGCTTATGTTGGAGTCACAGATACAGAAGAGTGGACATGAGTTATTGGAGAGTCAGCTGGAGATTGGACAACTCCGTGCCTTGTGTCGAGCGATTTCGGCCTGCTACAATATGTATATGTATGCAAATTTGTATGTATGTATAGTAAACATTGTATATATATAATATAATATAATAATTATTATTATTTAGAAACTTATCTTATTCTATTTAACTCACAACAACTAACACTAACATGATATCAGACCTGATTGGGTTTTCTTTGGTTTCCCCAATCCTCGCAACAAATGTTGGGTTTAGTAATTGATCTTAGCTTGAACTTGCCCAATTTATTTATATTTATACTATATACATATATATTATAATTTTTTCCTTTTTATTGTAAAGCATTTTTAAGTTCTTAAGATTTGTAATTTATAATGTAACTTACACTTAAACGATTATCTGTCGATTGCACATAGTCGATATTAAATAAATAAATAAATAAATAACCAAATTAAATTGCTTAAGTTTATTAAAACATATATATGATTTCATAATTTTGGCATAATCTGTAGATGTTTGTAACCGTGAGTTAGCCAAATAATAATGGTCTTAGTCTCAATCCAGTCAAATCGACTATTAATTGCCAATTGTTTGCTAATTGTGATGATTGTGATGTCGCTAATAAGAAAAAATTTTTAGCTATGCATATTCATTGGCTGGCATGAGTCTAAATACTTAAATGGATGAACTAAAATTAAATTTGATGAAAGGTTGAATAAATTTGAATAAATTCTAAAAGAGTTGAAATATAGTTATAACAAAAAATGTAGCATTCAGAGCAAACCGATTGCGCTTTTGCACAAATTGAGTTTCTCCGTATTTTTGCCCATTTTGGTTAAAATAGAGTTTTGCAGTGGAGAATTATTCCAAAATCAGTCTTGAATGAGCAGAAATTTAATCAAAATGCAAAAAGAACACTTCATTTTAATAAGCCCGTTTTTAATAACCAGGGAAGTTTAGTTACATTATAGTGGAAATTAATCCTAGTGGAAAAAATTTAACGTCCGCGACAGACAATAATAAAGTTTTTTTTTTAAGGCACTACTTATCATTCTTTTAAGCTGAATTGATACAGTCATATTCCACTAGTTTTTTACATTTGGACTTTTTTTTGTTTATTATGTGAATTCGCTAAAAACGTCGCTTTTGAAACGTCCGCAACAGAACTTTAAGCAAGCAAATCTTCTTTTCAAAAACAGTTTAACTTTTTATTTTTAGTATTCCCAAAGAACTGCAGTTTGCAAAAAATTTCATTTAAATATGTCCATATGAACGCTCCCTGTGTCAATATTAAAAAGCGTATTAAACTTATTAAACTATTATTAAACCGAAACACAGGATTAGCCCATATAGTTATAGGTATTTATTGCATTTATTTTAGTAAAAGTCTGTATGTTATTATTCCAAGCATGTTTAGTGCTGACTTCTCGATCTACTTGTATTTATAAGCATTTTGTATGCGTCTCCGCAGAGCTAACATAACGATATTATTATTTTTAGGGACACCAAAAACAAACAAACAAACGAAGAAGAAAATAACATGTCTAAAAGAATAGAAACATATGAAAAACATTGCATACTTCACGGCTGCTTTATGAAATATTTAATGCTCTTTTCATTGTCTCGTTGTCTGGTTGTTTTTGTTGCTGCTGTTCTTGTTGTTGTGGTTGTCGTTGTTGATCTATCTATTGTTGTTGCTTTGGCATAAATTTTATTACACATGTGCTTTGTTTATGCGGCGCGGCAACAACAACAACAACAACAACATCAACAACTACGTTAACAAAAGTTAATGCAACATAAAATTTTCGTTTTTTATTTATCACACACTCTAGTTGTTGTTGTTGTTGTTCTTGTTTTTTTCGGATACACTTGTCCCTTGAGGGCAGGCTGAAAAGTAAAACGAAAAAAATAGAATAAAATCAAAGGAAATAAAATAAAATATGTGAAACAGAACAAGGACAGAAAGCGCACAATAAAACTGCCACACACATGCCACATGCCACAGACTCACACACACTAACACAGAAGTATGAAGCACAAACGTGGTGCCACGCCCACAAGGCCATGCGCATTCATATATCACAAATATGCTAAATCAGCATATTTGCGAGTTTATTACAGGACATTTATAAAAATTTACGGCCGTGCCGTAAATTGCAGCCGCCGGCAGGTCTTGAGATTTATGCCTCGCCGATTATATCAAAGGGGAACCCCGCAATGTACCCCTCAATCCCTCCCTCATACCCCCGCCCCCCATCCACCTGGCATTCCGTTCTTTGCTTATCTTTCAGCAGCGATTTCTCACATAATTCAAAAGTCGTTGCATAAAACAAGGCGCGTTCAAGAGACGTCTGCAATAGGAGCTTGAGTCGGGTCAAGCCTTGGGGTGGGAGGAAACCTGAAGATGTGACCCAATTTAGATAGGGTTAAGCAGACGACATACTCTTTATTTTCCACATTCCACATTCCATTTTCCACTCCTACACCCACCACTCCAAACAGGAAGCTTGAAGCATTAACAATCTGAAAACTGTACACAGACTTACTTTGTTCCTCCAGATTTGGCTTTTATTGTCAAATCTGCAGTTTTCCGCGAGATGTGGACATTATCTTAAAAATTTGATAATAATCTGATAAAGCTGACTTTTCCCGTCAAATAGGACTTTTAATAAAATAAAATAATTTATTTAAAATTGCTTAGGTTGTTGTTAATTAGTGTACTGCTAACGCACGGCAGCTTAAGCTAATTTTAAATCAAAGAAAATAATACAAAAAGACTAACAAAATAGTGAAATATACAATATCAATAACTATCAAAGATAATACAAGAATTGGCGAATCATGTACAATAACACAACATATATACTTGCAATATAACTTCAACTCTTTTTAAGACAGGATTCTGGAAGGCATATCCTGTGGGTGGAGACTTTTGAGCAAACTTTTTCTCACTGTTCAATTTCGGCGAACAATTTTATGTGTCAAGGTAAAAAATGCTTCGATTGAGATTTCAACTCAGTGAAACTCTGTCGCTTCTCATGCTCATGAGTATCAACTTGTTAAAAAACTCTGTAAACTTATTGCAGGTGTCATCCGTTTCATTAGTTTAAATAATATTTGTCTTCTTTATGTGTTTAAAAAATTGTGAAAAGCCTAAACAATATACTCTACACTACACTACTAGTTACTAACTATTTTGCAGCCACTTGCCCAATTTATTAAACAAATACATATTCTGGTACATGCAAATAATGTTGAGTTAATTCAATTTGCTTTTTCTTTTATGTGCATACTAGCGACCCTTTTAAATTAATGATTTCCGCATTATTTAAGCATATTAATTTTATAATAACCAGTTTATAACGATTGAGAATAAACATTAATAATAGGTACTACAAATTATATATTGTTTAAGTAACCCATGAATGCCCGTATTTCGATTGCTTTTTGTCCACATTAAATAATCAAAATTTAAAAAGATGTTAAAATAACGGTATCCATCAACATCCTAGATAAGCAACTAACTGTTTGTTAGTTAAAGCTTTAGTTATACGCTTAGTTTACACGTTTGTATGGTTAACTTTGGTGCGACCTTTTCATAAAGTCAATGGCAAGTCAGTTGGCATTTGCTACTAACCTCCCTCGCAGAATGTTGGGTCATTCATCATTGATTACTGTCATGCTTCGTCTTCGTCTTAATTTAAAATCAATTTTGTAGCTGAATAGGGTTGTCGGGGTTGCCATGGCATTACAGCTGCTACTGCTACCGTTTGTTATGCCCTTACACAAATATCATTGGCGTTAATCCTTTTCTACATCATCAAACAATTTCATCAAATAAATCTAAAGTGATTTGTATTTGTCACACAGTTTTCAACTGCTTCTCTCGTCAACCGTGTTGTTGCATACCCTTTTTCGTTTCTTTCTTCCTTCTTTTTTTTTTGTTTTGCTGTGGGGCAAGTGTTGCCAACATGTCTGCAACATATCCAGCTTCAGCTTCTGCCACAGTGACTCTGACTCTGACTCCGACTCCGACTTCGACTTCAACTCCAACTCCAACTCTTGTTGCATGCTTCGTCTGTTTTAAACGCTGTAGCATTTTATTTATTTTTCTTGTTTTTGTTTTTTTTTTGTTGCTCGCTGACTGCTCGCTGATTGACTGCCATTGCAGAAGCCATGTGGCATGCTGCATGCTGCATGCAACATTCAGTACTCCGCCTCCTGCTGCATTTGCTGAATGTTTACTTTGCTACATTTCTCATTTAATGCCTTGGCAATGACGTTGACTCGCCGGCTCTGGCGGTGATTGAAAAGTTTGTTTTAGCTACTCACCCATGCCACAACCCCATCTAGGGTGTATTCGCACTTGCAACACGGCTGTACATGTAGTAGTTGCAACTACAGCTACAACAACAGTCACAGCTGTGGCGCCGCTAAAGTTTTCTGTGTTGGCTTTTAAATTCGCCAGCAAAATATTGTTAAATATTACTAAAACTATTCAGTTCAGAGAAAACACGACGTGTTAGTCGAATCTCCTATATTTTATATGTATTTAAGTTCTACCCCAACACACACTTCCTTCCGTTCATGAAGATATCAATAAAGTATACGTATGCATACCCAAAGCTATGCAGGATAGTTTTATTCATAACTTTATACTTCATTCTTGGTTCGGTATAATAATTTGAAGAATATAAATAGATAATTGTCACGCTATTTTTAACATATCTCGCATATAAGCGCCACTCGGAAATTTCGACATAGATTAATTGATTTCTTATGCAATTTTCGAATAGTGAAACAGTAGAATATAGTTCTTAATGCATTAGGTATATTTATAAACAATATTTAAATGCTATCTTTTAGGACTAATTGAAATCTTTTTCTTCTTTTTTGTACACAGCGTCATCCGTTGCACAAGTATATATAGTACAAGTTTTTGACGACGGGTTTCAGAAGGTTATTTGCAATCCAGCTATAATTCAAGTAAGCCACTATTGACTTAATTTTTGGAGTTCCTCTTTAACATCTTCAGTTGAAAAACCGAACTTGCAATCAAGTTAAGAGTATGAGCCAAACAGCCGATAATGTTTCTCCTTGCCAAAACTGCACTTTATGGCATTGACAATGTTGGATGCGTTGTCTGAAACCACATAGTCTTTGTTTAAAAATTTTAATTTAATTTAATTTAATTTTGACACGGCGTGTTTGTATTCTGCAAAGAAGCCGATTTACATGAAAATTGATTTGTTTAAAATGCTCGAAAATCGCTTATGCAAAAATCGATCAATCGATGTTTTGATGTTTGTAGTAATATCTTTGTTTTTTGAGATATCTCAACTCATAGATTGACAAAATAATTCGACCAAATCTTGTTATACTACTCTACCTGTCATATATCGAAATTTGAATGCAGGTCTCTGCCAAAGATAGCTTGCGTTATATTCTCTCTTATTTCTTAAATAAATGTAGTTTTAGGTACATATTTATAAAAAGAAATAAGTTGAATGTTCACCATTGATTCTCGTTATACAATTATTATACCCTGTATTATTTGTTATTTATTTATTTATTTAAATGATTGTATCTTAGAATTAATACTAAATTACAAAATGGTTTAAGGCCAGAGAATCGAAGGCCTTCAGCTTGTGTATTGACTGTTAATGAATGAAATGTGTTCTAATTATAAATAATTTTATTTAGTATGTTTGATAATGCAAAAGTCTATTCGCTAGAGCGCTGGATTTGGGATAATTGATTAGGGCAGTGTGATGCGAACAGTATGTACAGTGTACACATTTTTGGGACTGCATTGCGTGGCTTTTAGCCACAGTCTGTAGCCAAAAAAAAAAGGTATGTCTAACCAATCGCAATCAATTTGATTGTGCATGGTCATGCACTGCATTGGTCAAAAAGCGATTTGCAATCGAGCTTAATGCATTTAGGATGCCACAAAGTGCCCACAAATGACAAATGCATTCACTTCAATATTTAAAAAAAAAAGAGATTCACTTGCCACTCGATTTCCCCTCGTTTCCCATATTGAGTGGGAACTAACCATACTTTGCACGTTAATTTCGTGAAATCCATTAGACAGGCTTATTTCCGAATACTGTCGAAATATCAGAGCTTGTTTATGGTTATTTTTTTTATATGTAAAAAATGTAATGGGAGGTTCGGTTCGGTGGTTCGAACCATAAAGTAAGGTGGGAGTTCGGCTCGCGGACCGGTTTAAGAAGCCCCTGAAACCAAGGTTCGGCTCTGAACCGGTTTGCAGCCTTGGTCTTAATTATTATAGATGACATTTTGCAAGTTGATTAAAACAATTTATTTGAAGAATACATAATGTAACAATCCATTGACTTCGATGAGGTTTTTTAAAGTCTTACTGAGCCAGAGCTGCGACTGCCACTGTCATTTCCTGTCTTCCCACTACACTCACTTTTATTGCTTTGCACTCACACACACTCATACATATATATATATAGAGCCAGACACACATGCGTTTTATTTTGTCTCTTTGCGTTTGTCTTTGTAAAATTTGTGCCATAAATTTGCACATTACACGAAAAGTTAACACGAAATACTGTTGTAACTGCACAAAAATTACAATTGTGCAGCACGGGGTCGAGCACAAAAACACGGAGACACAGACAAAGAAGGACAGAGACAGACAGATAGAGAACGAGAGACGGAGAAAGAGACAAAAAGGGAAACTCTTGCTGTCTATTGAATGACCATAAATTTTGAAAATTTAAGCGTAAAGCCGGTGACAAATATGTATGTGAAAGTTGCCTGAAAATTACTTGGATTTTATGACAAAAAGTCGATTGACTGCATTTATCGATAACTTATAAAGCTTGTGATATTAGCTAACACTTATATTACTTTGGTCTGATTTACAGATTCAGTTAAGCATCTAATGGAAACTACTTAGAAAAAATAGAAAATTGAATTAAGTATAAATTAACCTAGTGTACACAATGCGTTGTCCAAAATTTCGGAGAAACTGCCCAAAACTCGGAAGAAACTGACATATGAAAGGAGTAAGACAGCTCTAAAATTAGTACAGTTATTTAATTAAATACAGTTAGTATTAATATTATAAAGAGAAATTGTGAAGATAAATAAAACTAACTTTGAAATGAAAAATTTTACAAATTTTTACGCTGTTTTTATACCCTTACCGAGGGTATTATAATTTTGTCAGGAAATGTGTAACGCATTGAAGGAGACCTCACAGACCCCATAAAGCAGGGGTGCGCAAAGCTGCCTTATGGATGTGCACGCACCAATACAAACATAGAAAGTCGCACACACACATGTAACGATCAGTTTTTTTTATTTCAATGTGTACACTGACAAAAAAAAGAACATTGCAGTTCATATATAAAGTTTTCGGCGAAGAGAACACTTGCCAGTTGATCACACATTTTAAGAACCTGTGGAAAAAAAACTTTCCAGTGTACCGCAAACGAAAAGACAACAACAAAATACATTTGGAATAGCGAAGACAAAACAAAGCATCAAAATTGTTTTTGGTTTGCAAGAAGCGAAGGTTCGGCGTAAAGCGTGCAGTGAAAAATTGTTTTTGCTTTGCAGGCAACGAAAAATAGGGGAGGGTAAAGGACGCAAAATTGTTTGTGTAATTTGCAATGTGCGCCAGAACCTTACCAGTGTGCAAGCCTCATTCTCCCATAAGCTATGTGCAAAGCAAAAACAAATGTGCGTCGTGTGCATAGGCGCTGCGCACCCCTGCCATAAAGTATATATGTTCTTAATCAGGGCAACGAGCTGAGTCGATATAGCTATTTCCGTCTGTCTGTCCGTCCGTCCGTCTGTTTCTGTGCAAACTAATCTCTCAGTTTTGAAGCTATCTTGATGAAACTTGGTACAGGTCCGTCTTTTTGCTGCACGCAGTACATATGTATGTCGGAACCGGCCGGATCGGATAACTATATCATATAGCTGCCATATAAACGATCGGTTCGAAATCAACATTTAGTAAGAAAAAACTTTCTTGTTTCTCAAGATATATCAACCAAATTCACAGATTGTGTGTTTTAACAAATTTATATACATCCTGACCAACTTTGGTGTAAGTCGGACTACTAAATCATATAGCTGCCATAGGAGCGATCGGTTCGAAAACAACATTTAGTATGAAAAACTTTGTTGTTTCTCAAGATATCTCAACCAAACTCACAGATTGTGTGTTTATTTAAGTTTTAAACAGGATGACCAAATTTGGAAATCAGACTACTATATCATATAGCTGCCATAGGAACGATCTCGACAACATTAGTATGCTTTATTTAAGTTCTCAACCAAACTCACAGATTGTGTGTTTATTTAAGTTTTAAACAGGATGACCAAATTTGGTGTAAATGGACTACTATCATATAGCTGCCATAGGAACGATCGGTTCGAAAACAACATTTAGTATAACTTTGTTGTTCTCAAGATATCTCAACCAAACTCACAGATTGTGTGTTTATTAAGTTTTAAACAGGATGCGGAGTCGATATAGCCATGTCCGTCTGTCTGTCTGTCTGTCTGTCTGTCCGTCTGTCCGTCTGTCTGTCTGTCTGTCCCTTTTTGTGTAGCCCAGATCTCAGAGACTATAAGAGCTAGAGACACCAAATTTGGCATGTAGGTTCATCTATATCCATTGATCAAGTTTGTTTTAGATTTTTGCCACGCCCTCCTCCGCCCCTGAAAATTGAAATACAAAATTTCAAAGTCGAATTACAAGAGCACCTTTAATGCTAGCGCCTTGATTTTTGTCACATATAATACACATTATGGTCCAAACCTGTCCAGAAAATTTCAATCCAATCGGTTGATAAACGCGGAAGTTATTCAACTAACAATGTTACGGGCAATAGGAAGAAGAAGAGACGCTAGCGACCTCTGTGTTGATTTTAGTGGCGCCATCTATTGAATGGTAGGGAACATTGAAGAACAATCTATAGTGAACGCTTTGCTCTCAAAAAGTACTGGGTCTCCTACTGTCGAGCTTGCTCCCATTGTTTCTCAAGATATCTCAACCAAACTCACAGATTGTGTGTTTATTTAAGTTTTAAACAGGATGACCAAATTTGGTGTAAATCGGACTACTATATCATATAGCTGCTATAGGAACGATCGGTTCGAAAACAACATTTAGTATGAAAAACTTTGTTGTTTCTCAAGGTATCTCAACCAAACTCACAGATTGTGTGTTTATTTAAGTTTTAAACAGGATGACCAAATTTGGTGTAAATCGGACTACTATATCATATAGCTGCCATAGGAACGATTGGTTCGAAAACAACATTTAGTATGAAAATCCTGTTTTTTCTTTCTAATACTCTTCAATCCTTTTCGACTGATGGTTCAACATATTGGATAACCCGTAAAAAAAAGGGAAAACAAATTTAACTTTTTTTTGTGTTGATTTTAAATTTTTTAATCTTTTTTTTCCCTAATTTGAGTTCAAATCTTATATCCAGTTTTTTCCATCAGATCGCGTTTTTAAGATACAGGTACTAATCGAATTCTTGACTTTTATCATCAAAAAAAGTTCAAAGCTTAAAAACTTACTCCACATGTAGCGATTTTCAAAAAGTTTGATTGTTTTACAAATTTAAAAATGCAGTAAGCTACAGTGGAGCAAGCTCGACAGTAGGAGACCCAGTACTTTTTGAGTGCAAAGCGTTCACCATAGATTGCTCTTCAATGTTGCGTACCATTCAATAGATGGCGCCACTACGAAGACAAGTTAAGAAACACAGAGGTCGCTAGCGTGTCTTCTTCTTCCTTTTGCCCGTAACATTGTTAGTTGAATAACTTCCGCGTTTATCATCCGATTGAATGAAACCATAGTGTATTTTATATGTACCAAATTTTTAATTCGAAATTTTGTATTTCAATTGGTGTTTCTGGCTCTTATAGTCTCTGAGTTCTAGGAACTCAAAAAAAGGAACAGACAGACAGACAGACATACAGACAGACGGATAGACGAACATGGCTATATCGACTCGGCTGTTGATGCTGATCAAGAAATTATAGTGAAAACTCCCTTGGGCGGACACTCATCGTCAGGCAATTTTCGTCCGCTCAAGGGGAGTGTCTGCTTAAGGGAATAATTCTATCTTTTTGGTGTTTTTCCCAATTTTAATAGATCTTTAGTACAGCGTTAATTGTAATAATAATGACTTTAAAAATAAGGAAAATTAACTTCAAATTAATTTACTAAGTAATTAATCATACAAGTGTTATTAATAACAGCGATTCTATAATTTTAATTTATAAACTATTTTAGTTTGCCTCGTTTTTAAGTCTTTTTTCAATTATGCAGGACTGCAAATGACTTTCCAAATAATTTAATATACATATTCAAACGCCTAGTTGTCATCTTTTGAAATTTTGGTCATTCGTCATGGGGTGTCCGCCTATTAAAGGTGTCCGCTAAGAGAGTTTTCAGTGTATATACTTTATGGGGTCTGCCACGCCTCTTTCTGCCTGTTACACACTTTTTTTTGCACAAACTTAATAGATTGTATTTGTATTTTTTTAAAGTACTGGGTCTAAAAAATCTTACAAAAGAAACCTTTTCGATGATTACATAATAACATTTATAATTTTTATATTTGTGTACCGATTATAATGAAATAAGGCTTATTTTATTCAAAATATGTTTGACTAAAACTGTATTTATTTTTTGCATTTTAATTTTGTATAAATTTTTAGAGCACAACATTTTTTTTTCTCAGAACTTCAATGATATTTCTGAAACTACTAGGCAAATTTAAAAACATATAAGTACGGCTTAAAGAGAATATTGTTAACGAGTTTTGGATTATTTTTTTAACTGAATATGGTGAAGTGCTTTCAGGTTATTCCAATTGTAAGGGAGGTGCCTTAATTTAAGACAGAACAATGCATCGCGAAAAGTTAAGCTGAAAGAAAAACCATGTGCAGATTTGGATTCAGTGTCCCAAATAACATGAAAAATAACACACAGCTCTTAATAAAAAAAACTTGTTCGCTTGTCTAATCGATCACAAAAATAAAACAAATTTAATATTTGTGATCTGTTTTAATACGTTTAATTTTAAGATTACACAGGATCCCTTATCAGTTTAATTTGTAAGTATAGTAAGGCATAGGTTGTAGTTGACTGAGCACAGATCCCTCATATTATAATTTAATTGCATACACGGCGATTCTGATGACGGGCAGCCTAAATAGAGAGAGTGTTATGAATTTGCTTTTTTTTTTTAGCAAAAATTATTAACCTGGGCATTCGTGAGACGACACCAAGCACGAGCAGCCCTCATGACCAGCACCTTGGGCTTCAAGCCGTAATTCATCTCTTGAAATTCACGAAGAAAGTTCAAATATCCATTGCTTGTAACACGACCTGATTTTTGGTACTTGATTGGACTACGGCAAGTTCGTCGCTTTGGTGCACATCGGGGTTTCGGACAATTCTTCCGCGTTGGTGCACATCGTGACTTTTTTGGTATGGATCGTGCCATCTGTGGGGCACAACTTGGCTCTGGTGCATTAGAATCTATTAGATTTTCACCAGGATTTGGTTTCTCATTGTCATATTTCCCAATTTGATAAAGTCGTCTTTCTTCAATAGATAGAGAGTTCCATGCTTCAGTTGTTTTGGCCCATAGTTCTGTTAGGTTGAATCCGTAATGTGATTTGGAAAACTCTTCAGCAAATGTAGCATATCCATCATTTGCCGCATACATGTGATTTGGTAGAGCCATATCTGAAAAAATAATAAATCTTCGAAAGTGTTTTCAAAAATATTTAAGATTTTGTTTAATTTCCCCTGTTGTGTAACGTTTTGATTTTGAATTTTAGCAATTATTTAGTAAAATACTGGCTGGTTAAATAAAAAAAAATTAGATCTGCTTGAAATAAGGTATATGAGTATACTGAAACTTCGGTCCTCCCACTTGAACTCTGGAACACAATGGTCATTCCCCTCGGCCACAGCTGTAGTTCCTACCGAAAGTAGAATGGCGCTGTGGCCTGTGACACGTGGCTTGAGGAGACCCAGTGCATGTAGCCTGACAGCGCTTCTGGCGGCCGTGTGCTTTAGGAAAATTCCTATCTGTTCCAGATCCAGCATGACGTCCAGTGCTGCTTGGGAAGTAGAACGTACACTTGGTGTGAGCCACCTCCCACCATACTAGCGTAGGTTAGCCCGTAGGTAAGGATGACCCTAACGCAGTATAAAACCAATGAACGATATACGGCTGCAGTCCCCATCTTTTTCCAAAGGTCTTCTTGCATACGAAGAAAGCTTGTAGTGCGTTTTTCATCCTCTCCTCCGAGTTTTTCTTCCAGCAGAGTTTGGTGTCCAGAAGTACTTTGCCTCTGTCGAAAGTTCGAGCTGTACTCCACCCAGTGTTGGGAGTCTAAAGCTCGGAATCTTATATTTCCTAGTGAACAGAACCAGTTCGGTCTTTTGCGGGTTTGCCCCAAGGCCGTTCTGCTCTGCCGCAGAGTTAGGCTCAGTGCGTTTTTGTAGAAGGTCACTGAGGACAATGTTCCACAACAGGGGAGATACGAAACCCTGTGGAAACCTCTTGTGGCCTTTCTTCGAATTGTCTGTGGATGCACAGAGTTGGGCGTTAATCATTCTGCAGCCAAGCATGTGGCCAAGCCATCGAGTAATCTTCGGGTGTAAATTAATTTAGGCAAGTGCTGCCGATATTGGCTTGATCCTGACATTGTTGAAGGCACCCTCTATGTCGAGAAATACGGCCAACGCAAACTCCTTCCTCTGCAGAGTTCCTACCACCTGATGCAATGCAGTCTCAACTGATCTACCTTTAAGATAGGAGTGCTGAGCCCCGCTTAATGCCTGAGGTGTTAACTTTCCCTGAGGTACAGGTCCAGGAGTCGCTCCAGCATTTTAAGTAAAAACGTTGAAAGACTGAAGACCTCCGAGGCATCCCCTGAAGGTTTCCAGGAGCCATGGTAAGAGGTGTTCGCACACCGCTTGCTGCATTGCTGGTTTGATGTCAGAATGGAACTTTACTTACCTTCTTTATTAGTTATCCAAAAATAGCCTTAAAAAAATTTACACAAATTATTGTGTGTCCAAAATCAGTTCGTAAAATATAAAAACAAATAAGTTTGAAATGTGGGGCTTGAAGTGTTCAAGTGAATTATATGAAAATACTGAAATTTTGGGAGTTGAGTTCATAAGGTGAAGTCAAATGAGATTAAATAGCCTGCTGTGTTGTTATTTTTAAAAGAAATAACAAATTTCCATTTCTTGATCAACAAAATACCAGGGACATTTAATTTTATTTAGTATTTATTAAAACATAGCATCAAAAGGACTCCGGGTTCATTCAAAAGCCTGCAAAATGCATTATGAGGAGTAAAGTTATAATTTCTTCAACTTTTTATTGATGAGAAAAAGTCCAAAATAAAATAAGTACCTTAAGTATCTTAAGAACGCGTGCTGACAGAAGAACATGAAAACTACTTAGGTTTGAATTCAGCGACCTTAAATTGGTTAAAAACTGCAAAAAATTTCCAGACGAAATGGCTTAGTAATGGTTTCTTCATTAAAAATAAATAAAATTTACTGTTAGTTATTCTTTTCAAGTTGATCGGCTGGGAGCCAATTGTCCTTTGTAAAAAAAACATAATAAAGTAGCTGGAGCATTAAAAATAAACCCTCGTAACAAGATAATTTAAAAAAATCTTACAAAAGGGAAGTTTTCAATGAGTTGTAATTATATGGTAACATTTAAAATTTTCAAATTTGTGTACCGATTACAATGAAATAAGGTTAATTTCATTCGAAATATATTTAACTACAAATTTGTTTTTTTTTTCTTCTCAAAACCTTAACGATATCTCTGAAACTACTAGACAAATTTAAAAACAATGTAAGGACGGCATAATAATAATATATGTTAGTTGACGAGTTTTGGTATATTTTAAAACTGAATATGGGGACCCGTTGTCAAGTTATTCCAATATATGTAGGAAAGGTGCCTTAATTCAAGACAGAACAATACATCGCGAAAAGTCGAGATGATAGAAAAAACCAAGTGCAGATATGGATTCGGAGTCCCAAATTACATTAAAAACAACATTCAGCTCTTAGTCAACAAAAACTTTTTCCCTTGTGTAATTATTGAAACTTTTATTTACACAATTTTGAATTACGTTCTTTACTTATTATTTGTATTATTATTGTCTAAAGGGCTAACTTCACGCGTGGGTGGATTTAAGTTTTTGATGAATATATATATTGTCTAGCTGAATAATAAACAATGAATATTATGCAACTAAATACTATTAATAAAAATGTAGAATAGCTCCATTATTGGTAATTACGAAAATCTTTCGAAAGGAAGAAACATAAAGTAAGCACAATGACCCAAAACACTTTTCAAGTGCAATTGTAATACGATAATCCACTTATGTGGAATTCGCCAACGTACGCTGATCTAAAAATGTTATACTAGATATAAGAAATCATTATGAATAAAGAATTAAAAGGGAACACAAGTTCCCTAACGTAAGACTGAGTAGTTGCTTTTATTTCAAACGGAGTTATGCAAGCTACTTATAACAAATGTAAAATTTGAAGTGCTTTTCGAATTTGCCTTCATAAGACTGATAATCTCCAGTATTAGATTAGGAATACTTGATAATAAACTAATGCATCTGGTCTTTTGACCTTAAGATTAAAAAACATATTTTGGGTTAAGAAAAATTCCACTAACAGGTATGCATTGTTTTCAAAAAGCGAAGACTCCCGCTGTTCTAATGCATTAAATAAAAGATCGGCTTAGGCCAACTTGCATTTCTTCACATGAAGTTCCCAGAGAGATCAAGCTGCTCGCAGCTTAGTCGTTAAGATTTAAGCAGGTTTTAATAAGCCAACAGTCCGATATTTTAACCCAAACGGAGCCTCTTATGATAAGTAATTTGCATCAGCCAAGTTAGAACAGAATTTCAGCACTTTTTGGACCGAGAACTCTAGCACGAATGCACCTTTCAAACATTTCACACTGAAATGGGGACACAAATGGAACGATGCGGAACGAGCCGATTACTTACTTATATTAACTTATATTTATTCATTTTGTTATCCTTCCCGCTTGTCGAACTCTGTCTGGTGCAATCCTGAAGCAAATGCACACGGAGGAATTACAATCTGAGTCCAAGTACAAATACATTGTAGAGGGCAAACATCTTAAAGCCGCAAGATATTGTCCCCTCATGACAAAGGTCTCCTCTCATCCCTTTCTGCAACCAATAAACAGTAGCTATCCCTGATCCTGGACCGAATTTAACTTCTGCTCAGTGTTGTCAACTTTTAAAAAGGAAAATAACTATTTTGGTGGGTGGAAGGACTGAAAAATTTTAAATTTTTTTTGTAAATTATTTTTCTAAAAATGTAACTTTAAATCAGTTGTTATGTTGTTTTTATATATTTTGTTGTAGTATTAGATTTCAGAACCGTCTTTATAATAGTATAGTTATGTAGCTGTAGTCTGTAGGTGGTATGGCTATGTGATACCCAGAAATCCAACTTTTCACATAAGGAATCAAGATGATTTTGGCTTAAATAGTTTAAGTATGTAATTTGGATAATTTTGTTAGTTTAAGACTTTATTTGGGTCAAATGGATATGACTTACAACAAAAATATGAAAATGTGCGTAATTTGTTAATTGATACATTTTATAACATATACCAATAATAAATAGTTATAAAGAGGTTTGTAATAAATTAATGTAAGCCGATTTTCTAACACCCAAAAGTGTTTGAAAAAAATAAAATCTCTGCCATTAATAACACCAACATTTAGAGACATCTAGAGACTTGTGAAACACACTTGATAGTCGAAATATTTACCTTTAGTAAAATGAAATACCGAATCCAAATCAAGTATGTATATTGTACTTGGTTTGAGAAAATCCGAGATCTCTCAACTTTTTAAACCTTTTGGATAAATGTATTTCTTTGAAGAGTAAAATAAGCGGAAGAAAGGCAAAATTATTTTTTAAATAGCCAGATATCTGGCCGTTCGCTATTTCAATTGAAGAAAATACAGATTTGTCGGGAAGAAAGCTGCTTTCGCAACACTGATTCTGCTTCAAGTCAAAGTCAACGTCGTTGCCGTTGTCGTTGTCGACTGTGGCCATAACTTACAAGTGGCTGTCGCATATACCAATTGGCTGTAGTGCCCCCTACACACACACACACATACTAATACTCACCTTAACACATGTATTCGTCTCTCATTTGTGTGTGTGTGTGTGTGTGTGTGTGTGTTGTTTTCTTTGTCTTTGCAATGGCAGGCAAATTTATGGCCATGGCAATGCAGACAGCGTAAGAGGTTAATAAAGTTTAATAATTTTGTCAAGTGTTAACTGTGCCTGACTTTAATTTGTGTTCAGAGAAAGAGAGAGAGAGTGAGAGAGAAAGCACCTAAGCATATGCGAACGCTTTTGGTCGCGATTGCCAGCTGTTGGCCATAAAATTGTAGCATACCTTTCAGCGCACGCCGCAAAACGAAAATATGTCGTAAATATGAAGCCGACGCGACAACTCGACTCGACAGCTCCACCTGGCGTTCGAGTCGTAAAACTGAAAGCATAGCAGCTGCCGCCTCAACGCAACGCATCTATCAAAAATTTATTTTTACTACACACAAAAATTAAATTATATAGTCAGTCGCTCAACTTGATGAATAAGTAGCCGTAAAAATGTGAAGTCCAACAAGACGAGTACTGGACAGCACAAAAGAGGAGAACGAATGAGAACGAAGGAGAACTGAAGAAAAAGAAGCTAAAACCGGACGTCAGCATAAAAATCAATCTAATTTCGTTAAAGTCAGTCAACATAAAAAAGACGAACATCTTACGGGGGAAAACTGGCCAAGACAATGGGGTACTTCGGACAGCATCAGGACTTTCAGCTCCCCAACCTTGTCAGTAAAAATTTAATTTTGAATACGCCTAAAAGTGAACTACGAGGCCACAAAAAAAAAATTGCCTTGATTTTTGATGTAAGGCAGCTTATTAAAAAGTGAAAGGAAAAGTTTTTTTTACTCATGAAAGGAAAGAAGGGGTGGGAAGGAAGAAAAATTAAAAGAGGAAAAGGGAGAGTGGGAAATGTAGACACAAAAGGGAGAGAAATTCACAGCAGTTTATGAGTTAATGGGTGTAGATACCTCACTAAGTCATAAGAACTTTATATGTTCTAAAAAAAACCCAATTAAATCGTTTCAATACATAAATTTAAAGAAAAGTTTAAAGCTTTGACATTAGTTAGGTGAAACGTATGTGTATAGCATAATATGTCGTAATGTAAAACGAAATAATTTCATTTATGCATTGTGGGTATGTACTTACTTATAGAGAGTAACTCGTAGCATTAGAAAACTAAAAAGACAGAAGATTTAAAGATTGTTTAAAAATTAGAATTTACTAGTTAGAATTGACAAGCTCAAGCAATAAGTTCAAACTCAAATTTAAAATTTACTTTAGGATCTGAACCGCAGTCTACAAATATAATATTATAAAAATAGAATTGTTTATAAATAAATTCTCACACTGTTACAAAAAATGGTTTAATGTTAATTTTATATAAAGCTTAACTACATTTTGTTTACAATTTCTTGCTTTCACGTATATAATTCTTATGGATATATTTAATTAAATATCAGGAACAAGTGCATAACTTTATATCTGTTTATCCGATGCTGGTGAAACCTTCAGTATAAGTACAGGGTATATTTATATTAAGCTAGTGTTTCAGGAACAATAAGGCCTTTATTATGGAGTCCTTAAACTTATTTTAGATTGTTATTTACTAAAATTTAGTTGTTGTTAAAACTAGAAAATAGATCTCAACTGTTCCTATTATGTTATTCTAATGCTCATTATTTACTCGTATTGTTGTATCAATTCAGAAATGGCAAAAAGTCCTTGCAGACTGCGACAGTTGGTGTTAAAAGTATATTTTATACTTGTCTGCTACCCATTTGGACTATGAGAGGGAGACTGAGCGAGTGTTGGTAAGAATTTTAGGATTGGATTGAGACGTTAATTTCTCAAGAAATCATTCGCATAATGTAAATCTCATGTTGGAGCCCACACATAACTCACGGCAAAAACGTGAAGAAAAAATTGCAGGTTTTTTTATTCACCATTCATATACCCGTTACACGTAGAATAAAAGGGTAAATTGTATTCGTTGATTGTATGTTTCAGGACGCTGGAGTCCTTTGAAAGCTACAGACTAAAAATGAATAGTTGTTAGGAAATTTAAAATGTGTAGAGATTAAAGAATGTCAAGAGATTAAAGCCAATCATAAAGATGAAACTTTAATTCTTAGGCAGCCTTTTAATTTTATTAAGATTAATCATCTGACGAAATCACATCAAAATCGGAGTAGCATAACTATAGTTATGACTGTTTTAAGTTTTAAATTATAGTAGAGTTGGAGATTTAAGTTAATAAATTCAATTACAATATAATTAAACTCGAAAAAGAACCCTGCCACACCTTTAATTCGTTAGATCATACGACCATCATATCGCATCAAGATTGGATTAGTATAACTATAGTTATGAGTGTTTCAAGTTTGGAATTTGAAACGAACAAATACAATTAAAATATGAAGAAATTTAATATAGGGTATTTTAAAGTAGGGGGACTCAACTATAGCATTTTTACTTGTTTTTCTTTTTATTTCATTTTGTGCCCTCTTCAATACTGCTAATGACACGCCCACTCTTCGAATACCTTTACACACACACACACACATATGGGAAGCCATAAATTCAATTCAATTCGACCAGCAGCTGCACTTGAGCTGAGTTTCGAGTGATTTTCTTAATGTAGTTCAAAGCCAAAGCAACTGCCAATGGAATGGGAAAGGGTTTTCTTTTTTCCACATTTCTTAAGTGCTCTGATGCTGTGTGTGAGTATGTGTGTGTTTGAGTGTGTGTGTGTATGTGAGTGGGGGGAAAATGGGTGTAATGCATGGGTTGCCCTTTCTAATGCCTGGTCTAATAAATTTTCACAATGCGTAGGCGTCGCCAGTTTCAAGGCGGGGCGTAACGGATTTTTGAATAATATTTCACTTGCAGGTGAAATGTATCATGTGTGTGTCTGTATTTTTGAATGTGTGTGTGTGTGTGTGTGTGTGTGTGTGTGTGTTTGGGGTTGCCTTTCCTCCTCCTGGTGTAATTGTCTGAAAAATTACCGTGTCTACATGACACGCGCACACGCACGCCTTGGCATTAAATCAAATTTCCAAGGTGTGTAATTGGATGGTAGAGAGTCGACGATTGCCACACATAGACATACTATATAACATACGTGGTTTCTTCTCAGTGGTTAGTCAGAAAAAGGAAATTTTCTGTTTTTATAGAGATATATTCTGGACTGTTCCAGTTTTCACTTTTAATTTTCAGCTGCCTATTAAAATGTTTTCTTTGACGTTGCCTTTATGTTGAGTAAGTATAAATTTTAATTTGATGCAATGAAATGATGCAGTTCAATTTGTAGAACCCGAAATAGGAGGAAACCGCTGAGTCCGGTCATGTCTTCTTTGTTGATTTGCACAGTGGTATTTTTTTTGCCACTTTATCGGATTTAAATTCATCAGCTCAAAGTAAATTCAATCCGCTAAATTTAGCTGAAAAGAAATTAAATTAAGCAACTCAATAACAAGTTTTTCATTAATAAATTAAAATTATCCGCTTAAAATATATCAAATATCAACTTTCTGGCACATATTTATATAAAAAATAAAAGAATAACTCCTATCTACAAGATTTTATTTATGAAATGGAAAGATATGGGTTACTAAGTACCTTTTTGCAAAAAAGAAACAAAAGAAATCCATTTACCACCATCATTAATTCATTATTCAACAATTTTTGTAGTATTTTTTAAATAACTATTGTTATTAATTAAAATTAAGTTATTTTACATAATTTGTTTAGCCTGCATCGAGAAAAAAATATTACAAATTGTAAATAAAAATGTATCGTTTACAAAATTACCCACAAAACAAATGTGGGAATTTTTTTAGGGCTTGATAATTATAAGCTTATAATTCTTTCTGATCGTTAAAAATAAATATATTGCAGAAAGTGAAAACCAGAACAGGCCTGAATATTGAAAACTGTTTTATTTATTGACGTTCAGTATCTATTGAATGTGCTTTAACAGCTTTAAATGTATTTTTCACATACTTTCATTATCCATTATTCCATTTCCATTGTACTCCAGGTTTGTCTTAATGTACACCATTTTCAATATAGTTATTATCCAATAAATTTCATCCATGGCAGCTTTTATGACATTTCTCAATCGTATTTAAATGTTTATAGAACAACGTTTTTTTTTCTCGCATCTATTCTTTAATATTTCAGTGCAAACTGTGATTTCGACGTTTCCAATTTCACTATTGCTATATATATATTATATTTGATCCAAACTAATCCATTCTTTACAAAATTTGAAAACTTCATTGTTCATTGTCTCACTTTAATCCGTTCTATTATTTCACTGAAATTTCACTTTTCTTTTCATGATTCCTCTATACTGTCACACTTTTTACAGCTCTATTTTTCCATGTATTATTTTCTTTTGTTGCATTTCGTATTGTTCTTTCATTTTATTGCATTCATTTCTACTTGCATTCTATTGTTATGTTACGCTTAGATTTATATTTAACTTAGCTGAACCGTGTCTGAATTTAAAAATTTTAAATTATTTTATAGATTGAACATTTAATTTCAATCTACATTAAAGTTTTATTGCCACAATTATTCTGGTTTAGTCAAATTCATTATTTGAGTTTTTACTGCTGACATTTCTCAATTGTTTAATTTTATTAAATATTATGTATTTTGTCTTACATTAGTCCACTTTAAATTGTTCCACCTCTAACAATTCCATTTGACATTCTTTCACTGAGATTCAAAGTGAAATTCAATCAATATTAAATCAGACCTTCATTTTCAAAATGGAATAAACCTCCAATCGAGTTTTAGCAATCAAATGAAAAGCAATAAAAAAAAGGGGCCCGACAAATGCAACACATTGGACATTTTGTTATCCAATATAATACACACATATGACAACTGACAAGTGAGAACTGTTGTCAGTTGTCTGTCTGTCTGTCGGTCTGTCTTTTTGTCAGGTGGCACTTAACACATTTCCGTTTTTCCGCCTTCCAAAATGCACAAAAATGCTGTCATATGAAATCTCGACGTTTATTTTATATTTGATTGAAACCTTGATTAATTTTAGCTGGCACTGTGGCAATGCCCACACCGTTTACGGTTGCCTGCCACACTTGCAACATGGCCAAGTGTGGCATCTCACGTTCCATTGCCCAATTCTCGATGGCGTTTATTTGCCGTCGACTGGCTACAAAAGTTACGCTAATGGCACAACAATACATCGTTTTCCAACACCATCTTTTGCCTCAGCTTCTTCTTCTTCTTTTTTTCTCGTTGTTGTTTTTGTTGTCAACACATTGACACAGGTGTTTCATTCCCTTGGTTTTCATGTGTAATGAGTAGTCCACGTCTCGCGCATTGAAAACAAGTCCCACACGCACACACTCAACACCCACACTCTCACTCACATACACACACACACACACACACATAGGTCGCAGGACACAGAGCATGGTATGAGCGCACATAGCACATAGGACACTATAAACGGGGAATCATTCCCATTCCCATCCCATAAAACGTATTTTGAAATAATCTGTCATATGTTCTAAGCATACCCTACTTTCAATTTCACAGCATACATCGCTATTGATAAAGCCTATGTCAACTAACATTTTATATTAAGATAAGATAAGATAAGATATTATTATAAGATAATAGAGTTAAACGCCATTTACAGACATTCGATAGAACTGTATAAGTATTTTATAACTATAACTAATAAATTATATTAATTAAATAGCTTAAGTTTGTATTTCTTTCGATTATGTAACAATCACACTGTGACTAGCATAGTAAATTATAAATTTATACTTGTAGTTCTGGGAGTTTAAATAAATAAATAATAATAATAACTATGTAGAATAGTAAGGGAAGATTATTAATTTTAATTAGGTTTCAATGAACATTAAGAGAGTTAATAAATAAATGAATAAAATTATCAAAGTATTTTAACTTTCTGAATCCTTTTTCATTTAGCATATTGCGTTTGACCGGTAGATTGTCAAAGTGCTGAGAACTTACGGATACAAGTATTATCTGGCTTATCAAAGTCCTGGATTGGATTCTCAAGAGTCTCCACATCAAGCCACATTAAATTGGTCTGATCCCAAGATGGTGGTGAATCAGCATTAATCTTAAGATTAAGACTTGTTCTTTTTTATATTATTTTTTTGCTTGATATTTTACAAAAGTAAAGCTGGTTATCCTGTGTTTTACTGCTTTTTCCTTGCGTCTTCCTTGCTTCTTCCTTGCTTCTTTCATCTCTGCTTCTTCCGCTTCGAACTCCTGAATTCGATTCTCAATAGTCTCCACTTCAAGCCACATTTAATTAGTTTGATCCCAAGATGGTGGTGGATTGGCATTAATTTTATCCATAAGACTTCTCTTTTTTTTTTTTTTAAATTTTTTGTTTTGGTGCTCCTCGAATGTAATGATTGTGTTGCAGTTTTTAGTGTTTATTTTCCAAGATTTCAAGATCCATTTGCGTTTTACTGCTTCTTCCTAGCTCCTTTCAACTCTGCTTTTTCCTATTGGAGCTCCTGGATTCGACCCTTAAGAGTCTCCACATCAAGCCATCAAGGATCGGCATCAATCTTATCCGTAAGACTCTTTAGACAAGCACGGTCTATATACGTTTTTGAACCTTTTAAGTTCTTTTTCCGGTTGCATTTATCTCTTGAATTTTCGTTGCTTTTCTTGTTCTTTATCACATGTTTTGGCAACTGTACAGGTATCCACTACAATAGTATTTTACTTATGTACAAGGTGTTTGGTATTATCTGTCTATTTTCATGCAAGTCCACACCAAAATACATGCGCATGTATATACATATGTCTGTCCATTAAAAAACATGAGAGAGCAAGCTACACAGAGACTACTCTT
This sequence comes from Drosophila testacea, assembly GCA_035043265.1. Lineage (NCBI taxonomy): Eukaryota > Metazoa > Arthropoda > Insecta > Diptera > Drosophilidae > Drosophila > Drosophila testacea. Next base: position 48,552 of record JAWNND010000931.1, read on the forward strand.
TTGCTGTAAGGTCGATTCGATACTATGGCAATCAAGTCGTATATTTCTCTCTCTCTCTCTCTCTCTCTGCTTGTTGATCTCCGCTATGTTCGTTGCTCGCTCGGATAGGATCTGTAAGCTAATGACGTTACTTGGAAGTAGAAGGCCTTGGATGGCAGAAGCTGGCATTGGAATTTAATTGCAAAATTGGCAGCAAGCGTACTTTATTAGGCCTAAAAATGCAATGCCAATAGGTATTTATGCCCGATGATATTACATAGTTCCCAAAAAGTTTAAAATAGTTTATTTACTCATTTCAAGACACAAACAAATACAACTAACCTTTTAGTACTCGAATTAATTATGCCCTTGATTTTTGCATTCAGAATCAAAGATACTGCAAGTTGCAGCGACTCAGACTTAAAACGTGCCTGAGTTGTTAGAACTCAACACGCTGTCTTAGACTTGGCCAGATTTATAACTTTATTTTATTTTTAGACTAAAAGTTTAACCATCTCTCGCTTTCCGATCAATTTATAATAGGCTATTCCCACTCATCAATATTTAACATCTAACATCTTCTGTCGAGATGTTCCCGTACTTTTACCCGTGCCAAAAGTTTCAACATCGTCCCAAATTATTTTTTTCATGTTGGTGCTCCACAAATATTCCACATGTTCCAAATCGATTTTTACTCGATTATTTTCGAATGCAACCTAGAAATTTGTCATTCCCTACGAAAAAGTATACAAAGAACGCCAAAAATAAGAAGCAACGACAATTTGAAATGGCTGCCGAATCATGTAAGTTCATAAAGTTTAAAATTGTTTTCAATTATTTAACTGCACATTTTATTAAAAGCGCCCAATAAAGCAAGTATCAGCAGCAGGAGCACCAAAAGGGTGCATTGGACCACAGAAACGGACAACATGGTGATTGATCTGAGGGCAGACAGTATTGAAGATCTGAGAGGGGTTCGCAAAAACGAAGCACTCTCCTTAAAAAAAGTATCGTCATTTAGCGGCACGTCCTTCTCCCAGAATCTGCCAAGCCGCTCCTAAAATATATAAATAATGTGTTTTATTTAAATGCAATCAATATCCTCATATGTTTTTTAATAAAATATTTTCAATTACCAACGTCCAAACACTCCATGGAATATTTATATTTTCCGCTCCCAAGAACAAGTCGTCGTCGTCGTCGTCTTCGTTCTCTTCAGCCTGAAGCTGAGCCAACTTAGTCGCTTTATTGCTGTCAGCTTCCTCAAACTCCCTCATTAATTTCAGCATACAATTTTTGAGGCTTTTAAATCGATCTATTTTTGCCGATTAATCGATTTAAATAAATCGATTTTCATGAAAAATCGTCCTCTTTGAACATCCTTAGCAAACGCGACAAAATACACAGGCGGTGTCAAAATTTCATTTATAGAAAAGTTAAATTTAACAAATATGATATAGTAAGTTTGCGCTATAATATTATTAACGTATATGTATATGTCGATGTCGAAATTTCCGATGTTTCGATTAATCGATATTTGCATAGGCGATTTTAAGAATCCGATTCTTAAATCGATGTTCAGTTTGGATTTGCATCACTATAATTAAGCTCAGTCAATAATTTTTATTTCTGTTTTCAAAAACAATAGTCTTTGTGGATTGTCTTAAAGACCTTAAAAGATAAAGGCACCAAATTTCATACACATATACATATACACATATCCATTGACATAACTTACCTTTCCCGTTACCCGTGGAAAAATGAAAAACAACAATCATTTTTATGTACCGGTATTCACTTATATTTTGCGAGTTTCAATCCGACAGTTTTGATAGAATTTTTCCGTAAATTTCCACCGGATTTCCTTACGAATTCCCCTTATCCATTTGGTACTGGACACTGTCTAGCAAAAAACTTTTTAGAAACCTTAAGAGGAAATCAATAAATAAAGAATTAGTAGGTTTAAATTTCCAAACAATCCAAATTCGATAAAATGTTAGGCTATAGTATTGGCAAAAGTAAAATCCGAAACAGGGCTGAAATTTTTAGTAAAATCTTTACTGTTTCATTTCCATCTGTTTCACAAGTAAAATCCGAAACAGGGTTGAAATTTTTAGTAAAACCTTTACTGTTTCATTTCCATCTGTTTCACAAGTTTTTTTTCCTCTCATATTTACGGTCTACGTTGTTTGTGCTAGCCGAACCTTTTGCCTATTTTATGATTATCACTTCGCACGTCTTATTCTTATGGTTTATAGTTCAGTTGGGCCACTGCGGCAACGCCTTACCCCTCTGCTCATCTAGTCCCCTGCTCCACTGCTCCACTGCTCTTTGACTACCACCACGCCCACCTGCCCACTTGAAGTTCATGCCCACCTAAACGACACATCTGTTGTTGTTCTATCTGTTGTTGTTTTTTATAACTTTTACGCGCCAGTCGTTCTTTATGCGCACTGCGTGATCACATTTAGTATCAAGGTGCTGGTTTCCCTATTGTATAATATTGTTGTTGTTGAAACTGAAGGTTAAGCATCCACCTCAATCATCAGAGTCTAAGGAATTTGTGATTGTTTCCCCACACATACATAGCTTAGCTCGTAACTCTCATGGATTTAATGATTACTCAGCTATGCTGACTAGGCCATCCTTTAAAAGTCCTTATTCTTATATTGCAAATGGGAGCTTTGGAAACAATTTCTATTTCAATACAATCCGCCTGAGGTAATTCAATATGATATAAAATAAAACATAATATTTTCGATAAAACTTACACAACTATGGACGATGGTAACTAGTATATCCTTAAGTGAAGTGTTTTTTTTGGGAGACAAGTATTAATCACCAGAATGATATGACAGGTTCACAACAATACTATATGTAACTAGTACTATATGTAATATAAGGTACAATGAAGTAATTTAATCAAATACTATATGCCATATTTTCGTAATGAGCGACTCTCAAATTTTCTTCCAATATATTTGTGTCTTTATTTCTGATGTCTGCTGCAAATTTGTGTAGCTGTAAATCGGATTAAAGTCGACATGTAAATGAAATATAAAAGATAACCTTAAGAAATCCTATGCGATAATTTGGCATATAAAACTCTTTGTCCTCGTTGATTCACTGACTCATTATCGTAGAGCCGAAATAAGAATAGCTACGGGTCTGAAATGTTCACCCAACATAGCTGAGATACAATTATCGTGCAATAAGACTACGCTTTTAGACCCAGTACCTTAAAAAAGTACAAATGGGTCTATTAAGTTTGTGCAATAAAAAAGTGCGCAACAGGCAAAAGGAGGCGTGGCAGACCCCACAAAGTGTATATATTCTTGATCAGCAGCAACAGCCGAGTCGATATAGCCATGTCCGTCTGTCCCTTTTTTGGACATCTATATCTCAACTAGAGCCACCAAATTTGGCATGTTGGTTCATATATATCTTGCATTGATCAAGTTTGTTTAAGAATTTTGGAAACTGAAATTCAAAATTACAAGAGCCCCTTTTATGCTAGCGCCTTGGTTATAATAAACACTATGGTCCAAACCTGTCCAGAAAATTTCATTCCAATCGGTTGATAAACGCGGAGGTTATTCCACTAACATTATTACGGGCAAAATGAAGAAGAAGAGACGCTAGCGACCTCTGTGTTTATTAACTTATCATCGTAGTGGCGCCATCTATTGAATGGAACGCAACATTGAAGAACAATCTATAGTGAACGCTTTGCCCTCATAAAGTACTGGGTCTTCTACCATCGAGCTTGCTCCACTGTAGCTTAGAGCACTTTTTTTTTAATTTTCAAATCTTTAAAGATAATTCAGCTCTTTGGTATTGTTCGCAAACTGATTTTCAAATTCTCTGAACCCATGAGTTTTGATTTTCTCAGTTGTATTCCATGGATATTGTAAAATAATGTCTTATTTGATGAGAAATCTGACTTAAGATTATCATTTACTTATGAATCTCTATTTTGAACAAAGCGCTTCGGTTCGGGCGCAGCTTCAGGAAATAAAAGTACCGACCTACATAGAGAAAAAAACTAAAGTTAAGCTTGATTCCTGGAATGTATTTGGTTTGTTTGTTAAGATAGAGAGAGAAGAAAAGATTCGGAATTGTTTCTCTACAGTAAAGAGGTAAATTTTTCGCCGCTTTTGTGGCTAGTTTTTGTTCTCATTGTTTTTCATTAATTTCGTGTTGTATATCCTGCATTAATTCACGAATATATTTGATATCCTGATCGGCTTTTAAATTAGTTTTAACGATGTCCTTAAGAAGGGCTTGACATTGGGACACTTCGGAGCGTAGTTCATTGATGTATTCATTCAGCTTACTTTGTATTTCGGTTGTGATCTTATCCAACATTTCGGAACTTATGGAGACCTCTGCCGTAGTAGAGAATTGTTTTTGCACTAAGGCGGTAATCAAGGCTATCAGATTTTTCTTCTCGTTCTCCGGCTGATTCATTGTTGAATTGATTCAAATCACTTAAGTTTTAAAAATGTCTTTAAGGGATGTTAAATGTAATACTATTATGCAGAAAACTAGGAATTTTTTTTTACTATTTTCGAGAAATGTTGAATGTGTATATTGACTTGTTTAAAATTTATCATAATGACTTCAATACAGAAAACGGATGAAAGTTGACACAAAAACACTTTGACCGAAAAAAATATTTTGAATAAAATTAAAAAAGGAATTCGAATCTTTTATAAGGTAATTCAAATAAGTTACAAATAATGTTATTTTTTAGACCCAGTACTTTAAAAAAGTACAAATGGGTCTATTACGTTTGTGCAAATGTGCGCAACATTCAGAAGGAGGCGTGGCAGACTCCATAAAGTATATATATTCTTGATCAACATCAACAGCCGAGTCGATATGGCTATGTTCGTCTGTCTGTCCCTTTTTTGAAGACCTAGATCTCAGAGGCTATTAGAGCTAGAGACACCAAACTTGGAATGTACGTTCATCTATATCTCCCATTGATTAAGTTTGTTTAGGATTCTTTTCAAAAAGTACTGGGTCTCCTACTGTTGAGCATGCTCTACTGTAGCTTACTGCGTTTTTTTGTTACAGTCAGTTGAATTCCTTTAATCATCATTTTTCAAGGAGCTCTCGGAGAACGTCCCAAGCAAAGTGTTGACCGCATCTTGGACGTTGAAATCACCATGAAAAGTGTAGGGAACATCAATGGAAACTGCCTAGAAAAAAATGAGTCGAACAGAATAACAGTTGGTGAAACCACAGGCAAGAAGATTCAAAATTTTTCGAAAACAAGTATTTCATTTTTTGTAAAGGGGGGTAAAATATCAAGCAATACATGTATTTAAAATTATGATTTGAGTAGAACACAACACGTATTAGGTTTTAATCGATAAGAAACAGTATTAATATGTTTTTATTTTACTCTTTGGTGTGTATAAATAAGGTGTGGCTATATATTTATCTCTGAAAATTTCTCAACTATAATACTAATCATTGGATCTCTAACTTGGAAGTAACTTTGCCTGCTATAGTTATAATATCATTTAATATTCCTATGTTTTCCTATTTGCACTTTCGCATATACTATAAATAAGGTCTTGTCATACATTTAGCTCTAAAAACTTTTCAACTATAATACTATGTATACTCTTATCTTCGGCTGCGTAATACTGTAAAAGTAAATTTGTCTACTTTAAGTTATGATATCCCTTAGTATTCTTATGTGGGTCACAAAATCTGAGCAGCAGCTTGGAGCACAGTCTGATGCAACCTTAGCCAACTGACCACATCTTGGACAAGCTATACGGGGCGAGGTAGGACATTATGCTTAAAAGCTTGTAAGACGTCCTGGCCATAACAAAGTTAAAAGCAACTAAAATAGACACCTGGGACAATGAAAATAGAGCTACTCGAGACTGAGAAGGAGGTGGAAGTGAGTGGGATTTAGTTGCAGGTGCAACATCAGCGGAGGCAGGACTAAGAAGGAGATGGAGAGTTGGAGATGAAGATGGAGTGGCTCAGAGAGTGGATATAGCCTAGCTAAATAAGTGCAGCTCGTTGGCCAATCCAGTGCCACAAAATTTATTGACTTTGTCGTCCTCGACGTCCTTGGACGTCGTTCTACGTTGCAAGTTGCACGTTATCCTTGTTGTTGTCGGTGTCTCTGTCTCTGTCGGTGTCGCTGTCGCTGTCATTGTCTACGTACAGTTGCGACAAAGCACAGCACAGTCTTGCATGTGAGTGTGTCTGCAGTAGGAAAACCGCTTACGAGCCTGTCTTAATAATTTGGCTTCTTTGCTAAATTAAAACTAAAGTCCTGCCACATAAATCTACCCCGCAGGCCACATGATGAGCAACTTCTTTACTCCACATATTTGCTCATTCTGATCTTACTGTTATTGCTCGTCGTCTTCTTCTTGAACCATGTATCACCTTAGTCCGGCATTTACAACTTAGCCAGCACTGGCATTTATGTTGTTGTTTATGAGGACGTGTAATCACTGACCAAACGACATGGTCCATGGCTCACTTCATTGCCAACTGCCAACTGCCGACTTGAGCACCTGACGACTGCATTGTGGCACATACACTGAGAGAATGTTTGTTGCACTCAGTGATTTTGTACTCAGTTCTTGTTGTTGCTAAATAAAGACCAAGCATGATTCTAATATTCTCAGTTTAAGCATGGAAATCTAGAATTAATCTTTTTCTCACATTTTAAGTATAATGACAGCTACACTGGAAGAAATGATATAGTAACTCTAAATGACGCTATTTGAATCTGTAGTACTCTTTAACTTTGTTCTCTTTATCGAATTTTAAGTTACCAGCTAAATTGTATCCATAAAAATTTGATTAAATAATTATTAGGTATTATTTCACATACTTAAGTCTTTATGACTTTTGATTAAATTAACCCAAAAACATACAATAAAGTTAATAGTATGGAAAATACACTTGATTTCATAATGAAAAAGGTTTTTGTAACAAAAACACAAATAATTTTTTTTGTAAATGAACAACAAATTTTGTTATCTTAAATAAATTTAATAAAATAAAAATGAAAAGTGTTTTTTAATTGATTTCAAACAAGTGTTTTTTAGACAACACTTATTATAGCAAAGAGATTTGTTGATTTTTTCGTATTTCTTTAAGTGCAGCACTGCGAGTTTACATCTGTTCCGTATGCTGTAGGGTCTGTCCTAGCGGTTCACGTTGTCCTGGTCGTCCTGGCTATTCCGTCTGGTCACTCAACGTCAACGACGCTGGCTTCATTTATTGTTTCATGGCATCTGATGTGTTGGCAACGGCAATGTCCACGTCACCGACACTTAGGTACTTCAGTCTGGATGACTTTGTTGTCCTCTATATGCATTATTGTAATTGCAATGCTCTCTACATGATTTTGGCATCGGCCCTGCAACCATCTCGTTGTTGATGCTGAAGTGTTCTCGTTGATGATCCGAGAGTGCTGATGGATGTTGATGCATCAAGTGCTTTACTGTTAAATCATGAATACCATGCGAAGGTGATGTAGATGCTTCAACAAGGTGTTCCAGTTTGTGTATGATGTGGATGTGAACATGGATAGGTTATGGGAAAACTCTCTGACGACTCCTCTTTCTGCATTTGACATGTCACAGTCAGTTAATGTTTTAAGTACCATTTACTTTGAATATATTCTTATTGTATTAACTGGTTCTGCATTTAAGCAATAAACTGCTTGAAATGGGTTTTAAAAGTAATTAACCATAATCTCTACAAGACGCACATTTGGCGTTGCATTGGCATATGTCAATACCATCACCCCTTTCAGGGATGGGTGAAACGCACATCGAATCGAGCGCCTGGGCCCAGCGATAAGTGGTGATCCAAGCATCAGCGTGAATGTAACGACACCTTTGTAAAGATGAGCGAGCCTCAGAAACCTGACAAGCCATCTAAAGCAGACTCAAAGCCAAAGATCAAAGCCTACCGCGGCAAAGGAAATACGTTATTATTTTAAAAAGCCACAGCTGCCAAAGGAATTGGTGACAAATTTAATGCCAACTGGCAATGTGGCAAACAACTTTCCGCCTACATCTTATTCTGGTACATCCAACAATCCGCTTGAGGGACTGCAGAGTAACAAGAATACGAAAAAGAAACCCAACGAGCACAACCGTATACATAGTGGGCCTTAAAGATTTGACCGGTGACGATAGCAACAGCGATAAGCATCAACCTAATCCAAAAGCCGATGAAATGCAGGGTCAAGGCTATAGCCTAACAAATGGCAAAGGAAGTTCTTCTTTGCACGACATTTCGGATGCTACAAAACGTAAAAATGTGCGTGACATGTGGCCAAAACGTTTTGAAAATAATAATGACAATAATAATGACTCAAAGGAAGAGCCGAAAAATCAAGATAATTCCAAAAAGCGTCGTCGCGATTCCACCGAAGATACCCCAATGATCGCTTGGAAGACATTGGATGATGACATAATGTTTGCAAAGGTGGATGTGCCATTAATAACTATATCTGATAGTGAGTAGGATGGCGACATCCCACAGCGACAATCAACAGCCACGAAAACTCCAGAAGTCAGTCAACCAAGCAGTCAAGAGCTTACAATTCTTATTGAACGGAGAGCTCAAGTTGGGATTGTTTTTAGGACAGACTGCCGAGAGACTCGGCAGGTTTATTGAAAACTAAAGTTATTATGTTTAACATATTTCAATCTATATCTAAGGTTACAACTAGGGATATTGGTTTAGGCGCTGCATATGATAACTACTTCTTATCATATGCAGCTGGTGCGAAATACTCCGTATCTGCGGAGGGCTCTATTTGTATAGGTTAGGTGCATATGATAACTCTTTCTTATCATATGTGTGTTCAGTTAATTTAGTGGCCACATGCTTCGGGTCCTCGTTCACCTCTTCGAATACTACGTCTTCTTTTATTGGAAGCTGCTTGCGCACAGATTTTGCCAGAGTGCGTGTTGCACGCTTAACAGCTGATGGCTTAATGAAGTTCGGAGTCTCTCCACGTGCCAAAGATTTTTGACTGGAACGTGTGGAAGTCCTTAAGTCCAGTGATAACGAGTTCACGCGAGTTCTAACATTGCGGTACATCAACATGGTAAGATGCAACGTGTTCTATCATATGTGAACAGAGAGCTTGGAACACGACGCGGCGAATGAAGTGAACAAGTTGGGATTGTTTTTAGGACTGACTGCCGAGAGACTCGGCGGGTTTATTGAAAACTAAAATTATTATGTTTAACATATTTCAATCTATATCTAATGTTACAACTAGGATATTGTTTTAGGCGCTGCATTTGATAACTGCTTCTTATCATATGCAGCTGGTGGGGAAAACTCCGTATCTGCGGAGGGCTCTATTTGTTTAGGTTACGTGCACATGATAACACTTTCTTATCATATGCACATGGTATGAAAACTCCGTATCTGCGGACCCAATTTACTAGGTCAATGAAATAATAAACGTGAGATCATGGAGGATGAATCGAATTGTGAATGAGATGTGAATTGGAGGAACAGCCTCAAGTGCGCTCAGATGAAGAGTTCTATGAGAAGTATCGATTCGATTTAAATCGAAACAAGAATCTGCCTATAAATGCGCAGAGCGAAGAAATAGTGACGGATATCAGAGATAATCCCGTAGTTATATTAAAAGGAGACCCTGGGTCAGTGTTGCCCGATTAGCTTATTTCAGGCTAGATCTAGCATATTTAAAAATGGCATAGCTTGTAAAATTTGCAAATAGCTACCCAGGGCCTGGGTATTTTTTGCAAATGGGTAAGAAATCCAAGAGGAAGAAAATAAAAAATAAATTCAAGCGTAAAATATATGCGTAACTTTGGCGCGCCAAAGTTTGGATACCCTTGCAGTGTCCTGTGTAAGCCGACAGATTTTTTACAAAATTTGTTAAATGTTGATTTCGAACCGATCGTTCCTATGGCAGCTATATAAATATAGTAGTCCGATTTACACCAAATTTGGTCAGCCTGCTTAAAACTTAATCAAACACACATTGTGTATATTTGGTTGAGATATCTTGAGAAACAAAAAGTTTTTCATACTAAATGTTGTTTTCGAACCGATCGTTCCTATGGCAGCTACATGATATAGTTATCCGATCCGGCCGGTTCCGACATATGTACTGCGTGCAGCAAAAATACGGACCTGTACCAAGTTTTATCAAGATAGCTTCAAAACTGAGAGACTAGTTTGCATAGAAACAGACGGACAGACGGACAGACGGACATGGCTATATCGACTCAGCTCGTCGTCCTGATCAAGAATATATATACTTTATGGGGTCTGTGAGGCTTCCTTCAATGCGTTACACATTTCGTGACAAAAATATAATACCCTCTGCAAGGGTATAAAACGAAACGAAAAGAACAAAAAAAATAAAAAAAAACGAAAGGGAAACCAAAAAAAAAACAGGAGAAACACGCCGGGCACTGTTGAAATTCACCCGACAGATTCTTTTCGTAAACAAAAAGGTTATTATACCAAGTTTTTGCGTAAACCGGTTGGGAACTCTATTTTGACAATGTATAAAAACAACTCATACAAGTATGCAACACTTTATTTGCTCCTGTCACATCGTAAATGTACATTATTCTCTCCTTTGTTATTTTCATACTGTTGTTTATCATCTACTTAATTTTTCTATTTTGCCAGTTTTTCTGACGGGATTCTTAGATTTTGAGCTTATTAACGGTGCTTGCCTGAACCGGTACTACACGGGGAAAGCCTAACGTCGAACACATTCTGGACACACGCCAAGAACTAGAGAGCATGAGGGTTTCTCTGCTTGGTTCCCAGCTCCCCTCAAATCTTTTACAAACTTCTTCAGTTGGTAACATCATAGAAATCGACAATCTAATAACTACAAGCCAAACTCAATATATGATCTGTGTCAAGACAATACTTTGAGTCGAAGTCCCCAGCAGCCAGTGCTCGTTTAGTTATAATTACGTTAGTATTTAATACTAGACTTTATATGATAAAATAAAAAAAAACGGTCCGTCTGATAGCACTTTTAAGAAGTTTTGTGAAATCTTTATTAGGAATCAAATTTTCAAAAGTAAAACAACTCACGACAAATTCACAAAATGAAAGAAGTTGACTAAGTTGACTAATCAGATTTAAATAGGTTTTAAATAAGTAGCTGGTGGGACTTCTGATTTTGTTGTTCGATTTTAAACATGCTTTAATTTTGAAATCTCAAATTTGAAAATTAACTTTCGTCAAGTGCTGTAGAAATTATTATTAACCTTACCCTTTCAGAGGGTATTATAATTTTGTCACGGTGTTTGTAACGCATTGAAGGAGGCCTTACAGACTACGTTAAGTATATATAAAGTATATATATTCTTGATCAGAACGACGAGCTGAGTCGATATAGCAATGTCCGTCTGTCTGTTTGTCTGTTTCTATGCTAACTAGTGTCTCAGTTTTAAAGCTATCTTAATGAAACTTGGTACAGGTCCGTTTTTTCTGCTGCACGCAGTACATTTCTCGGAAGCGTCTGGATCGGATCACTATAGCATATAGCTGCAATAGGAAAAATCGAAATCAACATTAAGTATTTAAAACTTTTTTGTTTCTTTAGATATCTGAAATATTCTTTTAAATTATGCATATTTAGTGTCCTACGTCTGCAAGGGTATCCAAAGTTTTGCGCTATATTTTTATATCTTATTAATCCTACAATAGACATTCCGTCTTTTTTAAATATAACAAAACAAGCTTTTGGCTAGGTACTCAGGGATTACAGTTTTCTTTTAAGAATCTTTAAGAATTCTCTTGACAATTAAATTGTTTGGAAAGGATCAAATTTGTGTAATCAAGCTCTGGTGAGTTAAAGCTGCAATTGGTCTCCTATTGCTGCCAAGTAGACAGTTGGCCGGAAGGCAGGACATGCACAGCTGCACACCTGCAAGGACGGATGGACTTATAAACGGACACGGAGAAATGTCGACAGAAGGACATACGAGTACACATACCTAGTACATGTGAATGGGCGCATTCCTCTCAATTTTTGTGAATTGAAATTTTTGAAATTTCCCGTCAGTCTGCAAACGGCCAGACACATTGGAATGCCGTTAATTGTTGTTGCCAGACGACATTGCCATGAACTTGCGAAGGGAGGAAGAGTAGCTGACCATCCCCTCGCTCCAAAGTTCTCCGGGCGTCAGTCACTATTTACTGAGTTTACAGATTGCAAATTTTAGATCTTGATTTCTATTTGTGTACCTCACACCCATTAAAAATTTCACGAAAATAACATTTATGAAGGAAGTATGCTGTTCTGCCTAAAGTTAAAACTATGTATTTACAAACGCAAAATGTTAAGTCTAAAGCAATAACTGTTACGATGCATATGGCCTTAAATAAACAAATACGAAATTAAATAATTAAAATAAAAACATAGATTGTACAACTATTATTATTTTAGTCTGAATTATAAGAATCCGAAATAGACTTTAATTTATAATTATTATTTATCTTTATTTTTAAGTTGCAAATTAACAGTTATATTTGTTAATACAAAAATTCAATAAATAAACATATCGATATGAAGGAAAGTTCTTATAAGTCATTAGTTAATCAATTTATACATAATAATAGCAAAATTAGAGCTAGATTTGATTTTAAAATAAATGTTTTGGTATAACTGTTATCTAGGAATTCCATATACGTCCAAGTTACATCGTAACTGATATTTTGTATATTTAAATATATTGAAATTTGTTTGTATTTTTAAGTACGAGTTATGAAATAACTACAAATAAAAGTTTTTCCGTAACTATTAAAGAATTAGAATAATAAGAATAAAGATTAAGAAGATAGTTGTTAATTCGTAATTTTTTATTTTATAAATTAGCGTATCTTCGAGTCGAATACTCCCTAAATAGTAATTTAATTGACGAAATTTGAACCGCCTTTTGCTGCATAACAGTAAGCCTTTAACAGTCTAGCAGTGCATTCATTTGTATTCTGTTACGTTGAAGCTGGTCCAGCTGTTGGTTAACAGCACACTGTTAACACAAACAACTGTTGAGCAAGCCATGAGAGCGACGGCGCTTACGCTCTCTCCCATTCTCTCGCTCTCACATGGCTTGTGTTGTGCAAAAAATAAGAAAACAAAAACAAAAAAAGGTTGTACAACGACAACAAAAGCATAGAACGCAACTTACAACAACAACAAGAGCAGCGCGCGTGACAGCTGCGACGCCGACAGAGCTGCCACTGCTATTCCGTCGTGTTGTGTACTCTCTTTCTTATTGGGAAAGAGCAGTTTTTCACCAGCCGTCAAGTTGTGTCCGTGTCGCGGTCGCGTTGTTCACTGTTTATTATTGTCATCCATCGACTATTTGTTATTAAAAATGAGTATTGTTATTATCCAACAGATATAATAGTATCTATATATTTTATGCATCGTTTGTGTTTTTTGTTCTTGTGGTGATCTGTGAAATTCCAGCTTGAATGTAATGAACAGCACACGTCGTCTCCCTCCAGCAGCAGCAGCAACAACAAGTGCAAGACGAGGGCGCAGCAGCAGAGCAGCATCAAAAGCAACACCAACAATAAAAATAATAACAACAACAGCTACATTAACAGCTGTTTGCCAGTTGACAAAATCTAAAATTAATGTTAAGGCAGTCAACAAATTTACAAAAATGCGCTTATTGTGAAAATACTTGTCAGCAGCCTGAAACAACAACAACACTTGCACTTGTATTTTTTGTATTTGTTTTTGGGAGAGAAGAGACGCCACCACCCAACCGCAATAACAACAAAAACAACAACAGCTATAACTGTAGCAGTAGCAGTAGCAGCAGCAGCAGCAACAAAAAGTGTTTTCAAGTTACTGTTTTTTTTTGTGTGTGTTTTATTTTATATTTGTGTGTTTTCTTATTGTTTTTGTTGTTGTTTGCCTGCGCAGTCTGGCGCTCTCACGTGTTTGCGCCGACTGCGATGCCAGCCGCGACGCGAGGCGACGCCGTTTGATAAATATGCAAAGAAATTCCCATGCGGCCGTTTAGTACATTTTCTACATTATATTTTGTGTATGCCGCCTACTGTTACACATTTCCACAGTTACTACGGTAACTTCCTCTACTGCTAACAGTACAAATACTCCTGCTGCTACTGTTTATGTGAATTGTGGATATGTAGCAGCTTTACTGGGTTATCCCATTTATTTGGACTCTGCTGCCGGTGTCTCTGTCGACGTTGGCTGTGATAAGCGCAGCGCTGCTCAATTTGAAGCTGCAAAGAGAGAGGTGAGTAATTCTCTGCTGATATACAATACGATAAGGCTTCTTGATCGATTTGTTTCAAAGGGCAAATTGAGGCAGTAAGGAATTCAATAAAAATAAGAATATACAGAGGTGGCAAAAAGTATTTACACAAATATAAATACTTTTGGCCACCTCTGTGTATTATTATTTTTTAGTCAATGACGTATTTTGACAAGGCTGAAGACCTCTAAAATTTAATTCGGTGTCTTAAGGCTTTGAGCAAGATTTAGGTTCGGTTCGCGAACCGGTTTCTAGTACCTCTTAACCGAAGGTCTTGGGTTCAATGAAATTTAATTTAATTTACTCTGAAATTAGTTCGAAAAAATGAATTGTCTAAAAGTTCTGCGTCTATTCGAATTGAGAGATTTGGAAATCAGCTTCCGCTAAAATCTCTAGAGATTTCTCTTTTATTATCTGAAAATAACATTACTTTTTATTTTTTGCTTTAAATTGCCTAATGACGTGTAATATAATTACGTTGAATGTTAAAAGTCTAAAGATGAGTCAAAATTCAATTCATGTGTATCTCCTATGACTTTAGCTGATTTGAGAAATATAATTTCTCGTAACAGTGTTACGTTTTGGCATGTAAAGTCAAAAGCTATTATTTAAAAAGAAAATTACAAAATACTTAAGCCTTGGGAAAATGAGCTATACTAGGACATTATTAGATATATTATAGAAAAATAATTTTGACTAGTTTGTAATGAAATCTATAGAAAATATCTCTTCTGTTTATATCTTATTTATAATAAATTTAATTTGTTTTTTAAAAATTAGACTTGGGCATTTCAAATCATTAATTTACAGAAAAAAAGATTTGCACAGCGAATTGTCCAAACGTTAAGAAACTTTTCACTAGTTGTAGTCCAAAATTTCGTATTAAATTGGGTGAAACTATTTCTTAACTGGATAAAAGATGATTAAAGTTTTAACATTTTCTGGTGTGGAGCAGATTAGAATTGGGAGCTAGATGGATGTCATGGTCATATTTTGTAGAGTGCCTTTAGTTGAGAACAGCTGCTATTTGTCCTGGTTGCATTTTGCAATATCCTCTCATCGCTCTCCATGCAACACACTCCCACTCCGCTTCTCCCACACCCACGGGACTTTGGTGCAGTGGACAGTGCCATCAATAAGTATGTCAACCGAGTCAACAGCATTGGCACAGGAGATGGACACTGGTGGTTGGTGGGAGCATGGACTTGCAGCATTTGTCGTCGATGTCGTCGCTCATTTGGCCAAAAACCGAAAGCAAGTTGCGACATAAGAAAAAAAAGAAACAGAAAACAACCAAAAATATAAGAAAAGAAGGAAAATAGAAAAATCTAGTGAAACGAAAGACAAATCAAGAGAAAAGGCATTCAACGAGGCGGGGCAGACATGTCGGGATGTCGTGGCCCAACATAGCACAATATACCAAACAATTCCATTGATTTTTCTTGTGGGAATACGAATGTAAGTGCGACTAGTTGTTGTTGCAGCCAAAGGAACAGGCCATAGAAAATAGACATAGACATAGACACAATACACCCTATACTCCCCTATTCCCTACCCTTTTTTCTCACCCAACTGTGCACCCTTCTGCGGCTGCTTGTTCGCGTCGTTGAACTTTTTGCAACATGCTTCCTCTGGCGTCCTCCTGAGTAGCTACGACTGGTCGTATGTATTTCCTTGTAATATATTGTAGTCAAGGGTATATTAGGCCTATGCAAAGTATGTAACAGGAGGAAGGACTCTTGAAAGACCTTATAAAGTGTATATTCTTGATCATCTTGTCCGTCGGTCCGCATGAACAAAGGGACGGAAAAGCTAAATCTTGTATGTAGACTCCTTATATGTATGTATGTATGTAAATGCAGGCAGAATAAGTATAATTTTCCCATTTGCCAGTTAATTGAATGAAATTAAAATAATTACCAGATCGTCAAAATCAAAAGTTTTATCATAACTTCTAGCGCTAAAACAAAAGGTAACCAATAAAAAAATCGGACTGGGCGCAGGGTATTCTGTTGTCGAGCACTCTCGACTTAAGCTTTCTTACTTGTTTTATTTTGTGCCTTTTACCTTTTACTTCCTTACTAGCCCGTTTCTTCTGCCCCTTCTCTTGATCTTGGCTTCCAAACGGAATTTATGTTAATTTGGTGCTACATTCCTGGAACCATATCCTTTGTCTTATTTGTTTAGCAATGACTTTGTTTTGGTTTTGCTTTCCTTGCTGAAATGCTCTATTCTTTCCTTTATTTACATTTTCTTTTAGGCAAGGTAACGGTTACCGTTAACTCCTATCGCCCCTTACCATTAATTCTTGCACTGACTCGTCCCAAGTTTTTCCATTGAGATATTTCAGTTGAAATCGGGCGTTTTTATCCAAAGCTCCGCATAACTGTTCAATGGAATTTTCTGTGGGGGGGGGGGTAAGTTTGTAGTATCACATTGACCTCACATCATTTATCTAGGGGGTTTGTAATGTAAACAAGTCTCCCTTTCCATTTTCAATCGATTTGATTGCCCATTGAGCAATTAACTATGGTCAGAGCTCAAGCGCAGTGATTTTTAAAGTGCATTTTCTGCATTAGCGACGGGAAATTTTTTGTTAGGTTGTGGGAAATTCACCTGCTCCACCTTAGACCTCAGACTGTTAGACTCTCAGACCTTTGACCTTTATTCCCCCCTTTGACTCGTTGTCATTTACATTTTACTGTTTTTGTACTATTCTTTGATATTCAAATTCTCAATTCTCAACGCTGTCGTCCTCCTCCTTCTATTTTCCCTCGGAAAGGCATTTCAACACTTTTCGAGCTTTCGCCAATTGGAAATTTGTACTGTCTAATTGATTTTCGTTTTGTTTTTCGCCTTTACACTTAAGTTTTCTCGCAGCTTTTATACATTTTCTTTATTTTTTGTTTGCAACTTACTTGTGTTGTTTTCCATCAATTTGGGTCAACTTGAGGGTTAATTAAACAGTTGTTGCAACTAAAACTTCTTAAGGTAAGATACAACTCTGGTCTTTAAAAACATTATTTTTATCGTTGCGGCTTTTAAGCTCATTTAATAGCTGATTATTAAATCTTATGATTTTGTAGCAAAACTTTAAGGCTAGAAATAGAAGCTCAAAATCAAGAATCAAAGTTAGAAGCTTTTGCATTTTTAAAGTCTATATACAATCGGATTATTCGGTCACATGCAAAGAAAGTTGCCTCAAAAAAGCTTTTTAAAGTAAAGCCCAAGTGCAAGGAGCTTTGCTGAATGTAAGCTCAGTTTATGTTCAATAAATGTCCTTTAATGTACCCAAGCTCTTGTAGAGTTCAATTCAAGACTTAAGCTCCAAATAAGCTGCTTAATATTGAGTAAAGCTTCGATTGCAAACACATTTGTTATTCCCTTCATATATATATATTGTTGTGATACGGAAAGTACCAGAAATGGAAGTAGTTGAATCTGGTAATAATGCAGTTGTGGATTGTGCAGATTGCATCAGTTAGTTGCACCATCTGATTGTAATACTTTTGTGTCATTTGTGGCATCAGCTGGCGGTGCAAAATGCAAGTCTCAAATAGCAATTCCATGAACTGTACACGCACACAACATAAACATAACTTTGCCACAAAATACACACACACACACATAGACGCAAGAACATTTTTATTTTCGTTTCTGGTGCAGTTTTGGTCCGAGCCATCAACATATGGCCAAACAAGCTGGCCAAGAAAAACAGCAGAAAATACACACAGAAAAAATGTTAAAAAAAACGTAGAAAAAATTTGAGGAGAAAACTTTAATAAAAACATGTCAAGAGCACTTTTCGTTGAAGTAACTGCAGCAGAGCAATATACTAGAAAACCGACAGTCGATTGAACTCGACTTTCAAAAGCCCTGCACTTTTGTGTGTATTATCTAGATATGACATTTTCACTGTACTTACATGTGTGTCAAAGCTATGTCTTTAAAACTTACCTGACATTTTTGGATTTGTAGGATCTTAATGGGGCGTGGAAAAATGTTATAATAATATTGATCTGCCTAGGACATACAAGTTTCTACATACCAAATTTGATACCCCTAGATCTTAAGGCCTCTGAGATTTAGGTGTTCACAGCGACTGTGTTGTTGATGCTATTTAGGGATAAACGGTTTCTCAAGTAATTGTTTTGTATATACAGACATATAGTATATAAATAAAAAATCAATTATTTTAACTATGTATAATTAAATCTCTTAAAACAGCTTTATATATAGACATTTGCTCCTTGCTATAAGGTAGCAAGTGTTTGTAATGTTCGTTGTTGTTGATGTTGTGTCATATCGATAGAATAATAAACGGGTCCTCAAGTCAGCTAAAGATTTAAAATTTCTTAACTATTATCAAGGTCGCTAAACCAACAAAAATACCATTTAATTTTACATCTGACACACAAAAATATAATCTTTTTAACATGGTAAAATAAATAAAATATGACTTGAAACAAAAAAAATGGTTTAGTTTTTATTTCTTATAAATAAATTGTATTACATATATGACTCAAGGTCTATTTGTAATGTCGATATATTAAAAATATGTGTTTATTAATTGCAAAACAGAAACAATTCCTTGACTAACTGTATGTCGACTTACCTATAAGAACTTAGTTGTTTTTTAGAACAGGGTCTAATAAATACTGGAGACGCCCACGCCAACGACTCCAACGATGTCTGCAACGTCACCCCCTCCCACACCAAATACCCCATTTGCCACACTCTGCTTGTTTGTTGTTGTTGTTTTGGACTTGACCAAGTTTATTGCTTGCCTGCCATATGCAATTGCCGTAGATTATTTTGGTGCTGGCAAAACGGCGACATGGCAAAGGCGTCAACGAATCTAGCTGCACAGATTTGACACCCACTGCAATCAGACCAAAAATATAAAGCTCGTGAATGTTCTTCCCCTTCCTAACACCTCTAAACTATCCTATACTATACTATATATGTATATGTATATTCTCCTCTATATTTCCACACCTGAATCCGCGTTTGCCTTTGGCTGCTGTATGTGCTACGTGATGTTGCACGACTTGCCCAATTTTGGACACAAGCCGACACTTGAAGACGCTGCGACACACGACATGCGTTGTCAAGTGTGGCACATAAGTGGGCCAAGTTGTGGCAACTGAAGAGACTCCAACTGTTGCAAGCCCCAAAACGGAATGGACCTCTCCTATGCAAATTCAGTTGCATTTTAGTGTCAAGTGCGCGGAATGACTGAAGGTAATTGGGCTAACTAAATGCAAATGATTTGAGTTTTCAGTTTTTTCCTCACACACAGACACAAAAGACAAGAGGGTCAATCAGAACTACTTTGGGAAATCTAAATTTCTTGGAATTTGAACCCTTACTAAACAATATTTCGACATGCGTCTATTTTAAAGTTGCTTTAAGGATCTGTTTCACGTTTTTATACACTGAGCGGGTATGATAAACATAAATTAAACATATTTTGTGTTGCTATACAATAATATCGATTATTTATAACAGTAATTTATCGTTGAAATAGCAATTGTTTTTTAACTAAATTAGATTCTTTGGAAAGCTTTCAAGGTTTTCATGGTTTTCGTGAAATTCTTTTTCAATTTGTACTTTTGCTGTACTTGTACTTTAGCTATACTTTTAAAATGAAGAGAGAGTTCATGCCAACAATTATTTTAAATAATCTGTCCTAGTTATATTGAATTTTGCGCTGCTCGAAATTGAGTGAAATACTTGAGATTTCTACAATGTTTCCCAATTTAAGCTCTAAATATACTTATGTATATTTCGGTACACGATTATTTTAAAGGTAGTTGTCTTAAGGATTTGTTTCCTAGTTTAAAAAAAAAACACTAAGCATTCTATTCAATTTTCTAAAAATAATGTAATAATCTTAAACAAATTTCGTTAATATGAAATTTCGTTGACATAATGAAAAACTATAATTATTTATTTAGTTATGAGTAAATTAGAAAATTTCCTTTGAGACATAGTTTTCATAGAGTTCATCACTCTTTGGTAAAAAAACATTTTCTTTTTAAGAATAAATTCGAGGATCTCTTTAATCTCATACCTGTTTTCAGGACGGCACATTTGTGTGCGAAAAACTTTGCAATTATTTGAAATATGTACATTTTATAACTACTTTTCGAGTTTATTTTTATTGGCTTACAGCTCATTCTAATTTTCTATAACTTAAAATACTGGTTTTGGTTTATTCGTAAATTAATCACGTTCTTTTTCATTCAATTATAAATAGTTTTCAATGATAAGTAATTATTTCTATTTTCTTTGTGTCCTTGTTTGAATTATAAACACCTTGTTATGACTTTGAGTATTGGCTACAATTCCTTTAATTTCAAGTTCATTTTAATACGATTTATCATTTCAGATAAATTAATTATTAATTTACAGCATCGTTTTATTTTTATTTTAACTTTTTATCTCTTCACCTTTGATTTCATTCTTATTTAATACCAAATACCAGGATGGCTCTGCAGACCTTAGAATATTATTATATATTTTAATCAAGATCCGGTCTCCGCCTGTCTGTAAGTTTCTATGCAAACTTATCTCTCGGTTTTAATGCTATCTTGATAAATCTAGGTATAGCTCATTATTTTTGCTGCCGTAGTACATATATCGGAACTGGCTGGATCGGAACACTATATCATTTAGCTGCCATCGGAACGATCGGTTAGAATTCAACATTTAGTATGAAAAACTTTTTTGTTTCCTAGAATATTTTTTTCCACCCTTGCAAAGGGTATTCTAATTTTGTTTTTACTTAAATCAATACATAAATTGCTACTTTCGAAAATTATGGGAAAAGAAATGTGCTCCGTCAACAAGTTATTTGTAAATGTAAAAATCAATTCATAGATCTAACCATAATCAAAACGACATCCCATATTTAAATCGGTTAAGTTTTGTTAAGTTTTAAGGCTGAGATCCGTTAGGATTGAAAACTTTACACTTAATTCTAGCTTTGTGTCACTTTTAACATAATTTTGTAAAAAAATGTCTACAAAACAAAACTTCTCAACTTTTTAGAATCGTCTTTTCAGTTTCGAAATAAGAAAAAAAGTTTAGCTTTTCATAAAAAAAATCGGAAATTTTTCCCATACTGCATTGTGCAAAGGTTACGTGACTTACCTCTTATAGATTAACTTTTATTTGCACTTGTCACCTATTGGCTATTTCGTTTGAATGAGTAGTTCGGATTCATTTCGATTCACTTACCACTCATTCATTCGGTTCATGCATCGCCATTCAAATCGTCATTCACCTAAACGAAGTGGTTTGTTAACTGCCCAATGACTCCTTGGAGCGTATAACTGCGATTGCCTCATACAGCTCCCTCGCATTCCTTCCTTTTCCCCTCTTGTTGCTCCTCTTTAGATCGTCTGTCGACATGGGGCCCGAAAAACTCTTGTACATTTAATTAATTATTTATACAAGAAAAGGTAAACGTGCCAACGTCGTTCTATGCCCGAAACACACGCAAGAAACAACCAAAGCTACAACCAAATGTTGCAAAGGGCTGACACGAGAAAGAGTGGCAGAGTGAGAGTGGAGAGGGGCAAAGGGGCAAAGGGGCAGGTTGGCTAAAAGAAATGCCCCGTAACTGTAACCGTAACCGTGGCAAACATTTTACGGATACATCGTCGACGTCGTTTTTTGCATAATTGATTAAATGACTGGCTATATAACGAGCAACGGCGCTCAAAATTGTTTGCTACACTAGCTAGCTTGCCACATGCCCTTCACACACACACAAAACACACACACAAACACACACACACACACCCACATGACTCCTTGCAGCAGCCCTAAAATGAGAATTTACGATGGAGAAGAATCAAGCATGGAACCTATGTCAGACCTCTCTATAACTACATATGTGTGTGTGTGGGTGTGTGTGTGGATGTGTGTGCGAGATGTGTGTGTGTGTGTAACTTGCATGTTAGTTATAGCGTCTGGCAAGTGTTGTGATTATTGGCTAAATGAAAAATGCAAAGAACGGCAAAATGGCAATTGGCAAATTCATGTCTGACTTTTGCCATTTAACATCAAAAGGGTAAAAAAAGGGAATCCCCTTCCCCTTTCCCCTCCATCTTTGACCTTGACATTGAAGACAAGCTGGAATTAAACACACACAACACATTGAGTCCTTCCCGGAGAAAATAACGTAAGCGGCAATATACAATTTTCTAAAGTCAAATTTTCTTTTTATCTTATTTCAAGGGAACACTTTTTGAATCTTGAATTTCAGTCTATTTTAGGTATCATATAAATAAAAGAATACATTTTGAATACATAAGATGTATGTAAATGCGATGAGCACTTAAGGACATACTAGTTTGAAGAAAAATGTATTGCATACTTAAGAGCGTGTTTTATTAGGACTGTCTCAAAAAGAGAAATCACAAACGATCATAATATTTTCAATTAAATAATATACTTAAATGTGTAAAACTATTGATATAACCTTAATAAACATTCACAGCTTTAAAAGTTAATCAGCATCTTCAGAAAATATCAAACTTTTCAAAATGGGTTGTTAAAAAAATAAATATCAAAAGTCGGCCTGTGAAAAATGGTTTGACAGCTAAACTTTAAAGTTTAAAAACAAAACTTCATCATAGAAATATGTTTTTCTTTATCTAATGCAATAAAAAGTTAAATAGATCCTTTGTACATTTTTGAAGTATAGGCTATACAAATCAGCTTGGTAAAAGTTCGAGGAAAATACTTTATTTTGTTGCCGAGTGTAATTGAAGCATTTCGAAAATTTTATAAATATAAGTACATGTTACCATTTATTTCGTAATGTTTTTATCTTATATGTTTAAAAACAATAAAAAAAATTTAAAGATATTTAAATAATTCAGCTTCAGCTCCAATATTTTAATTTTTTTTATAAAAATAAAACCATTATATTTAATATAATGTCGTATTTATATAAAAGCGGAAAACATCTAAACCATTCATCATATTCAATTTAAAAGCACAAAAGTTTTGCAAGAAAAAGTATCTAAAGTTTACTAATTTGTTTAATTTATATTCTAGTTTTTCTGTATTCACTTAAAATCATGCCTTCTACATTCAATGAAAATTTTATTTATTTATATATTTTTTTTTATTATAGTTTTTCTGAATTTATTTAAAATGTATAGAATTAAACCTTGAACATTCTATAAAAATTGCGATAGTTGTGTTTAATTTTTTAACATTTGTTCTTATGCATAAAAAGTTTGTTTGTGTTAATTTCGTTTGGTGCTTGAACTTTGAACTTTTGGCTTGCATTGGAGCAAGTCCCTGTGGCTCCACATTGCCTATGAGGGTCCAAAATAAACTTACACACACATATGTATGTACATTACGACTGTGTGTTGTTATTGAATGACAAACACCAAACACTCTGATGACGTTCACCCTTTTTTCATTCCCACCACATACACACACGCACACACACAACACAATCACATGCTTAACCCTTCTGTGAGCGAAAGGGTTACATTTTGATTTTGCGCATGAAAATCTCCAGTTGTATATATCAGGCTGACACTTTTTTATTTATCAATTCTTCAGAGTCTTGTACATTTTAAACAAAATCAAGGAATAGGGTTCAATTTTATAAATCAAACATATAAATTAAATTTCAACTAAATAATTATATCTTGAAGACATGTATAATAATCTGTAGCTTATCAAGTAAAGAAGTCGTAAGTTAACTTGAGCGTTTTTGTATAACGGCCATTCAACTGCACCTGTAATATTTTATGTTACCCTTTTTTATTTATCAATTCTTTAGATTTTTGTAAATTTTAAAGAAAATCAAGTTATGGGGTTTAATTTTATAAATCAAACATATATTTTATTTGACAATTAAATAATTATATCTTGAAGACATGTATAATAATCTGTAACTTATCAAGTAAAGAAATTGTAAGTTAACATGAGCGTTTTTATATAACGGTCATTCAACTGCACCTGTAGTATTTTATGTTACCTGTAAGACTTCAACACTTCAACTCACTTTTAATTTAAACTTAAATAATAGATTTGTTAGCTAGTTTGATCGAAATTTCAAACATTCAAGTTCGCAGTAGTGGAACAAAAATGGATTAATTAATTTTTGAGATATGTTAAATACAACATATTCGCTCATATAAGGGTTAAAGTCATGTTCGAGTATATGCTAATGGCTGTATACGTGTACAAGTGTGTGTGTGAGTGAGCTGGTGTGTCAAGTGTATATATCCTTTTGGCAAAGCGAGTGCATTTTCTTGTCAGCGCTGACATTTTCTGCACTTCGGCCTTGTTTTACTTTTTTCTTTTTTTCTTTTGCCCCATAAGCAATGTCTTGTCTACTGCTTCTTCTTTATCTTCCTCTTATACTTGTGACTCTTTTGCTTTTGTTTTGGTGTTGTCATTTCTCGTTTAATGAGCATTTTCCTTTTTCATTTTTTGTTTTTTTTTCTCCTCTTTATGGTCTTGACAAAAACCAGAAATTATGATTATGATTGCTCCACATTTTTACGTTATTCACATTTTCTTAAAATTTCTACATTTTTTTTTTGAATACACTTAAGAGGAATCCACTTTAAATCGTTGAATGTTTAGAAAATTTAATATATAATTTATAAAACTATTTTGAATTCCAGATTTTTGTAAAAAAAAAATGTTTGCCAGAAATTTTAGTTGCGATTAACCTTGGTAGATTTAAAAACAGTTTCAAGCTGAGAATCCTCAAGTAAATTCAAAATTTCTACGAAGAACTATATTGAATTCAAGATAAGATCAAACACTTTTTTACAATAGTTACTATCAAGATTCAACACTCGTTGCCAACCGGTCTTACTTACATCAAGGTCAGGGTCGTTGTCATCGTCATTCAAGTTGTATATTTATGCCCATTTAGCCCCCTTGACTTGGCCAACTTGGTGCTTTCCCACTTGCCTGGCAATTTGGAGTCAAGCCAAGTAAAAATAAAGAATCTTCCAGTGGCGCCATCGCCCATTTTTTGTTTAATCGATGGCGTCAATTGCACTCCACTTGAGCCTCAAGACTTTGGATTTTTTATGGCCCCCCTGTCAATATATATGCATATATTTCAAGATATAAATGTGTATAAGTATGTACATGTGGTTATGCTGTTGTTGGGTGGCGGTAATTTTTATAAACAATGCGATAAACATTTGAATTGACGGCCAAAAATTGCTGATAAATCACTTATGTACATCTCATAATAAGTATTTCGAATATAGGGTATATTAGACATGCGAGTTTGTTCCATTTTTAAGTCCAGGATATAGATGGTGTTGCATTTTTTTCATTTATAATATTTACATATATAGGATTCAATTATATCTTTTTAAAATTTGTAAAAATGTAAATAAATAAATAAAATGTAAATTGTTTATAAATACAACTTTTGTGAAATGTATATCAGTTTTGTATACATATATAGTTATTTGTGATTATTTTGCATTGAGTTTGGCTGTGAAAGGTATAAATCTTTAATATGAAATTGTTATTGTTAATTTGGTTTATCAACAATTGTTAAAATAACATTTAGTGAACACTTAAGAAAACAAAGAAGATAAATACGAATAAAATTAAATTACAACGGAGTCCTCTTAAAGTAAACAAACAACTTGGGCCACCCTATGACTCTTTTGGCTGTTCAATAAAGGAATTATAAGTACGCCCTTTGCTGCCCCAGACCAAGACTACTTACACAAGAGAACACTCTACCTGCAGTATGCTTAAATAAATATAAATAACAATGGTAAAAAATATAATAAGGTTATCTTTGGCACGCCAAAGATTTCATACTCTTGCAATTACCTATATTCAGCTTTCGACTGATGGCAACTATGTACATATATGATATGGTAGTTTGATTTGGTCAGATTTTATACAACTTCATATAAAGCCATTCCTATGACAGCCATATGATAAAGTGATCCGATCCGGCCGGTTCCGACATATGTACATGTGCAATGCGTGCACCAAAAGACGGAAGAATACAGTCAATATTGAATAATTTTAGATTTAGAAATTATATGTATATTTTCTTAGAAACTCCGACATTTAGATCGTTTCGTAGATTAAACATGCGATATATCGGTGAGCTTTTCGTCAAGCCAACTCTTTTTAATTACGTAATGAGGTTGTTACACATGTAGTGACAAAATTTTAATACCTTTTGCAAGGATATAAACATATAAAACTTACAATAGTTGTTTTTAAGCAAAGGCAGCCATCGAGTCGCCTGGAATTGTTTGTTTGCTGTAAAGCAACAGTCTGTTAAGTGGTAACAGCGGCGCAACAGCGCATTTTAATGTAACTATAACACAACGTACTTACGTTTAACAGACGCAGCGCAGAGAGCAAGCAGCAGAGAGAGAGAATGAGAGCGTAAACTTAGCGAGTGGGGGAGCAGCGCATACCGTTGCTTGTAATATGCGGCTGTTGTTGTTGTTAATATTGTTGTTGCCTTTGTAAATGAGCATTTGACGTTGACGTTTTGTCTGCTGCTGCGACTGAGACTCCGACTGCAATTGCAGTCAGTCAGTTGGGTGGTTATTGTTGTTGTTGTTGTTTTTGTTGTTGTTTTTGCAGTCCATTGACTTTTTCAGTTTACTCAGTTTCTTTTGCTGCTTGCTAGTGTTGTTGTTGCTTTTGTTGTTGTTGTTGTTGTTACTGTTGATGGCGCTATGCGCAGTTGTCACAGTTGTTGGTTGCCGTTGTTGTTGGTGCTGCTTGTTATTGTTATTGCCATTATTGTATAGATTTTTTCTCACTTTTGGCCATGTTTACTTGTATTTTATTCATATGCATGCATAAACATGCACCCGTTTTGTTTATTAACGATAAAACTTCAATCCGTGAACTGAACGAAGCTCCAAACACACGCATGCACAGGTGTACACTATCGAGACTTACCTGGATATGTAAATGCAGACACAAATACATATAAAAATACAGACAGACTTATGTATATGTCTGGCGCTGTGGAGTTTATAAACTTTTTTAATTTTGTATACCCTGTAAAAATATAGCTTAAATGGAATGTAAGCAGGACAAAGATAAATGTATGTATGTACAATAAAAGGCAGGGTTCACAAATAAAATTTATGAGTTTAAAAAATCAAACCTGAGAAACATAATTTAGATGAATGCAAAAATCTTGGAAGTACTAATTCGGGGTGCAAAATCCTGAAAACAGTATATATTTTTATATCATAATATTTTTTTATAATTATAATAATTACGGTCCCTAATAAAAGGTACTGGAAACAATAATGGAAGCATTCAGCAGGAAAATAAATCAGTAACAATAGGAACCAGACTAAAGTTTTATATTAGAAGCCTTTATTTATGGTAGAATATTTTTTTAAAAATCCTTGTTTGTCGTTCGTAATAACAATCTGTATCAAGTATCTCTCTATTTGTATTTTATGATAACGATACCATCAGAAATTTAACTGTTTTGATTATTCAAATATTCCTACTTATTCTTCTTTCATACTAACCACATACCACAGATTTGTTTATTCGCTTCATTTTTTGAAAACTTAAAAAACAATTTAAGATTTTAAGTAACAAGCTAAGGAGGAGAAATTTTATATATGTACATATTTTTGTACAGAGTAAATATTATCTAGCTATCCTATGAATATCATTATATTCAACTTAGAAATACAGTTGTTATTAATTTATTAAAAGGAGTATCTGTTAGCTTATAGCATATATCATTTGGGAATCTATAGTTGTTTATATTGTTGGTGCATTTTAATTAAGATAACTTCACTTTATGACAGTCATACACAGCACAACACACACTCATATTTATGTATGCATATCAGTTGTTGTCTAAAGTTCATTGTGGGCAGTTTATAAATAAATTGAAGTTAAGAAGTGGGCGGAATTGTTTTGAAAAGTGACTGAACAGCCACATACATATCATGAGCGATTACTTGAGATCTATTATAATACAAGCACGTAACTGTAAATAGTCAAACATGGTATCTTCCCAAAATGGAAACTTCTATTCATATATGACTTCAAAACTAATTTTATTTATTTTTAATTTGATATTAGATTATAATCAAATCATACTACATATTGTTTACATAATAGGCCAAGTCAACGGTTATTTGAATAAAACACACACACACGCACACACACACACCGAAAAACAAACACATCACTTTATTGATAAATTGTTTCTTAAATATATTCCGGTTGATTAACACAAACCGTGATCCTTATGGGGCCTTCCAGGCACCCTATTGCCTGTAACATGTACCCCCAAAGCGTATAAAATCCATGCCTGATCGACTGAGGTAGACCGTGTATTTATGTTAGTCTGTTTGTTGTAGCTTCACTGTTCTTTTCATCTTCTATTGACCCGACACTGTGATTTCATTGAAGTTATCTTTGCCCTTGCCATAAATGTTGGATCATTTAAACTCTATTTAATGCTCCCAAACTTTAAGATTTAATTTATTTAATACAAATTTATACTTTTAATTATTATTTGTAATTTACACTTTATCTGTTCTACTTATTATTTAGAGATATACTCCAAGGAATATTTAAAATTCCAAATTAGTTTTAGTCAGCTGGTCTTCAATGCACATACATTTATTTCACTGTTTCAAAATATATATATCATTGCCCGGTTGGAGTTGTGATAATAAATAAATACTATGATATGGGAAACGGCATAACGTAAAGAATACAGTCTGATCAACGAAATTTTGGTACTGTTTTCTTCTGGATAGATCAAAAATTTAGGTTAGGTAAAGCCTTCACCCAGCATCGCATTCTGTCTCTTTCGCGGTCTCTCTAGTTCTCTGCCTGTCTTTGTCTTGCAACAACTTTAATTGACTTTAATTAAATGCAAGTCGTAAAGTCAAATGTGTGGCACGGCCGCCGCATAGTCGCATTCTCGAGGCCGGGCCTTACAATTTAATTAAAGCGAATGCGAATCATAAATATTGTAATACCAGTGCAGTTATAAAGTCAGCAAGCGTTCAAGCTGAGGCAATTGTCAAATGACGGGGCCGGGCACTGACTTTACCTTCAACTTTACCTACCACTTTAGCTCCGATTTTGACTCTTATGGAAACCCTGCCACAATGAGTAACATAGCCAGGCTCCTGTTTCTCGGTCTTTATGAAAATTGGTTAAAAATTTGTTTTATTTTTATTTTCCTTATTACCTTTATCCGATGAGCTTTAAAATTCCTCAATTTTGGAAATAATACTTCCATTGGCTAGATTATTTGTACACTGGCATTATTGAATATTGTCTAAATTATTTGTAAGTTTCTTAACAATTGTTTGATTATTTTAAAAGTTGATTTTTTTATACGCGGTTTCAATGAAGAACATTCACACAGCTACTTGGTGTTTGAAAACAATGAGCAAATTGACTGCCAATATTTTTTTTAGATGTGCTCCGACTAACATCAAGTGGACGGAGGAAATGATTAACATTTTAGGTAACGTTAACAGATGACAAGTGAGATAAGATATTGGATCTATATTGGAGATATTTAAGGAACAATCAGATGACAAAAAATAATGCAAAACATTATAATTTGAACATAAAATACGGAAAGGGTCATGTGAATTAAAATTAGTCCGACTTATATGTATGTAGAAATGAAGGAAGGCAATGTCACTTAAGTCTCAGAGAAACATAAAATCCGAGTTTGTCGAGGAAAAAGCTAGAGTCAACATGCCGTTTAATGATCTTCAAACTTGTTTCAAAATTTGCAATGAAAGGATAAATGACAATTGTTTTAAAACTTTGAAAAATCCACCACAAGTGTGAAAAATGTTTTATTGGATAATTTTTTTGGTAAATAAATACACAAACAATGCCGGGACAAACACTAGAAGTATATTAATTGAAGCATTTTGAGGCAACACTTGTCTCCGCTTTAAGCCATAAACTGGTCTAAACGAAGGTCGTTCGTGGGGCCCTGTTTTGGGTTACATTTTGACTTTTGGGTTCGAGTTTGGCTTTTGGGTTCGGCTGGGCTGCCGTAGATTTTAGATCTACAACAACAGCGACAACATCAACAGCAACAACAACATGCCTCTTAATTAGCTGCTTATTTTTCTGACACTTTGTTATTGGCTCATTAGAGGCAACACTTTTTGTTTGTTTCTTTAAAAGTTTTAAGTCTCAACCGGTTTCTATTGTTGTTGCAAGTCAAAAACTGGATATGGCTTTTCTATGAGTTCGCCAAATGTAGAAAATAATTCAAAAGAACGTTTAGGATACATTTAGTGAGAGTTCCACTTTGAAATCTACATTTTTACACCACTTTTAATACAATATAAAGTTTGATTAACAATCTTAAGACTAACTTCATTATGGCTGAAATTTTTTTAAAATGGGTTTTCTTTTTGTTATTTTGTTAATTACAAGGCTGCAAACCTCCAAAATTTGGAGGGAGGTTCGGTTTGGGGGTTCGAACCATAGAGTAATATAAAGGTTCGGTTCGCTGATCGGTTTATGGAGCCCCTGAACCAAAGGTTGGCGTTCGAACCTTGGTTCAATGCTATTAATTTTTCTTGCTTCCTTTTTGCTGGATGCATATTTCATAAGTGCTTTAAATATGTATGTGTATGTGTCTATTACTTAAACAAAATTCTAAAAGTTAAATGTGAAAATCAAAAACATTTATGCGCCGAATTGATACAAGAATTTTTAATCCAACAAGAATTGTTGAAAAATGATCGATTTCTGTGAAAACATCGTTTTCTAGGAAATGTAGACCGAAATGCTATGTTTATATTAAATATTTAATATATTTAAATTAAAAAAATAGTTAAGTCTTCATTTACTATTTATTTTATTTCAAAATGTTTATTTAATAGATTTCTGATCTGCTTTTATTTGATTTAAATTTTTTATTTGATTTAAATTATTTGAAGCAGAAGTAAAAGACACAGCTTCGTTTAAGCAATTAGTAACAGTTGAATTAAACAGTAATTTTCGATCTTTCCATCTTTTGAGGCACAGCGAATACGTTATCGAAATATAACTAATGTCATATTATCCTGTATGAACATAGAGTACGTAATATAATAATAGTACAGAAATTTGTAAATTGGTTCGAGCCGAACCCTTTTGTTATCAAAGTGCTCCGGGTTGGATTCGGGTACGGTGCTCGAAACTTTAAAGGGATTCGGTTTGGGTAGTCCAAAGAACCCGAACCGAACCGGTTCTGCAAATTAATAAGTAATAAATAAAATTGAAATTACTATAACAAATCTGCAAACATATCTGCATGTCGCAGTTGTGAATGCAAATATCAGGGGTAATAAGAATTGCCAAGTTGTTACTATACTGGATGTATCGTTGGTCTATCAGATCTGAGCGCAGCGCCCGAAAGAACCCACAAAAAGACGAGCTCAGCTCACAGCTTTTTTAATGTTTGCGCCTTAGAATTCACAAGATGTTCTAACAGTTCAAGCATGAGATTCCGCTTAGATTGGTGAGTAAGTTAGCTAAATGGTACTGATGATAGAGACTGGCATCCCTTGAAACATGTATACCAAGCAGCGATGCCAATGTTTGACCGTTAAAAAAGGGACAGATTTGAAAATAATATTAGAAAGTTATATAAAGAGAGGAGGTAGGAAAAATTAAAAAATTGCTAAGAAGTATGTAACCCCAAATGCACACAAAGTACAAAAACAGTTTTTGGGTTAAGCTCTCTCATTTAATTTAAAAATTGTTTAAAGTTCTTAAAAACAGCACAGATCTGTCCGGAAAAGGGACAAATTGGCAATAGTGATACCAAGCCTTTCTCCGTATCTTTTGACAAGTGTTTTTGTGTGTTCTTGTAATTCGAGCTCGCTAAATATCCTTTATTAAACAATTAAAAAGTTCCATACTTACTACAAAATTTGCCATTGTAAAATAAATATACATATTGTTTTTTGTTATTGTAAGTCTAATAGACTTATTATAATGTCAAAATGGAGACTGTCTTAAAAGTTAGGAACTTTTAAATATAACAAATTCGAATTTTATAAATATTTTAATACATTTCATACATTTTTCTACTGTAGAACTCGTTTTTAAACTTTCTGAAAGCTAATAAATATATAAGTGAACTAGTTGTGCACAGTCTTAAATTGAAAACAAATAAATTTAAAACTACCCATTACTGACCTAAGAAAGTTTTTCAGCCAATAAAAAGCAAGCTAGCGCTATGGGTTTTAGCTCATATGATGTACACTATAGTCCGAATCTGTCGTGATAATTTAATTCCGATCGAATAATAAGCTCGGAAGAAGCTCCACGAACAATCTGGGGCCCCAACGTACAAATCTTGCTGTATGTTGGTTTTAATTGCTGTGTCCCATAAGTACAGGGTCTCCCACTGTCGAGCCTGTTCCACTGTATCTTTGTGAATAATTATTGAATTTTTCAATTTTAGCCACATTTTACACACTGGATTTTGATAGAAAACTGTCATTTTGCAAACTTCTTCCAGCAGCACTGGCTCTATGTGCATAGTTGTGTTGCATTTCGATGAGCTCAGCGATTGCATTTGCCATGCATTATGCAGTTGGCTATTAAAAACCATAAAGCAACCACAACACAATCATACACACACACTCTATATAAATATGTGTATATGTGTGTGTGTTTGTTGCATATATTCACTTGATCCAGCCAGGCCAAGTTGCAGTCTTTTGACTGTCACGTAGGTCATAGAGCCAGGCCCCTCTCTTCATCATCCCTTTTTTGTCCCACGCCTAGCCTTGTTTTGTCTTCTGTCCCAGAAGTGCTTACCAACTATCTAAACAACAACAACAACAACAACAACAACAACAACATTTACAACAACACCAATAACAACTACAATGACAATCGTTTTACAGCTAAACCACAATGCAGACAGACAACGCACCCGCGCTTTTAAAGTTGATAAAAACCCCTTTCTCTTTCCTCCCCCCCCCCCCACACTCTTAACTGACAGCCACGCCCACTTCAACTCCCTATGTTTATATTTTTGTAGGGGGAAGAGTAACCAATTAAAATGCGCGACATCACATGTGCGCGAGCATTTATTATACATTTTTCGTTGGAATTGACTGAAAAATGGTAGTTGGTAGCTAACAAAGAAAATAAAAACAACAAAAACAATAAAAAACCAATATAAACAAAAATAAATTGAAAAAAATAAAAGCGCATAAAGAAACATGCAGTGTTGCCAAATTTGTCTTTGGCTATATTAAGTTTATTAATAAAATGAGAGTATGTAACAGGCGGAAGTAGGCGTGGCAGATATAGCAATATTCATGATCATATTACATATATTTTACTGCCGGGCCCTACCGATTGAAAGATATATTTTTGTTGTTGCAAGAGAGATTTCTTAGAATAATTGTTGCAATGAACTCTCTCCGTTTTAAACGTACAGTTAAAGTTCAAGTTCAGAAAAAGTACAAATTGAAAAGAATTTCACGAAACTACCAAAATTTTCCAAAGAATCTAATTTAGTTAATAAACCATTGATATTTCAACAATAAATATCTGTTAAGAATAATCGGTATAATTGTATGGCAACACAAAATCTGTTGAGTTTATGTTAAAAGAGCAGCAAAGATAAAAGTCATATGCTCCTGAAGTCAGCTGAGACTTATAAAAATCAGCCTAAAAGACTTCAAACAAACTTGAAAGAGAACCTAGACAATGCCACTAGCAGAGCACCTTATTAGTCAATTCGCCTTGGCCTAAACTCTAGAGTCCAAGAAAAGCTAGGAAGTGACTCAAAAGTTTGGAAATATGACTCAAAAAATTTAAAAAAACAAAAAAAGCGAAAAAAAAACACCAGAAACAATCCAAAAATATATCGCAAGCTAACTTTGGCGCGCCAAAGTTTGGATACCCTAGCAGTGCCCTGTGTAAGCCGTCAGATTTTTTACAAAATTTGTTGATTTTGAACCGATCGATGCTATGGCAGCTATATGATATAGTAGTCCGACTTACACCAAATTTGGACAGCCTGTTTAGAACTTAGTCAAATACACAATGTGTATATTTGGTTGAGATATTTTTAGAAAAAAAGGTTTTCATACTAAATGTTGTTTTCGATCCGATCGTTCCTATGGCAGCTATATGATATAGTAGTCCGATTTGAACCAAATTTGGTAAGGATGTATAAAACTCTATAGAACACACAATCTGTTAGTTTGGTTGAGATATCTTGAGAAACAAATAAGTTTTTCATACTAAATATTGATTTCCAACCGATCGTTCCTATGGCAGCTATATGATATAGTGATCCGATCCGGCCGGTTCCGACATATGTGCTGCGTGCAGCAAAAAGACGGATCTGTACCAAATTTCATCAAGATAGCTTCAAAACTGAGAGACTAGTTTGCATAGAAACAGACGGACACACGGACAGACGGAAAGACGGACAGACAGACGGACAGACGGACATGGCTATATCGACTCAGCTCGTCGCCCTGATCAAGAATATATATACTTTATGGGGTCTGTGAGGCTTCCTTCAATGCGTTATACATTTTGTGACAAAAATATAATACCCTCTGCAAGGGTATAAAAATAAACTGGGAAAAAGACTGCATCGAAAATATCGTCGCAAGTTTTTTTGTTGTAGAAAAATAAATAAAACTATTATATTAAATAGTCTATAAAAATGGCTGCTACAAATAACCGATGGGATAATGAATGAGTACCTCAAGCAGTGTTGACAAAATAGCTTATTTAAGGCTAGATCTAGCATATTTAAAAATGGAATAGTTTGTAAAATTTGGAATTAGCTTTTAGCCTAAAAACAAGCATATTTAAAAGTTCATAGAGCCTATTCTTGCAATAAATGTATTCGTGACGTCAACGAAATATTTTATAAGCTTAAAATTTTAACGGCATACAAACATCGGAGCTTGGTCTTTTTTGCCAATTGTTACGTGAACTTTATTTGCATGATCGTGAAACTGTTTTCTAATCCATGGTTTCATCCATAAGTTGGCTGATATATGTGCTATATGTTATCGCCGATATCTTCAATTTGCAATTCGGAAAAGATAGAAAAGCTTGCAAAAATGCCAAAAACAACTTAGCAGCAATTTATCTGCGATGCTTGGATAGAAAGTAGCTTTTTTAAGGACTGGCTAAGGAAAATGCAGCTGATACACATACTTATGTTAAATTTTTAAGTGAGAAGGAAAACGATGGCATCGATTTTTTGATATCCTCAAGATGGAAGTGGCTAAAATACGGGGTCAAAGGTCAAAATTGCTTAGTATGAAGTTTTTTTTGTTTTTTGAGCTCAACCAAACTTACAGATTATGTATTTCTTACTCACTGCTAATTCCTGAGAAAATTTGGTCAAGATCGGATGACTATATCATATAGCTGCCATAGGAACAATCAGATGCAAATAAAACATTAGTATGATGACCTTTGTTGTTTTAAAAGGTATCTCAACCAAACTCACAGATTATGTATTTCTTACTCATTGGGAATTCAGTATATCATCTAAGCGTGGTACCTTTATACCATATAGCAGTTCTAAAATAAAAGGCATTTATGAGAAAGAACTGTTCAAAAATTTTTATGATGAAATTTGAGAATATATTGAATATTAATAAAACTTAAGCAAACGTATTAGTTTTTCCAAATTTTTAAAATTAAAAATTCAGCTTTTTAAAGTTCCTCCCACCAAATGCAGCTTTTTTTTGCGTCTTTTAAGTTGGCAACACTAGAAACAGGATAGAAAAGAAATGGAAGGGAAGACGGTAGGGGATGGCGGTGGTAGAGTTGCCAACGCTTTCTGGTTCGTGCATGTTACAATGTTGTTAATATGACGCTTAGTAGTTGTTTCACACACACACACACACACAGACACACACAACCAACTAGACAAAATATGCATTGACAATGTTTTTCAAATTGACGACGCATTACAAAAGAGAGATAGAGCGAAAACAGAGGGAGATAGAACTAGAGCAGAGAGATACAGACAGAGAGAGACAGAGTCAGCAAAAAGTGAGTGAGAGAAGGCAGAGAAAAAGAGAGAGTAAGATAGAGACAAAAACTGGAAGAAAGAGAAAGAGAGAGTGACAGAGAAGAGTGTCTATTTGTGGCAGGGGCAAGTCGAAAGGGGCAGAGGGGAGTGGCAAGTGTGGCATTGTAAAATTATTGGCATGCAAACGATGTTGCAACGTTTATTAAATTTTTGAAGTGCCACAACAGGGCAAGGAGGAATTGCCAGGGGAGTGAAGTGCTAGTATTTGGGGAATATCCAGAGATGCTCCTGGGGATGAACCTACAGAGGGGAGAGAGGGAAGGCGTTAGAACCGGGCTGGGGAGTGTATGTAAAATTTTATGTTGTATTAATTTTACAACTTGCATTTGTAACTTGCAACATGAGTATCAAAAGCATGCACCTTTTTTCCCTTTATATTGCATGTATTCGATTTGGGAGGGCAGGATTGGAACCAGAGGTGGAGGTGGAGGCAATGTGGCAGGCTATCATTTACAGGATGCTAGGATGATGAGAGTTGTGAATGTGATATCAAAGTGTTATTTAAAAACTTGTATAGAATTTACGGCATAAGTGAGCTTTAAATATTTTTTGCCAACTGAGAGCAGACTTAACTTCATTTAATACCCTATTAGTGTATGTTAAGTTTGTTAAGTTTGTCTGTCCCTTTTTTTACACACCAAGATCTCAGAGACGATACAAAGAAAAACTAGGTACAAATAGTGCATAGGTTTATCTATATAACGTTCAGATCAAGTTTGTTTTGAATTTTCACCGCACGTTTAATACAAGTACCTGAGTTTTGCTACTTATGAAATACTTACATTATAGTCCGAATCTGTCCTGAAAATTTTATCTCGATCGGATAATAAACTCTGCCTGAACACTAAAAAAAGAGACGAATCGCTACAACGATCAAAGCTTGCGGTGTGGTTGCTTTTCACCACCATTCGGTCTTTGCTCTTTCCCATAAGTACAGAGTCTGCCACTGTCGAGCTTGTTTCATTGTAGCTTTATGGATGTTTTCAAATACAACATTTTAATTGTTGAAGATGATGGTCAGACGTGTTATACAAATTTCATTAAGCCCAAAAGCATCATCAAAGCAATTGTCGGTGTTAAATAAACTGTCGATCAAACTTAAAAATGTATTATATATAAATATTTGTTCAATTAAATTAAGAGGCAAGGAATACATTTTGATTTTATGACATAGAAAAAAGAAAATCTCCGACATTTAAGGCACAGTAAGATTTAAAGCATTTGTTTTCAAAAGCAATTGTCGTCTGAGCCTATAGAGATATGTGGACCACACCTGATTCTTTTCTAGCTATGTAAATGCTTATCTCTGTTATATTGTTCAAAAGTTTTTTAAATCGATGCTTTCAGTTGGAAGATAGTTCCCGATACGGGGACATTGACTAGAGACTATTGGGAACTCAATCCCTGCCATAGAGAAAACTCCCACACACATACTTGATAATACATAAATACTTTGTCTAATATTTGTTGAAGCTCCGGGTAGAGCTAGAAGCAGCTTAACTGTCGTCTGGAGGGGTCTCAAATTTGCTTTTTCTTCTGTATCAACATGCAACATGCCACACTTCATTGCAACTAAACAAGTCTGCTAACTATTTGAGTGAGTTTTCATGCGTCTTTGCCGCCGCCATTCTTATACTTATTTAGTTTACTTTCTTCACATGTAAGTGTGTGAATGGGAGTGTGTATAGTGTGTTTAGTGTGTATTGTATGTGTGTAAGTGTGGAAGTGTGTATTGTTCATTTGTGTGTGCATTAGTGAGTTGTTCTTGCCACGCAAAAAACGTAAAGCTAAGCAAACCAAAGAGCAAACACAAGACAATGCTGTCTGAAATAGGAACTGCACTTATCCAGCTGACTATACATATATGTATGTATCTCTAGATGTGTGTAACTCCATATTAAGCTGAGCCACAAGCACAGATAACTATGTATTCGTTGTTACAAATAAGTATCTGTATCTGTAAGTTACATATTGCTAAGCGGCTTATGATTTGAAAGCTTCAAAGTGCTGTCACAGCTAATGAGTTCATTCAACTTGTTAACAAACAATAAGCGCATATATGTATATATGAATGCTAAGTATTGTCAAATTTTTATGCCATGTTGCCAAATTTCACAATAACATACGGCATTGTTGTCGATTTTCATGTGCATAAAGTTTGACATACTTTGTAGAATATAGACTACGACAATGCAGTCATATTTCATAGTCTTGTAGCCAAATAAAATGTCAAATGCATGGCTGCCTATTTTGAATACTTTGTTACTAAATCTATTCATTTGTGCATATATATGCTATTACTGTTCATAACTCTGCTTGTTTACATTGTTGACAAACTTCAAAGAAGATCAATCTTTGTCGGTGTTGTTAAACTTTAATGCTTTATTGTCAAAATTCGTGATTATAACATGATTTTGTTGTCAAATTTCATAAATATTTTCTACTATTTAAAGATAACTTTTTTCTATTATGGCAAGTGCGCTGTTGCCAAAATTCGCTGACTGGTTGTCAAATTCCATAAGTCTTATAATTTTTTTTAAAGCAAACTTTAAAGACGTTTTAGCCAGTTTTTGTTGTGAAATTTCACTGACTGGATAAACTTAAATTCTCAAATGCTCTACTTGTCTTACTTAGGCTTAAAAATATAGGGCTTCCTCAATTACATATGTCCATGTTGCCAAATTTCTTTGTAACTTTCTTAAGTATTACGACCAAATTTCGCACCATATTTCGCTCATTTTTGTTGGGAATTAGTGTTTTAAGTGTGTGATTCAATTAGAAAAAATTTGTTGATAAGAGCCCTCAGCTAACCAAATACTTGATAGAATATCCTCTTGCTTACTTAGGAGCATTGTTGCCAAATTTGCCAAGCGATTTCAAATGTCATTGTTGCCAAATTTTAGAACTCAATTTGCTGAAAAGATTGACTTCGTTGCCTCTTCCATGTGTGAAGAGTGTCCACATTTGTTAGTTAAACATCTAGATGATTGCTTTCAAGATTCCTTTATGGACGGCGCTGTTGCCAAACTTCAATTAGAAACAATTTGCGGCAAAGTGCACTTAGTACAAGGAGAAATGGAAACGGCGCCCTGAAGTGCACATTTTGTCAAATCAAAAACGGAATTTGAATTTCAATCAACTTAAATTTAATCAAAATTTGTAAAATGAAGTGTAGAGAGACATACACACACACACTCAAACACTACGCACAGTCATTTTGAAAGGCACTCGATGAGTTAAACTAAAACTCTCAACTTCAATTCCAATTTCATGGGCAGCTGCCAGTTGTCCTTGTCGTCATCGTCATCGTCTTCGTAATCAGCACAAAATTTGAATATAATTCTCATGAATGCCCCGAGAGTTGTGCTATGCATTGGTCTTGGTTTCTTGGTCTTCGGTCCTTGGGCTGCACCCTTGGACCGCAGTCGAACAGACTTGGTTTTTTGGGCAAAAAGGGCAGACCCTTAACATGGGTATCCTTCTTGTACTGAAGGATGCTAGAGTTGAAGCTGAAGCTGAAGTTGAAGCTGCATCTGCAGGCTTTTAACCACAAAAATTTCATAGCAAAGAAAGTCGACAAATGCATTGGAATGAATGTTGTACCATGCTGTTGTTGCAATCATGGTTTAGCTTCGTTGTTGTTTTGTTGTTGTAACCTGCATATAGTAATACGAATTTTACTACACAGTCTGGCCGGAGTTATATGTAGTTGTAAATGGGAGTCTATTTTAGTTTTAGACCATTTTTCAGTCGTTTCAGGCAAAATGGCAAACCGCACAAAAGATGAAAGACTTTTGTTCGCTTTGATGATTGAAGGGAAGCTGCTCTGAACTCCCTTCCATACACATAAAAGAATCTCAAGTTTTAGTCAATTTCGTGGCACATTCAATTTACTCACCAAAAGTTGGACATGCACTTTAGCCATAATTGCTGCCAAGAGGCCCAGTTCGAAACCCCCTTAACACAATCTCATACTCATGGTACTACCAACTAACTGGGCAACTGTTCATTAAACATTGCACACACGTAATGCCAATTGACGCCCCAGATTCGCGCACCTGTTGTTTCACGTCTTGCCCCGAAAAGTTCACAAAACTCATACATAAATACACACACACACACACACACACACACACACGATACACTCACAGATACAAACACACACGCATACAAATACAGACAGAAACTAGTTGTAGTTCCCCGTTTACTAAATAACATTCGGTCATTCGCATTGATTTCGCTTTGTCCCCCTTGATTTCCACTTCGTTGTTGGGGCACGTATCCAGCTCAACTGGCTGCTGATAGCTATAAATTAGACCTGGACTAGACTTGTATAGCTGTAATGGATCTACGTATATGGAATTATTGTAAAATCGTATTAAAGATACATATCTACATGAAAGGGCATCGCTTAATTGTGATTATTGGCAAAAGCGCAATAAAAAGTGTTGCGATTAGGAAGTAAATTAAAGTTACCAGAAGTTACGTATCTTTAAAATGTAAAAGTCTTTTAAAAGGCAGAAAAGGGCGTGGCTGACTCCATAAAGTAATTATATATCATCTTGATAAGCATCAACATCTGAGTCGATACAGCAATGTCCGTTTGTCCGTCCGCCTGTCTGTCTGTCCGGTAAGACCTAGAAGCTCCCAATCAACTAGATCAATTTTATTTAAAATCGTTTTTTTTTTATTTACTATTTCTAAGAGATCAGAAAAACGCATAAATACTGTGAAACATTCTCAAATTTTTTTTAAAAGTAATCATCTATATAGTTATATATTTCAGTTCACTACCTATTTAAAGTTGGCCCTTACTTAATAAAGTTTTTATGTTCAACTATTGTTGTTTGAAAAGATATATGGTAAAAAAAGCTGAATTTTCAACACTTTCCTTACCACCAAATGCTTAAATTATACGCAGAAACTTAATAATTTTTAAATTAAAAGTTGTTAGCCTGACTTATTTCCTTAATTTTGAATCTATTAAAAAATGTAGCACTTTTAAAATCTGCAGTCACTGAAAATAAATTGTAATAAATTTATAATCTAAAATTAAGGACAGATTAAAGTAATTAAGAAAATAAAGTAATTCTCTTGTGTTAAATTGACACTAGGCTTGAACCAAAACCGGTTCGTGAACTGAACCAAAATCTTGCTCCAAGGCTCGACCCATCAAATCGAGCCTTACTCAAATTTTACAAGGTTGTCAGCCTTGGATTTTCAATTATTCTTCTTATCTTCTGTTTGAATATCAAAAGAACAACTGTTTAATGAAACTTAAGAAACTAGAAAATATAACAAAAATGTTTGTATCAAAACAAGTTTTAATATATTTTTTGGATTTTCTTCTACTTTTTGCAGCTGCTGTCGCTCGCCTAAATGTCTGACGAAGTGCCTTTGGGTCGTTTATCGCAAATTTTCGATACACTAACCAACTTACAGCAACAACAGCAGCAGCAGCAGCAGCAACAGCAGCAACAGCAACACCAGCAACAGTTGCAGCTGCAACAGGCGGCAGCAGCGGCAGCGTCGGAGCAACGTCGACGTTCAGCTTCATCATCGCCATCGCCATCAGCAAGTGCCTCAGCCTCCTCATCGGGTCGTGCCACGCCCAGCGCTGCAACACTGGGCGTGGCTGCCACACAGACATTGTACTACACGCACACGCATAACTATTTCCTTCGGCCGCAAGATGGCGCCAGTTACCTGCACACATTTCCAGCGGCAACCGCTCAACATGCATCACACTATTACCAGCAGCAACAGCATCAGTTGCAATTGCAATTGCAACATCAACAACAACATCAGCCGCCCTCATTACCAATACATCTGCCCGGTCGTCTGTCTGGTTCCGGTTCCGGTTCTGGTTCGGCATCTGGTTCCGGATCGGGTACACAATCGTTGCATGCCTCG
This sequence comes from Drosophila testacea, assembly GCA_035043265.1. NCBI lineage: Eukaryota > Metazoa > Arthropoda > Insecta > Diptera > Drosophilidae > Drosophila > Drosophila testacea. Next base: position 90,876 of record JAWNND010000931.1, read on the forward strand.
CCGTTGCTGGCGAAGCGTGCCACATCGTTCAGCGGTCAGATGCCATTGACACGTGCCGCCCAGTTGCATGAGGCACGTCTGGTGGCCGCCTCAACTCCGAACAGTCCACGTCTAATGCCACGTCGCGTGCCACGCCCACCACCCATACCGGCAAAGCCATCGAAAGAGTTGCAAAATGCTAGACAGCAAACTGCAGTAGCTGCAACTGCAACTGCAACTGCAACTTCTGCTCCGCAGATGCCTCTTAATCCCGTTCTGGCCGCTTTGGATGCACCCGATGCACCCTGGCCACATTTCTCCACGCTCACCGATCACCTGGACGTACATCAACTGAACAACTATGGACAGGCATTGCCAGAGGTAAGACAACATCGTCTTACCTTGCCGACAACCTTACACTCTAGATTTACTAGCCGCTAGGAGTACACAATTTAATATGTATGCAGAATTCAAGGCTGTCGGCAAGCGGCCATTAGACTCTCAACCATATTTTAACTGCTTAGTTGAAGAATCAGTTAAAAGAATAGTTTTAAGATTCTTGTTCTACTTTTTTTAACGGCAAGAAATTAAACTAATCTTTTTATTACATAAAGTTAAAAGAATCTCCATATTTTATTGAATTTTTAGAAAATTGCTTCAATAGAATTAAGTAAAAGTTATGAAACTAAAACTCAAATTCATATTTCTTGAAGACAAGAAATTAAACTAATCTTTTTATTACATAAAGTTAAAAAAATCTCCATATTTTATTGAATTTTTAGAAAATTGTTTCATTAGAACTAAGTAAAAGTCATGAAACTAAAACTCAAATTCATATTTCTTGAAGTTTGATTGGAAAATACAAAAATATTTCTCATTTCTATTAAGTATTTTGTTATTCACTATATATTGCTTCTCTGCTTCGATGTATTTCTGATAAAACTGTATCAATATCCATCCCATATTCAACTTTCTTTTCTTCGTTGTCAGATCAACTGGCAGGAGCGTTGCCTGGAGCTACAGTTGGAGCTGCATCGTTCCAAGAATCAAGCTGGTCGCATACGTGATATGCTGCGCGAAAAGGTAAGTCAGTATAACTATCATGCATTTTACAACTAACCTGACGGTGTTGAAACAATCTTAAAAGAAAGATGATGCTAAAAAGTCAAGATTGAACTTAGCTCAAATAACTGATAATATGCAAACAAAACTACGAAACTGTCAAAAACTAACTCAAGCCGGTCAGTTTCAGTGTTTTGCCAATAATTTACAGTATCTTATTCGCAAAAACAAGGATTATTATTTTTTGTTATTTGTTTTCTAAAATATCTTAAAATATTGATGCAACAGAATATAACTTTTGTTTTACATCTACATTGTACATTCTATTGCGCTAAATCTGTTTGTTCGATGATGTTGAATTTGAGCCAAGTATGAATTGTTCCATCCAGTTAATCCAAAACAACATTCTTTCTTTGCGTCATATAATATTGTACTGGTTTGTTTCAAAATGTATTTTTTCTAAAATACCTGAAGGTAAACAATAAAGTCTCATTCTATAATAGTTAGTTGGTTGTTCTTATGGTCATTTAGGTTCATAAATAATTTTAGATTATAAAAGTAATCTTTGCGAAACGCCATTAGACTCATTGGGCTTATAGTTAAACCAATTTGCGCAGAGACAGTTTATGAAATTACAAAATATATTGAAAATATTTACTGCCCCAGAAATCTGTAGAGATTTTGGTTTAACTTTGAGAGATTGCATTTTTCGGAAACATTTCCAGAGTCACAAAAAAGTGGTCGTCCTGAATTTAATTTAAATTTTAGGCCAAATCCTAATTAGAAGAATATTTTATACAATAAATACATTCATTTAAATTTCAATTTATGTACTTTTATAATTTTTTTTAATTAAATAAGTTTAAAGTAATTATATACGAAAACATTTTCATTGATGAACCAGCTCGGTTCAGTTTATAAAGTAACAAAAGGAGTTTGTTATGGTTTTGTCCCGTTTTGTTGACGCTTTGGGACTTGTTGATTAGCGTAAATGAGTTAATAAGTGAGAATGAAGATGAGAAAAAATATATACAACAAACTGACGCACAGACACATTAATTACACACACTACACACACACACACACACACATACATATACGCACAGGGCACACACACAGAGACTAATGTACATCTTGTGCTTAATGATGATTTATGGGGCCCATGGTTAAAACATTTTTACGACGGCCCCTTGCAATTATCAGACCAAAAAGAATTCTACTTGCGCCGAGACAGAACCCGGAAGTGCCAACTGTTTCGTTCTTCTTCATTTCCCCCGTGCTTTTCCTTTATTTCTCCGCAACTTACGGTTAATTTGTAGCGGAAATAGTGCACATGTCTGTTGACATTCTCTATAATCACGTCTGTTTGTGTATGTGTGAGTCCTTTTATGATTAGGCTAATTAAGTCATTAGGCATTTGGCCAAAACATCAGCAGTAGCGCATGTTTTCTCATTGTCATTAGGCTTATTGGCATCGCCAAAAACTATATGAATTATTAAAATGTGACACTTCATGCACATTTCTGTGTTTATATATAAATACATACATATACTCGAAAGAGTATTACTTTCATCTCTGTTCACATGGTACACATTGTATAGTCATGAGCCATGACATAAATTAATTACACTTCAATGATTTTTGCTGCATGAATAATGCATGAGTTGTGACCCCGCAGTCAATTCTAGTCCTGCATGTCCTGTACATCACATCCTGATCTCCTCTATGCCTGTCGCATTGCATCATAATCATTAAATAATTTGTTAAATATGCGCCCAGAAATGTAAATAATAATATGATAGTTTTCCATTCGTTCATAAGTATTTGTTTTCTTTGACTACTAATTTTCGTTAAAGCTGTCGTCACACGGTCCGTTTTTTAGTATCACTTTTTAAGCGACGAACATTTTGCCAGTCACATTATTCACATCGTGCTCACACCAAAATCCGATAGCTTTTTGTTTTTCTAGAAGTGCTAAGAAAAGATACCGCACAATCGATTGCATTTTTTTAATTTATACATACTAGTGACGAAAGTGTAGTGTGCAGCCACGAATGTACCTAAAATAATTGAAGTATAGATTGCTTCTCTAGCTAATTTCATTATTTTAAAAACAGAGATTTCTGACAGAAACACTTGTATTAGTTACTAGTGACGAAAGTGTAGTCTGCAACCACGAATGTACCTAAAATAATTGAAGTATAGATTGCTTCTCTAGATATTTAATTTCATTATTTTAGAAACAGAGATTTCCGACAGAAACACTTGTATTAGTTACTAGTGACGAAAGTGTAGTCTGCAACCACGAATGTACCTAAAATAATTGAAGTATAGATTGCTTCTCTAGATATTTGATTTTATTATTTAAAAAACAGAGATTTCTGACAGAAACACTAGTATTACGACCGCATTCACGCTGGTGGCGAAATACTGTCTTTTAGACACCAATCTACTGAATGAAGTTTATTTAGGCTAGTGATGAAGTGGCTTAATATTGATTTATAAATATTTCTATATATTACAGTAGAAAAGTTTTTGCAATTTTATTTTCTCTGTTTGGTGTAATTTTTGTTGAATTTTCGTTAGCATTACACTAAGAATGTAGAGCGGATTAATTTTATTAATAGTCAGTGCTCTTTTGTTACAAAGTATATTCTATCAAAAACCGGTTTGCAAGTAAGAAGACTGCATAAAAAGAATACATTAAGTTAGTGATGAAAGTGCACTCAAATTATTCTTATCTGAAGGTATCTGAGTTTTGGCATTATTTTTTAACATCGGAATCTCTTAAACACATTTAAAAGAAAACCACAACTTAAGTGTTCCTCTTATTGCTTGCGATTAAAATCTGTATAAAATTGCACAAAACTTTTATTTTGCAGAATGTTCCATATTCTTCTCTGATTTTCTTGTCCTCTCTCAAGAAGTTAACGAATAACCCCCAATGACCTCTTCAAAAGTTACTCATTGTTGTATTCATTATGTTAGGTATAGATGTGAGTGAGTATGAATGTGTATGTGTGACACCTTTTGCTATGCAATTCAAAGTTTGCTAGCCATTGTTGATTTTTGCCATACTTATTCCGAGTGGGCAGAGTTGAATGAATGCATTCGTTTCGTTTGCTTTGTGCATTGCCGCGTGACGTTTTTAATGAAAGAAAAAATTGAATGAAAATATGGGAAAACTGAAAACTGAAATTTGTTTACAGGACAGAACCTTCTTTTGGTGTTGCACTCAGTTTCAATATTTAATTGGCAGCAAATTTCTGTCCAAACCAGTCGAAGATGAAAAAATTCATATGAATGCAGACCAAAAATATCAACAAAAACAGCAAGTCAAAAAAATTTAATGGGTTCGAATAGCTATTACCCCGTGCTAGTTACTTTAAGTTAGTCCTTTTTTTAAGGTGGTTTTATATAAAACTGAGCTTTTATTACTTAACTGTTGAATACTTGGAAAAATACTATAAAATAAATAAAGTTTATTTAGTTGGCTTGCATGCAAAGAATACCTTTTTGTGTATCTTTTGTTGAGACTCAATAAATTTTCCAACTATTGAATTACTGCCTAAATTCTCTTCAGTTGATGGTTCATGCTCATCTTTTAGTATACAGGGTATCGAAATATCAAAACGAGGCCAAGCTGCACCGAAAAATACAACAACTCAATGACTAAAAGTATGCAATGAATATTTTATTTGTGTTTTATGCATTTGCCATTTGCAATTTTGCCTTTTGCCGTTTGCCTTTTGTCGCCCCTCCCTCCCCCCACCGTCATTTTATGAGTGGTTCTATATTTTTGTTGCTTGTTGCCTTTTAACTTGCAACTTTTTGCTACAGCAGCCACTCAAGTGCAACACATTTTTGTCATCATAAATTTTAAATTAGTTGCATTAAACTTGAGTCAGCTACACCCAGCTTTCGACCTCTCTCTTTCTCTTCTTTTTATAAAAAAATATTATTATTTAACAAAATTTTGTCAGAGATGATTTGCTGGGAAAAAAAATCTAGGAAAATCAGTTGAAAACCATTTTTGAGTGCTCGTTAGACACAATTTTTCACTTAACTCGAAAAAATGTATGCCATTATAATTGTTTTCCTTGCACTCTGATAGAAAAACGAGTATGTGTACAATATCCAGGATATATATATATATAATATAAACAAATTTTTTTAATAACTAAATTTGTATACCCTGTGCGGAGTATATTAAGTTAATTAAAGAAGTAAAAGTATGTAACAGGCAGTAGTTGATATATAGTAGTCCGATTTGCACCAAATGTTTGGTTAAGATATCTAAAGAAACAAAAAAGACATTCATACCAAATTGTATTTCGAACCGATCGTTCTCTATGACAGCTATATGATATAATGATCCGATCCGGACAATGTACTGCTTGCAGTAAGAAGACGGATCTGCACTAAGTTTCATCAATATATTTTCAAAACTGAGAGAATAACTAAGTAGTTTGCATAGAAACAGGCGGACATTAACATCGTCGTCCTGATCAAGACTATCTATACTCTATGGGGTGATACTATTTTTATACTTTCTGCAAAGGTATAAAAATACATTTCTAATTTAGTAAAAGCCCTCTTCAAGCTGTTGGTGTAGAATTCAATTTTAATTGGAATCTCTATTAATATATTTTTTTAAAATAAAAAAAATGGACAATTATTTTCCCATTCGGGCGTTACTGCTCTCACAGCGGTTTTTCTTATTTCTACCTTTATGCTTAGTTATATAAAATTTTACGCTTAACTGTTAAAATGTGTTGTATTTTGTTGTATTTGATGAGACACATGATCACTACTACGCCAACTGAATTTGAACCTCCACAATTTTGTCGGGGATGCGGACAACCCTTGACGCTGTGAGCCACTCGACTGCCGGTTGAAACATTGACTTTTTAATCTAAAAGGATTTCACTTCAATTCGAAAAAAAATCCTCATAAGATGAATTAAATTAGAAAGCCTATTTGATGTGCATAATGTGGTCGATTTGGTAGAGGTGCGCTCCATTGTTTTGCACTGAGGGATCAATTCCTGGTCCAGGCAAATAAAAAAAAAAGTTTTTTTTTATTATTATTTTTACTTAACACAAATTCTTCACAGACCACATTAATTATTTTAATTAATTATCTAATTTATTTTGCAACCGATTGAAATTAAAGTGATTTAAAAAGATCTATGCAAATGGAAATTGTTTTATTATCAAAGAAACTAAAATATTTTGGCCTTGGTTCAAAAGGTATTTGACTATAGGTTTTATTTCTGAATTTACAAAATAAGACTTATGGAATCCATTAATTTATTTCATTTTATTTTTATATGATTTATATAATTATTAAGTTCGAAGTTAACTTCCTGCTGCTGCCACTTTGAAAAATGGCAAAAATACTATACAAGTCACAAATATTTGTAATCGACAGAAAGTTTGATCGGTTCCCTTCACTTCCACAGGGTATTTTACTGTCTTCACCAAATATTTTGAAAATTGATAAGATAATAAGTTGCACTTTATAGCTAAATAAATATAAAAATTTAAAATACAATTTTAAATGCAAATAAAAATAAAAATATGCAAAAAACTAAATAAAGAATTTAAGCGCGTCGCGTCTCACATTTGTGTAATCATGTCAAATTCTGTACAGTAGACGCTCGCAAATTAGAACCACTCTGAAGCTCAGGGAATCTAAATAGTTGTCGTAATTTCATTATTACAAATCCAAATTGAAACCTTTTTATACTCAGAGTACAAGGTACAAACTTGTTGCTAGTCGATTTATTATTCAGCTACCTATTCTAGTTAGTCAAAAGCAGCAGCGTAAAAAGCAATTGATTTAGGAGTATTCCAATTATAGATACTGGGTATTTTTCTAGTACATAACAAACAGTGGGTTATGTAGAAATTCCTTTAAGATTTGTTCTAGGCAGGATATCTACTAGTCCATCATCCAATTACTTCTATATTTCTGCCATTGTGTGGGGTCACTTTTCATAATGTCATAGTAAAAAGTGGACGAAAGAGGCAGAAACGTAACAACAGCAATCAAAAGAAGCGTTAAGCGTATACCACAAAATCGGCTGGCTACTGAATGTTTTGGCAACAATGTGAAAGACGTGAAATTATGGCCAAGCATATTGCAACATTCTTGTACGACAATAAAATTCAAGTTTATTACCAAGCAGCCAGAAAACAAGCAAACCAAACCAAAAACTGAACCCAAGCCAAGCCAGGAGAAGCCAAAGAGCTGGGCCAAGAAGGCAAAGAAATGTGTCGAAAAGAATACCGAATGAATAAAGTTTCATGGAGCAAAGAGCACAATATCGTATCGTATATACCATAGTGTTTACGGCTGCGATGTTGCCAAACTTCAGTTTTAACACCAAGCTGACTAAAAAAAATTGCAAAATATTGTAATATTAACGTCTGTCAAAATCAATTATTTAACCAACAAGGACAAATGATCATGCTTATTTTAGTTGATTTGCACCGACGATTATTGTTTTCAACGGCTTTCTAGTGTTAAATGAACTTTATAGATGTTGTAGTCGTTCTTCAATTTTTGCGCACATTGTTATGAAATTTTGTTTGTCAATTGGCAATGGTTTCATCTATTCCCAGTCTCTCTCGCTAGCAATACTAGGTTGAGCTTTATGTGACCACCATGGCCATAAATGGGCGTCATAAATCTGCAATGCCAACGGCCCAGTTGCTAGTGATTGCACATTGGACACAGTCAAACAGCAAAGCACCAAAAGTGGCCACATTAGTGCCATAAGCCATAAGCAATGCGACGTCTATATCTATGTGTGTGTGATTGGAGTGTGTTCTCTTGGTGTGTGTGTGTGTATGAGTATGTGTGTGTGTGTGTGTGTGCAACGCGTTAATGCGTCGAAAGCGGCGCTTAGAGGCATCAACATCATTCGCCATTTCAATTTCCCCATTGGTCCAGAATCCCAAAAAAGGACGAAATGATGACAAAAGTTTGTGTCCATCGACGATTAAATCGGGATATAGCTGAAATGCCTGACATGCATTAACATGTAAATCTTGCTCTTCTGATAGTTGCTAGACCTCAAGATATCCTTTGATAATCGGTACACAGAAAAACAAATAATTGAAGTATGTATGCAAGATAAAATTGTTGTATATTAAGACTACATTTGGGTTAAATGGCAATAACAAATTACTTCAATTGGGAAAAAGGCCTAAGATATTTGGTTTAGGTTCAACTTAAACAAAACAAAGAAAATCCGAGATTACCGAAACTTCTGACATATTTCCGGATTGATTTCAGGCTAAAAATCCTGAATTTTTCATTTGTATATATGCTTGCGATAGTATGTGCGATATAAATTTGGTTTCAATAAAAATAATCGAAACATCAAATTATTGATTCTCTTATAAGCTAGTTTTGCGTACTTAGGAAATAGGGCTACTATTATTGTTTTGTTAATGAATTGCTGAAAATTAATCGATTTTTATGAAGTGTCGGCCTATTTGCACATGTTAACTAAACAATTGAAGAAAAACACGGGGAGTTTATTCACTCTTCTAAGTAATAAACATATACATATATTGTGGGAATAATAGGTAATATTCTGGGGTACGGTAGAAATCTCAGAGATTGTGGCTCAAAGCTGTTTTCCAAACCTCTCAAACTAAACCGTAGGTGACACAGAAACTGAGAGATTTAATTTTTCGGACACGTTTTCGGAGTAACAGAAATCGGCTGCCATAAACTTAATTTAAACTTAAGAAAAAATACAATGTGGTGGTATATTTGAAATAATCAACGTTTTAATAATTAAAAAATAATTTAAATCAATCAACTCAGAGTTTTATTAAATCTTTTTTTTTTGTCACCTAAGACCAGCTTTCTTTAGTTTTTTGGTTGAATTTTGTCCTATTATCGTCCACAAAATATGTTCCTCTTTTTAGCATTTAAGCAAAGATTTGGTTGGAATGTTAGGGGCAATCACATAAGAAAGTGAATATTTACTAATTTAAAATGATTGGATAAGCACATTAAACTGCATGAAGAATGGAAAGGTGCTAAATAGTAAACTATCGTCATATTTTTAAAAAATTACTTTTGAAAGTAAGTTAGTACAAGTAGAAGTTAGTTAGATCTATCTCTCATAACTGCCCTTTTTCTACATTTCTGCGGTACAGGGTATTAAACAGCAAAGACAACACAAATGGTAGCCACGTTGCGACGGTGCAACAGTCGCACATGTTGCAGCTGTCAGGAGTGTCATTTGAATCCGCTTGGTCCGTTGCAAGTAGGTTACGCCTGTGTGGCAACAATGCCGTATCCGACAGAACGAGATAGGCGTTTAAAAGCGTGCATTGCCCTCGTGCCCATTGCGCTGATTTCACAGCTCTCATCTGATATGGGAACATTCACTTTGCATGTTCTATTATTTCAGACGAAAAAGCGTTGCCTTTGTTTATTAGCATTATGCAATGGGAAATTGAAAATGTTGCCGTGTTTCGCTGTTGAGTCGGAAATAAATTTCCTGTGCTCCTTGTTTGTTACAAGATTATCGCAAACTTACAGATACTACGTAGTGCCGAAGTATCGATAAAATATCGACCTACAGTTCTTAGTTTTTTTAAAGTGTGTGGTGAACTGAATCTGCAAAGATCTTAGATAAAACTAATTGTGAAAAAAGCACCTAAAATCTAAACAAATCTTCTAGATGAACGGTGCACGTATTAGTTCAAATTTCTAAAGGCACAGAAATAAATTATTCTTGAAAAACTTATGAAAGATCTAAGCTTTTTCGAAACTTATACATTTACATAACTATGTATATAGAAAGAGAAATTAAGGTATACCTTAGACAAAGAAAACTCTATCTAAAAGTTTGTTTCCAAAGGACTTGCTGACGCTTTAAAAGCACATTAAAGTCCTTAATTAAATTTTGTAAATAAATGAACTCTAAGCTCTTATTTTAATCACTTATGTTGCAGATTGAAGAAAGTATGCAATCGTTTTTAAGACATAAAATACTTGAAGTAATATAATGATATTCATATAAAATTATAAATTAAGTATGCTTTCAACCACATAAAAACTCTAATTTTAAGTTAAGAAAAGTTCAAACATTCAAGCTTTCAAAGTACATTAAAGCTCTCAATTAAACAGAAAGCGTAAGCTGAGTGCTTACTTGAGGAAATATGTCGGTTATATAGTTTAAATCTTTGACAGATTTCGCCTGCTTTAAGAAATTGTTCCTTAGATTAATTTGAAATACATTCATCTGCTGACAAACATTTTGGGTATGAACTTCTTAAACAGCTTTCCAAAGAGTTTTACACTTTCTTGACGATGTGCCTACAAATTTCAGCAAGTGCCAAAAAGGACTTGAATGGAAGGTCATCAAACGACACTTTCGACCAGAATCTTTAATTAAAAATGTTGGACAGCTTCGTGTCTGGGCATAAATTGCGCATCGTCGTCCTTGTCGTTGTCGTTGTCAATGCTCTGGAAAGGAACCCAAAATTTTCTCAACTATTTGAGCAATTAGATAAGGGCCGAACTTTCCATTCCAGGCCCAGAATTTGCGTATAATTAATTAGTATCCCAAAATGCATTGCATACTTTTGTGCGCAACGGGTTAAGCTGCCACTTTCCTCTTATTTCTCTCACAACTGACAGCCTGGCATATTCTCATGTCCATTCAAGTGTGTGTGAGAAGTGTGTGTTGATATGGGGTTTTTGTTTATGACAACTTTTAAATATGCACATGCAAACACACACAAACAGACACAGTCACACACACACACACACATGGATTGGAGCAACATGTGCTGCCTACTTTTTGGCGTCTGGCAACTTGCGAGCCAGGCCAAAAACATTGGCAGCAGCAGCTAACTGCCAAGCGACTGTGGCCTGCAAAATTAATGGCCATCAGTCGCATAATAAATGAAGCGATGTCTTTGTTGCTCTCGCTCCAAAACGTTACGCCCACTTGCTTTTGTAGAGAGGGACGTAGGGCGGGGGTCTAACATTTTCTACAAGACAACTAGTAGGAAAATGCTATAATCGAGAAAGCCCGACACTAAAAGGATCTGTATTAATACTTTTAAAAATACAGATACGCATACGAACAAACAGTTTGCAAGATTATCTATTTTCTGAAGTAGTAGCCAGTTTACAAGTAGAGCAAGATGTGGTCACATATAATATATCATATGCGATATATAATATAGATATCATTAGCTTGCTTAAAATCTAAATCCTTTCAAAAATCGGTTTTGCCTTTCTGCTGAAATGGCAATAACAAAATTTTAGATTTTAAAATCTTTATGTATACAAGTTCTACCATAAACAAATAAGTATTTAAAGTGAATTGTTTGGATTAAGTGGACTGTTTACTAAACAGTGCTTAGTATATATTACACTAAATTACATATATAAACAATATTTTAGTTGCAACAATTTAAATCGATCATTGATAAGATATTGATACATTTTTAAGATATGTTTAAAAAGTTTTTATTTTTTATTTAATCCCAGTTATACCTGACATCCCATTGACTTATGTCTGCTTGTAAGGTAGTTTAGTTTTCGACATAGGTAGTTTGTATTGAGAGACAATTTTGTATCTACGTTGTTTGCATTTGGCAACCAACTTTCTTTATACTTAAAAATACACCCGTAATTTTCGTAAAATGTTAAAGGCCATCTTCAGCAAGTAACACCAACTAAAAATACATTGACAATATTTAACGTAACCTACAATTAAATTAAAAATAACAATATAATTATCTTTGACATTTTATATTTTAATTATTTTGAACAATGAATCTAAAAAATATTTAACAATTTATATCTAAATTGTTTATTAATGACCCATATCAATAGTTAAAATTTTTACCTTAATGTCTGTAAAAGAGATTAGTGTCTTAAAGAACTATTAGACTTTCGCTTAGTAATCGAAATAAATCAATAGCTAAATAAACTTAATGGGGTCTGCCACGCCTCCTACTGACTGCTTGACAGACTTGCTAGACCCTTTGTACTTTGGAAGTACAGGTTCTAACAAGTTCTAAAGTTTTGTGTCTAAAGCCTCTTTGAACAAAGAGTGAGAAGGGGAAAAACAGATTCGCGTGTGGCCTTCGAACTGACAAGGGGTATAGGGGTAATGGGTGTATGTATGTGTGTCTACTGGTCTCTGCGTTTGTGTGTGTGTGTGTATGTATTTCAGTTTCTCTGTGAAGAAAACAACGACAACTCATTTTGTGTATGCAGCGCACACATGTTGGCCACGCTCGTTTATTCATTTGAATTATTCCCAAAAGCGCATTTAATTTTAATTATGCGTGACAATGCCTCATACAAAATGCTTCTGGCCTCCTTCCACCTCCATCTGCCCTCCAACCCCTCTTAGTTCATTCTCTTATTGTCCTTTTTGGGCGCAGGCATTATACGCTCCCATTGCTGGCAAGATTAAAGACTAGTCAGTTGACATCCTCGAGTACTTTCGCTGGGATTGCACTCATCCAACTAAATATGAGCAGCAGCAGGTCCTTTGTGAGCCAGCTCCTTGGGCCAAGTCAGTTTTTAATCTACTTTTAATACCCTTACCCCAACCAGAGGGTATTAAAATATTCTCACGAACTATGCGACATTTTTGACTTTATTAAGCCCTTCTGGCTGCCCTATAACTTCCAACTAAGCTGATTCTACTGAAGATCTATCATCTTTATATAAGTGCATATTTAACAGCAACTCATTAAGCATTTAAGTAAAGTCAAAACTTTACATTTGATTAAATAGACCTGCTATAAATTACTTAATGTTACAAATGAAAGTAAGTCTGAATAAAGAACGGTGAAAATGTAGCACATCATAATAACAAGAAGAGCAAACAATAAAAATAATCAGGACAACAAAAACGACAGAATAAAATAGTTAAACAAAAGCCAGGGAAAGAACAATAAACATTTGGAATAGTCGAGGAAGACCGACTAATAGATACCCTGAGCATGGATTATATTTGGAATGATGGATACAAAAAACATACTTTAGGTCAAAATAAAAATATACATATGAATACATTTATAGATGTTGGTATAGATAATAATAAATATATAGAAGTAGATATACATAAATATAGAAAAAGATAAATTGGATAAATTGGTTTAGGTTTGATAGAGCTAAAAAAAAGATTAAATTAAAGGTGATACAGATTTAAATATATAAATAAAAAATATTTAGATCAAGATAAAAATAAAGATATAGATAGAGATGTAAATATATATAGTTAACAATAAAGATAGGATCAAGAACTAGATGTATAAATTGATAAAAATATAGATGTTGATATAGATTTAGATACACACCAAGATCAAGATATATACTTATTTTGACCCTCATCAACTGTTTGAACCCATGTTCTTTTTAGCTAGAATGTATAAAAAATCAAATAAATATTTCAAGACAAAAATATTTGTCGTCGGTTATATATTTTTCCCTTTATTTTGTTTTATTTTTGCTGTTGTCTTGTTTTGCATTTTCATTCTTTTTATCTTATTTCATTTTTGTTTTTTGCTTTTTGCTTCAGCTTTATTCTGGGCTGAACTGAAAGTGAGTTGATTTGGGACTGAGGAGGGCCTCTGGCTGGGGGATTGTGGGTGGTGCTTTTGTTAGAGCAAATGCTTGACTTGTGGTTGCTTTTTTGACGACAGCATTTGAATGTGGGACACAGCAACTGAGGCTGGAATATCTTAAAAAATAGCTCAAAATTATGCAACAATGGCAATGGAAATGTTTCACCTGCAATGCTATTAGCCAATTGTGATGTTAACCAAATTTAAACATCATTCAATCGATCTTTCTTAATAACCCTTAATAAAAGTAATACTTTGTTCAATAACATTCATTTGAAAACCCAATAAATCGATGTTCAATTCCTCGATTTTTCGATAAAGAATCTTTCCCATATTCGGTTTCAAAAATTTGATTTCTAAACTGATGCTAAGTTTCAATTTAAGTATATGCTTAGTTTAAAGCACAAAAAGTTAAATTGCATACGATAATTTAGATTTTAGCTCATTTTACTATAAATGTAATATTGTGATCAAACTTAACATACAAACAGTAAAACAAAATTGAATGAAAGAATGAATAATATAATATAAAAATTAATTACATTAATATTAATAGTATAAATTTAAAAATATAATAAAAAGAAATAGAATAGGAATAAAATACACCAAACAGTGATTGAATAATTATGTAAATATCCTTAAGTAGTATTTTTCTGTATTTTAAAAATGTGCCGAAAAGTTGTAAAGACAATAGTTTTAAAATTTGAGTATACTAAATAAAGGTATAAAAAGACAGGATATAATAAAAAAGTTCTTAATATCCACACTTATTGTGTACATGATAACTATCGCGATAAATAACTAAGTAAAAATAAGTTAGCTCAATACCTAAATCGCTGGGAATCAATGAAATAAATTAAGTTATGCCATAGTTTAATTACTAGAATACTTTAAAAGATACATCTTTGGGTTGTAAATGTCTTTAGTCTCAAAGGGCCTCAAGTTGTTTACATTTTCTTTCAACTATCTATAGTTTCGATAATTGTTTGCCATTTAACAGATTGAGCAGGTTGTTGAATATATAATAATCTGTTGATATAATCTTAAGTGTTTGTGATATTATGCTCCACTGTACTTTGGCATTCAGTTTGTTGTAAGCTTTTAGGCGCATGGCTTAAACAAGTTACATGCTTTGTGGGCATATTTCAAATGCCTGACCAAAAAAATAAAGAATAAAGCTAATAAATATAAAAGGGCAAAGAGACTGCGGTCTCTTTTAAGTGTGTGTGTGTGTGTGTCCTAACAGGATGTGGGAGTAGGAAAGGGGAGAAAAAGGGGAAATATGGTGGCTTAGTTTGGCAGAAGCAGAAGCAGAAGCGAAATTCGTTGCCTACTATTTGGTGCGGTCGCCGAGCATAAAACATGATTATGAACGGGCTAACAGACGGGCTGACAGTCTCACAGTCTGACTGCCTGAATAACTGAATGGCCAAGAGCCCGTAAAACTTTTTGCCTGCAATTAAAGCCGCGAATT
The DNA here is from genome assembly GCA_035043265.1 of Drosophila testacea. Taxonomy (NCBI): domain Eukaryota; kingdom Metazoa; phylum Arthropoda; class Insecta; order Diptera; family Drosophilidae; genus Drosophila; species Drosophila testacea. The sequence goes on from JAWNND010000931.1 coordinate 106,024, forward strand.
CCATTTGGCTCGCTGCTTGGATTCGCACTGCAAAACCGCACTAAAGTTGTGTGTTAAGCGGCTTTTGGCTGCGAATTTAAGCCGTTTATGTTGTTACGTGTAACTGCGAAATACACACGACTCAACAACATAAACATTCAACACACACACTTACATTCAACACACACATAACGGCACTTCACACCAATAGCGAGCCGTATGTCAGCTGCACCAGGATCGGGTGTTCTTGTTAGACCCTGTATTTAAAATGAAACGATGAAGTTTTTCAAAAGTAGAAGGTCAAAAGAAGCCTGGCAGACGTCATAAAGAATTCATCGCTCACTAACTTAATGACTGTTTTTAAGCTAATGATTCATAAATAATGAATCATAAATATTTCTAATATGCTAATTTATATTGTGTTAAATTCGAGTCAAAAGAATTCCAGCTTTCACTCCAAATTAGTATTGAATTAAAAACTTTAATCAACTTTTCTCGAAATGCTTGTCTATCAGAACACCAAAATCTCAGAGACTATGAGAGCTAGGAACACCAAATTTAATATGTATTATAAACTAAAAACTAATTATAAACTAATTTAAAGCCAATTAAATTCTTCTAAAGTCAGAAATATAAATATTATAATCATTTTTGTTGATATTTTTTAATTCAGTTGAATTCGCAACTGATTTAAGCAGCGAAAGTTATTATTAATAAAAAAGATTATTATTAATAAAAGCTGCAATAAAAATATTCAATTTGTAATTAAAAATTATTATTTTCTATGAATATGTATATCGTCTTTGTATTTTTACAAAACAGGTGTAGGGTCCTTTGAAGTCAAGCACTCTCGACTGCAGCCCTTACCACTAGTTGTTGTGTGGAGTTGTTAACGGGATACTCAAAGTAATGCCGAAAAATTATATTAAGCGGATTGCCCCGACGACACTCAGAGAACAAAGAAAGCAAGAGAGATATAAATGGAGAGAGATAGATAGAGAGAGAGAGATAGAGAAGTCCAGTGTCGCTTCAGACAGAGTCTCAAATTTATGAAAACTAAGTATGAGGAAGGAAAACCGAGCAACGATACATAAGCCAAACACTGGATACCAAACACCAAACACCAATAATACTTATGACCAATGTGCACACACATACACACTCAGAGACACACACTCACTCACACACATCCACGCAGTGGAAGGAGAATTGCGACACTTGCGTAGGTAGTTTCAATGTTTCGCACTAGGCACTAGGATGTATATTTATGGCAATGGGATTAAAAAGGATATTAGCCAGTTGTCGTTTGAACAAGTGCTGGCAACAGCACTAACAGATGCCACACATGTTGACAGGCGACGAAAATATACCTTACGTTATCGTTGAGAAGCATAAAAACCAAGGAAAATGTGTCCATATTCTCAGAATATTTTTAAAACATAACAGCTCTCGATGTTGAACTATTAACAGTTTGGCAATTAGAAATTTATTGTATAACTTTATACTTTTAATTTTGTATATGGTACACAATATTGCTAAGGTAAATTTATTGTGCAATAAACCGGCGTTTTGAGAAATTCTAGCTAGAAAGGGATATAATTTGGATATAATAAACATTTTCCGCCAAATCGTTTTTTTTTTGTCCTCATCTAAGCTGGACATTTGCCAGCCTAATCTAGCTTTTTTCTCACCAAATCAAATTTTTTGTCCCCGCCAAATCTAACCTTTTAACGTCAATTCTGTTTTTTCCTATCAAATTTAGTGTTTACCCGCCAAATCTGTCCCCTTGGACAATTTCCACCAAATATGGCTTTTTTCCAAGGCCAACGGCAGGAAGACGTTTACAACAGCAGGAAGTGGAAATTTATTCTTTTCCGCTTTTTAACACACATATAAATAAATATGTTTTTAGTTCTATTTGAACAATTCCTTCTCAACTGTCAGCAGTTAAACAAAGGTTGTTGATGTTAAACGGCTCATAACTACTTCTAACACTTTTTCTATATTTCCACTTGCTTACAATTTAAGTTGATTTTTTACTAACTTTAATTTTAGTTGACCAAAATTAGTTGACAGTTATCAAACATTTGCTCATGGGCATATATTCCCTAGACTGCTTGTGTGACTTCTTGGTGCCACTTAGAAAAACATAGTGAAAACTGTCTCTGATCTTAGCTGCAAGAAAATTAAAAATATGCAGAGCACGCTAATGTGACTTCAACATATTGATTTAATTTTCTCAGCTTGTGCGCACTTTAAACTGTGAGACAGACCTAAAAACAAATATATTTATGAATAATGTCAAGAATATTCATTCTGAATTGCCTGAAGATTTAATGAGGGAAAAGCTTTCTCTATATATAAAATTAAATTCTAAATTCTATGTTTAAAGTTAAACTGTAATGAATGCTTTTATGCGTGCTGTATTATTCAAATGACACTGAACTTATTCTGATTAAATTGAATGTTTTGCAAAATTTGATTAAAGTTGACAGAAAATCAGATTGATTTGCTAACATACCAAATAAATGTTTTGTGAGAGCAACATGTAAATATGTGAGGTGGTATGTGACTGTATTTGTATTTGTATTCATTTGGAGCTTTACATACCATAAATTCATAGAGTTGGCTTGTTTGGCGCTTTAACTGCTGACTTAATTGCTCAACAAGTTGGCGTCGTGTGGAGTTGGTCCGGAGTCCAAAAAGAGAAATAAGAAAATTAAATATACGAGTATGAATAGAAATATGAGTATTTGTATTCACGAATACAACATGCCACATACTATGTACGAGCTGGATAGCATTCAATTTAAGCAATTTTTCGCGATGTGGGACAGACCACCTGCCAGGCCAATGTGACATGTGGCATGGTGTGTGGCAACATCTATTGCCTGGCTGTTGACAGCTGTGTGGCAGAGAGCTAGAATGGCTAGCTAGCAGGTGCGGATTTCGTTCTGGAGACACAATTAAAATGGCCGCCATTGTAGCAAGTTTGACATGAGTTAAGTCCTTCCTCCACACGCTAATTGGCCGCATTTTGGCCTAACAAAAGGTACATCTAAAAAATCAATATCAATCCCGCTGCTAAGCTGGCCAAAAATTTCTCTTGACATATTGTCCTGATCTCATCTCATTGCGTCTCATTAGAACTACTTCCAGTACTACCAAGTATATCCAAATTATTCTCATTCTCGTCGTCAACTTTATTCGCATCCTTTTATGTACCGTTAGTGCTGTCATGAACTGCGTTTAATTTAAAATTCAAATGCAAACAGGTCGAACTGCCAGCAAAGTCATTAAAATTCGCAGGCGGCCAAAACAAATGTGGCCGCGTTGCCTTCAGTTATGTTACGTCTTTAAGGCTAACTAAATTTGGCTTTAATACAAACACACACACACACTCACACAATCAGCGCTCAAAAGTATGCTACACGCATACCACCTCATTCTGGTTGATGGTGTTTGTGTGTGTGTGTGTGTGTGGTGGGGGACGGCTGAAATCAGCAGGCAAGCCGAATCACATAGTCACCTCTTGCCTCGCTCCTCTGTTCACCACGCCACAGCACACAAAATATCCTTTGCTCTTGAGTCCAAGGGAAATAGAGGGAAATCACAGTTGGCCGATGCTTTCCCCAACAGTTGATTGCACTGTTCTCGTTTACAATTTCGCAATGTAACCTGTGTTTACATTTTCATGACGTTTTCATTGCAGAACTGTAAAAGATTGCTTGTAATTCAATTTATATCACATAATTTCTAAATATATTTGTTGCAAATGTTGCTATTAATTTAATTGATATCACATTCACTTATGTAACCAAATTTGAAGTAAATAAATCTATGTGATTGAAAAAGGTTGCATTTAGGTTGAAGTACATCAAAGTTTATGTTTCAGCCGTCATAATAATAATAATAACTAAGAAATGTTAAACTATATCCCCGAATTTGAATCACTTCCAGTTGCAATTTTATAAAACAACGTCTGTTGCACGATAATTATTTCTCAGCTATGTAGTGTGAAAATTTCAGCCTCGTAGCTCTTCCCATTTCGGCTCCTCAATGATGAGTGAGTAAATCAGTCAGTGAACCAGAACAAAGAGTTTTATACATAAATGTACATTTATGCATTTTAATAATTTAATAATCATACTTATATTTAACCTTTATTTTCCTAATTCCTAATTTAATCGTGATTATTGACATCAGCCAAGCACTTGAATTTTCAATTCAAGTGTAAATTATTTTTATGCCCATTTCTTTTAATTTTCATTAAAAAGTTTAAAAATTTATTTAAAAGCTACAAAATAATGCATTGTATTTAGTTAAAATATTTATGATTTGACTTTAAATAATTTTTTGGTGTTTTTAGCATTTATTAGTTTTAATTTTATATAGATAACTGCGAAATTATAATGTACTATGTCTTATCGTATTTTTTAAGCCCTATAGCAGCTACGTAAAATATGAAACAATTGTATAAATACTATCATAGGGTATACAAGCATATGATTTGGTACTTGAACCTGTATTTCATATTTTCTCCCATTCGAGTTGAACATAGGGAAATTCGACTCACCACGATGCGATGCTCTTTCAACTCACACATACACCCTGACACTCGCACATACACACTACACACACACACATGCGCACAATCCACAGCTGTGCTGAGTGACTATGTGTCTGTATATGTGTGTGTGTGTGTGTGTGTGTGTGTTAGTTTCCTTGTTGTGTGCTACTGACTCCGGCACTGACTGGAGCCTGCTTGTCGGTTGTCGGTTGTTGGTTGTCGGTTGTTGGTTGTCGGTAAATCACAACCATTGCACGGCACACGGCAATCAGTTTGTGTTTGGCTGTGTAACGCGTTGCGTGCTTGACGGCATCGCTTGGCATTATAGCCCGGTTTCGAGAACGTATTTAATGTGAAACGTGAAACTCGTCGTATTTGGAACAAAAAAAAAAATAAAGAAAAAGCAAAAAAATAACATTACAAAAACGAAAAGAAAACGCTTCAATACCGCGACATTTTGCGTGTGATGTGCGATGTGCAAGAAAGTGAAAAATGACATTTTTGAAATTTATTTATTTTTTTCCTAGTGTGTTTACATGTGTGTATTTACAGTTTACAATATTTAAAGCATATTTAAATTATATATTATATGATATATATATAAATATTTTCAATTCGATTGCCTTAATCAATTGTTGCATATTTCTTGACTGCTTGAAATCGACTTGACAACCGTTATGACACGGCCAAAACAATGGCAGACAGCCTGGCGCCATTTCCTTTACCTCCACATATATTTCTTATAGCCATTATGTATGTGGTGTATACGACGTGTATGGCTGCTTTTGTTTGCTTTTCATTTTCATTTTCGTTTGTGTTTCTGTTTCTGTTTTTCATCTCATTTTTTTCGCTTTCGTTTTGTGCGCGTTTTTTGTAGCATAATTTTTGGCGCAGTCAAGCAAATACACGAGCATATTTGATGTATTTCCGAAAACCAAAAGAGCCTGGCCATAAATATTTAATGAGCAGCAAGAAAACAAAAACAAAAAAAATGAGAAGATGTTGTTTGTGTATTGAAAAAAGTGTAACATACTTTTTTGAGCCCTTAGCAAATATAATTTTCCAACTGCAGCGTGTGCAGCTTTAAGCTTGCCACTTTAAGTTGCAAGTCAGGCAGCATGTCATTAATATGCCCAACTGTCTGTGTGTGTGTGTGTATGTTATTGTTGTTGTTGTTGTTGTTGTGCGTGCGTGCAAGGCAATTGCATGACACTGTGCCTTATGCCTTGTGTCTTGGTCTTGGTCTATGTCCTTTAGCTCCTGCCAACCAGACATATGTATATTATCTCTGGTGAATTATGGCCTGGCCATATAGATTCCAAAACGGCTTGTCCTCACAAGAACAGCAACAATTGCCTGGCCAATGTCTGCCACTCACACACACACACTCACACACATGCTAAATATGTTCCCCTGCACTATGGGATAATTTCCAATTTCGTTTTGGAATTTATAAATAGTTCTAAATAGTTTTGTGATTTCTGTATCATTAATTAACTACACAAGAACATTATAAGATCAGTTGGTCTAGTTTTCAACATTGGTCTTCTAATATCAACAATAAGTGGAGCTAACAAAATGGGCGTGATACCGCCTTTTTCTTGACTCAAGCGTATGAAAATTCTTGACTTGTTCCCAGATATGCAACAATCGACTGAAATACAAGTAATATAAGAACCTTCATTGGTTTTTAATTAATAGAGATCAAACTGACTTGCCCTTAGATATGTTAAATTTCTGAAATATTGGGCAAAAATTATCACTTTTGAACTACAATAAATCTACAAACTAGTGTATACATGAAAAAACTAAAAGAAGATATATACATACGTATGAGGACAGTGTCCAAAAGTGCTACTCAAACTTTAGTAAGCGTATTCAGAATTGATACCTTTGAAAAATGCAAATCAAATTTAAAAAAATACTTCTAAAGAAATTTGTCGTTGTAAAATATTGTCTAATTTTTAAATTACTCAAAGAAAGCGTATAAAACGTTTGACATCAACAACATATATTTTTGGCCATCAATTAAAATCCTCAATAAATAGTATCCGATAATAAAGTAGTTAAATATTGTCCACCTTAAGTTGGCACTAACATATGTTCCTCTTTTGAAACAACTTTGTTTTTAAGTTGTTAACTTAACAGTGTGGGTCAATTTTAACATCTGGGTATGCAAAGCTGAAATTTGCATTATATCCAATGTTATGCTATCAAAAGTTCATTAATTTGGATGAGATAATAATAGTTCAGGTTGCTGAGAACATTCTGGATTTGCATAAATATTTTAAATGTAATATTAATTATAGTTTATTAATAGTTTGACTTAGTAAACCTATTTGAATATCGACTTTAATCAAAAAGTAAAATCGTAAAATACCCCATAGTGCTCTGTGATTGTGTATGTATGTGTGTATCATCATCATGCATTGTGGCACACATTGTTAAATGGACGATACAAAACTTCAACTCACACAACAACAGCAACAACAACGTAGACATATCCTGCCGCCTGCCAAACATGTCGCCTGGCACTTTGGTGTCGCCTCCGTCTGCCGTGTCGAATTACTCGACTCTTGGCTATGTTGCAACTTGAAATTAGATCTCGATAAACCACCTTGTCTCATTCCTCTTCTACTATTTTGAGTTTTTTTTTTCTTCAGATTTTTTTTTAAAGCAGTCTAAACGCATCAAGAGCATGGATGGAGATGAAGGCTAATCCAGCCACTAATTGGCTCGAATGCCGCAGCATTTTAGCCATGGTATCCGTATTAGCCGTTTGCCATATTCAAACTCAAAAGTGTCCAGTGTCCAGTGTCCAGTTGAACAGACAGCTGCTCTTCACTCTTGACTTCAATCCTTCGCTTTATTTATTGATGAGGAGATGCAGAAACAAGCAGATGGAGATTCCGTTGGGGCTGTAGGGGTCCAGTCAATGGCTAATGCTAGAAATTGAGTTATTTATGCTCCAGAATTGATTGCTCTTTGTTGTAAATTGCCATCGCGTTACGTTCAACCAGCCAACCAAGTCAAGCGTGTGGCAACATGGTAAACAGCAACAACAGCAGCAATAACAATAAAGAACGTGCTTTATAAATATAGATACATGTTATGTATCTATATATGCATAAAGATACTGCGACATTTGTATGCTACACATTATTTTTATTAATATTTTTTATACGAAACTCATTCGATTCATTTCGCCATGTAACTAATTGAGACATACACAATTATCTGCATGTTGAATCCAATATCGTTAGCTAAACTGTATGTTTAATAAATGTTGTTGTCATAATTTAAGTTGAAGTCAGTGCAGTTGCAAAGATTGCAAATGATATTGTAAAATTGAAGAAATAATTTCATTAGAATTAGTAGAGTTATTAACAACTCTATAAAAACTTCCGAAAAGCAAATTGACCAGAACGCACAGTATTTATTTATCTATAATACATTTTATAATTTTTATTTACTATTATGTTTTGTTTAGTTTATTTATTATTCAATAAATGATGATGTGAAAATATAATGCTTCGTTTTGTTTGTTAAGTTATTCGAAAATTTTACTTGGAAATTAACCAATATTTAAAGCCGAAACTCCATTCTTAATAAAGTTTCATGTTTCAGTAGGTATGTTATACATACATATATCTTAATAGCTATAATATTAAGGCCCTCTTTTTCAATGTCCGAATAAGTTTTTAATTTGTTGTTTTAGCAAGCTAAAAATTAAAAAGGTCGCTAAAACACCAAATTTAAAGTTTTTAAGCAATACTAAACTACTAAGAGGCTTAACCATTTGTTATTTATTTTAAATTAACTTAAAAAGTTTTAGTTTCTTTTGTTTATTTTGTTCTTGAAATTTTTTATTGAGTCCATAAAATGCTTGTGAAATTCAAACCAAATAATTTTACTTATTTTTATGCTTCTTATTTATGAAAAAAGGTATTATAATACTATTATTATATTATAATTACTATTACTATAAAAATAGGTCTGTTCTTAATAAAATTACGTATTTCTTTGTTCATAAATGTTATTGAAATCGCTTTTATATTCATTTAAAAAATTGCTGTGTTTAATTGTAATTAATTTTATCAAATTTTATAAGTATATCAGTCAAATGTTTTTAACTTTTACATCAACCAAATATTTACTTTGGGAAAATAAAGATGCTAATGGGGAGTGTCCTAATTGTGAGCAAAAATATGTAAAATCAAATACGTAACCTCAACATCTGAATTTAATGCAGCTGTGTATAATTTTATTAATATATTTTTATATTTTGTTGTTAAGTTATTTGTTGGCTGTCTATGATATATATGTAAATATATTGTAAAACATAATTGATTAAAGGGAAATTATTGTTGTCTCTTGTATCAAGTGCAATTAGAGCAAATGTTAATTAACCAATGCATCCAATATGCAAATCACATTTATTAACATACAGATGGTTGGATACTCAGCAAATCTACAACATTTGTTGAGGTTTTTTAAATAAAATAAAAGGATAGAGATATTTCCATAAACTTTAAAGAGAACAAGAGAATATTTCACTTAAATTAGTTATTTCCAATATTATGTTTTCGGCGTGCTCTTCAAATTGTTGCTATTGTTTTTATTATTCCTTTTGTTGCTTTCTAAAATTAATTTAACTTTTGCCTATGGTATGTTTTCGTTGGGCTTTTCGAATTGTTGCTCATTTAATTTTATTTATTATTATAACTATGATTTTTTCTTCTGCAGCTATTGACATTTGCTGCATTAATTTATTTATTATGCATTCAGTTTAGCAATCACATTGCATTTTATTTATGGTTTCATTTGTTGTCTACTTTATGGCGCTTGTCATTTCGATTCGATTTGCGCCCATCAAATGGCAAATGACAACAATCAGTTGCAGTTGCAGTTGCAGTAACTGCAGCGTATTTGTGGTTAACACTCGACCCGAAGCTACTCCCTCTGCCCCTCTCCTGTGCCATTGTCTGTTGCCCCTTTTTGTAGACTCCCCGGGGAACCATTAATCATGTGGGTGACGCCTAAATGTATGCAACATGCGGCATGCAATTAAAAAGCAAGCAATCGCAACTGCAACATAAATTTGCAAAGCCAGACGACAGCAACCAGTAGAGTAGAGAGAGGGGAAAAGGGTGGCAACTGGCAACAGCAGCTGTGAAGTATGCAACAATTCTTATTTTGCATTCTGTAGAGTTGAGTGCCAAAATTGCATTGCATACTTTTGAGCCTTGAGTGTTTAATGAGCGACCAAACAAAACAAAAGAAAAGAGAAAAAATGCAACGCGTGATATAAAAATTATACACAATTCATAAAAGAAACAAATATAACATAAAATAAACTTAAAAGTGGAGTCTCAAATGGATGCATCCGGAACGACGCTGATGTTGGTGGATGCGTCAACTACGGACAAACATCACGGACATCATCATCATCATCAACATCAGCAGCAACAGCAACAGCAACAGCAGCAACAGCAACAGCAACAGCAGCAACATCAGTTGCAACATCATCAGCGTCACTTGCAACGCCAGAGCGGCGATCAAAGCTGTCAAATGTCGCATGATTCATCCAATGCCGCGACAAGCAGCACAACAAGCCACGATTCAAGTGGCGCCTCCGCCTCAATAAATGCTGCTACTGTTACAACTGGAGTTGGAACCGGATCCGGTTCGAATGTAGGGAATGCTGTTGTGGAATCTGTGACCGCTGGCACCTCAACAAGCTCCTCGGGTAACAATTCGCCAGCAAAGGCCAGCTATTTGCATCATCATCATTTGCATCATGCTGCACACGCGCATCATCATCATCATCATACGCTACAGTTGCATCACACCGCCCCGCCCTCTCCACTTGCCACAGTGCGCCATCAGCAGCAACAACAACAGCAGCAACAGCAGCAGCAGCAACTGCAACAACTTTCAGCACCTTCAACTCCGCCAAATGCTTGCCTCTCCGTTTGTTGCTCATCGGCTGCTGCATCCTCTCATCATCATCAGGTAGCCATGGGGCATGTGCCACATCTGCCAGCCCATCATTCGCTATATCCATTAATGGCAGCCGCCCAATTGGGATATGTGAGCTCCAGTGGTCCCAGCTCGCTAGTCAATTCACCCGCTTTGGGTAGACGCAAACGCTACACAAGCACATCCTCCAATTGCTCCAGTCAATTCAACAACAACTATGCCGGACTCGACGTGGATTCCCTCGATGATATGCTGCGAAAGGTAAGCTTCAAAAATACAAATCTCCTTGCAATTAAACGCAACGAACCATAAGCGAAAACCGCTTCGATTAGAACCAACTTGATAAATCCTATTGCAGTTTCTATGATGGGCAATACCCTCTGAAACTGAAATGTACAACTTAGTATTTATGTGGGCAGTTTTCTATAATAATTCCAATTTGATAAATATTAAATCTGCTATAATCAGATATGCCATTGTAAATGACAGTCCACGCTATTGACGAAAACAGATCCTTCCAAAATTCTCCAACACCTCGAAAACGACTTAAAAACAATTTGTGAGTGTTCTTGAAACCAATTAATTAACCAAGTTAACAAAAATGAATGTCTGGTGTTTCAGGAATATTGACATTTCATTAGAAATGTCTGGAAATTTGTGAATAACAACTTTATTTATATATTCTATGCCCTATTTAAACACTGCTGACTAACTAAACAATTCAAAAGTTCAAGAAACACACTAAAATTTACAACTTCCAATTCAATTTTATGCACATAAATTATTGTTATTCCCCAGACATATTTTGTTTCTTTCAAATAAATAGATTAATTTCGAAAGAACAAAACCAATTTCGGTTTAAAATTGCATATTTTTGGTTATAATTAAAGTTAATATTAAAAATTAATATTTTAGATACATAAAAAGGTGATGGGATAATTTTATATCAGTAATGAGATAACCGAGTAATATAAGGAACAACAATCTTTTTACACTAGCAAATCCGTTAAAAAAAGTTAACTGTTGCTAGTGACGACAATTCTTTCTTAAGCTTTATTTATTCAAGTTTCTGTCTTTTATACAATATCAATATGCGCATCTAATCAAGAGTACATCCCAACTTGAAGTTTCACTCTGCCTGTCCGTTGAACTGTCTATCTGTCTGTCTGTTCCGTCTTTCTGTCTGTCTGTCTGTCTGTCTGTCTGTCTGTCTGCCAATGACCGTAGTCATAAATCTTGAGCCTAGTCCGGTTGCACAGCGTGTGGCACTGGCAACTGCTGTAAGGAGCAAACTTGCGCCCCCGAAAAGGAATGAAAAAAAATTTAAAAAATATGCAGCGCTTTTTTACGTGTTTAACATTTTTAAGCGTCGCGTCGCGTCGCACACAAAAACCAACCCATAAATAATATGCGACAAGTTTATTCTATTATTTTTCTTTATTTTTTTTTCAAGTTTATATGTAGTAAGTATGGACTTTTTTTGTTGGCTATGCAACGGCATGCATACAATTTAAATTTGTAATGCACCCCAGCGAACGTACCTAATGAGTGATGGCCTGTGGCGGGGCAACTCAGGTCTGGTCAGGTGGCAACCTGGCAACCCTGGTACGCACGCAGCCTAACGGTTTTTTGAGGTTATATGCACACTATTTGTACTACAAAACACACACGCACACGGAGAGAGGCTTTTATTCGTATTTGTTGCACGGCATCGTTACGGCTTTTTGGCCGGTTGCATTTTATTAGCGATAATGAACTCTCTCTCTACGCTCCACACTGCCACACTATCACACTACCACACTACCACACTATGTTGTGCCACACAGCGAAACGATACGATGCGAAACTAAACGAAACGAAAAGCGTTGCATACTTTTGCGGGGCTCCACCTTTTGTTGTACATAGTGTCGCATTGCCGCTGCCTTTACAAACACTGCAAATGGGCCGATGTTGTTGGGGTATCGCTTTTGCTATAGGTATATCTACACTTGAAATAAAATTGTATTCTTTATTAAATAGTTAGGCAAATGTCCTGTAATTCATCAATAGTTATATTTTGAAATATTATTCGAAATATTTTCTAAATTCAAGGAAAGATTATCCCCTTAAGTTAATTTTAGAAATATTACTCGAAATTTGTATTTACTTGAGGAAATAATTTTCAAATTAGGTAATCTTTAGAAATATAAAAAGTTATTTTGTTCTTAAGTGTTTAAAAATTAAAATTAGTTTTAAGGTTTAAGCTATTTCTTAAATTATATTTTAAAGCATTTTCTATTCCATATTAAAGATTGAAAATTCAGAAAAAATGAAAAAAAAGTGTTATTTAAGAAAGTTCTATTTTAAAATGCAAACTGATTGTATAGTATCTATATTTTATATTAATTTCTATTCCACATTTTAGTCTCAATAATTCAAATTAAAGGGCGATGGAATCGTTTATAGACGTTAGAAAGTTTTTTTTTCTATTTTTTTATAGTGAAAATTCGGACAGAATAAATTGAAATGAAGTGACATTTAAAAAATGCATGAATTAAAATTAAAGGTTGAGTTATGTTTTTCAACACAAGTTATGGGTCTGTTTTGCTCAGTGTATATATCGATGATGGCGCCACCGTTTCTGCCACTTCTGTTGCATTGCATTTGTGGTCGCCATAATGTGCCACAGCCCACAGCGAGGACTACCGACTGCGGACTGCGGACTGCGGACTATGGACTACGGACTGCGGACTACGGACCGTGGTCTGTTAAGTCCGGAATGCGGCTGTTCCTATTACCATTTGCCATTTGCCATTGCAATTTGCTGGTGGCATACTTTTCGGCCGAGACGCGTGCATAATGGCAATTTGAATAATGTGCCAAAATATGCAGACATTTCTTTGTTTGCCCACCTTTTCCCATCGTCCTTCACAACTCACTTGAAACACATTTCGAAACTGTAGTCATGTCTGTGTGACAGACAATCAAAGTTTTGCTTCGATTTCCCGAACGTTTGTCATAAACGCGCCCCACAAATTAGATGAGCCGTAAGAAATGGGCACAAACTTTGCCGCAATAAACGAATGACGAGCTCAAAGGCAAAACGGCAAAACAAACGACGGAAAGCAGAAGAGAAAATAAAAAAACAAGTAGAAGGCGACCCGAAAGAAACCGAACTTAAATCGAATTTGGTCGACAACAACAACGAGCACTAGAACAAGTCGAAAGTTGTTATCAAGTTGAGGCCAAGTTTAAAGCATTCTCAGAATTATCAACAAAGTTTGTGGCTGCGTTTCTTAAGTGCAAAGAGTGGGCAATATTTAATACTTATTGAGTTTTCTTCTTTTTTTTTAAGAAAGAACTGTGTGACCAGCTCCAGCTGAAGTGGACACAGTTCAAAAGCGGTCTCTAGCTTATTTAAAAGCCGCTTTTTGCTCAATCAGAAATTTCCTGTCAAAGCGAAGCTGATTGTCCGACAGTTCGTCTTAAGTGTGACCAGCACTGATTAAGTCCACAGCGCCAGATAAAGTAGTTACTATGTACATATACACAATTTAGACTAGAATTGAATGTCATCAGAGTATTGTATTCTCATCTAAAAAGAGTTCTTCACGGACATGGAGTTTTATTAAGCTGCTATCATCTGTGTCATCATCTGTATTAGAATTTAGACTAATTTTGAATGTTAGATATACCCCATCAGAGAATTGTATTCTCATCTAAAAAGAGTTCTTCAAGGATATGGAGTTTTATTAAGCTGCTATCATCTGTGTCATCATCTGTATTAGAATTTAGACTAACATTGAATGTTAGATATACCCCATCAGAGAATTGTATTCTCATCTAAAAAGAGTTCTTCAAGGACATGGAGTTTTATTTAGCTGATATCATCTGTAAACTGTCTGCATGTTTATTGTGGTTAGCCTTTGTTGATGGTCCTTATCAATGGCATTTTTATGGCTGGCTATATATGGAAGGACCAGCAGCTGACAATTATTTAATGTGCAACCCGAAATATGCCGGGTTACAAATTATGCACACCTAAACATAATTACATGTATGAAGGTAGGGTGTAACCTGTTTACTTGCCTAAATGCCTGCTGTGGGGAAAGTCTGATGAAAAAGGAGCCAAAGGAGGGTTTTTTCTTTTTTGTTTAGGGGGTTGAGTTAGCTATGCCCAGGTTGCTCGTTAGTCGCCATGTAATTCTTCGTTCTGGGAACTGTGGCAGACAAATGAGCATCAGCCCGCATGGTCTGCAACTGGTATACAATACACATATCACAAACAGAACACACAACACACAACACACAACACACACACACACACACACACACACACACACACAATACACCTTCAACACCTCCATTGTGAAATAATGTTTTTATAAGCCACCTTTATGTAATGACAATGGGGAATCATTAAATGTCTATTTGCGCATTTTTATGCCCTGTAAACAAAAATATATATTAAATGGTTAGGAGCAGCTGCAGAAAATGAAAGTCAGAGAAACTTTAATTACATTGAAAAGTCTTTATGAGAACATGTGGCAATAATTAATAATTTTTTTTAGCAAAAAAAGTTTGTTTATAGCTTATTTAACTGTGGATAGTTTAACAATAAATATTAAGTACAAACAATTACAATTGTTATTCTTGCTAAGACTTTGTTGTTCTGGCTAATATTCTATTGTACAATAAATATTATTATTATAAGAGTAATTATTATAGTTTTCCTTCTATATCATTACTTTTATAAGCGTTTAGAATTTAGCACAGGGTACCTGCTAGTCGAGCACTCTTGTTTGGATTGTTGTTCTTAGTGTTTGCTTTATTTCTTTTGTTTGTGTACGAGTTTATGTGTATGTACTTTACTTTCCACTCTTGCTTTCATTCCACACGCTTTAATATCTGTGCCACATTTATATAATACTTGTAGCAGTGAGCTATTGTTGGTCTGCATACATGTTATAACTATAAGCATTTTATCGGAGTACTGTCCACCAGATATTTCTCTATCTCTTTCTTCCTAGTGTCCTTTCTTACTAAATCTCCGTGTAGCATTAAGAATTTGTCTGCCTGCAAACTTGTATAACTATCAACTTTTGAACTTATAGAAAGAGATCTTCAGCTGTTGGGAAGTTTCCTTCTCTTTCTCTCTTCTACTCTTTTACTTTATAAGACTTAAAGCTTTAAAAATGAACCTGAAAATAGTTGGAAATCATTTTCATTTCACATATCGTGTAAATCTATGAGCAAAGCTGGCAGAAAACATGAGAGGACTGATAGACGCAGCTAATTTTGAGACGCCATGCATTTATCTTGTGCCACATGTTGGCAATACTTGCAACACACACACGCACACATATGTGGCAACCCTTTACAGCAGATTTCCTTAAGCGCTATTCCTCTGAAATAGCTAAAAAAAGAGAAGAACGAAAGAATAAAAATAGAAAAGAAAACACAAAGCGTCATAAAATAGCAAAACTAACGAACTCGGGCAGCCCCCAAAGTAGGAACAAAAAAAAAAAAGGGTTACCGCTTAACCGCTCCAACTCTCCACACACTGTGTCACTCCCTTTTGCTGTGTGCGTGTCCATCAAGGGATTTCCCTTCAATTAGGATTAATACTCAAGATACCAAAAACAACAAGCAACAACCAAAAAAAAAAAAAATGGAAAAATGCTCTTGGACGAGTGTTGTGTACGCTTAACTAGGGTAATGCTAAACTTACATATGTGGATACAAAAAAAAAGTAAGAAAGAAAAAAACAAACGGAGTCCTAAACCCGAAATCACCTACCAACCCCTCGGAAATACCGAAAGACCCTATGCAATAAGCCCGAGACGAGCTCAGCCCTCAAAATGCTGCACAATTGAGGCATTATTAGTAAAGTAGTTTTACATACCCAAAACAAAATAAAATGATGCGAGTCTGCTCGGCTTGTAAAATACCTGTAAATGTAAAGCATCAACTTACTTTGAATATCCGAATCTATACATGGATTGTTATAGCATCTCTTGTTAGAATTGGATAGTCCATGCTGAACGAAAATATGTACATTTTAATGATATATGTAAATAGTTTTTGACTATCGGCAATAGTAATTCGCAAGTTGAATGGAATTTTAATATGTGTGTCTAATTTGATAGTCTATTCAAAACGCAAAAGCATTTTCATGTTATCGATAGTTTCTGACTTTCGACAATAGCAATTCGTAAATTAAATCGTAATTGCATAAAGTTTGTAATTATGTATTTATCAATTTCGATAGCTCGTGCTTAAAGCTAAAGCTAATTTTGAAAGGTACTAGTCACTATTAAAGACATTATGGTAGATATACAATTAAGATTTAACATTTGGGTTTTATTGAAAAATTTAGATGTACGTGCATATATTTAAGATTCAGCTATAAATTGACAAAAATTATTTGCATTCAGTTTTGAAGTGAAATTATGTTATTTTTAAATTAACATAGACATATATCACAGGGTATTCTTAAGCTAAGGCATGCTCAGTTTCGCCGTTTGCTGAGAGTCAACCTTTTTGGTATCTTGACACTGACTTTGATGAGGGCTCGCTCTGTTTCGGTTTGTTTTGCTCTAACTTTTCTCTCTGTATGTGTAAATGTATTTTTTTTTGGGTTTAAATTGCTTAAAAGTACAATTTATCACAATTGGCAATTGGATGCTATTGTGTGTGTGTGTGTGTGTGTGTGTGTGTATGTGTGAGTGTGCTGCCTGGCAACAACTTGACCGAGTTTCGAAATAGCTTCGGCACAACAAGCCCAGTTAGTGGCCCATCTCTGACCACAGTGTCAAAATGAGTTTTCACATGGCCACATAGCTTGGCCTTTTCATGTACAATTGCACTGTTATCTTTCCCTTCCCCCCCCAGCTTTCCCAAACGGTCCCATCTTTTATTCTTAACACACATACACATACACTTGGCGTGTATTTTTAGAGATTGGGTCATTTAAACTTTTTTCCCAGACAGTTTTGCGGTTGGAATTTTGCTGAAAACTTTTCCTTGGTTAAGGCTCCAAATTTATTTGGCTCTTGAAACTGTTCTACTCTCTCCCACATTCTCTCCTTCTCTCTGTCTCTCCCCATTGATGCAATCAGACATATATCGATAATTTGCCAAAAATTAGCAAGTAAATTATGACTTTGTGCTTAGAGTATTTCTGATTTGTGAGAAGGTTGAAGCATTAAACTTCTAGGTTTTCTACAATTACTTAGTACTATGAGCAAATCTAAATTGTTTACCAAAATATTCAAAATACTTTGAAATGAAATTTTAAATCTTAAATTGTTTTGTTTTTCTAGTATTAATAGTTTTAGTCTAAAACATTTATATTTACAATGTCAAAAAGGCATACTTTACTATATTATATACTCTCTGTTTTATTGAAATGTTTGTTAAATAAGTTGTTCTATAATAAATGTTATTCAAAATAACTTAATTTAATAATGGTCCCTGCAGATAACTTTTTTAGTATCCAAAATAAATAATATATATGTATATGTACATATAAAAATGGAGCCAAAAAAATATTTGTGCATTCATCAATTGAAAACGGCTGGAACGCTTTGCCTAAAATTTTATTTAGTTGTTCGTAATTGTCAAGAAAGGTTTATAGAAAAAGAATTCACATTTCCTCAATAGATGTACTCACTGTTAACGTATAAAGTACTGTTAACTTATACAGTACTGTTAATTATTAACGACAACAGTCTGAAGGCGTAAAAGTGAGGCGAGACGAAGTTCGTCCAACCCAGTAGAATACTATAAAGCGAATAGTTATTTCGAAATACAGTTGCACTATTTTCTCCCAACACCAGCCTTTTAAGAATTTAAGATAGTTGCTCCAAAATGCAGAAATGCAGTAACAGTGAAGACTTGGCATGAGCTACACATTTATCGACAAACAAACTTCGTGCCAAAATTATAATACCCTCAGAAAGGGTGTAAAAAGAGAAAAGAGAAACGCTTTTCGAAAATATGCAAAAATAATATGATTAATTTTTTGCCAACAACAACTGAGTCAATCCCCAAGCAGCTTATTTTATTCACTACACACACCATACACCCACACATCCATACATATCATTTGAAAAGCTGCAGTCATCAGCATCGTCATTGTCATCAACCAAACTATTGAAATGATGAAAAAAGTATGAAAAAATATAAAAGAAGTAAGGTAAGAAAAAGAAACGAGAGAAAAGAAGGATAGAAGTAAACACTTCGCATAGCTTGATGCTTCGTTTTTATACGCTAAACTAGGGTATATTAAATTAATACACAGTATGACAGCAGACCTTATTGGAGATATATATGTTCTTGATCAGGGTCCGCAGTTGATATAGCCGTGCTTATCTATCCTTCTGTCTGTCCGTATAAACGAAAGGATCTCAGGATGCTCAGAGCTAAAAGCACCAAATTTTTGGCATGCACTTTAGATTTCGGTTTATTGAATTGTAACAATTTTAAAATCAAGTTAAAAAATTATATACATACTTGATTTTTTGTACACAAGATAATTTCATTACGATTCTATGTTAAATTTAAAAGATATTCAAGAAACAATTATGCCGGATAGGAGAAAAGCTTGCTTCGCTTAATTTAATATAATTTTTCATTTAGTTACTTTTAGTTTTCTGTTTTCTGTTTATCTGTTTCTTATTTAAATATTATTATTGTTATTAAAAACTATTTATTTATTAAATGTTATCAGTCGACTCAAGCATTTAAATTGAATTCATAAGCCATAGAAAAAAAACAATTGTTTTAAAATTATATAATTATAAAATTATAAAATTATTAATCAGATTGTAGGTATTGGTTTAACAACTTATAAAAGTAAACTCAATCAGACCATATGTTAGTAAACAAAGATCTTTTAAAAGCATGCAGGACAGTTAATTTAAAAAAGAAAGTAAAAATTAATAAGTCGAAATTAGTGAGCTTTAAAAACTAAATAAATGATTATTTTAAATAGTTTTTTACAATAGCGGGACATACATCGGGGACATATATCAACCGAAAATAGTAGTGGTACTTGTTATACTGATAGCAAAATTTATTTAAAGTTTTGGCATATTTACTTAAGGAATGTATGTACATAGACATTACCATGTATTTAAATGAGCGCAGGGCATTGCGTTGTCGGGAACGCTAGACTTGTCTTACTTGTTTAGCATACTTTTGTGCGCTGTTGCATTCAGTTTGCGTGTTTTCTTTTTTGTGTGCGATTCAAATTCAGATCCAAGAGAGATACGAGAATCCGAGTTGCCATTTTCTGGCTGCGTTGCCCTTTTGTGTGTACTCGTGGCTGCCTGCTTTCCTTTCGCGTATATTCATGCTCACGTGTAGATTTTATTAAACATATGAATTCATTATGTAAATGCGACAAAAACGACAGCAACAACAACAATAACGATGATGATGACAACGTCAGCCAAAGAATATTGTATGAAAATCGCCTTTTGTTGCCTTGCTTGCTCCATTTCCATTTCCATTCCATTTTCCCATTCCCAATTCATGCATATTGTAAGTAGTTGGGCAACGTGGGGTTAATGGGTTATGTGCTGTGATTTTCGAAGAGCTTTACCCTCGCCTCACCATGCCACATCCCACACATTCCACACATGCCACATGCCACATACAGCAGCAACAACTCAGCTGCTTGAATCTTTTGTTGATTTTTATGTAAAGCGCAAATTGATTTGCCATTGGGAACAGCGGTGGCAGAGGCAGTGGCAAGGTGGCAAGTTGCAAATGGCAGCGAGGCAAGCGGAAGTAACCATAAGAAATTATTAAAATTTTCCGTGCAACGTTGTTGGCTTTTTTTTATATGACTATTGTTGCCCTTTGTTGATGCTGCTTGTTGCATAATTGAATTCCAATTCAGCGAGGAAATGTGTGTCCTTTTGATCCTGTCCAGACTTAACCCATTCAATTTCTCCGTCCATCGAGTGCTTGAATCCGTGACCTGATCGACTTTGAGTCGTGTGGCAAGTGAGTCTTGAACAAATCACAGTGTTGCCCCATTGCCACAAACTGAGAGGCTGTCTTTGCTTTCTTTCTTTATGTTCGTCTGTCTGTCAGCTGTTGTTATTGTTGTTGGCACACAATTAACACTTGAAATGTTTAACAGGCCTTAACAGTGGGCTTAAGTTGATGCTCGACCATGTATGTGCTACATGCTACTTGCTACATGCTACATGCCGCATGCCACGTTTCGGCCACCTACACAAACAAAGAATAACATGCCACTTAATTTCATTTCTTTTCATTTGGAAGTCATACGTTGTACAGTGGTACAATAGCTGCATAACTGGCATAACATCAATTCGATAGATTTATCGATACCATCAAATTATTTCCTAAACATATCATTTTTTAAGTATTTCGTGTTCATTTTGCAAAATAATAAATAAATGTTATTAATTTAATTTAATTTAATTAATTAATTAATTGCAACTTGTGCAATATCAAATATAAAGTACAATTTTTTCATTGTCCATGTAAGCTTTATTTGATATATATCTTTGAATTTGACATTATTTTCTATACATTTTACGTCAGTTTATCATTCGGATAGTGATTTGAGATTTTATATAGACATTGAAAAAACTAACCTTTTAAATATGGGAGTTAGCTCGGATAGTTTGATCGAACCAGATTTAAGAGCCCCTGAGCTCAAGACTTTAATTCGTGCCTTGGCTAAAATTAGTTCAACAAATAAGATTATTATTATTAATTGACAAACATTGAAATTATGTACACTGAAAATTTAAAATTGAATCTTTAGCTTTGCAAGTAAATCGTTATTAAAAGTCCTTCATATAGACAAAAGATTAGTTCATGTGCTCTTTTTGGGCTTTCCTTTTCCTTGATACAATATTAGATCAATCAATACTATTGATCCCTCCAGACTTTTATAATTTTAAATATTAGTTTCCTTAGTTTCTAGTTCAAAATTATTTGAATTATTACTGTATTCGTCATTTTATTTTAAATTCGAAGTAACTTTTGGTAAACTACTTGTAATTAATAAAATAAAACTATTAACACAAATCTGTCATTTACAATTTTTAATAAGTTTAATCCACACATAATTCGGGTTTTTTTTTCTTCAACTTTAATTAGGTTTTTATCTTATATTACTATTTTTTAAAGTAAATTTTTTATATATCTATTTTATTTGTAATGGTCCAACTTTAGATGTTAATTGTGTTGACACTGAGTAAAACCCACTGTGCAACATCTCATTGTTGCCGCTGCTATTTCCATTGTTGCTGTTGCTGTCCTCATTGTTGTTGTTGTTTTTGGTTGTTTTTCGTTTGTCATAAAGTGGCGTGAATGTAATCAAGGCAGCTATTATTCTTAGATTTGAAGCGCAAATGAAAACGCCGGCAAGCAGCCAAGAAGACAGCAGCTTCTTTTTTTGCCCCACACTCACTCCAATACTGAGTTAAGTCTGGGGTTCAATACGAAACAATGGCCATATATGATTGTGTGTGTGTGTGTGTGTGTGTGTGTATGACTGTGTGTGGCAGCAACAAAAAAGGCAAACGCGCTGTCGCATACAAAAGCCTTATTGTTTGGTCCGCTGCCAAGCAGCTGTGGCAAGAAGGCAAAGGAAAGGGGAGGAGACAGATGGATAATGGAGGTTGCTTCCACGGTTAGTGTGTTATAAAGGGGAAGAATGGTGGGAGAAGGGGAATGATAAGGGAGTAATGCATACATAGTGTTGCGGTCATGTGCTTAAATATGCACATTAGTGAGTGTCTGCGTATGTGTGCATATTTTTAACATTCACACATATGCACAATTTTAAGTAACAGTAAGTGTGTGTTGGACACGTGTCAGTGACACGAACATGCGTGATAATCTGAAAATAAAATATTAAATTAGCTAAGTAATGAAAAGGACAAAAAACGGCTTACAATAATTGTTAAAAAAGTACGAGTTTGTAGTTAAACTAACTTACTTGAAATCAATTAAAAATACAAATTTAAGCAAATAAAATTTATTATATTATTATTATATTATAAATATTATTTATTAACATCAAATTATTGTTGCAGAAGTATGACTTCTGAGAAAGTTAACTTACTTAAAATAAATAATAAATCAAATTTATGCCCAATATAAAAATATAAAATCTTTACTCTCAACTGAGATGCCAATGGGAAACTACTTTGAAATTCTCTATATAGTTATTTTACAATTTAAATGAAAGTAAAAAAGTAAATATTTACCAAAGATTAATACTTTATCTTAAAAGAATGCAATACCTTATTCATTTATTTATTTAGCATCCAAGCAATACAAGTTTAACTTGTAATTTATACTAGTAAGGATACGAATTTGAGTATGATTTTATAATTTTAATTTTATCATACAAAATGAAACATATGATAATAAAATTAACGAAAAAATAAAAAGACTAAATAAATTAATGTATTAAATTGAATTGAGTGTAGATTATTTTGTATTATTTATTATTAACTATATAACATTGGAATTATAATAATACAATAAATAAATAAATAAACTGCAAGTGAAAAGTTAAACATCATTGTATGCTTGCTCAAGTTAAAAATTTATTATTGTAATGTATACCATCTATACCATCTTGTGACTAGTGTACATACATAATACAATGTACATACATAATTAAATAAATAAATAAATAATAATACTATAGCCACTTTTAGTTTACAGCACTAGCATCCAGGGCTTCGGGTCTATCATATAAATTATTTATTTTTAAATTTCGCTAACTAAGGTTACATTCTTTTATAAAGTAGTTAGTTTTCTTCATATTGGAATTTGAGATTTAAGATAGGTATGACGATAGTAATAAGTTAGAGAAATGGTCTTCATATCTTCGTATTACTTAAATCTTATATTTGATTATGATGTTGGATGTGGGGAATAATGTCGTTTGTTCCAAAAGCAAACAGAATTAAATAAATTTGTTGTTCGGTTTTTGGGTCAACATTATTTAGTAAAGAAATATTTAAGTTCTGTAGTCTATTCAACTTTGAAAAGCAAAGACAATTATTTGTTTTGAAGAACTTACATTAAAGATACATATCTTATTATACTATTAAATGGTACAGTGAAGTTAAGTATGTTTGCGACGTCCCAATTATAAAATACTTAAATGACGGGTGGGATTGGGAATTTGACTTCAATAGTTAAGTTAAATCATACATACATTTATAAATACACAAATAAATACACCCTTTGACAAGAATGTATGTGTATTTGCAAAGGCGCCTCAAGTCACAAAAAGCAATTGCACTCATCTCTAACAAGGCTGCCTTTTTGTCTGGCATACAGTTTCAATTAGTTGATAATAAAAATGCAGGACTTTAAATCGATAATGACCCCGTCGACCCCTGTCCCTGTCCATGTCCATGTCCTTGTCCCTGTCCTTGTCCCTGCCCCTGATTCTATTATGGTATGTGTAAGTGGCAAAGGGAATATGTTGGGCAAATGTCTGCTCTCTGTGTGTGGTCCGGATTCGGATCCGGTTCCGGTTCTGGTCGACTTTTGGCTTGGCTTCCCAGACTTTGCCTCGTCTTTTACTGGGTGCCAATGGCAAACAATTGCATTGTAATTTTTCAACAACATACACAAGCAATATGTTGTTGTCGTTGTTGCTGTTGCTGTTGCTGTTGCCGTTGCTTTTGCTGTTGACTTGGACTGCAGTTTGCTGGCATTT
This sequence comes from Drosophila testacea, assembly GCA_035043265.1. NCBI lineage: Eukaryota > Metazoa > Arthropoda > Insecta > Diptera > Drosophilidae > Drosophila > Drosophila testacea. The sequence continues at coordinate 130,275 of JAWNND010000931.1, forward strand.
TTGTCTTTTGCAAACAGTCGACGTCAATGCCACAAAAGCCACTCGAAATATGCTCATATGGGTGTGTGGTTACATATGTGAGTGGGCGTGGGCGTGGGTGTGGGTGTGGTGTGTGTGTGTGTGTGTGTGTGTGTGTGTGTGTGTGTGACAGCAAACAGAATTATTGAAGCGCGCCGTCCAAAAAAATTGCAGCCATGTGAGCACCCAACCACCAAACGAGCCACCGACCATTCAACCCACCGTGCATCCTTTTCCACCCACTGTGCGGCCATCCGCTTCACTTAGTTCAACGTCGTCATCGTTTGCAATGTTGCTGCCACAGTTGCTGCAGCTGCAGCTGCAACAGCGACAGCAACAACATCGAAATCGCCATCGCCATCGACATCGGCATCAGCATCAGCATCCACATTGACATCGACATCGGTTGCGGCTTTTGGGTCACTGTAAAAGAATTAAATTACAGGACGATATGGCAAAGGACTCTAGCCAGGACTTTCAGTGAGGCGCGTCAGGTCGATAAATGGAATATTGAACAGTTACCTGTAAAGCGAAATTCCCAAAAGAAAAAAAAACAGAAGAAAAGAATACAAATTTTAAAAAATCCACCTCCTTTTTTTGTCAACTACAAATCGAATCCTCGCAGCTTATGCTGATAACAGAGTTGCAAATGGATTTTAAATGGATCAAAGTGAAAGATTTGATCAATTATTCTCTATGAGAGCATTTAAGAAGTAAGATACTTCATAAGTGTTTTTTATTACTTGATATGTGAAGTGATGAATAAAGATACTTCTTTGCTTTTGAGCCAACAATTCTTCATGACAGCATTAAAGAAATACAATACTTTATAAGACATTGATTTCATTTATTGGTAACATAAATAATTGATAGTGATTCTCCTTTATATATAAATGCATAATCATTGTATTTATATATATACTATAAAGTCGAGTAATGTATATTGTAAAATGTTATTTTTAATACATTATGCTAATTAAGTTTTTATCAAATAAGCCATGGAAATTATAAGAGGTGTTCCTGATATTTTATATAGTTAATAGCCTGTCTGTCCTTCGAAATGTAGCCAACTTTATTTGTGTTTGTCTATATCAGCGGTTAAGCGGTGCTACAGAGAAGCACAAGCACTGATGTGAACAGGTGCCGATAACTGGCTAGCAAACAAAAACTTATGTTTATATTCGTTTTTGTTTGACAAATTTAAATTATATCATGAGTTGAAATTTCGAAGTGAACTTATGTAAATCATAAAAATTTGATAGGCTAAGCGCAGTAAAGAATATAATAGTATAACTCACCCTATATCTTCGTTCATTCAGTTGAAACTCAGGTCGTACCTCTGTCATTTCTGGAGCCCTTGGCTTTTTGCACTGTCAACAGCCGCAGATTGCTCTTGTTGTAGACCAATTTTTGTGCCCCAAAACTTTTGACTGCTCGAGCAGCAAATCATATTGCTTTATCTCACTCTCTCTGTCTCTATTTTTCGCAGTTTCTCTCTTTCTCCCTCTCTCTCTCTCTTTAGCTGGCTCAGTCACATCTGAAACTTTGTCAACAATGTTGAATAATTAAAATGCTCCCTCGACAACAAGTCTGTGCAAAGACTAGAGCGAGTCTTTGCCTCAGCTTCAGGACAAACTGACTGCCTATGCTCCCTGCTGTTGTTGCATTGTTGTTTCCAGCGACTTGACAGTTTATAGAGGGTTAGACGAAAGAAGGAATGGTGGAGAGAGGGATGGTATTTCTAGGGGGTTTACCTACTATGTCTTGGCGAGCCTTCTTCTTGTCCTCGTCGTCGTCGTCGTCGTCGTGTCGTTGTTGGCAGGCAAAGCTCATCAGCAATTCTCAATTGCTATTATAATATTTTTTGCTTTTCGTTTTTTCGTTGTCGTTGTCGTTGGCCTGGTTGGGTTTGGTAAACACCTGATACAATGGGGCATGTGGCATGGCCTGTGAGAGGCAAGTTTTGCTTAATGCGCATTCCCCATGCAGCGCTGAAGTTTGTCGAGCTAAAAATTCATCAACTTTGTTGCATAATATTTCAATAAAGGCCCAAAAGCGTTGTGAGCGAGACTACGACAATCGCCTGGTGTCATCAAATTAAAGCATACTTCCCGCTCCTTCTCCTTCTCCCTTTCCCGCTCCCGTTCCCTCTCCCGTTCCCTACAATAGTGCACCAGGGAGTGTTTTTAGCTTTTATGCAACCAGAAAATAAAACAAAAATTCAAAGAAGAGTAGAAAGGTAGGCATTTTGCAAGAACAAGGAGAACGAGGGAGTTTTTCCCATGGCGACATTTTCTAAACTGCAAGACGCCAGTCAAATTAGTTTGCTTGTTAATGAAAACTTGACGTTGGTCTAATAGAATTTTGCATTAAGTACATTCAGCCCAAGAGAGGAGGGAGAGAGAATTTGATTAGCCTGGCAACTTTGCTGCAGTTGGTAAAACCATAACGAGCCCGTAAGTATGCAGCGATTTTCATAAACGGGCTTTGATTGCATTTTTAAAACTTTAGTGAAACGTCCAAGCAGACTAGCAAATATCCTGTATTTATGTAGGATTAGTGTTTTTTTTCCAATATTTTAACTGTATTGTTTTTGGCTATTCAGAGATTGCATATTCTTGCAGAGACCTGCAGTCAATTTTTTACATATGACAGCTTTATGATATAGTATTCCGGTTCGAGATATCTTAAGAAACAAACAAGCTTTTCATACTAAAGGTTAATTTTTCTCTAAATATAACTGAATCGAGCTCGACTCTATATCTGACATCTTTCTCTATCTCTCTTTCTCTCTCTCTCTTTCTCTGTCTCTCCCTCTCTGTCTCTCTTTCTATCTCTGTCTCTCCCTGTGCTTGTCAACCTATCTCTTGCTTTTCTTCTCTGCTCTACCAGCAAGACTGACGTATATAATTTTGTATAATTATAATCCAATTAAACTTAATTAACTCATGGTCATGTGTGTGTGTGTGCTTTTTTGTGAGTAACTGTAAACCAGTCGGCAGCGCTGTTACTTTAACCCGAAACCGAGAATCCAGCCTGAATTCAGTCAGATTCGTAATTATTACCACTTACGGCTAAATACTCTTTGTGAGTTGAAAGCGATCCCCATTGAAGCTGCATACACAGAGCGAAAAATTAAGTATTTCCTACTTAAAACATCGATTTTATTTCCAGGATAATTTCTTTAGTGTGTTTGTTCTTAATTTAAGTATGTACAATATTCTAAGTTTATTTTAAATAATATATTTTATACTCTACCACACATTAGTATTTTTTATGATAAGAAATTAAACTCATGGCAGTTAATTGTTTTTGTCACCAAAAATATATTTTTAAAAAAATCACTTAACATTGTGCGTCACCTATTCCATCTGAGATTTCTAGGTATGAATGGATATGTTTTTATAACAATAAATTTAATAATATAAAATTTTTACCCATTAAATAATTAGTTTTAACCCTAACAAAGAATATTATACAAATTGATTAATTCTTAAGCTCATTTTAAATAAATCTAAAGCTTTACTTGATTCAAGAATATTCTGTCGTATACTATTAAAATTATTAGATCTTTGTTTTAGAATTTTTATGCTCATTGTCAGAAATTTTTATTTGAGTCAAGTTTGGAATTTAAATAAATCAGAAATACTTGATAATTTTTTTCTTTGTGTATGAATATGTGTTTTTGTGTGTGTGTGTGAGTGTGTATTTTTGTCTCAACAGTTTGTATCTATGTGCTGGCCACAAAAAGTTTGCGAGCCACAAAAATTTCCGTATCATGCAACCGCAACAGCAACAACAAAAACAACAATAGCAACAACAACAACAAGAATCGCAACAACATTGAAAAGTTTTAGCCGAAAAAGCAACGACGAGAGTTTTTCTCGGGGATAAACTTTTTGCTTTAATACTTTCGCTGTGGCTTTGCCAATTGTTGTTGTTGTTGTTGTTGTTTTTGTAATGGTTGTTGTTTTTGTTGTTTTCTGGCTTCCTGTTATGGCTAGAAGCATTGCCAACATTTTGGGCGCATTAAATTTATGCTTCCACCTTTAGACAAGGCATAAATCTTTGTTATGCCTTTTGCTTTGTTAGCCTCGGACATCAACAAAATCACAACAGCTTTTGCTCCTCTCGTAATTATTTTGGACAGTTTCTTTTTGTTTTCGTTTTCGTTTTCATTTTGCATTTTTTGTTTTCTTTTGCTGCTGTTTTTTGTTAGTTTGTTTTTCAGCATTTTTGTTTTGTTTGTCTTTATCTCTTTTATTTTTTGGGAATTTTACAAGTCGACATGGAGTTTATAGGCATAGCTTGAGGCAGCCTATGATGTGCATTTTATTTTACAGTTTCAGTTTTAATTAATGCTTCCGTGCTGCCAAAACCCTCATTTAACATGACTTTATAATGAGTTTTAATAGCCTCGTGGCATTTGATGTATGTGGCAAGGTCCGTGCTACAGCATATTAATCATTTCCCACGTTTTTCATTTAACCCCGCAATTGATACCTCACTTTAATACTGTGACTTCAGCTTAAGCTTAAACAAATTATAGATTTGCTGGAATCGGAAAATCATAGCTCATAAGTTTATTTAAAGATTGTACAAGAAAATAATGGATATACTCAAGATAAGTTCATTTTTTTTATTTTAAGCTGAATGTTTATTTGATTGATTAATTTTGTTCTATTGCTGCAGTATAATACAGTAAGTTAAAGCTTTTAAATCTATCCAAATAAAGTAATAAAAAATTTATTTAAGTTATTTTGTCTTCTTTCTTTTTGGGGAAAGACTGGAGAGAACAGAATACTAGTTTTCTGTTTCAATCTTTCTGTTTCTGTTTCTAGTTTTCTAAAGAAATTCGCCAGTTACAATACATTGTTTATTAACTAGACTAGTATCTAAAATTTGTAACTAATTATTATTATAATAACTTTCATTAATATTACCCTGCCTGAAATTAATATACATTTTATACTAGTATACATTTTATATTTTTTTGAGCCAAATCTCTAATTGTACAACCGGCAACACAAAATTTGTTCCCCAGTACTAAATACTCTCATAACTGTTCTTGATTCTCTATTTCATTTAAAAAATTAAATTAAAATTAAATTACAACTGCGTGCCTCTTTTTCCTTTCTTAAGTACGTCAAGTACATTCCAATAGTTATTATATAATTTTTTAGGATAAAGGATATCCCTTTATTGTTGTTTTTTCATAATTTCATTCGCTTTTAATTTAAATTAAATGTGTGCTTTAATTTCCTTTGCACTTAAATCGAATTACTTTCCTGGAAATGACAATGACATACAATTTGAAGTAAATTGTCTAATTGACTCGATAATTTATCTACATTTCTACCCGCAATAAAACCTTTAATCTATCAATCAAATTGTCAGTTTGTGGGCCATCAGGTTTACAGCTACTTGAAACGTTTTTCCCCTTCCAATTGAAACAAAGGGTATTTAGCAATAAAAAGGATAAAAAAGCAATTTCAATTTTCACATGCGTTTCCGTTTCCATTTCATTTTTATTGTTTCCTGTCGCTTTGGTGGCTATTTATAAGCCTTTCACTTTGCGTGACTGCCCCTTACCACAATTTGTTGCAAGCTGATAAATTGAAATATACCAAATGTGACAAGAACAGTGCTATAGAAATTTGTATGTAGCAATAACAAGAACAGCAGCAGCAACACCAACAACAACACCAACAACAACAACAATTGTTGCCGCCTGACATTGCATTATTTATCGATAACAATTAGCAGTGATGCATGAAATGCGATAACATTAATTAGACTCTGGTTCTTGCTTTGGCCCTGGATTTGACTCTGCTTTTGGCTCGAACACACAACCAACACAATAGACCCCGATGCCAATTGGCGCCTTGTGGCTTCGTTCGGGCCATGCATATAAAGTATATATAGGGGCTTAATTGCATAGCTTTGGCAATAATAATAATAATAATCCACATCTGTGTCTGTATCTGTGTCTGTGTGTGCGTGTGTATGGCATCGTTATTACCATTAATTGTGGCATGGCTTTCTTCAGGCATCATCATTCATGTTAGTTTACCTATGAATTTTGAGTGTTGCCTACTTTAAGGCACTTGCAAATTGTCAACCAATAAATCGATATTTTTATGGTAAGTGGGCTGAAAATAAAGATACTTTCTGTAGACGTAGCAATATGAATGAAATGAAACTAGATAAGGGAGAAAACACAGAGTCTGTTTCTGTTTTCTTACTTTTATACCAAGTTTAAACTTAATATAAGAACTAACCTAGCATCCTCAATATTGGAGTAGGTTCGGTTTGAGCTGCGAACCAGACTTAAAATTATCTGAATCCAAATGCTCAACACAACAATAGTATTTTCTCAATCGTTTATAATTTTTTCTTGTTGTTCTTTTATGACAACTAAGGATCCTATATCATTTCTTATCCAAAATTGGCTGCGGGACTTTTCAGAGAGAGAAATTTAGATGATATACAGATTTTTGTCTTCCACTGTATGTCTTGTACTAGTAAGAACACCTTTTAAGAAATTTTGAACACAAAAAGAAAAGAATGTTTTTGCTTTTTCTCGTTTCATTGCTTTGTTTGCCTTTAACTTGGAATGCTGTACAAAAAGGTTCTTTAAGGTTCTTAATTTTCAACCAATTTTTGTATGCTCAAATAAATGTTTCTCGGTTGTTGCGAAAGGATATTGAGAAAGTGTGAGATGTGCGACACACACACACACACACACACACGTTAGTTAGTAGTGTGGGAGGCACAGTGGAGTGACACAAATACGAGACGACAGTTGCCACTTACAAGGGCGGGAGTGAGTAGGGAGTAGGTAGGGAGCGTGTGAGAGAGAGAGTGAGAGAGAGGAGGGAGGGGGGGGGGTATGGCAACGGAGCCTAGCCAAGTTGGCAGCCATGTCAACACTTATCTTTATGAGTTTCCGCTTTCTGTAAAGTCATTGACATGTATTCCTCCTGCTGACTGCCGCAGTTGCTGTTTGCCACAACTGCTGCTGCATGCCACATGCCACGATGCCAAAAATAAACGCACAGTTGCCGTGCGAAGACAGCATAAGATACAGATAAGAGCAAATAGAATGAAAGAGACAGAGAGAGTGGGAGAGAGAGAGAGAGAGAGAGAGAGAGGAATAGAAAGAAGGAGAGCGATGTCAGCAGTCAAGCAGCTCGTAATATTCGCGCGTGTTTATTTGCTTGTTGTGTGTGTTTCTCTCTGTGTGTGTGAGTGTGTGTGTGTGTGTTTTTTGTTGCCTTCTTTTCGGCATCATTTGAAAAATCTGAAAACAAGAGTCGCTCTGACATCAACAAAAGCCCATTGCAAACAACTGCGTCATAGAGCCATGCTTTGGATGGAAATGAACTTAAGGCATAGAAAATGTGAAAGGAAACGTGGTGTGGCAGGGGAAGGGGACATCGAAAATGGGAGCAAGGGGGCGTATACGTAATACGCTATCGACGCGACATTGAGGCAAATTGTTGAAATCGCTAGTGAGCTGTTGGGCGTTAAATGCTATAAATTACATTTCGAATAGCTGAAATACATAAGAGCAAACCCATCGAAATTTACATATATAAAGAGGTGTATGTGTGTGTGTGTTTGAGTGTGTTGTCGAAGCAACAAACAAACTTGTGTCTATTTAGAAATTAGTAAAGCTTGGCTTTAACAGCTGCGGCTATTTTATGACTCGCAAAGAGCTTTAACGAAAGATTCAGGCCGTTATTTGCATAGTCTAGTTAAATTTTATTTCAGACCTTATATAGACATTAAACATTAAATATAAATCAAACTAATTTAAAAAAAGTACAAATAATTGCAAAAAGAAAAATTATATATAGAATACATTTTTATTACACAAATTGATAACAAATACTGCTAATACAAATATTTAAATGTGTACATTTCATTTTATTAAAGACACGTCTTTAGAAAGTAAAAGTTTAATAAAAACATGTTCAGAAACATTATTTTAAACAAGTCGAAAAGTAAATTGCATAGACCTATACAGTGAAACCTCTCTTGGGCGGACACTCATGGTCGCCCAATTTGTGTCCGCTCAAGGGGAGTGTCCGCCTATAGGAATATTTTTTTTTACTACTGCGTCTTAAAAAAATAATTTATTTTTGTTTGTCGAGCGTGCTTTAATTTTTTCTCTAATATGCAGGACTGCAAATGGCTTTCCAAATGTTATACTTATTCAAACGCTTTATAGTCATTTTGAACTCATTTTTTTAATTTCTTAATTGTGGTCATCACCTTATCATTCGAATTTATTGGGTCAGGATAATAGTCAGGCTCTTCCGGTTCTTCTTCGGATTCCGAATTATCATTGTTTCCTCCCACTTCTGATTTTTAATGACAAAACTAGCTCGTTTTTAAGAAATTCGTGTCCCGCCAAAAGAGGTTTTCGTTCGTTTTTGTCCTTTTTTAGTGTCCGCGTCCGCTCAAGAGAGTGTCCGCTCAATAGAGGCAAAATTGGTCTGAAAACCCCACCAAAACCAACGTCCCCGAAAAAGTGTCCGCCCAAGGGGGTGTCCGCCTATCAGAGGTGTCCGCTAGAGAGTTTTCACTGTATTCTACTCTTTCTTCTTCGACTGACCATTACTATGACGCCTCAAATATTTAGTAGACCGAGTTAAATTTGGTCAGAATGTACACATAGGACAATATTAAATTTAGAAATATTTGAAAAATCTGGCCTTAAGTTAATTCTTACTGACACTGGTTTGGGTTCCATTACCAATCTTTTCCTAGAATTATTCCATACATACATTTAAATAATATTCGGGATTTTTAACTCCACTTAATATTTAATTGTGATATCCAGTACCTTTGAATATTTGCAGCCTGAAGGCCTTCGTTGCTCTTAAACCATATTATATAATTAAGAATATACATATATAAATTTGATATTTAATTGAGTTTGTTCATTTCCATTAAATTGTTATTTGGGATCTGGAGAGTTTAAATGCAATACAAAAAAAAGTTATTGATAATTGAACTATGTAACTAAGTAGTTAAATCAACCAAATGTTTATTGCTCAATAACTTTACTATCTTAGTTTGTTTAACAATACTTATCCCTATTCCCATTTCTGTTGAAAATTTATATTGAATTATGTATAATAAATTATATAGTATGAAAGTTCTTTTGCAAAGCCGTTTCTATTACAGTTCTCAGTTCAACACTCTTACAGTTCGCTCTCCATAGTTCAAGAACTGACTGTTTAGTCCTCTACACACAAGTAACGGACACATAATTATGGCAATCAGTGTTTCGGCCAATCGTTTAATTATTGCCTTTTCCACAAGTCGAAAATTATTTAATATTTTATCAGACTTTTTGAGTTTGGTTGAAGCCTTAAAGAAGGGCAAATCGACTGGGGCAATACACAGTCTCTCATGCTTTTCACTTTTATTATCCTTTATGTACGATTTCACACCTTCAATTGTACCCACATACACCTACAGTGCGAGTGGCAAGAAGCAGACATGGAACAAGATGCCACACGTAGCAGCAAATCAAAATCTTGAATTTATTCCACATACGAAGCGCATGAATTTCAAATTACTGTGGGAACAACACCACACACAAAACAGAACCAGGCACAATACCTTCCTTCCCCTTACACTCATTCCTCTTTTATCCCTTCTCCCACTTCCAGTGATGCCAAATTAAGAGAAACTGCTGTTGTTGAAAAAGTTGGAAAAAAGTTTAATTTTCTATCAAAAAAATAAAGAAGTTGGAGAAAATACTGTTGTGCTTTCTATATTTATTAAAAATGTTCAATAGTTTTTATTAATATTTGTAAATGTTCTAAATGTTCATTATAAAAGTGTAAATTCAAATCAATTGTTATTCTTTTTTAATAATACTACTCGAGATCTACTCTTAATATTCAAAAGTTCGTTATTTATAACAAACCTATACCTTTTAAAATTAAAATTATTTATGTTCTTTTGGATATTGTTCACTTTTAAGAAAAGCTAGAATTCTCGCTGCCCACTGTCCTCGATCGTTTCTTTAAAGAATAGCCAGATTTGACTTGAAAAAAGCTGCATGGGCAACACTGGTCGCCAACCTGACGCCATTTCTTATCCCCACGACACGATTGTCCAAAGCCTTGCACAAAGACGTGTGAACACTGACCCGGCACATTGAGAGAGTGTGAAAAGAAGTCGAGAGAGTGGGTGAGAGAGAGACAGAGAGAGAGAATAGAAGGGAAGAGATAAAGAGAAAAAAGAAGCCAAGCTACATAGTCAAAGAATCCGGTTGATTCTCTTATTCCTCCTCACTCTTTCTCTGTTACTCAGATTTTCTACTATTTCCTCTCTCGCTCTCACCCTCACTCTCGCTGTCTCCCTCTCAACTCTAGTGCCATTCTCATGTTTATTCGCATTTCCATTTTCATTCACACACAACTTGACTGGCAGTCGAAACGTGTGCAACACGTTAGATAAAACATACCGCAAGAGGCTGAAGAGGGAGAGTGAGGGAGAGGGTCAGGGAACGAGGCAGCTGGTTAGAAGTAAAGTGAAGGGGATAGAGAGAAGGAATACCTCTAATGACTGTACTGTGGCCGTATCTTAACATTTTTTAAACCTTCTTTCATATGCCTTTTTTTTGGTATTATTTGGCACCTTTTTTGGTGCTGGTTCAGAGATGGACGCTCGTCAGGCAGAAGTGAGGCAGGGGAAATTATCAGGGGGCAGGCAACGTGTGGCAGAGTAGAAGAAGAAACTGAAACTGAAGGCGGCTCATTTGAAATTCATGCGGCCACTCACTGGGTGCATAAAGCAATCAAATCAACCACAAACACACACGAGTTGCTCTTGGAGTTGTTGTTACTGGTGTTGTTGTTGTTGTTGTTGTCGTTGTTGTTGTTGTTGTTGTCGTTGTTTTTGCCGCTGTGCTTGTTGTTGTTATTGTTGTTGCTGTTGGACTGAGTTCTCCCAGTGGTAGTTCAGGTTTTTAGCAGCTCTTTTGGTTTCATACACGTTTCACTCGTGTAAATAATAAATAAGCTTAGCATACTTTGTGGCGCGCAAGTGTTGCACGTGCTAAGACCAAAAGTGACGGCATAAAAACTCCTGCCTATCGATTGCAACACCACCAACAACAACAACACACCAAAAAAAAAGTGGCAGCAGGCGCACAAATCTGCGCAACTGAAAATCCCATCAATGGCATCTCTTTTGGACACAAAAAAAAAAAAGAGGAGAAAAGCGAAAGCTGCCACTTGTGCAACCCTTTTATTATTATATTTTTTCTTTTATTTTCTTTTTGTTTTCCGAGAGTGTGTGCATGTGTGTGTGTGTGTGTGTGTGTGTGTGTGTTTGTTCCTTGGCTCTCCATGATTTATGCATTGAGTTCTGGCCCAACGGCAAAGCTGTGAAAGCCCTACCACATTTGCATTCTAAATCAGCGTAAGGAATCGGAGGAAAAGGAGCTGAAGGAGCTGAAGGAAGGTGCGAATCTTCACAGAGATTTGCATTTAAGATTGGCCTAATGCCACGAATTGATCTGCCAATGATCATGTGGCGAATGTGGTGCAAAAGCTTATACTATAAATAATAATCATCATAACAATCAAATGATGTACATGCAGGGATGCCGCTTAAAGATAAACCAACAAAACTCCAACTTAAGCTGTTGAGTTTTTGTAAATATTTATTTTAAAATTCATTGGTTTATTTAATTAGTTAATAAAACTCTAAGCTTTCTGAATAAAATCAAACTTCTTTTTAATTTAAGAAAATGTTTAATTTTTAAATTTATTTGTTTATTTTTTAATTAATTTAAGACAGAAGGACAGAAAGACGGACATGGCTATATCGACTCGACTGGGTCTAAAAAGAGGACTATCGAAAACGAAAGGTTATCGATAGTAGAAAACTACTAAAATAGTATTAAAATTTATTAATTAAAATGGATGAAGTCTAAACATAAGCCTATCCATACCAAAGATTTTTTTTTGTTTAATCAAAATCCTTTTATAGTTTCTGACTTCTAATTAAGTATAATTTAATGCCTATGCCAAACTAATAAATTATCTATGTTAATAAAATGTAAACCAATCGCTACTGAAGATAATTATGCAAGCAATGACTAATCACTTGGCACTACAGTGGGCCCTTCTTATGTGAAACCAATTAGTAATGCAATTAATGAAGCGCAATCTGTGAAGAAATTAAAGCCAAAAAGAAAGAAGAGAATAATTGCAAAGAGAGAAAAACAAACACAAAAGCATAATGAAAATGCAGGATAGAAGAAAATCACAGCAGCGCATAGAAGATGAAAACTGAGAAGTGAAAAGCATATGGGTGGGAAAGATGGGAGGAATAAAAATTGAACTAGGATTGAACAGATGGAATAAAATGAGAATGTGGATGAGGTAGAGGTAGAGTGGATAAAGGGGACTGCTCTGCCAACAGCAATTTGTCTTTTCATTAATTATTTAGCAAGCAAAGCGAAGGCGAAATGTGGCAATGTGGGCGTGGCATGCGCTTCGTGCTTCCTAGAATATTGACAGTTAATTAATTGAATCTGCTCAACGTGTTGCAGCAACAGCAAAAGCAGCAGCAAAAGCATCGTCATCATCAACGGCATCAACATCATCATCATTATCAACAAGGAGCTTCATCAGTTATGTTGCAAGTGGGCGTGGCAGGTCGTAAGTTTAAAGTACAATTGCGCAAAAAGTTGCACACTTAATTGTCTGGGCAACAGGAAATGAAGGAAACTAGTTACAAACTTGGCTTTGGTCAAGTTTTTTCCCGTTGCCAAGTAGCAAGCTGCAAGTTGCAAGTAGCAAGTTGCAAGTTGCAAGTTAACAACGACTTGCAACTGGCGCATAAAGTCATTAAAGTTTCAATACGATTGCAGTCCTTACATTTCCCTCTTTCTCAACCTCTTTCTCTCTTTCACTAATGCCAACAAATTAATACAGCTGTAGCTGTTGCCTTAAAAAGTTCGCCAAGTGTTTTGGGCCAAATGTTATTAAACTGATGCTATAGGAAAATGTACAAAATAAATAAACATCAACTGCTGCTCCAATTTATGTAGCATACTTTACAGTCTCACCCAAAATGTTCCCCCTCTGAAAACCTCTTCATTTATATTTCCCTTATGCATTATTTACGCCGCTGATTAGTCGCACCAAGTAAAAACTCAGCGCAAAAACCCGCAACATCAGCAGGAAAATCAATAAAAATGGGGCCTGACATTTCGGTGGGGCAGTGGTTCAGTGGCACAGTGGTTCAGTGGTTCAATGGGGCAGCCTGTCACTTGTTATCAGTCAAAAGCACGCGCTCACTTTTCCCTTCTCCCTTTTGCAGAGCATACAGAAAAAATTTGTTGCCTACTTTTTGGCATTTGAATACGCATTTTATTGCTCCATTTCAGTTTGTCACATTGACACATCGCAGCTTTTTTTCTCTCCGCCCCGCAACACGGGAAAATTACTTAAAAAGTCAGCAGAAAAACACTTTATTTGATTTTTCAGTTGGTTGTTGAACAAATTTCAATCGTTTGATATGATGTTGTAAATAAAAGAAATTGTATGCTCTACGTTTTCCACGTATGTGGGGTTGATTTTATAAAAAATCTCAAACATTATTCGATTAACTTAAATGTAGTGCTTTAAAATGAATTTTTTTGTAAATGGGATATTATCTTAGATACGCTTCCAGTGCTTTTTTCTCCCTGGATGGAAATTTCCAATTCGGTGAAGGTTTAATATTGAATTTTGATAATGGAAATAAATATAAACCTATAAAACAAATTTCATTTGTTGGTAGTGCCTTTTTTAAGGCGGCGAACCTCCAAAGTTCGAACTTTAGAGTAAGGTTAAGGTTCGGTTGGGGTTATATAAACTCTATTTAATATGTGTACGTGTCTATAAGTTAAATCAAATTAAAAAAATTTTAAGTGTAAAGTCAAAAGCATTTATGCACAGAATTGATCAAGAGAAATTTTAATACAACGATAAAGTGTTCTTGAAAATTTGTTGAAAATTGACAGATTTCTGTGATAACATCGTTCTCTAGGTATTTATTTCGATATTTTGTCCGACCGCCACAAGCTTTAGAGTCCTAACCGAACCTTTTTTTGGCTAACGGGTTTAAAGGGTTCGGTTCGTGGTCAGGTTTGTGTGGCCAAAAAAGACGGAACCATTGTGTATTAGCTTAATATAAATTAATATCTCTTCTCAACGATTTGCCTTTTGTTTAGTTTAATTTTTCTTTTTTTCTTAAAATGTATATCTTTTATTTTTAGATGATGTTATTATATTATTATTATTATTAAAGGCCTTAAGATATTCATTTTTGTTCTTAATATGTTCTTAATTTCATCCCAACTTTTCTAATTGACAATAACGTCTTTTGTGATCACTAAGCTCTTTGCCTAGATTTTTGATTTACAATGAGCCAACTTTACGACCTGGTCTATAGCATTGTTCATTTGGTCGCGTTTTAATCCAAGGAATCGAAATTAACTTTGAATTATTTTGTGATTGCATTTATGCGTTTGCGTTCACATTCGCGTTGTCTTTTGTTTGGTACGTGGTTGCCAGACTTGACGATTCTTGTTCTTGTTCCTCAGCTCCATTAATTTGGCCCAGAACAATGCGGCAAGGCGTGGCCCAGCCCTTAACCTCATACCCAATACTGATTGGTCACGTGCCTCGCACACGGTTGGGAAAAGGAGAAGGCAGGGGTTGGGCTTCAATTCGTTGTGATTGCTTTGTATCGATTACAAAATGCATTACAACATTGCCACATGATAAATAACATCGAATGGGCGGATCGGGGGGCGGTGTAAGCAAAACGTCTCCCGGCAAGCAAATACTTCAAATGGATTGAAACAATGAGCCTCAGATGAACCGCAATTCGAACTTCGTTCCATCAACCGCTCATTTATCAAGTGTTTTAATATTGATTATAAGTGGGGCAAATGTTAGAGACAATGATTGACTTTAACTTGCTCAAGAATTATAAATCTAAAGACTAAAATAGAAATAAAAATTTAAAAAAAAATATATATAAAGATAAATAAATTGAGAAAAATATAATAAGTAAAGAAATAAAATAAATATAGAAAATAAGTGCTAAGTAGTAAGATACAAGGACTCATGAATATTAATTTTTAAATAAAGCTTATTTTCATTTAATTCTCTTTGCGTATAATTAAAAACTTAAGGAGAGTTTAAACAGGATCGTATTGACTTAATTTATAATCTTGTCTTTCAGTATTAATAATGAAGTCTTGTTAAATGGTATAAATATTCTACATTGAACTTCACATTTATTAATCTGTATTTCACATATGTACATATGTATTTGTATGCAATATATATAAATCTGTTTCTATATATATATACACACATATATTCATCTGCATTTTTATATACAAACGTCAGTTAAGGAATCTGTAAATGTATTTGAATGTGCTCTGTGATTCGAACTTTAATTAAATGTGTGTCTACAAGCCTGTCCGTTTCTACATATATCCACTCAAATATGATTCTAGTAATGTCTAAAAATCCATATTTTTTTTTTTGTTCACATTTATGTATCTGAATCTGTATCTTTACATGTTATTCATATCATAGTTCTTCCAACTCCTTTAAATTTTAAATGTATTTTTTTTTAAATATATTGAGATACCTCAAGTTAATACTTGAAAATCTAAGTATATAGAAATAGCTTAATTTTTGTGTGTTTGTTTTGATATTTTTAAATTACATGCTCATTGGTAGATCCTTGTTTGATATATCAAATATATCTGAAAATACTAAGTTTGATTTGAATTCCATTTCAAAATATAATACAATAGTTTTTCAAACATATTGCAATTTTAAATGCAATTTTACCAATTTAAAGGTGAGCTTAAATAACTTTAAAAAAAAACTGCAAATCAAAGAAAGATTTTCATTTTGTTTGGTTTTAATTTTGTTTCAAATGAATTAAAGTTGAAAGATATATCAAATATATCTGAAAATACCAAGTTTGATTTGAATTCTATTTTAAAATATATTACAATCGTTTTACAAACTTATTTTAATTTTATATCTACTTTTACCAATTTAAAGGGATCTTAAATAATGTAAAATAAAAGAACTGCAAATCAAAGAAAGATTTTCATATTGTTTGTTTTTAATTTTGTTTCAAATGAATTAAAGTTGAAAGATATATCAAATATATCTGAAAATAC
The DNA here is from genome assembly GCA_035043265.1 of Drosophila testacea. Classification (NCBI taxonomy): domain Eukaryota; kingdom Metazoa; phylum Arthropoda; class Insecta; order Diptera; family Drosophilidae; genus Drosophila; species Drosophila testacea. The sequence continues at coordinate 146,533 of JAWNND010000931.1, forward strand.
CAAGTTTGATTTGAATTCTATTTTAAAATATATTACAATCGTTTTACAAACTTATTTTAATTTTATATCTACTTTTACCAATTTAAAGGGGATCTTAAATAATGTAAAATAAAAGAACTGCAAATCAAAGAAAGGTTTTCATATTGTTTGTTTTTAATTTTGTTACAAATGAATTAAAGTTTGTTAAGAGGCATTACATGGACTTATCGGGTACAATTAAATGAATTGTGCTTGACCACTCATTATTCTTCTTCTCTTTCCCACTGCTTATCGCTATTTGGTTTATTCGATATGTCCGTCCTTTTTCGCTGTCGTAAAACTTTGTCATTCTGTTGGTTCAGTGTGACCATGTGCTATTAATAACAAATGAAATTGCCGCCAGGCTAATGCACAGCACTTTGGTAAGTTGTCACCAATGCAATATTGTTGCTCTTGTTGTGGTTGTTCATGCTCTTGTTCTTCTTGTTATTGCTATTGTTGTTGTTATTGTTGTTGTTGTTATTGTTATTGTTGTTGTTGTTGCCATTAAACCACACGTGCCATTGTTTCAGCAATGTTTGTTGTCACTGACTGGCATTGCCATGGCACAAAAATAAAATGCAATGGCGTGATTATTGAACAATTTGTATCAATTTACTTTGGATATGGATATGGATATGGGGCACACACAGAGAGAAAGAGAGAGAGAGAGAGTCTGAGAATGGCACCACCAACCACCATCAATACCCACTGAGTGGTTTTGTGTGAATCGAATTGTTGTTTATTTATGCATTTCACTTGATGCTTATTGCATGCAACTCCTTCTTCTCCCCTCACGGCTAATCCTCCTCAATATCTGACAGTCCCCTCAAAAGGCCGCCCTTTAGTTGACTTTATTACAAATGGGAATTATTATTGATATAAGTGGTGTATCACTCTATCTCTCTCACTCTCTCTGACTTCCATTCTCTACTTTAAATACCCGTTACTTGTAGAGTCAAAAGGGTATATTGTCCATCTATTAGAACAAATAGAACTCAGAGGCTATAAGAGCTAGAGCAACCATTTTCAGCATACATACTCCTATGAACCTCACACAATCCGAGTTTGTTTAAATTTGGGACAAGTCCATTTCTGTCAAATACAAACATCTAGCATCTACATTTAAAAAGCTAAATTTATGAACTTTGGTGGAGGGACACATATTATACCGAAAATAAAGCCATCTTCCTCCCTTGTACAAAGATGAAACTCCTTCGCAAGCTATTGTTTTAGGTGTTCAATGATACCTTTTATAATTATCAATAATCCTTTTTAATCCCCGATCATTATGAAGTGTTACCAATAAAATTAAAATGCATAGCAACAATTACGAAATAGAAATGGAGTAGTACTTAGTATCTCATAGTCGGGTATTCGACTATATTTTTCTTATTTGTCTCTCCCTGTGTATGACTTGAAGTGCGCCACAGCTGAAACAACAACGAGGAATAACTTCTCCCACCTCCAGGGAGACAATTCAGAGTTGAAAGAGTGGGGAGAATGTTTTCGCTTAAGACATTGCCACAACGTGCCGAAAGTTTTGTGATGCTTGGACAAGCGTCTGTCACACGTATCCTCCAACCACCAACCACTAAATATATATACACACACACACACACACACCCTGTAGTCGCCCCTGAGTGTCACTTGTGTGTATCTCAAGTTTATTAAAGTGGCATAAAAGTGTCATTGGCGGTTAATGGTAGGCGATTAGTTGCATTAAGTTGACCAGCAAAACCCCCCAGTCTACTGTCTCTCTCTCTCTCTCCCTCTCTCTTCTCTCTCACACACTCTTTTCGCTTTTCTCCCTCCCTTTCTCTCTTTTCGCTCGACCCTCTTCTCATTGAGTGAGTACGTAATTGAATAATAGACGTAAGGGGAAACCCATGATTCTTATCAATTTAAGTGTCAAAGTGTAAGGCTTTGACAGGCAATAAGACAATAATGGAACTAGTTATGATAAAAATATATGTTAATAACATACAATGCATATCTGAGATACATACATACATACATATATAGTAGAAGTGTGTTATCGGAAACAATAAATCAAATATCAAGTATCTGGAATACCTCACTAGAACCCATTTTTTCAGTTTGTATATATGGTCTCAATTAAATATCCGAATAATAAACTGACGTAAAATGCATAGAAACTAATGCCGAATGTCAAGGATATGTATCAAATAAAGCTTATACGGACATTGCAAAAATGGACCTCAGTCTTCTTACTTTAATGTCATAATAATACAAATTCAGCATACTATCTGAAATAATTATCTACTAAGAAGACTATCCAAAATAAAAGGTCTGTGATTAGTATCTAAAATATCTGTTGACAACTAAAAGCAATTGTTCCGTCTAAAATATGATTTTAAGGCTGATTGAGACTATATAATATAGATTGTTTCTCAATATTATGATAGATAAATGCAATCATAGTTTGAAGGTAGTTTGCGAATAGTTTCCAAAGAATTCCATAATATTTTCTAGCTTTGCCCAATGATTTAACTTGAACTTTTCAAATTCGATTTTCGGCTTTAAGAGAATTGTTTAATTATGTTTGAGCTTCCAGTCGATTTCTTTTAATTTTTATTCAACATAAATTTCAATATTGCGATAGATAAGCTTTATCATGGCTTGAAGACAATTTGCCAAATAGTATTCTCTTGATTCTTCCAATGACTTAACTTTAACTTTATGAATTACATTTTCTTAGATCTCTCAGATTTTTTCTTCAACTTTTTCATGTGGTTTGCTGAGCTCTTAACTTAAGTTTAGTAACATTATAAAACGATATGTGTATTTAGATTAAGCAATTTGTAAGAAGTTATCAATTAAATTGCTTAGCAAGTCTTAAAGCTAAGAAGTTTGAAGAGACTTTCAGCGCAATGAGGGAAAACTTATTGACAACTCATAAAAGCCATAAAGTACAAAAAATGTCATTGGAGCAAGTAGGCAAATGGGAAGGCGACGAGGGGAAACTGTATGCAGCAAAAGCTTAAGCTTGTCGAGAAAGCCGCATAAAATAAAATACAACAAATGGGGATGGCTGAAGGGGAAAGTGAGAAGGGGGATAACCTGAAACACATTATGCCAATGCGATAAAGTCGCAAGCATTGAAATTGTTTTTGGTTTCGTTGCTATTCGATGCTTTTGTAAATCATTTAACACGCTCTCGATTTTTATTTTAATGGCATTGCCGGAAAGTTTTTAATGGCTAACGCAGCAACAACAACAACAACGACAACAACAACAACAACAACAACATCAACTGACTTTAGCTTTGTTGCCTCAAGTTGTCTCGCATTATGGCCACATCGATAATATGCATGTTTGGCTAAGTGGCAAGCATCAAGGCATCAACGTCCTTTAATGGCATGCCACACAACGCACTCAAGATGTTGCCAACTCCCAAAGAGATCGACAAAAAGAGAAAGCGAGAAAGAGAGAGAGAGCGAGGGAGAGATAGAGAGCGCGTGTGTGTATTGAATTATGGACTTTATTACTCATCATTGCCCAAAATTTAAACGCCGACAGCCTCCAACACCAGTTCAGCACAGGAACAGTAAGAAAGAGAGAGAGAGAGAGAGAGAGAGAGAGAGAGAGAGAGAGAGAGAGAGAGAGAGAGAGCAGAACAAAAATTTAACAGACTATACCAAATGCACAATCTTTGAGTTAGCTAAGATACTTAAAAAGAAAATAACAAACGTTTTCATACTAAAAGTTCATTTGCAATCAATTTTTCCCATTGCATTATATACATAGCTAACCGATTTTGTTTGAAATGCATTCGATAAAACTAATTTTAAGACCATTTCAAAAACACAATCTGTGAGCATAGCTAAGAAATCTAAAAACATAACAAAGTTTTTCCTAGCATATGAAAATTTGCATTCAACTGTTTCCATGGCAATCGAAATTGATTATTTTTTTACTGAAAATCAGTCTAAATTAGTGTATTTATTGAATGTAAAATTAAGTATGCATTAAACTGAACTTTCTGACTATTTTATTGAAAATAATTACTATTTTGTGTAATAATTATTATTAAAACTTGTGAAAAGCTAAACAATTTATATCAAATGAATATGAAATATTAAAATTGATTAGCAACGAACTGCTTGATGACTTTCGTTAAATTCTGTAGCTTCTAATTAATAATGATATCGATAACACTTTTAATAATTGTAGTTCTGCTGAATACAATGTTGCTTATCGATAATCTAGCCTGTACTCCATGTACAGTTGTTGTTATATAAATTAAATGTAATTAGCAAGTTTAAACAATTACAATATAAAGAAAGTATAAAGTAATTGTTGTAATTGTTAAATAAAGTAACTTAAATTCCTACATTTCAAATAAATTTGCAGTGATTTAATCTTGTTTTCTCTCTCTCTCCTTTTGATAACATCTCTCTACTCTCTATTTTGCTATTCCTCTATTGCCATGCCTTTCAGCTTGCATATGTGATATACTCAGGCGTCAAATGTTAGCGGCAATGTCAGCAGCAATAGTCCTGCAGGATACTTGTTGACCGCTTTTGCAAATCTCATGAAATCACAATGCAGCCTGTCCACTCTGTATGTGGTCGTGTATGTGCGTATGTGTTAATGATAATCATGAATATTATGCTACTTGTTTTGGGTGTTTTAGGGGCTACGGGCAAACAGTTTGCCACACTGTTTGCGCAACAAAATGTTAATATGCTGAGGCAGCTTCGTCCCTAAAATGCCAAAACTTGTGGCATGCAACAAGCCAGGCACAGTGGCTAAATATTTGATTAGCATTGGCTGCCAGGCTTCGTCGTCCTTTTCAACTTGTTTGCTCTTGTTATACCCTAACATGAATTGTGAAAGGAGTTAAAGTATACATACATATATATATATATATATATTTGATCAGTCAGCTTGTATGCCAGCTAGTCTGTCACTTTTAAAGCTATCTTGGTACAAGTCCGTCTTTTTGCCGGATCGGATCAGTATATTATATAGCTGCCATAGTATTCAAAGTGGAAACTATATCATAAAACTGTAACCAATCGAAAGTTGAATTCAAAACCAAAGGATTCTAACCTTAAGTTTTGATTGTGCCAAAAGCTACAAGCAAAAACGAAAAACTTTATTTTATTTTAAAGATATCCAGTTGATATATCCGATCTTTGTAAATTACAGGCAAGTTTTCGCATCCTACACTTGACACTAGCAAGGGTATGAAATCTTTGGTGCGCCGAAGATAACCTAATTGTATTTTTCTTTTCGTTCTTTTCCTTTTATTTTTGATTGAAGAATGTTGCACAGTTTTGTGCGCAATGAAATCAACTTAATTAAAGTTAAACAAGCAGCTAATCAAATTTTTATTACATAGTCTTAACCCAGCGCATTCTAGAGTCCCTGTTCAGAGGGTGCCAGGCAACCAGCCAGACAGTTAACTAAACGTGGTGTAATTTCATTTTAAAAATGCATGTTCCACAGCCACGTGTGTGTGCGAATCTCTTTGTGTGTGTGAGTGTGTGTGTGCGAGTGTGTGTGCGAGTGTGTGGTGTCTGCTTTTGGCTGGGAACTTATACTAAACTATTTTGTGTGAAAGAGCATACGCAAAAGCAGACACAAAGTCAGTTGCAAAATATTTGTTTGCTGTGAGTTGCAAAAAAAGTAAGGTGTATACCTTGCAAATCATTTTTATAATGGGTATGCTGTTTGCCAACCTGTTTAAAGTTATTTTGATCAAAATAGTGTAATCAGCATCTATCTATCTATTTTGTTGATTTGCTTTTATTTGTGTAAATACAAATGCTTACAGGGTATCTCTCATGCGAGCAGTCGCAAGATATGCTTATTTTTTAATGATATTTAATTGCGCAGCTGCATTTAAAGTGCATATGGGGGAAAACCAGTTAAAGTTTTGCTCTCTGCCAAATGCAACCCAATAATAAAATGTATCTCAATCTTTATATTGTATCTGAATTTCTGTATTTAATGCTGTCTACATCTGGATCATTATCTACTTGTATGCATATGTGAAACTAAGTATTCGAATCTAAATGTTTGTTTCTCTATCTAAGTCTAAATTTATAAATCTGTATTCTAAGCTTTTACAAGTACACAAATTTGTTCGTTTCCGAGAATTTATCTGAAGCTTAAACTGTAAATGTATCTATATTATTATCTGTTTCCAGATATTCTATTGCATCTTTTGGTTTAATTCTGCAGCATATAATTCTGAATCTGAATCTGAACATACATTTTATATTATTTTTTACTTTTTATATAAAAGTTTAATTTTCGATTTGCATTGTATAAATTACAAAATAACAGATATTCCCAAATTTTTGTTTTTTATCGAAAAAGTAAAAGTTTTATTGATATACATATATCTTGAATCAGCCAAACATGTTTTCCATTGATTTTCTCATAAATTTATAGGATTCTTTTTGGAAATGATTTGTTGGAACTCATATCCATTATTTTTGACTCCCGATTTCAGCTTTTGTTTTTTTTTAATGTACGAGTACCTAAATCTGCTTCTGTATGAAGTAAATAGATGTATCTGTAGTTTTCTTTTAGTGTATCTGCTCTACTGTATCTTCACTCCGAAACCACCAGGCACGCCACATTCTGGGTGTTCTCGGTTCATGGTCATCCGCATTGTAATCATCATCTTCACAGTTCCAGCTATAAGGTCGCACACCTAGACTAAGTCTTGTGCAGGGATTGTTGTTGTCGATGCTGCTAAGCGGTTGCTGGGTGATTGCAATAATCCTTTGGGGATGCAATTCCTTCAGCTGTATATCCTGGCACTGCGGTTGTCCGCTATTCGATGATAAGTTTGTGCAACAGCAGCAACAACAGATGTCTAGGCACATGATGATACTGTAAGAAATATTTTAAAATAATAAGATAACGTTTCTAATTGAACCAAACAGTATATCAAATAAATGAAAGTAGAGTTGTATCGATCGGTATATATTACTTAAAATATATAAAATAGTGAAGCAGTCTTTTTAAAATATTGAAGTCCTTTTTATTAAAAAATTAGTTTTTGGCTGTCCGATTGCCAAACTATTTTTCATATTTAATTATTAATGCATTGCTTTTTTGATTAGCGATTCTTAAGCCCAAGTAAAAATGTTGAGTGTATTGGGTAGTAGATGTAGTTAATACGGAACTATCTTCTTCAGAATTCACTATTTCTTTGTTCCAATGAAAAATCTGGAATCTAGAAACATTGAGATCTCTGACTAACTTACAGATTGATTTTCACTGAGAACTTTTCGATTGTGTAGAAAAAAGAGGATCGTCAGTAAAAGATATTTCACCTCAGCTTGTTGCAAATTCAAGTTTCGACTGCGGCAAGGCCGTTGAATGGCAACATTTTATATAAGCCTGAGTCCTATAAACAAGAAATACTATACACGTACTCAATTTTTCTCCTTCCTAGAATTTGCCCACGGAATATTTCATATTTCATACCTCAATAATGAAAACTCTGTTTACGATTTATGTTTGTTTTTTTCTCTTCATATTTTGCTGGAATTTTGTCGGGACAGCCGGCAACTGTTTTGGCCGATTAAAGTGCCAGTTGAGAGGGCTCAAATGATATGAATATCGAATACGAGTACAAGTACTTATTGCAACAGCTGAACGAGTGCTTGGCAAATAAACAATTTTATAATTTGATGTAATATGATGCACTTATGTTAATCCAACTGCAGGCGAACCAATAATTATGATGTTGATTATAAACTATTATTATTTATTATTACAACTATGATTAATATTGTTACCATTATTATAATTATGCTTAATACTGTGTCTGGCTGAAACTGCTGCTCTTTTTGTTCATTATCATGATGATGATGATGATGATGGATATGGAGTGGCACAGGTTGAGGGGGAGAGGGAATAGGAAGGTGGTGTCAACGTATTGTGTTACCAATTTGCAAATGCAAATGCGATGACAGGCAATGCGTTGCCTGATATTTCAGACAGCACGTAACATGGCTAAATGCTGACAGTTGGCCAAATGGTTGACTGGCTGACTGGTTGCCAAAATGGATAGATGGATGGATGGAACGGATGCCAGATTGATGGCGAATAGAAAATCTGTGAAATGTTAGACCATATCAAAGTCAACTTTGAACTTTGAACTGCCTGTGTGAATGCGATGCTGATGTTGTGAGTGTGAGCAGAAAAACGATTGAGTTACCCGTGATTTGATGAGTTTATCTATCACCTGCAACTGAAACTCATCAGTCACATGCTCCTTATTTAGTTTCACCTTCACCTTCAGCTTCATCTCCAGTTTCAGTTTCAGTTTCAGTTTGAGTTTTAATTTTCTTTTAGAATATAAAATAATGCGCACCGTTGCCCAGTTCAACGTCGGTAAAGATTTCAATTTCATCTTTAATGCTCACACCCGAATAGCGCTCGTTGTTCCCATTGTTGGTTATGGACTCGGATGAATCTGTTGCAAGCTTATTTTGATGGACATCTGCATAGATGCTAATCTCCTCAAGACGTGCCGGGGAATGAGAGCCACGCATGGTGACAACCCCAATTGGATTGCTCTCCTTTCGCAATGTTTCATTTGAGAGTCCTTGGGCTAGTTCCCGTTCCACTTCCACTTGTAGCTTTGGCTGCACTTGTGCTTCCGGTTCCGGTTGTTGGTTTTGTATGACAGCAATGCCGTGACTTGTTGCCTGCTGTTCGAATTGATCGGCAAAAGTTTGTTCATCATCCTGATGGTGCTTAAAGCACAAAGAAAATAGCAAACACTCGTCAAAGATACGCATTGTTTGGCTGCCAAGCCAGAACTGGCCAAAAGTCGCAATTTTATAGTTGACCAGTTGGTCCACTTAATTGAAAATTCAAATAGCATTTTGTAGTAAAAAATAAAAAAATATGTAGATAATTTGTCAGCCGTTTGCTTATCGATTCAGGTCGAAGCAGCTGTACTATAATACAATTTGCCACCTCCCTACAACTTGAAACAGTTTCAATTTCAATTTCATTTTCAATTAGCCCAAAACTCGCAAATTACAATTTACAATTTACACACTTTTCGTTGCCTACTTTTGTGTGTGCGTCAGAATCCCAAAAACTTTTGCCAGTAATGAGTTTTGTAATTATGCAAACTTGACTATAATTACAGTTGGCTCCAAATTCCAAATAACAAAAAGATGAAATTAAAGAGAACAATGAAATAACAAAATATGAAATACAAATGAAAATGGTTTATATAAATACCCATTCTTAGCCATAAACAATGCCAAGTCGAGATGAATGTGACTTGGAAACAATGGTCCAAAAATTTGTTCAAGCAGCTGGCAACATACATATTATATTATAAAGTATTCATATATAAAGGATTCATATTCAAATAGAAAACATATTTAACAATTCTTAATTATTATAAATATAAGAATGGCAGCAGATTTTGAAAAAATTTGAATTACGACCTTTGGTAACAATTAGTTAATCGACTTTATTAAAACATTTATACTGACTTGTCAAGCAGCTGATGATATATGAGACTACGAATAGAAAGGCGTAATATAAATTTTTATATAATTTATTTTTGTATAAAGTATTAAAATAACAAATAGTTTTGTTGAAACTTTGATTAAAATATCGAAATCGCAAACATCAAAATTTCTCGAGATTTGTAGAACATGCCTAATAGAGTATTAAATTATTTAGTATTAATTATTAAATATAGAGTATTTTACTCTCGAAGTGAAAAATTGAATTTTGTTGTGTGATTTTTTGTGTTGTCGTTGTTTCGTAGCTGGTAAACTAGAAAAATATCAATGTCATTTACAGGCCTTCGGGTATATTTTTGAGGGTTGCTTTTTGTCAGTTGGATTTTGGGCAATGCTGCTGTTGTTGTTGTTCCTTGTTTTTTTTTTTTTTCTTTGCTGTTGCTGAGTATGTTATGTAATGTTAGATGTCTGTTCGTCTGGTGCGTGCGTTGTGGCTGGGCCACATCATTGCGGTTTTCACTTGGCCTGCCCCGGCGATTTTAGTTAGTATTGTTGTTGTTATTCTTGTTAGTGTTGTTGTTGTTGTTGTTGTTGTTTGCTTGTTTATTTGGCTTTAGTCTCATGGCTGTCAAACCAAGCGCATAACCGCAGAACACAAACGCACACAGAAGCCAAAACAGAAACAGACTGAGAGAACTCCAGAGAAAGAGCCAAATCCAGATCTAATGCCACAATCAGAGGGGGAGTGAAGAGGGCTGAACGAAGAGGGATGGGATTCAACCAGGGGATATGGGGAATGGCAATTGCACGTTTTTGGGTTTGCCACGCAGATATTTTCAATTTGTGTAGCATACTTTTGAGAGTCGCCCAAAAACTAAAACGAAGCTGCAACAACACCGTCAACTGCAAATCTCATTTACTCACATTTTTTTTTTTTGGCTCGCTTTCGTATCCCAATTTTCGTACTCCGCACTTCATTCAACCCCAAAATTGAGAACCCATCCGTTTCTTCTTCTATTTTTTTGGCCAATGGTTTCTGCGGTTTGTCCATCTGTCCTCCCCTTTTCTAACTGTCTGTTGGTGCTTCTGTGGTCATGCCCACTTGATGCGTATTTAATTAACGTTAATTGAAATTGATTTATGTATGCAGTGTGCGTACGCTTGCCTCCCCTTTATCCCCTCCCTATCACTCTCCCCTTTTTGGAAAAATATGCTATGTGAAATTAGCGGCAAGTTGTTTTGGGTGTCGCCATTGGCCCGGCACAACTCACAAAATTTGCGGCAAATTGAAGCATGAAAAATTTGCGGCTTCATTAAATTGATTAGGCAAAATAGAATTCGAGGTTTTGTCTTACCACAGATTTGCAGCAAGTCACTTCAATTTGATTAGCCAAAATAAAAGTTTCCTCAATTAGGTCGAAAAACAACATCGATTATAAAGTACATAATTCTAGCAATTATTTAGCATTACAAAATAGCAAGCTTTAAATTTTTTAAATATGATTATAATGTTTGTATTTATACCCACCAGTTTAAATAATATCTAGATGTTGCTTGTTCTTCATTGAACAAATAAAAAGTTTCCTCAATTAGCTGGAAACTAATTGAAAGATAATACATGTTTATTTTAAACTATGATTAAAATGTTTATTCTTATAGCCAGTAGCTATTGAAAATGCAGTAACTCTGTTCTTATTTAAACACAATCTATGTATTGCTGGAATTAGATTAACAAAAAGTTAGGTTTGGTTTTAGAATAGAATTTAGAATAATTTAAATAATATCTGGATAAATGAATCTATCAGTCTATAAAGAATATTTTTTTGATCAGCATGACTTTGTCAAATCCTGTTCATCTATTTAGATAACTTCATCCGACAGTTAGTACCATCATTTATATAAATTTAAAACGTTCATTTAAATTATATGGTCAAGCAATTTATTAGACTAAGTTTTTACTTGGCTCTTAACCGAGTACAAATTCCATAACCATTGATATCATTTAGTATAGATATTTGGTACCATAACAGAAATTTTGTGGAATTATCGCTAAAATATATCAATAAACAAAATTGTTGAATCGAATGCAAGCAAAAATCAGATAAACTTATTATCACAAATTGTAGGATAAGGTTCACAGGAAAAGTATCTTTACATGAGTTTAAAGTTATTATTTTTATCAGAAAATATTCGGGTAAGGTAGTACAAATATCTCAAAGTCGTTTCAGGAAATTGTACATAAATTAAATGCTCTCGCTCAGGTCAATTATTTAACCTAAAAAAGCCCAAGAGAAGTATTTGAATGTGGAATGTGGGAGATGTGGGGATCGCAATTTGATTTCAGTTTGCTTTTTGATGTAAAACTAATCAAATCAACGCGTGCAACGAACAAAAGTTTCAATGTGTGTGGGTGTGTGTTTTTCCGCACAGTTTTCGACTCCCCAAAGGAACAGAGAGCACATAAAATTAACGAGCGAGCGCCTGGAAGTATGCAATGCGTTTGCGCAATTTCCACATCATTAATTTTTTTCATTTGGCTAACAAAAACGCAGCAGAAAGCAATTGCAGAACGGCAGAATTGTTTTCCCTTCTAACTCCTCCCATCACCTGCCCACACCTTTTGTTGAGGCAGCAGAAACACATTAAAAGAGCTCACAAAACACATGTGAAATTGGATGTTGTTTTAGCTTTTATGTTGATTTAATTAGAAAACGCAGCGGGCGCTGGAATCTTTTTTATGGCATAATTTTAGGAGCGAAACGAAATCGAAACAAGCTCAAGAGTCAAGAGCAAAAAAAAAAATCCCGAAACACAATAAACGTGGATGAAAAAGAAACGGAAGCAATACCCAAAACACAGTCAAGAGTCGTTTGAGTCTCGTAAATTAGAAATGGCATTTTATGCGTGCTCAAATAAATGTGTTGCATACTTTTAGGCAGAGCCGGCATAAAAAGTTTCATTTGATACTCGGCCAATAAAATCACTCATACGACCTGTTAACCGTTTCTTATATAACATTTATTTCTTTTTGCCTTCCTTACTTACGCAATTTTCTCATTTTCTCCATTTCTCTTTTCCTATTTCTTACAGGTGAGTGTCCTTCAATGCTGGCATCTAATCCCGAAATTTGATCCAAATGCTGGAAATGTTGGATTGCCTGCCAGGTGTTGTGAGTAGTGCAAAAAAAATTTATTAAATGTGCTCAGCTGCTGGGAAAATCTTTTGGAAAAGGATTTGCTCTATTCGAGAGTTCGATTTTTCGTTCCTTAGTTTATGTTTTTTCATATGCCAAGAAAAACATATTGGAAATAATTAATAAGTCAAGAACAAAACAAGATTTTATTGGGCTCCTTTTTTTGCACTGATATATTTACACAAATGATATGAATAGATATGATATTTTTTTAACACTCTGACATTTTGTTGCCAAAAAGAAGCGAATATATGTAATGAGAAACTGAGATTTAGAACGGACTTTTCTTTTAAATATTTAAGCCAAAATTAATCACAGATACAGTATAGGGAGAGTCATTTTCTCATATGCAACAAGAACAACTTTAGATCATTAGCCAAATTAGATGCAGACCACCAAGAGTTAGCTTAAATAGAAAAACAATAACAAAACTAAATACAATTTCTTGTTTTTTTCTTTAGTGCTGTTGTTGTTTTTTCGGGCTTTTCTAATTCCGGCAACAATGAAACGTTGTCTGGAAATTTTCCTAATTATGCGTTACCTGCACGTACAGCGCCTGCAGAATGAATGGAGAATTTGCTCTCTCTCTCTCTCTCTCTGCCTCTTCCTCTCGCCTACTCTGGCAGTTGGCCAGAGGCGGAACAGATTTACAAATGGCATGCACTACGCACGATTCTCTTATCCTGCCTGCTCTTAGTCCCTTCCTCCTTACCCTAGTCAATGGACCACAAAAAAGTCGAAACAATAGCGCGCAAAATGGCGCAAAAATTTTCGAAATGTCAGAAGAGAATTCGGAAACGAGCAGAGGGGAAAAGGCAAAATGCGCTATGTAAATTTGTGTGTGTGTGTGTGTGTACTGACAACAAACCCTAAGCTCAGTTGTGGCCCCCTCTAATACACATACACACACAGAGACACACTTAACGTTTCTGTGATTAACAATTACAAAACAGCAGCAAAAACCAACACAGAAACAGAAACAGAAACCTCAGAGTCGTTTTGCCGTATCCAAAAACCAGCAAACAATATGCCAGTCTTTTTGCTTTGGGTAAGAGAGGAGGTTGGTACTATCAAGGGGGAAGGTGGATGGGGGATGGGGGATGGGGGATAGGGAAGGGAACTGTGTAGGGGCCTTGGCATTTGCTGGCATTCGCTACGTGCGTTGCCATAAGCAATTTAGCTAATTTTCTACAACGACTAAAGCAAAATAATCGAAGCGTAAGATAACAAAAACAGTTGAGCGAGCTTTGCTAATGTTGTTTTTGTTGTTGATGCCACGCCTGCCACCCACAGTCGCAGTGCTGCTAAAAAATAAATATTATATATACAAGATATACTATATATGTGCACAACAACAAAGACCAAGAAAATCATGGACATGCCTGGACCATTAAAGTTTGAAGTTTCATTCTCTTGACCAGATTTTCACTGGGAATTCCATAGAGTTGGTTGTCTTTGGAATACTCTGCTAAGATATGTAACAAAACGTATAGTTTAAATAATTCGATATAGACTTTTATTACGATAATAAGAGACACTTGATCAAAAAAAGTTTAAAAGATAAATAAGTAAGATACCAGAATATATTTTCGTAAGCTTTTAAAAATCGGTGGCATTTTCGAGTATAATGAAAAAAGCAAGCTCACCTCTAAAAAAAACAACTTAAAAAAAGCTAAAAGCTTCAAATACATACGGACATACAGACATGGCTACATCGACTCAGTTCGCCATCCTGATCAAGGCTATATATGCTTTGTGGGGTCTGCCACGCCTCCTTTAATGTGTTACACATTTCGTAACAAAATTATAATACCCTCAGCAAAGGTATAAAAATACATTTTGAATATAGTTTAAGCCCTATTTAAGCTGTTGGTGTAGAATTCAATTTTAATTGGCATCTCTATTATTTTATTTTTTAAATCAAAAAAATTGTCAATCATTTTCCCTTTCGAGCGTTTCTTCTCACAGCGGTTTTTCTTGTTTCAAACTTTATGCGTCATTATTTCAAACTTTATGCTTAACTGTTAAATTGTGTTGTGCTTAAAACTACTATATGTATTTGATAAGACACAAGAGCACTACTTCGCTAACCGAGTTTGAACCTCCACAATTTTGTCGGGGATGTGGACAAACCTTGAAGCTGTGAGCCGCTCGACTGCCGGTTGAAACATTGACTTTTTAATCTAAAAGGATTTCACTTCAATTCGAAAATGTATTCTACCAAAATGTATATAAGATGAATTAATTAAGAAAGTCTATTTGATGTGCATAATGTGGTCGAATTGGTAGAGGTGTGATCCATTGTTTTGCACTTAGGGTTCAATTCCTGTTCCAGCCAAATAAAGTAATTGTTTTCTATCTGTTTTTATTTCACACAAATATTGCACAGATCCATATTAAATAATGTCAATATATGGGTTTGCCTCCAAATTAAATTACAAAGACTTGCAAATTGTTTTATTATACATTTGAGTATAAGTTTTATTTCTGATTTTTAAAATAAGCATGGCATTAATTCCGGTTACCAGAGAAATTCGCTACCATTTGCATGTTTTGGTCACACCTAATGGAGAGAAGGACATGCGTAAATTAAAGTAGTCTCAAATGTAATATGTGAAATATGACTCATTCAGAAATTTCAAAAAATTAAATTTAACTTAAAATAAAAAGGATAAGAATTAAATAAAAAATTATTAAATTAAAAAATAGAAAATCCAGTGGTTTCATAAAAAATTTGTTAAATATAATTGATCCATAATTTGTTACAAGCAAGTAAGTAGCTCCACAGGACTTTCTGCTGTGTAGCACATATGTGTGCTCATGTTAGTGCATCTCATGCACGGATAAGTGCATTTAAATCTATTTTCTATATGTACATATATAATTTACAATTGACTTTCAAGTAATATCCGAACTGCATAAATTCCAATTTTCTATAAGTAGTTTTCTTTGTCTGCTGTTGTTTTTGTTGTTGTTGTTGTTGTTGTTTCTGTTGCTGCTGGTGTTTTTGTTAGCCAGTGCATAAACATAACAATAAATGTAATGCCCTGTTGTGGAGTGTATGCATAGTTTGTAATAATCATCATCATAATCATCATAAGCGCAATAACGTTGGGCTGCTCTCTTGCTTCTTGGACAGATCCTTTAATAATCGTTGCTTTTTATGCCACAGTGGGAGTGTCTATCCAATGGAGCAGCTAAAAATCAAATTTGCCATTTGCTACAAATATTTCCCTGTGCCTTACCCCTCTCTTCATCCCTCACTGAGTGGATTGGCCGTGTTGCAATGCCATTTGATTGAATTTTAAATAACGCCTCAAGACGATTCAACTTGTGGCATGGAGAGTGACTGTGGGATGTCTGTCTGCCTGATACTACTGCATCAGAATCCTTCTGCCACATGCCGGAAACGGAAATGGCATTGAAACGTACACAAGGGTTAAAGTGGGAAAAAGAGGAGGAGTAAACTCTGAAAGTAGGAGGATAAAAACAAAGCAACGACAACTGACAAACACTTTCAACTGATTTTCGGAGTTCCTGTCTGCCCCTCCTTCCCTCCTGTTCCACCCCCTGTCTCCTCATGTCCAGTCAGCCACCTACCTTTTTGGCATGTGCTGCACCCTCTGGCAATCTGCCTCATGCCTCATGCCTCATGCGCCAGACAGAAACCAGACAGACAGTCAGTTTTCCGATTCCAATCCCACATTCAGTTACATTCTCAGTCCCACACCGGACTCTTTAGTCTAGGTTCGTAAACGTGTGTGTAAGTGAATTAAATAAATTTTCTAGAATTCCCGTTGGCAAGACAAATGCGCTTATTGACTTGAAATGGCCGCGCATAAATTTTCCAGCTGCTACTTTGCTTTCGTTGTTAGTACACGGCATTTCCACCTGTCTTTCTGTATAAATTAACTGCAGCTTGCTCTGGTCTTCCTTCTCTCTATTTCTCCCTATGTCCAAGTGTCAATGTGCTGAAGATTTGCAACTCGAGTCCTTGACAGTTTTCCAGACGGGTTAAGACTGCCAGGACTTAAGTTAATACACCGTACATGGGTCTAGCTATTTAATGTGATTATATTGTAAAAGCATTAGCAAAAATAAAAAAATTAAAAAAGATTGAAATAAAATATTTCATCACCTTTTACCGATTTTTTTAAAGTCAACTAAGAACTGTTGAATTAAAGCAATTTACAATTTACCATAAAATTGGAAATTATTTTTTAAAAATTTGGATAGTTAACATATACATATATGTCTGTATTAAGACCTGAAAAGATGAACATGAATTAAATGTAAATATGTATTTAAATGAATATAATTAAAAGTTAACTATAAATAAGAGCAGTTGACCTCAAGCAATTTAAATTTAAAATTTAATTTACAATTTTCAAATAAAATGGAAAATAAACCTCAAACAGATTTATGGATAAATAAAATGAACTAAATAAAGAAAATATAACACTCACTCGAGAGTGTGCGACAGTAAAATAGCTTGTGTAAACGCGTTTGAACTCCATTCAAATTTCCTTCTAATAATATTTGTGTCACATCATGCAGGATTTTTGAAATCAAACCACAGAGAACATTCCCTGATCACACGGGAAAAGTCATGGATCTTGTTTGATATTTCGACAGGGGTTTCCGACCATTTCATCGAATATGGTCCTGGAAAATGTTCGTGCTTTCCTTATAGTTTCCATGGAATATTTTCCTAGTAAACTTCATATAGTTTCCCTATCATTTCCATTGAGTATTTTCCTTTTAAATTCCAAATGGTTTCCCGTTTTATTTAAACGAGCATTTTGTCGCCAGTCTTTCTGATGTTTCAATGATCTTTCACTTAAACATATTCTTTGGTGTTTTTTCTTATTTAAATATTAAGAAAATGGCGCAGAAAGTTTGCATTAATAAATAAGAGCAGCCTGTGCAAATTAACTTGAAATCTTTATAATCAATCAAGTGCTTAGTATTCCTCAACTCTTTTGCTCTGTCCCCTTCTTTTCTTTCCTGTTTTCTCTTTCTCTGTATTTATACACTGTATATCTATCTATGTATGTATATACGTATTGCATTTTGTTTAATTCCACAGTCACCGCTGGCAATCACGCGCCAAAGCTGCTTCTCATTCTCCTGCATCTGCAGCCAGTCTCTATCTCTCTCTGTCTCAATCTTATTATCTCTTTCATTTGCTATGCTATCTCATAATTGCGTAGGCGAGTTAGTACTCATTAAAATCGTTAATCGGTGTCGCTTTTATGTGTTTGCATTTGGAGGACTTACTTTTAATTCAATGTCAGAGTGAGAGAGAGAGAGAGAGAAGTAGACATAACTCGAGGGAGGAAAAACCGATTTGCATAAATTTACGCGCTATGATAGCCCAGCTATATCTACTCCTCTTTCCCTCTCTTTCTCCCTTTTTTGACTGTCTTTCTGTCTGTCTGTGTGATGAAACGCAGTCGCCCGCGGGCTCTGTCCACGTCCTGAAACAACGATGATGACACCCAAAAGTGCTAGAAACTGAGGAGAGGAGAGAGAGAGAGAGAGCGAGTCGGAGAATGGAAATGAGAGAAAAGAAAGACACTTAATTAAAATTTTTATTACGAAAATTTTGCTTTTGTGTCGATAATTTTATGCTTATCATCAGCAGGCGAACTGGCGGCTTCTAATTTGCAACATCAGCGCATTGTCATGGCCAAGTCTCCTTCTCCAACATCTCCGATTCTCTCCTGCTGAAGGTGTTTTTGTGCAAAAACGCACAGCGAATACAAAGACAAACGATTTTCCCCCTCCTACATATCCTCCTACACAGAGAGAAAAAACTGTTCTAAAAAAATACAAAAGATTTATAGTCAATATTGGTCCGATTTTAACCAAAGATCAAGTTGTATAAAACAACACCAAATGTCTTAACAAAAATAGAGAATATGTATTTGTGATTTATAAAATCTGTTCTCTATTTAAGCTCGATTTACTGAATATCAGCAAACAAATTTCTCTTTAGTGGGCCTTTAACATATTAAAACGCGACGGCCAAGGATTCGTCCTTAAACGCGTTTAAACGCGAACTCTAGCTTTAGCTGCTGCTGCACAACCCACTAGGCTACCCCGACTGTTGAAATGTATTCAACATATTTGGTATACTACAACGTGTAAGGCAGAACTTTAAACGTGTTTTAAGGACGAATCCTTGGCCGTCGCCAAATCGGTGACTCCTAGGTCGTGGTGTCTCCTTGTAAGTAAAATTGTATAATTTAAAATCTTTTTAAAAGTATATCCATTTGAAAGATCTAAAGTAGACATCTTAAAGTCCAAATTGATATTATATAAGCATTGTATGATTAAAGTTTAAATTGTACGTACTTCGTTCCAGAACGTGCAAACTTTAAAAATCGTATTTAAGTTAACATCAATTTTCTAGGGTTCTGTAATTGACATCCTCTATTCTAATCTATTCCTTACATTCTTTGATTAAAGTTTAAGAAATCGTATTCGAAGTAAGCTGGAAATTCTCTATTTCCCTTGCTTCATTCTTTTTTCTCCTTTCATCCGATTTTTCGCTCTGTGTATCGTCTCTCTTACATGATGATGGCAAACCCAGCGGGCGAACACATAAAAACGGAAATTAAAAGGGAAGCTAACGCAGCAAACTCACGACAAGACGCTCGATTACAATTCTACTGACTTGGTACTGGACCTGGCTCCGTCCGACTTGGACATGGTCTTGGTCTTGGTGTTGGTCTTGGTCTTGGATATGTGTCTTGAAACCCCGTCTGCGACTTTTGCCTTTGCCTTTGCTTTTGTATATTCTTTTTTGTACTTTCGAGCGGAAGTTTTCGCTTAATATGCAGGAAATTTCATTAAAGTTGCTACAACTTACCAAGGGATGGGGAAATAGAAAGGAGAATAAGATGCAAAGAAGGTGACTTGTCACTTGATCGCTGTTATTTTTATGCTCATCAATCTGGGCTCCCACCTTGGGCTGCGTGACAGCTGTTGCCGTTCAAGTTACAACCAATTAGCGCTTCAAAGTCCCTGAAACTATTTACGGCTATGGGAACTTAAATAAGATTGTGCTTTTCAAAATGTTCTCCCTTTTTAAATATTTTCAAAACAGCTTTAAAGAGCTATTAAAATCATATAAATGTCTACTGGTTATTAGGTAATCTACTTATATAAACTGCTGGCTTACTAAGTGTACCTTTAATGTCTATAATATACAAGTTAACATTTTAACAAAATTAACTTTACATTACATTTAATATATTTTTTTTTACAATACATTTCTCTGGAAAATTTGGCGCTCCAAAGATAGCTTGCGTTATATTTTCCATATATTAAATTTAAGATTAACGCATGTCCTTCTCTCAATTAGGTTTGACCAAAGCATGCAAATGGTAGCGAATTTCTCTGGTAACCCGAATTAATGCCATGCTTAACACAATTTATTAAATTATTTTAAAAATC
The DNA here is from genome assembly GCA_035043265.1 of Drosophila testacea. NCBI lineage: Eukaryota > Metazoa > Arthropoda > Insecta > Diptera > Drosophilidae > Drosophila > Drosophila testacea. The sequence goes on from JAWNND010000931.1 coordinate 166,696, forward strand.
AGAAATAAAACTTATACTCAAATGTTTTAGTTTTTTTTGTTATTAATAAAACAATTTGCAAATCACTTTAATTTCATTTGGAGCAAACCCATGTATTGACATTATTTAATATGGATCTGTGCAATATTTGTGTGAAATAAAAAAATAAAAATCCATTACTTTATTTGGCTGGAACAGGAATTGAACACTAAGTGCAAAACTATGGATCGCACCTCTACCAAATCGACCACATTATGCACATCAAATAGACTTTCTAAATTAATTCATCTTATATACATTTTGGTAAGATACATTTTCGAATTGAAGTGAAATACTTTTAGATTAAAAAGTCAATATTTCAACCGGCAGTCGAGCGGCTCACAGCGTCAAGGGTTGTCCACATCCCCGACAAAATTGTGAAGGTTCAAACTCGGTTGGCGTAGTAGTGCTCTTGTGTCTTATCAAATACATATAGTAGTTTTAAGCACAACACAATTTAGCAGTTAAGCATAAAGTTTAAAATACGAAAAACCGCTGTGTGACGAAAAACGTACGAAAGAGAAAATGATTGCCCTAATTTTTTTGGTTTTTAACCAAGTGTTTAAACTTGGTGCAGATCCGTCTTTTTGCTGCACGCAGTACATAAATCGAAATTGGCCTGATCGGGTTACCAAATCTTATATGCCATAGTAACGATCGGTTAAAATTCAAAATTTGGTATGAAAAAGTTTGTTTCTTAAGATATCTAACCAAACTGCCAGATTGTATGTTTTGTATCATTATATACAAACTGATCAAATTTGAATAAAACTGAACTACAAAATCAGAAAACTATCATATGTCGAAAATTGAATGCAGGTCTCTGCAAGGGTATGAAGTCTTTAACGCGTCAAAGGAGCTTGCGTTAAATTTATATATATTAATGTTTAATTCATAAATTTTATTTAATTTTAGTAATTAAAATAATATTCACTGATTCGGACTTAAGTCTCAGCTAATAAGATTAATAAACGATTCTCTTATTTTCCACTTGCTCTCAGGAGTCTGCTGACTTAAAGATAAGAAATAGAAGGATTATATATCAAATTTCTTAGTATTGTTCAGGGAAACTACTTAGCCACAACACAAAGCATACTTACATATTTTACGTTGCTCATAACGTAACAGCTTATGTTAAAATAAGCAGACCCACACACAGAGACAGAGACAGATACAGAGACAGAGACAGAGACAGAAGCTTATTGGTCACCTGAAAACAATTGATATGCAGCTTGCTTGCAATGGGCTTTCAAGAAGTGCTGCCTACTTTGAGGCGAGCATTGAAGCAAAACTAATGGGCCTATCTGAGCCAAAAAGGTCTCTTCGCCCCTGCACTCAGCACGGCAGCAACAATTGCCCCAATGAGTTGCTGCCACAATCAATTTGACGGGCAGCCATGTGGCAGGCAACAGACCGCGTCTTGTGCTGGCAACTAGCCAAGAGATGCCGAAAGCTGCGCAGCAAAATGAGTTTCAATCATGAGAATGACACAATAACAACAAACACGCCCACACAATCAGAGTGAGAAAAGGGATGGGAAGGGAAGGGAAGGGATGGGAAGAAGTAGCAGCAGTAGGAGCCATAAAAAATTTAAGCAATGCGGCATTTTACACCTTTGCAAAGGATTCAAGGGATTCGAGGATAGCGTAGGATACCTGAAGTTCCCGTTCAATTTCAGTACAAAGTTCCAAACTCTTGGCCATCAGTGCGGCAATCAAAAGCAATGATTGTTGCTCATAAAACGAAACGGTTATGTTTATCTGGCTTGCGCCCAAAGGCCGACTCCCCACTTTCCACTTTCCACATTCCACATTCCGCTTTCCCCTTGCCCCTTTACAGCACCTTTTTGGTTGGTGGGGGAGGAGTTGCCTAAGTAAAAGAAATGAGAGCGCGAAGTAAATATTTAATGGCGACATACCACTCTCTTCATCGCCTACCCCTCGCTCCATCCTCCTCCTTCTAAATCCTCCACATCTCTGGACCATGGGCCATGGACCCTGTACCCTGTACCCTGGACCGTGCGTAGCTAATGGACTCACTCACTGTAAACTGTTACGGTTGTTCTTCTTATTGTTGTTCTTGTTGTTGTTGCTTACTTTTTGAACAAGTGCAAATGTTTTTCATGGCATTTCATTTTATTTAATTTCTGTTTTATTATGATTATATTTTCAGCGTGTTTTTCGCCCCGTTTTTCTCTTCGCCCTTCTTCATAGTCTTCATTTCGGCTAACGAAAATTACTTAATAAAAAGTTTGAGCTTCAAATTATTTACTTTACATTTTATTTATTTTCCGTATGTGGCCTAAAGCTTATCTCAATGTTTTGAGCCTCACCTGCCCATAAAAAAAGACAAACAAACTAATTTTGTAATAAAACATATTTGGAAAATACATACATCAATTTATTGAAGAGACATAACCAAAATGTTGTGGGTATAAATAAATGAGTGAAAGTAAGTGATAAATTAGTTTGACTATATTTAATAGGCTGTGCATATTTTTAAATTAAAGATTATTTAAATGTTTTCTTTTTAGTAGTATATATTAATCTACTCAACATGAACTAAATTGAAACTAAGTGAATTAGTTTCAGAATGTTAAGAAAAACAAACTGTTAAATATAACTTTCCAAAAGAAAACTTAAAAATAATTTTCAATTTTAAGCAGTTTAAAGTTAATTTTTCTTTACTGACTTAGTGACAACTACATGAACAGATAATTAATTAACTTCTACCATATAAAAGTGTTTATTCTTTTCAAGTAATTAAACCGCTCCTGAGCTTTGTTTTCGATCCGCTCCTGATAATAATATTTAATAAATAGAAAAAGTTATAATAAATTAGAAATTCCTTCCAAATAACAGAATGGATTTTGTATCAACTGGTTAAACCGCTCCTGGTTTTCTGCTTTAGTTTAAGTTTGCTCCTGTTATGGCCCCGATAAGTCTTTAGAAATCAGTCGCGTAAAAGGTAACAAACAACAATAATAGCAACAATAACAACAACAACAACAACAACTACAACAACAACAACTGGTTAAAGCAAATGGCATGAAAATTGAAAATGAAACGTAACACGCCGCAATTCAAGAAACAAATGGATGCCAATGCCAATGTCGATGTTGATGTCGATGTTGATGCCAAACTGAGGCAAAAACCTGAAAGCCAGTCGAAGCCCAAGAATTTACCATAGCTATGCAATTTCCAGCTGCAGGAATAGAAAGGACATAAAGAAAACAAAAAAAAAAGGAAATGAAAAACAAAGAAAAAGAACGTGCAGACATGTGCCGGGACAGTAAACGATAGTCAGTTAGTGGTGGGTTGGTAACCACTGAACCACTGAGCCAGTGGGTTCAGTTCAGTTCAGTTCAGTTTGCATCGGTTCGGTTTAACTTTGGCAAACGCTTACGCAACCGTTTTTGTTTGTGCAACGCGGGCGGGCGTGTAGCACGTGGCACGCTGCACGTTGCACGTTGCAGTAGACAAATGGCTGTGCCCCAAACTGGCAACTGCCTGACAGGTGCACCACCCAGAACCCATAGCCACCACAGAGCCACCCGTTGAGCTAACGGAGCAAACAACAGCAAAGAGGCAACCTCCAACCTCCAACTTGCAACTCAACTTGCAACCTGCAAGTCACTAAAAGCCCTGGAAAATAACACTGAGAGCTAGCATCGGTACTTGAGTTTTTTCTTACCCTCCCTTCCTTTTTCTCTTCAAATTTACATAAAGCAAATGAACCTGAAATGGAAGACGGGCGACTCCAGCTCTAAAGACTTAAAAAAAAATACACATGCCTTTATATAAAGAGGAATCAAGTTAGAAATATGCTGACGACGTAATACACTCACTAATCAAAGTTATATAACATTTTTCTACAAACATAATTATTATTTAATATAAATACTGTTAATGATCGCTATATTCTAAAATAGCTTTAACTTAATTACCAATAGTTAAGATAAGTGCACTGATCAAGAGGTTTTTGAAGTGGAGTTTTCCGGGACAAGATTCTTTAACTACCAACTTTTTTATTAATTTTTCTTTCTTTACTTTATTAAACAGTAGCTTTTCCTCATTTTTAAAAAATTAAAAAGTTGTTATCTAACATATAACCAAAGTAAAATAAACTACTTTAAATAATGGAAATAAACTTTGATCTTTTGGAAAGTTAATTATCATTAACATAACCTATTTTAATCCTAACTGGATTTAAGATTGTTTAATATACATACAGCTTGTTTGATGGATCGCTATGAAAACTCAAAAAATCCCAAAGTGGGGCTTGAGTTGAGATTGAATTCAAATGTAAACATTTTCAACTCAAGGAAGAATATCTAAACATTAACTTTAATAAAGTATTTTGAATATATATTTTATTTCCGTGGAAGAACTTCTTTGCTAAAATTGTTCCTGTAGCATATAGACTTTCATCATTCCAATATGATAATCTATCTATTAAGAGCACGTAGTCTTCGTTTACGTAGAAAATAAACATCTAATCATGGAAAGTAACTTTTAGATTGGAAAACTAAGACTTTATTCCAGATATGTAGATAAAAGCATAGGCATTTAAATCTGATTGAGATGCATAAGAAAACTAATGTATATTTTTGGAAAGCGTATAGTTAAATGTGTATAGACATATATAGACAGTTATACTTACAAATATCTATGTAGTATGTGTGGCACGCAGTTCACTGCATTTGCCTTGACCAAAAAGGTAAATACTTCAATTTGCGCAAAATGTTGTCAGGTGGTGCGAAGGGTGGTTGGGGTAGTTGGAGTGGTTGGTGTGGTGGGATGAGTTTGCTGTATGGGTCAGTTGAAAAATATAAGATAAATATACCCCATTTTGTGTTTTTGCCACAGACATTGCCATAGAGCCAGAGCCAGGACCAGAGTCAGAGTCAGAGCCAGGGCAATACAAAGTGAAATGGAAAATTGCAAAAGAAATTGAAAAGTTTACTCACACACACACACACACACACACTACACACACACACACACACACACACACACACACACACATTCAGTCACTCACGCATATGTACATATGTATATACACCCCATTAATGAAGCTGTCCGTTTGCGGTTGTTGTTGCTGTTGTTGATGTTGTTGCTCTTTGGTCTCTTGCATCGTTTTTGGTCCATTTCTGGGCTTAAAGTTTTGGCCCCATAGTCTCATATGTTTGCTTAGTGCAATGCTTGTTGCTCACAAATATCACATTACATCCCAACCTCATCCAACCCCTTCTCTGCTTGCAACTGCCTAACGCAGGCTTAAGCTAAAAGATAAGATAACCCAACTGAAAAGGACCACACACGAGCATATCGTTCGGTACGCTCGCCACTTCTTGTTTGACAAATATGTTTATGATAAGATATAATAATAAGTGTCCCTCTTTTCCACACCTCAGCTTTGTTGTGTCAAAAATCTCGACTACTAGCTCTTTTCGCTTGGACCTCACAATGTTCAGTTATTCGGTAAGTCGGTGTTGAAAAAGAGGTCTGCATTAAGATACTTAGATGGGGTCAGTCATGACTTATTCTGCCTGTTACACACTTTTGACACACTCAATAGATCCTTTGTACTTCTTAGGTACAGGGTCTAAAAGCGTTGACCAGGCCTAAACGTCAAAGAGCCAAACAAACTTGCAAAACTGACGAAGAAGATTTCACATACATTTCTATACACACATACAGACATACATGTATGTATAAACATATATGCATGTGTGTGCTACGTGAGTATGTGTATGTGTGTTTTGTGCAATAAAAAAACTGTGCACATGAGTATTACGTAACGTTAACCACTACGTTATGCTCTTGGGCTTTTTGTAACCACAAAGTCGAAAATTGTTATTTATATGGAATTTGTCTCATATTAAGTAGTTTTTAAATTCAAAATTTTGCTTTGACTAAGTTTGCTTGGCTAGCAGGTATCCTGTAAAAATTAACAAATTATATTTTGATACATACCCTGTAAACAAGTCTTATCATATAAGTGTTGGAAACATTTTTAGTATATTAAAATTTTATTTTTTACATAAACTAAGTCCAGTTCTCTAATATTCATAAAATTGTACATTTTATGCGAAAAGTTAACTTGAATATAAATATGAAAAGTCTTATTTGACAGCTTATCAAGTGTCTAATATCATTAGCAACTTTCAGCATTTCAAAGTTCAAAGCTAGAGAATATAATTGGAACTAGTTATGACCCCTATTTTAATGATATTTAAATGACATTTGCAGAATATTACAATTTCATATTTTATTTAGATCTAATATCTATGAAATGATAAAGCCAACTTGAATGAGAATTCTTATTTGTAAGCTCATCAAGTGTCTAATATCATTAGCAACTTTCAGCATTTCAAAGCTCATAGCTAGAGAATATATTTGTATTTCTGGCCCCTATATTCATTAAATTCTAATTACATTTGCAGAAAATTAAGAATTAATATTTTAATTGAGCTTATTATCTATGAACCTGTAAATTTCCTACGAATAGTCGACCTTAATTTATGAATTAGAATTTCCATTTATCACTTATAGTTTTGAGCATTTGTCATCATAGAGAATTTGCATATTTATAACTAGCTCAATCCCTTAAATTCTCCTAGGATTAAATTAGATTAATCTGCCCTTGTGGCACATGCTTTAAGGCAGCATCAATTTGTTGTTTATGTTTTTGCTTTTCTCAGATCTGCAAAGATTAAAGAGTAGCTTTACTAAAAAGACATTAAATGGCTGTTGAAAGCAGCAGCATCAAAGACAATTTCAATTCGAAATTCAAATTGAAGTTGACTCGCGTCAAGGGACACGTTGCTTGCTACTTGCTACTTGCTACTTGCCACTGCCACTTGTCACAATTTGAGTCCGTGGCAAGGCTCGGCAATCATGCCCATCCTTGTGTCAGGTGCTACATTGCGGCATTTAGGAATTTAAAGACTGGAATCCTTTCAAGTTGTATTGACAGCTGTTGTCGCTGTGTCTTTCTCCCATCGTTCTGTCGTCGTCTCGGCCTCATTTCCATTACTTATCCGCCCCGTTGGCACGCCAAATGCTAATGCCAATATAAAAAAAAAAATAAAAATACATTTCAATGTATTATTTTGCACGCTTTGCATTGCATTTCTCCTTTTTGTTGTTTATATCTGTCTTTCTCACTCTCTGCTTTTTTGCTTCCCTTTTAATTAAAAGAAATTAAAATGTAAATTTGCGCTCAACATTTTTGTTCTCTGTGTGTGTGTGTGTGTTCTTGTTGTTGTTTATGTGTTGGAGTCTTATTAAAAAAGCAAAAAAAAAAAGAAAACCTACAGGGAGGGACAACAAAGTGCTTGAAAATAAACCAAACCAAAGTACAAATGTAAACAACAATTAAATGTTCACTAAACAAACAAAGTGTCCCCACCTTGTGGCACATTCTGTTGCTGCTTCTAGGACATAGCGAGTGGAATGTGGAATACAAGCATGTGGTATGCTGAATGTTGAATGGGGCATGAGGAATGTTGAATGCGGTAGCTTGAGGCGCTTACAGCTGTTTAGTTACATCCTGGGCAGCTTGAAACGATTATCAAAATAATTAATGAACCATTCACATGCAATATAAAGCTTCTTTGCATTTTTTTTATTTAATTTTGTAACCATAGATTAAGTTAAATCTTTAGTTAATCTTGAAAAGACGCTGAAAATACATTTTATTTATTTATGTACTTAACGTTGACTAATAGCACTCAACATAAAACTATCTAAAATTAAAATTAAATATGGAAACCATAACCGATGTAAAACAATTAAAAGTACGCATAATTAATTAAACAAATTGTTAGATTAAAGTTAACTTTTTAAATTTTAAGCTAAGAGTCTCAACCGAATTTAAGCCGATAAAAGGAAAATGCGTTCTTTGGAGTTGAAAAAAATAAGAGAGACTGAGATTTTGTTTGTTTGTTTACTGGTATAAATTTATGTTAAAATTAAATCAATTAAAGTGTATTCATAGGGCTTAGGGTATCAGGATTAATAAAAGGCTCAAAAGAGAATGGAATTTAAAGATATTACAGAAAATAAATTAACGCGCTAGTCAAACAAATTTGTATGTTTTAAAGAATATCTTTTGAATTCAAATTTATTTTCTTCGCAAACTAATCAAAGTTTTCAAGAACGTCTAAATAAAATTAAAATTATGTACATTTAACATTCAGAATTTAAAACTTCTGGCTGTGAAATATTTCTTTTATTATTCGTTATCATAATTGTTTTACATTAAGATGAGATGTAGCTGAAGTATTTTATCTCAAATACATTGAGAAAAACAGGCAAAACTACGCTTAAGGTGGGCACAACTGTCTATCTATTAATGAACATGACAAATATTCTTTGTAGTCTTTGTTTTGTAGAGCAGGCACCACTTTAATTCTAGCACCACATAGTACGAGCTTAGATTTACACGTGTTTTGAGTGGACACTTAATTGATGTGAGTGTTTGGCCAAAACCAACTGTCAACTGTTCAAGCAAAGATTCGATTAGAGACCAGAGCTAAAGCTAAATCTGAAGTTGGAGTTGGAGTTGAAGTTGAGTTAGAGTCAGAGTCAAAGTCAGGTCCAATCCATCAGTTAGTTAGTCGCACTCGTTTGACGAAAGCCACAATTTTCTGGCCATGCTCACACTTTTGCAATTTTGTTGCCTATGGAGCGATGTTGGCACCTGCTTCGGACCACGGCCAACCAAGCAATTGGAGCTGCAACCGAATAGGCCAAAAACAACTGCTAGAACTGGAACAGAAGCTGTCGTCATTCCACAAATTGCACCACTGACAAGGCAACCCACTCAGCAATCTACAACTCATTTAGAGTCCATTGGGTCTATGGATGATCTGAGATCTGCCTTGGACATGAGTTTGGATTTTAATCCCTATGATGTTCGCTTCAATGTGCAATTATACAATTATGCTAGCTAATTGTGAAATTTTCATTATTTTATTGTTGTGAAAGTCATTAGAAAATATTGAAACACACACTAGTTTGCCTTTCAATAATAAAATATTCCACAGTGCTTTAACAGTATTTGTTCTTTTATTTTATCACTGTTGTTGCATTTTACGTTTCTAAACGGTCACACTACAAAGAAAATAAAAGATTGTATGTGTTCTATTTTATAGCATTCCTAACCCTGTGACACTTTGTAACACTTTTCGGCGAGAGTCGAATTTTCATAGTAAATTGATTATCTTTTTCTGCTGCAGAGCATGGTCACACTATACAAATAAATTAATTGTGTGTTTTACATTTCATATCTTGTGTTGCATTATTTTGCTAGTTAAATATCTTCTTTAAATACTCTTTGGCTTGTGTTCCCATTCCAATTGATTTATTATACTGGTCTGGTCACACTTTCGAATTCCATTGCATGGTTACACTTTCTCTTGGTTTCCATGATTTGTACTTTAATTCCAACTACATAGTAAAATTGCGTCTACTATATACTAACGTTATATGGCCACACTATCTGTTAGTTTCTTTTGCTGCTGTTACCTTTACGGTTCTGCAACCAAGGTTTATTACTGTATAGCACAAAGTCTGTAGTTTGTAGTCTATGTCCATTCCTTTTGTTATGTTCCACAATTCCGTCGCCTTGCATGGTCACACTGTCACGCAGTCATATGTAAAGAACTTACTGTATGCCTGTCTGTATGTCTGTCTGTCTGTCTGCCTCTCTGACTGTTTTGTCTGCTTTTTCAGCCTGTCTGGTTGCGTGCACGTAGCAAATCCAATCAGAAGCGTTTTTCCTTTTCCTTTCTTTGCCGTGGTCCTTAACTTATTTGGTGTTACTTTGCGGTATCATTAACCTTTAAACTTGAACGTAAGCGAGCGAGTTCGACACAAAAATTGTAAACTTTTGCACTCGCCAAAGTTTCTGTATACAAAAAGAGAGGGGTGCGCAAAGTTTTTGCAGTCAGTGTTGTTCGCACACACACACACACACACACATACACAAACACACACACAGGCAACGTAAAATTTTTAACTTTATTTTCGATTTTCGTTTGCCGCAAAAATTGTATTTGTTGCGGCGACGGATCGCTGGGAAAAACTCTGGTAAATGTGTGATTGAGCAGCAAAGGGGGCGTGGCAGGTGACGGGGGGAAGGGCGGGTGCCAAAACTTAATTTGCGCCAAAAAGTTTTGCCTGTGCTCTCTCTCTCCTCTCTCTCTCTCTCTGTCTCTCCCTGCTTTTACCTTCCCCTTTTCTTTTTCTTCGTTTTTTTTAATGCAATCAAGTGGAAATTGATACGTCACCGCCAGGCTACATTGGCTTAGGCAAAGGGGATAGGGTTTAAGGGGGCGTACTTTGCACAAAAGTGTTGCCAAATTGTTGCAAATAAAATTGCTGATATGGAAATTTTATGCGCAAGTTTTTCACGCCACACACACAGAGAGAGAGAAAGAGAGAGAGAGAGAGAAAAGGTAGAGAAGTCGTCTTCTCTGCAGGTGAGACTCTCTGTTGCCACAGTTTGTGGCAGAAGTGTCCTTGGTATTTAACACGACCATTCAGAGTGGCAACTGCGTGGCATTTCAGTTAGTTGCATAGTCGCATAGTCCAAGACAACACAAGCGACGCATAAATTGCCTCCCTCCCTCCCCACCCCTCGCCACGGCTGCCAAGATACCGGAAATGCTTGCCGGAAGTGCCTGGCAAAAGTGACAGCTACCAGCTACGGCAACAGCAGCAGCTGCAATTCCCCCCCCCCCCCCCCCCCCCCCCCCTCCTTACCTTTTCCAGTAGTGTGAGACATTCAAGTAGAGTAGCAAGAATTCCACACAACGGGCGTGGTTCACACAACGAATGCAGCAACTTTTGTTTTTTTTTTTGTGATTTTCATTGTTTCCTGACATTTAATGGCAAATTGTATTATTTTAATATTCCATTGTTGATATATTTAAAAGATTGGGTGGACCAAACAAATAAAAATACTATAACATTTGAATAATTTATTCATTTCAAATATTCTGCAAAATTTTGTAACATACACATTTGATACTAAAAAAAGATTTAAAGAGCTGAAATTGCTTTCAAATTAATCATTTTTCAATATCAAACTATTTTGTTTGGATTCAAAGCGTTTCAAATTAAAATGTGACATTTTAAAAGACTTTATAAAATAAAAGTACATTTTGTACACAACGTTTTATGTATCAATGCATTTTCATTTCAATTCTTTTATTATGAAGGTTTGTCGTTTCACTCTTATGTCATTCTGGATCAAAAATGTAACTCTAAAAAAAATTACATTCGTTTTAATTACGATTGGTTTCCTGTAATTATCTCTAACAGAAAACACAACTTAATTCTTCACTTCCTATAAATTCCATAGTTAGAATTCTTCTAATTGCAGCATTTAGAAATTCATATTCTATTTCGATCTGTCTTCCAGCTTCTGCAGAATTAATATTTAATTTGGTCATTTTTTCTTTCCAACTGAGATTGAAGTTTAGTTAAAAATGATTTGGAAATTCGAGAAGTTTCAAGAATTTCATTTTGCAATTATGAAAAGTTTTTTGTGTTTTTTTGTTACCTTTATGTTTGGTTGGAGGTGCAAACTGAGCTGCAGAACATGATCAAATTTAAGTTTGGCCATCAATGGGGCTTACATCAAGAAGCCGTCGCCAGGACGATGCCGAAAAAAAAAATAGAAAGGAAACTATGTAATGCTCTGCTCTGCGGGACTTCAGAATGCCCATCAATTTGAAACTTAATCTTGCCGCACAAATAAGCCGCGCCAAAAGTTAAGACCTGAGCTGGCCAACAAATGACTTGGACGTTGGACTGAAAATAGAACTGGAGCAGGAGCAGGAGCAGGAGCAGGAGTAGGAGCATCAGCAGGAGCGGGAACTAGAGCTGAAACTGACACTGGGCGTTGCTCTATTGTATGCAAACAATTTACAGCGCAAATGGTCGGCAAAAGTGGGTGGAAGGCAAAAGAAGATAGGAAAATAAATATGTAGACAAAGTGAAGGGCAGGCAAAAAAAAAAAAAAAAAGAAAACCAAAAATGAGATTCGAGTTTGCAGAATGAGCATGAAAAACTAGGCGGCGTCTCATGCATAAAACTGAAAATGAAATACAAGGCGTAGGCTCAAAAAAAAAAAAAAAAACAACTGAAAACAACGACTACCAAAATGAAAATGAAAATGAAAATGAAAATGTGAAATGTGTAGAGCCTGGGAAATAGATGGAGCGACCCATCAGGGATAATTGAAATTCACCGCAGAGCGAAACTGGGATGAGACACGCAGTTGTTAACACAAAACTTGCTTGTGGCATGCAATTTGACTGTGCCTCACACTGCACTGCTGTGCCACACAATGGTTAACATTACAAAAGAAGAAAAGAAAAAACAGGCACAAAAAAGCTGCTTAACTTCTTTTGGTGCGGGGGATTCCCTGCTTATTAATGCGACTACTAATTTCATAATTTTATAATGCCCTGCGTTAGGCTGCACATCAAGTATACGCACACACACTCAAGCACTCTTGAATGGCACGTTTTCTTGGAATACACTTGCAGTGAGAATTATGATTTTGTCTGTCAAAATGTGACACGTTGAAGAAGCCGTGACTGGCTCCATAATAACATGATATACTAGATCAGGATAACGGTAGTCCTTTATAAGCATGTTCGCAGGTCAACAATCTATGATATAAATATTTCGTATTGATCATAGACTTTAAATAAAGCTGTGTATTTGAAATTAAATCATAATCACTAAATAGTAGTCCACACTAGTGACGGAGCAGCGCAGTCTTCATGACTATCCATGCATACAGAAAGAATGAACCATTTTCTACTGGTACTTTTTATTATTTAAGAATAGGGAATTTTTAAATTAAATATCTTCCGTGGCGAAAAATCAGAAACTCTAGCTCTCGAAATTGCGTTCGTCACTAGTTTTTCTTCTTGTAAATACATCTTTTTAAGAAAATTCTTTTCTTTAGGAATGAAAATTTTCATTACACATATTAATCACTTCAATTTCAATAATGTTTATATCTCTAAAATAATAGAAAAAGTTCAGATCGGTAGCTCGAACCGTGAAGCAAGATTTCGGTTAGGCTTGCAGACCAGGTTCAAATACTCGTGAACCCAAGATATTGATCCGAACTATGGTTCTTTGTAGTACAGCAAAGTCATTAAATTTTTTTCTTTTTTCTGTTATTTGTTCTTTAATCTGTTAGCTTATAAATTTTTAATATGTAAATTTTTAACACTATGATTTTACCATTATATCATTTTTTCACTTGTCTCGAAATAAATTGACGCAATATATATATAATATAAACTGCAAATTTTCCTGTTTAAGGACTCGATAATTTAAAAAGTTCGGTTAATTTTCCGCTTCCATTAACCCACACAACCCGAGTTCAATTTTTAGAGAGTATTTCATCTTCAGCTTACTGAGTACTTTGCTTCTAAGCACTTTCTTTATATTTTCATCTTTTGAGCAACTTTCGGAAAGCACAATTCTTGCTGTACAATTTGAAGTGGACAAGTTCAAGTGGGAGTTTTGTATTTTTAGAAGAAATTATTATTGCATACTTAACGGCGCTTTGCAGCATGCATTGAACTTTGAGTGGCAATTACGCGTGGATACCACTTAACTCAAAGCAAACCCAAAAACGCAAAGCAAACTAACTGCCCACAATTAAGTTAATTAGTATACAAAAAAACATAGAAAAATAGCAAAAAGAAGAGAATAAAAACATGCACATTAACTACCCAAGACGCTGCTGTTGCCCACAGCTACAGTTGTGGCTGCTACACCTGAAGGAGGAGAGTTCCTACTTCCTCCTACTTCTTCCCATTTCCTCCTTCTTATTCCTTTTTCTTCAATTCAAGTCGCAGTCCATTAACAGTAGCTGTCTTGCTTTTGTTAGCCCACTCCACTTGTTTCGCTCTCTCTCTCTCTGTTGTCTGTTTGTCTGTCTGTTTGTTGTCTGTTATCTGTTTCTGTCCTTCAGTCTTTCAGTCTCTCTGTCTTCTTCTGTTTTCTCTGTTTTCTGTGCGCAATTAACTTGATTGCGCCTATAAATATGCAGCACTTGGCTGTGATTATTGCACGCGCGTCTTTTCATTTGCCTTTTGTGCTGTCTGCCTTTTTCCCTCTCTTTCCCTTTCTTTCTCCCCAATTTCATCGTTCTTCTCTTTGCTTTTTCGTGTTTTGCATGACGCTTTCTAAGCCTAAAAGTATGCACTAATTGCTATTCTTGCCGTCTGATTGCGTTTTCTGCCCGAAAAAGGAACCTTTGTCTTTTAACACTTTGAACGCCGCAAGTCCTTGGAATCGCTATCAACTGCTAATAGTCGACAGTCGACTCTGCATTCACTCCATTCGTTCATTCGTTCATTCATTCATATATTCATACACTCATTTGTGTATTTTTTCTTTTGTTTCAGCTGTACCACTCTTAAGTGGCTCTCAGTTTGTATTTATCAAGTTTAAGACTTTTCCATCTTTTTATTTCATTTGCATATAATTTTTTTTTGCTGTTTGTTTGCTTTTCATTTAAGGTTTTCTATATTTTCCTGGAGTTTACCCCATTACTAGGTCCTATTGCTCATTTAGATTCGTACCTTCGTTTTAAGTAACTAAAAATATTCAAAAGTTTTCGAGCACTTAATTTTTGAAAATGTTGTTCCATTCCATTGTTTAAATGTATATTTCAATCCAACACATTCAAATGACAAATGTCTCCAAATATTTTCTTAAGTTGTATTCATATCAAATGTGTATATTTTTATATATATTTCCTTTGTACAGTTGTTGTTCTATTTTAATGCATTTCATGGTCATTTGTAGCAATCTAAAGATAATTTCCTGTATTGGAGATAAGAATATTTGTAACATATTTGTAATTTTTGAAATTATTTTACTATTTCATTCCATGAATTCCACAGATAAAGCTAACATTCTTAAGGTACTTAAATCTGATGAAACTCTCTATCTCTCTATGTACGCTGTTTGTTCCATTCCAATGCATTCCACAGCTAAAAGGGGCATTCCGAAAAGAGTTTCTGAAATGCAGACATTACTGATTTAACTGTAAGATTATTTCTTCTAAAATTTTACTATTTCATTCCATGCATTCCATAGACAAAGCTGGCATTCTAAAGGAACTTACTCACCTGGGATAGCATATGAATTTGATTTATTATGGTCTTTAATGAACTTCTCTCTCTCTCTCTCTCTCTCTCTCTCTCTCTCTCTGTTCGCTCTTTGTTCCATTGCAATGCATTTTAGTGTCAAATACCAGCTTCCAATCGGCTTAGCTTTTTGCCAACTTAAGTATAGTGGGTGTGGCAGCAGCTACTAACTAGAAGAAACCGTTGTAATCCTGCAGCATGCCTCTATAATTTTCCTTATTCTCGGCCTCCTTCTCCTCCTGCCGGCCTCCTATTAGCTGTCTATTGTCTATTGTGCTTTGTCTGTCATTTGTCGTCTGGCTGCTGTTGTTAATCTTTAACCTGAGTCCTAATCCGTGCGTCATGATTGAAAGCAGCTGCAAAATGTTGCGTATCCTGCCTCCAATTGGATCTGAAGCGTAAGAGCACTGCCTCTGCTTGTGGCACACAAAGACAGAGACAACAGCAAACGATAGATGTGGCAAGAATGTCTGTGTGCAAGATGCCTGATGTTAGTTGAGAGTAGAAACGATGAGAGGTAACGTCGCACATGATGAGCACATTGACTAAGAAGAAGATTGTCATTCTTGTAGTTGTTGCTGTTGCTGTTGCTGCTACTAATCTGATTGCCATGATGTACTTGCCTCATGCCAATTTGTGTCAATTTGGCAGAGTCTTTGCGCTGCACTAAGCCACTTAACAAGTCAGCGCGGCAACGCCCCAAGGAGCGCGATGTGGCAACCTTAAAGATTGCTTCAAAGTTTGCCCTAAGCGTTTTATACGCTGCCATTAACCGCTTCCGGTGGCGACTTGCAACGCCATGCGGCATGTGGCATGTGGCATGCGGCAAGCAGCGCATCTAATTAGCTTTCGGCTTGCCAATCAAGTGGCACCTGACAGCGCGCAACGCACAACGCGCAACCTTGCCACAGTTGCATAATGAGTGCGGCGTGAGGTGCCTTTTAAAGGTTTATGCTTGTTTGTGCAACTTTGCCACTCGGTGCAACACTGTGGTGGCAGGCATAGGTTAATGAGGCACCTTAACCCATGTTAGCCTACATTTTTTTTTGGCTCTCCTTTATACACTCGACCCCAAGCCAACAACACTTCAACATGCCACGCTGACGCATGCGGCAAGTAAATAAATCAAAACCAAAAAAGAAATAAATGTATGCGTGTGAGATGTGTGTGTGTGAGAGTGTGTGTGTGCCGTGTGTTGGCCTTCATGCAATTGACACCAATTGCCAACGCGACACTGTTGGCCTGGTTTTTTGTGGCCCAAAAAAGCAACTAACAAAAAAATATATATGTGGCAACAAGAATTGGGCATAAAAATATAAATATATATAATAATATATATGTAACATAGAATATATTATATAGTAGGGGCTTGTCCCCTGCTCGCTTCGATCGCCAACCCCCGGCTCGCTACGCTCGCTGAAATCTCAGGGAGATGTGTGAAGTGAAAATAGGGAACACAGCTATAGTCGAACCTTATGTCATTTCTTATAAGAAATCGGGAAACATTAATTCAATTTTCCCTGCCATTGCACTTAAAATAATAGTACTTTATATAATGTAGAGAACTTACATTGTTGCCGCTCGCTTTTTTAAAGTTTTAGCTGCAATTGGACTTTGGACTTTGGAAAGATTTGTCGAGATAAAACCAATCTGTGAATTTGGCTGAGATAGCTTGGAAAAAACAAAGCTCTTCATATAAAACGTGAATTTACATCTGATTGTTCCTATGGCAGCTATATGATATAGTCATCCGATCTTTATCTGGTTAGGATAGCTCAAAAAACAACAATGCTCTTCATACTAATGTTTTATTTGCATCTGATTGTTCCTATGACGCTATATAATATAGTCATCCGATAATTACTAAATTTTCACAGAACCTAAGAAATACATAACACTGTGTTACAAATTGGAAAGTCGCCCAAATTTTCTCTGGATGTAACAAATACTTAAAAGTAAATAAACTGTGAGTTTGGTTGAGATAGCTCTGAAAACAACAAAGATCATTACACTAAAGTTTAGCTTCTTTCATGTTCGCACCTTAGAGTTCCCAAATGGTTCTAACAGTTCGAGCATGAGATTCCGGTTAGATCGCTGAGCAAGTTAGCAAAATAATTCTGATGATAAAGACTGGCATCTCTTGAAACATGTAGACCACACCTTGCTCCGTGTCTTTTGACAAGTTTATTTGTATGTTTTTTTTGGGGTCAAAGATCAAAATTGCTTAGTATCTAAAAATTTTTTGTTTTTTGAGCTGTTTGAACCAAATTCACAGATTCACCAAATTCACCAAATTTGAACTTATTCGCCAATTGGTTTTTTCTCAAAAGTCCAATGGCAGCAAAAGCTTGAATCCAGCGAGCAGCGAATATGTATATCTCTAAAATACTTCTGTTATTTTAAGGTGGCACTTTACGTTTCCGGCTGTGAGAAAAGTTTCTCATTTCCACTCCACAGTTCTTCCTGAGATTTCAGCGGGTCGGGTGTTGGCGAGCGATGCGAGCAGGGGCAGCCTAAATATAAATATGAATGTAATTATAAGTATATGCAATTTATTTGCATTGCTTTTTCGTTATCTTCGGAGTTCACGTGGCGTATAAGCAATTTTTGTTCTATTAATCAGACAGCCGTCCCTTAATTAAAATAGCCATCCATGGGGCGGATAGACAGTGGGAAATATCAACAACAAATGAACAGAAAAGCAATTTACGTGCTACACGCCATTTGCAGTTGCAACTTCTCAGTTCCCATTGCCTCTCCCCTTTCTTCTCATTTTGTGCCCCAAACTCTTTAAAATATTTGTAAACTGAAAGCCAGCTGTTGCGAATGGCACATGGATGAAGGGAGATATGGATAAAGTGAGAGAGGGGGTGTAGGGTCCTTGCATTATGCAAATGCGTTTGCCCATTGAAATTGATGATGCGCCTATCGCGCATAACTGTAATTATATAATGCACTTTATGCATTTGATATATGCACATAAATTGCATATAAATAAATGCATAAAGAGATTAACATAATTTTTTATTTATGTATTATTCATAATGGTTTGCAACAAACTGTTTGTTGTAAGTACCGTACACAGCATTTGAAATCAACGAGATGCGTTTAATTTTATTTTTCATTGTAATTTTAATTAATTTTGTCATTTGTTTGAGTATTTATTACATCCACACAGAAGGCGAGATTATTTGGCAAAGTATATATGGGCATTATATTTCCATTTGCAGTGCTAATTACTTTGGTTCCATAAGGTGTTGATTTCATTT
This sequence comes from Drosophila testacea, assembly GCA_035043265.1. NCBI lineage: Eukaryota > Metazoa > Arthropoda > Insecta > Diptera > Drosophilidae > Drosophila > Drosophila testacea. Next base: position 185,185 of record JAWNND010000931.1, read on the forward strand.
TTAATTAAGCTTAACCTAATGAGACTAGAAAAAAAAATTACAGCAACTGCAGTCTGATTTTAATCATCAACGAGCTCTGCACAAATTATTAGATGATTCATATTGAAAACTTACAAAATAAATGTCTGAAAGAAAGAAATAATATCTTATTTGTAGCTTTAATGTGCTTTTGATTAAGCTTTAAGCTGTTAATACTCTCCGCCAACACAATGAATTAAACGTTTCAATGTTACTGATACTTTTAGCTGTAAGTTCTCTTACTTAATACAATTTAATTTATTTTAAGAAGTGCATGTGCTTTAAAAGCTGTCTTTAGAAATCGTTTGACTGTACTTATCATCTGAGAATGTGAAATTTGATTATCCTAGTAACACTTTCATTTAGTTTCATTGCGAGTTGATTTCCTTACTTTGTTGTTAGTCTCAGTTGAACAGTTGATTTTAAAGCAGCTGTCGATACAGTTCGCTCGTGCCTTGAGCCAAAATCAAACAAAATCTAAATTATCAAATATTTTAAATAAACAATAGTACGTGACCGTGTATATAAAAAGCGAGCCAATCCAAATACGATTTCGCAGTGCGTTTTCAATTACAATGACGGCCAGAATGTTGCTCTCAATGTTTCTGAATTTCTTCAGATGCCGCAAATCTTTGTGGCGTCGATCGACTATGAAGAAGGAAGAAACTAACTCGGATCTAAACCTTGATATGGTTCTTAATCTGGATTCGACAGGGAATGTGACTCAGCAGCAGCCCCCGGGAATAGAGGTGGACATTTCGGAGGTGTCGCCACAAATTGAGGAAGAAACAAGCAACGTGCAGCCTCTGGACTCTTCAAACGAATCTGATTACTATTCGGCACAGAACTTTGAACTGCAGACGAGTCCAGAGACTGATAATGGCGATAACGATAGCATGATTGTTCACCTCGGCAATTATAGTTATGAAGATGGATTTGATGTCGATGTTTCTGGGTACGATGATCCACGTTTGCCGGAGATGATTATTTAAAAGATATTCAAAAGACAAATAGCAGTGTGTGTTAAGTGTGTGTGTGTGTGTGTGATATATGTGGCATAGGAAATGGGTGTGGGTGTGGGTGTGTTTCCCCAATTATTTATGTATTTGCACTTTTAGTTGTGCGTGGAATTGAGGTGTTCATTATCTAATTTTGAATTATTTACAAAAAGCAAATAACCAAAAATTAATCAGAGCTAAAAATGACATAATGGCCAGACAACAACAACAAGTGCATGAATAAGAGCAACAACAACAACAACAACCACACCAGCAACAACAACAACAACAGCGCAACAGTACAATTCAATTACAACAACAATTTTAATTAACTTTTGCAATTAACATTAAAGGTGGCAACTGACAAAATATATTCGTGTTTTAGTAGAGTCTGTTCGTTTTGGAGATGCCCTGTAGACAATACTGATATACACCCGTAAATTTTCTGATAGAAATAGTAATAGAGTTATATACCCCACTTAGGTAAGTTACTACAGGGTATCAAAGATAAGTAAGTTTATTACAATCAATTCCCAATATCAATTGCTAATATTTATAAATATTTTTTCATAAACATATATATATCCTACTTAGGTATGTAACTACAGGGTATTATAAATAAATAAATAGAAAAAAGCAGGCTTCAGTTGCATAAAAAACAATTGACAAATTAATCCACATGTCAATTTCTTACAAAGGGTTTACCCGAATCTATAATTGTTTATGACTAGCCTTGTGGCGACATTCACCATGAAAACACATGAACATAAACATAAACAGTAAACACTGTTTGTACTGACTATTGTATTAAATAAATAAGTAAATTAATAGCTAGACATACAGGGTGCCACTTAAATGCATTCAATCGAAGTCCTGCCAAAAAAAAAAACAAAACTCAAATCGCCAATCAATTGAGAACGGCTGAGCCGATTTGGCTCACATTTGTTTTTGTTCCTTATTGTCAGGAGAAGGTTTATAGAAAAGAAATTTGTTGGAATACTTTCTGGCTAACGCCTCAAGAGATGTACTCGCTGTTAATCTATATAGCACTGTTAACAACAACAGTCTAATTGCGTTAATATTGGGGAGAGACGAAGTTCGCAGTGCCCACTAGTTTTAAATAATTGTATTTATTACATCAAATATTCCAAGAATAAGTAATTTTTCTGAAATTGAAGTTAAACATTCAATTTTTGTGACTCCGAGAAATGATACAAATGAAAGCGCAAACAAGATCTTAACATAAAAAAGAGAATGTTCTGTTAATAAAAGTTTTCTGAGGTAGAAATTTTTTTAGCATTTTAAAATCATTAATGAATTTCTCAAGTTAAGCCTAGTACCCAGCACTGAAAAATCGTGTACGCTGACTGGCAACTCCACATAAAAAAAACAGTAGCTAAAAGCAAACAGAATTTTCTGCTGTGACTATTAGCTGGTGCGATCCGCAGCAAAAGTTGCCAGCTAAAAGCACCAGCGTTTTTCAACACTGTTTTTAGCTGCCATTACGCTGTCATTTATCAGCTGATGAGCGAAATATATGTGGCGCTCTTATTTCAGCTGCTGGTCAGCTAAAAGTGATTAGTGAATTATCAAAATAGAAAAATGGAGGGAACGGGAGCCAAAGCAAAAAGATCGGCAGACTATGAACCACAACTGCAACTTTAAATTCAATTTTATATTTATAAAAATCTTCATTAAAGTAATTTATAAAATACATAAAATCCCCTTTTCCCCTTTCCAACCATTCTTCTTTTGAATTAACAAACGGCTGCAGCAGCAGAGTTACCATTCAACTTTTGTTTATTTTATGTGTTGTGTTGGCAACTCTGCTTTTAGCTGCCTACCTGCGAAATATTAGGCACATTTAGTTCGCTCCCGCCACAACTTTGCTGGGTGCTAGGCCTTATGATGATATATGCAAACGTACGTCTAAAAAAAGCTTTAAAAAAGGCTAGATTCTAAAATGTTTAAAAAGAAAGTTCAACCATTGAACAATTTTTAAAGGTGCTTCACATATCTCAGCTGAAGCTTAATATGTATCAAATACTTAAGAGTTTCTTAGGCAAAGATAAATTAGGTAAATTTGTGTATTGCTTAGTGTTGAGTGTTTTTCTGTCTACTTCTCGGTTAGCTATTACTATTAACTTGTTTGTCTGTCCATATTTCTTTCTCTCTCCTCTCTCTCACTCTTTCTATCTCTCCCTCTCAGTCTCAGTCTATCCGTTTAGGCCATTTGTTTGTCCAAAACTGCAATTGAGACTGGAAAATTACATTTGTGTGCAAACTGATTAAAGACCTTTTGACCCGTTTTAAAGGTAAGATGCACAGTCCATGTCTGTTGGGTCGCCACTCATAATTCTCAACGACAACAACAAGAACAACATCGAAAAGTCAAGCAAGTTTGTAAACGCCCCTGCAATTAAGACGAAATGTAGCTGCTTAAAGCCAAAAACTGTATGTTGGCCTGGTCAAAAGTTCTAATTAACTTGCCAATTGGCAGTAGAGTCTGGCCAAAAGTGCCTATAATTAAACAGCCGAAGGCAACATTTGCTGTGCGTGGGTGAGTTGTGTATGTACTATGTGTGTGCCACACGCAGGTTGAACACACCTTGACTGAAACAAACAATAATAATGCTCCACCAAACTATCATCAAGTGGCAAGTTGCTGAATTCAATCTCTCTCTCTCTCTCTCTATCTCTGTCTCTCTCTCTCTCTCTCCGCTTGCCACACGCACCACGCACGCAACGCACGCATAACTTTCGAGCCCCTTTGACCCCTTAACCCCTGAAAGTTGCCACAACCTTTCGACCCTTCGGACTTTAGTATAATCCATTAGCTTTTGGTTCAAGTTGGCCCTGTTCATAATATTGATGAGCATTTTGGCATTTGTTTATCAACATTATGTTACTCTTTAATTGCCACCCTGCCACACGTAGCACGTAGCACGGGGCAGACTGTGCTTCTCTCTATATTTAAAGCTGCTCATCGTCATCCTGGAGCGTGTTGTCCTCAAATATTTGATCATGTCGTTCCATGGCTTCATAGGAGTTGCAACTGTTGCGGTCTCCTGGTGTTGCAACTGGATGTGCAACTGCAACTTCAAGGGGCAGCGGAGGTGGCGCCTGTTTAGGCCGTGGGGCATAACGACGACGACGTTGCACCATTGCCTTACCACTTCTTATTGCCAAAAACTGTGTTCGTTGCCGAAACTGATGTTTGTTCTGATTCTGATCCAGATTCTGCTCCTGATCCTGATCCTGATCCTGTCGATGCTCCTGGCTGCTTTCCCAATCTTCTTCCGAGGGACGCGTGCAGCTAAAAAACTTTCCCAGACTTGTGCACATTCTCAATGCAACTGGCTTGACTTGCAACGTGATGTGGCAGCTTTATAGCTTGCCACTGCCAGTTGACATGACTAAACTTCTTTCAGCTAATGTTTGTTAGCAATCAGTGTTGCCGTTTTGGTAATTTTGCCACTAGATATGTGTTTTTTGTGAGTAAAAATAAATTCTACACACTAAGTAGATTTTTAGTGTTTTATTTTCAAGAGTTTGTCTTGCAATAATGTCAGAAATCAAGAAATTAAACAAGAATTAAGCGACAGAGACTTTGATTATCAACTCTTTGTATACGTGAAAAGTGGGACAATCAAATCTTTATGGTAATCTAGTGGTTTTTTAGGTAATATTGTTGGTTTTTGTTTTAAAGTAAACTTCAACACTGCTGTCAATTGATAGCAAAGCAGTTGCTTGATTGACTGTCTGACTGACAGCTGTGTTTGTGGCATGCTGCATCATGACGCACACTCACACACTCTTTATGGGCAGCTGGTTGCACCTCAGCAGTTGAAATCCAACGGTAACGACATGTGGAGGAACATTGTTAGTCGCATTCTCTGCTGTTGCATCGGACGCAATTTGGATGCAGAGTTGACCAGAAATGCGGTATCTACTCTTACCCTAGAGATTATTATTGTCGATGATGACTTGGACAATCCCATCGTCAACAATACGGAATTGAATCGTGTGGCAACTTGGCCTAATCTAATGGTACTCTAAAATAACAATAATGATATAAAAGTTAAATTAAAATTTTTTATAAACGAAAATAAAGACAATATCAATTTTCTAGAGTTTACAACTTTCAATCGAAGGATCTCGCAGAGATGCCACTTTGAATCGATAGCGACTGAGCTACAACTGAATATCATATAAATTAAATAGAGTTAAAACAACTTAGGATTACCCAGAGAAGAAGAATTATAATCATATTTAATTTAGTCAAAGAATAAATATCTCAGCAGATTAATAGATTCATTTATGCACATTTTTTTTTTCAAAGACAAAAGGTTTTCACAGAAATTTCACTCCGAATCGATATAAATTGAAGCTAAAGATTTTAATAAGTTTGCAGCATATTTTTAGGCTTAAGAGGCTTTTGCTTCATAAATAAAAGAAGGATTTGGCACCAAATTCACTATGAAATGGTATCCTTTTAATCCTCTAAATGTTATAGCCTGTTTATGATAGATTTTAAGAATTTACATAAATTCTTATAGATATGTAAACCTTAAGTTTCTATTAAATTTATAAAGTTAAGGTATTTGTGAGATGACCTTGATTACTCGACGAATTTATCTAAAATTCCATATCCAATTTCTAGCACATTAAGGGAATTAAAAGCATTTGTTAGAGATTTTGCAGAAACCTAATACTTAACTCGTTTGACGAAAAGAGTTCTCAATGTAAGTGCCAAACAAAGGGCATATCCTGTTATCAACTGAAGGCCATTATCCCTGCTATCACAATACACATCATATTTATTGGGATCTATATTGGGTTTTGCGAAAGCTCCTCTTACAATGTAATCTAATCAGCGGCAGCACTTGAAAACAACTCGAAACATTATCCTGGGTAATTTCCCCCTTCCCAAGGCAAGTCTATGACTTCCGATGCCTTCCACCTTCGCTCTTCACTTCATATCCTTGTCAGCTTCCGCTATTTATATAAATTTCGAGCCAAGATACGAGAGTACTCATATTTTGGCATCCATCAATCAATGAAGGAGGCTTCAAGCTGCCGCACTGAATGGCCACTTAAATGCCATAAAAAGCGGAAATTAATGCACTAAAAGCATTCAACTAGGCCTGGCTTAGAAGAGGCATGATGGGATGGGGTTGATAAGCGGGATGGGATAAGGAAAGATGGGAGGGAAGAATGCTTTGGCTTTGAAATCAAGTCTTTAGCGTCAATGGTCGATGAAGCTCGCGGGCCTCTCTAGTGATTAATTGATGAAATTCCAAGAGTCCCATAGCAAAGAACACACCCAAAACCCAAGGATAAGTGGTTGGGGTTGGGATTGGGGATTGGGGATTGAGGATTGAGGGGTTGCTTGCCAAGGCTATATCCGTTATGGGCCTGTTAATGGCAAACCATTGAGCAGTTAAAAGTGCGAGATTAGCATTTCCGCCCATTCAAAGGCATGACCCGAAGCAGAATCGAAGCAGAGTCGAGTCGTGTTGCTTTGACAAGTGCCACATTGCGTTGGGTTGAGTGATGTTGTTGGGGGTTGGGCTGCCTCAAGTGGCCTCCAGGATAACGTGGCTCAAAGGTGTGGCACACTCACAGTCCGTGCCACAGTCAAAATGGGACCATAACGTGGCAAGGGGCAGGGAAGTTCTTGCTGCTGGCCATTGTAAAAGCCAGCTAACGGTTCAATTTCGCCAGACATTTTGGCGGCATTCGAATTTTTCCCCTACTCTTTCTCTCATCTCCACTTTTTTCCTTTATCCACTCGCAGGTGGCAAGTGCGCCTAAGCGTAGGCTATGAATTGTATTTGAGAGCGCATTAACTTTACTAACCGCAAATCGTCTGTCATTTTCTATGATTGATTGATTGATGTTGATGCAGCATGATGCGTTTAATTGTGGGAGTTGCTACTGAAGGGGCGTGGGGCTTAGAGGTAATAGGAAAAGAAATGGCTCACTGCACCAGTGGCGCCATCTATCGCTCAACAAGCGCAACTCAACACACTTGCTGAACGAAAAGCTTTCAAATCTACCACACCAAATAATGGGAATTTTTGCATGTCAAAGCTAACAAGGGTTGCAGTCTGTGCTAAAAGCTAATGAGCTCAGCTTCTGCAAGCTAAATTTAAAACAATTATAACTATCAATGTTAATAAATAAATAAAACTTTATAACTATTGTGTGATATGGGAAAACAATTTAATTTACATTTTTAAACTTTCGCTATTAAGTTTAGTAGTAAACGACACATGATTAGAAGCTTTTTATTAAAGAACCACATTTATACAAGAGACTGTTATAATTTAAGGGAATATTTCTTAAATACCCTTTTTTTAATTTAAACATTTATTAAAGAACAAGTCAATACATCAAAGTTCTTGGAAGAACTTTACTTAAGACTTAAGTTTAATGTGAAATTATTTATTTATTTAATATACATTAACTGTTAAAACATGTGCATTTGAATAGTTGCCAGTCCGTAGGGCTACCAGGCTTCAAGCTTGCTTAGTTTCGTCAAAACTCAACCGATTTGATGCGGTATGTCATTTTAACCAGGGTTTGATCTAAAAATTGGCTGAACATTTTTGTATTTAATAATATAATAGGAGCTACATAGTTTACAAATATAATTTATAACATAACTTATTATTGTAGCACTGTATATTTATAAATAGTTTCTTTTTTGAAAATAAATTGTATCTTCAAAACTTTACAAAATTTGGATTCCTTTGGATATTATTGATAAAAAAAATCATATTTTTAAATCATTTAAATCAACATATGGTGCCCTATTTAGTTCAAATATGCACATGTTTGCAAAACTAAATCGATTTTAAAGTGGAATGTCATTTAAGCCATGGTTTGATTTAGAAAATGATTCAAGTTTTCAAATAACATTCCAAATACAAAATTCATCTATCCTCTGTCACAAATTAAGTGAACGGTTTGTGGATTTTCAAGGCAAAATAAAATTTATCATTACTTTTGATGCCAAATCTTTTTAATACTTTATTAATATTAAATAAAAAGTAATAAAGCTAATAAATGGTAAATGAAACGGAAGATAAGAAAGTCGCCAATTTTAAAAACATAGAGACTAAGTTGTACTTTTAAATAGTATGCTTTAAATTGTTTGCGCTATTAAAATTTTATATGCATGAAATAGGCAGCATAGCATCTAGACCCTAGCTTATATATTTTTTTTCTTTTCAAAGCCACGTTGTCCTTCAACAAATGTAACAAAATCAATGTTGTTCTATTATTCTTTAGTTCATCTTAATTTCAAATCTAGTTATCTTTGTCTAACATTTACTCCATCGATAATAAACTATTACAATCAGAATATTCTAAAATTAAATTTGACGGATTTTCATCTATCACAATAAGAAAATTTAGACATCATAATTGTGTAATGTACATCTCTGCCGTTCAGCCCAAGACTCATAAAAATTCAATGGACTTTCTGTCATCGATTTGTTCTGGTAAACGAAATCAAAGTAACATACTTATTTAGCTTTAAAGATTGTTATAAGTGAAATATACTTATGTATGATTCTTAACTCTTGAAGGTCGAGACATTTCTTGTCGAAATAAAACTCGTGCTTTAATTTCTATACTTGCCTGACTTTAGATCATATCAAAGGCAACCCTTAATATGAGAAAGCATATAACCATAAAGTTGATGTTTATGTGGCATGTTGTGATAAACCTAGCCACTCGATTATTTGCACATGATTTGCGTCGTTTAAGTAACTTGAAGACCCCCATATCACTTTCTCTGTCTCTTTTAACTCTCGTTTTGTCTCTGTCTTTTTTACACACATCTTAACGCAGTTTTCTTTTACTTTACTTGCAGTTAACGGAGCTCGAACAGCGTGTCATCGAAGCGGAAGAACGCGCCGAGGAAGCTGAAGATAAGGTAAGTCATTAAATGACTGAAAGAGGAGTTTTTCCCTTTCCATTAAAGGGGGGAAGAGAATTAAAACAAGGGTAGAATTATCCTTAACAGACAGCAAAAGCCGCGTCTGGCCAGATAGAATCGCCTCATTAGAAGTCAGTTTAAAGCATTTAAGCATTTGTGGCATTTACATGACAATACTCTGAAGTCAGGGTCATAGATGGGTTTTAATGTTAGAATAAGGGTACATAAATATATATATATATATTTTTTTTTTAATGGTTCGTCTGGCTTTGGCGACAACAACTTTTGGCACATGCGGGCAAACAGGCTGAAAATGTCCAAGAGAGCGACCAACATGTTGTCGCCAACTGTCCCCAGACACAGTACACAGTACACAATACATAAATCGACTTCCGCTCCAAAACCACCGGAAATACACATTAATGCAACGCTGCGTAGCGGACAAATCCACTCCCCATTCAACTCCTGCCTCAGTCCAACTCCTTTCTTCTCTGTCCTCCTTTTAAACATCGAAGTTCGTGTGGTTGCAAGTGATGCTGAGCTTTTGTTCCCCCATCAGACATCATAGAACTACCCCCAAATGTGACAAACAAGGACCAGAGAGGGGACCAGACCACCCAAAACCACCCATGCCACCCACTCCAGGACACTCCACGCGCGTTTTCAATATCAAATGCGCATTGTTTGCATTAACAAGTCCCTGGGGGCTGTTGGCTTTACCTACGCAACACCCCGAAACACAGGCGAAATGCAAATATTTTCCAACCAGGTTTATCTCCCAACTACGGCTACATCTATGGCTAAGTCTATAGATATGGCTTTGGCTATGGCTATGGCTATGGCTACGGCTACCGTTGTCCTGGCTGAGATCCCTTTAGACTTGGCATATAGGCTTTATATCGTTGCCATTGCCAACCACTGTGACAAATTGAATTCTTGTTACTTTGTTTGCGCCGAGATTAAATTCATGTACAAACACGTGGGTTGTTAACTAGCTACCGAACCATGCCAAGGGGTTAGCCCACACTGAAAAAAAGAAGATAAATTAGGATAACTGAGGCTAGGAATATTAATCTAAAAGATCTTAAGTTTCTAAAATATTTATTTATTTAAATATTTATTTAAAACAAATAATTTTTATTTTAGACGGTATATTTTTGTTTTAGTAAAAGAAAAGAATAAATGTATTAAAATTTGAGGAGAATTTAAAAATACATGCATACATACTTATCTTTTCATTTAGAAGATGGAAAATATTGTTCTCAAGGTGTTAAGCAGTTTAATCGTATTTTTCGAATTTTTACAATTCTAAAAAAAACACACACATTTTGCATTTGTATTTTGGAAATTGAAAAAAAAATTTCCGGATGTTTCTATGTTGTTTTCAAAATTTTATTAGTTTAGTTAGTTAGAATTCTCAACTGATTCTAGCGGCACAACCCGTAAGCTGGATTGCTCAGCTAGTCAGCATAGTCAGAACAGCTGATAAAAATGTTTATAGCTCTTAAACTGTTCTTACAAACAAATGTTTTTTATATTTCCAAGAACAATATGCTCAGTTTTTAGATCGAAATCTTAATTTAAGGACCTTTTTTTTATCAGTGCAGTCCACAGTTCACAGCCCTTCTTCCTGGCATAAGCTGACAACCCCTTCAAAGTTCTTTCAACAGTTGTCTACGGCATTTCACATTTCAGGCGAACACACTTGCTAACAGTCTTATTACTAACGCTTCAATTAGTCGCTCTTTGTTATTAATTCGCTTATTAGTAAAATTAACCGTTAACATGGGAAGTTTACTAGACTTGAGCTCTACGAAAAATGGTCCATTAGAGTTGAAACACTTTTTAGACCAGACACAGAGTTTAAAGAACTTGGATAATTATTTTAAATTAAGTTAATAAGGGAGGGAGATTGAAAAAAGTTTAGTGAACAAATTCTGTGTTTCTTACCCAATAGTGACGAAATCCATGAGGATAATAGACAGGACATGAGCCTACAACTATTGAAAAAGTGAACTCTAATAGTCTAATAGTGCCTATAATAATCACTAGAGCATAAATCTTGATTACAGACAGTTGAGTATCTTTAAGTTAAGGTATTTAAAGAATTTAAATTTACTGAATTGTATTTGAAGATCTATAAAAAAAACTAACGATGGATCTGGGAATGTAAGTTAATTTATTTTCTAATATTAGTAAGATTTTAAATATGACGAAATAATAATGAAAAATGTCAATCCGCATTGCCATTGGATCAGGTTTCCTTCAGATGAATTGAGTCTTAGCTTTCACAATCGGAATAAAATATTAATAATACCTAAAATTAACCTATGTCAGTAGACTTTTACAGAAAAGTCTGAAAAATAGCGATAATTCTGTTATATTTAACAATGTGTGCTTCACCTTGAACATTCCTTTATTTTGTTAATAAAAGCTGGCAGCATCCGTTCATCCTTAATCTATACTATTGTTTTCCCCTTTTTGCCTTATGCCAATCAAATTAATTAATCATTAAAATGCAAAAACATAAACATAAGGACTCTTTACTATGCCTCAACGCCGGCAATTAAGTGAATGGGCTTCCCAGGAAGGACGGCAACTCGACATTGTCTGGGGAGCTGATTGCCCCTTGGGGCAGCATAACAAATAGAGTTGCCAGCATTTTGTAGAGTCAGCTAAACCATTTAAATTTAAAAATTTAAATCTAAAAAAGCTGATTTGATATTGAAAAGTATCTAGAAATGGCTCAAAAAAAAACTAATTAATATATCTAAAGAATACGTTACTAAATTTGCATTTATTAAGCCCGTTTTAAAAGAATGTTATCAATTAAATATCAACGTATATTTTTATCTGCACTGATAAGTATACACGATATCAATACATATACTTATAATGTACAATTGAAGCAACATATTTCAGTTCTCTTTCGTAGATGACTGTAAAGTCATAAGAAATTGAGAATTTTATGGCTGTTTGTAATTTGCATACACACCCTTATGGCTCAAATATCATTTAAAGTTTTTTAATGCATTCTATTTGTTGAATTGGTATTAACGATCTGCATTTTGCTGAAAACTCATTTAATTTCATTGCAATCTTCAGTCAGTAATAATTTCCTAATTGACCAAATTCATTTGTCCATTATCTACTAAATTAAAATATTCCAGTACCTCAGTTACACTGATTTTTTCACCCCATTGTATATTAATACATATCTTCAGAGAATATATTGATATTAAAAAGTATATTAAAGTCAAAGATAAGTCGAATTCAAGCTTATAACATTTCCCAAAACTTTCGTGCTTGTGCAATCACAAAATCACTGAATCTATCTACTTAATAGCTAAAATGTCAACACCGCTGGCAGGCCTTTAAATTCTTTAAAATGCCTCTAAAGTCCCTTTAAATTAATGTTGCATACGCTTTGGCGCACATGGCACACATAGAGCACAGTGTTGCAAAACGCCGGTAAATACACCAAAACAGAATGAAAGATAAGCGCGTGCGTGCGCACCAAATGAAAAAACAAAACAAACAACAAACAGCAAGTAGTATTTCAAACTGTAAGCGCAATATCCAAGGGTTGATTTGCCACAAGTTTGACAGAAGAGAGAGAAAAGAGAGCGGATTGCACAAGAGAGATGTTTGGGTGTGTGTGAGCGCAATTGTTTTTTATGACTGCATTTATTGGGCAACTGCAGCGTGAGTTGCGTCCTGAGCTGTAACTTTGTAGTTGCCAGCTGTGTGCAGGACAATAAAGAATAGACGTGAAGGACGAAATCAAGGGAGAGAAGAGAAGAGAGACAGTCAGAAGGACAGCGACGGCGACGTCAGGAATCAAAAGAAAGCCAAAAAACTGAAACAACCACCGAAAAAAAGCTGACTGACTGACTGACTGAGAGAACGAACGAAAGAATGAACGGCGGAAGAAGGAACGAAATGAAACGAAACGAAGCGAAAGCAACGTAACAAAGCGCAGAGCGCAAAAGTTGTGCAAAAGAAGACTTGTAGCTGCTGCGACGCTGCTGCATAGACTGCGTTTTATTTTCCGTTCCGATTTGTTTAAACAATTTTACAAGCTACAACTCAACACTGCACAATAACAATAACAATAATAAAAAAAAACAAATAGGAACAACAACAAGCCATTAAACAAGCTAGCAAAGTTCAAGGCAGCGACGTCGACAGCGACAGCGACATCAGTGTTGTAAATTTGTAGCGCAGAATACAAACAAGAAATAAATTAAACAATTTGGTGCATAGTAAAAGGCGCGCGGGTGCAGCATAATTTCCACTGTACACAATTGGAATAAAAAACCATACATAAATAAAGAAAAGTTGACAAAGTTATAAAACAATTTACAAATACAAAAAAGAGAGAATCAAATGTTACGTTTTTGCTCAAGTGCGTGAAAAAGTTGTGTGCGAGTGTTAGAGTGTGAGTGAATGTGTATGTGTGGGTGTGTGTGGGTGTGTAGGCTTGTCTCTGCTTGATGATGACAGCCAAAAGTGCTAAACGTAGTAAATTATAGGCCAAATTTCGCATTGTATTGCGCAAAAATATACACAAACCTACAAACACACACTCAGCGGCCATTCACATTTACAACGTGCATGTGCGTCCTGCATGTGTGTGTGTGTGTGTGTGTGACCACCCCACATTGTGTATTGGCGCGCGCGAGAGAGCGGGAAAGTGAGAGCTAGGCAAATCGAAGACAAGGTGACAGCGAGAGCAAGAGAGTGCTGTGAGAGAGCACAGCGTGAGAGCGCGTGCACATGTCAATGACAGACAGCTGACTGGCGAAGTCAAAGACCAAAAGGCAAAAGGGAAAAAGCAAAAAGGAAGAAAGAAAGCAAGCACACAGCAAAAAGGAGACAACAAAAAGCGTGTGACATGTGCATAAACTATATAACAATGTGAGCAACATCAACAACAAATTGCAATAACAGCGTAAATAACATAAAACATATCACCACAGAGACATAACAACAGCAACAACAACAACAACAACAACAAGAAACGTCCATTTACAACACTAACAACAAAGCGTCTGTATATAATTAGAAAAGAGTTATAACAAAATAGCAAGAAACATAATAATAGCAACAACAAGAACAACAACAACAAATAGAAATAGCAAGGAGCTTTCTGTCTACTGCTAACAACTGCGCTGCCAACTGCGCTGCCTGCTGTTGCTCTTCAGCATTGCCAGCAGCTTCGTATCGCTTTGGGCATTGCCATTCGCAAATGCCGCTACAAAAAAGTATTATTGGCAGCAGAGTTTAATTAACAAGAACAATTTGTTAACAAAACAATATTAACAACAATAATGTTGCTCTGTCATCGCCTCAGTGCAAAACGTTGCCGCTGTTGCGTTTGCTGTCGACACAAACAAAGAAAATGCCAACAGCGGCTCCTGCACTAACGGTAAAATGAGCCAAATCTCCCTCCGCCCCCAAGCAGGCATACAACTTATTAATAAGACAACTACTACAACGATAACGATAACTACTAAAGCAACAACAACAACAACGACTACAGCTTCTATATATTGAAAACGAGCAACGAACCAGTTTTATGAATGGATAACTATAGAAAAAAGGTAAGCGATGAATTCCATAAAGAATCCTATGTTACAATTGAGAGCTATCCAGGAACTAGCAAGTAAAATTAAAAATGAAACAGTGCATACCTAAAAAACATCATCAAGTTCTTTAATCAATATTACAAGAGGAATAATCTTTATCTTCGGGATTAATAGTATGTAATTTTGATCAAACTAATAAGCGATGAACTCCATCAAGAATCCTGAGAACCCAGTGAATAAAGAAACCGACATCGTGTAAAATTTAACTAAAAATTATTATATGCTCAGCTTAATAATCCAAAAAAAAAACTGGGATTCATAGTATGTATGTAATATGATTTTGATCAATCCAGTAAGCGATGAACTTTATCAAGAGTCCTACAGTTCAGAATCCAGTGAATAATGGATTAAATAAACTGACATACTGCAAAAATTTAATTAGTATCTTTTTACTTAACCAAGCTTACTAATTTAAATACGATATTACTTATTCTTATAATATTAACATATTTTATATCCAGGAGTATGGTAATCATAAAGTGAAAACCGAGTTAGAATACTTAAAGGAAGAACTGTTATAAAACTTCCTTACTAGATTTCGTCAGCTACCATCAACTGAACTCAGGTTGATTACTTTAAAATTTATATTTATTATATTTGAAAAATCAATTGTCGAAATATTTCATTTGATTTACACCCCACATCAGTAACAACCTACCTCAGCTGTCTGTCCAAAAGTATCAACTCACTTTCAACTATATGTAATTAGCTAAGATCCTAAAACTAGATGATTTTCAAAACATTTTTAAAATTCTCTGTTGAGTATGTCTAGAATTCGATTGGGTAATCTGATTTGACGCCCACCTGGCTGACGTTCTATGTCGTTCTATGCCATGATCCGATCAACGAGCAGCACCCCAATCTAACCGCATAACAAATTTTTATTAATTTTATATTCATGCATATGGTAGCTAAAAATAGGAGGGGGACCCAGTTCCATTCATTTCCCATTTCCCTCACAGTTCACAGTCCCCAGCTAAACATATCTAAAATCAACTCATAACACTCAAAAAATGAAATTTATGTCGCATTTCAAAATCGTTGAGATGTACGGTCCATAATTTATGATGAGCCTCAGCCCCGACCAGATATTGACTCCCACCTCGCCTTCTTTTCGACTTGGTTGTCTCTCTCCTGAAGAATCTTCTGTTACCGGAATTCAATTTAAAATTTCGCATTTTGTATTTGAACTTTTAACCTTTTTCGATGCATCTTTTCAGTATGTAATAATTGAGTCACTCTGATGATGGGATTTTTCAATTATTTATCCACTTATCTGTTTGTCGTCATCTCTTTGTTGTTGCTGATTGTTTGTTTGTTTGTTTTTCTTTTTTGGACCCTTTCTCTGTGTCTGTTCTCCTGTTTGTGGCGCCTGTGGCATTCAACACTAATACTGCAAAATCAATTAAAGTGCAACGTGGGCATTAAATGCACTCGCACTCGCTCTCGCACTCGCCACAGATAGTTGCATCAGATGCAGCTCTTTGCCGCCAGTTGATTGATTGCTTCTGCCGTTGCATGCCCCAAACCAGCTGACGACAGATGCAGCAGTAACTTTGAGTTGCATTCATTGCTTGGACACGTGCCAATCGCTCTTCTCTCTCTCTCTCTCTCTCTCTCTCTCTCTCTCTCTCTCTCTCTCTCTCTCTCTCTCTCTCTCTCTCTCTCTCTCTCTCTGTCTTACTTTCCCTTGAGAAATACTTTGTAATGAAAGTCCCCTCTGCAAACACTTCCTTATTCATACTCCCTCTTCAAACAGTGGCCATTTATCTCTTTGTAAATAAAGCACTGAGATGATTTGATACAAAGATACAAACAAACAAAATCAACAAAAAACATGAAAAATAAACAGTTACAGTTAGTCGTCTACTCGTATATATCCGTACTTCTATGTGGGCCAACGTTGATTGCCTTCGTCAGTCAAGCTCACTCTTAATGCATTTTGCCATTCATCCGGACCTGGTTTCAAAATAATCCCCTACATTTATGGCATGTGGAATAGGAAACCATCTTGACAATATGCAAGAGCTTTAAGAAAACTATAAATCTAAAAAATTAATAAAATGTCTCATTCATAAGTATTACAACTTTTACTGAAAAATTCGCATTGGTATTGACAATAGCACTATCATTAGAAATAACATTGGCCGTAGCATTATTGTCATTGTCATAGGCATTAACATTGTCGATTAGCGTTTACAATTAAACGGGTATTAGCATTGTTATAATTATTAGGATTATCATTATCGATTCAACGTGTATTAGCATTGGTATTAGCAATCGCATTCGCAATAGTAGTAATATTATTAACTTTATCATCAATATTATTTTTAGACAATTATGTACCAAAGCTAAGCACCTGTAAATAGCGCCGTAGCATTATTGTCATTGTCATTGGCATTAACATTGTCGTATAGCATTGGCAATTGAACGGGTATTAGCATTGTCATTATTATTAGGATTATCATTATCGATTCAACGTGTATTAGCATTGGTATTAGCAATCGCATTCGCAATAGTAGTAATATTATTTACTCTATCATCAATATTATTATTAGACATTTATGTACCAAAGCTAAGCAACTGTAAATAGTGCATCTATATTTCGAACCCATCCAATCAATATCCATTTCCATACTGTTTTCACAATGATTATGCATAAAAGTTCACAGAATGAAGAGAAAAGCAAAGCGCGTTGGCGTTGCCTGTCTTTGTTGTTGTTTATTTAGTAGTTGTTCAGTGATGCCAACTTCTAGCGACAAAAATAGGACAATGAGAAAAAAGGATGAAATGTTAATGAATAAGAGAACAGAAAGATAGACAAATAGTTTTATATTGCAAGTCTTGACTTTGAGTAAATAATTTTATACAAAAACAGCTTGACTTGGTCAACGTTAGCTATATTCTGGGAATCTTTTGCTTAAGCAAATGATGCACTTTTGGCTGTCATTCTTAAATATTTTACCTTTTTAAATTATTACTGTTATTTGTATTTCCTTTCTGCAAATTTTATAATTTATAAAAGAGGATAAATGTTGGTATATTGAATATTCGACATTTTTCCCGGCTGAAATAGTTTTAAAATAGACAGATTTATCCGAAAAAAAAGAAGGCTAAATTGCCAGCACTGTAGTTGTTGCTGCTGCTATTGATGTTGTTGGTGTTGTTGCTGTTGTTGCTGTTGTTGTTGTTGTGCGCTGCTTCAGTTGAATTAATGATGCATGCATCCGTCATCAGAAGGCAACAACTTAGACGCTGACGTTGACGTTGGCGCTGCTGTTGATGTTGACGACGACGACGACGACGGCGGCGGCGCCACTTTCGCTTAACGTCGCCGCCCACTCGCAGTTGGGGCGCCCTCTGTTGGCGTCGCTGTCGCTGTCGACGCTGTGTTGCACATATGAAAAATCTAATGCGTTTTAGGCGCGTTGCATTTTCTCTTGATTTAAGTGGTCTTTTTGTTCTTGTTGTTGCTTTCTTTATACATATATTTAAAAGTCATCAGCAAGTCGACGACATCGTTTGGCGGTCTCGACAACGCGACTTGGCTCCAACATTAATATGAATTTAAAAATAGCAAGCATTAAGCATTAAGCATTAAGAAGTCGCAACTTGGCGACTCCATGCAACAGTTGCTGCAGTTGCAGTTGCAGTTGCAGTTGTTGCATGTGAATGATGTGTGCCACATACTATACGTAAGTGCCGAGGAATACAGATACTTTGTTGTACTCACACTAATATTTGACTCGACCTGCTCAGGAACATAGGAGCATAGGAACATATGGAGCTTTAATCAATTACTCGATTCTCAAGAAAACTAACTGCACTTTAGCAGCTGTTCGATGGGAGATTTAAGATGGGAAATGGTAGATGGAAGATGGAAGATGGAAAATTGTTGATTAGGGGGAAAGTACTTCTCTATTTGGCTGCCAGCCAGTCTAGTCATATGAGGATACTTTTTCGTTTTGTTGTTTTTTGTTGTTTTTGTTTTTGCATGCTAGACGCCAATAATCTTCATGCTGGCTGGGTCTCTGATAGATGACAAGGACGACAATGAAACTGACTCATCAAAAGACAGTGGAAGTGGAATGGAAGTGTGATTCCTGCGTTTGGTTGTTGTTTTTTAATCAGACAAATTGTTGACACCAACCGCAAACAATCAGCTAAAGAGCCCGACTCAAACGTTTGGGGCAAGATCCCAAGCAACATGTTACATGTTACCATTTTTGGAATGTACATTTATTATACGCTCTGGGTTGTTGTTGTCTGTCGGTTGTTTCGTTGTTTTTGGGGGCAGCTGCAACATCAACAAACACGAATATTTTGGCTAAAGGCGAAAAGTTCTCTGGCTTCTGGCTGAGATAAATTGTGCGGCGTTTGCTGTGATGTTGCTCCGGTTTCTGTTCTCAACACTGTTGTTCCTCCGACACATAATCTGACAACTGACATGCATCTACCACGTCCTGCTCCAGTTCTTAGTCCTCCCCTTCTTGGCTCTTCTACACATGACACGCACTTTTGGCCGGAAGGAAGCCAAAGTGACTGATGTTGGCTCTGATGCTGCTCCTCCTCCTTCCACTCCTCTTTAAGTCCTTTCCTCATACACTCGCAAACTTAGCGAAAGTCATTGACACCAGTGTCGAAAGCACGATTCTCGACAATAAGATATCCTCGAAGAAGAAGAAAATTGTATAGATTGATTCGCCTTCAAGGAGATATCTAGATTTCTCATATGTCTTAGTAACTAATTACTTTATTAAATTTAAAGTTGCAGTTAATTAAGGTATTTGTCAATTATTTACTGTTTTGGAATTTATCAAAAGAATTGCTAAGAGATTTTTCGAGAAAGATCTTAACATTAGGTTACATCCACAGAAAGTATGCATAATTTTAAATTATTTGTGTGCTATAAAAATTATTATTTTAGTAATTTTCGGCATAGTTTTCGTATTATTCAAGTCATTACTCTAGAAATGGTATCGAAGTGGAGAATTTAATAACATTTTATTTAATAAATTCAAAAAATTCCACATTTAATTATTGTTCAATCCAAATTCTTGCATATACATAATACTTATATTAAAACAGTGCTAAAAGTATAGAGTATATTAGAATTTAAGCTAGTTGCTACCAATTTCAGTTAGCTTTGTCATCCTCATGTGAGTCATCTATTAAAGCAGACCTGTGACATGAATGAGGAGTGGAAGGAAGAAGGCAACGGGAGCTGCGTTCTGTCATTGCCATTAAAATTTCAGCAAACGTTTGAGGCTCATTAAAGCGCCAAAACAGAGCTCATAATGTTATTGATCTATTCCATGTACAATGTCCGAATTCAAAGATATCTATCAAATAATCCTTATATGGACATGGAAAAATAGGCCTAAGTGATTTCCAAACTATTCTACATATGCGATATATCAGTTACTTATAAATATAATATAGATTTTATCTAATTTGAACTAACGAACCACATTATTGACCCAATTAATATAAATTAATAAAACCATTATCTGATTTTAAAATTTCTCTACGTATTTGCAATATTTGGTATATCAGATACTACTTATATAATATAGTTTTTATAATTCTTATAAGATTATTGACCTAATATATATACACATTATACACATTAACAATAGAGCTAAGTGTTTTCCGAATTTCTACATATATATCCAAAATATCTAAATTTAATACAGATTTTGTTCATTATATTATTGACCCACTCGATTTATAGGAGATATATCAGATACTGCTTATTTAATATAATTTTTATTTATTTATGAACTCGTATTTAGGTATGTGCATACACCCACAGAGTTTATGTGTGGTGTGTGTGTGTGTGTGTGTGTGTGTGTGTGTGTGTGTGTGTGTGTGTGTGTGTGTGTGTGTGTGTGTGTGTGTGTGTGTGTGTTTGATATATGACATATATTGCAAGATGAATTACCTGCCACCCCAAAAATAACACCAACAACAAGAGCAACTATTGAGGCAAATACTGCAAATGCTTCGCTTCGCTTAAACTTCCCTCGCTCAGCTGTCCACACACACACACACACACAACATGCAATCAAATTTCCCTCCTACACTCGCAAGAAATTTCCCTCGCGTTTGGTACTTGCTGCTTGCCACTCGGTGGCAAGCGTTTCAGTGCTTCATAGTTGCTCGACTCGTACACGTCGCGTTGGCGGCGTCTCTAATTTGTTGCATCTCCATCGTTTGTGAGATTTCAAAAACGCGTCGGTTTTTTACCAAAAATTGTTGAATTGTTTTTTTTTATTCAAAAGTTAATACAGTTAATCTCCATTGTTTTTTTTTTCATGTTTTGTTTTGTTGCATATAACCAAATGAAATTCACTTCTTAAAAGGGGTGCCTATAGAAAACAACCCTCGGAACTTATTCACGATCAGCGCCCGCTACTTTTAGGCCTACCCTTCTCCACCCACCACCGCGAGCAAAAACCGGTTCTCAAAAACGTATTCTCTGAAAATAATTTGGTCACGCGAAATTATTATTATTAAACGTTACGTTCTGTGCGATTGTTGAAAAACAACCCCCAACCCTTATCAGGAGCGAACAGCCCCGAGAAACATCGTGCCAATGAACTTCTGATCTTACAAGAATCGTTTGTCATTCTCCCCCTGTGTGTTGAAGAGTGTTTCGAAATAACAAATCTAAAACAAAACTATGAGCTCAGTAGACTAAAGTGAGAACTGAAAACTTTAGTGAAATGGCAACTTTATTATGGGAAAAGGGCAGCCGCACAATATGCCAACAATGTATGTAATGCCCATCCAAATACCTATATTATTATATAAATTCAATTAAAAGATTATGTGTTTGTCCAACAATTTACTTTTTCCAATGTTAAATTTCAACCAGAATAGTATTTTATAGAATCCTTGAACTTGACTTATACAATGAATATATACAATCATGTTAAGACATTAAATTCTACAAAACTGTTTTCCGAAAGAAAAAAATACGTACACACTGTTATTTGGTATATTTAGGTGGATTATCAAATGTTCTTGATTGCTTTGAGTTCCTAAACACCAATATAATAGATTCTAGTCCGACATAATACGTATGTATGTGCAATGTATGTTATATACTTATAAGCTGAAATTTCTCAATAATAATCTAACCCTCTATTTAGGTGCAACTTTTCAGGTATATAAATATTAGACATATTAAGAGCTTTAAGCCGAAAACTATAGATATATAGAATCCACTAGCTGTTTAGCCGAAGCCTAAACAAAGTATATTTAGGCCCATTTTTTCAATGTCCGTATAAGCTTTATTTGATACATATCTCTGACATCTGACATTAGTTTCTATGCATTTGACGTCAGCTTATCATTCATATAGCTATTTGAGAACTTATATAGACATTGAAAAAATGGGCTTTAATATCATAAGTTTGAATTTATGCCTTTGCTTCAACAGGTTTTGTTAGTTTAATGAAAGGCTATCTGATATTAAAAAGACTCATATTTAGTTCATTGAATACTTTTATTTTGAGAATAGAAATTCCATCTATAATATATTGAAATTAAATAGTTTTTGTACTATGTAAGCTGATTTCATAAAACTTATTGAGATTACGTGTAGATTTTATTATAACTCTCTTACAATATATTGCCAGATCTCTCCAGTAGCAGCTGTGCGAGTTTTGTAGGGAATACCTAAAGCGCTATACAAATCTAATATGTATACGCAGCAAAGACAAAGATGGAGAAAGAGTTAAAAAAGAAAAAGAAAGAAAAAAGACTGAGGAAAAAAGGCGAAATGCTTTAATTGCTTACAAGTTTTCGTCTATCTTTTTGTCTGTTGTGTTGTATTCGTTGCACGGCTTCAACGCATCAATGAGCTTTAAGCAAGGCGACATGGATGAAGTTGTCTTTGTTGTTTTCACAGATTGTTGTTGTCGTTGTTGTTGTTGTTGTGGGTCTGTCGCTTCACGCTTAATTGGTTAGCAACATCGAAAAGGTCACGTTTATGAGTTCTGATCAAAAAATTGTCGCTATTGCAATCCAAACTTGTCTTTAAAAACACAACTGTTAAAGAAACCATATGTGATTAGGCTCTTTCTGGTGCTGGAAGATATGTTTTTAGCATAAAAATCGAATTATATATTTTATTAGGCATGATGTTTAGTCCTTGGCGACTTTTATTTTTAAAATGAGTTTAAAGAACATCCCAAAGTTGGCTTTAAAAACGAAACTGTTGGATAAAGTCATATGCGATTAGATTCTTTTGTTTAGAGAGGGTATGCATCTAGTTTAAAATATTAAATCTACTTTTTATTAGGCAAGATGTTCCTCTTTTTAAATGGGTCGTCGCTTATAGAAATGGGATTATTTATTTGCATTGTTAGAATTGAAACAATTTGCTTACTGTACAACAAATCCAATAGAATAAACGGAGAAGCAATAAAATAAAATATATTATATTTCGAATAGAAAACTTATTTATAATTATATGCATTATTTAATCACAAACAATAGGATAATTTATTAGTATTGTAATAAAAGAAACAATTTGCTTACTGTACAACAAATCCAATAGAATAAACGGAGAAGCAATAAAATAAAATATATAATATTTCGAATAGAAAAACTTATTTAAAATTATATGCATTATTTAACTATATGTGATTTTAATGTTTGAACTTATAATTTTTGTTGTAATTTCATGTTTGGCCCTGTTCAAATTCCCTTAATACCGAATATTCTGTTCAATACGAATGTAGACTTTTGTTCACAGTCGTCCTATCAAATTTCTGTACTTTGTGATCTAACATTCATAATCACTCTATATTTTTGCACTGTTGTGTTATTAAGGATTATTTTAAGGAAAACCACGTTTGTTTACAAAGCGTACAATTGATCAAATGATGATGAATGATAAATTGCTAAATGTTGCGTCGAATTATCGTGGAAATCCAAAAATCTGACAAAAATCGAATGTGACCGAATGAAGCGAATGTTTGTGCTCGTGGAAACAGAATATTATCCAGATTTAACTTCAGTAATATTGAATTTTCATAGAATTTAAGCTTCAGCAAAACTGTCAATAGATGGCGATACTAAATAACTGTCATTTTAAAGTGTACCCTCGAAGTATAGAGACAACCGCCTCTCTCTCTCTCTCTCTCTCACTTACACTTGAATGCACTTTTTGTCATTACCCAGGCAACATTTAAACAAAGGCCTTTTTCTAAATTAAAAAAAGATTGGAAAAAAGTGAAAAACAGGGAAAACAAAGTGCAATTGGAAGCGGAGGTAGCGAGCAGACGCTATGCTTTGTTCTGCTTGTGGGGTTTCCCGCATATATAATTAACAAAGGGGAGCAAACACATTCAAAGAACCGGTAAACTCTCTCCCACCCCTCTCAGTTGTTGTTGTTGTTGTTGTTGTTGTTTTTGTTGTTGTTGTTGTTGTTGTTGTTGTTAGCTAGTGGAATGTCTCGATCATTGAAGTTGGAGTTACTTTCAGCTTAGCTCATTGCAGTTGCCTGACTCCATTCAAGCGTAAAAACATCATTTGCACCACAGCCAAAAAAAAAACAGATATATATAAATACATACAGGCACAGCGGAGCAAACTCGACTGTGGAAGACCTTGTGCTAATAGAAAAACGCAAATATTGGGAACGAGGCTTTGCAATATTTGTTTATCCAAAAACTTTCCACTTTATTGTCCGATCGAGATGAAATTTTCAGGACAAATTAAAACGTTATTTTAATATGAATTGTTTTTTTATTTACAAGGACTGCAAAATTCTACAAACAACTTGATCTGGGCAAAATATAAAACCCACATATTATGTCTGCTGTCCCCACCAATGTCTATGATTTAATTGGACTGGTTAGAAAGGGACAGACATTTTTTTGATAGTCTTATAAAGCCCTCTTTGTAGTTTTTTTAAAGTACAGGGTCTAAGGAAAGAAAAAATTGAGAGAGAAGAGGAAGAAGTGAAGGGGGCAACGAATGACGCGTGGCGCATGCCACCCGCTGTCAGTTCCAGTTGGTGCAACAATGAAGGGGCAAAAATTATTATTGAAAAGCGCAAAAAAAAATATCGTTGGCGCTTTTCCATAGCGATAGCCATTTTTCACTTTGTCCACTTTCCACACTCTGTCTCTCTCTTTTTTTTTTGATTTTCTATTCTTTCGTGTCGCGAAATTGTCGGCATCTTTGCTTCTCCCTTTTTTTCGGCCAGACACATTGTCCTGGGCACATTGTTTGCCTTTTGATGGTAAGGATACTTGAGCTGGAACTCCTTGGATAGACTCAAGACTAAGACTTTCAAGATGCTAAATCTGCTGAGAATGCTAAGCAGTCGATACAAGAAGACGTAACCCAACACTGTTTACTGGTTACTGGTAACGCTTTAAAGCCAAGTTCGTCGCCTTTCCAAAAACTTTTATCAGCAAAAGTCTGAAACTTTTGTTTTAGTTTATTGTCTGGCAAAAGGCGCAGCAAAGTTTTTTCTCTCCTCCCTTTCTTTGTATCCTTTTTCTGAAAACTGATTAAGTTAAGAGGCTGAGCTGTTGGTGGTGGGCGTGGCATCGTTCAAGTTTCCAACATGTCGGCCACAGCTTGTAGGCAAATTATTTCGAGTTTCATCACTGAAAGAATTAAAAGGAAAATCCCATTAAGAAGCATGGAAATTCTGACATATGTATTCTGTATAATGTGAGAATACATTATAATGTGGTAAAAATTTAAAAAAGTTGTTGTGGTTGCATTGAAAGCGCAATTTAACTTAAAAGACGCCGCAAAGTATGCAACATGTTCTCCAAAATGACACACGTCAAACATAGCGTGGCGACCGACTCGAGGCGTTGCAAGCGGGTGTTGCACTCAAGAGACGAGTGCCACTTGTAATGCAACACAAGAAGCACCACCGACAACCACAATTACAGAGAACGTGGCAATGTCCGCGAGATTTTTAATTGTTGTTGAGCAGGAGACGAGCTGACGACAAAAAGATAATGGAAGAAGAGTGAAAGGAGAACGAAAGTAAGGGGAATGAGAAAGAAAAGGTTGTGGCAGCCACGTCGAGCATAATTTGCAACAAGCACATTTTCAATTTCAAAGCTGCCAAAACATGCAGCAAATATTGACATTGACTCTAATGGAAAAATCATCAGGCAGCAGACAGCTATCGTCTCAGAGACAGAGACACAGAGAGAGAGAGAGAGAAGAAAAAAGAAGTTGCAACACCAGGCTGCATGCTGTTGGCAGGCAAATAAGATGATGCGACTTTATGTGGCAAGAGTTAGGTTAGCTACTTAGATTAAATTAAAATTTCTTATGGTGTTGCCAACATTTAAAGCCACAGACGGGAAGCGCTCAGAACAGGATGAGGCAACAACAGCAGCCAGATAAGTGATAGTGGCTGTGGCAGTAGAAGTAGCAGGCAGTGATGCCGCAGAAAAAACTGAAAAAAGGATCAAATAAATTTTTAAAAAAAAGTAAACAGAAAATAGATAAAATATTTTAATGTTGAAAAGTGGTGACGTTTAGTAAATATTAACACTAGGAAACTATTTATTGTTGTAAATAAATTATAGCACCACTTTTTATTACTGATCATAAAACATACGATTCTTTATAAATAATATTTGTAATAAATGTATGACTTCATTTTCGTTCTATCAAAAAATGAAATGGCTTGTCAAAATGTATTTTCTTTAATTAATAAAATATAAACAAAAAAATCGGAATAATAGCACTACTTTTCGTTTAGACTATTAATGTTTAAAAAAAGGTAAACAACGAGTTCATTACTTGAAAATAATTTTATATAAAGACTCATATTATTTAGAAAATTAAATGATTTCTTGATGTGGCTTTTTTAAATAAAGTTTTTAAAAACAGATTTCTGGTAGGGGAATGTTTAATATAAATTTTCCAACTGAAGTAGTTTTGAAAAGGATAGATCCAGAAAACTTATTTTGTAAAGATTTCCGGGTTGGGATTGTTTGATTTATATTTTCCAACTGAAGTACTTTTTAAAAGGGTAGATATATTGGGAAGCCAAAATAATATATTTCTTAAGTTGCGTTTATTGAATAAAGTTCATTCGGGTAGGGTTTTAGGGAAAGGTAAAGGGAAAGGGACAAGGATAGGGATATTCTTCTTAACTGAAGTAGTATAAGTAGAAATAATAGATTTATCTGGAAATGTGCTAAATCGGCAACACTGATGGCAGGCTACCCTAGACTAGAGGACGACGAGAGGCGACACAACACGATGCGATGCGATGCGATGCGATGCGAAGCGATGCGACGCGTGCCAGCTCATGGGAAGAGGCAGAGACACTGCAGCTATCTGTGGGGACAGATTGAGGGGTATAGAAAGAGAGTGAGTGAGTGAGCGAGTGAAAGAGATCGGAGGGAGGCAACAATACATATTTTATGGAGTGTTTTCTAGAGTGGCTGCTGTTGCTGCCGCTTTGTTGACTATAAATAACAATGGAATCATGACTCGAAATTAAACGTCGAAAATGTAGCATGACAGTGGGGCAAGAAGCTGTTGGAGCTGCTGGAACGTGAAACGTGTGTGGGGTATGAAGCATATAGGGTGAAATGCTTACACAATGGGGGAAGAGAAGTGTGGGTCTATTTGCTCAAAAAGTCAAAGGAACATAAGAAACGCAAATAAAAGCATTCAAGGCACATGTGAAAGACGCCAAATATGATGTGGAGTGTCGAGAGTTACAGGCAGAGAAAGAATCAGCAAGGGTGGCGGGGGGAGTAGTATGTGAAACGGATAGATACAGAGAGGGGGAGATGTGTGGTATACAGTGGCAGATATAAACATTTGTTTGCCTCTTTGTGTAATAAATATTAACAAATTGCCAAAGCGGCCCATCAATTTGTACAAATACAGTAAAGTAAATACTCCACCCCTCCTTTCAACCACACTCCTCTCCACCCTCAAATATCTCCTCCTCTAATAGCGACTGCCTAGAAAAATGAGTAAAGCCTAGATTGCAACTTAAGAGCTGTCAATCAGAGTCAATAAATTGCCAGCTGCTAAAAATCGAGAACATGAGAATAGGTAAGACATAAAGAAGCCCTGATTTAGAAAACAAGAAAAATGGGATACGATATTTATTTGATAATGATATATATACATTGTACAAATCCCTGAATTTAATATTACTGAAAAGAGAAGAACAGGACAATAGCTATAAGACATAGGAACTTTCGACTAATTGAAGAAAGATATAATATAGCTTTTAAGCTAAAAAGAAAAGAAAATTGTAAAACAATTCAATCAATTTAAAACTGATTTAAATGATGAAATCACTTGGAATGGAAAACTTTTTCCTAATAAAAACGATTGATAACACAATAACTCTTAATAAGTTAACCATTCACTCCAAAAGCTCAAACTTATCATAGGGAAGTTCTTACTTATTACAAAAAACCAAGTTTATTTTCCTTTAAGTATGGAGATACAATAGATCTTAATCCTAGATTAAGATTAATCGAAAAGCTCTTTTAAATTATGAAACAACTCATCCTTTTCTGACGGGTCAGTTCTGTTTTAAGTTGTTGAAAAAGTTTCTAGATTATTTGCTCTGTGTTTTGCTTGCATTTTTTGACATAGTTTGTTAATTCTACTTTTTACTCATGTTCCTTTTTGATAATTTTTTAAATTTGTTTCACTATAATCCACGAAATCGCTTAAATAATTACTTAAGACGATTCAAGAAACTTATTGAAATGAAACAGTTTTTTATTAAATATGTAAGAGATTAACTCATTTAGAAGAAGCTTGAAATCCATCAGTTTAATTACATAATTTATGCTTTTATTCATATTTCTTTGCAAAGTTCTTTTGTTCTTCCCAGTCCCATGTGTTTTGCAAAGCGCCATCTAGCGGCAGCATTAGCAGCCATTACAAACTTATTAATCATCTGTGACAGGAACTTTAATGTGGCAGCCACACACACACACACACACACACACACACAGTTACCACACACACAGTTACCACACAGCAACTGAGTCACCACAAATGGCCATTTTATTACCTCACTCTCTTCCTGGCTTACAGCTTACATACATTTTCAATATCAAGTCCAAGTCCGACTCGTTGTCGTTAGTCATCTATCCCCCCCCCCTCTGCACACACACACATACAGTTCCTCCCCCGGAGTCCATTCAACCCTTCAGACCTACGCCACTTAATTGCGTCTGCTCATTTAGTAATAAAAACAGGATTCATGCTTGGCAAGAGCACGAGCCGAAAGATGGAATACTCTATGTAAAGGGGAAGTAGGTAAATCAGGGGAAGTCTGACTAACCGAGTGCATAGTTGAATAGTTTTTCAACAATTTTTATTCGCTTCGCTTTATGTCTTTTGAGTAGAAAATGATTATTTCCATCCTTGTGTCGCATTAAAAATTCAAATCAAAATTTTTATTCAAATGCCCAACTGAGTGAATGTATTCATACATAACTCATTCATCTCTCTTTTTTGACAGAAGTCTTGAGAATTTAGTTTTTATCCATTTTATTTTTGCCTTTTTCATGCCTTTCCGCTTTCCTTTACTTTTTATATTTTCATTTTTTTCTGAACATAATCGGATTGTGCGTTGGGGCAAATTATTGTGTAGGATTGTTGGGTTTACAGTTAATGCAAGTGGCATGCAGCAGTATGCTAGATTTATGTTAAGTGGCAGACATTGGGGCTAGTCTCGGATGCAGACTCAGACTCAGTTTTCCGCTTCCCATTTTCCCGTTTCCATTTTCCATTTTTCCATTTATCCATTTACTATTTTCCTTATGCTGCCTTTGGTGCAGTCAGCAATAAAAATGTCGTTCCGCAATAAAAATCGAATTGTTTCCTTTTTCGCTTGACAGTTGCAGCTGCGTTCAGCCGTAAAAAAAGGAAAAAGAGAGAGAGGGAACCCCCTCCCTCAATGCATTTGACAGTCCTACGAGAAGAACTTGGAGCTCAACTAAATATGAGACCAGACTCTAAAGCTCCATCTAAGTCTTTTGCTCTTTATGTGCCTTCCCAGTTGCAGTTAGCCAAGATTTTTAGTCTTATCCAATCCAATCAAATGGTGAAAATTGCCGGATTTACTTTGCTGGCAGGTCGCAGATTTCAACTAATATCTAACATTTGTTTTTGCCACATGCCACGACAGCTCGTGGCATCTAAAAATAGATAAAGTCAACTTCCTTCCCTTCCTTCCACAATATCCTCCTAAAGTTCCTTCAAGTTTATATTCCTATTTGTACTTTGTCACAGAGCACAAACAACTTTTCGCATACGCCTAAATGCATTCTATATCCAAAAGGATTCCAAACAAATGCTTAACTTTACCCCCTTATTCCACTGGAGATGAAGACAACCCATATGGTAAACACACTTCTCGTAAACTAAACCCAACTTCAACTTTTAAGTTTCCAGGCATTAGATATCCCATTTGTTGGCATTTTAAAAAACCGTTGCACAAGTTTTATAAACGCACCGAATGCTTCCACTTAAATGTTGTCCTCTTTCTTTACTTTGTTTTGGGTGGGAGGTGGAGGGAGGAGGACATCAAATTTTATGGCTCAAGTTTTTGGCCCGAAACTTGAACCCGAAACTACTTGGGCGTATTTAATGTCTTGATTCACGCTGCCCAGCTTAGCAGCTGCATGCCACACAAAGTTGCATGCCTTTCTTTTTCTGTTGCAAAGTGTCGCCGTAAATGCTTTGACTTTTCCCAGACTATTTTTGTCCAACTCCGAAAAGGTTTTTATAGACATTGCTACACTGAGACTAGCCTAGATTAAGGTTATATTTTAGACGGGAAATTATGGAATCATCTTTTGCAAAGTTTTATTAAAAATACTACCCAGAATAGAGTTCAGAGGAAAAAGTCCCCAATTTTAATAAATGATTATCCTAATGATAATTTAGCTGTAATCTTGGTTTATAGCTTTAACTAATTGAGAATTGTAAGCACAGTCAAAAGTAGTAAAAGAACATAATTTAAAATAATCTAGCTTTGCTAGAATTTCTGATATAAATACTATTGTACATAATCTTTGACAGGTTTGATAAGAAAAGACAAAGTAGAGTAACTGTATCTAAATTAAGTAGTTTATTTATAGGAATTCAATCAATTTTTTTTTTAATATTTTATCTACGTTTTATAAAACGGGTATAACAAAAGAAACTTAAGGATAGTAAATGATGTACATAGAATAAAAGATCTCAAGAACTAGAGAAGTATCGTATTACAGTTGAAAAGTATAAAAGGCACTTTCTTTGTTTGATTTAAACGCATTTTTTGTGGTGTCATCAACCGAGAACCGACATCAACTTTTTTTATTTTGCATGTCCATAACTCTGTTTATTCTCGGGCTTATTATGGAGGTTATTTGTAGGGGCTTGTGTGTGGTGTGTGGTGTGTGGTGTATGGTGTGTGGTGTGTGTGTCTATAAAGAGGACTCGCTCCTGTTCGTGACAGGAGCAAGCATAAACTTTGGCATTTTATATGCGTCGCGTCCAATAACCTGACGTTCTCGTTGTTATTTTTGGCAGTCTATTTATTTTGAACATTCATATATGTTTGTACGCAGCACCAGCTGAGTCGAGCTTGAGTTGAGTTTGTGGCAACATGATGTTGCATGGCAGCTTGAAGTCAAGTTGGGCGTCGAGTTCTACGACCTGCAATCTTTAAAACACACACAAAGTACATTGAACATTGGACAATTGACCCATTTGCATTGTCAGACAATCAAAAGTGGCAAACTAATAATGCAATAGGTGTAGACAGAGAGTCAGAGATGTGGTGAGGGCAGGGGCCAGAGCAGTTGCCACTTGGTGTGGCGCTCACAATGCTTCCGGGTCTGGTTTAGTTGTCAGTTTGGTTTCCTGTGACCAGACTTGAGGGCAACTTGACAACTTGGCGTGCCAAATGAAGTTATTTCTTACCATATCCTGCCCTTTTTGGTCCTTCCTTTTTCAATTTCTATCCTTCTCTTCCACTTGGACCTAACTCATTGTCTTCTTCATGTCCTCAGCTATCTCTATGTCTGTCTGTCTGTTGCATTACTTGCAAATTGTTGTGTGCCCATAAAAATATGTTCCTTGGAATCCTGTGCAGCCTGGCTGACATTCCTCGCATGCCATTCGCCTATATCCCATATCCGTATCCGTCCCCGTCTTCATCTCCATTTCCGTATCCTTTACCGTCTTCAACTGCAACGACAAAGCTGAGTGTTAAATGGTCGCCACAGTCTGCCCCAAATGGTTGCGTTTAATTACACAAGTTTTTACGCCACTGCGCCTCATAATTTAACACTTGCCACTTGCAGTTGCCACTTGCCACTTGCCACTTGCCACTTGAGTCAGAAATACTCCATTCTTTTCTTGAAATGAAATTTCGTCTTCAACTAATTATACTTCCAATCTTATTAAGTTTATTAAAGAGGAGTTGGACTGCATTCGAAACTGAACTGTATTTGAATAACAATATAATTTTATATACAATAATTTAACTTCTTTAAGATTATCACATTCGCATCATAGAAATAAATCATCTTTTATTTTATCTCTAAAAGATTATCACATTCTTCCACCAAATTGCCAAATTTTCAACAATTTGTTGACTTTAATTAATATGAACTACAATTCCAAACAGGATATCATATTATGTTTGAAGCCTTATGTAATGAGAACGGAGATTCATTTAAGCTTTTTCTTATTTTCATAATAGGACTGACAAACTTTAATATAGAAATAAAGTTTTGAGTCACTTGAGAAGTAGAAGCTGCGTATCACAGATTTTTGTATCGTATAAATATAAATAACTATTAGAATATGAGAATATTCATTAAAGATACATGTTGTGTTTATGTTTATTAAAGTGTTTTTCGACTTTATGTCGTATATGTATCTGTAATATTTGGTCTAGGCAGATTATTTTTTAAGTTTGGTGTGTCTGTATTTGATAAGAATCAGAGATCAGACTTTATGACCATCGTTATATCTTGTGCAACATTAACATTTAAATAATTACGATTAAGAGCTTAGCATTATTCGATTTATTTGGAAGTTAATATTTTACCGCAATCAAGCTTTAACCATACTAGTCTATAATATTAGTACTGTAGTTGTGGTGTCACCCCAAGTGAGTTTACAATTGAACAATATAATAATAATAGTAATTAATAACTATATTATATGAATGTTATATCTGCTATAGGATTAACCATAAATTGTGACATCTGGAAATTGTTAATTTTCTACAACGTTTCTATCCAATATCTACATTAACAGCCTGTAGTTTTGTGTCACCTGAAGTGAACTTTGTGCGTTAGTGTTTAACTGGATTAGTTGTGGCAAAGGATGCGTATGAAGGGTTACACGTCTCTCTTTAATCGCCAGGTCAGGACTATATGTATGTATTAGTGGTGGGATTTTACAGCCACAGCTTAGAGCAAATTTAATTGAATTGCAGAAAAGTTGTTGTGTCTAAAGAAAGTTGCTTGCGTAGGAGGATAGAAAAGGGTATGGGAAGAAGGAACCTAAGGATATCGAGAAAGAAGAAGTAAAGTTTGTTAACTCATTTTCTCTCTGTGTTTCTTTTCTCCTCTGCTTACAGGTGCGTGCTATGGAGCAGCGGCTAAGTGAATGGCCAAAGCCCCAAGCACAACAACAGCAACAGCAACAACAACAGCAACATAGTCAACATAGTACTGCGACTAGCTCTCCGATACATCAGCAACAACAACAGGCAGTTGCCGCAGCTGCCTTGGCCGCAGCCTGTCAACAGAGTGTACTTGCCACAAGCACCAGCAGCAGTTCAGGAACTGGTAACGAGGTCGCCGAGAAGACAATTACCTCATTGGAGATACAGGTGGAGGAACAACGTCAACTGCGTTTACACGACGCTCGACAGATCGAGGCAAAGGCCGCGAAGATCAAGGAGTGGGTTAATAATAAGCTCAGGGATCTCGAGGAACAAAATCAATTGCTTCGGGAACAGAATATCAAGTGCAATCAACAGTTGGAGCTGCTGAAAAATCATATTGCCAATCAATCGCAAAGGCATAGCATTGTAGGTCCTGTAAGGAATAGTTTGAGCCTGGATGTTCAGGATTTTGCAAGTACGCCAGAGACACGACGACGAAGTGAAAGTCTTGATCCACAAGAGATTATAAGTAGACCTTTGACCAGCTCATATCCACATCATCAGCATCGACGCAATCTGTCAATGGAGCCGCAGGAACTTGAACGTAATCTTGTGGCAGCCGTCGATGGTCTGACCCTTGCTCCACTCTCCAGTATCTCCAGCAAGGCTCAATCCCAATCGGCTGCCACACGTCCGGATAGTTCCGATACGGATACCGCGCATGATTATGCTGAAATCTATACGCCGTCGTGTGAGAAATTGCCGGCCTGGATGAAAAACAATCCGGCATTGATGGCAAGTGGTGGAAATTCCAGTACAACCACAACCACAACAAGTGAACTAGGCGTGCCCAGACCGCCCACACCACCACTGCATCGCTTCCCCAGCTGGGAGGCCAAGATCTATCAGGTGGCAAACGATGGACTCGCTGGAACCGGAACCGGAACCGGAACCGCAATTGGTACAAGCACTGCTGACAGCAATGAACCCACGCCGGATGTGCAGGAGCATAGTTTGACCCTATCGAATGGTCGGACAAGGCATCCCCATGATGGCAATGGGACGCTGGGCAGTAGCGGTACTCCAGGAACTCCTCAGCCGCCGACACGTCAACAACAAACCGCCAGTGGCGGATTCTGTGATATATCCGTGCCCGTTTATGCCACGGTCAAGGGGCGTGCCTCTCAAATACGCTCGATGCCCTTTACGGGCGATTCCAGTGATGATTCCAGCGATGGCGAGGATCATGCCGTTATGCTTACTCACAATTCGCACAATTCATCCAGCACGGACAACACGGAGACCTCGACATCTGGTAGCGCTTCGAGCCCTTCAAAAAGTCTCAAGACCTCATCCAGTTTGAGCCCTGCCAAACGCAGTGGCTCCGAGAGTCCTAAAAATGCCAAAGCGCGTGGTATGTAAACTTTAAACTACCCCTTTTTATTCTGTAATCCACCCCAGTAAAGCGTAATAGGAGCGGTAGTAGCTCCAGCAAGAACCACAGCACTACAAACAGCACGAACCACCAAACCACCAACTACTAACTACTAACCACTAACCAAAAAACCACTCTGTTTGAGATTAACTGGAAAACCATCCTAACCCAAGTCTTTAGTTGCCTGAATCAGCCTGATATCCTTTTTCTTATATGCCTCTCCTCTAATTTATTCCTATTCATTATCCAAAAATCTGTTTGACTGAGCTACATCCCATGGTGTAACTTATAGTTATCCCATCCGTATTTCCAGTAGTATATCTCCATATTATATTACTTTCTGCTCTTCTCTTCAATGTCTTATGTGTACCTTTTATTATTTTCCTGTCCATTTTAAGTAGTCCCCAAAAAACATTTATTATTATTTTCATGCTAATTACTTTCAATTTGAATCCCTGATTAAAATAAAAGCTCTACCTAAATTTTTCAAATTTGCATGCTCCCAATTTTATATTATTTTCTGATTTGATTTTCCTTGGTGTTTCTTTCAAGACCATTTTCAGTAAACTCCTATTATATCCCATCTTCTACTATAATCTGTCCTCCCAGCTCTCATAGTATCTGATCTGAATCTGCTATTCATTTCTATCAATCACTGCTTATATTTATTTTAACAGCTGAGGCTTAATTTTATTTTCTGTACTTGTTCTTCTAAATAGATTAATATCTATATTGATCATGTATCCCATAGTCTTAACCCAATTCTTCATACTACTTAAGCGCTATCCTCACTATGATCCCAGTTCTTTCTTTCATCCTTAGCAACCCGTATTTGCTGTGCAATCCAAACTTAATGCCAGTCTTTAGTATTTGACAAACTGAACTAATTTTCAAAGTGAATTCTAACAACGATTCTAATACAAAACGGATTGCATTTCCTTCGCCCTCGTCTCGTCCCACTTTAATCTTGTTTCTGTGACCCATTCATTTGAATCCTCATCCGATTACCATTTTTAACCGACACCAACATTAACCACATTCAAATAACAGTACTCACAACACGCACAACAACAACCTCACAACAAAAACAACAACAACAACACCAACAAGCACATCATTATCAGCATCATCATACGTTGCCACACACACTGGCGCCACCGTTGGTGTCCGTGCAACAAGTACAGAGCACGCTACCTCGCCTACATACAACGCCCTCTAGCGCGCAGCTGACGCAACTGCGCGTGAGCTCCTCCCACATGCGTGGCACAGTAATTTCAGATCTTTCCTTTGAATCAGGCCTCTCCGATGATTACGCTTTGCCCCCCGACGCTGTCTCCGAATCGACATGCATGGACGCCTCGATGCCATCGCTATTGATGAGACAATCCTACGTGGATTCGCCCAGCAAGAAATTAGAGTCGCTCGAGAAGGTGAGATATCTGTGAATTGCAGATCTGTAAAATGTAGAAATCACATACATATAATCTACTTATTAAGATTTCCGACTTTCTTAATTGCAACAACAATTGCTTGGAGAGCTTAGAATCCAATGATAGCAATCACAATTGAATTTTGAATCATTTTGATTGCAATCACATACAATCTATAAAGGTTTTTTCTACTTTTTTTGATTGCAATCAAAATTGGTCGAAGAATTTAGAATCCATTGATTCAAATCACAATTGATTGGAAAATTTTTAAACATTTTGATTTCAATAAATAAAAAACACCTAATTTTATATCTTCAATTTTATTTAAAGTCAACTATGTGTAGTTGTTAAAACCTAAATATATCAAGGAATATGGCTTTAATAAAAATTATATAAAACTATTTTTTAAATAAACTTATTTTTAATATGAATCAAATGAGTAACACATTGATTGCAATAAAAAAGTATTGCTAATTGTTAATTGGTATGAAAAGATTATTCTTTAACCTACTCCTGCTTTTTGATTAATATTTCCTCAATTCAGGTGGGACACTTGGCCAAGCTGGGTGGTAAACTTAAGACCTGGCGCAAGCGTTGGTTTGTCCTGAAGAACGGCACCCTCAACTACTGGAAGAGTCAGCATGATGTACAACGCAAGCCACAGGGTCAGATTCTATTAGATGAGGCCTGTCGCATTAGTCGGGCAGAAGGTGCATCCACATTTGAGATAGATACCGGAAAGAAAGTTTACTATTTGACCGCTGACTCACATGCGACTATGGATGATTGGATACGTGTCCTTCAAAATGTGCAACGTCGTAATGCAACCAAATTGTTGCTCAGCCGAGATGATCAAAAGCCCACGGTGCAGGGTTGGGTCACCAAGGTGAAGAATGGACATGCCAAGAAGTGTTGGTGTGTACTCCTCGGAAAAATGTTCCTCTACTTCAAGGCGCCTGCAGAAACAGTACGTAATTTAACTATCCATATCTATACAGTCTTTTAATCTTTGCAAAATCCTCTTTAGAATCCTCTGGGACAAATTAATATGCGAGATGCTCGTGTGGAGGAAGTGGAGCACGTTTCCGACTCGGATTCAGAGGAACGCGAGGATGCCGCACAGGATCAAGCCCGTCTTACGGTGGCCATCTATCCGGCACATCAGGGACCCACATATCTGATTCTATCCGGCAAACCAGAGCGCGATAATTGGCTCTATCATTTAACCGTCGTGTCGGGAGGTGGACCTAGTGCGGGGACACAGTACGAGCAGCTCGTGCAGAAGCTCATGGAAACCGATGGAGATCCAAGTAAGTTCAATGAATCAACCACAGACACCTTAAAGTGATATACCTATCTCTGTATTTCTTAAGGCTGTGTTCTCTGGCGTCATCCCATACTGCTACACACCAAAGATACGATTGCATCGCCCTTATCCTCAATGCATACGGAGTCCATGCAGCCGGAGGCTATAAA
This sequence comes from Drosophila testacea, assembly GCA_035043265.1. NCBI lineage: Eukaryota > Metazoa > Arthropoda > Insecta > Diptera > Drosophilidae > Drosophila > Drosophila testacea. Next base: position 222,805 of record JAWNND010000931.1, read on the forward strand.
ACTATTCAAGGTAGGACCCCAAGAGTTCTTTTATTTCGTTCATTTTATATCGGCTTTATCTGCCATAGGAAGTATGAGTATGTATGAAGGTCTTCTTTGTTTTTTTTAGAAAAAAAACTTAATATTTTTGGAAAAACTATCTTAATTTAACTTTTTATAAGCATTTCTTTAAGAATTTGCAGTCCTAAAGTATCTACTTGATTTTTTTTCAACAGAGTATTCAGCTGTTCATGTCGGTGGCCGTTAACCAGCCGGGGATCGATTATCATGTAGTGCTCGCACAGAACGCTTTGCAACACTGTCTGGATATGCCGGAACTACAAACCGAAATGATCTGTATATTGATTAAGCAAACGTCCCGACATATGGGCCAGAAATTAAGTGTCGGTGTCCAGGTAAACAAGAAACTGGGCAAGCAAACGCGCGTAAGTTTTTCAGTTGCAAAGCTTCTTATCCTTAAAAGCTTTTTAGTTGTATCCCCAAAAGCCCCCTAAAATCCTAATAGAATTATTTAACCTTTTCATTTTTGTATGATTTGTATAAATGTTATTTCCAGAACTAACCCAGATATTAACTAATCAGTTGTGTACATGTTTAGCAATCGGGTTTCACCCGCATCCGCACAAAAAGCTTTCCCCAAACAGAAAGTTCTCTTTCAATGTACATCCCTAAAATACATATGTAAATACGCATATGTATAACATTTAATATTCATTCAAATGGCAAACAAAAGCTCGTTCAAAAGCTTTCACAGAGCTTTACTACTCTAAATAGTTTCTATATCTGAATATAGGTATTTAATTTAATTTTGAATTAATTGAATTTATTGCTTATCAGGTGCATTGCTTTTAACAAAATGATTAGCTTAAAAAAGCTTTGCTTCAAAATAAAAGCTTACGAACGCTTTATAATCACACAATAATCTATAAGATATAATCATTCACCTAATATTATAATACTTAACGACTATTTATCAAATATCTATTTATAATACTTCATGTTTTCACTTACTTCTGCATGTGTGCGTGTCTACTAATCCTTACTATTGGAAAATACTTTTTTGTATTGTTTTTTTTTTTTGGTTTTCCTTTAAGTATTTAAGTAGTTGGAACAGACAATGAATTTCCCCATAACTGTCACATTCAATCTGTAATCGTATAAATAATTATACAAGTATGTGTACACATATTATATTCTCTCTAGTCGTATTCACATACATTAGCTTTCAAGATAATAAAAATACAGTACCAGCTAAATCTGATCAAATCAAGTTAAAATTCTATGTGTACATAATTTATATATAATTTACACTGATACATAAATAGTATGTATTTCTTTTATTTTTCGATCTGATCTTATTGTTGATTCGTTATCATTGTATAAAGTATTTGCTGTAAATTTCACACACAAACACATACCATACATATTTATAGTACTACAAACAATACTACATCACAAGGAACTCACATACATACATACTTATCTACATACTCTCGTACAAAACGTTTTTAGATACATCCATCGATCATCCAATAAAAAATGTGCCCCTTTTTCTCAATTTTCTAGAGATGCAACGATAGAACAATAAAAATAATTCAAACTTTTATTTAATTATAGAAAGTATAGGACAGCTATAAATTAATTTCTTTAGTGTATAACGATTGTAGAATTAAAAGCTATTAAGAGCTATACCGATTATTACGATTATTATTGACATTCAATATAATTCGACGTACATTGATATACGATTTATTATACTATTTATGAAGACCACAAACTAAATTATTGTACCATTCTTCCTAGAGCAATTAAATTATATAGTTGAAATGATATATTAAAATCTGTGGCATTATACTCGAGCAGTAAATGATTCGATTTATATATGGAATTTTAATTATAAAAACAATAGCTATTTAGATTTTAGTAAGATAAGGGGCCCATTGTAACCACAGATCCACAACCCTCCATTTTCATCCACAACCCACACAACAACAAGTAAAACAACCATAACAAATGTATTTGCAAAGTTCAAAGCATACTTATAAGAGTGCGATCTCTCTCTTTATGATCCTCTCTCACACACACATATACACAAGAGAGCTACGTTTAAGCGCAGCCAACTTAACGTGACAATACTGATCATCACCAAATATAGAGTTGGCTAAAAATACAATAATACAATTAAGAGGATTTATAACAAAATTATACAATTTTTAATGGAAATTGTTTTTGTTCTCTTCGAAACTATAATTAAAATAATATTATTGATCAAAGTTTATCACGTTTTGTAGGCAGCACATAAACATTGGCAAATGTTTCTCTACTCTCTCTGTTGAACTATAGTGTTTTCTAACTTGTTTATGGTTTGCCCAATTCTGTTCTTCATTTTGCGCATATTTTGCTGTTATCACGTCTCATTTCTGTTTTTTTTTTTAAATGGCTTTGAATGTTTCGCATTAAAATTAAAAGTTAACTCGTTTTCTTTGCCTATTGCGCTTCTTCTCAAACGAACAAGAACAAAAGAGAAAACCATTTTTGTACTATAGATGTAAAACAAATTAAAGAAAACCAACATCAAATATATAGACATTGAAACTCCTCAACGTGAGCTCAAATTGATCAGCAAATGTTTTTTGGCTTTTCTTCTTCTATTCTGTTTCTTTTCGTTTTGAAACGTTTCGTTTGTATGTGTATCGAAACAAATCCAATACCGATAACCGATAACCGAAAACCGATACCGATAACCAATCAAACCGCAAACCGTAACGTTTTCCAACACTGTACCGTACCATTTTGACGACAACAACGATCACGAAATTTACAGCAACTACTATTGTGCGCCACCCAAAGCCTGTTCACCTGTGATACCCAACAGGCTGGACAAGCTCAAGCCAACGGCAGTTCGCCCACATCGATACAGGTATGAGGGGAAATTTCTATTGTCATTCGATAAACGATAAGCGATAAACGATAAACGATATAATACGCTATTTGTCAATGTTCTGTGTCCAGAGTTTCGTACACTTGCTTTCAGTTATTGTAGCCAATTGTAGAGTTGCCTAATCCAAACTTTCCATTTATCTAGCTATTATTACAAGTACGTTAACTAACACTGTCTGCCTTTTCCTCTATCTGTCTATCATTTTCTGATCAACAACAGGCACCTGTGACCACGCCCATTATCGACTGCAAGTCAAATCCCCCCGCTTACAGTTTTGTCCAGGGCTGGCAACTTCTCGCCTTGGCCGTCTCTCTATTTGTACCCAAATCGAGTCGCCTTCTTTGGTATCTCAAGCTTCATTTGTCCCGCAATGCGGACACAAAAACCGAGACGGGTAAATACGCGGCATATTGTGAACGGGCCCTGGAGCGTACCCTGAAGAATGGTGGACGGGAGACGAAACCCTCGCGCATGGAGGTTCTATCGATCTTGTTGAAGAATCCGTATCATCACTCCCTACCGCATGCCATACCCGTGCACATGATGAACACCACCTACCAGGTAAGTCGAATGGTTTATTTACACACATTTTTAGACAAAAACAAAATTACAAATTCCGCCGATGCCCACACTGAATTGAAACAATTCCATTTATAACCCATAAATATGAAAAAAAAAAGACAATTATAAAAGTTGGTACAATTTTATTTTAAATTTTACTTTTTAAAATTAAAAACTTTAATATTTATAGGTAAATGTGGTTCCTCGGATCACTTTTCTTAGCACTGAACAATTTTATAAAAAGTGAACCAATTTCGAGTAGATAATTGAATTTCCTGACACTTTTCGCTCTTTTGCAGGTGGTTTCTTTCGACGGTTCCACGACAATCGAGGAATTCCAGACTACGCTGGCCCAGGAGCTAGGCACACGTGATGCCACCAATGGATTTTGTCTATTCAGCGATGATCCGATTGAAAAGGATCTGGAGCATTATTTAGAACCACTGGCAAAGCTCTGTGATGTGATCAGCAAGTGGGAGACGGCACTGCGGGAGAAGGGTTCGGGCAAATTTGAGAACTCACGGGTCATTCAGCTGAGCTACAAGAATCGCCTCTACTGGAAGCACACCATCAAATGCGAGACGGACAAGGAGCGACTGCTTCTGTGTTATCAGACAAATGCACAGATTGTCCAGGGACGCTTCCCGCTCTCCCGGGAGTTGGCTTTGGAGTTGGCCTCGTTAATGTCCCAAATCGACATGGGTGACTATTCGCACGAGAAGTCCCGTGATGTGGGCCTCAAGGCACTAGACAAGTTCTATCCGTATCGTTATCGAGATGCCTTGGGTGCCGAGCAGCTTAAGGATGTTCAGGAGCTGCTAATCTCAAAATGGACCCTACTCAAGGGGCGCTCCACACTGGACTGTGTACGCATCTATTTGACCTGCTGTCGCAAGTGGCCCTACTTTGGAGCCTGCTTGTTTCAGGCCAAGCCAAGACAGTGTGAGCCGCATGCAGGTGTCGGCACACCTGTCGCCTGGTTGGCCGTTGCCGAGGATGCACTCAACGTCCTCGAGCTGTCCACAATGGCACCTGTGGCTCGTTACCCTTACAGCACAGTAATGACCTTTGGCGGGTGTCAGGACGACTTTATGCTTGTTGTGTCCCATGATGATGGCACCTTGGCCGGTGGCTGCGAACAGAAGCTTCTGTTTGCCATGAGCAAGCCTAAGATATTGGAGATAACCCTGCTCATCGCAGACTACATGAATGCCTTGGGACACACGGTGCCCGGTACTCCTCAAATGAACTCTCTTACTCGGAATGGTTCACATCGTTCCCTGCGCACCTCACAAAGACCAGCAGGTGGTGGTGGTGGTGTCGGAGGACTTACAGCTGTCGGTGCTGCCAGTAGCATTACCGGGTTTTCCACAAATGCCACCACAACGGCTCACAATACACTCAACTCTCATGCTACGCACACGTTGAATTCAACACACTCCCACACGCTGAGCAGTTCACATCATGGTGGAGGTGGTGCTGGTGGTGTCGGTGGTGGCAGTCATCAGGGTACGCTTAATTCACAGAATGCCGGACACCATCATCATCATCACCATCATCAGGTAACGCATCCACATCAGCCGGATATACTTAAGAGTACGCCCGATCATCAGCGGATCAAGTGAGTTGAAACTGGAAAGGGAACGGGAACGGGAACGGGAACTGGATGGAGGAAGGTGTACAGGAGGAATACATGCGATACAAACACACACATATATATATAGATGACAACCATACATATAAATGAAGCACTTATAGCATACAGTTTAAGCAAAGCCGTAAAGTATACCAGGGATTGTACTTTACGCGCTACTCAACACTATAACGTTCTTTCCTAAGCTAAGCTAATTACGGTACTCGTACTCTAACACAGATATATATTGTATTGTATACACAGTTTTTTTTAATAGTTCTAAGACGTACCCTTCCCAGTTGGGTACATATATATTATTCAGTGTGTGTGTATTTTCCTATAGATATACATATACCTATTAACAGACATATAGATATATCTATTTTATCTTCTTGTTTTTTTTGTGTTGTTTTTTTGTACAAATTGTTTCTTGCACTTTCTGCTATTATCACACTTAACTATAGATCTATCTGTCTACATTCTTGATACTTACTGCTTCGTCATGAATCTCACATTGTCCCTCCATGCTCAAAAACTGCCTTTTGAATGTAGAAGACAAACCAAGATAACGAAATTAAAACCAAGAAGCCAAAAACAAAAAACAGAAAACATGCTTAATAAATTTAGGGTTACTCATGAGAAGAATTAACAACATATTTTGTAAAACAATTTTCATGCCCAGGCAATAGGATTTTTTTAAATATTTTTTTTTTAATATTTGAATAATTAGAAAACAAAAGGAAAACATATACTGTATGTTACTAGTACTAACTACATAAAAACGTATATAGAGATTAATTATGGTTTCTGCTTCTATAATTTCACATAGAGAGCACAAGATCAATAAATGTTTTCGAAAGCAAGTATTTAAATTATATATATACACAAATATATATACACATTAATTTTTTTAATATTTTTAACTGTGTCAAACTTCTTGTTTATTTTACAAATGTTACAAATAATAATAAATAAAAAATGTGTAAAAGTAATTAATAGCCAACCGAACACAGCCAGAGCTTCTAGTAAAAAGTAAAAGATAACAAATTTAATCGAATAAAGCAATTGTAATTGATATACACACATAGAAAAAAAAACAAACAATTTCATTTGTGATTTCTACAAACCGAAAATAAAAATATACATATATAATTAAATTTATAGGAATAGCAAACAAAAATCTCTATGTACTTAGTGCTAACTACAAACCAAATATTAAAACAAGCACACTACTCTAATAACAAGTGTTTTCTATAGTATAACTAATTTTCCATTCACACTAAGTTTTCGATATCTCGTTGGAAATCAAATAGATGCTCCGTGTCGATTGGCCATTTTTACTGAGTATTTTCTGGAAATGTTTCGCTTTCGAATGTTTTTCAATTTTGTTGAAGCCACACGTAGACACACATACATACATATATAGTATAGTACATATATACATATATACACACGTACACATGAATACATTTATATAGTATGTATATTTAACAAAAGGAAATTATACAAGAATTATATAGCTGTATAAATGGTAACGGCGCATTTTTTTCCTAATTGTAAAGATTTGATATTAAAAATTTATATATGCAAAAATCGCAAAACCGAAAGGCGACAGTCAACTATTAAAGTATATACATATATAAATAAAAGTATATATGTATGTACGGATATGGAAAGGAATAGGCGAATATATCATCACTCAAATGAAAAGGAAATATATAGAGGAAAAATAATCATTAAAAAAAAAACAAAACAAATACATAAAGCATTTTTAATGGGTTGGATTGCAAATGGAAATGGAAACAATTTTCGGCGACCCCAAAACTTTTCTCAAAATATTTGATTGTTAAGCCTCGGGACTGTTTAGACAAACTATAATGTGCCATATTTTATTTAAACAATGTAAATTGATTTAATTTCTTAATAATTTATGATAAATTGCCTAAAATTGTATTTTATTGATGTTACATAGCATCCATCATTAGTCATTATCATGATCAGCATATCATATCATATACATACAATCTATTTATACACGCATTTGCTTGGATTTTCATAATTTACAAATTTCAATTAGTTTGGGACAACATATGTAAGTATCAAACTAAGGCTGCAATTGGGTTTGCAATCGCGACATACATTATTTATAGTAATCAAAACAAAATGAAAGTCTAATCAAGAAAAATAAATGCATAAACAAAAAGTCAATGGGGATGTATGTGTGTGCTATCAAATTTTCGCTGGTTTATGAAATTGGCTTTGTCGTTGTTGTATATGTATGTGTGTGTGTGTGTAAATGAAGTTAAACCCAAAACGCAAGGTAAATTAAAGCAAGCGCGGCGCATGTCAAAAATGCTTGCCCCCAATTTAGTGTTTGTTATTAACTATCTGTTGCAGCTGCTGGTTTTGTTGCTCTAGTTGCTGTTGTTATACAATTACTATATAAAATATTTAAATGTATTTTGGCCTTTATAATAAGCGGCACACTTAATGTCGCTCTTTGGCTTTGCTCACAATGTCTATGACATGTGGGTAAGAGACAAAGACAGCGACAACAATAATAACAACAGCAACAACGGCAAAGGCGCCGCTGCTACGCCAATTACAATTAACAACTAAACATATAGATATATATACATATGCATATAAGACATATGCGTATACATATAATATATATATATATATTACAAAACCCAGAAGTATAGAATAAACACTATAAATATGGTGCCCACAGCCGCCGCCTTCACGTACATTGATTTGCGATTTAGCAATTTGGCATCTTTTTTATACTTTTGCGACATCATTGAAAGGTTTTGTGTTTTCGTATCCAACTCTGTAAGATAGAAAATAAATAAGTATGCGAGGTAAACACAATGTAACTAAAATTTGGCTTATGGTTTTATTGACGTACCCGCCAAGACCGTGCCACGTTGCAGCACATCATCAATATTTTGGACCATGATGCGTTGCACATCCTGCAGTTGTGTGTTGATGTTACTTATGTTGCGCCTGCGATCAGTCAATTGCTTTTTCGCCTTTTGTATATAAACATCGAATTCGATAAAGGCGTAGGGGCGTGTCACCGAATTAACCCGTCTGCCATAGTTTGTATGAAACTCCTGTGCCAGATCCTCCAGATAATTGAATGCCAAACGTTTTGAATACATTTTATCAACCATCACCAAATAGCATACATCATTTTCGATTAGATAGCTGTGAGGGTGCGAAGTCGATTCGATTAGAATGAAAACAGCCGATATTATTAGGGCTCAATCCTAGTATCACTATTATTTTGTACTCACTGGAATAGATATGGTCCTGTCTCAATGCTGCTCCTCGCTGGCGAATGTGTGCCCAGCTTGCGAAATAACATTTTCGCCTGATTTTGATAATCCAAGATACTGCGACCGCTCTAAAGTGCACCACAGAAAGTGAAAGTGTATGCATAAGTATTATTGTGGATGAGTGTTTGTGTGTGTGTGTGTGTATCGCTCACCTGTTCATCTTCCTGCATAGTACCAACTAGGGGAAGGCCATCAATGACACGGGCAATCATTGTTAGCAACGCCATGTTTACGGCTGTGGCTTAGACGTGGACCACAAAACACTCAACACTAGACGCGTGTGTGTGTGTGTGTGTGTTACTGTAATACTCTGTGGCCACGGCTACAGTTTAATGCGGTTGCTGTCTTTTAACTTTGTTTGTTGTTGCCGTGGCCGCTACTCCCCCTGTGCTATCACTGTTGCTTTTGTTGCTTTGCTCTTGCGATTGCCAACTTTCATTCAATGCTTATGCCTGTAATTATGTTGCAATTCCCAAATTATCGAAATATTATTAGTTCGGCACAGGTGTTCTTACGTTTTCTGCTCAACTTCTGCGTTTATTATTTTATTCTTATTGACAGTAATGGATCGCTTATGTACATTGACAGTTAAATATACGAAATTATGTTGTGAGGCAAACGGATTCGTGTTTTTGTGTTGCTGGAAACACGTCAGCGGGTAGTAGGGTTGTTGAACAAATATTCATATATCGATATATCGATAGATATATTTTACAAGATACTTTTTACTGACGATCTTATCGCTTCGATATGTTTAAACGGTGCTTTAAATTTTATGGGAAAATTACAGGCACCAGACATTCTACAAAATTATCCGCTTCATATTATCAAATTTATAATTACGTTGTTTTTACTTAAATATTATCTTATTGAATAAATAAACAATTGTTTTTATTAAAAAAAAAAATACAACCACGCAACTCAACACTTGCTCGTTACGTGAGGAGCAACTGGAATTGTCGAAAAAATATTTATTTATCGATAGCTTATTAGCGCGAGATAAGACAAAAACAATCGATCGTTTGAAACTGTTGCGAAACTTTAAGAGATGATGAAATACATTTTGCATTTGCTGCGTTATGATGAAAATTTTACTAAATTTTTAGCAAGTTACAAGTCTATGAAATGTTGTGAGATTATAACTATATTATTAATGAAATCTAAAAGATTAGAATTCAATATGTACTTGTGTACATGTAAATTGTCCTGAGCTGTAATGATTGGTTCACATTTCGCCACAGAGCTTGGCACAAAACGTCAGGGGAGCATCTGGGCATTAAAATAGGTTATCCAAATTTCGGAAACTCAGCTGCCAAAATGCTTCCTCTGACACTCTGTGCCAAGCTCTGTGGCGCAATGTGAACGTAGCATTAGTCACGTTTTCCCTTCCTCTTAAACTCGCACTCTCTCTTTCTATTACAGTTCCACTTTCTCGCTCTTAGATTTGCCATCTCTTTCACGTAGTAGATTCAGTTGTGTTTCACAAATCTAAACAGATTTTCATGTCCGTTGCTAAATTCCAACAAAATGACCAATTGTTCAGTTCATATTGATTTTACGCTGCTTTTTGTTGCTAGAGATTTGTAGAACATGTCTGAATTATGTGATGAAATACAAATGACAACAGTTTTATTTGGGCTGGTTAACTTTATTAAATAAGTATATAATTGCATGCATAATTGTTGTGGTCTGCTTTTATTTCAAAAAATCAGGCGGAATGCAGGCCGTGGCTCGGCCACCTTTTAAATATGCTTGAATTTCTTTTCTTTTTTCTTGTGCTGGCATCTGCAGTTGTTATTGTTGTTGCTGTTGTAATTATTTTTATTGTTATTGGTCAACTAGGCGGCCTGCACCGATTGCTTCTGCGAGGAGCTAATCTTATCCCCCAAACTGAGTGCCATGCCCTGTGGATGATAACAAGGATAAATGAGTGAAAATTCAAATGGAATACTCTCATTCACACTGACCTGACTCTTAGCGCGTATACGTATGTGTCCAGTCACCTTTGAGTCGGGATCATCGACGGGCTTCTCAATGCTTAGATTAGCTAAAGCGTTCTCTCCGAAAATGGATCTACAACAAGGAACACAGAATTAATAACATTTGCAGCAGGAAGCGCATTATCAAATGGACTTACTTGGCATACATGTTGGCCGCCATAAAGCCGCATTGGCCGGAGAGCGCCTTTTCGGGCGTCAGGCACTTCATGTTGGTGCTCTTCAACAGATGCTTGAGATACTCGTGCAGATCTGTGAAGCTGGTGTTAACGGTGACCTTGTTCTCCCACTCAAAGTCCTGCCACATCTGACGGAATTCGGTGTCTGTGCAGCTGGCAGGGATGATGTAATCCATGATGTCAATGTGTATGGTATTGAGTACGACAACGTTTGTATTAAGCGCTGTATCATAAACTAGATACGAGGAGACAGAACAGAGATTAAAGAGTCATTTAACCAACTTTATATTTCTCAGAGCTGAACGATTGCAATCATATAAAATCGATGAAGATTGTAACCAATTGTAATCAATCAGAAAAAAACATCTAGATCTGAGGAACTACAAGAGCTAAAGACACTAAGCTTGGTATATAGGTCCCTCTATACCTTGCCTCGCTCCCTTCCAACCCCACAAATCGAAATAACAAATTAAACATTCGAATTACAAGAGCTAGTCATATATGATATTTACTTGAGTCTGGATCTCTCCAGAAAAAATCATTTCGATCGGACAATAAACTTGGTAGTTTTTTAACAAACAATTTTATGAATTTTTGGTTAAAAAGAGATTTAAATTAAAGATACAGTGATTTTAATCACTTATATCATATGAGTTGCAGTTTAATAATTTGCAATTAATTTGATTGCAATTCACTCAGTTGCACAATAATTGATTGCAATTTGTTAAAGCTCTGAATAGTTGGTAGCTGTAAACTTACCTATATTGCCAAAGATGATGCCATTCTCTGTGGATGAGACCTTCACATTGGCCTTAATGTTGCAGAAATCGTGCGGCGCAAGCACCACGGGATGTGGACGCTCCACCAGCTTCAGATCACCCAAAGTGGCCAGCTCCAATGTGCAGTTCTGCAAAGTGTCATCTAAAAGAAGAGCATTGGTCAATTATCTGGCTGTCTGGATAAGATTAGTTAGCTCTCTTACTTGTCTGGTTAACAATAAGCACGTCCAGGACAATGTCATATTGGTTGACATTGACATAGGCCTCGGCATACACAGGATCAGAGAAGCCCGTCAGTTGGGTTACCTTATTAAGCTTGTTATTCGGCGATGACATGTCGCTAAGTTGGGCACTCTTTGTGCCGGCCAAGGCTTGATTCAGACTCGACTCAAACACATTCTCGCCCAGCTGATTGTCGCGTCCATTCGAGAGCTGGGCAAACAATACTGGCGAATCCGGTTGTACCTTTGCTGTGGCACGCTGTTTCTCCTTCTGCATGCGCTGATCCTCCTCGTGCTGGGCATCCAACATCTTGCCAAGTGCATCACGACAATCGTGCATAAAGACGGCAACTGCCTCAGGTGTTCGTTCGCTGAGCGTGCGAAGGCAAATCATGATGCGATCAGAGTCATCATAGGTAATCGGCTTGGTTGGGAAACCAGATTTGCCCAAATGCAAGATGGAGCTCATGATAAGCATCACCTGTGTGGTTAGACGATTTTGTGTGCGTGCATCTGGCTGCAATTCTGCATAGCGTAAGGCCAACTTGGTTAACGTGGCTGAGAGGGCGGCTCCAATAAAGAAATCGCCATCCATTAGATACTGGCGCAATGGAGGACGCTTCTCCTTCTTGGCAACACTGAAAGAAGCAGGAAGAGAGGGATTTGTTAAAGCAACTGATTAAGTTACTCCTATTTTTAGTACTTACGGTGCCAAGCTGTAGGCGCTCTGTGTGGCATAAGTGCCATCTGAAGTGACCTTGTTGCTGCTGTTGGTTGTAGTTATAGTTGCTGTGGTGGTGGTGGCGGTGGTATCACCCCCAGCAGAGCCTTGTTGCTGCTGTTGTTGCTGTTGCTCCTCTGTCTGATCGCCAGCAAGACGACGTTGCTCTGCATCCACCATGGGAATCTCACCAAGTGTTTGCTGTATGGCCGCAATGACCTCGAGAATCTGTGCACCTTCCACGTATTCACCCAGAATCCATACGGCGGCACGATGGATCTTTGAGGATTTAATTTGTGGAAAGGCCTCAATCAGATGCTTGATTATGAGTGCACGCAACGCTGGGAACTTCTGGATGGCCTCACGTATAAAGATGAGCACATCAACAGCTGCCAGCTCATTAGTATCGGAGAGGAACTCAACCAGCACTGGTATCACATTGCTGGCCACGTCTGGGAACTTGATGGAGCAGGTGTGCAGTGTGCGGACCAGCAACTGGCGATATTTGCCCGTATCCTCGTGCTCGACGTTGTGCGTCTTGGCCACCTCCTTCTGGAGAACCTGGACCATCTCGTTGATGTTGCGTGAATAGACTAAGTCCATGGCCAGGGCTAGCGTCTTGCGACGCACCTCAATGTCTGGTGCAGCCAGGACACGCAGCACATCCATGACCAGATCCTGCATGACCTTCTCCATATTCTCGTTCTCCTTCATGGCAATCAAACGGTCCAGCACAATAAGCTTTACATTGTTATCGCTTTCCTTGACAATCAGCTCAATGTAGCATCCGGCAGCTGCCTTTATTGCCGTGGGTGCCAAGGAAAGAGTAATGAGAGTGCCAGCGGATTCGTAGCGCACGGCATTCGAGGATGAGTTGAGCAAATTGTATATGCAGCGAATGAATCGCGAACGCTCTGCGGGATTGGCGTGACACACCTTATAGATGAGCTCGACAATTACCAGCTGGAGTATGTCGCCAAAGCTTTGGACCTGATCGATGCACGAGGCGAGATAATTAAGGGCACGTTCCTGGTCAGCATGCAGCAACATGAGGAAGGCATTCCGCTTGCACGACATGTCCTGCTGTGTGTCCAGGAAGCTGGCAATTAACTCAGGACCATCTGGCACTAGCCAATCAAAGTTTTTGTATATGGTGAATATGGCCAGGACGGCATTTCGACGGACATACGAATGACGATGGTCTAGGCAAGCCCTTATAGCTGGCATTAAAGGTTCCAGCAGCTCTGGCTCCTTCAGCTTGCACAGGAAACGGAGCGTGGAGCCACGTAGAAACTCATTCGGGTGTTGCAGATCCTAAAGAAATAGAGTTAAAACACCATGTGTCAGTTTACCAGATGGGATTGAACTCGCCATAAAGCTATAATACAGGTGTTCCATTCCGAGTTTGGTGAGTTCCTTATTTAAATTCACCTCGACTCTGTCTGTTCCCAGACTGTTGACAGTTTTTGGGAACACAATAAATATGGTGAAATAAACAACTCTATCTACAAACACCTTCTCGGATTGGAGCACCTGTACTTTTACACCATGAAACTCACCTTTCGATACGCATCGCATACGAGAATCATCTCTTGGAGGAGTTTCCCATCGGACGAAGTCTTTGGCACAATCTCCCAGAAGATGAGCAACAGCTTCTTGATTGTGTGATTCTGCACGGGCAACACAAAGCGTATGATGGTCATAATGAGACCCGGATAGCGCTCACCATTCAGCAACAGTTTGATTACTTTCTTGAGCGTCTCAATTTTTACATTCGTGTCGCCTTTTTCGAGGTCTTGCTTCAGTTGCATCTCGTTCGGCACCTCCAGATCCGGCGAGTTGATGATCGTGTAACACGGCACTTGACTCATCTTGGCTATAAGCTAACCAGCAATGCTGTCCACGATTTAACAGTTTAATTAATTGGTTATTTGTTTAATTTACTGCCGATTTATTTCTCTGTTTGCCAGTCCAACATGTAATTCACTTGACGTGTCATTCGTAGAGTTGTTGAAAAGATATTGACTTATCGACATATCGATATATATATAATTTCGTGTCGATATAGTTTTGTGACAATAAAATTGCTATCGATATTTTTAGGCGATATTTGTGTTTTTAAGGTGGCGCATTTTGCTTCGCAAAACAATCAAAAGGTGGCGCCACAGAACTGGACAAGTTTTCAGTTTTGGAAAATGCCATTTTGGCGCAAAACACTTAAAATTTAAAAATGGTTTATTATGAAAATTAAAATTAAACTTGCTATTAAGGCGAAATGAGTACATTTACTGTTACATCATGTGGGAAAAGGTACAGATTTTATTTGTACGCAAATCTAATCTGAATCCTAGAGATAACGCGACTATAGTTTGGGTTTTATTTCATGCCAATCAGAAGATAGCTTACTTCAGCATACTTAACTATAATATGCATAGCTAAAATAAGTGTCAATGTAATTTGCTTGCGACTGCACGTTGAATTTAGAAATCCCCAGAACGTCACTTGACAAATCTCATCGCTATGGGATGATGTTAGGACGAGCTCTGTTTTTAAATTGACCCATGATTACGTACTATGTATTGCATCTAAATATGTACATAAGTACTACAAATAGAGAGAACTATTGGGCATTCAAATAAAACTGCTTATATAGCACTAGTGTCACTTAATCGGTTCAAGTCGGAGCCCTCCCCAACAGCAGCAACAGCAATAACGACGACAATGACAACAAATGACAACAGCAATAAATAAAATACATAATTATTGCTCGGGCAAAAAAAATGACTCGCATACACCCACGTGCATATAAGTAGATCACTTTTGTGATCTTGTTTACTCAGAATATTCTAGTGAATTTCATTAAGGTTCGTTTATAAGCCGCCGCCCACCACAAAACCTGACAATTCGTTCAGTTCCCGACACCGCCTTGACCCCCGTCCCATCCTCTGCCCATCACCCGACTTGCATTTTAAATAGATCGCAAATTTATGTGCGAAAAGGGGACTGACATGGGGTGATTAGTGAGTAGTTATATTTTGTCTGATGTTAGGTCTACGAAACAGGTTCTGACGTCCAGTCCAACTAAATCAATTGCTAACCTTACTATATGCATGTATAATAATGGCAGGTCTTAAAAGATCAACTAGCGGGAGGTAGGCACAACCCGAAGGGGATTTTGAGGTTAGGAGTGTTTTAATAGTATTAAGCGAATGAACCAGACAAATTATAATAAAGGCACTGTTGTGGTTTAAGCGAATTTGCTTAGCGATAACCTGTTTTTATTTTATTTTATTTTTTTGTAGAACGAATCTGTGTATATATATCTATATGCTCGATTTAGAATTCTAAGAAAAAGCAAGAGATAATAAATAAGGCAGTTGATTTGAATAATGCATAATAGATTTCAGATTGATTGTGAAATATATAATTGTATAGATATGTGTGCAATTGGAAGAAGCGCACAATAATTAAGCCATTAATTCGAAATATTAATTTAAATTTCCATAAACAATTTGACTATTAAAACTATTAAGCTATAGATTAATGGAAAAACCTAGTTTTATTGTTTGCAAGACAATTTTCACAGGAAGATATTAAATTGAAATTATTTTACAACAATTAATAATTATCTAAATATATGGTATAAGACTATCCCATTTGTAGGTAAACTTAGGTAGTGTAGTAACTAGTAGTAGTAGTTTATGTACATTCTACCCAATAATTCATAATTATCTAAATGGTTTTAAACCAATTTCGTGGGTTAGCTTAAGTAGTATAGAACATTTTTCCTAACAATTCCTAATTATCTAAATGGTCTAAAAAGCTAAGCTAATATGGGACAGTTTACCCAATAATTCATAATTATCGTGGGTTCGCTGAGGTAATGTGGCACATTTCTCCCAAAGACCCATCTATCCAATGATTTTCCTCTTTGACTCTTATGGTAATCACACAATATGTTCTTCCCCTTTGAGTTTCAGTTTTATTGTTTTTTTTTAATTTAAAAAGTAGACTTATTTGATCGCAATGACTTTTGTTTAATGTTTATTTTTATACTATATATATAGCTATAAGTCTGGTCTGTATCCACACGTCCAGTGATTGTTGCGAAGCGCAAAGCAAAGTTGCGCCGGGAAGAACCAAACGATTGAGCAAAAGTACCTGATTCGTTTTTATATTCATATCACTTTGTTATACCCTGCATTCATAAAACGCCTTTAACGTGCTTACAGTGCTGGCTGGAAAACCGTTTTTATATAACAATTTCACTTCATTTTTTACTTAAGAACTACGGGAAGTGTAAAAATGAATTACTTTTCTAATAAGCTGAAGATTTATTAGAAGTTTGCGATAAGCGAAGGGCCTAAATAACATTCTTGTGTTATTTAAGGCAGACCCTAGAGGTTGTATAAAAAATAATGATATTCCTCTGACCATGTGTAACACCTTTATGTACTAGCAGGGCATCTGTTGGTCGAGCACACTCACTAAGATTGACCTTACTTGTTTTCTTTCGCGTCTGCCGCTTAATAAGAAAAGATCACCGGCAATCAAAACGTAAGCGGGTATATGAGAAAAAATGAAGAAAAAAATCAAAACAAAATAGAAGGAAACAAAACAGAATAAAGAAAATGAAAACAAAAAACGTGAACAAATATAATAAATAGCAAATAGAGAACAAAAAAAAAACAGCAAAATGTCGCGACTCTCATCACAAATCGCAACAACGACCCTTGGGGGCTTGGCTATAAAAAGCACCGGCCGGCGAGCTGAGCTCCACAGTTGAGTCAAAGCAACGATAATGTCTGTGACAATGACTTGGATTGTGCCCGCAGCAATGGTGCTGCTGCTGCTTCACTGCACCTCCGCCGAGGAGCCCATCTGTAAGCCGACATACATACATACAATATACAGATGCCACACTGATAGAAACATGGGTCTAAAACGTCGTGAAGATTTCTTAAAAACTATTTTTGTTTTGAACAACTCAACTTTAACAGAAAAATCAAGAACTGGATTCTTATTTTAAGAACACAATGATCTCGACACATTTCTTATAAGAATGGTTTGGATTTCTCCTCACAGAGCTAAGACCTTTTTGGTTCTTTCATTGCGCTCTTTAAATAAGAATCCTGTTCTTGATTTTTCTGTTGTGTTTTTTGGATCTCTAAAAGTTAAGTTGTTAAAAACAAAATATATTTTTAAAAAATCAGCCCGGTTTCTTAGATCCGTTTTAGCATCCGTGTAGGAATATCCTAGGATCGTCGAGACTAATAAATTCAATTGCATATCGTACAGATCGACTGTGTGTGCCTCAAATCTATTTCCAAGATTGTCAGAAGTTACTCGCTGATCCCTCGGAGGCAGGAATCCGCATGGAGTGCGTTGCTGGACGGGATCGGGTCGATTGCCTCGAGCTGATCGAACAGCGTAAGGCAGATGTGCTGGCTAGCGAGCCGGAGGATATGTACATGGCCTATCATCGCAAGAATGAGGATTATCGCGTCATTTCTGAGATACGCACAGAAGAGGGCAAAGATGGTGAGTTCTTCTATAAAATATACGAACTACAGTGATATTTAGTACTCCGAAAAGTAAAATTAATTTTTTTTGTAGAAAATAGATATCGTTGGGGGTCTTTTATTATTTTTTTTTTCTAAAATCCAAAATTTTAATTTTGTCAAACCAAATTTTGTGTGATCTATCGTGAAATAATACAGTCATGTTCTCATTGATTTTCACTTTTGACAACATTTTCGGAAGTGCATTTCTATTACTTGTTCCAGTTTTATTTCCGTTAATTTTTGAGAACTTAATTCACTTTGAGGTGATTAATTTTGAATCGTTAAAGATCAAATTATAAAAAGAATACATTTTATTAATTGAGTAAAATTTAAAAGTAAAGTGAAATAAACACGACTGATAGTAATTTAAATTGTCAAGTTTTATTGAAATATTCGCTACGAAAACTGAAAGATTTGATTTGATTTTCGAAACAATCCTTATCGCTAATGGCTAAACTTTTAAACATCCATAAATTATACCTAAACTGAAAATATTATGCAAGTAAATGTATGCAAGTGTATTAAATTTGAAATATTATTTAAAAGTTTGTTAAGTGTTCTTTTAACTATTATACTTCAAACAAGTTTCGGAAATTGCCTAAGCAGTAGCTGCTAAATGATACAATGCATTTTAATACTAAGCAGCCTACTTAATAATAGCTTGTCATTAAATCAGCCTAGTGAAAACGTCTTTTAAAAGCCCCTAAAATATATATGCAGTCAGTATCAGGTACTACTTGCACTATAAAAGAATTTCTAAAACCGATACCAAAATGTGTTCTCTTGTGATTGTTGCAACTTTTCTGCTGAATGATCAATATTATATTTTTTATTTAGCTTAAAATCCAAAGATTTCATAAATTCGATATGCATCCACATATTTCTATAGGATCTATACTATAAAATCTACAGAATTAACAAAGAACCGTTTAATGAGCGATTGCCACTTATCGCGCATCGATATATTTTTATCGTGTGCATTGATATCGATTTACAGTCGTTCAGCTTATTTTAACCAGCACCTAGGAATTAATTTAAGTAGAAGCATACATATGTACATACATATGTAGATTATTAACTGAAAGAGTTTTCTATATTTTGCAGCCAACTTCCGTTATGAGGGTATCATCCTGGTCAAGAAGTCATCCCCCATCAAGTCATTGAAGGAACTGCGAGGTGCCAAGTCGTGCCACACGGGCTTTGGACGCAATGTGGGCTACAGGATTCCGATTACAAAGCTGAAGAATTCACAAGTCCTGAAGGTGTCTGCTGATCCACAGATCTCGGCCACAGAGCGTGAGTTGAAGGCGTTGTCGGAGTTCTTTTCACAATCTTGTTTGGTGGGAACCTACTCGGCACATCCGGATACGGATCGTCTGCTGAAAAAGAAGTACGCAAATCTGTGCGCTCTCTGCGAGAATCCCACACAGTGCAACTATCCGGACAAGTTCAGTGGCTACGATGGCGCTATCCGTTGTCTTGACAAGGGACACGGTGAGGTGGCCTTCACCAAGGTGCAGTTCATCAAGAAATACTTCGGTTTGACGGGCAATGCTACAGCACCGCCACAAGAAGGCAAACCTGAGGACTTTGAGTATCTGTGTGAGGATGGATCACGTCGTCCAATAACCGGAGCGGCCTGTTCCTGGGCCCAACGTCCCTGGATCGGCTATATTTCCAATGAGCAAGCCGTCCATGGTACCGAGAAACTGCATCAGCTGCAATCGCGCCTGGAGCGCTTCTTCTCGAATGGTCTTCATGCCGAGAACAAAGATGCCGCCGCCCATTTGCTCATCCAGCCCAATGCTTTCTATCACAGCAAACCGGAGCCCGTTGATCCCAAGGTCTATTTGGAGCGTGCCGGCTACAAGGATGTCATTGAGCGTGATGGTAGCGCCATCCGCAAGATGCGTCTTTGTGTCCAAAAGGATACGGAGCTTTCCAAGTGCCAGGCTCTCCATAATGCCGCCTATGCCCGTGATGCTCGCCCAGAGCTCGAGTGTGTCCAGTCCACCGACTGCATTGAGGCCTTGGCCAGTAGTAAGGCTGATGTTACCGTTGTTGCAGCTGCCAGCTACGCCGATGCACGGACTCACAAGTTAATTCCTCTCGTTTATGAGCAGTTGCCGGCTGAGAAGCTTCTTGTGGCCGTTGCTCCACCCTCCCTCAACAAGGATGAACTGCAGAAGGCGCACATGTAAGTTGCAATTCTACATTTTTTTTTGTTTTTCATCATGCATCTAACTAGGAAAACCTATTAATTATAAAAATACTCAATACACCGAAACTGTTCAAACCAAGACAACCGCTTAGAAACCGATTCATATACAACGGTTAGTAACGGCTCTGTTTTTTTTGCCATTTACTTCATTCTGATTAGCTTATTCTTATGCTTATTCTTAATGAATCTGATCAAATTCCATTATTTCTGTGTGCCTTTGTATGTCATGTCTTTTCATCGGTTAGTTTCGATAAAAAAGCGAGGCTTTAAAATTTTGTGTGCACACAGGGCACCGTCAGTTTTTAGCAAAAGTCGAAAAAAGACGGTAAAAAGCCGACCGTGTGAATCTGGATTAAACGAAATTTATTGTCACTGAACAGTTATTAAAAATTTGGGTTTTGAAACTTTTAAAACAAATTTAGCTGTTTTTGGGAACCAAAGTAGAACCGGTAACCGTTATAAAGCCGATGTAAAAAGACTTGGCGTAACCCTTAGCTACAATCCGGTACTGAATTCTGAAACCTTTGTTCGCTTTGGTTTGAATACCCTCGTTTAACTCATATTATTTCTATTTATAGAAAATACGATTCGAACTGCGAACGTGCTCGCCTCAGTGCCGCCCTCCTGAACAAGCGTCGCAATTTGGATTGGTGCAACATTGTGCCCAGCACGGAGGAGCAGCTACTGATTGTGTCTGCCGATGAGCTGGAGAAGCATAAGGATTGGCAATTGGTCTGCCCCACTTTGGAGCGTCGTCCGGTCACCGATTTTGCCACTTGCAACGTAGAAGTTCAATTGCCACATGCGATCTTTGCCCGCGCCGATTCCACTACCGTCGAACAGGAGACCATCAAGCATCTGTTCTCCCTTATTTCAGAGAGATTTGGTGATCATGGCAAGCTCGTTGATGTCTTTGCACTATTCCACGAATACCAAAAGGGCGAGCATAATGTCATCTTTAGTGTAAGTATTTCTAGGGATACAAAACCTAATCTACCTCCTTGTTAATCTGTAATCCTTGCTCTCTTGCAGGATGATGCCTCCGAGTTGGTCACACAGCTGAAGGGTGATTATCAGAACGAGCATATCTACAACGAGCTCAAGTGCGATGGCAATAAGATTCCCAAACAGTAAGCCGTAGTGAGCGTGCCATCAGCGTCTCCATTATAAACTATACTTATGGATATGCATACTATTTTTTTTTTCTTCTGAATATACATACGAGAAAATTATAAAAAAAAAAACTGTTTTTGCTTTTCATCTCTCAAATGTGTTCTGCGGATCTATTGATTGTTATATCATAACGATCCTTCAAAAGTTAAAAATTGTAATACATACTTTAATCTTTAAAGTAAACTTGCCGACTATTCTTGGCTGTGTTATTATTTTGCTGGAAAGTATCCTGATATTTCTTTTGAGGATCCAACTTTAATACTAAGCTTATATATTCCTCCAAAATTATTAGTACTTTAAAATAGATTTATATATGATAAGTCCTGCAGTCTCGGAATCATAGAATTTCCAGACTAAAGTGAAGTTTCCAGTGGAGAGTGTGAAAGAAAACTGTTAAAAGAGAGAATTCCTGGGGGAAAACGGATATTCCCTGTTGTAATGAGAGAAAGTTGAGTTTTTCCACCGACTTTAACTCATTATAAAGACTTGACGCAGCAAATACCCAAATGTTTTCTTAACAATATCGAAAAGCAATTTTTGTGAGTTGTTCCACGAGAAAATCCTTCTGAATCCAAACAGAATGGCAAAGATTCTTCATTCCTTGAGGTTGAATACTTGCAGTCCGCAAAAGTTAAAAACTCGTAATTAAAATCGATATTTTTTATATTTATTAAAAAAAAATACACTTTCTATTTATTTGTTGGGCAAATGGAACCAATTCGCTAGTGTATATAGGTTTACGTATATATATATATAAGTTACACAAATATATATTATATGTATGTATGTATGTATATAGATTTATATATTTGTAAATGTAAAATCGAAAAAAAAAGGAAATCGCACATTTCTCACATGTTGCAACACGTTGGAAAGAAAAGCTGCAACGATCCTTTAGGTATACCGAGTAGACCTGCCACATTTTGAGGCAGAGCGATAAAAACAGCATTGAAAATTCGTTGATCCAAACGGGGTGGATGTGAAGAGTAGGAGGAGGCATAGACATAGACGAGGACATAGATAGAACAATGCTTAGTCCGAAACATCACGTAATTGTTGTTTCTCTGTCGTGGACTCGGCACCGCTGCCGATCTCCTCCTCCTCGGAGTAATCCTCGTCGTGAGTGTGAGTGACTACAGTGGGCGTAGATGGGCGTGTGTGGACAATGGAACTCTGTAAATAAGGGAGAAATTAAAGCGGTTTTCGGTTACATGGAACCCATAAGAATTTCGAATATTTGTTCGGTATACAAAAATTTCAAATTCTATATAATTTTTAAAAAATGGAACGATTAAATGGTGTGTTTTTGATGGTTATAGGGAATTAGGAATAGCTGATAATAATTAACAGCGCAATTTGAAATAAAAATTTTTTGGAAACAGGCTTTTTCTCATATTTTTGCAATTTTTCCCCTAATTTGAATATACTAAGAAGTAAAAATGTTCTTTTCTTTTTCTTCTTTTCGGTTCTTTTTAATTAAATAGGAAAACTCAACTTTGCTAAGTAGAAATAAGTTAACGTTTCAACCTTTCATTTATTAATTTACTTGATCTGACGGTCAAATTTCATTAAAATTTCTATATAAAAAGAAAGGGCATTTTCACAGCTTTTCTTTCATAGTTGATAACTATGAAATGTTGTCAAGATTAAATACTGTGCCCGTACTTCATACCAGGGGTGGGCACTGCACATGTGTACATGTGAGCATTTTGAGCCTTTCCCCTCTAGCTAGTGTGTCCCTACCCTCTTTGCGGCTAATAGTTGTGCATTGTGTCTGTCGACTTTTGTGGACGCCGCTGTGAGCTGTTCGTGAGCAAAGAAATAGATGTTTGAGCTAAGTCCTGGTTGGGTATATGTCGTACCCACCCCTGGATTAAACTATCTATTAAAATTATAACTTTATTTAAAAAGTACCGTCTTTATACTTAGGTCAAGGCCTTATCAGCCCATTTTCTCGTGTTTCCTCAGCTTGCTCTTCTCCGTTATTAGTTATGCTTTTTTATGTTTGTCTTATCAATTTCTTTCCCTAATTACTAATTAATAGTTGGTTTCTTAATTTTGATGATCATATTAAATGCTTCCCAGTTTTGTTTTGCTAATTTATGTTTCCAATTAGAAATCCGATTACTTACAGCACGATGCAAATCCTTGCCATCCTTGACAGGAGTAACCGTTGCCGAGTTATTGCTGATGGGAATCGGTTCCTCTACGGCTTTTACAGCCGAGCTGACTTTGGATGCGGTGCTGCTGACGCTGCTGGAGCTAGCATCCTCTAGGGCTGCGGAGGAAGAGGATGATGCCGTTGCCGGAGGAGGCTGATGGGCCTGATCGTGAGCCACTGTGGATTCGTGGGGCAGCAGCATGGCCGGAGCACGGAACATATAGGAGAAGGGGTAATAGATGAGATTGAGCAAGGTGGCAGCATAGACATCGGCATATCGGACCACCTGGCTGGAGAAGAAGGTCTGGCGTGAGCCCGAACGGAATAGGGAGCCCATCATGCCATAGGACATGTCCATCTTATGGGTCACATCCCTAATGCAGGTGCGCAACTGCGATATGTCCGGCTTGACCTTGGCACTCGAGTCCAGATCACGATAAAGATCACCTAGCTTAATATCCAAATTCTGGAGCTCAGCAAACAATTGACACTCATCCGTCCACACATGCAATTCCCGCACCAGCTCTGGGACAATGAGGAACGTGCGCCAACCGCGAATCTTCTTCGATTTGAGTATATCCCCAAAAATGTGATCGCCCACATAGAGTACATCCTTGCCTTTGGCATTGATGAACTTGGTAAACAGTTCACACGATCCCCCAGAATAAACCTGACCCGGCTGCAATGGCCCAATGTGTGTACCAATCTTCAATCCACCCGTCTTCGTGTCCACCTGTCGCAACACGGTCCCTTCATCGAAAAACAGCGGCTTTCTGGCATCCACTACGATCACATCGAAGTAACTCTTCCAATCCCGATGAGGCTCATCTGCATCGGCTCCATGCGGAAAGTCAAACAGATAGGTCATTATCTCATTTGTATACGTGTAATCGCTGTTTGTCAGCATAAAGAGTTTGGCTCCCGATTCCCGAATACGTGACAGGACCGTAGGTAGGCGCTTGTCCTTCTTAACATAGTACGCCATATTCTGCAGAAGGAAAGAGAAAAGGTTAAGTTGTAGTAACTTTAAGTTTAAAATTATCTATAAAATAAAAATATATTTGCAATTAAAAATTTGCAAATCTTAAATAAATATTTTAGGAGCTATAAATGATTTATAGTAATTATAAAAATACGTTTTGGCGGATATCCATAGTACTAAAATGAGAGTTTAGGTGAATTTAAAGCTAATTTATCATGTGTCATTCACATTGAAGTATTTCGTTAAAATTTTGGCTCAAAACTAATAATATCGATCCATGAGATAACCACAATTATGTTTTTGGCGATATTTTTAGACCACATACATATGTTTTCAAACACAGATACATACGTTCAATAAGTGCCAAATCTATAAATTCTACCTTATAATTCGTTTATTTTCGATTCGATTCGGATTTTTATCGTTACATATTTTTATATTTATTGCTGAATGCATTGCTTTGACAACTATATGATACTGTATTCTGATTTCCTCTCAATGTGGTCAGAATGTATAAGACTTAACCAAAAAATCTGTGTGTTTGAATATTATCTATATTGATCTTTATTGGCAAACCAGTTGCTGTAAAACATAATACACGCGTAGATTTTCAATAAAAAAACGATTGATATATATAACCATATCAATCAGACACAATACGGAAAATCAAGAGAGTAATAGTACAATTGATGAAGGTATGTACTTTCTTTCGATGGAATCGTCGGAAGTCCGAACAGAAAAAACTGAAGAAAACAGTTGATCATCTTTTCTCAAGACTAAGACATCGGACTACTAAGACTACTCGGAATGGATGAAAACAAGCAGAATTAGTTGGATAACTCACCTGAGTCGTACGACGTTTCAGATCGCCATCGGAATGCACCCAATCGACGGCTCGACGCACGTCCTGGAAAATCGACTTATAGGTAAATAGAAAATCACCAGCCTTGATTCCGCGTTCAACGCTGTAGAGTATAGAGAAAGAGATAAATCGATAGGGTGGATAGAAAACAGATATCCAAAACTTTACGATCAGGTAGACTGAAAGTAAGGATTTGATTGATTCAACATTTAACTTACCGAACAAAATCGCTGCTATTGGTAAAGAAATCAACGAGACAGGCCAACAAATAGGTTTCTGGCAAATTGAATAGGGTGTTCAGTACATAAACTCTAGACTCATCTAGCTTGAGAAACTTATTCGGATACAGTTCATACACCTGGTGACTAAACGAAAAAACAATTGTTACATAATATTCAATTTGGAAATAGATTTTGGAACTTACTGCTTGATGAACTCAAAGCCATGCACACAGACCAGAATGTTCCCATAGGCATCTACCTTCAAGAGATTGCCATAGAGAGTATCGAACCATAGACCACGGACTGGAAATGTTGGATCATATTCAAACTGCAATATCTCCTTGGGATAACCCATGTTTACCAGCCGCTCCTTGACCAAATTGAATCCCAGCTGCTCATATTGCGGAGATTTGTATTCTGAAAATGAAATCCAAATTTTAATTATCTTATGTTTCTAAAGTAAAGATAAGTGTACACACTCACCAGCCAATGTATAGTCCATATCGAACCCATAGTACTTAATGTTTTCCAAATGCAGTGAGCGATTTACAAAGACTCTGAAATAAAAGAAAATAGAAAATAGTAATGTTAAATTTGTATAATATTATATATAAAATTATTCAGCATTATAAATTCTGAATTTTGAATTCTGTTTTTGCAATTAACGCCCAATACAACAACAAAATTGAAGTTCTAAAAAAGCGGCAAACAATAAACGGTGTCTCAGACTCGATTGCAGACTTGTCAGATTCACTCGAAAAAAAATTGAAGCTTGGCATGGACTTTTTATTTTTTTAAAAAAGTATTCTAAATGTTTTCAGATTGAAGGAACTAGGCCCGCATAAGGGCTACAAAGACGATACATATTTTAAAAGAATCCGCTTAAATTAATTACATCGATTTGTTAAAAAAATCATTCTTTACTTTAATAAAAATAATTTTTATTAAATTTTCGGCTTTTAAAAAGTGGTGCGTGATTTGAGACAAAAAACTTTTTGGTGCATACTTTTAGGCTTTTTATTATTTGACCTAGTTACTCTCAAAAGTGAGGCATCCAGAGCTGTCGGGTTTTACGGTTTCACGTTTTTTAGAACTACAATTTTATTTCTGGATTGTGCGTATATGTTGCATAACTAGAACTAGAAACGTTATGGAAACGTCTATCAATATATGATTTAATCCCTAAATGTAAATTAATTTGCGCTGCTAACTGTACAGTCAAAGGTATTCTCATTGTCAGATTTTCGATTGACACGCCAAGTTATTCGAAAATATGGTTTGTACTTCAACACTTAAAGGAGCTTAATACAGATTTAAATGATTTCTATATCGAGCCAAGGAATCTATTAAGAGCTCTCATAAAAGTTAATTCGGTAGTTGTGATTATTTTATATATATGCATTTCTTAAATATGTACGTGTATGCATATTTAAACAGCCATTGACTCGTGTCGATTGAGTTTTCTTATCGCAAATTGCAAAACACAACTCAATCCCCTTACGGGTCAAAAGTTTATCAAATCGCATTGAAAGTGCAGTGCAAATTGCAATTAAATAAAATGAGAATGAAAATGAAAATGAGACTGAGAGCGAAATCAAATCAAATCGAAGTGACATTTAATGATTAAACTATACACATAAAAATAAATTACTGAGAAAATATTTTAAATGGATCCTTGGTCAATGCTTATTTCAAGAACTCAATGTGGTTGCCCACAGTCTGCACTGTGACCAGCAATTAGTGTTAAAAAAAGAATTATTGTGGGCGTCGACACGCCCCGCCGGCTGGTCACTGACAGCTCTGTGTGGCAGAGACACGCCCACTGGCGATGTCTCTCTTTGCGGCAAAACTCATTAGCAATCGAGTTGTTAGAGACGACGGCTCACTTGCTATTTTGTGGTTGCTCTCACACATGTAATGAGCTTGTCAACTTATGTAAGCAACTTGTCTAAGCTTACAAAAGCGTTTTGCATTATTTAAATAACAGCAAAGTTCATTAATATTAAGTATACGTTGTCATTCAGCGCACACTTTTATTTAATTAATGGTTAAGCAAATCCTAAGTTTAATGATATTAAGTATACGTAAATGCAATCAGATTTGTGCTTTCTTTTGGGTCGGTTCTTAGTGTTATTTTAAGCACATTCATTTAAATAAAACCTACTAATAATGATATTAAGTATACGTAAATTCAGTTAGATTTTAGCCTTCTCTTTTATATCTTGCCTTGATTAAGCACATTTAATCTAATAAAAGGCAACTTTAATGATATTAAGTATACGTAAATTCAATCAGATTTGTGCTTTCTTTTGGGTCGGTTCTCAGTGTTAATTTTAATTTTTATTGCACTTATATTTATATCCTTTATTACTAAGCACATTCAATTTAATAAAACCTACTATAAATGATATTAAGTATACGTAAATTCCATCAGATTTAACCTTTGTTTTGGGTCGTTTTCAGTGCTAGTTTTAATATTTTATCGCTCTTATATATCTTGCTTTGATTAAGCATATTGAATCTAATAAAAGGCAAGTTTAATGATATTAAGTATACGCAAACTCAGTTAGATTTGAGCCTTCTGTAGACTTGCCTTTCAGTGTAAATTGTTATTTTCTCAATGTGCTTAAAATCTGATTAGATTTTGCTTGTGCAAGCATATTTCAAGTTCGGTTTCTCTCAGCTGTTTTTTATATTTGGACTTTTCGAATTTTTGTTGTACTATTTGGCAGACACACTACTATTTGTGTGTGCCTGTGTGTGTGTGCATTTATTTATTTTGTTGTCCCTTTTCCAATTTGCTTTACTTGAAAATTTGCCAAATAAGCGAAAAGTTGCATCCTTGTCACTGCTGCTGCCTCTGCCACGATTGTTCTTGTTGTTGTTGTTGTTGTTGTTGCAGCTAGGGACGCTTGTTGTTTAACCCAAATTCGAACTAAGTGCATAAATCTCACACACACACACACTTATAATAACACACCAACACACCCAGCAGGGTGGGGTCAAAGAGTAAGAGAGATGAAATATTTGCAAAATCCGCTTAAAAAATGTATAATTATTAATTTTACGCTCAGGCGACGTTGCCAATTTTCAATTTATGTGCTGCTGCAAATTTCACAGACAACACTTTTCCCCTCTACACTTTTTTGATGAGCTTTGTATTGAGGAAATACAATTAAAAGGAAAATACAAATATTAATCGGACATCAAATGTCGCCTGTTGAACTTGGGATTCTCTAAAAATAGCACTAAGTGTAAATAAATTGTCGCTAATCTTACGATCTCATTTTGCTGATTTTCTTGATTGCTTATTTTTGTCACAGACTGCGCCTCAATTAATAATATTAAATGAAAATTTGTATTTATATTTTTATGAAAATACGCAGCAAATTGCAACGCCATAAATCGTTGGATTTATTTTTGTAAACGTTGCGCGATTGCAATAATTAATTAAAGCGATATAAATATGCTTGCAAATATGCAGAGCTAAATCGCATAGAACAGACTAAGAAAGAAAAAACATTTCAACAACAATATTAACAAATCTAAGTGTCTTGTTTATTTATTGGCTTAATAGATTTATACGAAATTTTCATTTTTATTTGCATGTGCGATGCACTTTATTTATCTGTTTACTTTAAAACAAAGAATCATTCAAATTTACCGAGATTTCTATATGTTTATCTTGTGCTTTATGAGAAAATTGGGTAATTTTTTAGCAAATTGAAAAAATGTTTATCACAACTCTAAAATACTCAAAGTTACAGAAATTGGTTATTTGTCGAATAAAATATAGTAATTTACAATAATAACTTAAGGAAACTGAAGCAAACTGTCTTTGATTGAATCATCTCTATAACGATATAATGATATAACATAAGTCCATAGTATTCCATTATAAATGTTCTCTTCTCGTCCTATATACTTCTTAACATAACACATATTTGTATGTATATATTAAAATACATATACTCTCAATGAAATGAAAAGTTAGTGTTACGATTATTATTCATCAATTGCATATACTAAAGGTTTTAAAGGGCTTTCTTAATTGGTTTGGTTTAAATTTATAAGTAATTTATAAGCTAGGTATTCAACCATTTGATTATATGGTTTCTAATGATTCTTAAAATTAAGATACGGATTTCGAATTCCATACTTCTATGATAGTCAAAAGCCTATGCATTCCAGCTTTATTCATTGTCTAGCAATAAGAAGTCCTTCAGTTTAAGTATCTAAATCAATGCAAGGCTATGACCTTAAGTAGTGACTAGGCAGCGATAAATTTGTATGAACATATATTCAAAATACTCCATAGATTTTGCTCATAGTTTTGAATGTTATTGTTGATGTATTTTTTTTGGCTATTTTGATTTGGTTTTTATGGCCCTTGACTGATTGTCAAAAACGTGGCAAATACGCACCAACACATACAATAACAACGTGTATGTATCGAATATGTATGTGAACGTATTTTGGATTGACAACAACATTGCGTATGAGTAATATTTATGGTTCAGTGTAGAAAGTCACAGGCCAACAAAGTGGTGCGATTGATTCTGTTTTATTGTTACGTCAATCGTAAACTCAAAACATTGTTATTCAAATTGTGGATCAGCGATCGATCGAGTGAGAAAATGCGCAATCGATTTTAAATCTTGTTATTCCAATTTTAATATTTATAGTTCAATATATATGTATTATTGTTATGCTGCCTGATAAGGCTGCAGTCTCAACTCATTATTGAATTGCATCAGCAAGCAAATCGTTCAAATTTTGTTATAAAGATTACGAATTTATATAAATATAAATTATATTCTATATATAAAATTATATATATTTTATGTATGTTCTATGTATGTATATTTTGTACAGCAGAAGAGGTCTATGAATGCTCGTTTCCCATGCCATTTGTTGTTACTGTAGATTGGTATTTTAATTGGAATGTTGACATTTGCATTGAACATTTGTATTTGTATTTGTTCTTTCTTTTTGTTTTTAATTTTGATGCTCTTGTTTTTGTATAGCCTAACAAATTTAACACGACATTTTTGTCAAGTGCATTGGCATCGTCCATACGAGATAATATTTAAGGAAATACTCAAATTTAAGAAATCTTTGTTCTTTTATTAGCTCTTTTATACTGAAAAGCTAAATTAGTTTTTACCAGGCTGAGAAGTAACAATTATGAGTTTAATCAAATCAAAAATTATCTCGATGGTTGATAAAATATCATATCTACATTTTTTTAGATGAGGGAGGTATCCTGTAAACAGGATAAACTTTTAAATTATATTTTTATCATTATAATCAAAAATAAAAGTTAGTTAATTAATTATAAGAATTTTAGGGCTTCTGGATTTGACTGACTAGTAAAAATATATTATTAATTTAACTAGAGTAGACAAAATTAATTATGCTTATTATTTAAAATATTTTATTGTTTTTTTAAGTTAATATGTATCTTTGTCGCACCTTAAACTGTACAAACTGATGTGAAAATATGTGTCTTTGATTGGCATAAACAGCTTAATCTGTCAAACTCTCTTTCTGAATATGTAAATCGATCTTGGTGTCTATCAGAGTTGGAAATACTCTGAAGTGTATTTCATATTACATTAATAAACCAATTTAAATTACATTTTGAAAGATAAGTATTGTATGAAATGGAAATTTTCATAACAGTCAGATGAAACTGAATCAAAGCCCACAACATTGGAATAAATCTGATCATAGGGTTTCTCTTAGTCGATAAGAGAACATAGAAAATCACGGAATTAGCTAGATCAATAAGTTTAACAAATTAGCTTAAATTATTAAGGTGCAGTTTGTCTCATTTGGGATTGTTTTATTTCACAATTTGTTTCTAGTTTTCACACTTACGAATTAAGCGGTTGTTGCATTGTTGTTTTCTTTTTGTTATTGATGGTACAGTTGTTATTATTGTTATTGTTGTTGTTACTTGGCAGTTGCAACAACACTTGAGGTTGCTCAATTGTTGTTGTCTTTGTTTACTCTGTTAGTTGACTATGCAACTTTTCTTTGTAAGAATTTATTGTTGTGTTGTTATTGGTATTGCCACTGTTGTTGTTGTTGTTGTGCATTGTACATTGTTGGCTATTATTGTTGTAAGAAGGATTCTAGCAGCTGTAGTCGTTTGTGTGCTTGGAAACTTAAGCAGGACACGATTTAAAGAAGAATTGCATTCTAGTTATAAATAGTATATCTTTTACAAAAATAAGTAAGCTTCTTAACAGTTTGTACCCAAAACGGAGATTAAGCTTAAACAATTGTAATACAATTTTTAAATTTGTATTTTCCAAGCTGGGAAACACCTAACAATAAACGTATTTTAGGATCGACTCGTTAAAGATGTTTTAAGCAACTTTTTGATTCACTTATTAAAAGGTTTTTATAAATTCATACACATAGATACTAGAACAATAAATTCCCTTTAATCATTCAACTTGAAAGTAGTTTTAAATATTAATATCATATTTAAAAATTGGCTTATAAATACAAGTGCTTTGGAACTAAAAATTAACAGCTTGAAACTGTTGTCTAATGGTTTTGAAATTGGTTTTTATAAAATACAAGTAAAAGGTTCTCTTTTGAGGATTTAGGTTCATATTGGGAAAGCATTTGCATTGAGATATACAAATACAATAAATGTTTCTTATAAATTCAATTAATTTTAAACAATTTAAAACAATCTTTTAAATATGTTGACAGGATTAAACAATCCATATACAAAAGCATGTACGTATTATTTTTGATTCTTATCGTTTTTCTTGAAAACTTTGCTTTAAAAAACTCATTTCGGAAGAATCCAATCAAAAAGTAAATTTAATAAATCACTGGAATTCAGTTTCATATGCATTCGAAGTGGACATTGACAGATAAATAGGTAAACCAACATCAATAATATGCAAAATGACAAGAATTCAAAATCACAAACACTTAAAAAAAAATACTTTTTGCAATACTTCAATGTCACATGTAAACTATACTAGATGTGCTCTGAAAATCTGAAACAAACCGCAAAGTGCACTTTCAGCTACAATTAAGATTCTATCCCTTGGCAGTTTTATTGTTGTTGTCTTGATTCTGGTCAAAAGCAAGTGTGTGTAAACAGAAAATTGATAGCTAGACGCTTACGAAAATGTCATCGTCCCCATCAACCATGTCTTAGCCCGAAGGGCAATCCGATAAACGGCATGCAGAGAGACACAAGGAACAAGGAACAAGGAACACGGAACACAGGACAAGGAACGAGGATGTCAGGTGGCAATGGAAATGGCGATGGCGACAACTTGGCAGAAAGCAAGTTTGTATCGCAATTGCAAATACTGTTGCGGTGTCTGATTTGATCCAGATGAACCAGGATAATGGCAATCTACGCCACAGTTGCCAATTACATGTGCCATGGAAATGGACATAGACAATGGACATGGTCAGCACATGGTCACTTTAGGAAAATATCACATAATGTACACATACTCGTAACACACCACTCCACACATACTTTCCTGTGTCTGCAATTGTGCTATTGTCCAATTGTCCAATTGTCGAATTGCCAGGGCCATTGTAGCTGTTTGACTATCGAAAAGCTCATAATGCATCATATACGGTCACCCTAACAACAGACACACTATGTTTGTGAATAATGCCAGCAACATTTTACAGTTAACTGAGCCATAAAATATTTTACAGTTATAAACATTAAATTTATTTCAGCTTTCAAAAGGGAAAGAATACAAGTGTTTTCCTGTGAAATGAATACAATTTTATACAAGTTGAAAGTCAATCACTTTTTCTCACATAACTTGAAGCTTTCATGTGCTTTCATTTTAAACCAACTTAATATGTGATTAATTTCTTGATTGATTGATACATACATTTCAGCAAAATGCTCTTTAAAACTTTAATACGATTTAAAAAGAGAAAGAAAACTAGTGTCAAATTTTGTGGTGAGTACAACTTTAAGGGCCGATTTCTCATCTTGCCGTTAACCTTAAAGGGAGGATCAACTTTAGATTTTGTTCTCTTAGCGGCGGGTTTATCTTACCTTTAAGGTTAATGGCAAGACGAGAAAACGGCCCTAAGTGAGTTGAAAGTCAATCAGATTTATTTAAGCTTTTAAAAGAGCTTTTTAATATGTGCCTTATTGTTTGATTACGCTTTCAGTTTAAGATGCGAGCTTTTGCCGTCACAGTAATAAGCTGTGAAATAAAAGCTTATGCTCAGTTTTACATTTCATTTGCTTTTCGAATATAACTTTAATGTGCTTTCAAAGGTAAGATATTTCTAGTATTATATAAATAGTATAAATCAATTAGTTTTGCTTTATTTTGATAATTATTTTTTATTATTATGCTCTCTGCTTTCATAGTTATAATATATGATATAAAATTTGGTTGATTGTTTTCAGTTCAACATTTTCTTGAATTTTGGAATAAATCTTAACTGTGTTTTCATTGCTGTTTGCTGTTAAAGCAAATAATAATTATTAAATAAAATAATAAACTCTTGACTTAAGATACATTTCATGTATTGCATGTATTCAAATTTGCAGCAATAAGTCATCTTCTTTCTCTAATTGAGCTAACATTGTAATAAAATTCAATTAGTTGCTTTATTATGCAATTTATTGATGTGCATTCAAAAAAAAATAAAACAACAATCCAATTTCATTAAATTGCATTAAAGATACAAATGCATTTTGGGGCAATTTTCATACAACTAATGCAAACAATTGTGCACAAAAGAAACTTGGTAAGAATTATTAGTTGGCTTTTAGTGATGTTCTCGTATGTCAACAGAGAATTCTTATTCAACAAGAGTCACGTGGATGTCACGGACAACGCTGCGTATGCGTCATAATTCACATTGTTCTTAAATTGAGTTGAATTTCAGTTTGAAGTTTATGTTTCCCTTTGTCAATGACAGTATCATTAAATGCAGTTTGCAATTCAGAAATTCAAAGCTGCCTTCGAGAATTGTTGTTATTGTCGTTGTTGTTATTGTCATTGTTGTTATTGTCGTTGTTGTTATTGTCGTTGTTGTTATTGTCATTGTCATTGTTGTTGTCGTTGTTGGACACGTGTAAGCTGCACGAATCTTGGATCAACTGTCTTTCGTTTACCTGTGCTCGTCAGATGCACAAACACACAGCACAGCAAGCAATTTGAGCTGCAACTTGTCAAAGGCAGCTGCATCAGCAGAAATGACCAGCTGCCCAGGGCCATCCATTTTATTGACCCAGGAGATAGTCAAAGACTGTTTTGATAAAAAAGGCATGAGACAAATATAAATTCTGTGAAAATCTGAGGGGATTTTCAACAGCAAGTCATGCAGAACTATGTAAACGATTTATTACAAACTATTTTAGTACCAAGAATTTCAGCGCTATGGTAAAAGATAGAAATTTTCTATTGAAGTCAAAAATCCTATATAATCAAAGATTTCGATGAGGACATCAATAAATTATTACAGATTCAAAAAGCTAAGTAGTAATTTAAGACTTGGATTCTTCGATTTTAATAGCAAGTTATATAACTAAATGTAGTACAAGTCAAGTACAAATTTCTAATAAACGAAATTGTTGAAAATTTATAAAGTTCTAGTTTTTTTAAGGGGAGAAGGCTTCTTTTTACTCAGTGTATACCTTTTATACAAATGCAAATTGCACAAAATTATCTCAAAAACACTTAAAACTTCACTTTATAGACATCAATAAATTCTATCGAATAAAGTTTAGTTCATCATCTAATAAGCAAATCTCTCGTCAAGGCCTCAAGTCCTTTTTTGTTGTTTTTTGATTCATTGCAAACTTCACACATTTGGCAAAAACTCATCCAACTGAAGTATATTGCAATTTGCAGCATGTATGATGATTCAAGGTAGGAAAGCGCTTTATTCAATTAGAACCCAGAAAACCCCATTCGAATTCCATTTAAGCCCCAAGGCTCAAGCAAATTGAATTCTCGAACAAGGTCAGGGGCAAAGGCAAACACCAGGAGGAGAAGGAGGAGCTGACAGGAGTTGTGATGTTTCGGTAACTTTCAGGAAATGTGTATGTGCTTCCAATTAAAATCCAAATTACAAACAAACACATCTACCGTACTGTGGGTAACACAGCTGAAGGTCTAACCCTGATGGGTTGGAGGGGTAAAGAGAGTGGGATGAAGAAGGGGAAATGAGAAAGCATAGACCTGGGACCTGGGACCACTTACTGGCCACATGCGCATCGGTGGCGGCACAATTGGGCGATAATTGACTTAATAAGCATAACCACAAAACCAAATAGCCCAACAAATATAAACACATACGCACAAACAAACACACACACACACACGCACAAACACACACACACGTACACACAGACACATACATATGTGTAGTATATGGGAACATGTGACAGTAAGAGCTGCAGGAAAACCATTTACTCTGGCCAACAAAAATTGGAAAAGAGGATAAAACTGGTTTCCTTTAGTGTCCGACAAGTGTGAAAAACCAAATAAGATTAAAGACCAAAAGGATAAACGAATTAGGCCAGAGAGCAATTGATGGAGGACTAGGAACAATAGAACCAACTAGAAAGTAGAGAATAAAGACTAGAGTAAATATACCAGTAGACAAGTAGCAAGGAAATGAGAGAGAAAACAACGATAGATTTAGAAAAACACACCTAAAGTAGATAATGAAGGAAGGATAACAACAAAATAGAAAGTAGATAAAAGTCTATAAGAGGAATACAATGGAAAGAAAGAGAGAACTGAATTGAGTCAATGTACTCAAAAGTATATCAAAAAGGAATGGAAAGCTGAAAGTAATAAAATAAGGTAGTTTACCGTTATTTTGAAAACAGAGTTTGACTAAATTATAAAGCAACTGAAAAGCTAAATTACAAAACAAAATAATACTTTTTCAATTTATTGGCCATAATTCAAATATCGATCTGTATGTATTTACAAATGTATGTAGACTGCTTGGTTAAGATACTTAAGTATCCACTGAGCCTCTCCGAAAGTATAGACTTATGGAATTCAAATACTATATATATATATATTAACTCTGGTACTTTAAGAGAAAGATTGATAAAATATACACTCTGCACCCTAAAGTATTTCTGCACAACTAATTAAAAAACTTTATCGGTTATATAAAAATAAGTTTTCGATTCAACGAGATCTTTTAAATTGTAATTTTAGTTTATTTATAAAAATGAATTTCGTTTTACTTCTAATGACATTTTTGTGGTCTGGTGTAAATAAATATATACATATTTATAAATTATTTTGGATACGAGTGTACAAACTATTAAGGCTTTAATGCTTTTATCCCCAAACAAAGTAAGGGGGACCACAAGCTGTGCTCTAATCGTTAAATCAAGACATCAACATCAACATCAAAAGCACAACACAATGCAAACAAAACACAACACAGTGCAATTTAACACACACACGCACACACATCAAATAGTTGGAATCCTTTTCCTTGCAAATATTATTAATATATTGTTTGAT
The DNA here is from genome assembly GCA_035043265.1 of Drosophila testacea. Taxonomy (NCBI): domain Eukaryota; kingdom Metazoa; phylum Arthropoda; class Insecta; order Diptera; family Drosophilidae; genus Drosophila; species Drosophila testacea. The sequence continues at coordinate 259,893 of JAWNND010000931.1, forward strand.
ATTATTTTTTTTTCGAAATTCGCGTCGTCTGTCGTCGTCCAAACTGCACTTGGAGCGAAACCAAACTGAGGCAAAATTTGCTTTAAAAAAAAAAGGCACTCGTAGATGATGACGACGACGTCGACGACCTGTTCTATCTATGTAGAACTTGTTTACCCCTGACCAGAGATCACTAAAGTTAGTCGAAAACTATGTGGGCAGTGCTCACAGTTTGATGGTGCGTGTGACAATTTTTTGTGAGTATAAAAAATAAATATTAACAAAAAAAATGAAAATGAGAATGAGCAAAAAAAAGAACAAACTGCTCGCACTTTCAATTTTCAAACGGCGGACCATTGCGTGTGACCTTGGGTCAGTGATAGATTAGGAATGGGGGAGAGTTGCTGCCTTTTTGGGCACACTGTCCGGCTTGTCAATTGATTGAGGGCGGCTTAGCATGTGAATGGCGGGGTTAATTAGACAGCAAGGGCTGCCAACCCTCAATACACATAACGGTAACATTATGCCACCCCTGCGAGATCAAGCCTCCTCTGATTGTTGTTGTTCTTGTTGTTGTTGTTGTTACAATTCACTGGATGCTGTTGAATTCGTTTGGAAAAGGCCTTCAAGTAAGCGGCATAACACTGATTGCTCAAATAAATAAAGGTTAATTAAATTGTTGCTCATTTTTGCTGTTTTCACTCTCACTTAACAGAAGGGAAGCATCCCCAAAGCTATCCCATCATCTATGATATCTGTCAATCCCCAAGCAGCGTGAGAATCATTTAATATGATTAACATACTTGGACATTGGAGGTGACTTCAAAAAGAACGCCCCGGAAATGCTCCAAGAAATTGTTCATCACGTAGAGTAGCTTTAAGAATTAAATAGTTGAGATTCTCTTTAACAAAAGCCTTCACAAAAATTATTAGCAAAGATCTAATCGAAGACCCAACAAAAGAAAAAAAGAAAATAGTTTTTAGATGTTTGTATAGTTCAGTTCATTACAATTAAGAAATTGTTCACAATGAATTTAGGTTGAAATATTAAAATATTGTTTATCAAATACAGTTAATGCCATTGTGATAAGCCATTCTCTATTTTTTTAACCACTTTAACCACAATTTATCTCTATCTACTTATCAAATTCTCTTCCAGCGAGTTCGCTGTAGAGTTAGTTGGCTGACTAATACAATTATTCGGGTAAGATTACGCCTTGATAGCGTGTGTAAGTTTGTGCGAGTCTACGTTTAATGAAATTCTACTGAATCCAATTTCACAACAACATGAAGCTTATTTTTTATCAAGAGAGAAATTAAAAGACACACATTTAACATAAAAGACACTTAAAAAGAAGAGTGAACACATATCTGAGACTGTTTTCATTTCTACACATTATGACAAATTACTAACAAGATTGACAGTTATTCACAGAATTTAATAGAAAATAAATTGATTAATTATGGGTAAATTAATATCATAAACTTATTATACTTATTTATAAGTTTGTGGTATCATAATTACTAAGGAAACTTAGAAGAATAATGAAATCCTGTAAGTAGTATTTTCTGTCAGTTTTCACATTAATGCATTTTAAGACTTATTTGGAAAACTGTTGGACTAAAAACATCCTAGAACAACACCATTTTTTCAAGAGATAATTTAAGTATTCAAAAAACAATCTGCAGAGTGTTTAATTATTGCCACGGTTCACATTCATCTGTCTTGACTTGACAGGAATTCAGGATGCAAATCGCGACGAGCACGTAAATGTTTCAGGTTTTGAATTCCAAGCTTTTTTTTTTTAAAGGTGTTCTTTTGGCTTCTCGATTTTACGAGCATCTTTTCTCTCCCCTTTTCATAGTCGAAAACGTGACATTGGGCAGACGGTAAGCGTGGGCGAGAGGGGTGGGAAGCGGGGCAATAGTTATTTGCATTTTAATGACACATACATGGAAATGTAATTCGCGCAGTCGAAAAAAAATGGAAACTCTCCTTCTCTTTTTTTGTTTTTCTCGCGCTTTCTCTCTGAATTGACCACGCACATGTTTTAATAATAAATTAGAATTGTTCAAATATTATTTCGTTATACAAATTTGTCAATTTGCATAAGTGCAATATTAATTTCAGTTGATATTTTGATAATTTTTTTTTTTTTTTGGTTGGATTTATTGGATTTCCCTTTAATATTTGCGCAATTTAAATGCAAACTGAAAATGTTTATTTAAAATATGCAGATCGAAATGCATATGTGCGACATAGCCTTGAATTTTGCTATTAATCAATTGATTAGCTTATTTGTGGCTTGTAATTGAAACAAACAAATCGAATAATACCCAAACTAAACTATCTGTGCAAATAAAACATAATTGGTTAAATTCAGTTATCAAGTACAAGTAAAACTAAATAAATGACATATTTTAATTTTAGTTAGTTAAGTATGTAGGAAATCACTGAGCTGATTACTAACATCTGGTCATTTTACACTTAAGAAATACTGTCATATCATTTTAATGGTATATTATATTTTAATAAGTTTATTAAATTTAGTGAATTTCAACTGTAGATTATGTGCTGCAATTTAACTACATATGCTTTTATTCTGTAATATATTTGTTTTAAATATTTCATTTATACTCTTATAATTCTATATGTATCACATAACAGACATGTGACTATCTCATATCATATTATGCTCTATGAATTTTCATCTGTTATTTATCTTACATTTACATTTTATGGCTCAGCAATAACAAATTCTACATTATTATTGCTCATATGCAGAGACCTGGAATAAGCCGCATAAATTACGCATCACATGAACAATAACAGTAACAAGAAAAATGATATCAACATTCATAATTATTTTGCTTGGAAGCACAAAAAATATACGCATTTTTTGTTTATACTCAAACTCATGAAATAAATAAGAAATGGCCAAAACATATAAATATTTAAGTTCCAGTAAAAAACTTGAAACGATAAAATGCATTTCACATGAGAATTTCAATGAAATGCAAATTGCATTAAACATTTGCTGCTGATGCAGTTGCCGCTTTTGTTGCTGCTGCTGCTGCTGCTGCGGCTGATGCAGTTGCGGGCTTTTCCGTTTCCGGTGCCGCGAAAAGTTGCAAAGTTTAAACTACGTGACCCACAACGAATGTCACGAATTGTAGCTGAAAAGGTTTTCAAAAAAAAAGGTGGTAGAAAGGCAGGGAAAATTTTTTGATTTAAGACAACTTCCCAGAGCATTGTTGGAGTCGTATGTATTCTGCCCGAACAGGTGCAGGTCACGTTTGAAGACTCAACTTAACGACAAAATGGTGTCCTGAGTAAAAAAAATGCTAAATACACGTATCAGTGTATACACAGAACAAAATCCGGGACTTATTATGAAATACGGACTTTTATTTCTTTATTAGCAAATTTCTTGTTAACCGGGGATCCTATAAAAATTGCAAACTGTTTTGTTTATTTTAGTGATGAGTTATCGCCATTTGATTTGCATTTTTATCAAGAAATTAAAGCAATCATTTTATGATTCCTTTTCTGTGTAGGGGATGTGACTGGAGAAAGAGCGAGAGAGAGATGAGAGATAGAGAGAGAGGGGGAAAAAGGTAGACCAAATGCGAAAACAAATCACAATCGAAAACATAATTTAAATCTTAAATTTACTACTATGGTCGTTTTAAGGAGAGGGAAAGAACTGCAACTAATCAAAATTGATTAGTAGAGGAGATTAGTTATCTGCTGGGAAAGCAAAATTACATTAATTGACAAAAACCAAAATGTGGAGGGAGAGACAAGAATAACGAAAAAAAACACAGAAAATTATCGAAATTGCGCATACGTCGCGTGTTACCGGCAAACCTAAACGACGACAGCAATTAGGCAGCCTGCCAGCAACCCGCCTCACTATTAATTAAGGCTAAAAACAGGTAAATGGGGTGGCCAAGGTGGTGTGTGTGTAGGGTTGGGGAAGAAAGAGAAAGAGGGGTGTAGATCACAAGAGCAAGACAGAGATACGTGGTATGTCCAAGGGCACATTCATAATCGCATAAACCTTTACCTAAACAACCTTCTCCGAAAGCCCCTTCTCTAGCCCAATCCTCATCCCCTTAACTCTTGACCCTTCCTTCCCCCATCCACACATGCGCAATAAAATATGCAACGACTTTCGTCACACCAAGAGAAAGAGACTATAAAGACAGATAATGAAACAAATATTCTGTAAAGAAATAAATAACTTCAGATATTTCAGAAATCGATAGGTTTATAAATAGATTTATGAACAGAATAGGATTAACAAAGAGCGTTTAATAAGTATATAAATGAGATTAGATAATGCAATATATTGCAACTGAAGTTTGATAGATGGCTGATGTGTGCTTGATAAGCAGTCGAAAGATAAGAATATGAATGAAATGTATAAGTCACGAAAATCGCATGGATATTATGGCATTACGCGTAAATCGATAGATGAAAACTAATAATAATGTAATAAGTAACATTTGATCATACTACCAATAATAGGTGTCAATTAGTGATCAGAGCTGGCCATTAGTTGACATTTCTTTAATTAGATATCATCAATTATCTCAGAAATTACTTAAGGTGTGAATAAGATGTATGTACAAACTATATATGAAGATCAAGTATTTATCAAAAGATCTGTCATCAATATTGTTTATACCATAGACCGAACCAGGAAATACATGTGCATAACATTAACATTAAGAGACAGATAAAGAATAATATATTACATGCAAATTTGTTGTTGTCAACCAATGGCAAGAACAAAGTCGGACAGATGGTCACTCTAATGTGTATGGTTGTCATCAAGATAAAGACAAAAGCTCATTGTTTTTATTTAATTTTTTTTGTTTACATTGAAGCAGTTCACAATAGACCAGGAACATACAGAAAAAGAGCAAAAAAAAATAGGAAAACTATTTGTTTTATATTAAAAGTGTTGGCTTTTAGTAAATATTATTATTCGAAGACTAAATAAAACTTTGTCACTGATATCATAATTCTGTTAGGTTCTTGTTTGTTAGTCTAAAACGCTATTTGGGCCAATCATTCTTACATATTTAGGCAATTTCATTTATTAAAAAGATAGAATCCTCAAAAAGAGGAAACTTTACGGGAACTAAGTAGATCTATGGGACTTTGTCACTGATAGCATTACTCTAGCTATCTTTTCTGTTAGCATTCTTAAACATTTGAGCTATTTTATTTGTTTAAAGAGGCTACACGTTTCTTTTATACGGACTTGCTCAGACTTTAACCAATTTTGGAATTAAATGTAAGAATATCAGGGGATGCTTGGTCTTCCTTTCTATCTAGCATAGTTTTCCAAAAGGACAAATCTCTTTGGAAAAAGCCTGATATTTAATCACTTTTATTTGGATTGGCAACAATTTAAGAATTTATAAAATTGACAGGATATGGGTAAGGAGGAATTTTTAAAAGGACATATCTAGCCGGAAAAAGGCTGGGTTGGCAACACTGCATTTTGCAGAAAGAAAACTTTTCAGTGATAGTCATCAAACGTTTGCCCGTTGACTGTTTACTCAGCTGATAAGAGTGTGAATTGTTGTTGTTGCTGTTTTGTTTGATGTTTCTGGTATTCTGCTCACCTGTGTCCCAGCTCACGCTTATGGCCATGATAGTTGCTTGAGCCATCGACGCGCAGGTGAAGGCCATTAAGCACCGACTGATCCATGTCCGTTTCCCCAATTGTTTGTGTGCGTTCACGTTCGCGTGCACCGGAATTTGAATTGTTGGTTTTGGAATGTGATGGTTGTAATTGTTGTTGTAGTTGTTGCAGTTGCTGTTGCTTTTGTTTTGGTTGGGTTTGCGACATTTTTGTCTGCTGGCTGCTGCTTTTGCTATTGGTGCTACTGCGGCTGCGACTGTGACTGTGACTGGTTAGCCAAAAGCGCCAAAGAGCAATGCCAGCTGAGTTGCGACGACGCGTCGCTGCCGTTAAACGAGAGTTCAGCAGAGCTCTCAAAAAGCACAGCTCAGGCTGGGAGAGAGAGTTGGGAGAGCGCACGCGTGCAAAATGTGAAGAAATAGAAACTGAAGCAGCAAGCAAAACAAAAACAAGCAATGTGGCTGATTTGGCGTCTTATCAGCTGCTGGCAGACAACGACGTCACGACGTCACGAATCTATGCAAAGACAGCGCAGCAGCAGCAGTCACAGTACGGAATGATCTTGTTATTGTAATGCTTTTTATATATTGTTGTGTGCTCTCTTTCTCTCTATTTTTTTTTGACAATTTATGCTGAGAGCGTTTAAAAAGCTTATCACAGAAAGTACACAATTACACGACAAAAAAATATATCAAATACAAGTGTACAACAATAATAACAATTGGGCTGTTTTTTGTATTTTTGTTTGCCTATTGCGGCGTAGAGTTTATGACGAGAACAACAATTTCGGTCAACGTTCGAATTTCAACTGACGGCGACGTCGACGGCGACGTTCATCGAATGCAACGTAGTAGAAATGGGAAGGAAACAGCAGCAGCAACAACAATTACAAAAAAAGAAGAAAAATCGGCAAAAAAGCAAAACTGAGAGAGTGAACGACGTTCAGCTGAGCGACGCGCGCATGCCTCTCTCGCTGAGCCGCCGCGACGCGTCGAAAGCTCTTCGTCTCTGTATTTGCGTGTCAAAGAGTAGGCGCACTTACATAGCACAGCTGTGTGCTATTTGTTGTTGTTCTTGTCTGCCGTAGACGTTTCGAGTCTATTTGTTGTTTTAATGCCTTTTATGCAATAAATACAATGAGTTGTGGGCTTTATTATGTACATATGTCTTATGTCTCTCTTTATGCCTTGAAGGCATTTTAACTTTGACATTAGTGAGGGTCAAGGTGAGAGAGAGAACACTTTTACATGAAGTGTTGCAGTTAAATACGTTCCACAAAATTTATGCATTTGCATAGGGTATACAATATTCGTGTTGATAGTTAGTGTTTCTTTTACTTGTTTTATCTTCACGCCATAAAGTGAACAGACAAGTACACACTCGAAAATAGCTGCGACCAATGGAAATTTCAGTGTGTCAGTCGGAAAGACGCGTTTGAAAGCAAATGAGAAATTATAAATAGCACAAAAGAAACAACAACACTCACAACAACAACAAGTCCAAGTTGAAGTCTATTCAAACATGGATCGTGTTTAGGCGTATTCACTATGCGTGGGTTTGTGACTCTACTAAACAGACAAAGGTTTTTTTTCTTCATCTTTTTAAAAGTGAAACGTGTAACGTAAAAATGTTTTTATGAGAGATCTACGAATCTGATTATACAATAGTTAATCTATTTATATGTATTCACATGTATTCATTCACATTTCGGAATATCAAAATCAAAATGAATGCTTTGACACCTTTGAGTGTCAAACTGTTTTGATTTTTGGTCATTGGTGCCACATTAATTATATAACAGTCCCTTCGAAAAGTTTTCCATCATCGGATAATAATATTAACTTCATTTATTTCAATATATGCTACGAATATTTATTTATACACACTAGTTGAAATTATAGATTAATTTTCCCATATATATGTATGTTTATTTCGATTATGTGTATGTACCCACAGTACATCAAATTATGCCTTCAAAGATTTTTTCATCCTCGGAAAATTATGTTGTTTTTATAACATTCATCAAACATTTATTTATATTAATCCAGTGAATTTAGAGATTAATTTATTTTGGGATAGGAACGAACATACTGCTCCCACTGTACATCCAATTATAATAATTATTTGTTCAGCCACGGTTTTGTGGGGAGACTTATAAATATTTTATAAGCCTAGTCAGGTTGTCTTTCTATCTACCTATAAAAGACAAAGTATGTATACATATGTTTACCTTTCTAGGAATTAACATGTTAATATTAAACTCATACCATATCAGAGGCTGACAGGCGATTCCCATCTGATTATCGATTAGTTTTATTGCCAATTAATCAATAAACAATGTCAGCAAATAAACTAAAGTGCAAGTATCTCAGGAATAATCAAAAATTAGTATTGTATGACATATCTTTGTTATTGTTGATTTCAAGTTATGAATCATTATTTTCGGGATCATACTCTACTTACTTTCATTTCACCAACTTATCACGAGTGTTGTAGGTGTTTACTAGAACCCCAATGTGACAACTTGAATGACAAACATATCTAAAATTAGAGCTGTTTATGCATAATTCCCTCATGTTCCATAGTAGTAGTCATAGAGTTTTGTTTGTTTACTTATATTTGTGTACACGTTCACAGAATATCATTTAAAAAATCGAATGAGTTTGCATTGAAATCATCTGATTTTCCACTCATCTGATTATTTACTTTTCGTTTGATAATTGGAAATTTGGGAATTCTATATGAAAAATTCATATAGAAAATGAGCAAATATTGTTAAATAAACTCAATTGGGTGTCCACAACTGTCTGTCTGACGCGTGTCAATGTCAGACGCGTTACGTGGCAAAAACACACAAAAAGTAGAGATATAATATGTATGTATAAGTACGAGTATAATAGATAATATTGTGTATTGTAATTTTGCGTGTGTTGTTCAACCTGCGACTGGGTGGAAAATGCAGTTGACACTCGCTAAAATGCCCACTCAAAAATTTGAGAATAAACCGCCCAGAAAACTGGTTGATAATACGGTACCAACAAAAATAACTAACTATCTACTTATGTATATTCATTCTCACACATTCATAAGTGTGTTTACAATAAAGAAAACAAAAATAGCACTTTAAAACTTTCCAAATAGCCGAGATATAGATACACTTACTCGCATTTATATTGGCTAAGTAAACTATCGATAGTACAGTGTGTTTTCGTTATCAGAATTCTTTAAACAATTTTATCAGCTTAAACATTTCAATTCAAATAAATTTATAGATTTACTATACTTGGGATAGTACTATGTTCCTGCAGAATATATTAAATTTAAATATATATATTTTAATGTTATTATATATATTAATATGTTACATTCGATATGTATCGATAAAATCAAGTGCTGTTAATCTTTCTTTAATCTTATGAGTTACAAACATGATAAAATGCTGATGCGCGTTTTTAACTACTCTTATGCATATCAAAAAATACATGCATGTTGTCATATATGTAAGTATGTCTCTGGTTCTCTTGGGTTAGCTACATACATATACATCTTTGTGTGTATGTATATGTTTACTAAGTTGTAGTTGTAGTTCTCAGCGTCTCTGCTCAGAGATAAGGCGATAAGGTAGCAGCACTGTTTAGCATTTGACATTGGCCGTGAACAGCCCGTAAGCAGCGATTCTGTTACTCTCTATAAAATTCTAGAACTCCACGTAAACATGTGATACTACACTCAGAGAAATGTACGAATCCAAATAATTAAACAGACAAGCTAAAAAACTTCTATGAATTGTATTCACTTGTTTTTTATGGCCATATTAGAATTTTACTAGCATTGGCATTAGTAATCAAATTGGTATTTGATGTAACTTTAAAATCAACCTAAGCATTAGCAATGGCAGAATTATTAATTTTAGCATAACTCTTACATTGGCATTAGAAGCAATAGCACTAGCATTGCCATGAGAATTAGCATTAAAATTAGGTTGTGTGTAAGCTGTAGCATAAGTATTTGAACCATTAGCTATCGCATTAGAATTACTATTATCATAAGTAGTAGTATGAAAATTATAATTGGCATTTGATTTAGCAATAGCTTTAGCTTCCGAATTAACTTAAATATTAGCATTACCATGAAAATTGTCATTACAATTAAAAATAGCATTCGCTTTAACTTTTAAATACTAAATATTACCATTTTTATTTGCATTAGTATTGAAATGAGCATGAGAATTCTTATTTGCATTTGCATTAGAATTATCATTAGCATTAACATTTCATAATTGCGCTTATAAAATCACTCTACAAAGTTAATGAATCATTAAGATTTAAGCTATCTATTTAAATTTTCCATTCAAGATTGTGTTATCACTATCTATCTATTTAAATATTTGCTTATCTATATGTTTACTTATATTTCGTCATTTTCTTTAAAAATATCGATATTCAATAGTCTCACATTGTAAACGTACTAGCTTTCTAATTTAGCAAAGTCTTTAGGTCAGTTTAAGTTTAATCAACCTTGACTCTGGTTAAACTTGTATAGAACTTTCCACTATGAAAGCTGACCTATGTCACCTATGACACTGTCATGGAAAATCACCGCAACAGTCACAAAAAAAAAACAAGAAATGAACTACAACAACAACAAGGTTCAACAAAAGTGACACTAATGATAAGAACTGGGTAAGGTCAATCTTGACAGTCTAATGAGGAAAGGAAAAGGTTCTCAATGTCAGCCCCACGTTGAGTTTATTTACAAATAATCGTTGGTTCATCTAAGGTCTATGTTATTGCCCCCAACGAAATGCTTACGTCTTTACTTATATGTGACGTCACATAGTTTCAATACAGTTACAACAACTGCGGAAAGTGCATGTATTGCAATCAAACTACAACTTAATGTACTAATCAGCGTTGCCAAGTCATAATTTATAATTATGTTTAATTTATTCATATTAAATAAAAACATTGTAAATATTTTTACGCTCTTTTCGTTTTTAATTAGGTTAACCGTTAACACTTCTTTTGCTCCGCAAATTATTAATTAGAAACTACATTTTATATATGAGACTGTTAATGCCTCATTACTGCGCTGAAATGATGTAAAATGTGAATGATGTAAACTGTTGACGGTTTAAAAAAATATTTATTTATGGGAAAGTCATAAGTAGCAATTCAATTAATTGCCAAAAGGCATAATGATAAGAAAAATGAATTAACTTCATTTGTACAAAAAAAAGTTAATACTTATTTTTTACATATACATACATATAAAACAAACTAGATGTTTTTCAACTCTGACATTTAAAGTTGAGAGTAAATTAGGCTTAATGAAAATACTAAGTACCAAAAACATTTCTTTATATTTTAGGCACTTTTAAGTTTGGTAAATTGTTTATTTCCACAATTTTTCTTTATACTACTTTTTATTTACTTTTGTAAATCTGGTTCTAAGGACAGAACACTGAGAATAGAGACACGTCCGAGTACGAAGAGAAACCAGTTACAGTTCTGCGCTTACATAAACATATAAAACCTCTTTTCCCATGATTGCAGGGTGTAAATAAAAAGTCATTGCATAACAAGTTTCAAATTTTGAGTAGTCTGTCATGAGAAACTAAACAAATTTGAAAGAGGGTTTCGTATTCGTATTTCCATAAATATTTATAATGCTTACACACCCCCTAACACATATACACAACCGTACTTCAATGTTGGTGTGTGCGTGGGTGTGTTTATTTTGACTTGCACTTACCTGTGAGCGGCATGGCGATAATACTTTTTGGGTACCGAGCAGGGTCCTGGCGTGTTAGGCGCTGAGTCGCTCATTTCGCACTGGAAAATCCCGTATAAGAAGAAGATACGCAGAGAGTGAGAGATGGTGAGAAAAGGAGGAAGAGAATGTAAGTGAAATTAGTGCAGTATTATAAAGCAAGCACAGATAATGTGTACAAATGTACACAAAGGAACATCTTTAAATTGTATGTGACAGAGATTGGAAAGGAAGTGGATGTTAAGTAGAAGGCGGTGCAGTAAAAGCAATTAAGTGCATAAAAGAGCATCAGCAGAGTAAATCTTAAGCTCTCCCACGTATGTGTGTGTGTGTCGAGTGTGTGTGTGCGTGAGTGACACAATTGGTACAGCAAGCTAATGAGCTTTGCTGCAGCTGATTGATATGTCTGTCTGTGTCCCGTTGATACATACATACATTTATATACATATGCACACATACGTACCTTCCACGCTCTCCCTCTCTTCTTCTCTTTCATACTTACTTGGTAGGGCATGTCATAGTACTCTCTGGTGAACTGAGCCTGAGCCTGAGCTTCTGCCATGCTCTCCGCAGCCTCTTGAGACATTGTTGTTGTCATTTTGCCTAAACTTGCATAGGTGCTGCGACAGCAGCTTTTGCCTCTTTGCTTCTTTTTGTTGTTGCTGCTGCTGCTGTAGTTGCTCAGTTGTCGCAGCTGGGCGGCGTAATTTGTAGTTTGAGCTTGACTTGTAGTTGTTGTTTTTGTTCTTGTGTTTGCTTTGTCTGTTTGAGTTGTTGTTGCTCTATTTCTTGTTAATGTTGTGGATTTTGTTGTTGTTGTTTGGATGAACTGCAAAGTGTTTGGACCATTGCGTAAGTTCTTTAACATTTGCGACAAGTTAACAAAAGCCATTGAGAGCGCACATGAAAGCGACAAAAACTTAAAGCAAATTCGACATACATACATTTGTATATATACATACATACATATGTACGTGCGTGTGTCTGTGAGTGTTTGTGTGTATTTTTTTTAGCTGCGATTACAATTAAAATTTTGCTTATGAGATTTGTTCAAATGTAGTGAGAAGCTAAATGTTTAAACTTTTAAAAAATATGATCACACATGACGTGTTTACACTGTTTAAATAAACAAACACAAAACAATAATAATAATAACAGTAACGAATAACAAAACAAGAAGCAATTTACATGCACAGCCTAAAAGTATGATATGAAAATTTCACTTGACTCGAGAACTTAATGAACAGTTAGTTTTATTCACATGTTCAATGTTGTTGTTGCTATTGCTGTTCTCTCTCTTTCTGTTATTGTTGTTGCTGAATAATTGCTAAGTAGAAGTTTAAAAATTAAAGTTGACGAAACGTCCAAATTATCGATCTATCAACTATGTATGCAAACAAGTTTCGTGTACAAGAAATGAAAATCTACAACTTTGATGGGTGTCTAAAAATAAGCCTCCAGAGGCCCCTTGCGTGTGCGGCGACCAAAACAACAACATCAACAGCAGCAACAACAACTCGGACAATCTATGAGTCATCATTAATAGACACTGTGAATTTTCACACCATTTGAATAGGCATAGAATTTAAACAACAAACTAAAAAAAAACTTTTGTTTGATTTTTAAATTGTTTGCACTTATTTAACCACAATTTTTTTTAACTCTGTATGTACCTGAGATACAATGAGAATAGGAAGAAAATCGAATACAATTACACCTTTGTTTCAATAATTCTCAATAATTTTTAGTTGTCTAGTTTTTTACACACACGACGAACTCGATGTCATAACAAATACTGCGATAACCATTAGAATTGTTCCAAAATTGCCAAAAGTCTTCAACTTTCTGTTAGAACGAAATGCGTAAATGTGAAATTTTCTGTGACGTCTGTCGAAAATTCGAATCGACTCTAATTTATCATATGGTCGACCGCGTCTTTTGTTTGTCTGTTCAGTTTGTTCTTATTGTTCGTTTTATATTTTGGTTTCTTTTTCGCTTTTTATGTTTTTGCCTGTAACTTGTCGTCTTACTTCTCACAATTTTTCTTTCGTTTACATTTTGGATTGCAATTTTGACATTTGAAGCGCACGCGCTCTCTACAATAAAAGAGAACGAAAGAGAACCGCATTATGAGAGAGAGCAATTGCAATGCCGGCCAAAGCTTTATTTTTTTTGTTTGTAAACAAAGCGAAAGCTTTGCCCAACTTCACTGACAGCTGGCAGTTCTGTTGCTTTGGTGTTTCGATATTTTGGCGCCAAGAATTTGAACCGACTTTTAAAGTTACTTATGAAAGTGTTGTGAGAGGAAGTTTTATTTAAAGATAAACAAACTACTTATTGCAGCTACCTAATGCGAGTTACGAATAGTTTTGTAAGAATTAAAAGAAGAAAGAAAAAAAGATTAATGGAATTTAAAAACTCACTAAATGCTAGCTTAAAAAGCGATAAATATTATTATTATTATTATTTTTTAAGAAAATCTTGAACCTTAAGAAAACAATAGTTAAAAAAGTGCAGTAGGTTACGGTAGAGCAAGATCGACAGTGGGAGACTTTGTATTTTTGAGTGCAAATGTGCGCTCGAGAAATTTCAATAGATGGCTCTACTACGAAGAAATAAGTTGATAAGCACTGAGGTCGCTAGCGTCTCTTCTTCCTTTTGCCCATAACATTGTTAGTTGAGTAACCGCGTTTGAAATCCGATTGGAATGAAATCGGTCGCTAGCATTAAAAGTTCTCTTGTAATTCGACTTTAAAATGTTGTTGTTTAACTTGCGTAGGCAGAGGGGGCGTACCAAAAGTCTAGAAGGAGGCGTGACAGACCCCAAAAAGTATATATTCTTGATCAACAGCCGAGTCGATATAGCCATGTCCGTCCGTATGAACGAAAGGATCTTCTAGATGCTAAGACATGGGACACCTATTTTGGTATAAAGACTTTATATTTGCACGCAAGTTTATGTCAATTTTGGATGCTTTAGTTATAGCGCTATTATCGGTCAAGGGGCGTGGCTCACAATAACGATATAACTAAAGCAATGTTACAGCTACAGACTTGAGATTTAGCACGTGTGATTACAAACCATAACTCTGTCATATATCAAGCTGTAGATTTATGATAAGGCATAAACGATACTTAGGGTGATGTTACATCACCGTCAAATTTGTTCACAATCGGATAATAAACATGGAAGATATTTATTCCATAAGATAATTATTCCATATATTGACGTTTATATGTTCTACATACATATGTATTGAGCAGGTTAATTCTGTTCTGTTCACATGGAATTTAACATCGTCCTTTACTTCTACAGGGTATTTTATTGTCGGGTTCTTCCTACGGAATGTTATATTTATCTTTATATTTTCCTATTTTTGTATATTCCTTATTACTTGTTTCCTAATTTTTACTTAAAATTTTTAAGTTTTAGATTTTTTATTAAATGTAAGATTTAAATCAAGTGGTAAAACTGCAAAAGTAAAATTCAATTACCGCTGATTGATATGAATTATAACTATGTGAAATATAAACTTAAAACTATATTGAAATTCACTTATTTGAGAGTTTTAGAATGTTGCATCTTAAGTTGTGTGGATAGTTATTTTTTTTCCGTCCCTATGGAGTCTGTCGATTGCCAACGCCTAAAAGGCAACTGATAAATTTCCGCGTGCTTTAGCTGACGAGGCACTTCCTTGCACTTGTAGCCACTTCCTTTGGCTGCGCTTATACGCTCATAAAAGGAATCGTCCGGTCCGGTCCGGGTCCGGCCGCCAATTGTGGGGGAAAAAAAGTGAAAAACAGTGGGTAAAAAAGAGGAAAATGGCAAGTGCAAGTAGCTTGGCCAATGACCAATGGCCAATGGCCAGTGGACGATGGTCATTTGGCCATTTGGCGGGCATCGCCTTACGCAACGTTTAAATTTTATCACCTGAAACCTCCATTCCCGGCTACTGGATTTGGATTTGGCTCTGTGGGTTGTCGGGTTGTCGGGCTTTTCAATAAACTGGCCATAAAAAACGAGAGCAGTTCGATGCGCCAGCTATGGTGTTGTTGTTGATATTGTTGTTATTGTTGTTGACGCTCTTGGCGCTGTTTTCGCACTTAATGTTGAGGGAAACGGTAAATAAAGTGAAGTGGTCTGGAAGCGATCCGGCTAACAACGACCTGCAAGCCACTAACACCATCAACAACCATCTGCAGTAACAGCAACAGCAACAGCAACAGCAACAGCAACAAACCCCCGCAGCAACAACACAAAAATACTACAAGAAAAAAAGACGACAACAACATTAACAATGGCCAACCAGCTTGCTGACCAAAACACTTGCCCTCTTGCCAAGTTGGTCGCTTGCTTAGTTAGTGCAACTTTTTGGCTGAAATCAATTTAGCAGCTGCTAAAAAAAAGCTGCTAACTTCTTAATACACTTTCAAAGCAGTTAAAAAAGTTAGTTTTTAATTAAACGAAAATATAACTAGTTGTAGGTGATGACAAAGATTCTTTCAAAGCACATTAAGCCGTAAAAACAATTTACCAGGTCAACATAATTTTTGTATCAAATGCGCTATGTGGTTAATAATGTTAATAAATATAAATATGCTAGAAGTAGTGTTTTCACTTATTTGTTTCTTTAAATTTTTTTTAATTGATCTGTTTTCTTTTAGGTTTATTTTGTGTGGTCTCACAGTTTTGATAACTTCTTGAGAACGGCACAACCGACTTGAAAAAGCTTTACAGATTTCTAAAGACAGTGAATATATCTGATAATCTAACTACTTATTTATACATTTTTTTAAATTTAAATCCATAGTTTAACAAGTATGTATATTTGAAATTAAAAAATTATTATTTATTTTAAACAATTTCTTTACCTTAAAATAGAATGAAAAATAGAAAAATATATATTGCCTTCTTAATTGCAAAAATTGATGGCTAAAGGCATTAATAAGGCGTCTTTGTAGGTAGTACTCATTGAAATCGATGGAGAGATAGCGAAGTAACAAATTTAGTTTTTGCTAGATAAGTTTTTTGTTAAAATTCGTGACTTTCTTGCGGAATGGTCTTTGCAAATCGGACTTTAAGTCCTATAAATAATGCCCCGAATTCTTTTTCATTTAAGATTTAAGTAATTTATCGTTTGTTAAAATCAACACAGAAACGACAAATTTAGTCTGCAGCTTTTAATAATTGTACAGGAGAGTTTATACTTTAATTACACCCAATTTCAGCTGGTAAGTTAAAGAAGCTTTAAAGAAACTAAAAAGTTTATGAAGGGAATGTTATCTTGACAGTTTCCATTACCATAGAAACCTTTTATTGATTCATAATTAAATACGTTTGGTTAAGTTTATAAAATAAATGTGTGTATAAATAAAAATAATCTAGCCAAGCTAAAATTCTACAATCACTTGTCTAGATAATTTGGAATATAAATTAAGCAAAATCTTATTCAATCATAAACTTCTAGCTTCTGTCATTGGACTGTACAAGTCATTTTGCATGGTTAAATATATTAATTATCCCAAGGAAAATAAACTAACCAAATTTAAATTATACAATAAGTTCACTTGATAGGTTAGACAGATATGCAAGTCAAGTTAATAAGATATGTGAAAAAATATGAAGTACTCAGAAAAGAGATTCAAAAATCTCCATATTAGTCAATTTGAAATAAAAATCAAGCCAAATCTTATTCTATTTCTTTTATATCAAGTATGAAATCTTTTTGTGCAAGTCTTCTGACATACTCATTTAAAGTTAGGGTATAGACCGCACATAAACTAGTTGGCCATGTTCATGTGCAAAGTGCAGGCAGCGTCGACAACGTCGATTTTTGCCTTTAGTTGCCACTAGTTGTTTTTGTTGTTGTTGCTTTTACCAGTAGTAGTTGTTGTTGCTTTTACCAGTAGTAGTAGTTGTTGTTGCTGTTGTTGTTGTTAGTATTTGTGGCCTCGCGAATTTGGTCAAAATTGTTACAGGTCGTACTTTAATTGCATTTTGTGTGCCCGTGTCTGGGTTGGGTTTTCAATTCATGTTTTCCTTTTTGCTTTTTTTTTTTGTGCTTTGTTTTTTCTGTACTTCTTTTGGTTGTGTCTTTAATGAGTGAGGCACGGTGCGTATACGCAATTAACAAGTCAGAAATCACAGTTAGCTGGCTTCAGGTGTAACAACAGCCAACAATAACAACAATCACCAGAGACAGCTTGGCCTCCAGGGAGCCACATATGGAACAGTTTGGGCCATGAGACTGGACCAACAATCTACCACGTCGAATACATACCAATGAGTTCAAGTGAAGGTCCTTGGGAAGGTGTGGATGGGGCGAAGACTCCTGACTGTAGCTGGAGACATTCAAGTGTTTAGGTAAACTCATTGAATACCTAAGAAGGCTATCATTCGCGACGGGACGTTTGCTCAATTCCCCTTTCTTTTCCCTTTGTCCTGTTGCGGAAATCCTCAAACGAAATCGATTCATAAATTATACAATATGAAGCTATACTCACCAG
Source organism: Drosophila testacea (assembly GCA_035043265.1). Classification (NCBI taxonomy): domain Eukaryota; kingdom Metazoa; phylum Arthropoda; class Insecta; order Diptera; family Drosophilidae; genus Drosophila; species Drosophila testacea. The sequence continues at coordinate 277,814 of JAWNND010000931.1, forward strand.
TATCTATGTGTTTAGGTATCTATCTTGTAACTGTGTGTCAGTGGTAGGTACTCTCCTTATTGTTGGTGTTGTTGTTGGCTTTGTCTTTGGGCCAAAATTCGCAAACCGATTAGATGTTTTGGGCGTGGCACGTGTGCTTGGCAATAACTGAGGTGTGGCTCTAAAATATTGACTGAAATTAGCTATGATATGCGCATTAGAATTGCCTTCGAATATGCTTTGGCCTAATGATGCCACAAATATCTCTGAATGTCCAGTCAAGTATCTAGGCTCATGAATATCGATAGCTTTTGCTCAAGGAAGATGCAGACCTTCTAAGTACAGTGCAACCTCTCTATACATTTTAATATAATTATTCACCCATTGCTATCCTCGCATCACCCTTAAATTAAAATCTTCAGGCTCTTTAAATAAAAATAATAAATACAAAAAATAGGATTAATCGGTTCTAATTTGTTTAATACTTAATAATTGAATCAATTATAATTGATAATTTAAATAAATTGTATCTCAAATTTACTTTTTATAATTTAATGTTTTATGTTGCTTATTAACTAATCTTATAAATAACTATTTAAATCTTAGATTTTTTGTAGCAAGGTTCATCATAGCGCTGTTCGACTGTAGCCAAAAGTCAATTGTGCGTGAGCTGAAGATTCTTGCTTTGAGGATGCATGTCATAGGCTTCGTTTTGGACGGCAGCCTTCTCGGTTCAATTTTGCGGCCGGGCAAAACTAATAAACCAACTCAATTAAGCAGCTGCCGCCGTTGGCCAAAAATATTTCCAATCAGAATCGTTTTTTGTGTTTTTTCTTCTCCTTTCTTTCTGTGTTTTTCCTCTTTTTTGTATGGCTGCCCGGACGGAGGACGGAACGAGGCCATGTGGGTGGCCAAAAAATTATTCTGACTATAAATGCGAAAATAAATAAAAAAGAAACTAATTTAATTAAAAGACAGTCGCTACGCAAACTTAGAGAACGGCCTGCTAAGCAAAATGCTTGAGGCCCAAACCAAAATTCAAATATCAATATAAGAAATGTAGAGAGGGAAGGAGAGCTCAAAGTCTGAACTGAAATCAGGTCGCAGGAAATCTCTTGCGATTGAAAAGTATTTTACCGGCTTGTCACCAGTTTTGTCCATACTCTTTCTACTAGCGCTTATAATGTTGTATGTTAAGCTATACCAAAAGAAATAGACTCAAAATAAAAAAAGGGGCTTTTTCCAAAATTCAATTCTGAACAGACGGAAATTTGTTAACAGAATGTTAAGAGTAATGAGAAACATTTGGCTAACATTAGATAGAGCTCAAAGAGAAGTACTTATCAACGTTTTGTTCGATTTCATAAAAAGACTTAAAACTAAAACTTTAATTTTGACTAAATTCCTAAAAAAATCAACAAATACATCAAAAAATTATATATTAAATATTGTAGGAATATATATATTTTAAAAGAAAAAGTGTTGTATAAATATTATATATTAAAGTATTTAATATTGCTAATAGTCAGCTAAAACTCTTAATTGCTAGATTTAGTTTTGAAAACAATAACATCAATTGAAATAAGTAAATAATAAAATTAATTATTATATTTATTAACTCTCTTACTTGAAAACAGCCAGTTAAAGACTCTGTTTTTTTCTGTTCAATTAATGGTAGAGAATACAATATTCGCTGAGATTCCATAGATATAATCTGACGTTGCGTAGCCTGTCACGATTGAAGGTGCATTGGGGCACTGGAGGCACGGTCTACACAATTATTTATGCCTCGTTTGATTTGTCGCTTAATTTGCAACGCATTTTATATAAGCCGCCAACAGCTGTGTGCTGCAATTTGGCATTTGATTACTCGGAATCTTACGACTTTTAGTCTGAGTGGTAGTCAGAGCCCCGATAAGTCTAGAGATAAGCATTGAAACTTCCTGGGCAACAGGCACTTGCAGCTTGCCAAGTCAAAGCTGCGCCTTTGGCCATATTGCGTATACGGCGCATTGGCTAAGCTTCACAAATTGAATATACATTTTAAAAAGCAAATGATAGAAGAAAAATAGTGCGAGAGTTAATTGCTATGAATTTATAAATTCCACACTTTATCTTTGCATTTTCCTTTTGACTTCAGCGACATTAAAAGCCTTATAGCCAGAGGTAGCTAAGTGACTAAATAAAGTGAATTTGTGATCTTAAAGGTTGACATTTCGGTCTATTACTATAAAGAAAATGTGCCATGACATTTAATACATTTAAGAAAATGAGTATTTTAAATATCTTTTCAATTTTAAGAAGTTATGAAAACATGCTCCAATTTCATTTACCGTCACATCTTTCATTTTTGTAATAGAATCTATCAATTCATCAGTTAAAAGTAAAATATTAAAGTTCTTTAACCTTTTGAAATTCCCAAAGTCCAATCTTAATTATAAAATCTATCAGACATTCAAAGTGAGAGCACAAGTAAATTGATTGCAAAATGTCTGGACAGGCATAATAATTAATGCTATTATAATTTGAGCTTACTTTGCTCTATTTTTTCCCCAAGCTAGTCTATTAAATCTATGTGAAAAAAGAAAAACAAAAAATGAAATTGCTCAATGAAATATCGGCAAATTTTGTCGAAAGTTGACACAAGAAAGAAAGTTTGAGCTGTGCGACACTTTGAATGAGCTGCAATTCCAAACTTGGAAATGAGAACTCAGCTAAGATTGAAAAGTTGAATGGAAAAAGCGATAAGAAGGCCGAGGAAAATCTCTTGCTAAACCTATCAAAATGACTTTGCCAACTTTATATCTAATGATAAGGCAGACTCTCTGTTTGTTGTTTAACTTACTTATTTTTGCACTGTATTTGTATTTATTTACTTAAATATATTGTGTGACCAGTTGCAATGTATTCGACTGGTCACACTACGATTGACTTAATTCTAGACCATATTCCATTTGATCTCATTTTCGGAAATTGAATTCACAACCAACTAACAATAATGTTATCCATCCTTCGTTTGCCTCTTTGCCTGTTTACCTATACTTAATCTTGTTATCTATAAAAGCTCTGATTCCCTCCGCTCCATCCCTTCAATTACTTTGCCTCGTCGAACAGAACAGAATAGAAACAGAAAACAAAAATCTTGTTTGAAATCAACCTGTGTGTGTACCGTAATACAATAACAATAATAAATGCACAAATTTCACAACAAATTAACACAGAAATGTGGGCGGGCATTGTTGGTAGGCAGACTGGCAGTTTTTTTTATTTTTGTTGGGTTCGTTAAGATAAGAAGAATGGGCTGGCCAACGCCCAAACGTTTCTATCGCAGCTGTGGCATCGACATGAGCACGAAATTCTTGGAAATAATAAGAAATCAAACAAAAGTAATATTTGCACAACTAGTAGATATCTGTGTAAAGGACAGTTCAGTAGTTTAATGAAAGCGCCAACACCCAAAAGTTTTCCAAATAACTCCTAAACTAATAGCAGTGAACTAAAGAATATTTGGACTAAAAAGGGCTTCATTTCCTTTTTTTTGGAAATAGCTTAGATTTGGCGGGAAAAGGCGAGAGTTTAGTCGGAAATAGGACAGACTTGGGGCCAAAAGGGTAGATTTTGCTTGGAAATGGCCAGATTTGGCGGGAAGAAGGCTATATTTGACTGGAAAACTTTAAGATTGAGCAGAAAACAGCTAAATTTTGTTACAAAGGCAAGAAAATGCAAGAAATCCTAATGCAGTAATGAATTTGTTTCAGCTATGGTGTATACAAATAAATTTTCTTTCTCTTAAATGTTATTACTTAAGCATGCCTTTTTCCAAACTTCATTAATACAAGGTATATAAAATAAAAAACATTCAGCAAAAAGTCGCAAAACAGAAAAAATGAATAAAATCTGCCTCCAAAAAAATTTGAACGTTGTCTTTTTGAGGCGTGTTCCATTGTTGTTGTTTGTTGCTGTAGTTGCTTGGAGGTGTGGACACCTTTGCTTATTGATTTTAAATTTGAAGGTGAATTTTAATGTGCCCCAGCTTAATATTTGCCAGCACTTATCTCTAGTATGGTATATATATTATATATGGTCTGTCCTAGTCAATGGCGTGTTACACAGCAGCATCGCCTCAGATTGTGACACGTCGGGCAATTGGCAATTGAAAGTGCTTGTCAAACAAAAATTCAATTGCTTAACTTATAATTATGTTGTGCTTTGGCGCCACCTGCCGGTCAGACGACAACTTAATATCGAGTATTTTCGCGGGCTGAACTTAATTTAAGCAGCCAACTTAAGAGTCGATAAATTAAATGGTCGAAAACAGACGGCAAACTTTGAAAACATTGGTCGAAAATAGTCCCACAAATGGAAGACATAAAAGAAAAGAACATAAAGAATAGAAAAATAAAAGTAAATAAGGCATAGACAACCAAAGACCGAAAAATCATTAGAAGGGAAAGAAACAAGTAGTGTAGAAAGATAGGAAAAAGACTAATAAAAGAGAGGAAAGGAAACCGAAAAAAAGAAAGGAAACTTAATCAAACACACAAGGTGTATATTTGGTTGAGATATCTTGAGAAACAAAAAAGTTTTTCATATTAAATGTCGTTTTCGAACCGATCGTTCCTACGGCAGCTATATGATATAGTTATCTGATCCGGCCGATTCCGACATATGTACTGCGTGCAGCAAAAAGACGGACCTGTACAAAGTTTCATAAAGATAGCTTCAAAACTAAGAGATTATTTTGCACAGAAAGGAGTCGTTTGACAAGGGAGTGATAAATTTTAACAAAAAGCATACAAAGCTATAAAATATTGTTACTTCACTAACTTAACTACGATTTTAATGAGTAATGTCTTAAACGACGTCTTTTGATGGCTTCTAGCTATTTAATTTTAAAAACAAAGAGAACGTAATTTTTTTTGAATTTTTCTTGAATTTTTAAGTCAAAAAATCGTAGAAAAAACAACTAAAAAAATCATAATTTTCCTTATTTAAAAATACATATTTGTTAAACTATTGAATTAAATTTAAAACAATGTATTAATGATGAGTAGGTACATGCAATATCTTTTGAAATAAAGTATTGTAAAGTATTTTTTTTTAGCTTGGTTGCGCCGTTCTCGAGATATGATGTAAAATGTAAGAGCACCAAAAAAAAAAAAATCGCTAGAACAAAAACCGCTAAACTTTAAAAAATTAAAAAAAAAACTGCACCCAGGAAAATTTATTAAAGTCAATTTTCGGCATAAGGATGACCCCCAGAAAATGTGATTTTTGGCCAGGGGGAGTTTTGGCTGTTGCATAGTGTAATCTATCCTCCAACACAAATCAAAAAAGTAAATAAAAAAGAATAATTCCTACACCTATGGAAAACCGAGCCCGAAACCCTGATAAAAATTTGTTGAATCTAGTTGCCAAACACCTACGAAGAAGAACAAGAGTTTAACTGTAAATTTTGACAGCAAATTTGACCCACTTGAAGGTCGAATTTTGCAAAAAGCCGTCCTATTGGACGTTGATTATGACTAAGCAGTGTTGTGTGAAAATGTCAGCGCCATAGTTTCTATGGTAAAGGTTGTACGGTGATGATCAGTAAGAATAAATAGATTTTTTTATATATGTATGCATATCAATTCCCCAACATAAATTACGATTACATCTTATTCAAAATCGATGTTGAATTAATTTCAACTTAACTAAAGGTCAAAAGACTACACACATAAAAGCTGACAGTGAATGTCATATTGGACTAATAACACACATTTTCAATAATCGCCAGGTCGGGGGTGATCGGAATGATTTAAGAGCAAGAACAAAATAACACAACGCCCGTCATTAATCTTCAGTGCCGTGGAATTTTCATGTTAAATAGCCAAATTATAAAAGGCAACAAAGGAAAGTGATATTCGACTCATCAAGTTGTAATACCCTTGCTAAATAAATATCTTTAAACAGTTCCTATGATAAGAAATATTTTCCATAATGAAGACCCATTTCCGACCCACTATTCCCATAGAAGCTAACGGATATAATATATTAGTCCGATTTGTATTCAAAATATAAGTTTAAGACAATATACATATGTAAAATTTGCGAGTTTCGTAGAAACATCTTAAGTAACAAAGAATTTAATACGACCTTTCCTGATATGATATACTTAGTAGTCCGATCTTACATACATATTGACACATCTCCTATGTAAATCATGTGGGAGATGTGTCACTCTTCTAGTAAATGAGCGATATGTTAATATTCCGTATCTAAAGCACGGTTCTGTACCAAGTTTCATCAACATAGTTTCAAATCATATAGATACAACTTATCGTTTTACTTACCAAGAGCAGGATTTCTTTTGGGTGTCTATTATGCCTGACAAAATTAAAATACCCTTTGCACGGGATTTCAAAAATTACACACATTCAATTTTAGTTTTGAGTGGGTGAGTCGGGTGCTAATGGCTGACAGTTGCAAGTATTTAGGCAAATGTGGTTCCAGCCAACAGGCAACAGTAAAAGCGACAACAACAACAGCAACAATGACCACAATGACAGACAGAACCAGAACAGATAGACCAGAACAATGGACGGCAATAACAACAGCAACAAGAACAACAGCAGAGACAATAACAACAATGACATCAATAGGAGCAATTGAAACAAGTGTTGTCACGCCGCTGACGTTAACAGCGACGTCGACTGCGACTGCGACTGCGAAGCTATCGTCCTGGCGTAATGACTGACAAGCAGTGGCCAATGAAAGGCATTGTCCTTTATGATACCCTACATATCGATAAAAGCATAACATGATTGTTAAAAATTTTAATGTATTATCGTTAATATTAAACTAATATAATATAAATAATAATTTATGTATACCACATGATACGACACATCCTTTTTGATACCCTACATATCGATGAAAGCATAAGAAGATTGTTATAAGTTGGAAAGTTGGAAGTACATCGAAATGTGCCGAACATCAAACTTGACATCCCTAATTTTTCATAATCTCATTTTTATTGCCTCAATTTTAAAAAACATAATTTTTGAAAAATCTTAAACTATTGCTCAGAGTATACATATTTCGTCTTAGCTTGAACTTATTACTTTTTGACCCACATTGACGCGTAAAGTTGCGCCTGACTAGACGCCATTGACAATAGTTGGGTGGCCCACTTGATTGGGAAGGGACATGGACATGCTTGCTTGCACATGTGACTGATGTTTGTTGTTGTTGTTAATGTTGCCAGAGTTGTTCTTGTTTTTGTTTTTGTTGTTGTTGTTATGTATTGTATATGGCATGGTATTGTCGCTGCAATTATACAAATTAATTTGGAGACAAAAGCGTGCAGATTGTTTTTCACAAGCCTGACAAACATTTATTATTCGACAGAGACGAAATAAAATATCAAGCAAAAAGTCAGACAGAGAGAGAGACTGAGTGATAAAGAGGAAGACAGATAGACATATAGGCAACCATGTCAAACATCAAACATGACCATCGATAGTTCATGGTTCATGGTTCATGGCAAAAACATCTTACACAATAAACATGCGGATATGCAGCTGAGCAATTGCCATTTGCCTTGGCAACTTCAACAGCAGCAACAGCAGCAGCAGCAACAGCAACAGGAACAGCAACAACAATTGCAACAGCAACAGCAACATCAATTCATTGAGGCGCCACAGGCGATATCCATGCCACGCAATATGGCGTTATTCTTTCCTCATGCACAGTTTTATTCGCATACTCATTGCAGCAGAAGGTCAGCATATAAGAGCTCAAGCGAACTGAAAACATTTGCTATCTTTTATTTTTGTATTTCCCCTTCATTTCATTTTTGGAATCAAGCTAAATCAACCTTCAACCCATTATCGTTCACGCTTTTATGTTAAAGCTCCTAAGCCCCAATCTTTCGCTACAATTTAAGGTCACCATTAAAGCTTATATGTTTTTTAAAAAAATACAATAAGGTTGTGTTAAAGACGCCAAAGAATGCATAGAGAGAGACCTGTATTCAAAAATATCGACTGATGATAGCTATATGATATAGTTAGTAGTCTGATTTAAAACAAATTTAATTAGCTTATATCAATGAATACTGCAGCAGAAAATCTCTAAAAAATATTTAAAAAATAAACAAGTTCTTCATACTATAAGTTGGATATACTGAAGAGGCTCTGAAGACGCCTTGGAAATTTAGTTCATTTAATAGAACTGTATCCAGACTCGACTGTATTTTTCAGCTAAATTATTGTACGGCTAACTGAGGTTATGGACTTTTTATTTCATGAATTGTTGACGATTTATTATTATGTCAGCTTGATAATATATCATATATTGTGTTATAAATAAATAGATTGGTAATACTATATATAGTAGACAATTCAATGCTGAGTACTTGTAGATTTATTTTTAATAACTAGTGGACGTGGCAAACTTCGTCTCGCGCCAATTGTAACGCCTTCAAACTGTTGTCGTTAACAGTGCTGCATACGTTAACAGTGCTGCATACGTTAACAGTGAGAACATCTGTTGAGGGTCTAGCGACTATACCGGAAAGTTTTTCCCAAATGTTCTTTTCTATAAACCATCTCCTGACAATTACGAGCAACTGAAAGAAATTTGAGGCACAGCCGTTCTCAATTGATGATTACCCATACAATTATTGTGGCTCCATTTTTCTTTTTTTTTTAGATAGATATATTATTTTCCACTCGTTTGTTAACAGGGGTTAAAGCATGAAATCAAATTTGTGTATTGTATGTTTAAATTGACCTTTTTGCGGTCCACTTGGAAATGATTCGCATCACTTTATTATACCCTTGCAGAGGGTATTATAATTTTGTCACGAAGTTTGTAACGCATTGAAGGAGGCGTGTCAGACCCCATAAAGTATATATATTCTTGATCAGGGCGACGAGCTGAGTCGATATAGCCATGTCCGTCTGTCCGTCTGTCCGTCTGTCTGTCTGTTTCTATGCAAACTAGTCTCTCAGTTTTGAAGCTATCTTGATGAAACTTGGTACAGGTCCGTCTTTTGCTGCACGCAGTACATATGTCGGAACCGGCCGGATCGGATAACTATATCATATAGCTGCCATAGGAATGATCGGTTGGAAATAAACATTTAGTATGAAAAACTTTTTTGTTTCTCAAGATATCTCAATCAAATATACACATTGTGTGTTTAATTAAGTCTTTAACAGGCTGACCAAATTTGGTGTAAATCCGGCTACTATATCATATAGCTGCCATAGGAACGATCGGTTCGAAAACAACATTTACTATGAAAAACTTTTTTGTTTCTCAAAATATCTCAACCAAATATACACATTGTGTGTTTGAATAAGTTTTAAACAAGCTGACCAAATTTGTTGTAAATCGGACAACTATATCATATAGCTGCCATAGGAACGATCGGTTCAAAATCAACCTTTAACAAATTTTGTAAAAAATCTGACGGCTTACGCAGGGCACTGCAAGGGTATCCAAACTTTGGCGCGCCAAAGTTAGTTTGCGCTATATTTTTTAATTAGACTCGTACTTATGGGCACTCGAATCATTTGCGTGGCATCTAACGAGTGTTTTCATAAATGGTCCTTAGTCTTTTTGCAGTATTGCTTTCGCAAATTCTGCCAAAAAAAAAATGCAGCCACATTGTTGGCCCAGTTGGGGATTTATTTTTTCTATGCTTTTCGGTTTTTTCATCGTTCTCACGCAGCAGCCGCCAACTGGGCGCGGAAATTGGGCTTGCAACCAGGGCCAATTGAAGTATCCATGCATTGCCCCAAGTCTCTGGCCAGGCAGCCTTCGAATGTCTATGCAACAATGAGTTAGTGCAACAAAGGGAGGGAGGTTTGTTTGATGTAAGGCCTTTTTGCAAGTGGCTTGATTTGCGATTTCGGCATTTTTTGTATATGTCGTTAGGTGGTTAACTTGAAGTTGGCTTTCGATTTTGTGGGTCGCACAATTTATGCGCACTTTATGCGTTGCCCAAGTCGTGACTTGGACTTAAAGAGTGGAGCATTGGAGCATTGGAGCAGTTATGTAATGTGCGTGTGTATTATTGTGTGTGTGTGTGTGTGTATGTGTGTGGGGAGCCTAAGCTGTCAAGTGAGAGTTGCACCTATTGCACCAGACTTATGTGGCAGCTGCAATTTGATCAATCATTTTCAGGCCAGAACAATTAATAACATCGCCTGCGTTTTTATTATATTTAATTATGCCAACAATTATTATAAATTGCTCAATTGGTAAGATTTAATTGACCGTATTTTTTTATACTATATATCACAAATAAACCCATTTTAAAATTAACGAGAATGCATAGTATTATGTAAACATTGTAATTTGTTAATTTAAGCTTGAAAGATTCGATACAAGTTTAATAAATACTATTTATTCTGGACCTTAAAAATAACATATATGATAAGAATTAGAAGTTTATTGATTATTAAATTTTTCTCTTAATTATTTAAAAAAACATAAATAAAACGGAGGTTTTAAAGTTTGTTATATATGTAACATATGTTGTATATGTTACATGATAAACTTATTAAGATAATCAAATACATATTTTATTGAATGCAACGATTAAGTTATTATATCGATACATTAATGGATTCATAGTCGAAATATAGATCGTTTTATTCTAAATAAATTTCAAATTATTCTACTTAAGTATAAAGAACATATATAAATGATTTTAAATTGCTATTGCTTTAAAAAGTATCGCTTCTTGTTATCGAATAATTTAAGCTTCGTTTGATGGACAAAGGTAACAATGTAGATTTATCTATTGCCGCATGCCGCACTTTTGTTGCATGGAATTTCCACGATCGGATCAAAAATTAGCCAACAACCATTTCTAATTAAACAATGGCTTTGATGTCATTTCAATTCACTTGAATTTGTTGACAATCGAAATGCAATCAACAAATGGGCAATGAAACCACATTTAGGCGGGTGTTGTCGGCGTCGCTGTCGGCGTCGCTGTCAGCGTCAACGCAGTGCGTCGGCCGCGCCTGCGCACATTCACAATAGACAGACAAGCTGGTAGGCTGGTAGGTTGTTAGGCTGGTACGCAGTTGGCAGAGCTATGCTCTGCCTGCTTTGCCAAAATGCTGAGGCTGTAAACACGTTTTTCCATGGCTGCTTTTGACGTTGAACCATATTTTCCAAGCGCTTTTCCATCCAAAGTTGCTGTATAAATAAGCGCAAAGAACGCGATACTGAGACAGTTTTCAATTCGAAGCCCAGCAATTCGCTAGCTCATTTTTTTTTCAATCGTTTCACGTGAAGCAAAATATCCATAATTACAATGGCATTCAAGGTGCGTAAAGTTTCAACCTGATGCTAAAGTGTTTAAAGTGTATCACCTGGACTTAAAAGGATATTAGTTGTCAAGTTGTTGTGATAGTCAGCTATGGGTTTTTGGATAGTTGCAAATAGCGATTGCAGTTGTCATTCTAGCTGCAAAAGCAATTATCCTTTCACTTTGGCAGCTCAGCCAAAAATGTTGCTGTCTCTTGCTTTCATTTTGAGGACCTCTGTTGTCAGTGCATTTGTGTGATAAATACTCAAGCTTTTGAATCGGCATTCCCCCTTTTCCCGTTTGCCAGTCAAATTTTCAAAGCTCAAAAGTCCTCACAGATTTCCTATGAAATTGGCATAGAAATATGCAGAAGGATAATTGCAGTCAAATGTGAATCCTGTTTGACAATTTCCCAAAAACTTGAACTTTTCAAGCAGTGAGTTCAACTGGAAAGTGCTGCTTCAGTATATGTAGTTGTATATTCTTTACATAACATATCACGCAACTTAATTGGAATTCACGAATATATCTTTTCACTTATGCCTAAGGCTTTGCAATACAAATGAATTCAACTTTATTTTGAAAATTGTTTCTAAATATTTGTACTTGTAGAATGCCTTACTTAGAATTGGGACAACAACTGATTCCTTAATCAGGTTTATTGAGATTGACAATTTTTATCGTTGAATTAATCCATGTACAGCTCTGCTAAACAAATAATCTTAAAAAGTTCACTTAAGCCTTGAACATAAGTACTTAAAAGCATTGTTTAAATTTGATTTCTATTGCTTACGTTTAAATTATGTTATTCTTTCTCATTGATAATTATTAAAGTCCCTTCAATCATGTCAAAGAATATTTGACACTTTATATGTCATGCAACAAAATAAAAGCGAAAGCATTCAGTTTTTAATCAAAACAAAGTTCTAGCTGACCTCAATTATTTTGTAGCTTGTTTTGATATTCAAATTAAACAAAATATTTAGTTGAAGGCCATCGAGCTGGAAAGTGTTTCAATGTTAATTTGCTGAAATTCGCATTCGAAATTGACGCACATGCAGAAATAATATGGAAATTGATAAAGTAAATAACAAGTGCGAGTGAAACACTTTGTGGCCATGGCAAAGTGGGTCAATAAATTGGATTGTGGGAAAGTTGTCGCCAGCATCCACTTACTCATCATTTCATATGTGAATTCTGCAACAGAGTTAGCTGGATATTTATCTTAAATCATTCAGTGCTTGAATCAGTATCTTTAAACAAAAGTTACGTAACTTGTTCATACTTCATAATGGGCCCCTTCCTGTCCAGCAGTCAGTTACGCTTAATTAAAATCAGATAAATACCCAAAGACAAATAAAAGCCGCGCCAAGTCAAGTGCAAGGCAGACAGGCACAAAAATAAGTAAAACGAAGCAAAGGATAAAAAAAAAACACAAGAAAACCGAGCACAACAAAGCACAACATAACAGAACAGAACAGAACAGAACACAATAAAACAGTATAGAACAGACGAGAGCCAAAAAGAAATGGAACAAGCAAATGGAAAATGATATAAAATTTAAATAAAAAAGGGCATCCACAACTCCCTGAAGTCCCTGCCCTAACCCTTGAAGTTTTTAAATGTTTTTCAGCATTTTTGCGCGTAAATTGAAATTCAATGGAATTGGATATAAAATGTAAAAGAAAGTTAACTCACAGAAGGCAAAACAAAAGTAAAAGACTAAATAAACCAACAAAAACTCTGTTGAAATACCCTTGCAAGTTGCCCGAGTAGCAAGTAACGATAAAAGCAAATAGGAAAGCAAAAACGATCGAGTAATTAGTAGAAATTAAACCCAAATTAGCTAAGAAGCAAGTACTTGAATAGAATAACAACAAAATTAGATTGTAATTAGCTATTATTAACTGACAAATATGCTGGCAAAGGTAGCGAGCGAAGAGTAACGAGTTAATCGAGATAAAAGTGATGGTGAATCACAAATGATTAATAAATATGAATGAGCAAAGTTATTAGCGTTACACAGGGTATAAATACACAGCAAAGCAAAGAAATATAGCCTAACTATAGGGTATAAGGTAGGTAATAACAAGTATTCCACATACATTGCAACTGAAAGTAATAACATTAAGACTGAAAAATATTGCAACTAAAATGAATGAACAACTTGTAGAGCGTCACTTAAAAGTAGCGATTAGTTAATAACTTGTAGCAGGTAACGAGTATTTTACATTACATTAAGCTGCAACTAATTTAACATGTAAGCGAGCAACAAATAATAGAGAGTTGTTATTAATTAGCGAGTATTTAATAACGAGCTAGGAATATTTTATACATATTGAACAGAATTTTAAATAAAAGATACAACTTTGATAGCAACAGTTGAAAAAGTAATTACACTTATTATGTAAGCTAAATACTGAATAATTTCTTGCACCAGTTATATGTGATATGCAGTTGATATATGTGTATGTAGAACCGTATGTTAGGAGCTCTGAAAAGCTCACAACTCAACACAAAGTTGCTATGGTGGTGTTTCAAGCAAATTCACCGTAAATAATACGCATACGCCGCATTGCACAGTCTGCAACGCGTGCGAGTGTTAAAATGAAGGAAAGAGAGAGAGAGAGAGAGAGAGAGACAGAGAGAGTGAGATGGAATGAATTTGAGTTTTCAACTACTTTGCGAACTTAATTAAAAGTTTATGCGTCTGCAATTTCCTTGTGTATGCAAACAAAATACAAATGAGTTGTCAAGCGGCTGTTGCACTCACTGAATTTATGCATGTCCCGATTGACTGTAGATGCGAGTACTTATAACATTATCTATATTTATACATACATATTTTAAAAATGTCTTTGATAGCTCATCTTCTGCATTGCTGCAATGGCCATTGCCTGTGCCCAGGCCAAACCCGGCGGACCCGCAGCCTATTCGATTAGTGCACCCAGTGTGGATCACGCATCGGTGGGCAACACACAGGAGCATACGGTTAAGGGGCACTATGGTCAATCCTCCCAGTCGGACTATGCCAGTCAAGTGCAGACTGCACACTCTCAGTCCCATGTTCAACGCTCCAGCATTAGCAACGATGGTGGCTTGGCGCCTGCTCATGGATATGCCGGTGAGTGGGAAGTACTAAATATTAGAGTTACAGTTGCAGTTTCAACACTCACACTCACACTCTCGCATTCACAACATGCACAATGCACTCTCATTAATCATTGTACTTAATATAATTGCACGTAGTTCTTGATATGCTAACACCTAGAAATCGAAATCTAAATCTAGTCGCACCACAAGCCGCCAGCTATGCCATTGGACACACCGCTCCGGCAGCTCAAATCCAGTTGGCCAGCAGCCATGGTGCATTGTCTGGTCATGGTTTGGCATATGGTGGTCATTATGCAGCCGCTGCAGCACCCACCTTTGCCTATGGTGGACACTATGCCACCTCGGCTGCTGCTGCTCCAGCTTTTGCCTATGGCGGCCACTATGCTGCCACAGCACCAGCCATCCATCTATCGAGTGGTGCCTCTCATCTTGGCTATGGTTATGGCTATAGTGCTGCTGCTGCTCCTGCCTTGTCCCACGGCTACTTGGCTGCCGCACCAGCTCCAATTGTGAAATACGCCGCTGCTCCAGCTTATGGTAGGTGTCATGACCTTAGTTATTGCCTAATCTTCAGCACCTATTTGCACCTTTTTGATCGCTTTTGTAGTTGTCATCTTTACTAATTTTCCAGCCAAAAGTAATTTAACATTTATTTACCTATTTATTTATTTGTTACTGACAATTATGAACGAACAAATGACTGAAGAGTTTCATTTGCTTTTTAGATATTCCTGATCCGAATTGGTAGAATTAGTTTTAATATCCTGCTTTTGGGATAGGTATCGATATTTGAAATTGGAAAAACTTAAACGTAAGATTTTTGATGAGCTATTCATATAATTTAATGTTGTTATTTTCAACATCAATATCAACATTGAGAAAAAATATTTAATAAGAAACTAGATGTTTTTTAATTTAAATGAATGGCTCACTTAACTTCTTATTTTTCTTTTTTCCTGTTTACAGTTTTAAAAATTTGTCGCTTTCTTTTGACGTTAAGTAATCACAGATATAAAAATATGTTAAAATACCGAAATTCATCCAACTCACATCAAGGCAAGGATTTAAATAGTTTATTGCGTAAAGCATACAATTATTATGAGTTGATTAATGATAATTGGCAAAAGTAGAGTTAAAGTCGAAAGAGAATAAATAATAATCGTATTTATTAAAAGTACGAAAGGCTTCATGTTTGTCGTAGTTTCTTAGGAAGCCTAGGGGATTAAGAGAGACATTACGTCTGGAAAATAACTTGACCGGAGTTTATGAAAGGATTTTACACAATGAAAAACTATGCGTTTTCATTTGGATGATAAATCGAATAGCTCTGTCAACTATAACAGATATCAATAGTTGACCCTTTTCTGATCGGATCCAATCTGATCTGTAGTCAAGGGAACTGAACATACAGTTGACCCAGCTGTAGTTCTGAACTTTCTGCTCTTATCTCCTTCTCCCTTTGAGTTGTTATGCAATTTATTATATTTTCGCTTTGCCGGCCAAGTGCACTTGGCCAAAACAAACTGTGAAGCTGTGTAAATACACAAAGCACAACTTTCATTCTGGACATGCCTGACTACGTAAGCTACGACAGCTGCCCAAGTATTGGATAAGTAGGTTAAGGGAAAAGGGATATAGGAGCAGGGGGCAGGGGTTAAGGGTCAGTTGCATTTTGCTGGTGTCTGCTCAAAGTGCTGTGAATCTAAAGAAAATATAAGCATTATAAGAAGCGACTGTAAAAGTAAGATAAAGTCTGTGAAAGCCATAAGTGGCGCCATCTGGCGAAACAAAATATAAATAGAAAACTATTTCACTGAATTTCCCATTTATTTCATACAACAATGTTTAAAATAGAAACTAAGTACATATGAGTGTGAAAGCAGAAGAGATTAACAAGAATGATTGCAAACATAACCAGAATTTCATTCATAGTTTCTATAATTAGTTCTTTTGTTTTTTTAATGTATATGAATGAGAATGAGTTGAATTTGACAAAAAACAAACAAGAATTCAAATGCAACTAAATTACAGTCTTGAACGATTTAATTCATTCAAACATTTTTTGTTGGCTAGCGTCGAGTTCAACTACATCATAAACAAATCATTTTCAAGTGCTGTACAATTATCTGATTTTTTTAAATTACAATTCAGGTATGAATATGAATTTATTCATATGTTTTGTACAAGGAATTAATTGAATATATGTAGTTAAAGTTTCAGTGCTCTAAAATCGATAAATACCCACTTACGACCAATAGGCAATTATCCTAATACTGCATGCACGAGAAAGTCCGATAGGGGGTGTAGCTGAAAAATTACCATACATTATCAATAAATAAAGGTGCGTTGCACGTGCTACACGGCGGGCACAAGCTTCAGCCGTAGTCGTCTGGTTTATGCAACATTCCGGCGTTGTCACTGTCACTGTTTGCTATCGATTTCTGCCTAGACAACAGCAACTTTAGGATTGGGTAGGTCTTTCAGTTCGGGTTAGTTTTAGATACTCACTCAGCAGAATTTTGGTCAACGCCTGGCGTATAATCAATCATTCATTCATTGTTGCCAACTAGTTTAAAGCAATGACACATGGCCCGCCTGATGATAAAGATACTTAGGATGAGTCCTCAAGTGGGACCAGTCAGTCAGTTCGTCAGTCATTTGGACAAGTGGCGTTTGCCATTGGCAAGCCATGTGGCCCGCCTCGCACTCTCAATGCACAGGACAACAGGACAACAGGACATCAGGAAAAGAGGGCAATTCTGGGACGTTTGTCCAATGCTTATCAATGCTGCGTTGTCGCAATTCATCTTCATGCTTCACTTGAGCGTCGGAAACGCTGGCCTAGACAAGTAACACTTGAAAAAAGTTCGCAAAGTGTTGGAAACTACTATTGTATTGTTTGTCAAGAGGAAGTTTTTTTTTTATGTTTTTATTTCCCAATTGCTGCAATTACAACTAGTTTACTTGACTTGAATTTCCCCCATTTGTATTTCATGCACTGTTGCCTAATTTCACAAGAGGACCTATTGTCATATTGTGCAACTGGCATTTGAAATGTAATTTTAATTTCTCTCACAATTGCATTCTATTTGGAGGAACTTTGTAATTGGCATTCAATTACATTTTTGTAATTTATTATTTGATACACTGTTGTCAAACTTCTCTAGAATGACAGTAGTTTATTGGTCACACTGTGCAAAGACACGTATCACATTTCATGTTCGCTTGACAATACAAAATTGCAGACCTTGCCGCGTCAGTTGATTGATGTCGACTTGTCAAGTCTCCATGTGCTTAAATATGACCCAAGCCCGCCCAGAATTCAGATACAACTGGGTCCTACTTGCAACAATGAACCAATTCAAGACGTGGTCGACATCATTGTTAATGTTAATGTTGACAACATGGTCGGGTTATTGTTACCCAAGAGGCTAATATCCAGATTCAGATACAGGTACAGATACAAATACAGATGCTGTTTCCCATGCCAGTTTATGGAAGAGGGGCTTCGAGGTGTTTATTTTGACATTGCCTCTGCGGTTGTTAATGCTTTTTGTACTCTCCTCCTCAACAGCACCTAGCATTCTTGGACATGGCATTGGATATGCTGCACCAGCAGCTTATGCTGCCCCTGCCTATGCTGCCCCTGCCTACACCACGCATTTGGCTGCCGCCCCAGTGCTTAAGTGAGTTTATTTTTATAAATAGAGATGGATTGCCTTATGGTCTCATCACATCATTCCCTCTTCCTCCATCCCTTTCAGGGCTGCCGTTGCTGCCCCCGCCCTGGTGCACACATCCGTCTCTGGCCATGGCATTCACTATGGCTACTAGAGCTTTGGTATAAGCATGCAGCAGGACTAGACAGCAGCACCCGCCACCACCAAGCACCATCAGCACCACCAACACCACCAACACCACCTGTTCCCAACATGGAGTTAGCGGCTAAAAATATAAATACGAGTAACATCTATGGCGAGCCTAAGTGTAAATAACGTGTGACCTTCGACAGTAAAATTACAAAAAAAAAGAGAAGATGTAATAATTTCAAAAATTCAAATTTGCAAATTGGCAACGCTGCAAATGCACAGTTAAATTACATTTTTAATTTTGCAACGTTGCCCTTTTTCAGGATGCCATAATCGAAATTTTCTTTTGGTTAGCTCCGTGTTCAAAGGGAAAGTCTCTCACACACCGTCTCTCTGTCTATTGTATTACTTGATAATTGTGTGTACGTATTTTTTTTTTATCGCGGTTGAATTTATGTTTTATTTAAAAGTTACTTTGTACAGAAAATGCATGTGAAATGTTGGAAAGAATAAAATCATTTAATGTATACGAAATGTGGTCGACTTTTGGACAATTGGGAGGCATAATTCCTGGTCTATTCTACAGGGAGGGTCGGTCCCACCATGCTGCAGTTACAGTTATGATATATGGACGCACCCAAAAACTATGCTGCGATTTATATGCCACGCTCCAGTTGAGCACTTGCCATATCGTACATACTGTCGCATACTTTATGGCGCATTGCGTGGAATTTATCATCCTCACAAAACACACTATCACACATATTTTGTTGTATGTGCCAAATGGGAAGCGAAAGCGAGCGAAAGTATTAAAGTTCAAATGCCCAAAAGCCCCTTCCTCATATATTTTTTTTAAGCCATCGACCATTGTATGTCACGCATACGCCATGTGGGGTCAAGTCGCAAATAGAACTTGGCGGGTATTTTTAGATCGCAATAATCTTAATATAGCTTCAAATGAAGAGCATGAACAATGAAAATGTCAATGCATATGCGAAATATACAATATTTCAATGGCAAATAGCATTCGAGTCGAAAAGCGTAAATAACTACAAATGATCAAAATTATTTATAGACTAGAACTCTTAACAACTCACAATCATCTGTACTTTATAAGTTTTTATTATACCCTTGCAGAGGGTATTATAATTTTGTCACGAAATGTGTAACGCATTGAAGGAGGCGTGTCAGACCCCATAAAGTATATATATTCTTGATCAGGGCGACGAGCTGAGTCGATATAGCCATGTCCGTCTGTCCGTCTGTCCGTCTGTCCGTCTGTCTGTCTGTCTGTTTCTATGCAAACTATTCTCTCAGTTTTGAAGCTATCTTGATGAAACTTGGTACAGGTCCGTCTTTTTGCTGCACGCAGTACATATGTCGGAACCGGCTGGATCGGATAACTATATCATATAGCTGCCATAGGAACGATCGGTTGGAAATAAACATTTAGTATGAAAAACTTTTTTGTTTCTCAAGATATCTCCACCAAACATACACATTATGTGTTTGATTAAGTTTTAAACAAGCTGTCCAAATTAGGTGTAAATCGGACTACTATATCATATAGCTGCCATAGGAACGATCGGTTCGAAAACAACATTTAGTATGAAAAACTTTTTTGTTTCTCAAAATATCTTAACCAAATATACACATTGTGTATTTGATTAAGTTTTAAGCAGGCAGACCAAATTTGGTGTAAATCGGACAACTATATCATATAGCAGCCATAGGAACAATCGGTTCAAAATCAACCTTTAAAAAAATTTTGTAAAAAATCTGACGGCTTACGCAGGGCACTGCAAGGGTATCCAAACTTTGGCGCGCCAAAGTTAGCTTGCCTATATTTATACCCTTGCAGAGGGTATTATATTTTTGTCACGAAATGTGTAACGCATTGAAGGAAGCCTCACAGACCCCATAAAGTATATATATTCTTGATCAGGGCGACGAGCTGAGTCGATATAGCCATGTCCGTCTGTCTGTCCGTCTGTCCGCCTGTCCGTCTGTCCGTCTGTCTGTCTGTCTGTTTCTATGCAAACTAGTCTCTCAGTTTTGAAGCTATCTTGATGAAACTTGGTACAGATCCGTCTTTTTGCTGCACGCAGTACATATGTCGAAACCAGCCGGATCGGACTACTATATCATATAGCTGCCATAGGAACGATCGGTTCGAAAACAACATTTAGTATGAAAAACTTTTTTGTTTCTCAAAATATCTCAACCAAATATACACATTGTGTGTTTAATTAAGTTTTAAACAGGCTGATCAAATTTGGTGTAAATCGGACTACTATATCATATAGCTGCCATAGGAACGATCGGTTCGAAAACAACATTTAGTATAAAAAACATTTTTGTTTCTCAAAATATCTCAACCAAATATACACATTGTGTGTTTGAATAAGTATTAAACAGGCTGACCAAATTTCGTTTAAATCGGACTACTATATCATATAGCTGCCATAGGAACGATCGGTTAAAAATCAACATTTAACAAATTTTGTAAAAAATCTGACGGCTTACACAGGGCACTGCAAGGGTATCCAAACTTTGGCGCGCCAAAGTTAGCTTGCGCTATATTTTTTTATAACATTAAATCAATTTAATATTGATGTACTCTTTAAATTCTTTGAGCAGGATGAGCATTGGCATTGGACATATATATATATATATATATATATATATATATATATGTAAATAATGGGTGTAATTTCAGTAAGCTATTGTATTATGATTAAGTTAAATTCAGTATCATATTATATTTTAATTAAATAAACAACAACAAAATCACGACGTTTATAAAGGATAATGAAGAGCTTCCTAATTAAATTGTGCTAAGTACATTACAGAAAAAAGTGGAGAATATTCCTAAGCTAAAAATGATTGACAAGTAGATACTTACATATTAGCAAGCTGTGAAATAAGCGCTAAGAAAAACATTAATTAGTAATTTACTAAAATATTTATTTATTAATTAAGTTAATTCTAACTTTGAAACAAAAACTGCAAGGATTCACATTTTATGAGCTGATGATTAGCACAAATCTGATATTTGCAGAGTATGTAAATTTCATCAAATTCAAAGTAGTTTGAATTTCATTTTACGGCTATTCTTAGTCAACAGACAGCTTAAGAGTATTACTTAATTGATTATTGACCCTCTGTCCGTTCTATATTTCAGAGGGTATAACCAAATGTCAGATATATAATAAATGCACAAACAAAAGAATTGATTAACTGTAAATGCAATTACGCAGAACATTTAATGCGTCATTTGAATTGCAATTTGCCTGCGATTGCAGCAAATAATTGAGCTGCCGATCAAATGCAGAATATGTTTGATTGAGTTACTCTGAGCTCCTCTATAAATACAATTCACCACATTTGCACATTGAATATAGTTGTTGTTCTTGCTGATGCTGTTCGCGTTGTTGTTGATGTTGTTGATGTTGTTGATGTTGTTGTTGTTGTTGTTGTTGTTGTTGTTGTTGTTGCTGCTACAGTACCACAGTGGGAAAAAGTCTGATTTATTTCACTTCGGACTAGAGCAAAAATTCAATGTATTGACATCAAATAATCAATATTAAATTTTAATTACATATATATTTAAACATTAAGCTAACGATTTGAACTGTTGGATAAACGTTAGACTAAAGGACCAAAACGTTATCCGTTAATTAACAAAAAAATACTCTGTATACTATCTTGAGAATTTTATTCATTGAGTTTGACTTTCTACTGCTGAAATTAAAAAATGTATAATTTATTACACTAATCACTATTATTATAGTTCAAAAGCATTGTTATTATTATTATAATAAAAAAGGTTACATTAAGTATTAAATATTGAATAAAACAGATTTATAATTCGATTATAACCGTAACCACTCTAGAAATTTGAGCTACATAAATAAGGAATTGTGTCTCCGATAAATGTAACATTGAGTGATAAGATCTGTTTTCAAAATATTGAGCAGCTAAAAAGTTGACTTTTGTCAACTTTTTGGACTTTTCCCCATAGTCCAGTGTGGCACAGCAGTAGGGAGCATATGAGGCAAATACAAAGTATGGATTGAAGTGTGCGAGTTGCATTTGTCGAGGGCTCATGGCTACTTGGAAGCAACCACCTCAAAGCAAACAAATGCAGAAACAACAATGTATCTTTAAGGAACACAGCATGCTGTGCACATGTGTGTATAATAATTGTCAGAGTTTATCTACAAGCGATGGTTTTTCGTTGGAAAAGAGAATCGTTAACTTGGCAAAACAACCACAACATATTGCGGTTATGCGGATGTTTGCTTAGCTTATTTTTTCGTGGAAACGGCTCACACACATACATATTGGCTAGAATATACAAATATTATTGCAAGATTCCTGTCCATGCATAGCTAGAAGTTTACCAAGCAGCTGGATATCAATTAAGATGCAAAGTTATGCCTGGCAATGGGAATCAAAGTCTACTAAACCACCCAATCACCCAATCACCCAATCACCCAAACCACTGCCTTTTGTTTATTGTGTGCGTGACTAGAGACACAGCTTAGTTCATTTGGCCGAAGCCTTTAAGCCAGTGGAAAAACAAGGCAACAGTTGTCAGCCAAAAAGTAAAAATAAAAAAGAGTGTTGCCATTTTCACTTTGCGAACGAAATGCAAATACATGTTGTGGGATGCAAATGCAAATACATAAACATATTACAAAGTATCTTAAAAGAGGACACCTGGGTCCAAGGACACGCCTTGCTTAAATACAAATACAAATACAAATACACATACAAATACAAATACAAAGAAAAGCGAGAGAACGAAAATTCAAAGGCAAACCACGAAAATTGCATTAAGGACACTCTGCGATGCTGAACATTCAAAATGAAAATGAGAGAAGCAAAACGAAATTGAAGGAGAAGCAGCAAATGAAGAAGACTTTAAGGCAAGGCCAACTTGAACGAAGCCAAGCAAATACAAACAAACTTAACAAAACTAAACAAACTCAACAAAGTACAAAAGCCAATGGCAATGCGAAAGACAAACACTTGAGTTCATCGTCTAAACTAATTGAAAATTGACCACAACACATAATACAATACTAACATAACATAAAGGTAAGGTCAGACCAACAAAATGTTTAATACCAAATCAAACGATAGATGTTGGTAGAAAATCAAGAAATTAATCTCCAATTTTGATTGTAAATATTTTACAAATGTAACCCAAAAGCATTTTAATTTAATGCCATGTCCGTCTATCTGTCCCTTTTTTGAAGACCTAGATCTCAGAGACTGTCAGAGCTAGAGACACCAATATATCTTTCCCAGATCACGTTTGTTTTAGAGCTATTAATATTGATTACATATATGTATACTGTTAAAAGTATTTATTTTTATCTTTCGCATTTATTTTTGCCTACGATTGAAGGTAGAGCATAAAGTATTTGAATCCAAATTCGAGTAAATAAATCTAAAAACAAATAATAAATCTTTTAGATATTGAAAAAATATAAAGAAAAATTTGTTATATTAGATTAGAGCAAGGTTCTAATAAGATCCTTGGGTTGAGGAGATCTACAACTAGTTTATGAACCGAGTGTAAGTCTTCTCAACACTTTTAGATTTTTATTATTACCCATTTTTTACTGTATCCTTCTTTATGTCCTCATTTTAGCTTTCACTTTTTATTCCATGTACATAATTGCACAACATTGAGAAACTTTTTCTATTCATTTATATAGGTCATCATAAAGGTAGAGCTTAATTAAAATAAGCTGGAGAATTATAATATTGTTAGCAACCTGTCCGCTGAGTAGCTCCATTTCAATTAGTTGTTTGTAATTAAGTGAATGCAATAAAAAAATAAATAAATGCAGAAAAGTGTTTTACTGTCATGGAGGGAATTTTCACGAAATAACTGAATCCCACGCATTGCGAAATCAAAAGGGAAAACTCAATGCAGTTGAACACTGAGATGTCCCAGCAACAGATGCTGCTGTGAGTGACGAGGGGGTGAAACAGCGGGGGGATCTCTGTAGTTGAACATATTTGCATGGAAAATTTCAATTTAGTGCGTCCCACAAACAACAAAAGCACACAAAAAAATGTTTGCAGCATAAAGCAAACAAAAAAAGAAAACAAATTCTTTCTTTGCCAAAGATTTCATACCCTTGCAAAGACCTGCAATGACAGCAATATAGTGGTCCGATTTAAACCAAATTTAGTCAGGTTATATAAAACAGGAAACACACAAGCTGCGAGTTTGGTTGAGATATTCCGAGATGCGAAAAAGTTGGACATACATTAAGTTGACTTTTGACCGGTCGGGCCTAGTCCTAGTCCTAGTCTTATTTCAATCAAATTAGAGCAAGTTTGTTAGAGACTTTTCAAAAAGAAAAATATATATATGTATATAGAAAATACATAATATTATGATCCGGTTTGACGGATTCTGACAAATACTCTGCCTGCCACAAAAAAAGGATCTATAGGAAGTTTCAACAAGATAGCTTAAAAACTAAGAGACAGACAGACAGACATGGATATATCGACATGCTGCTTGAGAATAAATATATATTATATGGGTTCTGCCACACCTCCTTTAATGCGTTGCACATTTCATGACAAAATTATTATACCCTCTGCTAGAGTATAATAAATGGTCAAAATGCACAAAGAGATATGGACAGACGGACAGACGCAGAGAGATTGACAGACCGAGGGACAGTTGTATACACAGACGGGCACAAATACATGTACACAAAGACCGCATGCTGTCTGGAGGAAGTGTGTGTGCGTGTGTGTGCGTGTGTGTGTGTGTTTATGTGTGTGTGGCTGCTTCCTGTTCATTTCCCTAGCTGACAGAACAAAACAAAGCCAAAATGTCTAGCAATGACATCGACTGTTACGACCATGGTCAAAACTTGACCCTTTCCCCTTAACACCCTACCACCCCCGTCAGCAAGGGGTATTTTGGTTGATATGCTGTTGCACGTTGCATACTTCTGGCTACTTGGGATAAGTCTATTTACACTTCAATTTGGGCAACGGTGGCGTATGCGTAATGCCTCTAATGAAGTGTGTTCAAAGATTCTGCATTGTTGATAAGTTGAAATTTCAATAGCTTCCTAATTGAAACTCTATTTGTACACTTGAATGTGTGTTTGTGCGTGTGCGTGTGTGTATATGTGACTACTTTGTGACTACGTTAAATTGAAAAAGTTACAACTTTTATATGCATTTTATTAGTTAATTATAAAAGTTTCGATGTCAATACCAAATAGTTATATGAAAATTAATGGTTTAACTCACTTAAACAACACTCTAACTGATGACAGTGCTTTCTATGCCAAAGTACTTCCTGTTATTGGTGCGGTAAAATAGTAACCTTTCCCTGTCAAGTACAAAATTCATTTTCATCTGCTTAAGGATCAATTGCCTATAAAGAATTCTGAGTTGAATGACTTTTATATATAGAAAAGTATCAATCAACGCTTAGTTAGCATTATTTAAGTATTTTAGGTGTTTGCAACACTCGATAGCGTTCAACAAACAATAGAAATTTAATTTTTTAATATTATAAATAAAAATATGATTAATAATTTAGATTAATCGAAGCAGAACTAAAGAATACTTGAATTGTTAATTGCCTCTTAGCTCTAAAAAACTATAATAGACATACAAACATATGATAGTCTGTTACTCGTAGATCTTTTATCTATTAAACTATGTTACTGTCTCTAGGACAGCGATTGAAAAGGAAGCATAAAGTTGAATATAATGGAGTTTCAAGTATATATTAACATAAATAAATGTTAATTGTTGGAATAAAAAGCATGTATATCACAATTAATATTATTACCACTTTTATACAGAGCATTTATAATGTCTTTAATTTTAATAGAGCGAATAAATTGCCAACCGTTTTTAGAGCATACTACGACACTCAAAACATTAGAAAATTAAATTAAATTAATTTCATGAATTGAGTCAAATTTCAACTCTCGTTAGTTATGATTCGTGTTTATGCACTAATGTTAAAAACTTTCAATTAAATAAATACATAGTGATTCTAAGATCTTCTCGTTCATAGGGAGAGACGGAGAAACTTATATGGCTGATTGAGAATATTTCGCTTATTAACTAGAAGAGTGACATATCTCAAAAAATCTCATTTCGAGATAAACGCATTTAAAGTTTTCAAGTGTCGCTGGTCTTCCTTCAAAGCGGTCAAACATATACTCTTCTCTATTAATACGCTCTGCGTATTAAAGGTAGGATTATGAAACTTTTATACAACATAGCTAAGCACATAATGAGCATTTCTAAATTATGGCAACACCTCTTTTAGGCCTAAGCCTTACATTTACAAGTATTAAAAAATTATGAATATTTACATTCTAATACATTTTTAAAAACACCCAGCATTTTTTAATTTTTCTAGCTTATTAAATGCTTAATATCCAAGTCGAGCTATAAAATAGCTAAAGTTGAGCACTGACATGGCAATGAGCAAAAACTTGAAAATTCTAAATATTTCCCTTACACTTTCCCATTTTTAAAGAAAACAAAAGAGTTTAAATTTTATATAAATTTCACTAGTGACAATTTATTACTCTTTGCTACCGTGTTGCCAATTTGGACATATTAACATGTATAGTTTTTAGATAGTACTTAGAGTATATGATACTAAAGCTATTCGAAAAAAAAAACAGAAAAAAAAGTTGAGTTTTTGATGTTTCCACTTGGCAAACTGAAATCGAGCTACAACAACAGCTTAGTTTGCATTTCATGATGAGTTGGCAATGGGCTTAGAAATTATAGTTGAGGTTGCCGCTGCTGAATCTCACATGGGATACGGCTGATGAAGGTTGGTACGATGGAGAACCCAATACGGAGGATTCGGGGACTGCCATGCCATAGCTCTCGGTTGTGCTTGGCGCACTTTGTCCGGTTGCGTATTGTTGGGCAACATTTTGCTGTTGCTCCCGGAGAATATTCTGCTGTTGCTGCTGTAGGAATCCCATATGTTGGAGGGTCGAATAGAAGTTTGGCTGTCTACCAGTTGCTGGCTGTGACTGCGATTGCAACTCCGGAAACTGGCTCTGCTGCTGCTGTGGCGCAGCCTGACGTTGTTGCAACTGCAACCCATTGTTGCTGCCAAGGAAAGCGGCCGACTGGCGTTGACCAAAGTTTGTTGCTGGTTGCTGTTGTGCTGTTGGTTGAGACTGAGACTGTTGACCGATCGACACATCGGGATAATAGGTGTAGAGTTTCTGCAACAGTTGCTGTTGCTGCTGTTCAAACTCCAATCGCTGACGCTGGTAATCAACGAAGGCTGCTTGCATCTGATCCGCGTAGCTGGGAATATTTCCGACTCCTTGCAATTGTTGCTGTTGCTGTTGTTGTGCCAAATATTGCTGTTGTTGCTGCTGCTGCAATTGTTGCTGTTGCTGCTGTAACTGTTGCTGTAACTGTTGCTGTTGCTGCTGCAGCGTGCTGACAACTGGCTCTGGCTTTGGCTTGGTTTGACGACCTCCAAGGGATTGGTCCGGATACACACCTGTATATTGTACTCCCGTGCGTCCGGCGAAACGATTTGGAATTTGCTGAAAAAATAAGGAAAGTGATAATAGAATTAGAAAGCGCTTCTTTTTCGCACAGAATATGCTGATAAACAGGAAAAGAAAAGACAACATGGAATAAAAAAGGCCTTCATCCCACTTGCCACTGTTTACGCAATTGGCCCTTTTATATTTTGCTATCTGGTCACACTTTAACAGCAGCTATGCAAAACAATTAAACACAAGTAGTGAAATTGCCCGAAATGGGATGAAAGAGGATAAAATGTTGCACTGAAAATGAAATTTGAGTTTTTTTTTCTTACCAGTCGAGCACCATGTTTGCTACGTTTCGTTGCGGTTCTCATTGCGATTTGCGAAGAAAAAAGTATAAAGAGGATAACCACAAAAACAATTTGGCAATGATGGAAATTTTGCACAGCTTCGATACACGTTCAAAAAAAAGATATAAAAGAAAAAAATTACAAAATGAGAAAAAATTTCGGAAATTCGAAGTCTAAACTGATAAAGCGAGAGAACGAGACTAAAAGTGTTCAGGCCCCTCGAGCTGAAATCCCAACCCGGAACTGTATTTCAAAGCCTGCTCTGTTAACACGTTTTTTTTTTAACCTCATATGTGTGTGTACAAAGGCCAAAGCAAACAAGCTCGTAACACGAAACGAAACGAGACGAAACGGAACGGAACGCAAAACAAACAGTGAAAAGTGTGCCAAAGGGCGAAATTGATCATACGCCACGTTGTGCAGATGCGATGCACGCGAACGAAAACGAGAATGGGAACGGGAATGCGACAAAGTGACATAAAATGGATGGCAATAACATGAACTCAGCACAGTTGGAAGATGCACTTCGTTTGGCAGATGTTGCAAGCTTATCTCTGCCTTTTAATAGGCATGGGATGGATACAAGCCAGGCCCTCAAATCCTATCGAGCAACTTGCATTGGGCGCTCTTAACGTTGGTGAACAAATCATGAGTACGATGCAGGATGGCAACAAGGCTACAAAAGAATTAAACTTTGATACAGCAGTGATGAAGATTCATTCAAAGACAGAAATGGGACATGGTAACGCTATGCTTCCACCCTCTGAGGATGACTCTGATGAATCCGATGAATTTAGGAGAAGGAAACGAAGTATCCACAAGGAACATTTCATGGCACATCGTGGCAAGCGTTCGCCATGTTTCAATAAGATGCCATCGGAATCATCGGATGATGTCGAGGCAAGAAAGAAGGCGGCGGCAAGGAAACGTGCTGCCAACAATGCGGTGAGATCACGGATTATGCGTACCATAAATAAGAAGCAAAAAAGAAGAAGTTTCATCGGGAACGTCGTCAAGCAACGCAACCTGGTGGTGCCCCAGGACAGCAGGGTCCTAATCTAGGGGACCGTGTCAAGGGAATGTGGCTGGCAATTGTGGACAACGTGGTCGATGCCATGCAACAGATGAGGCAACAAATCAAAGGGGCAGCAGCTCAGGCAACTGGTGGCAATTAAATAATTAATTTCAATGAAATGTTCATTAATAAAATTTGTTTTGAATGCGATTAGAGAATCAATATACAATCTTTTAAACTAACTGCGACTTTGATTAAATCTATTAGTTGAAGTTGAGTTGAACAACAGTTACAAGTCTTAATTTATCTGCCGATCTTCGAGTATCGATAAATGTTTCAAGTGAACATTTTCGACATGCCACAGATTGCGTGCAACACGTGCAACATTTCCGGTTTGTCGTTCTCTATCGCTGACTCTATACAAAAGCCACAATGCTTCGTTACCAACTATTCAGTTTGAACAATGACTTCTACTTGTCAATTATTCATTGCCTTAATTCTGGCCCTGGCTCTGGCCTTGATCAATTGTCAGGATGATCTGGAATTGGACTACTCCAATGAGTATGACAATGTCCGGCCACATTTCATCTATCCCGATGAACCAAGGCTGGACAAACGTCTGACCTCTGCGGCCCAACAATTTGGAGAGAGTGTGAAAAATGCCTGGGAATCTATGGTGGACTCTCTTCACAATTACTTTGAGGAGGTTCGGGATGTCATTGCTGATGGAGTCAACAATAACAATGCTGAGGAGTTTCCAGTTTCCAATTAAACTCTGTCTAACTTATTGAATAATTCCCGAATAAATTTCAATGCGGAAAAATAATAAAAGAGTTTTGTTTGTAAAAGAAGAGAAGTGCAAAGGCAACTCTATATTGAGTTAAATAATAAAAATTAGAATTTTCTTAAATTTGGAATAAACTTCAATTGTCTGTGTAGGGACTAGAGATCACTGCTAAGCAGGCATTGATGCACTAAGCATATTTTATATTATAATATGTTATATTATATAGTTTATTCCATATTAAGGTGTGAAACAAAGCAGATTACAAAAAAAGTTCTAAAACTAATATTAAATTGAATTATTACCGTCTGAAAGTTACTATTACGCAGCTTACTTGTGCACTCTATCATATGATATAATCTTTAAAATTACAATAAAAGAAATATAAGGATATAGAATTCAATGTTTGATGAGCACAAATTTTATGAATTTTAAAGTGAGCTTCTAAATGCAGCTTACTTACATAGACTTGCACATGATAAAATTATTGAAATTTCTTATAAGGAATAAGGGACCAAGAGTTTTTTTGAAGAGTTTTTTAAAACTCAGTAAGAACTTGAATAATCGAAAAAATATTATTATACAGTTTCTTTACACAGGGTAACCCATGACACAAATAAAAAATATCCATATGAACAAAAAAAGTATCCATTAAATCTACATAGTTTTGATAGAATTGGCGACCTTTAGTGGATTTTGACCTTGAGTCAGCTAAAAACTCTATATCATTAAAAAATACTACAAAAACAAATAACAATAATTACACAAACAAAAAATGAACAATTGTTAAATGTAATGATATTAACTTGCAGATCTTTTGCAAATGTGCCCATGATTAATTGCTAATGATTAGCTTAAATAAAATAAGTAAATACAAAATTTGAGTATAGAATAATAATGAGAGATCATAGATATATTTACGTATATGCATGCAAACAAAACTATAATTCAAACAAAAGGTTTATCGAACGAGGATCAAATTAGCTGCTAAATAATGACAATTTTTGTAAAAAAAAACAAAAATAAAAGAAAAACTATTAAGGAAGAAGAACATTATACGAACACATAACGATTTAAAATCTTTGGCTGTTCGAAACTGAGTACAATAGAATTCTCTATAGAAATCTTAGACTTTATGAAGTTGAGTTAATATTAATATGAGCAGCAATCGAAGACACCGAGCTTTTGTAGAATTATTTACTATTTTCAAAAAAACTGTAATAAAAACATAAACAAATTTAGATATTGCAGAAGAAAGAAAAGGCGAATAGTATGAAAAAGGAATCGACGCTGTAGATATAAAATATTATCATGCAAATAACATCATACTTAATGACATAAAACAAACGAATAAGATACGCTTAATATTTTAAAATTTAATTATTTAAAAGAATATTATAACATATCTTAACTGAGGTTGACAAATCAAAATGAGTGCTACCAGCTTAAAGATGCACTAAAATAATAATATCTTAAAATCTAATGGTTGTTCTTTAACATTGATAACCCTGAAACACAAGTCTTTAACTATTGTTAACAAACATCTTATGCTTGTTCTCCAACACTGATAGCCTTGAAATACAAATGTTTAAATAACATCAACAAACAACTTATGGTTGTTCTCCAACACTGATAACCTTGAAATATTTAACAGCAGTATTCGGATGATAATATCAGAAATAGGCGGAAATGATATTCGAATTACTACAATTAGAACAATGGGACCTTGAATGTTACATGACGGTTATGCAACACTGGAATTCATACATGCCCTAGAGATGCATGCGATACATGAAGAATGATTACGATAACAATTTACTGATTAGCAGAGATAGATTCGTTGAAGGCCAGTGGGCTTTTCAGTTGAACTAACGGTGGTGATTACATTGATCTAAATGCTTTCGATGTTGCTTAACACTAGAGCACGATACAATTGCTAATTACTAGCGCATTTCTGGTTACAGATGTTGCCTGAGATTATACCGGATATGTGCTCATGTTGTTTTTGTTACAGTTACAGTTACAGTTACAGTTGCAGTTGCAGTTGCTGTTGCGCGTGGTGTGAGGTTAATTAGCCAAATGGCATCGGTTGACTGTTAAATAAGCCGCAACGAGAACAAACTGAATCAGATGTTACTTCATCCTCAGAGTGTAACGATTTCCATGGAAATGAATTCGGGTTTCATTGCTTTGTTGCTGCTCGCTGGTTGCATTAACGCCCGGCCACAGGTAAATAGAAAAAGGACCAGTTGTTTTGGTAGTACTAGTAACTAAAGTTTACATCTCAACTTGGACTAGGATTTGGAGACAGGCATGTTATTGGCTGCCGCTCAATTGAAGGAACTGGTGGAGACTGGAGGTGCAGCACGAAATGAGCATAGTGTTGAGATCTTTGGCCAGAAGATGAGTAATGGCATGGAATTTGGCTTTGGAGATGCAATGCGACCACCTGGAGGACGTCGTCGACGCCGAAGTCTTTTTAACTTTACACCCAATATGCAAGTGCAACTTATGCTTCTCTAAATAAATGCATAAACGAACTAGCTCTTCTTGTTATTGTTATACCGTAGCTACTGAATACTAAGTTTGAGCACATAGAAGAAATTCGCTATGCCGAATTAAATCAAACCAAACTAGAGAAGTAATATAATACTCGTAACGTCGATTAATCGATTTTTGCTGTAGCGAATTTGAGTAACTTATGTCGATCTTGATGAATCAATTAAATGGATCGATTATTTGGACAAACGGAGTCTAATTTTAGTTGCATTCAAATAGTTATGCAAAAGTTAAGAGTGAGCCTAACTGAAAGTTCAAATACGTATTATTTTGACTTAAATGGATCCTAATTTATATAAGTATTAGCTTTAAACATTGCATCACAGCTGGGAATAGTAATGAAATTTGTTTTTGAATGAGCAAAAAACGAAGCAAAGAGCTTAATGAGTTCTAACAAATGGAAATGATTAATATCCCTAAATAACTTTAAATATTATATATTTAATATAATTACTACACGGTTCAAGTGTCTCACTTGTTGCCTATGATTTAATAATAATAAATTAAATTAAATGTGCTTATTAGGGTGTGTACTTGTTAGGGTATCTTATTTGTTCCTGATGCTTTTAGAACATTCCATTTAAGCAAATAACGTGGTAGGTAACTAATTATTAGGTATCTTACTAGTCTTTTATGCTTTTAAAACAATAAATTAAAAGAAATGTGTAGGGTATCACTTGATATTGATCTTACTATTTATTTGTGTTATACAATAATAAATTTGAGTAAATATACCTGGTAGAGTATCAAGTTGTTACGGAATCTACTTGTTAAGGTATCTTAATATTTGTGTGTGCTTCAACAGCAATACATTTGAATAAATGTTAGGTATCTACTTGATAGGGTATCTTATTGACAGGGTATCTTAATGTTAATAAATATACCTGATAGAGTATTTAGTTGTTAGGGGATCTACTTGTTAGGGTATCTTAATATTTATTTGTGCTTCTACAACAATAAGTTTGAGTAAATGTACCTGGTAGAGTATCTAGTTGTTAGGGTATCTACATTATAGGGTATCTTACTTGACAGGGTATCTTAATATTTATAAATATACCTGATAGAGTATCTAACTAGTTATTAGGGGATCTACTTGATATTGTATCTTAATATTTGTGTGTGCTTCAACAGCAATAAATTTGAATAAATGTTAGGGTATCTACTTGTAAGGGTATCTCACTTGTTGCTTCAGCTTTTATAACTATAGATTAAAAAAAAACGACGCAGAGTATTTACTTGTTGGGGTATCTTACTTGTTGTTCTTGTTGTTGGCCTACGTCTGCTGACGCAAGTTGAGGCTGTGACAATTCCGCTTGTTGCAACTGCTGCGGTTGTTGTTGCTTTTGTTTGGCGGCACCATAATATCGGGTGAAGCTCTGTTGCAGTTCTGGGGTTTTCAGTGTAAAGGAGTTGGTGTTGGCATCGGTGTGAAAGGATAATTGTGCCTGGCACACATCCTGCAGGCTAAATAACAGCAGGCCCAAAGTCAACACTGCCCCGGGATACCACGAGCCAAACATGTCCGTCTTCTATGATTTATGACTACGGCAGCAAATGCTAATGGTAATTGATTCAGATATCCAGATCACCAGACTCCAGACTGTACACGCGGTGCCCTTAATTAATGCCACGCCCACAAAGCAACGAAAACGACAACGACAACGACAACAACGATGCGATTGCAGTTACTCCCAAATTGCGACTGTGCGTTGCCCGACCGTTGTTTAAACGTTTTATACTTGGCCCTTTGCTTTTGGCCATTGGCTTAAGTTTTTGACCATTTACTTGGCATGCAGCAATGGCAACAACGGCAGCAGCTGATGGTAAATGGAAAATTTATTAATTGGCTTTGTCTGCGTGAGGTGACAGCCTAACAAACCAACCTTCTATCCCTCCTTTCCCCCTCTTAAGACCCTTCATTAATTGCCAAATCGTAGTGCAGAGCTGCCATATACGTGGAAGACATGTTTTATTTGGATATTGGCATTATAAAAGTAATAATATTCATGGCATTTGTATATTATATAAAAGCTAAGGAGAGAGAGAGATACAGGAAAAAACGATGATCCAGATTAATGGACACGAAAACAATCCAAATCTATTTATGTCTTTTTTTATATATTATTTCAACCACATACTCGTGTACAGTTAGAAAAGGAACTTAAAAACTAAAATAATCCACAAATTAAAAATCTATTTAAAATGAATAAGACAAAATTAAACATTTCAAAAAATTGTTAATAATAATTTAATCATTTTAAATACGACTTTAATAAACAAATAATATGCAGAAAAATCTGAAAAAATGTCTAAAGCCAGAAAAATTTTAAAAAGGGCACTAAACATTACTATTATAAAGTATACTTATTTATTGGCGCTCCATCGTATCTGAAACATTTCTAGCTAATAATAATTCTTAATAGTTCAAATCTTTATAAAAGTACGCAGTCCTTATAAAATACAATACGTACTTTTTTATACCATTTGTTTTTTACATACTTTATACAAATTTCTTAAAGATAAAGATCAATTTTTAGTTCAACAGTAAATAGAAAAATGCAGTTAACTTCAGGGAAGCAAGCTCGACAGTAGAAAACCCAGTACTTTATGAGGGCAAAGCGCTAACTCTCTTCCCTGTTCTTCAAAACAAACTTGATCAATGCAAAATATAGATGAACCTACATGCCAAATTTGGTGTCTCTAGCTCTGACAGTCTCTGAGAACTAGGTCTTTAAAAAAAGGGCCGACAGACGGACATCGCTTTATCGACTCGGCTGTTGATGCTGTCCAAGAATATATATACTTTATGGGGTCGCCACGCCTCCTTCTGCATGTTACGCACATTTGCACAAACGTAATAGACCCATTTCTACTTTTTTAAAGTACTTGGTCTAAAAATAACATTATTTGTTATTTTTTTGAATTGCTTTATAAAAGATTTGAATTCCTCTTTTAATTTTATTTAAAATATTTTTTTCGGTCAAACTGTTTTTGTGTCAACTTTCATCCGTTTTCTGTATTGAAGTCATAATGAAAAATTTTAAACAAGTAAATATAAATATTTAATATTTCTCGTAAATAGTACAAAAATTTCCTAGTTTTCTTCATAATTGTATTACGTTTAACATTCCTTAAAGGCATTATTAAAACTTTAGTGATTTTGAATCAATTCAACAATGAATCAGCCGGAGAAGGAAAAGAAAAATCTGATAGCCTTAATTACGGACTCAGTGCAAAAACATTTACTTACTACGGCAGAGGTTTCCATAAGTTCCGAAATGTTGGATAAGATCACAACCGAAATACAAAGTAAGCTGAATGAATACATCAATAAACTGAGCTCCGAAGTGTCCCAATGTCGAGCCCTTCTTGAGAACATCGTTAAAACTAATTTAACAGCCGATCAGGATATCATATATATTCGTGAATTAATGCAGGATATACAAAACAAAACTAATGAAATACAATGAGAACGAAAACTAACCACAAAAGCGGCGAAAAATTTACCTCTATTACTGTAGAGAAACATTTCCGAATCTTTTTTTCTCTCTCTATCTTAACAAACAAACCAAATACAATCCAGGAATCAAGCTTTACTTTAGTTTTTTTCTCTATGTAGGTCGGTACTTTTGATATTAACTCGAAGCTGCGCCCAAAGCGAAGCGCTTTGTTCAAAATAGAGATTCATGAGTAAATCATAATCTTAAGTCAGATTTCTCTTCAAATAAGACATTATTTTACCATAATCATGGAATACAACTGAGAAAATCAAATAGTTTTGTTGTATTAAATTGAACCAAGGTCCAAACCGAAACTCATGGGTTCAGAGGCTCTGAAAATCAGTTTGCGAACAGAACAAAATACCAAAGAGCTGAATAATCTTTAAAGTTTTGAAAATTAAAAAAAAATGCAGAAAGCTACAGTGGAGCAAGCTCGACGGTAGGAGACCCAGTACGTTATGAGGGCAAAGCGTTCACTATAGATTGTTCTTCATTGTTGCGTTGCATTCATTAGATGGCGCCACTACGATGATAAGTTAATAAACACAGAGGTCGCTAACGTCTCTTCTTCCTTTTGCCCGTAACATTGTTAGTTGAATAACTTCCGCGTTTATCAACCGATTGGAATACAATTTTCTGGACAGGTTTGAACCATTGAAACCAGTGTTTATTATATGTCTTAAAAATCAAGGCGCTATCGTAAAGGGGGCTCTTGTAATTTCAAAATTTCTCTAGCTCTTATATTCTCTGAAATAGGTCTTTAAAGAAGAGGCCGACAGACGGACATGCCTATATCGACTCGGCTGTTGATGGTGAACAAAAATATATATACTTTATGGGGTCTGCCACGCCTCCTTCTGCATGTTACGCACATTTTCACAAACGTAATAGACCCATTTGTACTTTTAAGTACTGGGTCTAAAAACGTGAGCTTTAAGTATTCATATATTTTGTGTATGCTCTGGTTTTAAGTTTGATCATTGATTCTCGAGGTTTACCTTGACTCGCCCGTTAAGCGAGGTCTAAAAATTATGTTTGATAGATATTTTACTTTCTTTAAAGTGACTCTTGGGCAAAAAACAGTTTGTTGAAGTGCGTTTGGAATTTGAATATGATGTTTAAAGAAAAGAAGAGAAGAGTTGGTAATTTCAATACAAATTGAATATTGTCTTGCTGCTTATATAACATACGCTAACGAAATAAAAAGGCAACGGCATAAGACGAAAGACGAAAGACGAAAGAAGAGCGAAGAGCGAAGAAAGGGAGAAATGAGGAGAAATATATGTGAGCACAGAGCACACTAAGTATAAAGACTGACATAAAATGTTGTTTATAGGAACGTGCGTGGCATACAGAATATGCGAGGCAACAAGTTGTCTGCTTGCCACAAGGGGCATGTTAGTGATGTGATGGGGAGGGGAGGGAAGGAGAAGGGATTCGAGTTGGGGAGTTCAGAGGTCAAGCGGGGTTACCCATAAGGAAGTTGGGTGAAGGTTAAATGATAAGCGATTGTCACAATTGCAATTGCAATTGCAATTAGCCAACTTTTGGAATGTAATGCCAAAGTACGAGTTTGGGCCAAAAACGATTATGAAAGACGAGTTTTATGAGCCAATGTACTTCGTATAAATATGTTAAAAGCCGATGGGAGGAGGTGGTCAATGGCCAATTGCCAGTTGCCAGTTGTGGGTTGTGGGTAGTCTGTTCACATTGCGTATACGTGATCGCCATAAATTTATTTGGTCGCGCGATTCATTTCATTTTGCAGACGCAATCGCAATTGAAAGCGCATTTCATATGATTGAAAGTTGTTTATGTGTGTCATTTGCGGCTAACGCACGTATACCCCATGTCCGAGGCGTGAAATGGGTATATATGTGTATACATAAATATGTACAATGCATATATACATACATATATGCGTATGCTATTCCACACATTCGCAATTTACGATTTAACACGCATTATGCCAATGAGCCGACAATGAAGAAGACACACGCAACAACAAACAGACAGACAAACAGACATACAGACAACCAGTTAACAGACCACAATAAACCAGTTAACAGCTAGCTGAAGTTCATATTTTGGCTTATTATTACAATATTCGAATTAAAGTCTTGCCTTTAAATTGATGGCAGATGAAGGGCAAGCCTTTTAAAAGCTACAAAAACTAAATTTAGTTTTAAGATATACGCTTTTTATACCCTTGCAGAGGGTATTATAATTTTGTCACGAAATGTGTAACGCATTGAAGGAAGCCTCACAGACCCCATAAAGATATATATTCTTGATCAGGGCGACGAGCTGAGTCGATATAGCCATGTCCGTCTGTGTCCGTCTGTCTGTCCGTCTGTCCGTCTGTCCGTCTGTTTCTATGCAAACTAGTCTCTCAGTTTTGAAGCTATCTTGATGAAACTTGGTACAGGTCCGTCTTTTTGCTGCACGCAGCACATATGTCGGAACCGGCCGGATCGGATAACTATATCATATAGCTGCCATAGGAACGATCGGTTGGAAATAAACATTTAGTATGAAAAACTTTTTTGTTTCTCAACATATCCCAACCAAATATACACATTGTGTGTTTAATTAAGTTCTAAACAGGCTGACCAAATTTGGTGTAAATCGGACTACTATATCATATAGCTGTCATAGGAACGATCGGTTCGAAAACAACATTTAGTATGAAAAACTTTTTTGTTTCTCAAGATATCTCAACCAAATATACACATTGTGTGTTTGATTAAGTTTTAAACAGGCTGACCAAATTTGGTGTAAATCGGACTACTATATCATATAGCTGTCATAGGAACGATCGGTTCGAACACAACATTTAGTATGAACAACTTTTTTGTTTCTCAAAATATCTCTATCTCAACCAAATATAAACATTGTGTGTTTGATTAAGTTTTAAATAGGCTGACCAAATTTGGTGTAAATCGGACTACTATATCATATAGCTGCCATAGGATCGATCGGTTCAAAATCATAAAATTTTTTAAAAAATCTGACGTCTTACACAGGGCACTGCAAGGGTATCCAAACTTTGGCGCGCCAAAGTTAGCTTGCGCTATATTTTCATACATGTATTTGTTGTGCGTACTATTAAAAAATAACTGCTTTTATCTCTGCAAAAAAGACTTTAACATATCTATAAAATATATCCATACCGTTAGGATATAAAAACTAGGTGTAGGAATATCTGTTGGACTGACAATACAAGCAAAAGAGCTTTGAAATAAAGTCGGTGTTGGGTTTCAGGTTAAAGTTAAATAGCATTCCTCAGAACTTTTGCTTCAATTGTAAACAAGATAAAGCCTTAATACATATAGTTGTGATTTGAAAAACTTTCTTAAAAAACCGAACATTTGCTACAAAAGAAACTGACATAAATCTACATAACCCATAAGACATATGAAAAAGATTTAACAACAGAAAATACAATTTTAAGAAGACAACTGACTTTGTGGATCAGTTCTAAAGTTTTAATACAATTTGAACTGTAGACTAGATTGAATTGACTTCGTTCAGGCGAATAAGTATTAAAATAATTTACTGAATTATTCAAAATATTATTATTTCCCTTAGTAACGATAATATATAAGTATCACTCGAAAATTTATTCCAGTATACAAAGGCTAATGGCTTTTCAAATCCAATTTGTTCGTCCAATTCAAATTTGGGACGAATGATTTGCCTGCCAAATGGGCCACAAGAAAATGTTGGCCAATTTTCCTCACTTTTAATAACTCCCAAAATGACAGACCACAATGTTAATTTTAGCCAACAATAGCACATGAAATTCCTGTAATTTAACGATGATGCCATGGACCATAAAATAGCATCAACAAATACAAAAAATAACGAACGATAAAAAGAGACAAAAATATTATGCAAAGGCAGCCGAAAAATGCTGAAGAATAGGGAAAAGAGTAGATGGAGAATTGTGTAGAGTGAGATGCTAAATAATGGTACTTAATCATTTTATTGGGTCATTCGAAGGCTTCAACTGCGGTTTTGACTTCTTCAAACTAGAGCACAGATTGTTGAGAGAAAGAGGGAGAATAGAGAAAGAGAGAGAGAGAAGTGAGAGAGAGGGTCATCCATATGGAGCCGATTCGAGGCTGTTAAACTCAACTGAACAGCTGAACTTTTGAACTCGCACACTGACCTCAATGCACACACTCACCCAAATAATGTATGTATGTATACAATGTACATGTAATAATGTATATGTACATATTTATAAATATCTATCGCTCCCTTTATCCTTTAACACGCTCTCTCCCTCATGCTGGCAAGTTTATTGCGCTGCGAATTATTTTGGCTCCCTTATTTTTCGCCTTTGCATTTGCACAGATTAAATTGAGGCGACATGGGCACGTGGCCACAGCATCAGCTTTAGTACATCTCTTCCAGTTTCAGCTTGAATCCCTGCTCCTACTTCCCAATCTCATCCGCATCCGCTTTCACATACTATACGCAGCTTACCTAGGACAGCACTGAAAGACAAACAGCAGGAATCAACCTTTTTTATGGCGGCGACCCGTTACAGTGGACTCGAGGTGCAACAAAACTTATTTAAAAAAAGTCCTTATATCAATACTAATAAATATGATTTTTAAATAATGAAAACTATATTAGTTCTCGTTATAAATAAACTATACAAAATTAAACTTCATTTACAACTATTTAAAACAATTCAACGTATTATTTTTATATATTTTTTAATTCAATTATTGTTAAATTCATA
Source organism: Drosophila testacea (assembly GCA_035043265.1). NCBI lineage: Eukaryota > Metazoa > Arthropoda > Insecta > Diptera > Drosophilidae > Drosophila > Drosophila testacea. The sequence goes on from JAWNND010000931.1 coordinate 318,542, forward strand.
AAATATGATTTATATCAGAGCTGTAAAAGAGTGCAACCATTTTTTATTGCAATCAATTTGATTCACATTGATTTGATTGCAATCAAAATTTATCGCAAACATTTTGATTTGAAAAAATTTGAATTTGAATCAATGATTGCAATCAGTTTTTAATACAAACACAAAATATTAAATTTTAATCTGTTTCTGACAAAAAAAACATTGTTGGTGAAATGACATTCGAGCTTTCTTTCCAATGAAGGTGAAGTTTTAAGGAAAAAGCCGGACAATAGTATATATCATTTGGTAGTTTGGTATCTTGAGCTCTTATAGTTTTGAGTGCATGTAGATTTTACTGATTGAAATCAAAACTGGCAATCAAATGACCTAAAATTTTTAATTTTGTCTGTGTTAGTTTACAAATCAAATTAATTCTAAGAAATAAAAAAATTATTGTAAAAGTTTAAATACATATTTTTAGGTTTTTAACCCATGTTCAGCTTAAAACTTAAATATGAGAAAATTAACTTTAAATCAAAGTAGAAAATGCACTTGAAAGCTTAAATCTTCCTATGACAGTGCTTGTTAAATTTGAATCTACCAATGTAGTGATCGTTTTACGTTTTGATTGAATCTTCTACGCATCTTCTAAACTCACAACTAAGAAATGTGAGAATTCCAATCAAATTATTTTCATTCTCGTACAGCGCTTGATTTACTTCCTTAATAAATTTGAGATTCTAATTATAATGTTATAACATATAATTATAGTCTATGCTATTTATCGTTGACTTGACTCCACTGTGCAGGACTGAAATACAAATAAAAAAAAGGCCAACACCAATGCAGCAAATTTTTGTTTTTCTTTCTTTATTTTTGTATGTTTAACTCACATAAAATTTTTTTTTATTAGTTTCTCTCTTTGTTTTATACACCAATACAAAAAAAAACCAAAAAAAAAAAAACAGCCGTATTCAATATACGCACAAATATATAAGTATATATTCATATATGAACATACATATTGTATGTATATATATTTATGTACTTATTTATATAGGGTCTTACATTTTATGGGCCTTCCTGTGCCATTTGGTTGGAACTCTGGGCTCTTCCTTGTACAGCATTTTTTATTTTAAATATATATTTATATACTAAGTACAACAATTCGGTTGTGAAACGAATTGAATTAGATTTTGGTTAAGTTTTTTATGGGGTGAGAACCAGTCAAGATTGTTAAATTATGTATAGAATTCGGTTTAATTTATAGTAAGTACGAGTACAACTAACAAATTGCAATTCCCGGGGCTCAGAAGAATTGCAACCAGTTTAACTTGATATTAAATTATTCATTTATCATATATGTATGTGTGTATATATATTTGTAAAGATATTTTCTGTGTGTGTTTGTGTAACTCTTAATAAACTTTTTTGCTGTTAAAAAATTGCTGCCGGCAATTAATATTTTAAAACGCTTGCACAACATTTCACCATAAATATATTTGTATTTACTTTGCATATTTAAGTATGTAGATTCTGAAAAGATTTTCTCTTCTTTGTTTTCTTATTACTTTTGTTTATTGTTTTCTATACCCTGTACCCATTACAAAACGGGCTATAGTTCTATATGTTTACGCAACAGCAGCATCAACAGTCCCTCAGTTAAACCCTCAGATACTTTTCAATTCCCCGAAATATGTATTACAACCGCATGGTGAAAGATAAAGCCTTGAGTTACAATTAACGTTTATACATATATGTCTGTCATCTTAGTATTCTGAATATTTCATAACAATCGATTAAGAAGCATAAAAATTGTTTATTTGTAAAATGCTGGAGGAAAATATGTATTTGGACTTTGTGAGACGTGGGTACAGGGTATCGCTTTAGATCGGAGCATATCTGGGTTTCAGTTGGACATTAAAACACATTTTCAATTTGTTACTTTGTAAAGTTATAAATATTTAATACGTAGGTTATGCACTATTTTGAGAACTTTGGCAACCCATTAGCAATCCAATGAACATCCAACAATAAATAAAATGATAGACAACTTGATAATAGTTTATTTTATTAATACTCATCAAGTTTCAATCAGTACAACAGGTTACCAAACTTTCTCATTAATATGAATTCCCCACTTTATCTTATTCTTATTCTTACACTGCCTCATAGCTGTATGTGTACTTGGTATATACACAAAATATTTTTGTATTTTTGGTTTTATTTCTTTTGAAATTGATTTTGTTGCTTGGCACATTTTGCATGCTCTTTAAGCAATGCTTGATTATTTTTGTAATCTATAATTATTTATTATGCTATTTTGTGAAGAATTCTTCTTAGCTAAACACAGCAAAAATTTACTTATTCTAAAGGGTTTTTTCCCCTTTCTTTTATAACATTTCGTTAAATAGGTAACATGAATTATGCTAACAAATTTAAGTTTCTGTTTAAGAAAGTTCATATTGATTATTTTTGTCATAAATTTGTCATGTTCATAACTATCCTTTCTGAGCTGCTTAAAAAATACATATTTCAATTCTTTTATCCTTGTATAAACACTTTAACTGAGCAACTGTTGCCGCTCTATCTCTATCTCTCTCTATGTATAACTACTTTCCACTTTTCAATTTCTGTTCTTTAGGCACGCTTTCCCAATCCATTGTCCAGCTCATTGACAAATTTGTCATCAACAATACGTGTATATAAGCATTTAAATCGTACATTGAGATAAGTATTTATGCTGTATATAATATTATTTTTTATTTTTCATCATTTGTTATTTGTTATTCTCGTAATGTTATTCAAAATTTCACTATCGCTGCGAAAATGTTTAAGTTTGAGTTTTTATGCTTAACATTTGCAGCTTTTAATTCTCCTGCAAGTTTTGGAAAATCCATTTGCTCCTGCTGCTACTTTCTCATTTTACTAAGTAGTATTTCTCCTAAGCTAATAAGTAGAAAAATCGTTGATAGAAAAGTTGCATTCGCAAAATATTCTAGAGTTACAAAAAAAGTGTGGAAAATTGCACTTTGCATTTCCTTTTTGTCGCTTACAGTTCGGCAAAGATATTCTCCCTAAAGTCCAGCTCAGGATGCGCCGAGTGTGCGGATCCGTGTCCATAATCCCGTGACTTTAACGAGCTACGTGCTGAACTAGAGCTGAAGCTAGCATTTCGTGGACTACTACGTCGCATACGTCCCTCAAGTCCGGCCATTTTATTTAGCGGCTGAGTTGGATCCAGTTCACAGAAGGCGCCGGCTATCAGATCGGTGCCATTGAGCGAGTTAAAGCTGTCCCGCTTGGAACCACGTGATGTGCCGCCTCCCACATGATGGGAACTTGTTCCGGAACTTTTACGGCTTAAGCGTCGGGTATATTGATACTGATAGGCGGGCGGGGGCGGAGCGGGAGCTGTGGGTTGCGCCATGGCTGATTGGACCGCTTGGGGCAAGTTGTTGCTGCCACCTGGTGTGTAGCTATCATAAAAGTCCTGTGGCACCTCCTCCTCATCCAACTCCTGTTGACTGAGACGCTGATGATGTTGCTGTTGTACCTGCAACTGTTGTTGCTGTTGAAGCTGCAATTGTTGCTGTTGCTGTTGCTCTTGCAACAGGCTATATTCTGTGGGCTGACTGCTGCTAGAGATGGACATGCTCAACGGGTCACTTCCAGGCATGACCAGAGCCAATGCCGCCTTATCATAACCATAGCCGGAATCTCTTTTAGGTTTTGGGTTTGGCGAGCGTTGAGCGTAGATCTTCTCGATATCCGGCAATTGACGTCCAACTCCGCCAATTGATAGACGTATCTTCTCTCCCTGTTGTTCCCGCTGCATCATCTCCTGGATATCCATGCTCCGCTCACGCTCTAGCAGATCAATAATCTCCAGGTCACGTTCCAATGTACTGGACGAGAAGGTGCTGCTGCATTCACTAAAGGAGACATCCTTGTGCCGCATGTTGGGCCAACGCTGCGGTGGATGCATCATACTACTGACTACAGAGCTCTCCTCACCATCACCATAATTACTGGTACTGCTGTCATCCAAGAGAGCACTGCTGTTCCCATTACAGTACGTGGATGCGGTCAAATTGGACACCGAGTTGTTCGACACGGACATGCACTCTATGGGCAACTTGTGTCTAGCCTGGCTGGACTTTCCACGGCTGCTGTTGTTGCTGCCACTGCCACTGAGCGGTTGCTTGCGTCCCTGGGAGGCGGTATGCCCCCCATCCGAGATGATGTTGATCTTCACGTCATGCTTCTTGCCACGCATATTCTTGCCCAAGTTATTGACCACGCCAGCATCCCCAGCACCTCGTCCACTTACAGGATTTCCACCTCGTTGTCTTTCCCGTTCTCGGTCTCTATCTCTATCTCTTTCCCTATCCCTGTCTCTGTCCCTATCTCGCTCTCGTTCCCTCTCCCTATCTCTATCTTTGCCTACAGACTGAGCCTGTCTATAAGGTGCCCCACTGTATCGATCATTGGAGCTCGAGCCATGTCCATGTCCTCGTTCATGTCGCACCGATGTTGCATTTCCCTTTGATAGCTGCTTATGGGGTTCACCCTGTGGATGTGCACCCTGTACGCTACCAACAATATTTGTCGTATTCGTATGCTCATCCTTCTCAATGGAATCCTCACGTGAGCTGCCTGTCCCAGCATCACTGCGACGTTGTGACTTTGGCTTCCTTTTGGCCGACAAACGAAAATAGCCACGAAGACGCTCCTGCTCATCTCTGATGGGAAAGAAAAGGAAAAGTCCAAAATTAAAATCGAATGTGAATGAAATAAAATCAATGAATGTTTTATGTCAATATTTTAGCGCTAAGAAATGTACAAATAAGTACAGCACACTGTTATAGAATATGAACTACTAAATACAATCCTAACTAAACATCAATAATGAAATGTATCTGTCATTTAGGAATATTAGCTGATAGTATTCATAAATGCATTTGGACCTAATATAAATACTTGGAAGTAATCCTTGCCTTCAAGTGTTACTAAATACAATTTCTTTTTCAATTTCTCTCTTAACAAAAAATTATATGGTGGATTCCAATGTGAATGGAATATTTTACATAAATTAAATGAATTTATTCACAAATGCATTTTCTTAATAAAGATGGGAATATAAGGTATTCACGGATGTATTTAAGCTGACTAATGTTGAGTAGTTGCAATTCAAAGTACTCACTGTATTGAATCAATTAAGTACTAAGTTAAAATGTCTTATTTGCAAATATAAAATACTTGAAAGTAAATGTTTTCATTTAAAAGACATCAAATGCATTCGCAATCTTATTCTTTTCTTTGCATTTATTATGCAATCATTTTCCTTGCTCGTTTGTTGCAACTTGCAAGCTAATAAGATTTGCAAGTCTACTTTTAAGTTTTTCATATTGTGAATAACAAAAACGTTGAAAAGTGAAAGTGCTTAAGCACAAATCTTTCTTTTCCGTTCAAATGGTATTGAATAATTAATACCCAAACTATTATTTCTTCTTGTATATAATCTTTTAAGCTTTTATTGATAAAAAAATGTTCCTTATTTTTAATCTTTACTTAATTAAGCTTCAAGGACGGAAAACGAAGGAGAGAGTATAGAATATTTATGTGAATGGACTCATTATCATCGTTTACTTTAAAAAGTCGTTGATATATAGCCTTTTGTACTTAAATAAAGTATGTTCTTATACCTACACTTTAAACTTCGAAATACTTCGAAGTGAGCAGACAAAAGTCTTTTACTGCAGTGCACTCTTAGTATTTTCTAATTAATTCTCATGTTTTTTCAACGCATTCCCTTTGATTAATTATAAATATTATAGTTAGAAGGCATTTCAAACATTTAAAAGCACTTACCTGGGCAATATCTGTGAGGCATAAATGCATGGAAATATGACCGTGGGTAGAAATGCGACCCACACAAACATCAGGTAGGTGAAGTCAAAATGTTTCTGGTTCTCGTAGGTCTCCTCAAGGGAGAGACGTGCGAATCGGAGTATCATCAATGGACACAGACATACTACTTGGGTGGCAGCCATACTTCCAAAATTCCTCTGTTTCCGCTTCTCCCGATGAACGTCCAGTTCGGCACTGTAGAGATCATAGGAGCGGGCACTGGCACTGTGTCCATTACTCAGGCCTGCCACGCCCCCGCCGCTGAGTGTACGCGGCTCCACAGAGGATGTGGATGAGTTTCTGAGGAAGAGCAAACCCAGAAAGGCGAAAGGTGAGCAAGAGAAATGGGCAAAAAGAAAGTTGTTGAGGAAATCGAAGTCATTAAACTGCCATTGGGTTGGAATTGTGCTCATTAGCAACGCACGACAAGAGTCCAGGTGCTCTCTGATTTCCGTACTCTCAATCTCAATCTTAATCCGTTCGCAAAATTAATCAGCTCAATTAGCAGTGTTACGGCTCGCACAAATGAAACCCAAATCGATGCCAAAACCCGAATGAGTAATGAACTCACTTCATTCAATGCCCAACAAGCGCTTAATATTTCAATTTAATGACACAGCTCACGGCAAACACACCGGCCACAGATATTCCTATCCATTTTTTATGTCCTTTTCATTTTCATTTTCATTTCATTTTCCCTCCTTTTTTATAATTCATATAATTTAAATGTCCGTCTGCCTCTAAGTTGTTGTAAACAAAAGTGATTACAAGTTAAAGTCTTAAAGGTAAAAAGTTATTAATTGACTATGAGGTCTAATCAAAAGTAACAAGAGTATTATTACAATAAGTATAACTTTGTATAGAAGCATTTAAATTTAGTAAGCTTCGGGACAACTATATCTATATCTATATCTATATCTATATCTATATCTATATCTATATCTATATCTATATCTATATCTATATCTATATCTATATCTATATCTATATCTATATCTATATCTATATCTATATCTATATCTATATCTATATCTATATCTATATCTATATCTATATCTATATCTATATCTATATCTATATCTATATCTATATCTATATCTATATCTATATCTATATCTATATCTATATCTATATCTATATCTATATCTATATCTATATCTATATCTATATCTATATCTATATCTATATCTATATCTATATCTATATCTATATCTATATCTATATCTATATCTATATCTACATATATCTATATCTATATCTATATCTATATCTATATCTATATCTATATCTATATCTATATCTATATCTATATCTATATCTATATCTATATCTATATCTATATCTATATCTATATATATATATATCTATACATATATCTATATACTATATCTATATCTATATCTATATCTATATCTATATCTATATCTATATCTATATCTATATCTATATCTATATCTATATCTATATCTATATCTATATCTATATCTATATCTATATCTATATCTATATCTATATCTATATCTATATCTATATCTATATCTATATCTATATCTATATCTATATCTATATCTATATCTATATCTATATCTATATCTATATGCTATATCTATATCTATATCTATATCTATATCTATATCTATATATATCTCTATATGTATATCTATATCTATATCTATATCTATATCTATATCTATGTCGAAGTCATGCCTTATGGTTCTAGCTACCGAGCTACACTTCCCTGAACATTTTAAAGGGTTGCAGCTGTTGGTTTAATCTAATAATATCCGTATGAAATCCCACTGTTCTTTACAGTCATTTTTAACTTACCTCTGTCTCATCCGAAGATCGGCCCGATGCTCGTACATCATGACCGCAAAGGGGCCATCGGGAGGACGCAGCTCCTGGGAGGTGCGTATATATAAATATGACAATAAGACTGCCGGTCCACAGTACCTAAAAGTGAATAAGCAAAACGATTCGGGACACTCATTGTTTATTCGTCAATTGTCGCAAACACGTACGTTGTAACTTACATGATTAGAAACAATCCTCGGGAGTATTCCTGCATGTCATCCATCAAATTGATAACACAGAGCCCAATGCCAGTCAGCTGAGGCATGTAGTCCTGCAAATGAACACGAAACATAATCAGCAGGTACTTACTTACTTAATATATTATACATGAGCTCAAGAATTCAAAATAAATTAATTTCGGATCCAAATGTTATTACATCAAAGCCGATTAACTTTATAATTACAGTAGCTAAAATTGAGTCAATTGAGTGCAAAGACAAAGCAGGTAAATGACCAGCTGCTATCGATTTAGTATAAAAAGTAAATACAATAGTCAATTGAATAGAATTTCCGTCGATACGGAAAGTTCAACTTGCTGGCATTGGCCATGGCCATGGCCCTCATTCTGGCCTTGCTCCTGGCCAAAGTCCCCGCAGTTATCATGGCCTGTTACCAATGCGTAACACCTGTTTTCTGTCTCCCTTACTTCAATTCTTGTATCTCTCTCACTCTTATTGTCAGTGTCAGTCTCCATCTCCATCTCCCACTCGTAATTGTATTGTTTGCACCCTCCACACATTCCAACACACACTTTGTTGATCTCCCTGTTGCCCCTATAGCCTGTGGCATGCCACCACGAACGCTTTTGTGGAGGCATTTTGCGTAATTGTAATTACACATACACATGCAAGTATGTACGGGGCAAAGAATGGAACTGGAACTGGAACTTGGGCTGAAGACGGAGATGGAGATGGAGCTGGAGATGGAGAGCTTCAATGAATATTGAACAACAGGCGGAAATGAATTTATGGATATGAAGTTATTGCCGTAATGGGCCAACTGATAAAACGTGTACGTAACATTTGGTAGCACATTACACAGTGGACATCAGAATTGTTGCCATGGATGTTTCTTATCAGAAGCTTTATGGTATATTCTCAAATTACTCAAATGAAAGTCGCCTGTTACGAGCATTGCTTAAATTTATTACGTAGAGTGAAAAAAATGTTGGCAATAAATATATATGCCAAAAAAAATGGAACGAGACGATGAGGAAATATATGTTTGATTTATATAAGAAAAAGAGAGACGAACTTTCATTAAATTACTTTCAGATATTACATAAGAAACTATGTAAAACTTGACATTAAAGCAACTTATATCAAGGCGTGAATGGAAATTGAGTAGATTAATGGGCTATCTGTAATATTAGTAGAAATTGAGTTCTTACAGTTCTTAAGTACTGTTCAATAAGATAAATAAGACTGCTAAATAAATATCTGAATGACCACTCTCTCAAAGTAGAATTAAAAAGAAAATAACATTTTTAATTATACCATATTGGAGTCTTAATAGCATATTTCATGTCTCTAGTCCTTACTATCTCTGAGATCAATGAGGATGCCAAAACAAACCCTTATAGTATCAGTATTACTAGTAGCAGTACTCAAATCATCATTATAAATTATATACTTTCAGCTCTCTTGATCTTACGAATCATAAGATCATATGGACTGCCCAAGAATAATTTATATAAGTGTTATCCTGTTAAGTGTTGATTTAAAGTTAGTAACATAGATGACACTCAATTTTACACATTAGTTTTAATTTGATAATATTTTCTTTTACTCACTAGAAGTTGAAAAATAGAAAACAAAACACAATTTAATTAAATGTAACTTTTTCTGCTATATTGTAAAGATATTGTATTTATTGCTGTTAATTGAAATAGAGACGATGAATTAAAGTATATTAATCAGGCTTCTGCAGATTACAGTAGCAAATTATTAAATCACTGCAGTTGCCACAAATCAGCTTAAGAGCTTGAACGTAACGTGCAACATTGCAGCATGAAATTGCATGTAAACACACTCCGAGTGGCACTTGAAAAGATGAGTTAAGCCCAATCGAGTGGCTGTAACTGGAGTTACTTGGAACTAATTGAGCTACAGTTGTTTCGAGTGGTTTACGTGATTATTCCGCTTGAGCTGAAGTTGAAGATGGGTTGAAAATTGGGGGATGGGATTGGATTGAAGGGCAAGGACTTGAAGGATTCTTTGCCATTTGCTCGTTAACATTTGGTGCACAAATTTTTCGCCTAGCAACTTGGCACTTTGATAAAGTTTTCATATACTTTTGCATATGTTTAACACACAAACAAACAAAGAGAGTGAAAGAGAGAGAGAGAGACCATTAAATGGAAGGCACTCGTAAATGATTTTGTATGAACAACTATTTAAAAGTTTTTGCAACTCCCTTGACAGGGAACAGCAGCAACTACATAGCATAAATAAGTATATGTTACTCTATCCACAACAGACAAAGCCAACCGAAAAATAAAGTGGAATGAGAGGCAGAAAAAGTAAAAGTTGGGTCAAAGTTTTAAAGAAAATGGCCGGGTGTAAACTATGAGCAGTTTGCAAAAGAAAGATGAGCAAAAGTTTTTTGGCTTTGGCTTTTGCTTTTGCTTTTGCCTGGCTTTGGTCTGATGCCTGACTCAAAAATTTTGAATGAAAGAAACCTTTTCAGCCAAATCACTGTAGTGACCACATTGAGACCGGCTATGACAACAGCCCTGACACCGATCCCCGATCCCGATCCCGCTGAAGATCCCAACGAATCAGCCCACAGCAGTCATTTGGGTAATGAACTGTTAGCGCTGTACAATCTGGCCAGCAAAATCTGTTTTGAATTCCTTGGCCAACGCAGAGGGCAAAAAATGCAAATAAAGGACAAACAGGACGTCAACAACGACAACGACAATGACAATGACTATGTGCTTAAAGATGAACATGAGTCGGAGGTTGAGGTTGACAATGAGGTTGAGGCTGGGGATGATGGCTATAACGATGAAGCTGAAGATGGCTCCATAGCATTTAACGAGGCAGCCTGCGATTTTATGAGACGACAGAGCTCTGGAGATGATGCTGTTGCTGCGGCTTCGGCTGCGGCTTCGGCCAACCGCGACGCCTACAAACCAAAAAAAGAGATGGAGGATTGTAACTGGCAACTGTAACGGGACTGGGCATAAGCACGAGAGAGGAAAACGAAACAGAAGCTACACGCAATTTAACGAGTCTTGGGGGTATCTTTCTGATACTCTAGAATATCAATATATATTGCAACTATGTCAGAGAACTTGCCAACCTGCAAAAGAGTACCTTAGTAGTAGTAAAACAATATATAATTAACCAATTTTTTCATTTTTAATACTTAATAGAAAAGTTCCTTAAGGGTGCCTAAAAGTATGCCATGGAAAATGCAATGAACTTATCGGGTGTACTTAACATAACTCCGTTTCTTTTAAAGAGACTTCAACCGTTTAAAATTATTAACTATTCTATGTTATTTCATGCACTTCTTTACAATTAAAAGAACATCTTATTTTATTGGTTGCTTGATTTCATGTCTGTCTGTCAAGGTGCCACCTATTTTAGTTGTAAAACACAAGATGTTTTTAAGCTTTCTCAATGAAAGTAGAGCGCATTTCTTTTATTCTTTTACAATTCCAATTCTAGTTAAAAGCATTGGAAGCATATTCAAGGTTCGACTTTTAAAGTTGAACTTTGTCAAGCTGTTTTTGTGTGAAATCTTTCTGATATTTTTTTTTATTTCATTTTCTGTTTTCTATATTGTTTTTGTTTTTATTCTGTTTTATTCCTTTACGTTTGCCGACTTTTCTGTGCGACGTTTGTGACTGTTTCCGCTTTGCTTTTAAGCTTTCTGACGCCCTTCAGCCAGCCAAGAATGGAAATGGGTGGTGTATTCAATTTGGGGGTCTGACACCCTAGACTATTGATGTTTCCTGCTGAATTGAGTCGAGTCGAGTTATGATTACCTTTCCTCAAGCAGTGCAATTGATTTTGTTTGTGTGCGTGGCACAAATCAATTTGACGGAGGCCGTAAACTGTTTATGCCTTTTGCAACAAGTGGCTGCCACATTAAATTGCCGCACATTATTTGGGCTTTGGCCACGCCTACACAGAACCACGCTAGACCACGCACACATACACAGACACACACCCATACACCCATACACCCACACACATATTCATTTTGAATTTAGCGCGCGTTTCAAATATTTCATTGACTCTAGCGAAAACTGAACTGAAAGAGAGACTAAGGCCGATGCCGAAGCCGAAGGCATTCTATAGACCAAAAGCATTAATAACAATTTATTTCCATCGTGGCAGCAACAAGAGGCAAGCAACAGAGACAACATTCCACAGATTCTCGCCACAGTAGCTAGACGGCAGAAATTGGTATGACGATGGAGATAAGTCAGGAAGTTTCTGGCGGTAACTTGAGGCGGCACCAGGTTTGGAGTGTGGAAAAGTCAGCCACTGCCGTAGGCACTGACAACAAATTGCAACAGCAGGCGCAAAAAGTACTCTTAAGTATAATCGTGCCCACTGCCGTAATTTTGACATTGACGAATTGTTGCTAAAGGATATCACAGAGGCAAAACACCAGGCTAAGAAGGGTGTGTGTGTGTGTGTGTGTTAGCTAGTAACTTTAAATGAAAAGCACTTAATAATAATTTAGTACAAGTTAAAATGCCTGCGCCTGACAGTTTGCCCAGAGGCGTACTGATTTCAGCAAGTGATGTCAGAATTGATCAGAGGCTTTAACAATTGCGATAAAAAAGAGGGAGTGATGTCGATAACAAAGAACGAAATGTTAAAATAAAATGAAGTAAATTAAATTAATAAATACTTAGTTCGTTTACTTTTGTTTTCCATGTAATTTGTAACTTTTGAATGAGTTTAGTTATTAATAATTTGTAGTGACTGGTGCCTAAATTTATAAGCTCTATCTTGTAGTAGTAGTACTAAATAAAAGTGATAAATAACCGTGAAAAGCACATTCTTATTTTTCAAATACTATTTTAATTCTATATTGACAATGAATGCAACAATTGTTTCGTCTTTGAGCACAGACTTAAAATGGACTCAAAATGTTCTTAAAACATTGTGTAAATTTATTCCATCATTATGGAAAGTCTCTTGCGTAATTAATTCTTGGGAATGTTTCTGAAATTTGATACGAATTTATTTTGTATTACTTAAGATACTCTATGAATTTTGAATTATCAAAGAAAACCACTTGTGTTTCTTCATTGAGTGTAAACCTGTTGTGCATGCCAAATTTTCATAAAATATGTTTAAATAAATTCCCTCTATTTTTAGAGCTTCTGCTGATTTCCTGAGTAACATAAACATAACATAACATAACATGAAAGCATAATTTTTACATTTAAGTATAGACTTGCAATTGATTCAAGATTTTCTTGAAACATTGTATACATGTTATTCCAATTATATTAAAGTTTGTGTTAATGTTTCTTGCTTAATTTAATTCGCGGAAATTTGTTTGAAATTTGATACATATTTTGAATATTGGAATTCAGACATCTGTCTAATTAGCGTTAACTCCCATTGAAACCCCACTGAGCACCCACACACATAAGTATGTAAGTACTTGGGAGACTTTGAAAAAATGAACAAGCTGGGAATATGTAGTCGTAGAAACTCAAATGTAGCCAAAGGAAATCTGAGATCCAAGTAACGTTGGCAAAGTAAATATATTAAAGCCATAATTTAATTAATTGCCGTTTGAAGCGTATATAACAACGGACAAAAATATAAATATAAAGACAAAATTAGCCGCGGCGTATGTGTAATTAATTTGCTTCACTAATGAAAAGCAAATAAATTGTTAGCTCTGTGAGCAAATGGAATGAAAAAAATATAAAATGAAGAACTTGAGGCAATAATCACCGTTCAGGTTTTAATTATTAGCCATTTTCATTTCTTATTTCTACTTTTTGCCTTCATAATGTATTCTCTTGAAAAGTTTGTTAATGAAAAAGGAAGCTCTGAAAATGTTTCGATGCATAATTAAAAGCATTGCGCATTTCATAATTTAAATAATAAGAATAACAATGCCAGAAGACTGAGCACAGATTAAATTGTAAGTAAGGACGACCCCAAAGGTTGGACACACTACTTAGAGATTCGTTCAGGGTGCGGGTCCAAGTCCGGGTCGAAGGCGGTTGGGGCGTGGCATTAAAACGGCAACGACCCAAACAGCAATAACAACTGTAGCCGTAGCCGTAGCCGTAACCCCCAAAAGACACTGCCGGGGCTTAATGGCCGTAAAATGCTTGCCAAGCAGACCGGCCAGACAAGGTCAGGCCTGAACGCACACAACACATACAACATACAACATACAACAGAGGACACTCGCACATACACAAGAACTCATGCGCACACATAGAAGCTAAGGAGCACACAGGACATGACCAGAAACGGGTCCGCACGCTTATGATAATAACACAATTATGTACTTACATAATTAAAGTCGTAAAGTGCACAAATACAAGCAAAGCAAATACACACACATACACGCACACACACACACGCTGTTATAAACTGAAATATGTACAAACACATATCTACATTGACTGTGGATTGTAACGTTCGACTAACCCAACTTTGATTTATATTAAGTAAGAAAAATTGTTATCTCAACATGTCAAAAAAATGTGATGCTCTGACTAGATAATAAATTCCTCAAATTGTGCCTAAGCCATCTAAGGCATATAGTAATCTGATCTTAAGCAGAATCATCTTAATATCTGAGTTCATGTATACATATACTCAAATTTAGTTTATATATAAAAAGTGTACACTGTACATAAATTCCAAGCTCAAATTATAAAATATAGTATTACGATATCGATTTAATAATTAAATAATCAGATTTGTTTTTTAAATTGTTAAACTGAATTGAAATACATGAAATACATTTGTGATTAATGTTAGAAAGTTTACAAATAATAAACGGTTTTCTTAAGATTCAAAATGGCATTTAAAGTATCATTGACCTTTCGAAAGATTGTTTGTAAAATAGGATTTTAAGACATACGCATATGGACAATTGATTTAATGTACCTTATAGAAAAGTTCTTCTATAAGTTACAGACTATGTTACAAAATCAGAATACCCTCTTTTGGGGTATGCAACTAACAAGGCAAGAAATGAAATTTATAGTCACATACTTAAATACAAACCGTACTTCATCATATTTCTAAAAACATACGTTTTCTTACAATTATGAGATGATTCAAAGCATTTTAAATGGAGCAAATATCAAATTGTTATACATATATAAGAGTTTAGCTAATAGAAATCCCAACATAAAGTATCATACAAATATAAATAAGATTTTTAAAAGCAATTCTCTTCAAAATCTCTAGAGATTATTGGAACATATCTGATTAAATTCATCTCTCCCAACTCATATTTTTATCTATTCAGTGGAGAGTTGAGTGATAGACCTTTATATAAATACTCTACTAGCGAGGTTCACTTTAATTAACATTGAATTAAGTGTACTCTTAATTAAGAACATTACTTAGAGTTCCTATTACATATCTTATTTTAAAGCTCTAGTTATAAAGAAACTAGATGGAAAATTATGCTCTGGCTAAATTTTCCAGCATATTTGTTTTATCGTTTATTTTTCCTTTGTTTTCATGTATTCGAACTTTTGTCTTATTTTTAATTTACAACAATAGCAATAAAGTTTTATTTTTTTTGTCTACTTATTTTGGCGTTTATTTCAGTTGTTTGCTGCTGCTGAAGTTGATGGTATTAATATTTTATGCTTATGTGCATAACAACAAGAAGAAGCGTCAAACAATAACAGTAACAACAACAATCAGCAGCAACAACAACAACATCACAGCAATATGTAATAAAAACAACAACAAGTGGTTCTATCCTAAAAGCTGCTGACAATAGCAACAGAAAGAAGATGGCACAAATATTCACCCTCTTCAAATGTACATACACATGTGTGTACCACTGTGCATATGTATGTGTAATAGAATTGCCAAATACACGTACATTTGAACTTTGTTAGAAGTGTTTGGCACTTGAAACTGTTTTGTATTTTCTGTTACTCGGCCTTGTCTACTTGTCTACTTGTAATTCAGTCCGAACCATCGAATAGGCAGACAGGCTTCTGAGTAAAATGCAGATGAGATTGGCCTTAAGGATATTGAGATGGCAGTCTGTATTCTTTGGAATAAGCTAAGTGAATACTACGTGGGCAGCAACTTTAAAGTCTACACACACATACACATACAAATGACACCCAGTTAATCCAAGAATCTTTCAATGAATACAAGGCTCTGTTGTCACTGTCAACGGCAGTCCACTCTAGTGTCGAAGTATAGGGAACGGTGCCAAAAGCGACTAGCTATATCTACATATGTATAAGAAGAATACAAAATATACAACTCGTTAAAAGTTTAAAGCATTTGAAAATTGTATTGGCTTTTGTTTGTTTGTTTCTGAAATTTAAAGGATTCATTCCCTATTACAAACCTAGAAGTGTTTTTTCTACGATTTTTTTTTAGCAAGAAAACGCTAAGGACCTTCAAAATTGACATCTTGATAGTTTCCAAAGCACAGAAGCACGAACATGTTCTAAATATCGTTGGATTGATATGTTAAAGAGCCCTTACCCTACTTTTGAAAATCAAAAATAATTTGGCATTCGGCAAGCGAAAAATTGTAATTTTTGGTATATAGGATTTGCACCTTTTTGCGCAATGTGTTGAAAGTCAAAATATTTTTATTATTTGAGAATAGTTCAAATGTTTATTTGAATATCCTTTCTTTGCAATAAGTATTATAAATCACAAAGTCACAAAGCAGTGGATTTTGAGCTTGTAAAAGGGTTTTTATTCAAGACATAACTTTTGTTTTTATATGCTTATTGGACATATAAAGTGAAAGATATTCTGATATTTGAACGACAAAAACGTCAACCTGGACTTGGAAGACGGTTAAAATCGGAAAGAAAACGGACATTATAACACATAAAATACATTAATTAGGAGTTGAATGCTTAGACTTCAATATTGCCAAGCAATTTTAATCCCAACTCAACCGACGATTGCCGATCAGTCTAATAATTCAAAAACTATAAAGCGTTCGATTTATACTTTTAATATAAAGTTGGTTTTGCAACAATTTGTGAAAAGTCAGAGAGAAGTGTTCTTAGACAGTAAAATCAACTAAGTGGGATCTTAAAAGTAAATATCGATTACTATATGATTGCAAAAAGCTATGCCATTGCCATCCATAAGCAAAACTCAACTGAAATTGTTGATTTTGCTGTAGAATCAAGCTCTGAATTGCAAAAGCATTAACAAATTTATGCAGTTCAACTAAGGGATGCATTGAAAGGCAAAAAAGGAAATGGCAAAAAAGAGTGAAATCATTTCTCCGGTTGCTTTCTCATTACATTACAAATGCATTGCGCATTGGATAATGTATTGCTTATTCCGAAAACTCCAATTTCTAATGCCAATCCATCTGGAGGAGTTCTGCCAACCGTTCAACATCAACAAGAGCAACAACAGCAACAAGGACAACAAGGACAACAATAACAATGAGAATAACAGTAAGTGATTTACAACAATAAGCAGCTTACGATGTTTCAACCCCATAAGAAGACGTCCTTGTACAGCATCAAGAACTGGGGCCAACAACATGAGCAAGGAGCAACCGCATGTCAATTTGCCAGGACGTTACCAAATCGTCAAATCTTCTGAAGTGCCCCAAGTGATATTAAGGCAATATGTGCACACACACAGAAACAGTACACATATTGCGAGTACATAAATATTATAAAGATATTCGAGATGGCATCATCTGATGCTTTTAAATTTGGCAACCTTTTAGCACAATTTGCGAGGGTCTCTCAAAGAGAATTGTTTTCTATTAGACTTATAAGGGCCAATTTATTATCTTGTCGGCTATTTCACAGTCTAAATAAACTTGAAATTGTGTTGTGACTAAGCAATTAATATAATAATTTCATTTATCTATAATTATTTCAAACTTACAGCTTTTGATTTTGGCCACCATGGAAGGTTTTAATAATCATAACTTATAAGTAGGAAATCTTTTGTTATATTTTATTTGTATAGTTAGTTTACTCCTTTGATCTTCCTTTGATTTCCTCATAAGTTGTGTAGCAACCCACGCAGGTTGTATACATTATTTTGTTTTGTGCGCTGCCTTTTGCTAAATTTTTATATTGTTATTTAACAATATGTAAAACATTTATTTGGAATTTAGCTGTGTGTGTGTGTGTGTGTGTGGCACATACTACAGCTACTCTAAGAGAAAGTAACCAAAGCAACAACAAAATTTTACCTGGAATTTATGTGAAATTTGTCAATGTCGATTTTTTCCGCAGTGGAAAGGTGGCAAGGCTTTTGCTTTGGGGCAGTAACCGTTGTCATCTTATTAGACCAGCTGCTTTCCATTATTGGTGTTGTTCTTGTTTTTGTTGTCATATTGTTTTTTGCTGCTCCAGCTCCAGCTGTTGCTTGGGCTATAAAAATTGATTGGCTGACGAGCGATTGTGATTCCAAAAACTCATAAAATCAATGAAGTTTGTTGTTCATTGCCACACAATTTTCTCAAACAGCTGAGCCATTAAAATCGCCTCAAATTACTTAGAAATGAACATGAGCAGCAAATGCAATGCTTGCGTGCCCCATATGGGGGCATGCACCCTGATGAAGTACATTGGCAATACAGCTGGCAAAAGTCATGCACACACAAAAGTCGAGCAAAAAGTCAAGCGAATTTCTAATAGAATTTCTGTGTAGCCGCATGTGCAACAAATCTACAAGTATTTGCAGCATCTACCACATTGAAACACAGCATGCTCCAAAAGTCTCAGAGATGAAGGAGAAAAATAGAATGAAAGAAAGGCATTCCCACTGCAGCAGTTTCCTTTCTGATCTGCCGTTGAAATGAATTTACGTTTGCCCATTAATAACGAAGAAAATAAAATAGAAATGGAAACATTGAAATAAAGAACGCAGTCACCATCTGGCAAAGAAAACTACTCAGCTCCAGCTGATGCATGACCCTCATAAGTATGCTATGAATTCTTTTGCTTCATTTCTGATGACGTATTCATGTCAAAGGGCAATAAACAACAAAAATGTGTGTTCCTGTCGAGCACATGAGATACATCATAATAATAACTGTCACACTAGCAGCATCAACTAAACAGGTTCAAAGAATTAAATAGTAATGGAACACGCTGAATAAATCGCTAAATTCAGAGGTAAAATAATATGATCGATAACACAGTGTGACAGGTGCTCGAAACTTTAAAGGGGTTCGGTTCGTGGCTCGGTTTGGGTAGTCCAAAGAACCCGAACCGAACCGGTTGTGCAAGGTTCGAAACCGGTTTGCAGCCTTGATAGTAACAGTAGGCTATAAAAACAATAAAGTAATAAAAACAGTAACGCATGTTCCACAAAACTCTAGAAACCCAAAAGCAACTCAAAAATTTGTTGGTGTTCCTCAAAGCAAGCAACATTTGATAAATCTTTAGATTTATTGAATTAACTTTATTACATTTTAAACGAATTTAGAAATTTTAGAATATACAGAAATAATTAAAAGTTTTGTAAAACTCGAATAAAATGAACAGCAGCAGATTTTCTTACTTCGAAAAACTGTACGAAAAAATAAAATCTCCGACATTTCAGGAGCACCAACATTTAAAACAGTTGTTTTTAAAAGCAATTGTAGGCAAAAGATCTAGAGCTTTGTGGAACACCCCTGAGTATTTAAAAAGAAGAAAAATTTCAATTTGTAACACAGTGCACTGGGAACTTTGCCCGATTTTTAGACCCAGTACTTTAAAAAAGTACAAATGGGTCTATTAAGTTTGTCCAAAAAAAAGTGCATAACAGGCAGAATGAGGCGTGGCAGACCCCATAAAGTATATATATTCTTGATCAGCATCAACAGAGTCGAAATAGCCATGTCCGTCTGTCTGTCTGTCCGTCTGTCTGTCTGTCCGTCCGTCTGTCTGTCTGTCTGTCTTTCGTATGAACGAAAAAATCTCAAAGATGCTAAGAGCTAGGGACACCAAATTTGGTGTTAAGACTTTTTATATTAGCACGCAGATCAAGTTTATTTCAGATTTCGGATTCCACGCCCCCTTCGCCCACAAATCGAAATAAAAACGACATAACTAAACAATGTTACAGCTACAGACTGATGATTAAAAGGGTCCGGACCGATCGGTAGTTTCAAATATTTGAAGAGTCAGCCCATTCTCCCACAAATCGCAACAGACCATAACTCTGGCAGTTACCAAGCAGTAAAGATTCGGCATAAACTTAGGGCGATATAACATCTCCGTCAAAATTTGATCGCAATCGGATAATAAACATGGAAGACATTCAAAGTCAATTATTCCATATAGTGACGCTAACGTTTTGTGCGTACGTCCTTTACTTCCACAGGCTATTTTACTGTCGCGTCCTCCCGACTGAATGATATATTTATTTTCCGCGTTTATCATGTAATTAAGACTTTTGTATTAATTAGTAGCATATTGACATATATTAAAAGTATATATGTATAAAAGAAATGTAAATTTAATCCTTAATAAATTTGCAATTGATAAGCCATAAAGAAAGAAGCATTTGTTTGAAAAGAATATCCAGTGATATTGTTATCATGACTTTATTCCGACGCTATTTTCAAAATAAAGGGAAAAGAATATGTTATTTGGCCAATATTGTCTGGTTCATAATCGATACTTTTGCTTCATCAATAATTATATATTCTAATATCGGTGTATGTTATGAGACACATAACATGTATTAATTGTTACAATTTATGACTACAACCACTTTAAGTTAATCCTGTTTATATTAATGCAGCTCATTTCTGTCATGAAATCCCGCTAATTTTCTATTCAAATGCTGTCTGCAAATTTTATTTGATCTTTAATATGTTTACCAAAAGGATTTTGGCATCAAAAATAAATAAGAAAAATATAATAATAACATCACGAGTTGTTTACAATTTCAATATAAATATTTCGAATTGCAAGGCTTTGACAATTGTTAAGTGGATTTATTAATATCCATGGCAACAAACTCTATTGAAAATATGTGGCACGTGCAATAGACAAAGCCTTTCGGGGACCAGAAAATGCTAAAATGTATAGAGATTGAGATAGAAAGTGAACTGGCATTGTGCTTTTCTGGTTCCCGTTGCTTCAATTTTCATCAATGCAATCAGCATATGACCCCTGGGCAAAAGAACTCAACTAATTTGCTTTGACTGTCAGCAATTTGCATGTTCCGTCTGTCTCTATGTCTATGTCTATGTCTGTGTCTGTGTCTGTGTCTGTGACTGTGTTGGCCAACTGGTAAATGACAATTTAATAAGCCTTAGACATGCCCACACACTCGCATAAGCCCATTGAAAATGGGAGGCCTCCTAACAAAGTTACAGTCATAATAATAATAATAATGATGGGTATAATAAAAAATAGTGCGCAGCGTCAGAATGGGATAAGGGGTGGAATGGAAAATAGGATATGGGTAAACCCACCCATAGGGCACTTCGATTTCCGGTTAAAGCGGAAGTCGCATTTACGGTCATGTGTGTGTAACTTTCGCAAATTGTTATAACAGCCCAAAGCAAATTCCAAGAATACACTTGATTGTATTTTCCCCATACTTTTCTTAGCTACATAGAGAGATTGACAGTGAAAGGGGGAGAGTCTTTCACAAGTTGTGCTGTTATTTAGCATTTACACACAATAATGTTCTTAGTCAAACTACAACAAACTACAACAGCAAGTTTGAGTAGTGCTGCATTTGACATCAAAAATTCATTTGAAAATCGATTCAACAATTGAGTAAGATTCATTAAGACCAGACCATTATTCCTGTGCCGAAATACAATTGATATATTTTATTAGAATCAATCCAAATTGAATTACAAATTCCATTAAGGTATTTGTGTATCTTGTTTGCCCCAAAATGTGTTCAAGGTGAATGCCTGAGTCAAGTCAAATATGCAATCATCTCTATCTCCTGGCATTTTCACATAAATCAGTTAATAAATAGAAAGGTTATTCAGTGGAGCTGTTTATCAAAACTAAGAAATCACACTATGTACTCTTCAGACATATTGTGATAATACACTAATATTTATCGTATTCTATAATTCTTAACCCTTTGTGTCCTTAGCTGTCGAGCACTATGATATTTCACTTTTTAAATTAATTCTATGTTTGTTTTTAAATGTAATTTTTTTTCCAGACATTGAATTAATATTTAAATAATTGAAGACGGGAATATATTCAAATGCCCAAAGGGGCTATAACCCCACAGTTATAGGCCCAATCGTCTCTTGAATCGGTTTATATTCGTTATGGTCATTTGACAAAGAACGTCATTCTGGCGTAGAACCAATGCTCCCTCGATCAATATGTTTATATATGTTTACAATCATATAATGTTCATAATTACTGGTGAGTTTTAAAGACTTCTGTGTAAAGAGAGCAAAAACAAATACTCCAGATAATATAAGGCTATCTTTGGCGTGCCAAGGTCCGATTATATCAAGATGTGGTTGATATACAATGTTCAATATCACTCATTGAACATAAAAACAATGATTTGGGAAGACAGAACTTTAACATATCCCTAGCAAGCTCTTTCTTCGTCTTTCTCCTTTTAACTCTCGCTCTCTTTGTCATTCATTTATTCATTGTGCTTCTTCCCACCAGTTTGTCAGGTCTTTTGATACTGTATGCGATTACTTTTGGCATTTCTTTTGCGCAGTCACTTGAATTTTCATGGCTCGTAGCCTGTAGCATAATTTCGTTTTCCAAACGCATATCCGGGTTAGTTCGATGGAATGATTAAAGGGGGCGGAGCCAATACGTGGGGGGATGGTAGGGTGGTCTTAGGATTAGGAAACACTTCGTGCCAAAGTCAACGCGGGCAAACGGATATTCGTAAAAACAAGACGTTGCTCGACAACAAAACAACAACGACTACGACAACAACATCAACATGGAGTTCAAGTAGTAAACATAAATAAATAGCCACATTGTTGTTTCTGTTGTTTGTTGTTGCTATTTTTGGGGCGTTGTCTTTGCCAAGGACCTGCATTACAAGTACGAGGTTGAGTATGACATTAGTGTTAGTTTGAATTTCATTTGCCACAAATGAAGACAAAATCTTAGGTAAGTCTGTTATAAATCCTTTATCGCAGAATTCAGGACCTGCACTATTATGTAAGTAATTAGTTGACTGACTGCGGTCGCAAATTGTCTAACAGACAATGTAATCGAGGGCTTTTTCATATCAAGTATACGACAGATTTAATTTGACGCAGGTAAAAGCCATATCCCTAGCTTGTGATTTTGAACTTACAAATAAATTCGTTTCATCGTTTATCCATTGGGGCGAGGGCACTTGAACCAATAAAAATATAAAATATTTTCAATTTGTTTTGCGTCGCAAAAGTTTTTGTCACATTTTGACAAAGATAAACAAAAGTTGTCCTTGTGTTCAAATCGCATCGAGCATGCGAGATGCCATAACTGAAAACTGAAACTAAAAACGAAAAGCGAAAAACTTAAAATGGAATGTGGGAAAATGGAATTTCGGTCAGAAGAAAGGCGTTAAAATGCTTCTAAATTTTATCGAGCGGTAGGTTAAAAGGTTATCCAAATCATTTTCACAAGCAATAGAAAAAGATTTATTTTTTTTATTTCATAAAGCATTGTCTTAAGTCTTAGTCCTTTTAAATTGTAAGGATCGATGTCAAAGAAGGTGTAAACCTTAAATTCGATAAAAGAATTAGACAAGGCAGTGCTTTCTTTCAAATGCAACAACAATTAATCTAGTTAATATATCAATTTAATGACAAATTTTTGAGTAATAGTTAATCAAGAAAACAATTGGTCAAATTTTTAAATATGCCAACATTTTAAGTTAAATTATGTTTGTGACTAGTATATTACCATCCGGCAAGGAATTAAATGAAAAATAAATAAAACAATGAAAATGTCGTATACGTAATATTTAAAAATTAGTCATTACAAATCACAATGGCTTTTGAATAATAATTATTATAAACAAATAAATTAAATTTCATCAGAAATACAATTATTTATAATTTCTTTTACTTTGGCTAAAGTAATTACGACAACATTTTATGTATTCAATTTATGTAGCATGAGCATTTATTTAATCAAATGATTTATGATTTATTTGTGACCAGTGCATCAATTTGTAAGGTTATCCTTAAAGCACAAGGAATTAATAGCACGATTTCACTAACAAGAAGAAGAACATATATACTATTTCCTAAAACTCCCACATTTTCAAAAACATGTTAAAGTATTTAAAAAAGGAACAATTTTTAGTCATCATGGATTAATAAATCCGTTAAATCTTTAAAATACCTGTACAAACAGATTCATGCCACACAACATGCTTTGAATTGCGGAAATTTAAGCTAAATAAGTTTAATAACCGTTTCAAATTAGCGACAATTCGATGTAAGTATTTCCAAGAAAGGTATAGAAAATAAAAAATTCATAGAAAAGAATGAATTGTGGATGTTATTGTTAATCACAGACTTATACACACACACACACACACACACACACACACACAATGGAATGCGAGAGATTTGTTTGCAACATGACAACCAAAGTTCTGAAGGCATTGTGCGAAGATGTGTGAGTGAATGCGAGTGTCAAAGCAATTTGTTAAACCCAAATACCAAATACCGAAAACTGAATGCCGAATACGTAATGGCACATCATATTTGCTTCCCTACACTTCCCAATTTCTCACCCTATTTGGTCATAACATATTCGTAAAATATTCATAAATTGCACAAGCGGCGAACCCAAATGAGATAATAAGCCATGTGTAGGGTTCCAGCAAAGGAGGATCAGGGGTCTAAGCAGATGGTGTCCTCGGTCTGTATGTCTGTTTGTCTGACTTTTTGTCTGAGTCCTAGCATAGCCATCAAATTAAGTATACGCATATATTGAACTAATGAAATTATTGACGACTGATTGAGTTTGACTGCCTTATAAGTATGCACGCATACAAAGACACTCAACACACACACACACACACACCCACACACTTACACAAATACTACGCACGGGCGGAATATAATAATCGACTTTTAGGCATAAGTATTATAAATCGTTGTAATTATCATTGGCTTTATTATTATTTTTATTATTACGACTAGTAGTAAGATTATCATCATTATGATAATCATCATTATTGTGTGTGTCACTTGTTGCCATCAGGTTGCTCATTTTATGAGCCCAGACATTTACTGAATTGCCATATAAATTATACAAATTGTCGTTAGCCGTCGAACATGAAAAACGTGAATGGCAATGGAAAGCTACTCTCAACATAAATAGAAAAAATACTCGCACTCATGTATAATTGCGACAAGAGTTCAACCAACCCACGCATTTCAGCATTCTAGAGCCAATAATAAAATATGGTCAAAGCAAACCCGAACCAACCAATTGCCAAGCAGCTCCCTTTCATTTTAGAAGCAAGGTCTGAAGAGGTTGTTTTTGACATTATTCGAGGATTCGTGTATTTGATACGCTTCCAAATGACTCTTCAGCCGAATGGGCTGCCACTTCACGCACAGTGGTAAGTGGTAAGTGGCAAGTGGCAAGTGGTAAGTGGTAGATGGTAAGTGGCAAGCAACTTCAGGGCCCTCAATTTTCCACCCACCTTTACGTCATTTCATTTTATATGTATGTAAAATGAATATAAATGGATTTTCTTTACTCTTGCTCTCAATTTGTCTTTTGTTTTTCACACCATTTCTTTCCTTTTAATGCTCATAAATTAATTTATTATATCAACATAGGACATTAAGAGAATACTCGTAAGATAATGGGTAAGAAATCTAAGCACAGTTGATAAATATGTATACATAGTAATTTTAAGTTACCATTAAAATGTAACAATTACAAAATCAATTACTTATATGTATTTATAGAAAAGTCTTTGTCCTGATTAGCTGACTGATTAACTTACTCATCAGTGAGACCAGTTGAGGCAATCTTGTTCAAAAAACTAATCGAAATTTGTATGTGAATGAATATCAGCGATAGAAGCCATTTGCTTATTGAAATTCATCTAAATAATCTTTATGCCTTATGATAATAGTCAATAATTGTGCTGCGTTAACACAGCGCACTGTGCATAAGAAATATAAATAAAAAATTATGTTTGTAAGACTTTTAAATTTTTAATTTTTATACACAATTTTCATAGGAGCTTAACTACGATTTTTTGGTGAGGGCAACAAAGTCAACTTTGTGCATATACGACTATTTCAATATCCTAGACAAAATTAAAGTTTAAGCCTGATAAGCGATTGTTAAACCATCAATCAAAATTGATTAACTATAAGATTTATTTATAGGATTAAAGAACTTTCATTTGTTGTACTCTTATAATATTAGAGCAGTTAATCGTTGGCCTGTAACACACTTTTATGGATACAGGGTATACGAATGCAGTGTTGTTGTTTTACGTCTAACTACAGTAGTTGCCTGTTGTTGTTTTGCTGCCAAGGAAATAAAGTTGAGCACAGTTTGGCAATATTTACAAACAAACCCACACCCATCAAAAGAGGAAGACAGAAAGAGGACAAAAAATAGAAGAGGAGGAGGAGGAGAAGGAGGAGGAGGTAAACATGTTGAGTGTATCAAAAAGTTGCAACACTTTATGGTCCATAAATATTTATGTGTTGTTGCTACTGTTGCAATTGTTGGCATTGCTGTGGGCGCACTTTAAGAGCTCATGTCGCAAATATTTTGGCAGCAAAATGCAAGCGCAGTTGACAAGCGATGTTAACGAGTTTCAAATTGGCCCACACAGCATCAAACATACTTATACATACCCCCCCCCCCCCACACACACACACACACACACACACACACTTAGGTGGTCACACCAAGCCTACCCATATCAACAATGGAGTATTTGCCGATTTTGTTGGAATTCCAAATAAACTCAAGAACGAAAAATGGCTACTAATATTAACAGGAAGTTGGGTTGGAAAAATTAATGTGGCACAGCATTTTTTTTTAAACAGGTGACAGGTTTGGCGTATAATCATCCCATTAACATTTTGTCCAAAAAATATCGAAGTGGACAATCGACAACTATGTCCAAATATCATATTGCTCCCGTAGGAACAATTAAATAAAATACAAGTTATTGTATGCAGAACTTGTTCGTTATCCAACATATTCAAACCAAACTGACCAGTTATTCACAACATTACGCTAATGGCATTTTGGCCAAAAAATTATCCTGATCGGACTACAATACCATATGTCTGTCGTAGAAGCAATCAGTCGAAAGACAAGTTATTGTTTAAAATAAGTTATTGTTTGACTTTTTATAATACAAAATTTATTTATTTGTCCTTATTTTGCATACTTGTGGAAAATGAATTATTGTCACAGAAATCGCACAAGTTCCCATAGTGCTTAGGCGGTCACACCAATAACACCCATATTAACAATGTCAGAAGCCTCGCAATGAGCCAGTTCAGTTGCCGCTTTGCCAGTTGCCACTTTGCCAGTTGCCAGTTGCCACATTGGCAGTTGCTGGTTGCCAGTAGTTGCTAATCAGACCATTGGGATTTTTTGCCGACAATGATAAAGTGAATGTTACGAAGCGACAGTCGTCCGATTATATAACGTATTTCCTTTACAGAGACTACGAGTTCTGCATAACTATTTACGAATCACACATTTGATACAATAAACTAGAAGCTTTTAATCAGAATCTGACATACAAATAAATACAATTGAATGTAATCTTTTGAATAAAAAGTCTGCTATGGAATATCTTATTAAATTGTTATTTATAAAAACACCGAATATTTAGTTCAATAATGTTGCACAATTTCTTTTGAAAAACATCTTCAAATATTAAATAATTAAATAAATAATAAAATGATTAGCTATTGGTATAATTTATACATATAAATAGATGCATTTAAAGTGAAATTTAAATCTTTTGAATCAGGTAAAAAATTAAGCTATTTTAATTGAAATAATTAGACATTTTTGAAAAGCATAAACATAAATCTATTTTAATTTAAATCAATCGAATTTTGTTCCATATTTTAAAAATTAGAAAGCAATGGTTAGTTGGCTTTCAGAAATCTGATTATTGCCCTTACGATGCTTTGGAGATGTAATGCCCGGTCCTCACTGGCATGCATTTTATAAGATATCGATAACTTTCCGAAAAATGCAACTTCCTCACTGTGCTGCAATTGCATTTCTGCATTTTCAATCAGCTGTCAAGCACAAACAAATCGTAAGAGAAACAAATTAAAATATGAAATATAAATGATTCTTTGTTAGTTGTGATGCTTTACTCAGAGAAGAAGATAGTACAAAAACAATGCAATGTCCTGGCAATCGCTTTCAACTTGTAAAAGATAGAACGTACTTCAATTTGAACTACTTGGATATGCGTAAGTATATGAGTCTATTTTGGCGATACCGAACAAATCTAAGATTTGCTGCCTCCTAATTCCACAGGCACCGATCGATCTGTAGTTAATTTTCAGAAAATGATTGTAAGAACACTTAAGCAAAAAAATAAAATTCAATTCATAGCCATTCGACATTTTGCCTGTCAGCCGATTTATTTGTTTTGTTTTTGTATTCTAGTGACAGCACTCTCTCATTTCCACAATAATTACCAAAAACCGAGTAAGAAAAGAATACTCCTATCGAAATGCAATTTTATTTTGGTTGAATGCAACTTTTTCCTACTCCTACCTCCCATAAGAAATTTATGGGGTGAAATGCAGCATTTGTCTGAAAATGCAGAAATGCGGACTGCAAGTGCAGTGAGGAAAAGTGAGGACAGGGCATTAGAGATTTATAGATTTTTTATATTTTAGAGATTTGTCTGATATTGTACCTTTCAGTACATACGATATTAAACATTTTCATTCAAATGTTTCCATTCAGATTTATGAACTTTGCGTTGTTAACAATTCAATGGAACTTCTAAAGAACAAACCCTATGGAAATTCACAGGAGAATCGTTCTCAATGTTTTGCCTCAATGACGTCAAAAATAACAAAGATATCAGGAATCAATATCGTGTCAAAGGCACAGACATGTTACCATACGACATGTGGCATGTGGCACAAATGTGTTCATAAATTTTCTCCAGCATAAGTCACAAAGAGACTGTCGCTGTCTGCGATTGTCGACCGTTGAGTACCTCGGCAGAATGCTTTAACGGTCTGCTGAATTTACTTTGATCTAGGCAGGTATAAAATATACTCCCACCACACTTCACAACACACTCAGCATACACACGAACATACACACATTTGTGTGTGGCACATGTCGCATCTATGGCATCGCGTAATTTTTAATAAAGCAACACATTGAGATTGTCCCCCAAATGGATACTCACCCCAAGCTCGACGTAAATCGTATAAATGGGATAAGGGAGCGCTATCACCATCCCAGTTAGCCATGTGGCACAGCAGCAGACGAAGCCAGGTATGCGACCCTTGAGCGGATCGTTTAGCCAACGCATCCGATCCCAGGCAATCAGTATATGCGATATCATGGCAACATGTAACGGAATGTCCTGCAAAATAGGATAGAAGAACAGATACATTTAAATCAATTTACAGATACACGGAAAAAAATCATCGATTTTTGAGATAAAATCAATCCAAATGGTTTCAAAAGTTTGGGGAATCTCAGACTTTTCACTAGTAAGTAAGTAAGTATATTTTCAAACTGTATAAAATATATCAAGCTGAACTTAACATGATCTATAATTTTATGAATCAAAATCGAAATGCAAATTACTTGTTTTAACTACTGGTTTTCATTTCACTCTCATCAAATTTATTAATTTATTTAATTTTATTATTTAATCCTTGATGATACCCGTAATTTGACTTATTATTTAATGGATAAGTTTTAATGACAAAGATCATTGACAAACTTGGTAGCTTAAGTACCTATTACAAATTACATAATTGCTTGTTCTAACCTAATCTAACATTAATCTATCTGTAAGTTAATTTTTAAATTGTGTTGCTTTTCTAATAGTTTTTAAGTTGTTAGTTATCTATGTTAGTATATTTCAAAGTCTTAAAACATACCCAAATTTTAAAAACTCTAGCTACATATAACTTAAATTGTAGAATGTTTTTTTTTCTGTGCACAAGTAAGCAACAATATGACCTACAGTTGAAGCAGTCTGGGACAGGGTATGAGTTTCTTTGGGGTGATGATTCTTCAGCTTTGTTTACTTAGTCCAATGGCTTAGGCAACCATTTTTCGGCCGTGTGCAGTGATTGAAATAAATTTGTTTGCCTCTGATTGTTGTTATCGGTTTGGGTTGGGTTTCGCTCCAATGGGCATTAATATATGTGTACGCATGTGTATGTGTATTTGTAAGCATGTATGTTGTTGTTGTGATGCCTTCACATATGAGCGAAATCCCAAAGATTTTCCAGACTATCCATTTTTCGGCAAGGTTGCTTTTTTTGTTTACTTGTCTGAGATGCCAGATTGGATGTGACAACACCTCAAAAGCAATCATCTTTCACAGATTGTCTAGCACTAGCCTATGGTCAATGTATTCGTACACAAGGTAACTAAAGATAAATTATGACCTCGAGCGATTATAATATAATATATGTAATAACTAAAACAATGATAACAATCATATTTAGCTTAAAACCATATTTAACTGTTTCGATACGCAGGTTAACTACTAAATATAAATTGTGACTAGGACCGATTATAAAATATATCAAGATATTATAATTGAATATAACATAATATTGCCTTTCCGGATTCTTACATAAATATCCATAAATTTGCAAAAAAAAAGTTCATACAATTTAATGCTGGTATTCTGAATATATTACAAGTAAGCAAATTTTAATGTTTTTCGGAAAAACCAATCATGTTTTACCTAAAACTAAAATAACCTGTTCTAACTACAGTTTTCTTAAATTCTCAATTACAAAAAAGTTATATGCTAAAGTTTGATAAATAAAACATACGAGCTAATGAACTTTTTGTTTTGTTTAAGATAAGAAACATAAGTTCTAGAATGCACTTTTGTTGAATTTAACAGAAATATAGTATCTATATTTCCCTTTAAATTTTTATTTTTATTTTATGTCCCCCAAAGCTAAATATTAAATTCTAAAGTTTAACCTAATATATAAAATTTGGATTGTTAATTTAATTTAATTTAAATTTTTGTGTCGACTGTTCATAGTCTGAAAACAAATAAGTAAATAAAATATATATACATTTATAGACAGTGAGACACAACAAATAACTTTTATTTGGAAAAATTAAGGTAACTTTAAGGTTTATCGGGCTTTTCAAAACACATTGTTAAAAAACAATCTTTATCAGGTGTAATCCAGTGTTGCCGACTGCACAAAAATCAATTCTCACAAAAAAAGTTTCAAGATTTTTCATAGGTAACTTATTCTTGTTTATATAAAATCAACGCCAAAACTCATATTACATTTTGGGCAAAAAAACAAATCGTTTAAATTGAAGGGAGATATCATAAAAATTTAATTAAAAATGTTACCGACTATGAAAAAAATGCGTATGTAGTCCTATTCCTAAAAGATCTAAACATCTTTCTACGGTTTTCTTCAAAAATTTTCACTAATTTTCTGCTCAATTGCAATACTCATTTAGCTGGATGTGATGAAATTTAACGTATCGTCGAAGCGACTTGAAAACATTTGTGGGTTGTCTGTGGCGCCTGTGGCATCAATCAATTTCAACAGGGAGAAAAGGCAAGAAGGACTCAAACACTAACACACACATGGTAAATGTGTGTGTGTGTGTGTTTGTGTGTTTGTATTTTTGTAAGGGGCGTGTATGAGCTATTTGTCGCCCTTTGTGATAGCAATCAAATCGAATCATATCCGTTGCCTGGCATTTTGTTTCGCGTCTTTTGTTTGCGAATGGGTCTGTAATACAATCTTTAAGAACGTCTAGCTCAATTTTCATATTCTTTGCAAAGTACATAGGCATTGTTAAAGGTTTTGTAGAATAGTTCATAAATCTATATGGGCTGCCGTTGCCAGAGGCAACATTTGAAATCAGTCTATCAGTTTTTGTTTATAAAACAAAGCATAGGTCTACTGCCTTATTTAACTTGGCCAACATCTAAGCTCACTAGGCGGCCAAAATATCATGTTTTTCTTTTTTGTAAGACGCGTCACAAGCAAAGAGAACAAGAGAGTAGCTGACGACATTAAATTAAGGTAGCAAAAGAAAATTGAATGCAAGTAAATTATTTGATATCCTCTTGATTGTTACACACACACAAACAACAACACATACATATATGTATATACAGTATGTATATATACAAATATACTTATGTTCATATATATGTACTGTTACCAGTCCCTGTGAAATGTGTCAATCATTGCGGCTTTTGGCAAGAAGACGTGGCGATAGCTATTGCGTGAAAATGCTCCATATTGCAAGGTGACAAAGCGAAAAAGTGTGAACTTGAGTGGGGACTGGCAAATCGGTAAGAACAGAAAAAAAAAAACAGGCATACATACATATAAACATTGTTACGGTCTTGTGATTCCAAGCCACCATTACATATGGTCTTGACATGCCAATTAGGTACAGTTAACAGCCCTTTAACTGTCCTAAACCCTCTAAGCCAAAGCATTCATCACATAAATAAAAATTACTCGTTTGTTATAAACATCCTTCCAAGAAGTATTTCCATTAGTGAGCAAAAAACAGTTTGGTTTATCATAATAATAATATATTTAAAATATTATAATAAACATTAAGATAACAGTTTCAGACCATATTCATTAGCATCAGCGTAAAGATTAATAAGTGATTTTAGTGGCACACAAAACGGACCGTGTGAAGGCACCTTCAGGAAATTCTTAAAAGTAACTTCAATAAATATTACTACGTCTAAAAAAATTCTTTTCGAATTTTATGTCTAATAGAAATCTATTTAGTTTAAAATAAATGTATGTCACAGAAACACATTCGCTTTGAAAATCAACATTTTACATACATATAAACTGTGATGCAAGTTTTAAATAAGTTTGTGCATAAGTCAGATTAAAGCTTAAACATTTTGGAAATGTCCAAAACGAAACTTAAGTCTGTTAGAGTGGGCTAAGATTCCAATGACTTTTTAATTCATTCTCTTTTAACTTAATATTTTAGTGTCTTATTGGTTGTTATCGTTCTTTCCATTCTTTACGCTTCTTAAAGGAGTTTACATTGCCAACGCTTCGCACAATGGGCTACAACACGAAAATCGTGGCTAATTTTCTACATATTTTAGATCTTAGTGAGCAAATCACTTCGCTTTAAGTTCATTTACACTTTTTGGCTAATAATTCCCAAACAATTTAAGCTCAGTAGCTGACAACAGTCTTATATTGATTATATATAATATTTTTCACTTTTTTTTACTTTTTTCTTAAATTACATTTGTGTCGTAGCTCTTCCCATTTCGGCTCCACGATGATGACACAGTCAGGCAGTCGGGACACAGAGTTTTATATGTATAAGATATAATATTTTATAAATATTTATAAAATATAAATTATTAATTAGTTTTTTATTACGAAATTAAAATCTTAATCAAAGATTTCGACCTAAAAAAAAATATATCATAATATTAAAATTTATTTTTTTATGTAATTCATAATATAACTTTCATTTTTAATTTAAATAAATAAAATGTTTTTAGTACAAATTTTAAATTTAAACTACTTTTATTATAAAAGTGAAAAATAAAACTTAAAATTTAATTTTTGAAATAAAAATCAAAGTTATTTTACCAATAC
This sequence comes from Drosophila testacea, assembly GCA_035043265.1. NCBI lineage: Eukaryota > Metazoa > Arthropoda > Insecta > Diptera > Drosophilidae > Drosophila > Drosophila testacea. Next base: position 352,271 of record JAWNND010000931.1, read on the forward strand.
TTATTTCAAAACGAAGTTTGTCTGCATACCTTGCATGTAAAACATATATTTTTTATATAAAAAATAATACGAAATAGAAAATAACGTTTTATTTTGAATTAAACTTGAAATTTAATTTTTGATCCACAATTTGTTTTACTTAGTGCAATAACAGAAATTCAAATTAATTTTAATATTAAAAATAAAAAAAATTAATAAATTCTACATTATTGCATTCTGATGAACTATGTACCTTTACATTTGGATTTTTCAACTCATAGCTCTTGTTTGTATTCCCTCCAAAATACTAATTTTAGATTAAATTTATTTGTAAAGCTTATAATTAACTTATCAGATTGCATAATTCTCTCCACAGTGCAGCTGTTAAAATTTTCATTGTGCGAAGCGAACAGAGGAGCAGATAAAACAGAATGCGTTAAGTTTATTAACTTGTCATAGTGCCATGAGGTTTATCGGCTCATCTGGTCCGCTAGCAGCTTTAGAGCCGCTCCCCGGCCGGCAATTGACCAGGAGAAGGATGTGGAAGCAGAAGGAGACGTAGATAACGATGCTCGTGAGTGAGTTTAATTAAAATTTGCTAGACCACAACTACATACATAGATATGGCCCGTGTGGCAATAAATAATGAATAAATGGACACACTCACCTGCAGCATGGGTAGAAAAAAGCACAGGAATTGGCCAAAGATCCAGTTCTGGATGAGCATTACCATCAGGGAGATGGGCAACACTAGTGCACACTGGACGAAATGGCAAAGGGCCAAGTTGATGATGAACGCATGCGTGACATCCTTGTAGAGACGATGATACATGATGTAGACGATGATGATGATGTTCATTAGGACTCCCAAGAGAGCCAGGGCTGCATACTGGATGAGAAATAGCCAATAGACCGACTTGATGCTGGCCTTAAGTATCGGACCATTGAATTTTTCCAAGTCCTCCGTCTCATTAACATGGCCAGCAAGAAAGTTTGCAATCGCCAATAGATACTTGTCCGGCACATCTTTCCACTTCTCACCGCTTGTGCTGGCGGCCAGATTATAATCCTCATCGCCAGCCCCATTGGGCGTGGCCACATGATGCTCAGCGGGCGACATTCTTACCACCTGCAAATGGGATAAAAACAGAGACAGCAACAACAATGAATATTTTATATGCCTGGCAAACCATAACAAAAGGCATAAAGCTGATGCCCACCCAGGGGAAGGTGTTGCACCTCGAGAGGGGACAGCATTGTGAAGGAAAACAAGAAAAAAAGAAAAGGAAAGAGAAGGGAAGGAAAGACAAGCAAGCATGACGGATCCTAACAATTGGTGGCTTTTCATTCGCTATGCAGCCAAGAAAAATTGCAGTTTTACTGACGGTGAAAAGGGATTCGGATGGGAAACGGAACATGAAAAGGGGGATCAGAGTCATAACGGTGTGTTCACAGTTCGTTTTGTCAAGTTATGCAAGGCTCACATAATGACAAACATCTTTTTCTCGGCACGTTCACCCGACCAAACCATCGAGAATAAGATTACTCCCAAAATGAAAGATGTGTAAGATGTGATTTATTATTATTATAATTCTAACACTTTTCAAATTTTAAATGGCGTTTATTTTCAAGATCTGATTTGATTGCAGCCATGATTTGCATTACATCAATCAGACATAAATAAAACTCTTTTGAGAACAAATTAAATAGAACGCATTCCTTTTGAATTGCTATCGAATTATACAAAACGTAATTGTGTTAAAAGTAATATTGAAAACAGAGCGAATTTACAAAGGCAAGATAAGTAAATAGAGTTTTTAATAAGTTGAAAAATACTGCAGCTATTTAACTACTAGTTACATACATAAAATGCAATGCAAAGTTTGGCAGTGACTTTTAAGTTGAATGTAATCTTGAGGGAAACGTAAGTTTGGATCAAAGCCGACAATTTTGTCGCCTGCTTTTTTTTTGTGCTCATTGCCGTCGCTGGCATTATAAAATTTCCTATTCATTCATTTGTTTTTATTGTTTGTTTGTCAGTTGCTTTTGTTATTGCTGCAGTTGTTGTTACATTTAGTTTTCTTTTGTTTAGCATTTGCAACGGAAATTACCAAAAGGATTTCCAAACGGCACTTGCGACAAGCCTCAGTAAGACCTTGCAACATTATATGGAAATTGAAAATCTGTATGCACCTCCCGTGCAACATAAAGTCAGTCCATAACCTCTCTATCTCTTGCTATCTCCTGCTATCTCCTACTATTTCTCTATCTGTCTGTCTTTGTCTCATCCTGTGTTTTGTAGGGGATTAAGTTAAGTGCGGTCCTGTAGATAGTACATGTGTATAAAAGTGTGCGCTACACAAGCTCAGAGTACGCCTATTTTCGGCCTTAGGCGATTCAAGAATTTCAATCTAGATGACTAGACAATAGTAGCAACAACAAGCTCACAGACAGATACATATACCTATGTATGTATGTGCACATACATAGTCAGTGTGTCACGTATGTATGTTTGTATTCTTGTATGTATGTATGTATGTTGGCCAAATAGCCACAGCAATAACCACAGACAAACAACGCTAGAAATATCCCCTATTTTAGGCCCCCAAACCCAACAAAACCGAGTCGAATTTCAACATTTACCAGTTGCCGGCGTTTTTGGTATTTTCCAAGCTTCCGCTATGCTAGCTTTTCTTTTCTTTTTACATTTTTTGTCTTCTTTGTCTTGTTTTGTTTTGTTTTGTTTCTGTTTTCATTCTCCATTTTCCATTTTAAGCAGCAACTTCCGTTCAATTTATTGTACCTAATTTTTCTTCACTTTCGGCAAAAATATTTGTTTGCAGACTTCGCTGTTAGGCATTTATAGGGTGTTCCGGGTAAACGGAAAAAGGAAAGTGGGACTAACGACAACTCAAAGGGAACCCAACTGATGTTGTTATTGTATTTCAATTTAAATTAAAGACAATGCAATTTGCATTACATCATAATGTGTGAGTGAATGCCAAAGGCCAAATGATGCCATCATTCACATGATATGCCACATCAGGTAAAATGCTATCAAATTTCCCACAGGTGTATGTGACATTCTGAATCAACCAGTTGAGCTATGTTGAATTCATTGAAACACTGTTATATATATTTAACTCATGACCATTGTCACTCATTTAAATTAATACATTCTCATTTAAATCACCCTGTATGTAAATCATTTCCAGTTAACTGACGTTCATTCTCATAACTTTCAATTACATGCAAATGCGTTTCGATTATTTTCCACTGAATCCATCTGTATAGCATCTGTTTAATTTTTCATATTTTTATACGCTACGGACATTAAAAATGGAGGGGGGAAAAAAGGGTATAGTGTGCTTGTCTGTCTGTTCTTTAACAATATATGTACATTCAGAGAAAGTACATTCAAATAACCCTGTACTTTAAGCAAAATACTTAATTTAAATATTTTCAAACAATCGAGTATCTCAATCAATGAAAATGTGCTGGAAAAGCTTTAAAAACAATTATTGTATTTATTGCTCAAAGAATTAGACTTAGACAGGAAACTCTAATGAAAAGGAATTTTTTAATACAAATAATATCAATTCAATTCAAATGTGATTGCCGATTTAAATTTAATAAAAGATCGGCTTGATGTTAATATTAACTACCATGAAGTGTTCATCGAGGAGTTAAAGCTCATTATCTGGCGAGCTACGTCAGTTTTCAAAGATCGAAACAAAACTGTAGATTTTTGTTATGACCTTTTTTTCCATCTATATATATATTTATGAAAAGCATTTTGTTAAAGATGGGATGACCATAAGAAAACGAGCGGAAAGAATTAGTTCAAATTGTTTCTGGTTTCTTTTCAATGATATGATGTTTGAATGAATTTCAGAAAAAGCATTTCTCTAAAATAATTAATATTTGTTTATTTCTTAAATATTACTTTAAATATCCAATATTCTTAAGATCGCAATAAAAACTGAACAATGAAATGTTATAAAATATTTATTTTTTAGATATTAAGAATTAGAAATACGACTCGAATGGGAGTCAAAACTGATTAGAAAAATGGGGTTTAAACGACCCGAAAAAGATTCCAACATTTTTGTGAATTTAACATGAAAGGGAGTCTAAACTGATCAGAAATGACTCTTCAAGAATATTTGTGGCTAGGGTACCAATTTCTGCCGACAAATGTATCATTTGGGATCAGAAAACGCACGCTTTTATGATTATTTGAATCAGACTGACAACTCGAAAAAGACTCGAATATGATGAAAAATTGTATACAATTTATGCTTTACTGTCTTAAATTTGTGTTGGTATTAAAGGCACCCTGTTTGAGGTGCGGACAAAGCTTGGACTGCAACGACCGCTCGGTTTGATGACCCATGCATTGGCAACTGTTGGCGCGCTTAATTTTGTTTGAACCTACACCCCTTTTCGCCTATTCCTAGTCCCCCTTCCTAGTTTGCACCATGCATAGTTAGTAGGTTTTTTGCCCTCAGCCTGGTTGGTGTGCTTATCTGTGCTACGTTTGGTTGCACAAACACACATATGAGGCGTCCCCAATTGAGATGGCACCGTGGAGTGACTGCTTCTATCCTTAGAAGAGGAACTCCCAGCAGGAGTCGTTAGTCGGGAAAGGGAAAGGAAAAGGGAAAAGGGAAAAGGGAAAAGGGAATCGGAGGATAAGTATATGTCGACTTGCACGTCCTCTCCTGCTGTTTCCTCCTTCCCTCTTCCCGTCCAGTTATATGCCGACTGCATGTCGAGTTTATTATGCCTTTCAATGATTTATACGGCACTGAGAGGCCGCATTACGGCCACAGGGCTCTCCCGAAGGGGTGGCCAATTGCAACGGGACTATCGTCCCAGATTCGCTTCAATTCATTTCATTTCAGTTCGTCTCACATCGTTTTATTCCATTACATTCCATTTTTTTCTCGCTAAAATGCAGTGCTGCCAACTTTCGAGAAGTAAAAAATCAGTTTTTGATGGGTAAATGGTCAAAAAATCAAAGTTTTTATATTCAAAAATATATTCTGAACAAATATAATATTTAGGTTCTTTTATGTTTATTACAATATTTGCATCCATTTTCATTGGTATCCATTTAATATCAGTTCGTCAGACTTTGTTTCTTTCCATTCTATTCTTTTTAGGGTTAGTGGGTTATTGGTCAAAATATAAATAGATAATCCATTAGGAAAAGATTTTGCAATAAATTAAAAAAATTTTCCAAGACTTTCTTAAACTTCATTCCAAAAATTTTAAAACTAACCAATTGTTATGATGGTTTCAAACATTTTGTTTACTAGAATGTAATAAAACTGTCACTAAAATAAGCTCTTGATATAGAGTGTGCAAACTAACGTTCAACTAAAAATTTGTACATTTATTTATGAACAGAAGAAAAGCTGAGAAGCCAAAACACAATCGTTGTTAGACTTTGAAAAAATTCCAAATTGCTTGAAAGAAAAGCTGTCTTGACAACACTGTTCAAATGCTAATTTTAAACTGCAAAGTGTGATTTTTCAAAGGCGTTAAATTCTCTTATATGTGTCTGTTAATTTACATTATCCAATTTCCGTAAATTTACAGAGTCTTTCACCCTTTATTCCCATCAACTAGCAAGTTTATAATTTTATTTGCTTGATGTGAGCAGCTTAAACTATATTCCAAATAGTTTCAAATTACGCAAAACTTTTGCCCAACTTGTGTGGTTTTTGGTTACTCACTGCAAATTTCTTAATTGGCTCAAAATGTTGCCGAATGTGGCTGTTGCCAATGCCGATGTCAATGGCTGCAATGTCTCAAGTCAATCTCAATATAAGCTCTGTGGTTTCTTATATGCAAAAGTGGCAAGTAATTCGTTTATCATTTCAAATTCTTCAACTTTTGATTTTGAATTCCAGGGAAAAATAGCAAAATAGCATTGTCAACCATTTGTACAAAAAAAATGTAAGAATCAAACAGATTAGACAATTTGGTTGAACTTCGAACTCATTGGTACAGAATAAGCAAATCTGTTCAGTCGGGGGGATCCGACAGCAAAATACCCTATGCAAGTAAATGGCGGTGTCAAATTTGGTATACATGCAAACAGATCTAACTTGCTCACGTATATACATTTATAAATAAGCATATTAAAAAAAAACACTTAAACAACCACTTTACTTCATTGAATAATTGTTTCCTGAAGACCTTCCCAGGGTCTTACCCTCTCTCTGACATCCTTTTGTTTACACAGACGGACAGACGGACATGACTATATCGACTCGGCTTTTGATGCTGATCAACATTGCATTGTTTTTGCACTATCTCCTTTTTTGAGTCAAGCATCACAACTAGCAAAGAATCATTTATATTTCATATTTTAATTTTTTTCTCTTGCGATTTGTTTGTGCTTGACAGCTGATTGAAAATGCAGAAATGCAATTGCAACACAGTAAGGACTGCAAGTTGCATTTTTCGGAAAGTTATCGATATCTTATAAAATGCATGCCAGTGAAGACCGGGCATTACATTAAAAAATATAGCGCAAGCTAACTTTGGCGGGCCAAAGTTTGGATACCCTTGCAGTGCCCTGTGTAAGCCGGCAGATTTTTTACAAAATTTGTTAAAGGTTGATTTCGAACCGATCGTTCCTATGGCAGCTATATGATATAGTAGTCAGATTTACACCAAATTTGGTCAGCCTTTTTAAAACTTAATCAAACACGCCATGTGTATATTTGGTTGAGATATCTTGAAAAACAAAAAAGTTTTTCATACTAAATGTTTATTTCCAACCGATCGTTCCTATGGCAGCTATATGATATAGTAGTCCAATTTACACCAAATTTGGTCAGCGTGTTAAGAACTTAGTCACACACACAATGTGTATATTTGGTTGAGATATTTTGAGAAACAAAAAAGATTTTCATACTAAATGTTGTTTTCGAACCGATCGTTCCTATGGCAGCTATATGATATAGTAGTCCGATTTACACCAAATTTGGTCAGCCTGTTTAAAACTCAATCGAACACACAACGTGTATATTTGGTTAAGATATCTTGAGAAACAAAAAAGTTTTTCATACTAAATGTTTATTTCCAACCGATCGTTCCTATGGCAGCTATATGATATAGTTATCCGATCCGGTCGGTTCCGACATATGTACTGCGTGCAGCAATAAGACGGACCTGTACCAAGTTTCATCAAGATAGCTTTAAAACTGAGAGACTAGTTTGCATAGAAACAGACGGACAGACAGACGGACAGACAGACGGACAGACAGACGGACAGACAGACGGACAGACAGACGGACAGACAGACGGACAGACAGACGGACAGACAGACGGACAGACGGACATGGCTATATCGACTCAGCTCGTCGCCCTGATCAAGAATATATATACTTTATGGGGTCTGTGAGGCCTCCTTCAATGCGTTACACATTTCGTGACAAAATTATAATACCCTCTGCAAGGGTATAAAAGAAACAATTTATACGTATGTATGTATGTATATACTATACGCTATCATTTTTATAAATTTATATTTAATTCAAACATATTCGACAATTTGGTTGTTCCTTGAACTTAATAATCTACATTTGTACATACATATGTAAGTTACAAATAAAAGACTCACTGCACTTGCATAAATGAATGTTGAATCAATTTCAAACTCACTTTCAAAGCTCTTTCCAAAAATTAATTGGATTTTACCCATCAAAGTCCTAAAGAATTGCGAATAAATGGTTTGCTCTGACAATTTTGGTAAAGTCGGAAAATGGACTATTGACTCTTTTGTCTTAATTTTGAGCCAACAGCAGAGAGACGAAATGAACAATTTATGTGTCGAAAAAGAAGTATCAAAAATGGTTTCGCTTTTCCGTTTCAAATTCAAGAAATTTTGATTGCCAACAAATGCAAAGAATTGTCAAAGTTGAAACTTTTCATTTCAGGATATATAATTATGGCTGTTTGGATTTTTCTTCATACTCATTACTGTGGGTATAAATGTAGAGGTGGGTGTGTGTATGCAGAGAAAGAAAAATAGAGAGATTTGCAGTTTAGTATGAAAAAGCGTTAGTGCATCAATCACAGGCACTTAGACTGGCTAAAAGCGCGTTGCGTTGCGCCATTTAGTTGGTCATTAAATAGCTAGCGACTAACCGTCGCAGGGTTGCCATCAAAACAATTTGCCACACCAGTGTTTATACTTGTATATGTATGTGTATATTTTAATGTGTGTGGGTGTATGTGTGTGTGTGTGTGTGTATGTGCGATATGTGGCATTGCTCTATGCTGCTGTTTTGGCTGCTTTTGTTGGCAACAAGAAGTCAAGTAATTAATACTGATTTCTCTTACGCTCGTTGATGCGGAACAGCGCACACTAGACAAAGGTGCTGCTAGCGACAACAACAACACCAACAATAACGGAAAAAAAGAAATGCCAGCAACAACAGTAACAACAACATGTGACATTAACAACAAAGCGACGGCTAACAACTTTATGTGCGTCTCAAGGTTGTATGTACTTATTATGCTCGACTTTGTCAGTTGCCATTGCCCGTCCTCTTTTTTCTCTCTTTTCTCTCTTTTAGCTTTTCTCTTGCCTGTTCCTTTCTTCACCTGTCGACCAAGTTGTTTGCTCACTTTGCTCTCTCCTTCTTTCCCTTACATTGATTTACTTTGCTTTGCTTACTCATCGCGGCTTTAATTGTTTAACACCAATTTTATTCTCATTTAAACTTTGCTAATTAAGTAGCTGTAGCCGACAGAGATTTGCATGATCCCACATCCAATAAAATGCCATGAATTCAGTTCTATGTCCTGTAACATAAATAAAACTGAGCCTAATAAGAAAATAATAGGCAGACAGGCAAACACAATACCCGATTTAATCATGTTCAACTAGCTGTTACCCTACAAAGACAAGACAGTTTTCTATTGTAAGCATCTTTAGATGTCTGAACTCTGAACTTAATACTAATTGATAGTTTCTGTATACATATATCTTTAGAGTGCATTACAATTTTAACAACAGATCAGTGATAAATAAAATTAGGTATTGCTGTGTTAATTTACTGATTATATTGCAAGTTGTATAACTTCAAGGTTCTTACCAATTCCATATGTATTTTAATGTACAAGAATGCACTGCTGCTTAGTCAATTGTTTTAAGATTTAAATAAATATTTTATATATGCATTTGATGAAAAGCAAGACTCTACCGTTTCTTTCCTTAAATAATTCTGGTCTAAAGGGTATTACAATGACACTTCTCCAGACACACACAAAAACCCTAATTTAACTGAAATTCGTCAATTTGTAATCAATTGCTGGGTGTGTCTTTTCAATGTATGTAAATTTTACTGCTTCAGCTTTGAGACGTCTAAAGAAAGCCAACTGGGACTTATCCAGTCTACTCATCAACGAAAAATAAAACAGAAATAAAAGCAACTTGGCAAAGATTAGGACTTTTAAAGCAAATGGGTTGAATAACTATATAATAATCCTACCTTAGTAACAAATTTCTAAGCCATATAAACTTTACACTTTACGAGCTTTGACTTTGTCGAGATTTATTGTCTGCGATAAAATAAAGGACTTGAAAAACTGTCTCAACGTTACCTGAAAGTTAAGAGAGAATCCTTTCCATATCAGAAATGTGTTTTAATCTCTATTAAACATTTTGAACTTTAATGCTGCTTAAATTTGTCATTTAATATTCTTTGTTCATTTAGGATTAATTGAAGCCTATCAAAACCGCATTATTACTATGATTAGTAACTAGCTTGATGAAATCTATACCAATTTAATTTGTCCATTGTGAACTCTTGTTATTCGAAGAATTCACTCGCACATATGCAAAGTTGAAGACCAATTCAGAAATTAATTAATCCTTGTTGATATAAAATTCTCCCAAATTTGGCCTTGGCCTTCCTTGCTCATTGTAATGTATATATGCAGATGTATGTATATAAAATTATTATATGTATATATGTACAAGCTTGCCATCCAATTAATTTTCGAGATGTGGTAAATAATACTTTTCACTCGATGTAGTACATCGAGAGTTGCCCCATAAAGTTATCAGCACGCTTAATCCCTTAACTAATTAAAATAGTTTTTTGGCAATTTGTAAAAAACAATTGTGAAAGAAGACTTAAAAATATGTCTGAAAGGGAAGTTTACAAAGTTTATTTAGTATTTTCAACATTGCTGCCTGTATAATTTTCAACAATTGTAAGTTTCCAATAATATTAAAGAATTACATGTGTAAAAAAAGCACATGAAAGTATTAATGAAAAGTTAATATAAAAAATATATAGTATTCCTGTTTATACAATTTATGAACCTAAAGCGTTAAGGCCAGTAATTAAGGCACTTGCTTCTTCTTCTTGTTTTGTTTATATTAATATAAAAGGGTAATATATAACTATCTATTTACTTTGACAATGTTTATTTATTTATTTAGTGCTACAGGGATACACTTAAAATTAAGGTACTAGTCACAAACATAAATCATAGGATTGAACAGAATATTAACCTACTCAACCTATTACCACATGATGTTTTACTATAAAACTCTGTCATATAATATTACATATGTCTATACTTTAATTAGCGGCTTTCCTTGAGTCTAGTTCTAGGAATTTAAAGTCTATTGGAAAATAAACCTTTATAATTATAGTCTGAGGCTTTCATTTATTTTCCAAATATTTTAAAATGTTCTTATCGACTGCCCCTCGATGATATTTAAACACCTGCCCACCACAGAAAGTTGTGCATTTTGAATGATGTGTAAATTCAGGAATACGGTGATATGTATGATGATGATATGGAAATAAATACTGCATAATGTTGTCATGCACATATTTGTTTAAAGCATTTCACATACATATTTTTGGTGGCTGTAGGCATGGGCATTGAAGTGGGCTGTCGGCACCCGATAACGCTGAAAAGTATGCTAAATAAAACCTGAATGCACCAGCTTCATAAGGCAACCACATAAATACGAATTAATTGTTCAGCAAAACGCAAATCGACGCTGCTTAATTCAGAGGCGGATAACCGAAACACATATTTAATTAACAAACAAATGAATGTGAAAAGACACCCGATCCCAAAAAGAACATACAGCATGGTATTTGATACCCCGAACAACTGCTGCAAACAGACTCCGTCATAAAATAAAGAGCGTTGCCAAATTATTTGGTCATAAAATTGTCATGAAATATGTGCGTCAAGGCCTATTAGATGCTGGGTTAGCTGAGGTAATTTCCTTCGGGGATTTCAATAATACACACAGCCTAAGGATGGGTGATATCAATATTATACCGATACATAAGAGCGACATTAAGTTGAAAACGATATGCGTCTTAACATACATATGTTTGTATTTAATACAAAGTATTGCATACATTATAATCTCTTAAAACTTAAAACTTATCTCTTAAACTTTCTTAAATTATGCCCAAGCATGGTCGTTTTGAAGTCTACGTGTGTATTCTTCTTTCTTCTTTTTTATGAAGCTAATATTGAATTTCATATTATTATATATATATATATTATTGATCAATAATATGTTTAGATCATAGTCATAGTTAGATTTAGACTGCATTCCTTAATTTCTTGAATTTCTATTTACTCAAACCCCTCTTAACTGAATGAATACGATATTTTTGATATCATATTCAATGTAGTATATTTTTACGATTAAAATGTCTACACTTTCTTACCAATACCCATCCCTAACACAGACACACAAACATTAACAATTGTGCAATGAAAATCGTAAGTGCGTTTTGCCAACCATAAATTAGCGAACAGTAAAAGGCGTTTTGGAAAACTTTTCTCAGTTCGATTTACCCGTGCTTCTTCTCTGTCACATTGTCTCACTCTGTCCCACTCTATCTTACTCTGTCCCTCTCTCTCTCTCCTCTCTCTCTCTCTCTCTGTCTCTCTCTTTCATTCTACTTAGGCTTGCACCACTTTGAGGCTGCCAAGTGCGCAGCATTGACTGATTATGGAAGGAAAATGAGCGCGTCAAGTGCCAAACCAAAGGAAAAGCAAATAAAGCTGCCGGCAGCTTATAGGTTACTTCAATGGGAGGGTAAAAAGGAAAGAGATGAGAGGAAAGTTAAGTGAGAAAAGGGAACCAAAGACATTGAAATTGATAAGCCCTACGTTTGTCTGCGTATTGCACACCCACACATATATTGTGAGATTCGTGCATGTACACTGCAAAAAAAAAACAGCTTTCAAAATCATGTACAATGTTCAACGTTATGGTTTTAAAATAGACAAAATAACTAAAGCTAATAATTTCAATATAACAAGTCTTACATTTTTAAATTGACATACACATTTTAAATTTTGGTAAAAATATACCTATGCTAAAATGTTCTCATTTTTTTATTCATTTTGAAAATAAGGTATTATTCTTAAGATATTCAAAAATTTTGACCTTTTTATTTCCTACAACTTTCTGCTGGTTCTTACGGCACAAATTTATTCTATACAAATAAATAAGTTTTAACCGTATACTAACTTTGGGGTCTTGAAAATGTTAATAAGAACATGGTCTTTTTTAAAGTGTTCTAACTAGTTGATTTTTGATTCTCGACCAAAATTCTTAATAATTAAACTTAAAATTCCAAATTCTGAGTCCAATATCTTAGTTTTAAAACCTATATTTTATCAGTGTAGTTGTGCATTTTATGTTTATTGTTTGCACACACTCATACGCATACACACGCATACGCGTAGGCAAATAAAAACATGTATGTGTAGCATACTTAGCAGGGCCTCGGGCTGTGATGCCCTTTGAAAAGGAGCCTGACACCTTTGACATTGCCTTGAAATCAACCCCACACTTGAAGCTTTCATGGTATTTACTTTAAAATTTATTGTTGCACTTTTTGGGCAAACAATAATTCAGCCAGTGTCATTGGGTTAAGAAAAAAGATCCATTAATTATTAGCAACTACTTGCATTATAAATGAAATTGACTGAAAGTCAAACTAGTTCAATATCATTTACGTAAATAAGGATATCACTCTGTGGCAATGTTGAATTAGAATTTTATTTTCGCTATAAGCTACACTTTGTTGAACTAAAATGTTCCCTTTAAAATTCCTTTCATATCCGTTTTTTATTTACAAAATGTACAATGTACTTAGTATCACAAAATAATAAATAATTTTCAATTGATGTAAGAACATTAAAATAATCAAATCAAATACGATGCGATAAGAAATATCTAAATTTAAATTAAAGAGAAGATACTAAGGATTTAAAAAGATAAACAATTTTAAGCTTTCAACCTAAAAATCTTTATTAAAATTGTATTTGTAAAAAATGTGATCTTCTTCTAGAAAAGCGACCAAAGATTCACCACTAGTTAGAAACATTTTTATGTCATTAAATTTAACATATTTAAATAAATTACTAATTAATATGAGCAGGCTCAAATGTATATCTTCGATTGCACATATGTACGTATGTATGGAAGCCCCATTATCATTTACACTAATAAATAAAGCTGCTAAATACTATCAAGAGATTTAAACTAGTCAATTTCTTTATATTTCAGTTCTTTTCTTAAATGTAAAATTTCTTTATAGATACTTATTTATGTATGTACATTTACACTTCATATATCTGTCACAGTAACGGCATCAAGCCTTCGGCTTTTCATGTGTATGAAAATAACTTTCCATTTTCTTGGTGTTGCTGTTACTTATGCTATCTGCTTTACCATGTCCTTTTATTTGTCATTGGCTTATGACTATAAAAAAATATTTACGCTCACTTTGTCTATCCATTTTATATGTGACAGTGTGTGTGTTTATGTTTTACCAATTGGCTTTAAGGGCTTGAGACTTTAATTTTGCAGTCAACAGCAGCATTTTTATAGCTGTTGTTTTATACGCCAGCCACATTGGAACTTTAAAAAACAATTTACAGATTTGGGAACTTATCTTGTGTTCATCTGGTTCGCCTTTAATCTGTTACTCATTTTATGGGCATTTAACGGTCTCTATCTTTATCACTGAATATTGTATGTATTTATGCCCTTGAAAATTGTCATCTAATTTCATTGTATGCCACTCGAATGCACACTTGAACAAATCGCTTTTGAAGATGTGCAAATCATATTACAATTTCAGTTCTAATTTGACGAATTCAATTTCAATTATTGCAAATTACAGTAATACCAATATTATCAAATAATAGCCCTTACTTGGATCGCCAGAACTTAGTTAATGTATGTATGCGCAAGCGTAATCAATTGTATACCATATACTACTATTAGACTACATACTCATAATACTTATTAAAGTATATGGCCAATCTATATAATGTGCAGTCGTTGTCCAATCTGTGCCGAAGGAAATGCAATTAATGTTTTCGGGTCGGTGCGGAACCATAGGAAATGGCCAATTGTAGATATGAGTTCAGTTCAGTTCAGTTCACTTGCTCGCAACGTAGATAAACTTTACAGTAATTGCGCAATTATATAATTTGAATGTGTGCCAGAGCAATTTCCAATGCGAAACAAGGAATAACGCACAGTTACACCAATTTCGGTAAAGATTTAATACTCTACGAAGGAGTCTTTAAAATAAAGTAATCTAGTTGTGAGCAAACTAAAGAAAAATATTTATAAAGAGTTACTTATTTATGCTTATTTAAAAGCCATAGATTTAATAATGAAGTACTGATAATCTTGAAAAATTATAACACTTCATAATTCTTCTATTTTCAAATACACAATTAGCGTAATTTTCTAACTTTTTAATAAAAATTTAAAATGATTTCATTTATGAGAAATGTAATAAATGTTTTACAAATAATATTTATAAAATATTGTATTAATTATCGTTTTATGATTTACAAATGATTTTTGAATGTTTATGTTGTTCAATTGTGGTAAGAGATATAAAAGAAATGTGTATGAATTTGGAAATTCCGTAATTATTTTTGCAGCTAACAGTCAAGGCTGACTTACTGCCACGCAGTTCGTTGCCCTGATTAGGAATAGATATGAAAGTATATTCACTTAATGGGGTCAGCAACGCCTTCAGTGTTGCACCTACGCACATCGTCACAGAATGATAACACCCTTTGCTAAAGGGTATATATGTAGATATAGGTGTGGAGCCCCAACCGGGAATAGTGCAATGTGAATACAAAACAGAATCGAGCACGAGAATGAGAATGGAAAAGGGAAATGGAAATGGACAGCGAAGGGGGAATTCGAATGGGAAGCATGCTAATTATTTTAATAGTGTCAATCAAGCCAATTTACACAGTGGGAGACATGGACAGTCAGGACAATTGTCATCACCGTCAGCTCAACAATTGCCCCACTCACCCCTTCCCTGAACCCACTTCTCCTTATCTGTCCATCACATGGAAATAGAGCGTGCGAATAATTGCATACTTTTCTGCATAAGTAGACAGAGGAATGTCGTGTGGTTAACCTTTGTGTACATATATGGTATATAGTATGGCAAATACTCGAATGCGAAGTTATGGCACTCAAGGTAATTAAGATCTCTCATTTCTCGTTCTCCGTATTACTCTCAAGTCTTATCAGCGTTTTCTTATCAAATCCATTTCCACATGGCTATACCTATTTGTGTTCTCTTTCTTATACTTAGTCTTAGTCTTGTGCTGTTCTTAACGCCAACGCCTAAACCCTAAGCGGAAATTGATTTTGCAAGCCGTTGGCTGATCAACTCCTGCTCAACATTCACAACCGTTTTAGCATTGATTTTTCTATACACTTTCCTGCAATGGAGCCATATCACTTTTACATATAGTTGGTCGAATAATAATAAAAAGGACGATAGATTTTTAATCACTCCACAGTGCATTTATTGCTTAAATAACTTAGAGAAAGTTTATTTTGCTATAGAGAAGTGTACTCTAACTTTCATCTTAGCTTCTATATTCATACTAAATTTTACTTTGCGTGAGTATTCAGATGTGTCTTTCTAATTTTGCTGATACAAGTTAAATTTTGGTGCTTATTGAGTTTTTGAAATTTCGGCTCCAGCTTAACAGAAGCTATAGAAAACATTTATTTCACTAAAAAAACATCGAAACCTATTTGAAATGCAGACAACTTAACATTATTAAAGGTAACAACTCTTCATTTACCCTGTTGGGTACATTAAGTTTGTTCAAAAAAATTAAAGTGTGTAACAAGAAAAAATATGTGTTGCAATGTGCTTGTATGTACATATTTGTATGTACATATGTATGTGCATATGTGTGTACGTGTACTTGAATTTAAGTGAATTAAGAGTTAGAAGAATGGTTTAGGTTGTACAGTTGCCGACCAGGCGGACAGGAGGTCCAGGTTCAAGTCCCAGTTCTGACGCGCTTAAATTATTTATTTATTACATTATTTATGTGTTTAAAATTGTATTTTTAAATATATATACTAATTTAGTTTGAATGTGTAAAGTGCTGCAGAATGCAGAAATACCAAACACAAATATAATTAGAAGAAAATTTGAGCGGCTTCCTTTACTTCCACAGGGTATATTACTGTCGGATCCTCTCGACTAAATGTTATATTTTAAATTATAATTGAGAGTTTAGATTAAAACCGGTTCGACTCGAGTTCTCGGTTCGATTCTGGATAAATATGAGCTTCACTGTATTTTTATATCAAATATATATTAAACGTATATTTCAATCAAAGGCTCAAATAAATATATCATAAAATAACAAATCAAAATAAACTAAAACTTACCAATTAAACGAATGATCGTGTAATAACATGGACTATAAATAAAGATATGATTTAATAATTGGAAGTAAATAAACAAACAAAAAATGAATAATGGTATATTATAAATAATAATACTCGTGATTAAATTTATAATATAACACATTTTAACTATCTTATAGTTTATAACATTAAATTAAAATAAAAACAAAACTATTGGTGAGAAGATATAAGTTTTGTTTCCTAGTGTTAGATAGAGTATCTTATGTTCGCTTTAAGACAAGGACACGACTTTCTTCTCGTTTTATTTGATTTTGCTACTTTGGCTTTGCCTTTCTGTTTCTTTATTGAGTAACAAGACAACTATAAAAGCGCAAAAGACGAAGACGTTGGGTGGTTTGCACGGTGGCTGCTCTACTCGATGGTTTGGTCGGTGGCGCCTCTAGAAATTGACAAGTTTCAACTCGAGTGTGCAGTCAAAGGCGTCGAGGTTGTGGGGATGAGTTTGAGTGTTGCCTGTGTCTATGTCTGTGTCTATGTCTATCCCTATGTCTATAACTATGACTATGGCGATGGTGATGTCGTTGTCTATGCGGGCAACGGCTGCTAGTGACTGTTGAGCTCAATGTTGCAACGCCCCGTGGCACGCCCATTGCTGCAGTGGCAGTGGCACAGTAGCTTAGTTGCTGGGTTTGTGCCTGACGCCCATCGTCGGTCATTGACTCGCTGGCACGCTGCAATTTTCAACAAATCAGCCCCCATAGCACCACCCAACCCTTGAACCACCCTTGAACCACCCTTGAACCACCCTGCACCACCCTGCACCATCCACTCCACTGCCCCACCGGACCCCGAGCAATTGTCAATAGCAACAAAAATTCAAAAGCGACATGAATTTTATACGAGATTGCACGACGCACAGTGGCAAAAATACAAAAAAATATAAATAATATCATGCAAACAAGAATTCAAATTTATAGTAAAGTTCGATAAATATGTGTTTTTGTAAAAAAAAGTATGTAACAAGCTGAAGGAAGCTTGACAGACCCCATAACATATATATATTCTTGATCACTATCAGAAGCCGAGTCAATATAGGATATCATCGGGAGAGCCCGACAGTAAAATACCCTGTGCAAATTAGAGAAGTCGATCAAATTTACTTTCGACTACAAATATTTCTGTTTCGTTTTCGTCTGCATCGAATCGACTTTCTAATTAAATGTATCTTATTGTATAATGTATCTTGTATTTTCAGAGAACACTTTTTCGTGTTGAAATGAAATACTTTGACATTAAAAATCGACATTAAGCACAACATAATTTAAGCATAAAGCTCGATTCGATTTAAGCAAAAACTGCTGTCAAAAGAAACGCCCGAAAGGTAAAATGATTGTTACCTTTTTGGTTTAAAAAAAATGCAAAAAGTTGCCAATTAAAATTGAATTCTACACCAATTGCTTGTAGAGAGCCTTAACTATATTATAAATGTATCTTTTTAAGACTCGTAGCATTAGGAGTATATATCAATATAAGGTATTTAAAATTGTATTCCAAAAGCTCACGTAGCTATAAACTAACAGAATTTTACCACCAACTTCAACAAATCGAGCCACTGTACGACGCGTCGGCTGAAATAATACCGAAAACAGCTGTTGGTTGTGCTCAGCATTGATTTTGGTCAATGGCCTATGGCCAGGGCAGTAGCCTCTCTAACTGACTGACTGACTCACTGACTGACTGATTGACTGACTGACTGACTCACTGATTGACTGACTGACAGACTTAGTGCCAAGACTAACTCTCCAAGTTGTTCATAATCAAAGACCAAAAACAAAATGTAAGGACTTTTAAAATGTTAAATGGTGCGTATGATTAATCTCAGTTCTGGGCAACTTTTTAGCTTTTAAGTGGTAACAAATGGGGCGTGGCACGCCCCAAATGACCGAATTCATATAGCACACATTGAAGACAAATTAACTTGCCTAATTGCAAATTAGCACAAAAATTGAAAATGAAATGCCTGTCAATCTCATGGGTACTGCGTACTAATTGCGGACTTGTCTCTAGAGACACACAGGCTTATTGATTTTTGTGGTTGAGCTCACGTCTCTGTAGTCCACCAAAGACAATGTACGAATCCCCAAATTGTAGATTAATGCCGATCCCAATCTGAGTTAGACATTGCCCGGGAGTCACAGTAATTTGCATAGCTCTTCTTGTATTTGCATCACTCTCCCCCGTTTCTTAGATTTCAAGTGGAACAATTCAATCCCAAGACAGCTGCAGCTCTTTTCTCTCATGTGTTGAACTTGTCTAGGGAAGGAGTCATCCAGTCAGTTTGTGCTTAACTAAAATAACAACTAAATAATACCTTGGAATTGAAGAATTCCATTAACATTATGTTATAAGAGGGGAAGTCATTTAATTGTGCGAAGGAGGAGATTGATTAAGAATGAGAATAAAGTAAGATATGTCGTAAACTGTACAGTACGATCAAAAATTAACAGAGCTAACAGCTGCCTTGCCTGCATTAAAATTATTACATGACTATTAAAAGCACTTTAAGAGACTTTTTTTAGCTGAGAAAAGTAGAGAACAACAGAACAGATGACACTCCTTTATGAAGATAACTTACATAACAGTTTATTCTTTTAAGTAATATATACATTTAATAAAATGTTAACTGTCAAAACAATACCATTTTATACAGAATTATGAATAAAAGTTAAATACAAGATATACAATTTCCAAGTTAGATGACAATCTTTTATGAAAATAGTTTACATAACAGTGACTGTTACTGTGACAAGTGTCTAGCTCGCATTAACATTTTTCTGTTAACTGTATACTTTTACAATACTATTATTGTCATTTATGTGAAGCATAGAATTTTTTTATTGTAAGGTATATTGGTTTTTAAAATATACTACTCTTGGGTTATAAAAATATTTTATAAAATTTCAGCTGTCAAAACCATACCAGTCTACATAGAATTATGAATAAAAGTTAGATAAAAGAAATCCATTTTCCAAGTATTGTATAAGATTTCAAACCAGCTGGCAACTTGCAACTGGCAGTCTTGTCAAAAGGGTATTTGATATTTGACATGCCCATTCTTGTATTGTCTTGTATAGTCTTGGCTAGGAACAAACTGACTGACTGACTCACTGACTGACTTACTGACTGACTCACTGACTCACTGACTCACTGACTTATTCAGTGTAAGGCTTAGCGACGACTAAACTCGACTCTTGACCCGGGACTGGGTTACCTTGACTTGGTTTCCAGCTCGTAGCTTGTTTTCAATGCGCTGACACTTCGATATCCTTGAACTTTGTGGGCCTCTGAGGGGCTGAGGACGTTTGTTTACACATCGGTGCGAATACTTTTTGTATAGGCTGTGAAATGTTTGTTTGTTTTCGCTTTTGTGTTTTGGGGCGTAAAACGATGAATGTCGAGCACATTTGCATTTTTTTGGGGTCAGGCAACAATAACAAAACGCCACGCACGAAGCATTTGGCATGAGGTACGAAGCAAGGAGGCAAGTGGCACGAGACAGTGGCATGAGGCATATAGCAGAAGGATGCTGAGTGCTGCTGCAATCTCATTTAAATTTTATCTGTTCCGTTCCAAGGATTAGGGCCGGCTACATGAGTCACCAATTTGTCAGATTAAAAAGACGCGACATAATAAATGTACCAAATTAATTGCCAGGCAAGGGCAAAAGTAAAGCCTGTACCTAATAAATTGCTATTAAAAATGAAGTGCCCCATTTTAAGTATAAAATGAAGAACGCAAAATGCGACTGAAAATTAACGATGGCAATGACAACGACGACGACGACGACAACGGCGACGACAATAAAGGCGTCGACGATGAGCACGAATGTAACAACGTGTTAATTTTACTATATATTCCATTTAAAATCCAATCCATCCATCCAACGGTGCGTATGCGTAATGTGTAAAAGATATGCAATCACATTGGCATTGACAACACCCAACAAGTAAATCACTGAAAAAAACTTGAAAGAAAAGCAAATGAATAATCTATGCAGTAACTTTCAACACTGGCTAAGGACATCAATCATTTAATTAAGCCAACACTCACTTAAAAATGTAAGAGTTCATTTATGTTATAAGTGGACAAACATCCGAGAATTTTACGAGCAAAGCTAAGTTTCTCATTCATTTTCCTTAAAGTATGTGTCATAATCATTGACACGGCAATTACAATTAAAGGGACAAGAAATGCGAAACGAGAAGCGATTAAAAATTGTGCCATCAACAATGAAGAGGAAGAAGTAAAGTAAAGTCGGGAAAAGTGAAAGTAGTTTGTCTACGGATAGAAAGAAAGTAAGTAAAACGTTAAGGGAAGCAATTAGAAAGAAGGAGAACTATAAATCACCCAGTGGCGCAAATTCCCATTACAGACTCGGTTACGGGGGCTAATTTTTCTAGAGCGCTCTCTTTGACGTTTGTACTGTCATGGCCACTTTTTAAAAACCCCTTTACTTGAAACGGAGAAAGTAGGAGGCGAAGCCAAATACAAATCGGGACCGGCTTACAGTTTGCCATGTAAAGCAGATGTTATACGATTTAATGTACTAGTAAATAGGTTTGTAATAAAGTTGCTGTAAACAAAAAAACCAAGAAAAAAATATGGTTAATTTTTCAACTATCGAATTTATAATCTTCTAAATTAAAATTTAATTTTTATTTGTTTTATTTTCTTACATCAACTCGAAAACTTATGGACTTATGGGGATTCGAACACAGACCCAGTGGGCTACAAAGAAATCAATTTCGTACACAGAATCGCTAAGCGATTTAAAGAAGTATGAATTAAGCAAATGAAGCGAAGATAAAAGCAGAATGAAAACTTAAGAAGAACATGGAAAAGATACAGATACTTTACCTAAGTAATTAGACCTAAAAAGTATGAGCTCAACATCGAAGAAGGAGATGGAAAGAAGAAAGTGCGCACAGAAAAAATAAGAAAAGAGAGATTTTAATATTCAAATTTAATAATGAAAAGAAAATAATTAATCATATTATAAATAAGTATATATATTTAAGTTTATATATTAAAAATAACCAAGGCTGCAAGCCGGTTCCGAACCGAATCTTGAGGAACCGGTTCGGTTCGGATATTCTGAGCTACCCGAACCGGACCCCGAACCGAGCCCTTCAAATTATCTAGCACTGAACCCGAACCGAAGCACTTTCATAAAAAAAGGTTCGGCTCGGACTTAATGATTTGTGGCGGTCGGCCAAAATTTTGATAAAAATTTGGATTTTTTTGAGCTTTGGCGTTCTTTTTCTAAACAATGTTTTCACAGAATTCGATAAATTTAAAAAAAAAACTTCAAGAACATGCTATCGACGTATTCAAATATCTTTTGACCAATTCTGTGCATAAATGTTTTTGACTTTATACTTTACAATTTTAGAATTTGAAAAAAAAAATTTATACAGTATGCATTAAGTAAAAAGGTAAGCAATAATAAAAGCAAGAAAAATTTATAACATTGAACCAAGGTTCGAACTCAAACCTTGGGCTCAAGTGCTCCTTAAACCGGTCCGTGAACCGAACCCTAATCTTACTTTATGGTTCAAAGCACCGAACCGAACCTCCCCAAACATTTTTGAGGTTTGCAGCCTTGAAAAAAACACGAACTCACAAAATTAAAAAATCTTAGCCATTTAAGTATGCAAACCGTATTAAAATTTTAAAAATACTTATATTTACTTACAAGAAACATGTTTTTGTAATATCTATATAAGATCTCAAATAAATATGTGAATGATATATTTGATTTATGTCAAAATCAAAAACTTCTATCAGAAAAAATTATTTGGACTATGAAAAAACGGACCTTAGTAATTTAAATACGCTACCTAATTGAAACTTTTATACTATCGCGCCAGTCACAAAAAGTTTTCAGTGAGATGTTTTTAGAATATTTATTAACTTATGTTAATATTTAGAGTATGTAGTTTAATGAAATTACTTGTCGAACATAGACTTAAATACATATTGACATTAAATGGGGCGTAAAGTATAACTTGAACCGTTTATTTGTAGCCTCGTTAAAATTTAAAATTAAAAAGTGTTTTGAAGTTTTATTAAAGGCGTCGGAGGAAAATGAAATATTGAGCATAACAGCGAAAGGAGCCGCAGGGCTGGCAGCCGAGCCCCAAATTGGAAAACCCTTCACATTACCAAAAACCATAATTCGTGCTCTGACTATTGATGAAGTTAAAGTCGCTCGGTTTTCGTACAATTGAAAACACTTGGCGCGTGCGGTTCTAACTCTATGGCTTCTCGTGTGAGTAACTTGCGGTTGAAATTTACACCTGCGCACTATTTTCGGGGTCTGGAAAGGAAGCAGTCAAGATGGGCGAGGATTTTGCAAATGACAAAAGCAGTGAAAAGGGGCAGCTAAGGTAAGAAAATGGTTTGAGTTCTTCAAATTTAATAACTGTTTGGCAGCTGTGTTCAAATGCGCAATCTTCTGAATTTCGCCAAAATGTTCGACATTTGAAAGCGTGTTAAGAGCTTCCAGTAAGCATTTATGGTATTACCAAAATGCCCAAAAAACTCCGTTGATGGATGACTTAGGTGAATTTGCAGCGTTTTGAAGCTTTTCAGAATGCTTCTTTGAATTGAAAAATTTGAGCAGGTTGCTTTCGGTGGGACGGCTTTGGCTTTAGTTTTAAGTCCATCAAATGCTGCCAGCCTTCATTTTTTAATGCCGCAACGCTGTTATTCATTAAGTTTAATGAGTTCATTTGAATTTGAATGGATGGTGAGGGAAGAAAATGGAATTGAGAAGGGAAAGGCAAAGGCAAAGGAAGGAGAAATGAGTAAAGAGAGTCGAGACGTTACTGAACTTAAGCAAAAAGCGAACGATTTGCGGATGGCAATTTTAAAAGGCTTGAAATTGAAGCAAGGCTGCAGGCTAATTGACAACCCGCCAGCCCAATTTTGGGTCCTAAGTGTGCCCCCTGTTTCTTCCCCTACCTATACCTCTACCTCTGCCTCTGCTGTTTCCTTCCCACCAAAAGGGAACCTGAAAATGTTAGATGGATCCTAGCGACATTCCACGAACTGCCATTCAGCCATTTCTACCAGTTGCCAGCTGCCATGCGACTAATTCAATTAGCGTCGCTAATTTCGGCTCTATTAACTGACAAGCTGCCGTTTGTCGTTTGTTCGATGTGCGATGTGCGATACTTTTTGGCGCGCACTGTTGAAAATGACAGCACTCAACACTTTCCCCGCTTGATTGCCTACGAATCTAATAAGTCAACTGATGATAAATATCACAATGTGAGGCTACATAAAACACCCAAGTAACCTATCATCAAAGCGTACTTAAAATGTTGTCAAGCGCTAAATATTAACAATTCTCGACCTGACCTTTTAAAGACTATTATTAAGGTATTTGTCTGATAAATTTGACTCACAATCAATTCTATATTTAGCGACAAATATTTGATATTAACTTGACTCACACTTTACTAATTTGTATTTTGAAAAGCACCGAGTTAAGCCGAATAACTTATAAATTAGCTCATTATGTGGGACCTTGAAAATTGGCTAAAGACAATAATTCAAAAATCAATATTTTCTCCGTATAATCTTAAATCCATCTTCCACGAAGCATAAACGCTGAATTTTCAGAAATACTTATGTTCTTATTAAAGCTTTTTACTAAAAAGTAAAGTATTCACAATGCTTCAACTATTTTTTTCCAAAAGAGTAAGAGTTTTCTAATTAACATCCTAATACTCACTTTTCAAATCCCACGGATGGCTCTTAGGGCTCATTTTAATACAGGGTATCTCTTAAGCCGAGCACTTTCGCAAAAACTGTTTAGAACCGCTGTTTATGATTATATATTTGCTATTGAAATTGATATTGTAAACGCTAGTCCCAGTCTCTTACTAACGTTTTTAGATAACATGATAAATTAATATCTAAACAGCCATATATTACAACTATAAATAAATTCAAAGCTATAAACTGCAAATAAAAATATCTACAATCCGTTTTAATATATGAATGTTGTAAAAATTCATATATTGCTTGTTGACAAGAAAACTTTTTGCGCTGACAACGCTGTGACAATATTTTCAACATTTTTAATTGCCAGCTACAGCAACAGGCATTTAAATTGCAATACCAACAACAACAACAACAACAACGGAAGCAACAACAACCCAAAAATAATTTACCCGTTTTTACACGCACGCACAGCAAAAAGTTCCACATACTAAACTTTTGAGTCAGTTTATTTCAATACCCTGTAACCATAAAAGGCACAACAGGGTTTCAGTCAATTTGTGGAATTGTAATCGATAAAAAGGGGTTTGTTATCGATAAAAGTAGACAGAGAGGAATCAATAAAACATCATGGTAAGCTTAAACTGTTTACAATAACTAGTTTTTGTTTTCCTTTTTTGACTTTATTATTAATATAGAACTGATAGATATCTACAGTATAGTTCTACTTAACTGTTAATTCAATTACTTGTTAGACTGATCTATCGATGTATCCAGATAACTATATCTTATGTTTTTAGACTCATCAATATTTAAAATGGTCAATATACTAAGTCACTACAAAATCAAGTCTCTTTGCATGTTCTTCTATTGAAGGGTATTTCTAGTTTCGGCTAGCTAAACTCAATTGTAAATTTTTGTATATTTTAAATTTCTCAAGTCTAAATAGTTTTTAAGTAATATTACATTTAAATATTATCGGTGTTTCTATTGGAAGGGTAGATCAACTTTCGGTTAGTTAAACTTATTTCCAAATAAGCATTTTTTTTTAATTTCTTTTTTTTTTCATTACGAAAATTTCATAAGGTAGACGTGTGTGCATACTATAAGAGAGAGTTTTATGATACGTTCCCTTCGGGAGGAGAAGGGTAGGTTTGGTTAGCGTAGGCGCAGGCACGCGCCCATGTTTATTCCTATGGGGAACCAGGAACAGGAAGAAGTAGCAGGAGGAGTTATAGAAGCAGTTGGAGGGAGGTAAGGGAGTTGGGGGAGACGATACTTTTGGTAGGGGCAGCGGTAACACACGTGCTGCAGCAAATCGATTAAATTTCCTTAATGCCAGACCATAAATTTTCAGTTGTTTTACCATTGTCAACGACCTTTCAACCCAAAACACACATACACAGACTGAGACAGTCACACACACACACACACACACATACAAACAGACACATAGTTACCAAACGAAAATAAAATGAAATAAAATTATGTCTAACATCACATAGTCGAGTTCAGTTGACTCTTTGTCAGAGTTAAGTGCCATACTATGAGAGCATTATATAAGCATATCAGTATATGTATGTGTCATTTGTATCTTTTTGGATGTGTATGTGCGAATAACCGTTATGTTTCTTTGTCGTCCTTTTGTTGTTGCCTTTGCCTTTTCGTTTCTTAAAGCGATTTCCCTGCCTTTTTTTTATTATTTTGCCCAACGAAATGAGAGATTTGTGCGGAGATTTACGTGCTACACAAAAATGAACTTGTGTAAATTTATGTGCATTACAAGCACTCACACATACACACCCACACACACACACACACACACACACACACAGACACATATTTATATAGATTGGTATACAAATCTTGAGCCTAGTGCCTCATGTGGAGACTCCTCCAACTAAGTAAGAAACGCCATTAGCTGCTTAGTTTTTGGACTCGACCTCATACTTTTCCTTTTCTGGTACTCCATCTCCCCTCTCGTTCTCACTTTCAATCTCTCTTCCTCTCTCTGTTGTGCCCTCACTGGATGTGGCATTTTTATTGCTGCATTCCTCAAAGCAACATCAAAGTATCTGAACGAAATCTGTGCTTAAGTCGGCTTTGGCTACAACTAGCTGCACGCCTAGTGAATAATAGGGGCACAACCACCTCACAGATACACACACTCACACTCAAACCACATACACAACTACAAATATATGTGGTTGTGTCAAATCTAACATTCGTGTGTGTATCCTTGCCATCTGACGCTATTAATTTGTCACAATGTTGAGGCAGTTACTGGAATCTACAAAGGAGCTGTTGCTTCCTTGCCAAAGAACATTGAAAATGAGAATATAAAAGGGAAAACATCTATCGAACTGACCAGAAAATAAGTCGATTAGCTTTCTATTCAATTAAATTTCTCCAGTAGTTTCCTGTCCGCAAAATTCTCTTAATAGAATTGACACTTCGTACTTGAATTGTGGTCAGCAAAACTGCAATACTTTTGGTTTAAGTTCGGTTCTGAGTAGGAAAGTTATTAAATAGATATTGCTTGAGAATAGTTCAAAAACAAACAATAATTTTAATACAACTTTTATTTTAATACACAATGATGCTTTCTTAAAAATGAATTATTTTTTTTTTAAGGTAGACAATTTTTAAATTAATTTTGAAGCGATTATTAAATAATTTATTAAATAAAACATATTTTAATATATTTCCAAAAGAGCAAACATAATTTGGTATATTATCTTATTTAGTACACTCTACATGTTTTAATGATATTTACAAAAATATTAAATTATAATTGAAACACAAAATATATATAAAATAGTTTGCAATTCCAGAACCAACAAATGATTTAATGATTAAAAAAATATATATTCAGGATCAAGTTTGAATTGCATGGTACGCTTCAGGGTTTATTCAAGAAGTCTCAATCGAATCGGTTTTGGAAGGAATTATATCCAATAAATAGTTACCCAATGTATGTATAAACAAAATAAAGTTACTTCCGGAGGAATCTCTCGAAGTTCCTTGGTATCAATTATATCTCTCAAATCCAACTTTAGTATGAAATAAATATATGTCAGCAGTACATTCAGTTTCAAAGTAGATATACTCTTACATTTATCAACATATTAAAAGTGATTATAGAATTTTTGAAAATTCATATTTATTGGCGAAAAGAATAATATGAATACATGCTAAGATAATACTTTAAGATTGTCACGGAATATCTGAACACCTTTTTTGATGTGGGAGCTTATTGTGAGTCATTTGTTCAGTTGAATGCTGAAAAGTATGCTATAATTCTTATACCCTTGAGTTAGAAATGGAAACAATTGCCCCACACTTTCGGGCTACAAGCTGAGTGGTTTCCATAAACATTACCAATAAATTATGAATATTTATATGCAATTCTCCAGCTCATATACGAGTACATGTACAAAGCATTTTTGATTGCTTTCAGCAACATTTCTTCAAGCACATGAATATTTAATGAGCTCCTGGGTTGTCATTAACTTAAAAAAACAACGGAAAAAGCAAAAGAAAATAAAGTAGGAAAAAAAAATTAAACAACTTTGTTGTTGATAGGCAGAGACACGTCAAAAATCAACATAAACACCTGTGACCTGCCTCAACTTCTGTGTTTTGTGTGGAGAAGACGAAATGGGAGAATGGGGAGAAAAGTTAATTATTTTGTTTGTCATGAGTCCAGAGAGTCAAACATTCTTTTTGCTATATGCAAGTTAAAGTTGATTACCTGGTATGCTCTCTGTCCAACTGCACTAAAAAGGGTATACACGACTTTCGAAGAAGTTAAAAATTGGGTAGATTAATCAATCGGATGACTTGATAGTTTTAATACTTTAGAGCTTACTACAATATGTATATTGCAGGGTATCTGTTCATCGTTACTATCAAGTTATCCCAATAGTTTCTTGTTTTTTGTTTTGTTATCTGCGCTCGCATTTATTAATTAAAAGAGGTCACAACTTGTGGGTGATTGTATTTGTCAGCTCAAATTAGAATAGTATTTAGCACGCACACATACGCTCACACAAATAGAAGCATAAATATACATACATACATGCACTTGGAATAGAGAGCTCTGCCCCAAAAGGCAAATAAGCGGCCAATAAAAATATTATTAATATGCCAACGACACACAATCCTCGACTTTTTGGCATCCGCCTCGATGATGTCCGCTGCGATGTCGTGACATTTCCACAGACACTCATACACACACACAAGCATATATATATATATATATATGCACAGAGATAGGCGGACAGGAAAATTTGAAGCTAGTCCACTATGGATAATTTACCCAGTTTTTTTTGGAATTGATTAATAAATTAATAGCGAAACTAGATTTGTTTCAATATACGCTCCTGTTCCGATTTTCACTTTTGGCAACAAACTAGTGTACCTATGAAATTCTTCAGTTCCGTTAAGTTATAATGGATATATACTAACTCACACCAAAATATTTAAATAAATTAATATTTTGTGACTAATGCATTAACTTATTTATTAGTCGATTGTGCTTGTCGCATAAGGAATATTTAAATTAAATAAATACTTAATTACTATTTGAATTACTGCGAAATTTTCCCGATTGAATTTATTGATTAATTATGGTTGATGAATTATAATGTGAAAACAATAATGTATACCCACTGCTCCCAAATACATTGTAAAAATGATTTTATTCATTCATGTAATATGCTGACCACATTAGTAAGCTCTCCTCAAAGAGAAAATTATTTGCCAAATTTATTATTAAGGCATGTTTTTAAATTACTTAACTTTAAAGGCACTCTAGTTGAGCCTTTGAAGAACTGTAAGCAACACTGTGTTACAGATATTTTTTAAAAGTAATCCATTTTTAACATATCTTGCGAGTGATATAAATGCTTGAGGTATTTCCAATGTCATCAATAGTTTAAAAATGTTCTCCAAAAGGGAGCTAATGCCCCACTGTACCCCAACACAGCTCAGCATAGCACAGCACATCAGCTGGGTGTGTTTTGACCATAAATTTATTAACTTAGTGTCACATTTATAGCCACATTTTCTAACCGCCAGCAACAGAAGCAACATTCGAAGGACACCCACACACCCAAACACACACACGCACATAATCAGCAAAGTTCCCGTGTGTTCTAAGCCCTTCCCTTCCCTTCCCATCCCTTTAGTTCACTTTCCTTCCCTACTCTTCCCTTCCCTTTCCTTGGCAAATGTAATGTCAACAAATTGCTTTAAAATACTTTATAATGTCTAATTGATTGACCGGTTAAGCGTGAACATTGTCGTTTCTGGCAATTTGTCAAGTGGAACACAAATTTCCAGTTGCCAATTAAAGTGATAAGGTTGTATTGACACATGACACGATATTGATATTTATTTAAATTTCACAAACAACATGAACATGGAAATTAATTAAGTACTTCAGTAGTTTACAAAAAGAAGAAAGAGAAATTATCTATCTATATATTAGTTATTTTTGTTGTGATTGCATTTTGAATGCATGTAAAACCAAAGAATTTTGCTCTATTCGTTGAAACACAGTGGAAGGGGAGCTATTTATTTATAACTTCGAACTCTAGCTAAAAGTATGTAGTTCTTTCGATGTTTACACATTTGTCCATTACTAACATCTTACATTTGTTTGAGACTAACGCTTAGAGCACTTTCCGCTTAAGCCTGTTAGATCTTATCATTTTAACAAATTTATTACTAAAGAAAAGGAAGTATTAAGTATGGGAATTAAGTTTTCAGTCTTGTAATTAGCTGTTCTAGCAAATCTGCTTAAACGCTTTTCAGGTAATATTATTATATGCTCATTTTAATTTTAAAAGAGAAAGCTAAACTTTCTGTCTATTAATTATAATTAGCTGTTCTAGTAAATATCATAATTATCCGCAATATGTCGAAGAAAAAATCTCATTACTTATGCATTGCATTACTCATTAAACTCAAGATATAAGCTGCTTTGTAAATTTTTTTAAAAATTACAACTACATTTTCGCATAGCTCTTGAAATTTGGGAACAACTATAATATATTTGAACTGCAATTTATCAAATTAAACTTCGATCAATCAATATAAAAAACTTTGAAAATATGACTAAAATCTTCTTTACAACTTAACAACAACAAACAAATTATAAAATAGATCCACAAAAAGGAGAAATACATTAAAAGTTTTTTTATTGAAACATATAAAACCAACAGCCAAATCAAAAAACAAGTATTAGCTTAACTTCAAAAATTTATTCGAAATAAATGGGAAAGTATAAAAGCTTGAATACCCTTAGAATATATGGGTAAGCTAGCTCTAATTTAACTTGCTGAATCCACCGTCTTTGGTAGTTAAAGATAATTGAATTCAACTTAATTTATGTCTTCCTTGGGACTTTTACTTTTACAGTTTTTCGACAAGTTTCACAACGTCACTTCTTAGATTAGAAAATTCCAGCAAAATTTTACGTGAAACGCCAAAA
This sequence comes from Drosophila testacea, assembly GCA_035043265.1. NCBI lineage: Eukaryota > Metazoa > Arthropoda > Insecta > Diptera > Drosophilidae > Drosophila > Drosophila testacea. Next base: position 383,293 of record JAWNND010000931.1, read on the forward strand.
AAAAAGGCAAATTAAAGGTAGCCATTTTTCATAAGCATTCGTTAGTGAAATTTTCCTTTAAAAGTCCGTGAGTAATTTGCTGTGTTTGTCTCAAAATGGTTGAAGTTTAATAAGTTTAAGTTAAGTCAAATAAACCGTGTGATATTTCATAAAAGTATTCCGAATGTCAAAGCACCTGTTGTCCAATGGGGTTCACAGTTCTTATCGCAAACATTGGCCTTTGCACAAATGGCCCGAGGCTACCGTACAGACATTTACGAGTATGTTTGATTGTTTCCATTGCTTATCGAATGTTGAAACAGATGTACAATTGAAATCAATTTCCCAGCTTGTGATTAATGCGTCAATACTGATAAACAATATATATGTATGCTAAGGTTTCAATGTTGAACTCACAATAAACACTCATCAAACAAACAAGGACAACATTGAACATTGAACATTGAACTTACATTGAGCAACTGTCAAAAATTCGTAACCGTTAAATTAAATTTTCAAAATGGTCGCGCCAAAAAAACGTTGCATACCGCACGGCGCAACTTATACCCAAGAACAACAGTAACAATAACAAACAGTTCACTTTAAAAAAAATAACAAGAAAAACAAACAAGAACAAGAAGAACAACAAGAATTGTTTGTCCTAAGCGTTGCTTTCAACGTCTGTCGTTTCCTTCTGCTGGGGACGAACTAACGGCAACGCAGTCTCGCGACCAACTGAGGCGCCCCAAACGGCAGCAGCAGCATTTAAGAAGCAGCTGAAACAGTTGTTGCGTATAGGCGAAGAGGACGCACAAGGCGGGAGAGTAGCAGGAGAGCGGAGGGTGTTGGGATGGCTGTGATAGGCGAACGACCAAAAAGGGAAACGCACCTCACCGGCAGCGGCATTTTGTAACGGTTCAAAACAACTGGCATCGCAGTTAATAACCGACAAAAGCTAAGTAGGCGTTAAAGCTTAAAGCTTTTCAGCTATCCTCTGTACACATCTGGCAATGCTGGTGAAAGAGAAAAAAATTAAGAGAGCTTTCATTGTCCAACTCAGATTTTGACATTTGCTCTTTGTGCTCTGTTTACGTAGGCGAATGGATGACAAAGAGCACGTTAATAGCATCAAGAACTGAATGAACAGCTGAACCAGCTGGCAAGTGAGTATGAACCAGTTCGGAACTTAACATAATAATAGAATATAATTTTTATTATAAATAAGAATATTAATTGTTAAGTAACAAAACGTTTCTGATTTTTATTATAAAAATATTCGAAATATATAGAAATTCCGAAGATACAAATATAAGACCAAGACTCTATTTTGATTACATTAAAAAGAAAGAAAAAATTATAGTTAAATTCAAATGTCTACTCAACCAAGCTCAAAAGCTTTCATAAATAACTAAACGAACAGCTGAACCAGCCGAAAGTGATTATGAACCAGAAACTGAACTAAATAATAAAATGTAATTTTTGTTATAAATGTTATTGAATAAACATTAATAAACAAGACAAGTTCCATAATTTAAAAAAAATTTACCTTTATTTTGAATTACTAAGAAAGATCAAAAATAAAAGCTAATAGGCTCAATCTCTTGAGCCTTGAAGTTGTTTACTAAAAAGTTTAAATACTCTTAGGACAACATTTATAAGTATAGGTCAAAAAAAAGGAAACAACTGCTTTCCGGTAACTTTTTCTCGGGGCTAATTTCTTTTTAACTCAATATTCAAATCATTTTTGTAATCCATAGTAAAAAAATTAATGTGAAATAAACTGGAACTAACAACGTATCGAGAACAATTAAAATCGGTTCAATTTCTCCTTTTCAAGAACTATATTGTGCAAAGGAATTTTTATTTGGAGCCAGTTCATACACAATAGTTTGCATAAAAACAGATTTAATTATTTATACCATCTAAACTACTTTAAACCTACTAAACAGCTGTTTATTAAATAAAATAAGATTACAAATATATACGTAAGAGTTAAAATTGCGTTTTCTTCTCCGATCGCTTTTAAATAAAATTATAAAAATCCATATTTAAGCTTAAGATTTATTTATTGAAATCTACGACATATGTATATGTGTTTCTGATTAGTGTAATTATTTTTTGTGCGCATTAGGCTCTATAGATCTAAATAAAAAATGCATAAATATATTCCTAAAATTGTACGAACTTTTATTTAAAATCGACTTGCTTATGACTTAACACTGAAGATCCATTACTTAGTTAACTACATTATTTGGCCACACAACACTCTCGATAAAGTCCAAATAGGCTGCGACACGTGTGTACAGTCCCGGAGTTTTGGTAGCACACCCGAAACCCGATGATATGACGCCCAATATGCTGTACTTGTTGTTGACAATATCATGCTCTAACACCAATGGGCCACCAGAATCGCCTTGACAGGCGTCCTTCTGTTGTAATCCGTCTGCCGCACAGAGCAGGGTGTTTGTGATGCCATCCTTGATAAATCGTTTGCTACTCGGGAGCTGGGCAAAGGATAAATCACACTGATCCAATGGCACAATACTCAACGGAGCACGCAGCAAAACCTTCGATGTGCGTCGAGCTGCAAAAGTATTGAAGGATTAACACACAAACTATATTAGTTCAAGGTATGTGATCTTACTTGTCTGATTCATGACACCCCAACCGGCCACAAAGAGTTTGGAGCTCGCTGGAGGATCCGCGACGTTAGTTTCCAGGCACGCCGGGTATATATAATAACTTAGCTTGGCATCTTCCGCCAGCTCAAGTATGGCAATATCATTGTACTTGCTACTGCTCACATATTCGGGATGTATTGTAATATTACCCTGTAAACATCAAAAAAAATTCAAATCAACGATAAACATTAAATGAGAAAAGGAAAAATAAATAAAGAATAATATAGCTAAGTTCCGGCTATGAAAAACAACTTACTTCTTTTAATTTATTTTGATTGTATTTAGGAATATTAACTCCCATAGTATAAATATTCCTCTGTAACTCTAGCCTTTTCCCACCAAGTTAAACTTTTCTCCGTTAAACGAATTTTTTTTGTCACCGGCAAGTCTAGACACCTCCGCTAAATCTAGCTTTATCCTGCCAAATCTAGCCGTATCCTGGCTTTTTCGTCAAATCTGAACAATTTTTGTATACTCTCATTATTTTCAGTTGACATCAAGAAAAACATAAGAACTGTTTCCCATTTCCACTCCACATTTCAACACCTCATTTCTCTAGTGGTTTTATCGATCGCTTTGCTTGGACCCTCAAAATTATCAGCCGAAATTTAGATATTATTATAAACATTTAACTCACTTACAATTATGGCAATATCCTGATAATGCGCATTGACTTGATCTATATTTACAGTTCCCAGGCGAACATGGACGGGCGTCAATTCCACACTGTTAACACAATGAGCAGCTGTCAGAACATGACGACGTGAGATCAATGAACCACCGCATCGATAATTGAAGCTTCCAAAATTACTAAAAGCAATTGCCGCCATATGAGGATAAATGCCGTCGTCTACAGCAACGCCGTCTAGAATGTGAGGTGACAGGGCATTTGCATTCAGGCGATCCTCAATCATTCTACAAGCTTGAAAAAATAATTAAAAATGTTAGTTTGGGAACGATAATGACTGTGAAATCTATCCGATATTTAATCAACTTTAAAAGGATTTCCAAATTCAGTTTTGTAATAGATATTAGCTAATCGCAAATCATTTATTTTTTCAACATTCAGAAATAATTTAAAACTTGTTGAAGGAGTAGATTACACAGGTAACCTGCTTGTAGAACTCATCCCTAGGAAAAGTTGGGGAAAATTGCGAAATTATTTCATGGTCCTCCAGGCAACCTTCCAGAACTTTTTTGAAAATCATGCATGAATTTAACTTTTTGATTTCCTAGGATCAAGGAATGAGGAATGGTACTTAAGGTTTTCCTAACGTTCTTCTTAACGAAAGCGACTCGGCTGATGTTTCTGGTTAAAAGAATAAATACTTTATATACATGTGACCCCTTCTGCCTGTTAGGATGTAACTAACGAACTAAATATACCCGCACACGGTAAAAAATAAACTTAATAAAGAATTTTTGCAGTAAGATTTAATGTACTATGTATATTCAGAATATTGAGAAGGAAAGCTATTTGACCGGAAAATATATTTTTAAAATAAACAAATTTTGAATGCTTCAAATTAAGGGAGACTAAATAACAAAAGATGTTTAAATTTAGGCTCTAATAGAGTTAGGGCTAAGAAAATTCGAGATGAATTACCTCTCACAGCTGCTCTTTCCTTCGGCGGTGTTATATCCACTCGAGTCGTTGGCGTGGGTTGAATAGTTCTCGTCGTAGTTGTATCTGGTCTGGAATTGTAAAAGGGATAGGGATCAGTATTGATGGGATGTTCAGGGTCTTGGGTTAAGGGATGTGGGGCTAGGGCCAATTGATGTCATGCATAAACTGTGACAAACCCAGTTGCTTCAGCAACGCCATTGCCCAACTCATTCGAGTTGAGCTCATCCAATGGACTTGGTCGAAAGCGAAATGGTGCCCAGGGATCCAAGTCGAAGTTGACAATTGTTGGTGCTGGAGTTGGACGTGCTGTGCTTGTCGTTGTTCTCATCTCAAATGTAGTCACCTCGTTGGCTGGAACAATATCCATGCCCTGCTGACGAAGTCGATCATTGACCAGATGTATCAAGTTGCCTGATTCTGGTCCTGGCATTACCATTGGTGCTGGTCTTCGTCGTGGACTTTGCTGAAACCTTAAGGACTGTGGTCTATTAATTATCTTCGGCTGTCGATCCATAGTTGGAGCTGGTCCCAATGGACCAACACTCTGAAACTGATCTAGGCTCCGCCAAGTGGGCGATGGATTTGGTAATAGTGGAGACGGATTAAATCCAGGCCAATTAGCATTGTTATTAATTGGAACTTGAGGCTTAAACTGAGATATGGACGGACGTTTGGTAGTCTTCCTGTTGAGCAGCTGCTGGAAATCAAAGTAATCCGAATGCTCATCCAAATTTGATGTGATTGAAGTTGTCGGTCTGCTAGTCGTTGTCGATGTGGTTGGAGTTCGTCTTGTGGTTGTGGTCACAACCTGTCTTGGGCTGCATGTATGTACATAAATCAGATGCATTGCGTTAGACGCCAGTTTCTTGCTTGGCTAACAATATTGAAACATGCAACAACAACAATTGGCTCAAAGCTCGCGAGAACAACAACAAAAAGCAACAATCCCATCCCCTCTCATCATCATCATCCTTACCGTGGCTCATCCGGACAACATTCGGCAATTGGACAGCAGACAATCTCCTCATGCGTTCCAAGGCCACAAGTGGGCACATCATCACCGGTCAGTGTTCCGGACTTGATATATTTTTCAAGGTGAGGTTCACACTTGGAGGAGGCTCTGCAAACACCTGGCAGATTCTCCTTTAACGTACATGAGTCGCCCTCTGAAACGAAACTCATACTTTTTGTTATCCCATAAAAAAAGAATATGACCCATGCTTACCTTCTACTGCCTCCAGAGGTGTTAAACTGGTTAGTATAAGGCCACACAATACTAGGATGGCTAAACCACTTTGACTGGACATTACCAAGGCCAGCGACATGATCACCACTCCAACGGCGAATCCAAAATATCCAGATTATTTGTAAAAATTATGACAAGGGAGGAGACTCAACTTCCTGAAAGACGCAGATATAAAAAATAGAGAAATTATTATAATACTGTATTACTCATATCATGGAAATCGCCTAGGTATAGTATAATCTTAAAGGTAAGAAAATAGTATAGCAAAATCATTTAAATGTTGTACTTAGCTCCATACAACTTTCTTCCTACTCTGATGGATTTTTCGAAATCAATTAAATATTTCCAAACAAATGAGACTTGCCAACAACTTTAAAAAAATATTACTCGAACTATTGATTAATTTGAACTTACATATGTACCTTAAAATATACATGCATATATTTTAATGGCTGGATCTTGAATTTCTGGGAATACACTGTCTGTGATTTCCCCAAGTGGGATGAAACATGGTCTTAGACTAAGTAAAGAATAGCATTAACAGGATTAAGTAATTCCACAACTGTTGGCTTTTCATTGCTATCGTAAGACTTGAGTATTCTCCTTAAAAATATATGGAATCCATCATATCGATGATTTCAAAGTCTTAATTTTGATTTGAGCTTTGATTGAAGTGAGTACAACAAAAAGTTATTCAACTTTATCAATTTATACACAATACTAAGTATTATATTATAATCTATTCTTAATATTAAAGTGTGAGAATGATTTGCTAAATAAGAAAGGATACTTCTAACAAATACTATTAAAGTTCTTTATCGACCTTAACGTTATGTATACTAAAACAAATAAATGCGATTTATCGAGGATATAACCATTTAAAAAGCATTGTGAATGAAAAAGATCGTTCTTTTACTGAGAAACATTCCATTATTAAAAAATTTACTTTAAGTACCAGCCTACAAAGTTCACTAAACACATTAAAATCGTTAGTGTATGTATTATTTTGAGGAACACTGTTCTAAATTGTCTTGTACACTCTGAACCAGATCATAGTTTTACTTCGTGTGCAAATTCTTATCAATCTGAATATATAGAGTTCATATTCCATATATTTTTATTATTTAAAAGTGTGTAAGTAGGTTAATTACTTGAGAGTTGTTTTTATTTTGCAGATAGCAAGTGTTCCTAGTCAGGAAACTCAAGCTGTGTGTTGAGCGAAAAGCTTTTGAAATCTTTTTGAAATAAGCATAGATTACAAGCCGAAACCAAGAATGAAATTAATGTTTGACTTGATAAAGAAAATTAAAAGGTAAACAAAAAAATATTTGGTTTTAAATTGCTTCTCACTCACAAGACTTCGTCTCCGTTGTCTTCCATTTGTTAAAGATAGACAGAATGAGAAGGAGAGCGTTAGTTTACTGATAACAATAAGTCTGTTATTGACCCATATATAAACTTAAAAATTAGCTGACATACATAAGTCGCATAGAATCTGCAACTCTGGATGTGTGTTCTTTTGAGTTGTGGGAAATACAAAAGTCAACCCCAAATCATTATATTTAAAATTATGTCTATCTCAATGGAATTTCCCCAAGAGAAATACTACTGTTAATATTTGAGACTACATCACATTTAGCTGTGATTCACAACACTTTTTCCTTCCAATCTCTATTGTCTGTTATCAGATGGACTTTTGGCAGGAACAGATCGGTGAACTCTAAAATCTCAAATGGTTATTTTGTAATACGCGTAAATTATTAGATTGTTAAACCGTTTATCAAACATTCGTTTCATTAAGTAGAGCAAAAGAAGAAAATGTAAACAGAAAAAATAATGTGAAAAACATATAGACGAAAATGTGATACATTTGTTCAACACGTTCCAACTAATTAACAAATTATCTTTCGTATCAGCTGTGATTCTCGAGCAGTAGACAATCTACTGAAGACAGTCTACAGCACATTCGTACGTATTTTAAAGTATTCAGTTATCATGCAATGTTTTTGGTGATGAAATGTTGAGAATAATGCTGAAACTTATCGGCAATTTTATTCTACCAAGAATGGAACTGGTCATGGATTTCATTGCATCAACATCATCAACAATCATTATAAATGTTAAGAATAATGCTCAACATTTATTTTACAAAGAATACTTTATATTGTGTTATAATCTGTGGTCAGATAACATAGGTTTATGATCAATTTTTCGGCACAACAATAAAGCAAACAAAAATAAATTTATTCATACATCTAAATTAAATTTGCGATGCTCGTGGCATTAGCGTCAATATTATTTTATTTATGATTTTGCTGACATCTGACATTATTTCTGTATATGTATATACGAATTTCTTTCAGTCCAATTTATAGCTCATTTGAATGTATATATGGATTAAAATTGATCTTGTAATTCACACATATGTTTGCTTATCAAGTTAATGACGTCACAGCACCAAGTAAGTACTTGTAATATTATTCAAAGGTTCTAAGATTCTTCACTGTACACAGTACAGTATAGTGGTATGAAGATTATTTAAAAATCTAAACCACATTTGACTTTTATTTATATTATAATTACTGTTGTTGATTACAGTGTTCTTGTTGTTAGTTATAATTAATTATCAAACGCACCTTTGACACGCGACTTTTCAGCTCTCCAATTGATAAGAGCAAAACGGAACAATAAACAAAAATAACTGCACTTGTTTTTATTGTCGTTGCTCTAATTGATGTTTTTGTATTGTATATATAACTAAGTGTAGATAATTATATATATTAATGCATACGTAAGCACAGTTGGTCCAACATTTTAATTTAAAAAGCACAATATTCACAACAAAAAAATAATAATAAGGAATATTAGCGCCGTATAAAACTTATAACACCAAAAAAAATAAAATAAAAGCGAGATAATAAAAAACAACAAACAAATTGAAACCGGTGCCTTTCGATTGGCAAAACAAGTCGCTCGGGGCTCTTGTGTAGCTCGAATCACGACTCACGACTCTCGACTCTCGATTCTCAATTCTCGAGGAGGGAGCTGGAGACTGAGGTTGTGGATGTGGATGTGAATGGGGCTGGGGCAACGGACTACCTCACAGCAACGCGTCGCTTTGGCAACTGAAGCTGAGATTAGAACAAAAACGTAGCTGAAGCTATAGCCAGAGTGAGACCCAGACCCAGACCCAGAGATAGAGACAGAAACAGAAACAGAAACAGAAGCAGAGATGAGGCCGTGGCCGTGTTGTTGTTGTTGTTGCTGTTGTTTATTGTTGATAGCGAGTGAGCCTCGAACCGGTTTGTTTTTTAGCATTTCACAGAATCAAAATACGCAACTGAGCGCAACTCAACAGCTGTAGGTACTACAGACCCCAATAATAACAACAACAACAACTAGACTACTTGGTATGATTCAAGGGAAACACACAGGCCAGCGCAGAAATCACAGAGAGTTTATGCCAGAGCGCAGTTGAATTAATTGAATATGTTTACTGGGTTTGTCCCCAAAAAAGACCGTCTTCAAGCCGGACACGTTTTTGGCAGCAATTCAAAATAGATCTATGCAATTCACTTGCAATTCTGTGATTTCCACAGTCAGTCATTGCAAGTTGTTAATGATGTACTTACGTGCTTGCAGTTGGGTACTGTTTACATCTCTAACTGCAACAATTCTGCTGAAATTTTCAACACATTTGTAGACATATAATAATAAAGGCATGCCAAAAATTAAGGCTAACATAATAAAAGAATGACAGTAGTTTAGGTAATAAAATATTTTGTAATTGCCAAAATGTGTGCATACTTCAAATAATTATAAAAATGTTTATAACGACATTGACATAGTTTTATTTAACTATGTAAAGGCGGTAATTATTTTGGCTTTGCAAGAAACAACAGTAACAAATTTTGCTTGTTTTAATTTTTATTTATTTTAGCCTAGATAAAATATGTATATCTCCGTGTATATAAACTGAACTCAGAATGCTACAACTTTAGAAAATTTAACAGATTTCATCACAATTTATCCTCTTATTTCATTTTAAATAAAAACTATTTTATTTAGAAGAAATATAAATAGTATTAAACAAAATTTTAAATATTATTCTGAAATGTACCCAAGTTCATTTACCTGTTCGTATCAACAAATATGTATGTAAATAGATTTCAGAGCCAATAAAAGCTAGAGCAATAACATTTGGTGACAATACTTCTTGAATATGCTTACAGTTTAAGTTTGTTTTAGGCATATCGAAAAAAAAGTGCAATAGCCTTAAAAAAGCGAAGGGTGCTATAGTTTTGACATATGTATGTAAATTATAGGTATTGTTTCGACATTCCCTGCAAATAAATTCATACTCCAATAATTTGTTTTTTATATATACATATTCACATGTATATATTTATAATATATATTACTAAATATAATTAAACTCTCGTGTCACTTTTATATTATAACTATATACTATATATATTATATCTAACTACTGAGCTTTATTATTATATAATATGTATGCATAACATTGACTAGGTATTGAGTGCAGCATAGGGTTGTAACAGACCCGTGAAGTTTCGAGAGTTGGTTTTTGTACTCTCCCAATATTGATTGAAAACAAAATAAAAATCAAACTAGCAAAGCCTTAAGAAATTCCTTTATCATCATACGGACTAAAACGATAATAGACTAAAATAAATAATTTAAATTAAAATACAGATAAATAAACATGCAGCAATCTGACATCATTTAATTGCATAAATTGTAAATTGTGTATAAATTCAAAAATTCAATTGAAGTTTACTTTCGATATGCAAATCAATGTAAATATTAGGATGTCATCAAGCAAGTGTTTTTTTAACAAAATTTATAAAATAATTACGCTTTAAAAATGTATATCTTGAAATATTTTTTATTTATTTTTATTTTATGAGATACAATAATAATATATATATTATACTAGGGGGTTTGCCCCCTGCTCGCTTCGCTCGCCACCCCGGCTCGCTACGCTCGCTGAAATCTCGGGGAAAAATGTGAAGTGAAAATAGGAAACATTTCTCACAGCTATAGCCAGACCTTATGTCATTTCTAATTAGATAGCGGGAATTGTAAATTCAATTTTTCCTGTAGATGGACTTAAGAAAATAGTAATAAGTAGTATGTGAGAAACTATAGCCAGACCTTATGTCATTTCTAATTAGATAGCGGGAATTGTAAATTCAATTTTCCCCTGTAGTTGGACTTAAGATAATAGTAATAAGTAGTACTTTATATAATATAGAGAATTTACATTTACGCTGCTCGCTGTTTTACTGTTTTCGCTGCAATTGGATTATTGCAGCAAGAGCGAGTAACAGTGCCATATACTGAAAATTGATTTTGAAAGCCGCAACACAAATGAATCGTTACACCCCCCTCCTCCCCACCCCTTGTCCATCTTCTTTTGATAGTTTATTAATAGCATTAAAAGCTACTGTTCCTATGGCAGCTATACGATATAGTGATCCGATCTTGACCAAATTTTCTCAGGATGTAGCAGTGAGTAAGAAATGCATAATCTGTGAGTTTAGTTATGATAGCTCAAAAAATAACAAAGATCTTCATACAAAGTTTTAATTTGCATCTGGTTGTTCCTATGGCAGCTATATGATATAGTGGCCCGATCTTGACCAAATTTTCAGGATGTAGCAGTAAAGTCAGAAATACATAATCTGTGAGTTTGGTTGAGATATTCCCAAAAACACAAAAAAATTTCATACTAAGCAATTTTGACCTTTGACCCCCCATTTTAGCCCCTTCCAGTGGGGATATCAAAAAATCCCGTCTTATTGCACGATAATTATGTCTCAGCTATGTTGTGTAAAAATTTCATCTCAATATCTTGAACCGTTTGGCCTACAGCGTGTTGACTAAGTCAGTGAGTCAGGACAAAGAGTTTTATATATATAGATTATACCAACGCCGGCTATGCCGTACTTACAAGTACGTCCAAAGAGGTCAGCAGGCCAGTCGACGATTGAATCTGTAGGCGCTATTAAGGCATTATATGTGAATGAAATATCAAGCTGCTTGACTAAATACAAATGAATACAAAGTTATTTATAAGTATGTATTATATCAAATTTACAACTACAATAACTTGCTTGTCGACACTGTGTAGCTTCATTACAAAACAAAGCATTGTCCGTCTCTTAATCGCTGTACGCCTATAACTTTCTAGCAGGATTGTAGCGTTAAAGTCAAAGCAGTACTGCCAAATAATGTTCAGCCGTAGATACACATAAGACTCAATAGGTATGCACAGATATGTACGAGTCGTTGGGGACCAAGAAGAATACGTGGAAACACTTAACAGTGCCAGCCGAGATATAATCTATGCTTTCAAGAACTAGGGAAGCACAAGATCAGCAACTCCCTTAACCAGTACCAGTCTGATCAAACCTGATTAAAATATGAGCTAAAATCACACAAACAATCCTCCAGCATTCATTACAGTGGGTAACGATTGAAAATGTTCACGTACCATTTTCAAATTAGTTTAAAACACAATCTATAGAAAAATTGTATACGGTTTCACACTAATCTCGACCCATGTGCCAAGAGGTTTTGCATCTTCCAAGAGCTTTTGCATCGTCCAAGTGCTTGTGCAAATTCCAAGAGCTTTTGCATATTTACAAAGCTTTCAGCTGCACCGAGCTTTGAACTGCATTGAACAATTGGGGACATTAACAAGCTCGACAGTTAAGCTAAAGCTCGCATTCCGCTAAAGCTGTTAGGTTAAAGCTCAACTATTACAGTAGCGGTCAACACCAGTGAGAATAGCAAAGGAAACTTTGTTTTTGTTACAAGTAATGCAACCACACACCAACAGGGTATACACAATATCTCAATACCCCACAATCGAGCTATAACCGGCAAGTGTCTGCCTGTTGATCCCTAATCAATATCATTTCTGCTCCAGTTGTTTCTGTAGTGCACTTATAATCCTACCCGATTCCCCGAGCTAAGTCTACGCTAACCAAAAAGTGCACGCCGAAATCAATCAGATCTTAGAAACATCAGGGTATTCACAAAAATCGAACGGGATAATGGAAGATCCATTGATATACTTAGTTAAACAACATTATTTGGCCATACAACGCTCTCAATGAAATCCAAATAGGATGCAATACGTGTGTACAGTCCCGGAGTTGGAGTGGCACACCTGATACCCGCTATCACAATGCCCAATATGCTGTAATTGCTGTTGACAATATCATGCTCTATGACCAATGGACCTCCGGAATCGCCCTGACAGGCGTCCGACCTCTGATTTCGTAAGTCCGCCGCACATAGCAGGGTATCAATAACGCCATGTTGGATGTATCGTGGGGAAAATGGATTTTCGGCATAGATTGCATCGCACTGATCCAATGGAACAACATTCAACGCAGCACGCAGCAACACCTTCGAGGTGAGTTTAGCTGAGAAAGATAAATATGGTAAGACATAAACTATCTTAACTTTTAATTTCTAATCTTACCTTCCAGACTTGGAACTCCCCAACCGGCCACAAAGAGTTTGGAACTTGCTGGCGGATCCGCGATGTTAGTTTCTAGGCACGCCGGGTATATGGAATAACTCAGCTTGGCCTCCTTGGCCAGCTCAAGTACGGCAATGTCATTGTACTTTATACTAGCCACATATTCGGGATGAATATAACTACTCTGCCAAAGATAAGAATAATAAATAAGGTAAGATAAGAATTCTAAGTATAATCGAGTTCCAACTATCAAATAACCGCTACTAAATTTAATTAAATTTAATTTAATATGTGTATATTTATAGTATATTTGAATTTCAAAACACAACGGCTCAGACGTAGAAGCTGGTCTATAATATATTTACAATAAAAAAGGTATTCTATCTTGAAAACGTGATCATAGGGTGTAATACGAATTTTAAGCTTGAGCTGGTTGGGATTGTTCGACTTTTGTGTGGCTAATTTAGTTGCTCTTACTCACAGTTATGGCAATATCCTGATAATTCGCATTTACTTGAGCTATATTCACAGTTCCCAGGCGAACATGGACGGGCCTTACTTGCACCCTGTTGAAACAATGAGCAGCTGTCAGAACATGACGACGTGAGATCAATGAACCACCGCATAAATATTCAATATTTCCAAAGCTACTGAAACCAATTGCCGCCATATGAGGATAGATGCCATCGTCTACAGCAACGCCGTTAAGGATGTGAGGTGAGAGGGAATATGATTTCTGACCATTTTCAAACATTCGACAAGCTTGAAAATATAATTGTATAAAAACGTAAGAAAATTAAAATAAATAAAACTATTTAGATTGTTGAATTAGTTTAGTTGCGAGACGAATAGAATTTGATTAACTTTAGAAGAAAACTTAAAGGAACTAAGTTTTCAGAATTTATTTATTTATTAGTTCATTTAATCCTAATGCAACAAGTAAGTTAAAAATTTCATTTATGGGAAATACAAACATAGAAATGTTTACTATATATTATATGGCTTTGGATTAAATTATTGTTACGGTATACATTGAATAATGAAAATAAAAAGCAGTGTCTTATTAATTATCGTTTTAGATACAGTTTTAGATTTTTACCAAATTACATTGCGTTATTTCTGATCTTAAGACTTTTAGGAAGCTGATTTCAATCTCGTGAAGCACTAATTGTGATATCTCTCTCCGAGCTTAATATTAATGCAGCTCAAGTTATTAGTTCTGTTTGATGCACTCAAGCTTAGTTTAAACTTTAAAGTTATGACGGTTTAAAATGGGAATTCAAGAACTCTGCCGAATAATTCGGATACACAATCAGTTCGCTTAAGTTTAAAATGTATATACTTTTGGAAATAACATGGAGGATTTAATGGACCTCTTTTCTTTTAAAAATAAGCTGATTTCAAATGCTTTAAGTTCCGAAAAGGATGAAACCTAATGATGGTTAAGCTTGCAACTTAATAAATGCATTAGTTTCGGCAATAATAAAGCAAGAACTAAGAAAATTCTGTTACCTCTCACAGCTGCTCTTTCCTTCTGCGGTGTTATATCCACTTGAGTCGTTGGCGTGGGCTCAATAGTTCTCGTCGTAGTTGTATCTGCTCTGGAATTGTAAAAGGAATACGAATAAGCAATTATTGGATGCCAATACTTTTAATAGAACGTTGTCATTTTTAGATGCAGTCCCTTCCATTTCAGCATAACAATCCCATCACTATCCTTACCTTGACTCATCCTGGCAACATTCAGCAATTGGACAGCAGATAATCTCCTCATACGTCCCAAGACCACAACTGGGGACATCATCACCGATCAATGTACCAGTCTTGAAATATTTTTCAAGGTGGGGTTCACATTTGGAAGTCGCTTTGCAAATACCTGGCAGATTCCCTTTCAACATACACGGGTCGCCCTCTGAAACGAGATCCATAAATTTGTTATTCCCTGAAAATACATTTTGATTCATGCTTACCTTCAAACGCCTTCAGAGGTGGTAAACTCGTTAGTATAAGGCAATAGAATACTACGATGGCTAAATCACTTTGATTGGCTTTCATTATCCTGGGATTTGCCAAGGCCAGAGACATGTAGCCACTCCAATATTGAATAAAAACTATATGAAGTTGGCTTCCTGCAAGGTTGATTATTACAAAGAAAAAAATTCAATATCCTGAAAAAATTTCTAAAGAAACGCCAAAACAAGTTTTGTAGAACATGGCTGATTAATTCTTTATTTATAAATTTACTTTTAAGCTTTCCTACCACTGTTCTTCCTAAAGAATTCTATTGGAAAACCAAAGAAAGTTTAAGGGGAAATTCATTGAAAACTTATGAATGAAACTAATTTTATAGGGGAAAAACACATTTTACGCAATTACTCATATGTTGAAATGAGCTCCGTACAACTTTAAACCGCTTATTTTCAACTGGGGATGCACTTTACAAAATAAATTAAATATTTCCAAATAAATGCAAAACCCAGTGATCTTCACAATACAAACTATTGACTACTTTTAATTTAGTTTCATATTGTATTCATTTACTGTTGTATAGCATGTAACTGGAAATTTATTATTATTATTATTGTTATTGTTGTTGATGATGTTGTGGCTTTTGTTGTTAGTTATTATCAGACTCACCTTTGACACACCAATTGATAAGAGCAAGCGATTGTATTGTCGTTGATTGAACTAACGTTTTTTATTGTTTATATAACTAAGTATAGACAATTATATATTATTATGCATGCATAAGTAAGCACGATTATAAACCACAATGATTAAAAAGTACAAAGCTTATCAAAGAGATAAATAAAAAATTGCCGTTTTAAAATATTAGCACAAAAATTGTCTCTAGCATGCCAAAGATTTCATACTGCAAATTTATACATTCGTTATTCAGTATATAGTAAGCAAAATGGGTCAGGATATTTAAAACAATTCCAAATACAAAAACTGCGAGTTTAGCTGAGAAATCTCACGAAACAAAATAGTTTTGATTCAGATTTGAGGTTGATTTTTCACCAATTGTTCTTAAGAAAATCCAAACGATCCATTTCCACAATAAGTAAAAAAATGATAGCTGACAGCTTGCTTTTGACTCAGCTCGTCGTCCTGATAAAAATAAATAAAATACTTCGTGGGTTTTGCCACGTGACAATATTGTGATAAAAATTAAAATCGATATTATGAAAAGCTGGAACTTAAGAAAGACTACAGAGAAAATAACTCAACTGTAAGAGACCCTGTAATTAATCTGAATAAAACTAGATACAAACACCACACCAATGTCCCCTTCCTCTATCTTTGGCCTGACACTGTGCAAAATTGGATGGAAAGTTTCCGCGCTCTACGTGAAATTCAGTTTGTAAATTGCTTTTTTTTTTCAAAATATAAAAGCCGCTTAATCTGATTGGAATATAAAGGAACCTACATACCAAGTTTAGTGTCTCTAGCTCTTATAGTCTCTGAAATCTAGATGCTTGTAAAGACAGACCAACTAGGTTTTTGATCCTGAGCACAAAAATATATTCCTCATGGGGTCCACCAGGCTTTTTCTGCCTGCCAAGCACACTTTTCCTTACAGACTTAATATACCTCTCGTACTATTTAAGTACAGGGTTTAAAAAAAAAACAATAAAATTAAAACCGGTGCCTGCCGATTGGCAAACGGGTAGCTCGGGGCTCTTGTGTAGCTCGAATCACGACTCAAGACTCTCGATTCTCAATTCTCAATTCTCGAGGAGGGAGCTGGAGACTGATGTTGTGGATGTGGATGTGGATGTGGATGTGGATGTGAATGGGGCTGGGGCAACGGACTACCTCACAGCAACGCGTCGCTTAGGCAACTGAAGCTGAGATTAGAACCCACGTAACTGAATCTATAGTCAGACCCAGACCCAGACCGAGACCCAGAGATACAGATAGAGATAGAGACAGAGACAGAAGCAGAGATGAGGCCGTGTTGTTGTTGTTGTTGCTGTTGTTTATTGTTGATAGCGAGTGAGCCTCGAACCGGTTTGTATTTTAGCATTTCACAGAATCAAAATACGCAACTGAGCGCAACTCAGCAACTATAGGTACTACAGACCCCAATAATAACAACAACAACAACTAGACTACTTGGTATGATTCAAGGGAAATACACAGGCCAGCGCAGAAATCACAGAGAGTTTATGTCAGAGCGCAGTTGAATTAATTGAATATGTTTACTGGGTTTGTCCCCAAAAAAGACCGTCTTCAAGCCGGACACGTTTTTGGCAGCAATTCAAAATATATCTATGATTAACCGAAATAATAACTGTGACTAACGCTTGCAACTCATTTTTATTGCAAGTTAATTGTGACGTACTAACTTTCTTGCAATTGGATTCTGCTGAAATTTGCATCATACTCAGCTGATAGATTATTATATAAGCATGCCAAAAATTAAGACTCTATCGCTTAAATTTATGATTGTAAACATGTTTACAAAATTATACAGCTAAAAAAAAGCAAAACAATAATTATAATTTAGTTTGTTTATCTGTACTTAATTTAAGCCTAGATAAAATATGTTTGGTGTGTACACACTGGTGGCCACTTGGTTTTTATACATTTATAAAAAAATATTATAACTAATCACAGTAACTTCCTATTACTTATTACAGATTCAGTCGCAGATCCTCGACAAATTTAAAAAGCTGTCTGTCCACAAGACTCGTATAGTACATAACCGCGGCATGGCAATTATCCCCAGTGGGCGTGGCAACGCCCAAGACACAACGCCTGCCATTCGAATTTTGCAAATGCAACACGCTGCCTACCACAGAGGGACATGGAACACATGAGCTGGAATTTGTGGCACGTAATGAGGCAAGATTTCTTGGTTCCACGCACATATGCCGCGATGGCAAATCCTGTATGCCTCCACTATTGGAAATGTCCTTACAGGCGGCGGAGGGCAACAGACGCATTGGAAGCTCGTAGAGCGGACAATCGCTATCTAAAAGTAGGATTAATATTGAAATTAGAATTAAGGATTAATACATAGATTGTCTAGTTATAAAAATTGTATTTAATTTTACCATTGCCTTTGGCCCAGGCGCTTGCGAAAATGTTTCCACTGGCCTGCCAACGTGTCTGCTCATAGTAACTACAGACTGAAGCCTGTTCTCCTTGATGAGGTTGAGGCAGACGTAAAAACGCCAAATCCTGATGATAAACTGAGATTTTCTAAGGAAGAGAGTTGCAAGAGAAGAAAGTTATAACTTCATAAAATTATAGTGTCAGAAAAAACTAGATTATCTATATGACAAAATTAATTTCTTGTTTGCAGTTAGGACTAAAACCGTTTTGACTAAGCATAAGAAATGTGGAAATGGATGTCAAAATGGGAACGTGATACAATTCAGAAATAAAACAAAATCTACCCTAGTAGATAAAGTGAACTAAAGTAGGTTTAGTTTGAGTCATAGATCCAGATTTAAGATGAAAATAAACTACAAACTACTGGGAACGCTGCACAATTTAATAAACAAAAATAGGTTAAGTATAATAAATCAGACTTTAGGTAATTTGTAATTCTTGTCAGTTCTTTAATGATGTCTGTCAATAATTGTTGTCCTTTTGATTAATGATAGAAATATTATAATCATGTTGGAATCAAGAATGTGAAGTCATGAGAGCGACAGCTCTCGATTTCAAACACCAAGATATTTTAGTTTGCTGAGATAGTAGTTTTGTAAGTGTAGTATAAACTAATCTATCTGTTTGCCGTACACAGTGATAAATTTTTATAAAAATACAGAATATTGTTCAATGTTTATATTCTAGCAACTTAATATATTTTTTTTACAGGTAAGAAATGAAAATAAAGCAAAGAAGGCAATTTCATTTGTTGGTTTCATTAAGCCTTTTGACAGTCTACGCTTACATCTTTATAATTGAAACAGGAGTTGACTGTTGCAATACATAATAAGTCTCAGTAAATTAAATAAATAAAAATAAAATAGAAATGTTAGAGAATTTGGCTGTAACTCACTGTGATATCCACTAAATCATCTTCCTCCTCATCCACTTCTCGCATATCTGCCACCCCAAAGACCGCATGACTCGGACGTCCACATCCGGCGGAGGTGAGCAACAATTGTGGTGCCAACAAAATTGCCGTGCAACGATGAACGTGACCATCAAAACGGGCATTTGGATATGCTAGTGCCGCAAGATACTTGTAATGTGCCAACAGTTCCATGGCATTTGCTGTCGCCTCCTCAACGTAAGGGATTAAACCATCTGATTGTTGTGGAATCTCAACTGGCTTTTCCTCGACACCCACACGCGTTGCAGTATCAATTTGAGCACGAGGTTGCAGTGGCAAGGTGATGGGGCAGCAGATAATCTCCTCCGTGGTACCAGCACGACAGGTGTAGACATCTTCGTCTCGAAGACGCTGTTGTTGCAACAAGATCTCAATGTTTTTACACTTGGAGATGGGTAGACAATCGCCTTCATACAAAGGTGCTTGGCAGGCAGCATCATTTCTTGTGCTTCTGCCTGGAAAGACAATGTCTGGGCTTAAAGACTCCACAGTAGCCACAGAACGCACTAAATACTCTCGACTCGTATTGAATATGCTAAGCCAGGGTGGACTTGCTGTTGTTGTTGTTGTGGTAGTTGTTGTTGTGGTTGTTGTTGTTGTGGTTGTTGTTGTTGTGGTAGTTGTTGTCGTTGCATTATCTGATGAGGAGCGAAATTTAACATCATCCGTTTTGAGAGGACAACAAATCTTCTCATCGGATGTGGTATAACCACAATTGACCACCGACTCTGTAGTTAATCTTCTACTTTCGATAAATTCTCTCACTGTTTTACAATCCTGCGATGGCTGACAGCTACTGCGATACTCTGGCGTCGGACAGGGATCTCCCACTGCAACAAGAAGAGCATACACTTTAGTATGTTGAGAAAAAGAGAACTACTATGAGAATGAGACTCAATACACACCCTCCAGGCTGTAGTAGCTTCTAACTTGGCTCAAACAAAGCCAATACAGCGTCAATAACAAACTTAACACTCGTTCTCGTGACATGACCGAGACGACAACGAACTGAACTGGCACCTCAACTGGCTCTCGCTCAACTGAGCATCGATAGCCTCATCGCTCCAACGCCATTACCGGCAAAGCGTCGCAGTCGACGCGGCGTCAGCGTCGTCTTGTCCAGATTCGATTAAATTGCTGAGGAAGTGACGCCGTCGACGCTCTCATCGTCATCTGTACTAGATTTGAAATAGTTGCCTGTAAGTTCGGTTCAGTGCTGCTAGTTCCGCTCAATTCTAGCTTTTATAAAGCTCACTCAGTCGACACTCTAGCTTTTTTGAGCTCAACCTACATCGCATATTCTAAAGCTGATATGTTATAAGAAAAATTCAAATGAATACCAATGAATAATTCCTTCTTTTCACTACAAATTTTATGTATTTCTCAATTATTAAAAATTATTCATCATTGTCATCTGTACCATTAGGTAATAGTTGCCTGTCAGTT
Source organism: Drosophila testacea (assembly GCA_035043265.1). Taxonomy (NCBI): domain Eukaryota; kingdom Metazoa; phylum Arthropoda; class Insecta; order Diptera; family Drosophilidae; genus Drosophila; species Drosophila testacea. The sequence continues at coordinate 403,867 of JAWNND010000931.1, forward strand.
CAGCTCAGTGTTGCCAGTTCTGCTCAATTCTAATCAATTTATGATGCTCATTTTATCGACAATTTTTAGGCCAGTCTACAGTGCGAATTTTTTAAATTGATATCTTATATTAAACATTAGAAATAATATTAAAGATTAATATCTACTTTTGTTTACAAATTTTATGTATTATTTTGCATTATTACACGTTAGAAATATTGAATCTAAAAGCACACAAATAATTTTTATATAAAATGCTATTATCAATAAATTCATAAAGCTACAGTGGAGTAAGCTAGACTGTAGGAGACCCGGTACTTATGGTTAAGCGTCTCTCTTGTTTTTTGTCTGACGTTTTGTGAAATTGTTTGTTGAATAACTTCCGACTCCGATCCGATGGAGATGAAGCTTTCGTACAAGGTATTGTGTTGTCTTTTTTACTATTTCCGGGTAAGAGGCGCCAATGCTCCCGACTTGTTCTGAACATAACTCTAGATCTAACTCTAGAAGAAGATTATTTTGTCAACCTCGGATTCGAGGGGACAACAAATTTTCTCATCGGTTATGGTAAATCCACAATTGACAACCGTATCCACCGATAATATTTTAGCTTCGATGAAATGCTTTGCCGTTTTGCAACGCTCAGATGGCTGACAGCTGCTGCGATACTCCGCTGTCGGACAGGGATCTCCCACTGTAACAAGAGAGTATACTTTTAAAAAAAAACCACGACTAGAGAGTCAGAGACAACACACCCTGCAGATCGTGGTAGGCATTGACTTGGCCCGAACAAAGCCAATATAGGGACAGTAGCAAACTTAAAACTTGTGCTCGTGACATGATCAAGATGACTACGAACTCAACTGGCACCTCAACTGGACTTCGATCAACTGTTCCTTTGAGCATCGACAAACTGTATCGTCTAGTACAGATTCGATTTGGTAGCTTGAGGAATTGACACCGCACAGTGGTTCACAAATGAGACTTGCGTGGCAAAAATGAGTATGAAAACAAACTAAATTTATAGAAACAAAATTTTAAAACAAATTTTAAATGTACAATCATTACATAGATCAAACTATTGTTAAAATGACATTCCGCATAAAAATTGACGAAGTTTTGCAAAGTTATGTATTATGTGTTTTCTCAGCAGCAAGTGGGAGAATATTATCAGTACATCAGCCTTTTTACCGATTGTACTTTCCACAGTCTTGTATAATAAATCCAAACAGTAAAAGAAATCCGCTGCAAGCGGCTCTTCTAACGATGTTGAAGTTCGATTATCCAAGATAATAAGGAGTTTTATAAATTACTCGGGTACAGCTTACGAACTAACTGAAACTGATTTAACAGACTTTAAAGTCATAACATTTTCAATTCCTTTTATGACAAAGGCAGCTCGATATTTAAAAAAAAATTAGAAATCGAAGATTGAGTTGAAAAGAAGTTATCCGGAAGAATGGCTTGCTTTACAATGTTTTAAGGCAATTTAATTTAAGTAAAAACTTTAAAGCTATAATTTGTGTATTTTGGGTGCTTTAATCCTAGCCTCTTTTTTACCTTCTTATTTTTATCTCAACTTTTTTTGATTCAATGTGTTTTATATTTCAAATCTAGAACTAATCCTTTTTTTATCGATAAAAACCATTTGAAGTAATATTTTATTACAAATTTTTATTAAAAAATTTTAAAATTAGTTAATTTTTTTCTAAACGAAAATAGAATTATTATTTCATTACAAGTTTTTTTAATAACTTCCGTATTTATTATCCAATCGTGAAGAAATTTTCATTCTAATTTTAGATTTAAGAATTATTACGGTTTCTTTAAAGAATAAATGCATGTACTCGGACATAAACTTTTAATTTTAACAACTCTACTCATTTTAGTGCAGAGCTCCATCGATAATATACCTTATGAAGAAATCGCTGACTCGCTCATTAACAATATCGGTAAAATACACTGGGGCTCCATTCTCGAGGCACTCATCAGTGGTGGGCGTGGCAATACCCGCCACACATTGGCTTCCATCGTTACGCCGTACATGAAGGACACTGGAAGTGGCCGTTAAACACCAAAAGCAGTTTTGACCCTGCCTGGGTTCTATATTATCTGCTTTAGGTTCAACACATAGATGTGAATTTCCTATGCCCTCCACATGGAGTTTGTTTTGTACATTACTACATTGGTTAAAGTCAAGCAGTCGAGCCTGTTGCAAAAACAAAGCACAATTGGTACCTGTGGTGAAATCAATTAAATCAAATTAAAGATAACACTACCATATAAGGTCAGTAGATTGGCCTTACCATCATTCTTATTATATGCATATCCAACAGTGAACAAGTTTGGTTCTCCCAACAAATCGGTTAGTTTACAAAGCGTAGCTATAGTAACATTACCAGACAGCTGGCTTTTTGTAATTTCCTTAGCCAGTTCAAATAGCACCAGATCATTATTATAGGATATAGTTCTCTAAAAAGAAATTGAGATTTTAATGAGATCGGGATGTGGATGCTGTCTGTATAAAAACTTACTGATAACTAAAAACTTCGATATGCTTGACTTCCCTTAAATACCCTAACACACAGTGCAGAAAAGTGATTAAAATTTATGTTCATTTAGTTATTTAACATCAATATATAATCCACGAAGTAACTTTACTAATTTGGTTTTGTCATAAATTCTCAACTGGTGATCAAATTTGAAACTTTTATAGAAACAAAGTAGGTTTTTTGAATACCGAAACTTAATAAAATGGTCTGTTGAAAAAAAAGAAATGTAAGTTTTCAGACAGATTGACTGAGCTAAGTCATTCCGACTGGTATTATATATATATTACATATATATATTACATATATTATTTGTAGAATCGTTGATATCTGCTTCTAACTGTTAGGTAAATTCATAACACTACTTTGAACAAAGATTTGCCCATTTTAAATAAAATGTGTATAAAATATAGAGCAGTACCTTGATTTCGATCTCAATTTGAGAATCATTATATAGTCTAGGATCATTGACACCGAGTAGGACTTTAGTGGGCTTCCCAACAATTTCCTTACCGACGCATTTGGACGTCGCCAGGACAAAAGACGACGATAGGATAACGCCCGTACAGCGATAGACAAAGTCGTCGAGTGTTACAGGTTTCAGGTATTCCAAAGATGCCAAATGACTGCCATTAAGTCTAGATGCGGAATGAAATGATCAATAATGAGAAAAATAATCGAAAACTTATGCGATAAGACTAACCGATCTGGCTGAGGGGCTGAGGTGGATCATCGGGACAGCAATACATCATTGGAGAAAACGGATCTTTGAATCCACATTTGAGCACATCATCCATCGTGAACAACCCGGCTTCAATGTATTTGGGCAATGTTTCACAGTTTTCGGGCAGTTGACAGCTTCCTGGAGGAAGTCCATTCTTAAAACATCGTTCATGCTCTAAATTCAAATAAATATTTATTAGATTTCTGTAGGGATTCAAGAAAGAAATGCCAACTCACCTTTGAGTATAGGTCTTGGTGTAGTGTATTTGGCATTAGCTTCGGATATCGTTAATATCATGACAGTTAATATGCTGATAAGTAGCATTATGTATTCAATTACAATATTTGAATGAGCTACGATTGTGTTTCGTGGTTGCAAAGTCGCGAGAGACTGAACTTGAGATTTGACATAATCTGTGTTTTAAGTTGAATTCACTCCTTATCACTGTATTTAAATATATTCCTCATAGAACCTCAATATGTTTTAAAATACAGTTGAGATTGTGAAAGTGGTTTCTTTTTGTTATTATTAGACATTTATTTGATTCAAGAAAACGTTTCATTCCTATAAACTATTTAACATTATTTGTACAGTCTGTTAGTTCATTTTTATTATTATTAAGTCAAGACGTAGAGACATTTTATGTTTAATATTAGCGAATTTCTACTGTACATAAATTTCTCTCATGATTGACTTTTGATTAAACACGGGGACTTCTCCAATGGAGAGTTGAGTCAGCTTACGTAAATTTAATACTTAGCTGAGTTTGGAAATTCCCATTCAATAATCTTAAAATATTATGTTATTATTGAGACAATCACTCAATAAATTCAATCGGAAACTGTTCTTTTCGCTGTTTCTCTCTCCGTATTAGCAATAAACACGAAACGGTTGGGATTTAGAACACTTAGGCTCATTTGTTCAATGTCTATATAAGGTCTCAAAATGTATAGAAACTAAGGTCAAATGTCAAAGATATATATCAAATAAAGATTATACGGACATTGAAATAATGGACCTTATTTTAAAATTTATGTTTAAGTTAAAAGCAGGGATTTAAACTGTAACAGTAATCGGTATTAACCGCTTAATATCAGTAACCGTAACCAAAATAAAACATTTTCATTAGTTATTTCGAAACCGATTTATGACTAAATTTATTCGGTTGGCCAGTGACTAATTGATTTTAAAATTGGGAAACGACTTCAAAAATATATTCATTTGAATATAAAAAAATATAAATAAACATAAAACATTTTTCTTGATCATCAGTAAATTGAACTTTAATTAAGTAAATAAATTAATTGGTAAATAATTTTTGCTTTGCTTCTGCTTTACATTTAACCTTGGATTCAACTACTCTGAATTGAATACATACATTCATAAAAACAAGCATTTTTTTGATTTTTAAATGATTTTTTTGGTGTTGTTTTGGAAACCGGAATTATACTGTTTCGAAGCCGAAACTTAGGACAACCTAAGTCTAATTAAATTACTGAAACTTTCTTTCAGTAGGATAGTGTAATAGAGCGGATCGTGTGACACAACACAGTCATCTGTGGTAGGCGTGGCAATACCTCCAACACAGTAGCTACCATCAAGCCGCTCCACCTGAAGGACACTCGAAGTGGCAATTAAACACTTTAAGCAGCGCTTATCCTCCCAAGGAGTCCAGTATTCCGCTCCAGGAGTCAGACACAGGTGTACGGAAGGAGCAAAAACATCAACGTTATTCTTGTTTATCACATTGCGACAATTATTGAAGTCAACGAGGTGCATCTTTTGCTTAAATATACTGCAACTTGTGCCTGTGAGATCAATGAGATATGGAAAGAAAAGATATCTCAGAAAGTTAGAAAATATAAAAATAACAAAATATCGATTTTTTCATGAGCGATTTTTGACTAGTTGACTAGTTGTTTCTGTTTTCTAATTAAGGAGAATAGTGCTTCAATTTAAGAACACTGATTAAATTTGTTAATGTCAATATTAGGTTTAACTTATTCTAAAACAAAAAAGTTTTATTATTTTTAGATCATACTGAGCGTTTACTTTCTACATTACAAATGTTTAATGACTATTTTAATGAGCAACAAACCCGAAAAAAGACTTTAATGAGTCCTATAAATTGTATATGAACAATTGGCGATGTTTAAAATTCGATTTTAAATCGATGTTCACATTGGATTTACATCACTAGAAAATATCACAAAGTATGCTTACCATCCTCTGGATTTCGAGCAAAGCCTATGGCACACATCGTTCGATAGTTCGAAAGATCATCGCGGTCACAAAGCTTGGCTATACTCACGTTTGACCGCAACACATCTTCAGGGATATGTTCCTTCAGTTGGAATACTGTGTTATCATTAAAATATTCAGAAGTTTTCTAAAAAAAAATAATGAAATTATTTATACCAAAATATGTGGATTTGTTAGTAGAATACCATTATCTCCACTTCCACATTTGTGTCAGCGTATACTCTGGGATCTTTTGTACCTAGAAGAACTTTTATTGGAAGCAAATCATTTGTTTGATGTACAGATAGACTCGTTGCCAGCACAAGGTTTGGCGACAAGACAAGGGCCGTGAAGCGATACACAAAGTCATCCTTTTTTACCGGCTCCAGGTATACAAGGGATGCCAAGAAATTGTAGTTTAGTTCATCTGATAAAACCCTATCAAAAACTTAACAATTTATCTTAATAAATATCATTAAACGTAAGCATCTTACAATGGTGCGACTGTAGATTCCATTTCGAAGCTGGGTAATTGGTCAGGACAGCAGATGAGCTCCTTACCATAAGGTGGATAAAAGCCACAACCCTCCACATTTTCAGATAGGTTTTTGTACGCTTTCAACGTGGTACAGTTTTCAGATTTTGTGCAAGTGCTTGGAGGAAATCCCAGTCTGCTAGAACAACGGTCACCCTCTGTGAATTAAGATACTTTTGAACTACGTTGAGACCCAACTTCAGGAATGAGTCCCACCTGACAATCTCAGCTTATGGGCCATACAAAAATAATAGCAGATTCCACCTCCTGATCCTAAAATCGCAATCGTCATCAGAAACAACCAAAGAAAAGTTGAGTTTCTCATTGCACTCGAAATTATTCACTTCTATGGTTCCAGAAAACCCAATTAAAACTGACAAAAAGCTCGACAAAGCAAGCTTTGCAAATATTATCATTTAAGCTGTAGTATGTACATTGTACACACATATAACCATACCATATATAAATAAAGCATAAATGTATTCTTATAATATATGTAGATATAGCCCGCTGGCCGCAAGTGGATACATATTTGAGCAGCGAAGAAATTAGAGTTGTGTCGATTCCTTCGAATAAGTCTTTAAAATGAACGAATGAACTCATGAGGTACACCGTTCATTTTGTTAGTTGTTCGACTTAATAGATAAATATAATAACTTATTCATCGCTCTTCTGGATAGAAAGACCTTTAAAAATCGTTCATCGTTTATAGTTCGTTATAAACTCAAAAGAAGCAGCTATTCATCGATCATAGTTTATGAGCAACTGAACCAAATAACAACAGTCCACAACTCAAAAATGAACGATTGAACTTATTCAGCAAATTGAACTAATAATCCCAACACTTATGTATCTAAGTACTCTATATGCTTTTACATATACAAATTTAAACAAGACTCTCTCAGTTTAAGTTTTTAAGATTACATCCTGTGGGAAAACATTAGGTTTGGTTATATAACAGCCAGAAGAGGTCTATCTATCCGTCAGTTTGTCCTTATGATCGAAATGATCTCATATTAAGATGTTTAGACCAAGGAGCACCAAATTTGGTATAAAGACTTCTAATATTTGCAGGCAGGTCAAATCAAAAAAATATATATGACAAGAGCAATTTAAATGCTTCGACTTGAAGTTTGGCACATATGATTATTAGGATATTTATTTGAAATTTTGGACAACACGTCCCCTCCACCCATGAATCGCCAAAAACCATAACTCTAGCAATTATCCAGCCAGGAACTTGTGTTTTGGGACGAATGACACTTAGGGTGGTGTTAATCCACCTTGATAGTTTTATCTTGATCGGATACTAATCCCGGAACATATTTAAGAAACAATTATTCAATTATTCAAATTATTTGTTGTGTTTTAATGTGCTTTGCATGTATTCCAAATTTGACAGTGTCCTTTACCTGCACAGGGTATTTCACTGTCTAGCTAACGTCTGTATATACAGTATATGCAACAGTGCTACATTTTGACTTATATGCGCTTGAATTATGAATATTTATATACGTTATGGGTATATGCATGTATTTATATAAGCACTGCCAGGATGTTGAACTGGACATTCGTTCGTCTTTAAATCTTTGATGACTTGTTGCTCTCGAATTATTAATAGAAAATAATGCTATTCGAACGCGACAAAAATGGAAGTCACTCTTGACTTTATCTTAAAAAATGCAAAAGTCAGCGAAATGTAGCGATAAATTTAGAAGAAAATAGTCTTAAGCCATAATAAAAATAATGCAGTTTTCAATATATGGGAATTATTTTATTGTATTATTGTATTTTTTTCAAGCCCTATTATTATTAGTGATTTGTAACTCGTCATCGCGAACGTGACAAGATTTCCACTAAGATTAAGTGGTTATTGATCTATGTATAAATTAATGTAGATAAACTTTTTTGGAAATTAAAAAACAGACTTATCAAGACTGAAGAGGTCTCCTTGCATTTTGATTCAATTTTGGCCCATTGCCCAGAGAGACATCCATTTCATCCAAAATAGTCAAAAATACCGAAAAACTTAATTTGGGCAAAAATGCAATCGGTTTTGTCATCAAAATTTATTAATTTTTGTGTAAATTTCTTAAAAAAATAACATGAACACGTTTCGGAGGTAAATTTTCACAAGATGTGAGTTTGTGATTAATTTTTCGTGTTTCGTCGAGGTGGTCCATTTTCTAGATAAGGCTATATTCTACATACAGAGCTCTCTTTTACATTGTTCTTATATACGACACCCTATTTTCAAAGTTATTTCATGAAATGCTGTCAGGACTGTTCGCATAAACCAAGGCTACAAGCCTTCAACACTTTAAAAAAAGTTTCGGTTCGATGGTTTAATTCTCAAATTACAGGAGAAATTTCGGTTCGCGAACCGGTCTCTACAACCCATGATCTACATGTATGACAGACTATAAGTCTGCCTCATACCATTAGGTTTTTGTTCATTTGTGTAAACAGGGAACAATTTAGATTTTGCAAATTCGAAAGCTCATGAAATGCTTCGTATAAACATAATATTTGATATTCTCTTTCCCGTAATTTGTCACTTTTTCTTTCTCTCTTTCTTTCTGTCTCTCTGAACGCTGATAAGTACAACGAAATTATATGATCGACTTGGAATTTGTATAAGTTTTTTAATCGTTTCTGTAAGGCTTACAAGTACATAATTATAAAACAAAGTCCAATTCGGACTACAATTTCCCACTATAAAACTTATCTTGAGTCGATGGAACTCAAGCATTCATAAAAGTATTTTAAAAGCTAAAAAGTTAATTACGATTTAAAACGAAATTGAAATTTGGAAATGCCTTTGCTTGAAATGAAATAAATGATGTACATATTTATCCATTTTAATCCATATTCATGTTTAATTACTCGATACCCATTCTTATGAACGGAACGCTTTCCATTTTTGTCTGTAATACCGCATATTTCCATTCATATGAGAAGCAAATACAGCAAATGATTTGAAACATTTGATAGACTTCGAATTCACTTAAGTGTGAGAATGTGAGCGAAACTTGAATTCGGTGCTACGGATTAAAGTAAGATAGCTATCTATAGGTAGCTCTTTCTATTCGCTGATTTGATTAGCTTTTACACAAAACACAAATACAATTCAAGCTGTAAATGAGTATGAAAATTATCTATGATTCAATATCTTCATATGGTTCTTTGGTCTTGTGTTTTAATCAGTTAGTTGTCAACGCCTCTTTGCTACTGACACGCGCCACCTTATCAAGGTATTAGATCATATGACAGTCGCTTGGTGTAACTACAATAATAATGCGGGTCTAGGCAGTCTAGATTCTAGGGGAAATGGAGAAATAGTTGTATCGTGAGACTATTTCAATTAGCTATCAATTGACTGAAAATTTACTATCTAATTGATGGGAAGATAGTGTAAATACATGTATAGTATGTGTGAATGATAAGCCAGAACTACGTTAGAAAACTAGGGACTGAAACAAACTGAATGAACAAATTTGAATAAGTTCCACAACAATTTTGATGCGAACTTTGCTATTCCTTCTTGATATCTTGATATATTATATGTATATCTAGAAATTGACTATCTAATTGATGGGAAGATAGTATAAATACAAATTGAACAATTTTGAATGAGTTCCACAACAATTTTGATGAGAACATAGCCATTCCTTCTTGATATCTTCATATATTATATATCTAGAAATTTACTATCTAATTGATGGGAAGATAGTGTAAATACATGTATAGTATGTGTGGATGATAAGCCAGAACTACGTTAGAAAACTAGGGAATGAAACAAACTGAATGAACAAACTTTGAATGAATTCCACAACAATTTTAATGAGAACATTGCTATTCCTTCTTGATATCTTGATATATAATATATCTAGAAATTGACTATCTAATTGATGGGATGAGAGACCAGAGGTAAGTAAGAAAACTAGGGAAGGAAACGAACTGAGTGAACTAATTTTGAATAAGTTCCACAAGAACTTTGATGAGAACATTGTTATTCTTTCTTGATATCTCTTGTTATTTGTTATTATTATTTTTTGTTTTTAATTTAAGTTGTTAGCACTATAATACTTGTCACTAGCTTTCTCTCTCTCTGAGGAGTTTAGAGAGGGCAGAGGAGAAGGAGTGGAGGAGTGTTTATGGATATGGCGATGACGAGACGATGGCGATGGCAATCACAGTTCAGTTCCAAGTTGAAGATGCTGTTTTATTTGCTTCGGTTTGCAGAAGTGTACTCTAGCCTAGTAAGTTACGAGTCGTAACCATAGAAAAAGGCCTCGTACGAGAAGGTTCGCGTCTGATCCGAAGTCAATAATATCGATGCCGTTGTCTTGCCAATACCGCCGTCAAAGAAATAGGCATCGGCATCATTGCCCGATGAGTCCACATAGATTTCAATGCAGGACAAAGTGCTGCCGGTGCCACTTTTTAATGGATAAACCATCTGGACCTCAAGGTCCGAGGCTTTGGTGAAGCTCTCGCCATCATAGTTGTTCACCAGCAATTTATCGCCTGCAAATGACATAAATATGCATTTTAAAAATTACATATGTGATCCTTTTGTTCCACAGTACTACACTTACCCGTTATACGTTGTCCGGAACTGAAAACAATATTTCCTTTGCCATGCTTGACTTTATGCAGAGCCACAAGCTTGACATCCTTATTTTTATCCGGAAAGCGGCTACCATCCGTAACCGCATAAATAGGCGTAGTGTCTAAATCATTTGCCCGTTGCTGCGGCACTAACTGTGATGCCGACTGTGCTGTCGACTGCGACTGCGACTGCGACTGTATCTGGAACTGCAACTGCAACTGGGATGGGGCAGCAAAGGTGCTGATGCTGAGCAACAGCAGAGGTAACAACACTTGCAACATTTCTGAGACTAAAAAAAGTTGAGTGTATATATGTGTGGAGCTCAGACACACACACACACACAAACACACGATAGTTTTTGTTTAAAGTGTTTTTTTTTAAATTGAGAAATGCGAAAATCGAGATATCGATTTATCGAGAATTCTCTTGGCAATAGAGCTTAGGATCCGCGCGCTTTGCTATCAATTTGGCGACTGTATTGTGCATCGCTCGGCACTGTCGATGGCTTTTATACGTGAAGCTCTTATCGGCGGTCAGCATTATTAGATAAGGGCCAACTCGAGGTAACGACTGAACGATAAGCCGCAATATGGCTTATTGTATTGGCTATGATGATGATGGTGATGTTGTTGTTCTTCAGTCTTCAGTCTTTGGTTATTTGTGTTTTGTATGTTTTTTTTCGGGGCCCGCTAATTGGCAATAATTTGCTCAGTGCCTATAAATAAACCACTTGAAGCAACAGTTTTAGACATGGCCTAATGCCAGCCAATTAATCTGCCTACACTTGTATTGCCAATTACCAAACCAATTGATCGATTTTGTCTTGCGTGTGCCCACCGAAACAACAACTGTAAAAGTCTTGATTAATTTATCGATCAGTTGACCAGATCGCAAAGCACGTGATAAGACATCATCAGAACAAATTTGATTCAATTTGTCTCATGTGCTCTTTTAATTTCTTTCGAGACACTTCAGACGAACCTTTTACTACTTACTTCCGTCATCGTGTTGGCAACTCTTCATATTGTTTGTCCAACTTTGTGCGTAGTTGATGATGCTTCTCCTTATCGATAACAAAATTTAATATTAATATACAAATACATATACATATAAGAATATTGCACGTCAATGCAATGCTAAATATCATTGTCTATTTACACCGCGTCTCATAAATATAAGTTTGATTTCTGATTAAATTCTATTTTTATATTATAATTCTTTTCTTGAAGTTTATTATAGAACAGTTGTATTATCAGTAAATCATTAATTGCTTACCAATTTCGCAATAGAATACTAAACTAATTTCATTTAGGTCTTATCTATACTCTTGAAGAGTGCGCTGATCATTGGGAAACTTTCATTACTGATATTTGATACCGGAAATTTTATCCGTTTTCGCAAAATATTTAACCATTTCCGCAAATATCAAACGGATTCGGCATTGGGAATATTTAGAAAAGAACATTACTAAGAATAAAGAATACAATTTTTAAAGCAACTTTCTCAGATCTTTCAAGCACGAGTTATATTGAAAAGGCTAGGATCTTTTCTAATAAAAACCATATTCCATAAAACTTGTGATCCATTCAAGCGAATGACGAATGTCATCAACCAACGCATCCAGTTCTAGAGAAAGTCATCCCATTAAATTTATAGTATACCTATATCAAAATATTTGTGAATGGTTACTTCCGTACTCAATATAGTGAATCATCAATGATTAATTTTTTTATAAACTTTGAATTTAGTTTATATGTATATTTGTTATCGTATAGGCAAATTAAATATTTATAGCTAAGAATTTTCTCTGAAATAAATAAAGAATTAATATCAAGTATAACACAATAGCAAATTGTTATCAATTTACTGTTTTACTGTTTGTTGAATTAAAGGGTGTGATTTGATTTAATTTGTTCTCGGCGCGTGTTTTTTAGTATTTGTTTTGCAATCTTAACCTTGATATACTCATTTATACTATACATAATTGCGCACAAACGCAAACAATCTAGTAAATGAGCATTCTGAATACAATTGCGAATGGCAGCTAACCGACATTTTGACTTGCGGTGCGATATCATTTGAAGAGTTATTTTGTTTCTCTCATACCCTAAGTCCATAAATCTATCGCTGAGGGGTAGTTAGATTCAAGTATAATTTATCCAAATTATATTTAAGAAAGAGTATTTAGCTGACTCGAGGTCTACTTACTCAAACAATATACAAAAACACTTGAGCAAGGCTTCGTATACATGTTTCAAGAGATGCCAGCCTCAGTACCAATTTTGCTTACTTACTCAGCGATCTGTATGAACCACTTGTGAATTCTAAGTCGCGAACATGAAGAAAGCTGAAAGCTGAGTTCGTCTTTTTGTGTGTTCTTTCGGGCACTGCTTTCTGATCCGATCCGATGATATTTGCATTAACAACAAAGTGTGTATGATATATAATTTCTGTGACAGTTTTATCTGCAAGATAGAGTTGCTTACTATGCAGAAGCGGACGTGTCTTTCCGGCTTATAATTTCCAAATATTTTGTAGTAAGTATCGACTTTTTTTATTAAAAAATTTTAGTTCAATTTTATTTCTTATAACTTTATCCGCTATATCTTAAGTTAAATGAATTGCATTTTAAAATATTTCCTCTAATTAGGAATGGATGAAAAGGTATAGAAATAACGCGCAAATAGCTTTTTATATTTTTTTTTATTTAAGTATCTTTTTAAGTTTTATAATCTGAATACCCTAGCATGTTCTCTTTATTTACAGGAAAGAAAAGCACTTTTTGTCATCATTGCATTTGATATATAGCTAAATTATACACTTTTAAACTTGATTTATGATAAAGTTTAAAAGATATCCACAAATATTTTCCAGAATTTTCTAGTAATTCTTTTGTAGTGAATAGAGGGTGCTGTTCATAGCCTACAGATTAGAACCATACATCACAACATGAAATTATAATTTCGATCCTTTAATTTCCTTATATTTTACAGGGTGTTTGAAATCAGACACTCAACAAATAGAACGCATTATTACTATTTATTATCAGTATTTGCTTGTTTCATAAACTTTTCTTGGTTGTCAATCTAAAACACTTTTTACTACAGCGCCACCTACAGTCAAAAACAATGCATAACTGTAGATTTTCTATAGCTACAACAGCCACAAGAATTGGAAATCACCGTATTTATCGCAAATATGGCAACCCTAGCAATATCAGCCTATAACACATTCGGCTGTCACTTTTTAATGGAATGATTGATGTCTATCGATAAGATATTTCAAGTGTGCAGACAAAAAAGAGAGTCTGAAGTTGCTTAAATGCTATCCACCTTAATATTCAGATACTGTTTACGATCTTAAGCGATAATGAGTCAACTTTAAAAGGAGTTCCCCTGACATTGAAACCTTATACATATTTTGCTCTGAAATAAGCAACCTCAAATTGGGGCAGTGTGTTTTTCTTAATTTGCTTCCATAAAACGTCAGTACGTGTATTGAAAGTCGCGTGAGTACCGAAAAAGTTCCATTAATTATGGCGCCCGATAATGTCAAAATCATTGAGTACTCCATTTGGAATATCCCGAGAGCTTAGCACTGTATTTATGAGTTCGCTGAGGTTTTGGTTTTTCAAGTGGGAAGCGCGTGAGCAATATTGATTTATTTATTTGTCAGTGATGATTACTGGAACAGATTTACGAAGGCCCGCCGATTAAGAAGACCTCTTGACGTATACATTTCTGGATAGTACATATATCATTTATGACTACTCGTACCACCTCATACGATAGTTTCATTGTACAATTCATTCATTTTATTGCTATCACAAAAAAACTAAATAAAGAATATAAATTCAAGAAAAGAAATATTAACTAGGGATTGTTCCTAATCGGCGCCATAATACTGGGCCTGATAGGCAAAGCTGGTTGTCTGCTTGGCCTCAATCAAAATGGATATGAAACGTTGTCCAATGCCGCCGGCGACGACATAAGCATTGCCCTCATTATTATCCTGGGTGCAAACGATCTCCACGAAGGTAACAATGGATCCTGTACCGGACAGAGGATACGTCACTTGCATGCTGACATCGTTTTTAGTCGCATAGTTATAGACATCGGCATCCTGGGCAACCAATCGATCACCTGAAAATAGGCCAACAAATAAGTATTTAACATATAAACGTGGCATAGTTTTAGGTGCAAATACTTAATCGTTAATTATCGATAACGATTCTCTTACCTGAGAGACGTGCTCCGAGTGTATAACGCACAGATTGACCTGCGGCACGAGCGATTGCTGGTTGCTTCTGAAGAGGTTGCAAGTTGAGTCCAGGATGCTTTGCCGCAAAATCACGAACATTCTCAACAAAGAGAATATCGCGATGTATATAATTCTCCCGGGCAACGCCGGCCAAACTGCTGCCAAAGATGGCAACCAATAACAACAAACTCAATTTGCACATTTTGATTTAAAATTTGAATTTTTTTTACGTTCCGATAATAATTTGAAAGACGTACCACTTGCGACGAGTTGAAAGCGCTGAATGAGCCCAACAGGTGCCAACTGTTTATTATTTATAGTATTGTCGACTAATTGGAAACCCTTTGATTTGATTTTCGCTTTTGTTTTGCACTTCACCTCACCCCCGTATACGGTTCATAATGATTCCACCTCCGTTCTTATCTCCTGTATTGACAATTTCCACTGACAACATTTAATCCAACAACAATAACGATATCTATTGTGAGTCAACGATCTCTGAATGCTCTACCAAAATATTCATTAAACAAAGCATAGGACAATTCATGTCTATATTTATCCTTATCAATATACTACATATACAGGGACTCAAACCGAAACGAATAAAGGTTTCAGTTACGATTACGGTTATTGTTATTGTCGGGTTTTTTGGTTTTTGGTAAAAGGCTTCGTAAAATTTTGTTATATCGGTTTTTTAATTGTTAACCGTTTCTCCTAGGTTTCGGTTTCGAAATACCGGTATGATTTCGGTTTCCAAAAAAAAGCCTTAAAGTTCAATAAATATTTAAATAAAATAATTTGTGCGTTTAGCTGGCTCGAGGTCCAAATAAAATAATTGTTTATTAATTTATTATTCAATGTCGTCTTCAGGGCGAAACTGCAATAGATACATTTAAACTAAAATATTTAATGTAAATTATATTAACTGGTCACTTAGAAAAAGTATACGAAATACGCATACGGATGGCACTCATGTTAAATTACAATAAAGTGCATATTTGAAATCTATTGAAAATTCACTAAATTTTAGTCGCTAGAAAAAACCGAAAAAAAACTGGTATTCATGAATCGGTTTCTAAATGGTTATTACGGTTTAAAGAATTTTGATTTATCGGTTTCGGAATAATATAAAAGTTTTCTTTCGGTTACGGTTTCAGTTACGGTTACAAATTTCAATCGGTTAATGTCGGTTAACGGTTACGGTTTAAAGTTTGCATTAAATGTGGTTCATGTTAATATATTAATCTGTCATTTATTAAATTTTGTATTCTCCTTAAAATTTGTATAACTTTATCATTTTATAGAGTCTTTGATATATTTCCGTCTTCTTTCAAAAAGTATCCTTAGAAATATCCTTTTCATACAAAACGAAATTTTCAAATTTAGTTTCTTTGGCATTGAAAAAGCAATAATTTCCAAAATTTTTTATAATGTTTTATTGTAAAGGTCGTAAGTGCAGTGAAGTAATAAGTTAAGCCTTTTAGAACATACAAAATTAAATTAGTAATCACCGAACAATTCTAGAATTTGCTATGTCTTCTTTAAATGTGTGAAAACCTCTTTGGGAGGGTTTTTCATTACATCTAGTAACCTGCTAGTACCAACTTCATGACCATCTTACATGACCCCTCTAACAGCCACAACTAGGCTGATAACGCTGATAGAAAGCCCAGCCCATATGACTCAATTAAATTGAACAATTGGTTGATATTGGGTACCTAGCGGGTCGATCTAATCAGAGGGAAACAAAAACATGTATGTTATATTATGGTATAGTATGGTATGGTATGGTATAGTATGGTATAGTATGGTATGTTCTGGTCGCAAACTTCTATTTAGCCAGGCTGGGATTGATAAACAACAGCATAAACAGCACCTGGCAATTTGGCAGACAATTGAACGGTAGCTTTCTACCAATTTAGTGATAGGTATATGTATGTACATATATTGAGTCTGTGTCATATCTACATATTCCCAATTCTATTTTAAGACATTTCGCAGAACTTTATCGAAATTACCGCTTGAGGATTTCCCTGGAACTGGACACCTTTCAAGGGGCATCATCGCAATCACAAATTGGGTAATCAAGATTAGACAATGGTGAATGATAACAACTGTTATTGTTATTCAATTCATTAATTGTGAGTCAATTATTGCAGTGAATTAACTGCACATCTGGCATTGAAGACGATGGTGCAAGCGACATGTCGACTCAGCTTAGACCTTAGTAAATCTCTACGTCTTTGCATATCTAACCAGAAATAGAGATAACACTCGAGTACGCAAGACAGTGTAATACCCAGTGCCACTCTCTAAACACGGTGGGCAGAAATATTCCTGCTCAGTATTGATATAAATATCAGCAAAATCTGGATATAAAGTTATATTCTTGGATGCTCTAAGATGAGAAATCCCTTGAGAATGAAAACTTAGCAGTTCCTTTTTGACAACTGTACAAAATTATCCGATTCCTTAAGACCTCATCATACTTACATATATTGATTTTTTATACCCTGTAGGGGTATATTAAGTTTGTTCAAAAAATATACATATATATGTATATGTAACAGGCAAAAGGAGGCGTGGCAGACCCCATAGAGTATATATGTTCTTAATCAGCATCAGAAGTCAAGTCGAAATAGCCATGTCCGTCTATCTGTCCCTATGAACAAACAGATTTCAGAGATGGTAAGACCTAGGAACTTCAAATTTGGTACAAAGCCTTCTTACTTTATTTCATATTTTGGATGCAACGCTCCTTGCGCCCACAAATCGGAAAAAGCGATATAACTAAAGCAATATTAGAGCTACAGGTGTGAGATGATTGGGAGAATCCGGGCCGATCGTCAATTCAAAAGTTTGGATGAGCCACCTTCTCACACAAATCGCAAAAAACCATAATTTTGAGTTTTAGTATGAATCATACTTGGGTGATATTACACTACCGTGTAATTTTGATCGCAATTGGGGCGCTATTATTTTTAGAGTGCGTATATATATTTATGTATAATATGTATAAGCAAGTTAACTACTTATATAGTTGATGCTTATGTTTTGTGCGTGCGTGTGTATGTGTCTAAAACTAAAACTAAGCAACCAGTGATTTAAATGTCAAATTTTGGTTGAAAGACTTAAAATTTTATATTTTATAAATTCAGTCACTTCAGACGTTGCCTGTGTTGACTTGTAAAACGTGTAAAAAATTCTATCAATTTTTCGTTGGTTTTTCTCAGATCCAAAAGTCAAATTTTGTTGAAAGCTCTACTTTTTCCACTATTTTAACCAAGCAAGTAGTTATAATCCCATTTATAGACGAATATATTTCTTAAACGATTTTATTTCAGGTATGGGATCGATCGTAGCGGGCTTAATAGCCACAGTTATTCATCTCTTCATGGGCGTTAGCATATTTGTACAAGAATTGGATCCTGAATCACCTGGATCAATCTTTCCAACATACACTGTCTATGCAGCTCTATTGTGTGTGTTTATTTATTACTGTCCAAGACTTCCTCTATTCTTTGGCATCAATTTTATTGCCGAAACTTTGATGGCCATATTATTTATGGACGTAGGCGTGTTTATAGCTTGGAGATCTCTGGAATTTTACATTTATCGTACTGTCCAGACCTTTTTGTTGGACCTGCACTTGATGACAATGGATACGTTCCAAAGCTATGAGACGGAGATAATTAGTGCAATTACCTTTCCTTTGTCTCTCTCATTTTTGGCAATGGTATTCTATAAGGCGATTCTTTCAAATGTCTAAATGACATACATACATATGTACGTAGAAACCGAAGATTGCTTGGAGAATTTTTAATGTACATACATTAAAAACTGTACATTATTAAACTGTATTAAATTATTAAACTCTGAGATCTGAATATTCAAATAGAGATACATATATTTACTCTGTTGATGATATTGAGCAAAAATATATATACATTATGGGGTCTGCCACGCCTTCTACTATTCCATATAGCTTGTGCGTGTTTGTGTATGTGATATAATGTGCTTACATACATATATATAAATGTATGTGTATACGTGATCAAGTTAACTCTGTTTGCATGCATATGTAATTTAACAGCGTCCTTTACTTTCACAGGGTATTTTACTGTCGAGCACTCCCGACTGAATTTAATATTTTGCTTTTTAGATAAATCATTTCAGTTAAAGAAAAATTGGTTTGATCAATATTTTCAATGTCTAACTGGAAAATATTTTGATGTAAATTGCTAAGAAATAAATTAGAAAGTATAAAATATTTTAAAGTAAAAGTTAAACTGCTCGGTGAAATAATGGCAAACGAATTTTGAAAATTTGAGTTTTGAACGGCTAAATGTATAAATATTTACATGAGCCTCTACACAAATAGATGGCTCATAAACATACAAGAAAAGTCACTTCTTGTAAAATTTGTTTTTTAAAAACATTTTCATAATTTACATAGAAATTCTTTAATTTCTATAAGTAACGTGATTTTTTTCTATTCTTTATGTTTTTGATCAAATTTATTGAAAGATTGCCGAGTTTTTTTGTTTTAACGAGTAATATGCTAATTAAAACTGAAGGAAAGCACTAAAATCTTTATGAATAACAATGTGGTTTAATTAATAAAGGATTAAAAATATACTGCATTATACCTAGATAACTTTTCAATCAAATCATAGGGATATGCAAGTCACATCGTGTAATATATAGTGTTTTACTAATGCTAATTTTAAAAAGAAGAAATGGTTTTAAAATTTCATAATCTAGAAAATGAATTTGTTTTGCGTTATTACAAGTCCATGTCGAAATTTACTTTTATTTTTTTAATATAACATCGTCGCTTATTCTTGAGTAAATCTTGAAATCACAAGCTTTGATTGTTTTCATCTCTTTTAATAAATATAGTCCGATTAAATAGCGACTCAGATATTAAAAAGAAAATTCTTTTTAGATGTCGTACTTTTTAGAACATCGCTGTTGAAATTCCCATGTTTTTCAAAATAGTTTATATATGAATACAAATTGCAGAAGTATTAAGTGTTTAGAAAACTTGTTTATTTCTAATCATTATTCAGACTTATAACTCTAGAGTTACACTTGAATGTAAATATTTTAATATATATATATATATTTTTTATATACGCTATATATCTTGTATATAGTATATGTAAGTGAATGTATTTGTAAAAAGTTAATACAATTATGCCACACAGCGAGTTTGTGTGCTGTTGTGTTTTGGAGATAATCAATCGATAAACGATTACAATATACATACATTATCTAAAACAAAGATTTATAAGGTCCGTTTTTACATCCTGCCGATAACCTTACAGGGCCGATTAAAAGAGAATAAAATATCAAGTTTATATAGAATATAAGGTTGTCGTCAAATGTAAAAACTACCCTAAACCTATTAAAACTGGCAAATAGTTTATAAAGTGGAGCTTTATAGTCTGTGGAATGTGACAGAACTTAAAGAATAAACAAAGGCATTAAATAATTATTAAATGTATCCATAAGGTTCAGAATTATTAATAGGATTATGTATAGCATAATAATTACAAAATAGTGTACTGATATTCATATGGAAAATAGTCCTGGCAAGGCTAAAGCAAAAGGCATACATATTCTGTTCTTGAACTGGCGCTATATATTTCGTACATATTGTATATATTAACATATATTGCACACACGATTTGCTGTTTCGCTTTGGCCCGCAACGGCACCGCTCGCACTCATTCTACACTCGATAGCGCCATCTCTTACGCCCTCGTGCGTCGCTTTCACTCTTTTGTTGTGTACAACAATAATGTACACATACAGTTTACTGTTCTAGGGCTTTTGGATATCGGTTTAGCTTATTATATCTGGGCCTCTATATACATCATTACACTTATTTCGAGACAATTACAAAATATTTAAATAAAAATGAATAAGAATTCCATTTCTTATGAAAAATATGTAATAGCTTAGCTTTTATAATTATCAATTCGATTTCTTATTTTTTAAGAGAATTTCAATTATCACCACAATTTTGTAACTTAATCAAATGATTTTGTGAATTTTGATTGAATATCTGTTGTAATATCAAATGAAATCACATTTATTGATTACGATAACTAAACCGATTCCTAGGCCCAATTATGTTTTGGTTTCTAACTCTCGTTTCGTGCATTACAAAATATATGTATTTATGTATGTTTGAATGTAAGTATGTATGTATATGTATATGTACGTTAAAAAACCAACAACAATTCCATTTGTTTTCATATTTACTAAATTCCTTTTGTCTAAAAACGGCGCCCCCAACCCATACCCCCGTGTCCCCCAATTAGCCGTCCCGGTGCACGTTCCCAATTGAAACCCTGGTTAGATATTGCTTTAACGCCTGGTTGTATTATTTGCTCTACCAATGCGGACGTATCTCCTTAAAGAGCCACTTCTGATAGCCATCGTTGACATCGCATTGTCCCAGCGAAAGTTGCTGCGTCGATGGATGCAGTGCCATGCACTTTTTGTGCACACGATGCAACAGATGCTTGGTGTGTTCATTATAACTCCATGGTCCATCGACGGTGCCCAGACGGCAGACGGCCAGCTTGATGCCCTGAAGATCCGCCTCAACGCAACGTTCGCCGACACCCAACTGTCCGACGGCGTTCAGACGCACCAACTGATTGTTGCCACCGCCATGACAATAGGAGAGACCCATAATCGCAGGCGGTTGATGACCCATCGAGTCCAGGCAGCCATCAGAGGCCACCGAACGCAGCTCACCCCAATGTAGATTGGCCGGCAGAGCTGGAAACTTGTCAACCACATCGTAGGCAATGTTGTCCATAAACCATTGGAAGGATTTGCAATTGAGTCGCTTTTTCAGCGCCAGCTGTTCAGTTATATCGCCCATGTCCAAGTAACGAGCCAGCGGTTCACGTGTATAGAAGAATTCCTTGTGTGTATCATCGAACCAGGTCTCAATCACACGCTTGTAGTTGATGGTAATCAGCGGACCCTTCTTCTTGCTCGCCAGTTTGCCAAAGTTGTAGGGCATAAAGCCACGATAGACATGGCCAACACGGGAACATGGTACCCACTCAATGCTGCCACCACACTGCCAAATCTTGAAGCTCAACTCAAAGTTCTCACCACCCCAGACAAGTAGGCCAGGATCATAGGCGCCCAGCTCCAGGAAGTACTCACGATTAATTGCAAACAGACCTCCAGCATGCGTGGGACTGCGATAAGGTTCCGAGTTGTGAGCACGACGACGTTGCTCCCGACGTGGCACCTCGTTCTCCTTGTACAACATGCCCCACTCAAATATGCCACGGAAATGATTGTCGCTGCCATAAACTGGACGATACTCAAACGACTTGTGATCAATGCCATCAATAATGGGCACTGTCATTACTGTGCGATCCCTATAAATGGGTGCCAACAGCGGTGGTAGCCAATTCAGATTCACCTCACAATGGGCATCCAGAAAGACAATCACCTCACCTGTTAGAAACAAAAGAGTATATTAGTAGATAGATCAGACTAACAAAAGATATTTATCAATTTATAGTATCCTCAACTTCTAAAACTGTTTTGTAATTGAATTTACCTTGATATTCAACTTAATTTGAAACCAGTTTCAAAATGTTAAATAAATATGACTATATTCAAATTTCATTTCTACATTTTTTTACAATTAATCAGTTACGCTCCATAACATAAAATATTATATTTTTGACTCAAAAACACTTGTGAAAATTACAGATTAAGATTTGAATACAGATTAATGTTATTGAAGCTGTCTATGGAAACTCAAAATACGTATTCTTTGGAGTTGACGATCAAGTATTTGAACTTGCGATTCAATTTATATTTCAATCATTTGAAATATCTCTAACATTTCAAGTATATTAAAAAAGAATTTTCAGAATATCAAATTGAAAACAGTTTCAGAATTTGATAAACATTGATATTGAAATAATAGCAATTCGATACAAGGTATTTACTTCTGCTAATTGTAAGTCTGATTACATTTAATCTCAAACCAAATTTGAAGTGTTTTCAAAATACATATATTAGACCATTTTACTTAAGCTTCTATACTCAAAAACTATTTGAAAACAATGAGTCATTGGCTTTTTACTTGGTTTTAATTAATAATTAATGGTTTATTGTTTATAATCAGTACATGGTAACTTCTTATTAAATCAGCCGACTGCATAATATTTTAAAAGTAAGTCAAAAGTCTATATGCGTCATTCGTTAAAAGCAATCAGTATCAGGTATCACACTGATTGCACGAAACATATGTTATTTTGTGTTTCCGATATCAAAATTTAATGTTTTCAATTGTTGAAAATGGTATTGTCAGGTATCTTGATTGGTGATCAAAAGTTCTACATATATTTAAAAATTCCGAATAATTCTTTTCATTTTGTTTACAAATTCTAGACTGGCGTCCACTTGAAATGTCTTTGATTGATAATTAATACTAATGTAGATAATAAATCGATTATCATCATTTTCAGAAATTTGATGAAGCACTTGGCTCTAATCGATAGTAATAATAATTATAATTACTATTATTATGATAATTATTATTATTAAATATCTTTTAAGAGTGTCTACTGTAATTCACTCACCTGTAGCCTCCATGGCACCACGAGATCGGGTACGAATGAGACCCTCACGCTCCTTATTGCGTATAATCTTAACGAGTCCATTAAACTGAACTACATAATCGTCCAGTTTGGTGCGCAGATTCTCCTTGTCGGAGTAATCATCGACAAGAATGATCTCATGCAACATATGCTTGGGTGATCGATCAATAACCGAATGCACGGTACGCATTAACACCGAGAAGCCTTCGTTGTGGAACACAATGATGACACTGGTTGTTGGCAAATCATAGGGATAATCCCAATGTTTGCACTCCTCGAGTCGTGTATCGCGCACCGAACGATGCATCGATATCTCATCGGAACAGGCAATATTCATGCCATATTCCATTTCAGAGGCATCTGCCACATTTTTCTTTTCCGGCGACAGCGTGTGCGCATCTCCGTTCTCGCCTGGACCCTTACGTGGCTTCAGATCCTTTGGTTCAAAGTTGCCAAGACCTGCAATAAGAAAGCAAAATAAATATAAATAAAGAGAAACAATTGTACAAAAAGTAACACAATTGTAACGTGGTATAAATTACATTTTTATAAGAAACATTAGATCGCAATTGAACAACTGGCTGTAAAACAAACAAACGGCTATAAAGGAAGTTGTAGTGGCTGTAATTTGGAAACTTTGTCGTACTTGTAGTGAATAACTTCTTAACAGTTTTATTAAAAAAGGTTTTGTGTAGTCGGGATCACATCTCAAAATGCCGCAAGTATTCGCAAGACTTTATTGCTGATCTGATCTAATCTACGAATTCCGAAACATCGCCGAAACATTCCCTCAATAGCTCAATTTAAATTACATACAGAATTGAGTAGTGGCAGCTTCTTTAATGATATCAGTAGCTTGTTCGGCTACAGGGAACTTACTAACCTTATGCCCGCGTTTAAAAGCGAATAAAGGTTTATATCATGTTAATTCGGTAAATCGAAAGAGTTTTTTTTGCAAAAAGTCCCACAGTTAAATTTAGAAAAAACTCTGACTAAGTACACAACCTTTCCAAATGTTAACTGTGCCTGTTTGATAATGCGGAATCTGTTGCTTACCAGGCTGCAGGCAATTCGGTTACCCGATACCGAATTACCTGTTCTCCGGCGTACAAAAGCGAATAAAGATATCATGTTGGCCCAGTAAATCTATCTAGTTATCTTTGCAAAAATAAGTCCCATTGTGTAATTTATACGTTTTCGGAGAGTTTAGAAGTAACTTTGACTAAGCTGCTGAATATTATCCATATGTTTACAGTGTAATGGAACAGCAAACGACCTTCAACTCTGGCTTTTTATACACAGATGCAACAAATACACATTGTTAAGACGAGAAACTTTACGAGACTTGAAACAAACTTGTATAATAATGATATGCACATTATACGGGTTTTCCACGAGCACACATTTGGCACATTCGACTATATTTAAGCCAAATGTTGACATTCATACAGTATTTTTCTGTTAAGTCGCTGTTAACCCATAAGTGCTTCACATTTGGTCGTGGAAAGCCAAAATTTAGACTAAATCAAATGTGGCCGAATGTGCGGAATGTTTGTGTCCGTGGTGAAACCGTATTAGTATGTTTGTAGATTTCAGGTGTATTTACATACCCTCCACTAGCTTGGGCTGTTCACGTGGCCTATTCTCAAGACGTTGATGACTGAACTTGGGTCCACCGAAGCGCATGTGATACGCCTCCTGGACTCGTTTGTGGTGATCACTCCAGTTGGCCAGCAGATAGATAAGCGGCAAGATAACCAAGAGGCAGAGAACCAGGCGGCAAATGCGACCGCTGCGTATATTGCTAACACGCATCTTTTGCAAATAAATTCTGTTTTCGATTCCAAGTTCAATATAATTGTTGACGTGTCTACGTCGACGTCAACGTCAACGTCTCCAAGCGGCGTCGCCAGCAGACAGCCAGCAACAACAAAGGTAACAACAATTAGTCAAGCAGCGGCAGCAGCAGCAATAGCGGTAATTAAAGAAATTTTTTTTCGGTTGATGTTGATGTCAATGCACGAATCGCTGTCTATGTGTTTGTGATTTGTATGAGAATCTGAAAGTAAGTGACTATTAGTATGGGTGCGTGTGTGTGTTTGTATAGGTGTGTAAGAAGTAGAACCAGGTGCGAAAGCAACGATCAAAAGGCAATCGTCGATAATGATAAATGAGCGTAGCGGCTAAACACACCTCTATCAATGTTAATGTGTGCAAAGTTATTAGAGTTCAATGCGAAATTATCTGTTGTTTGCGGCTTACACTAACACATAACGCGATGCAACACGCGCGCCGTTTGCAATTGCAATGCAGATATTAATTGCGGTGTAAACGTAAACAAAAAAAACCACACACACACACACACAGTATGCAGAACTGCCACGCGTTTGACGTTTTCTAGCACATCAGGTGGCTACCTTTGCACTCTAACGCCAACTGTCGGCCGCTATGCGCAGCAAATGACGGCTGGAATCGATAAGCAAAATATACTTAATATGCCCAAAAAAAAACGACACTAATTTTGCTCTACGTAGGGACTTGGTATTTTTTCTCTCTTACGTTCTACGTTACGTTTCGCCACACTATTTTGCCTTGCGTTACGTATGCATTTCTGTGTGCGCTCGCGTAATAAGCAACTCAGATTTGCTAACGCCTATTTGAATAGAGGGCGCAATTAAAATTTACAAAGAGATTGCGGCATTCGAGCAGTATTAATATTTATTCACAATATTGTATACATTACAACAGTTTACAGTTAACAAATTATGTACATATGTACAGATCCAGCTCAATAAAATATTTACATTTACTAACAATACATACAATATAAACATAGTTTAATAAATAATAAATGGCAATCGCCAATCGAGCATATGCGGCTCATTCGAAGCCAATACGGCGACCAGCGCATAGTGGAATTTAATGCTGCATTTTATTGGCCATATGCATTGTGTGAACGCTGCCAACACGACGACGATCATAGCATGGTTCAGGTTCATTTAGAGCACCAATTGCGGTAACTGCAGCAAATCCTCCATCTCCAGGATTATCAGCCATCTTATGGCCCGCTTTCTTGAGATAGTCGATCACCTCGTTGCTAACTTCAGACTCGTAATCAACCCGCATGGGTATCAGTTGATGATGCAGCCGACCATCATTAACAGAATCTCCTATGCTCTTGTTACGTATGAGATACTTCATTATAACCTACAAAGCAAATAAGAGTTATCGATCATTATTTTGTTATGCAAATCGAAGTTGGCTGCTGTACATCTATAATAATTACGGTTATACTGATATGTACATACCGCTGCTGTGCTCGTTGTGATTTTGGTGCCGCCAGCAGCACCAACTAATAAGCGTACATCGCCATTGGCATCAAGTACTATGGCAGGATTCATGGAGGACATGGGACGTTTGTGTGGATAAATGTAGTTTGCGGGCGATGACGGTACCCCAAAGCTGTTGATAACACCCGGTGTGGAAAAATCATCCATTTCATCGTTCAAAATAATGCCCGTTTGTGGAGACGCTACCTTGGCACCAAAACTGTGAGGCAGATGACAGGAATTAATATTGACTTTACAGATTACGAGATGTCGTGACTTACTAGGTGTTGACGGTACTCGTTATGGATATGGCATCACCATTGGATGCCAGCACACTCATATGGGCGGTACCGTGATCCGGTTCAACAGTGAAATTTGCACCATAATGCAAATAATCCTGCGATGTAGAATCATCCTTTATTAATTGACGTACACTATCCACCAGCTCATTGCCAAGTATTCTTTCCAGCTGCTTCTTAATGGTCGCACCCAAAACCGGATCGTTCTCATAGTCACCCAAATTGCTGCGCTGACCATAAGCATGTTTAAATGTTTCCACAACTCGCTGCCAATAAATGCCTTCACTTTCCGTATAAAGATCATTCATCACATTCAATATGAAAGCGAGGATCGGACCGCTTGATGGTAATGGAGTTGTATATAGCGTAAAACCTCCCGTCACCTTTGCCGATATATGACCATCGCTCTCCCAGCGTACTCTGTAATAAAAAAAATATGAAATGTTAGTAAAACGTTATCAAAGAGCAGTATAACAGGATTCCAATCCAATACAAATAGCCTACTTCTATATAAACCAGTTATATAACACGCACGATATGATTATAATTGGTTCAAATGTGGTATCTAATCTGTATATATCTGGAAAAGCTAAACGGTCACAAAGTTGATAAAAAAAAGGAGATTGTGCTCTTTCAAAAAGCCGTGCTTTAAGCTTTAGTTTAGATTGAGTTGCTCATAATGGAGATTATGCTTTTTTTAAAAGCCGTACTTTAAGCTTTAGATCGATTGATATCTTAGGTGAAATTGATTGAAATTAATTCCAGCTTTATGCTTAAGTTGATATTATCTCTTCAACTGGCATGAGTTGTGCTATTTTCAATCATAAAATCTTTCAGTTTTAATAAAACTTTCTACAATTAACATCTTAGTTGTAGTTGTACTTACTTAAAATTCTTAAGATCATCCAGGGTTATGATGCCTCCCAAACGTTTAAGGTCCTCGACAAACTTGACACCGGTAGTACCACCGTAGAACTCTCCGGCCCCATTGTTGGCAATACGCTCAAGTGTTTCGGCGAAAGTAGTGCGCTTCATATAGTCATGCTCCACATAAGGATTGCCTTGATCATTGAGAAACATTTGGGAAAGACCTGGATCCTTCTGGATTTGTGTTAACTTGGATTTAATGGCAGCTGCCAAATAACGTGAGACCACATGACCCTCACGTGCCAATTTAATGGATGGCTCGAAGAGACGCTTCCATGGCAGACGACCGTATTTCTGATGCATTTCCCAATAGCCAAGGATCTCACCGGGCACACCACCAGCCTTGGCACCCGTTACCTCCTTTTGGCCAACAAACATATCCTTGTGGGCAGCTGCTGGAGCAGATTCACGTGCAATCACTGTTTCCACCTTGCCAGTTCGACGTGTATAAATGGTTGCCACAAATCCGCCACCGATGCCCATCGAATGGGGCAACATGATGCCCTCACAGAGGAGTGTGGCAATTGCAGCATCCACAGCAGATCCACCATCCTGCAACATGGTACCGCCAACTTCGGCACATCCAATGCCATTAGATACAACGGCTCCAGTTATATATCGCGGATCCCGCGATCTTAGTCCAAAGACGAGGCCCAGCGTCAAGCCAGTGACTATTAGAGCGGCAATCACCAGCCATATAACAATCTTCTTATTTATCATAAGCCTGAAAATGCATAAATGCAACTCACATTAATTATAAAGTGCCAACAAATCAGAAGCCAATTTCAACTTCAAGTGCCTTTCCAAGTACTTCGATTGCCAATTTATTAAGTGGCCAATGGATTCGATAATCGTTTTTGATTAAGCGATTTCTGTTGTAGGTTTCCGATTTTGAAATCGAAGCTGATTCTATTTTCTTTTCGTTTTGGCTTAATTTTGTTTTTGTTTTGATTAATGTTAATAGTACTGCAATTTATTTTGTTACTGTGTATAGTGTACACAGCCGTTAGACTGACAAAACACTCACAGCCAATACCCTTATTCGAAAAGTGAATGCCCCGAACCCGAAGCAACTGACAACTGCTTCGAAATGTTGTCGATACAAAACAGAATATTCATATGTAAAAAGTTGTTTTTATTTTGCCATTTTTTATAAGGCCTGTTTTGATTTTCATTTTAGCTGCCGAAATTCAAGTCTGACCTAGTCCACATTTTCGAATTTGTGTTTCGTTTCAGCTTGTTCTTGTTTCATTGAGTATATTTTAGCGTATCATTCCACTATTCCCCGAAATCAAACGAAAATTTTATGTTTCATTCCATTAATTACATTGAGCGAGACGAACAGTTTTATAAAACTGCAAACCGTTTTATATGCCGTAAAAAATTACAGAAAAATCCACATTTCTAAAACTTTGTTATAGTAAGATCACACTATCATATAGCTGCCAAAGGAACGATCGGTTAAAAATCAACGTTAAGTATGAAAAACATTTTTGTTTCTCAAGATATCTCACCAAATTGGAATACAACTGGATGACTTTATCATTATCTTTTCATTAATTTGAAACTATAGCATAGTATCCAGTAGACCGGAATTTATTGCTAGCAAAAAGTACCACATTTTTCGAGACTGGCTAGCGGAATGTCAGTGTGACACCATAATACCCAAAAACCCAAAGATCACAGAATATCTCATAGTGAATTTCCACTAGTTGGGATTTTTCGGTTGCGTGAGAGCTCACGCAAAAATCCAAAGAGTATTTCTATTGCGTTATCCGCATCCGTAGTCAGCTGATTGCTTGGGTACTTTTGCTGCCAGTAGCAACATGAATATAGTCCAGTGATGTATGAACAAAGTCTGAAGGCAGAATGCAAATCTTTCTTTATTTTGAAATTGGCAATTAAATTGCACATAAAAAAGAACACCCTAAAACTCCTTAATATTATATATGCTAAAACAACTTCAAAAGGTACAGAATCACTGCAGAAGTCCATTTCAGTAAAAGCCGAGTCGATATAGCGATGTCCGTCTGTCCGTCCGTCCGTCTGTCCGTCTGGGGTCACGGAATAGATTCCGGTCAACTTATTGAAGGGACCAATTTATGCCCTAGTTAAAACAAATTCGTTACATTAGTCAACTATATTAACAAAATACAAAATATTCCTAACAGTTGAAAAATGTATGCTTTTTTTGCCTATTTCTACACATAAACTATATTTGTTTATTTAAAGCTATTGTAAAATTCAATTTATATTGTTAATAGGGAATATTGTTTATAAAAATTCATACCTTCTTTCAATCTAGAGAAAGAAAACAATTTATGGTTATAATTATTATTAACTTAATATAATATCCTCTAAAACTACAGTAATACTGGAATTAGCCAAAATACCCCGTTAGATTAAGTTCCTTTTATACCCTTGCAGAGGGCATTATAATTTTGTCAGTAAATTTGTAGCGCTATGAAAACACCCGACAGACCCCATCAAGTAAATATATATCCTTAATCAGGACAAAGAGCTGAGTCCATATAGCCATGTCCGTCTGTCTTACCAAATTTGGATCAAATCGGACTACTATATCATAAGCCAGTCATATGTCGAAATTTAAATGCAGTTGTCTGCAAGAGTATACAATATTTGGCGCGCCAAAGATAGCTTGAGCAATACTTAAACTTTTTTTTTGCAAATACAGATCATGACTAGCTTTACATTGGGGTTTTTTCTCTCCCGGGGTTTGTAGTTGGGTTTATTTGTTGCTGCTTGGCGAGGGTGTGAGGGAAGAGAATTGAAAACAACTTACAAAAATAGTCAAGCCAGGTGTTTTTTTTATTATTGACTTTTGCTTTATTCTGGCATCTATGATTATTGAGATGAATTGACGTTCATTCTTAGCTAAAACAATAGATTATAGTATAATCATTATAGTATACGCAATACACAATAGTAACAACAGAACTTAATTAATAGTATAACCAGCAAAGTTTCAATTCATAGAGATGATATATAGAAGAGCTGTTAATTGAAAAGTCATTTTTTAGATAATAATTCAATGACAATGACAATTCCAAGTTAAAATTAGAGATTTTTGTGAAGTACCATGACATTTGAAATATAATCAACGCTGTCTGGCAAATTTGAGGTGGTCTTTGTCTTGCTTATCAGTCAGTTGTACCTTGATATTTTCATACATATAATATACATTGTATTTTTTAGATAATACCGTTCATAAAGATCTGAATTGTAGGTCGTAAAACTCGAAAGCTCCATTAACAAGCAATTTTTGTATTATTAGCGCCGATTTTATTGAAACCAGACGGGGAAGGGGCAGAATGTAGTACACGCGACTATTAGGATTAGTGATTGGAATTTAGTGTTTACTTTTAAGATATTGCTAGTCATTGTCTGACCTATTCCTGTCACAAGTTTAATCTAGTCTGCAGATTAATTTCAAGATATTTCTACAAATCATCGTCTCGCGTCATTTACGAGTGTCGTAAATGGGGTTAATCCATTATTAATTACGATAATGATTCTATTAATGAAAGCATTGAATACGATATGATACACGGAATTTTGATAGTATGTGTTTTATTACATTTCGGTAGCTTTCGGTATTCACCATTCATCAATTCCTAAAAAAAACTTAAACCTATTAATAGAGTTTATGACTTAATTTAACCAATTGTGATATTCAAGTGGTATTATATCTATACAGGTATGCGCATATATCCGATAAACCTTATCTTTATCGACTTAAAAACAAACACTTTTATTATCAGCTTGAGAGTTCGATTTCATATCACATTCAAAAATTAAAAACTATGAAATTAAAACAAGTAAAAGACGACAACATTTCAAATAACAGAAATAAGTTTAATCATTAATTTTAACTTTAAACATAATTTCTTTTCTTTCGAACAATTCACGTTTCATCAGTTGATGGACTTCTATTATTTTTACTACTATTTTTATAATTTCTTCTACTATTTTCATCATTTCTTATACTTCCTTCATTTCCAGTAATTGTTTCACTATTATAATTATAATAATGATTATAATCGAACTAGCGAAATGCGTACAACCAGAACAACCATTAGTTACTCCGACCAATTTCTTCTCTTTAAACAGGATTTCTAGTCGGAACCTTCTGCTAACTTCTAGAAACAATTGACTCAATAATCAATTTTAATACTTTAATTCTACTCGGCTCATTTTCCTATTAGCCAAATATTTTTAAAAGCCTACGATCTTTGACAAAAAGACTATACCTGCTCAACACGTTTATGGAATTCATAATTCTACTGTTAGCAGTCTATTTTAATGATAATGTCTCGTAATAAGCGTTAATTATAGTTTAAATTGTTTACTAATTTTCTTTTATCGTTTTTCGGAATTTTTATTTGTCCGTAAAGATAAGCCGAGAATTTTACTACGTCACAGTTCAACAGATTGGTAAACTCCTAACCGGTTGAAAATTGTAAGTGCAATTTACAACTGCAAATAGTCAGCAATAGTCAGTAATATATTACAGCAACTAATTGTTGCTATTTTTACAGTGAGGCCTACACCCTTGACATTTCCGTAGTATGATTGAGTATCTCTATAATATAGAGTCTTAACCAAGGCTGCAAACCTTAAAAATGTTTGGGGAGGTTCGATTCGGGGGTTCGAGCCATAAAGTAAGATTAGGGTTCGGTTCGCGGACCGGTTTCAAAAGCCCTCGAACCTTGGTTCAATGTTATTCATTTTTCTTGCTTTTATTTATTTTTATTTTATTTTTTTAATCTCTTTTTATATCAAATCATCATCCGATCATCCGATTGACTATAGTGTGTATTATATATACCAAAAATCAAGGCGCTAGTTTTAAAGATTCTCTTGTAATTCATCTATAAAATGTTGTTTTTCAATTTCTAGGGGCGGAAGTCGGCGTGGCAAAAATCTAAAACAAACTTGATCAATCAAGATGAACCCACATGCCAAATTTGGTGTCTCTAGCTCTTATAGTCTCTGAGATCTAGGAGCCCAGAAATGGGACGGACGGACATTGCTAAATCGACTCGGCTGTTGATGCTGATCAAGAATATATATACTTTATGGGGTCTGCCATGCCTCCTTCTGCCTGTAACGCACATTTGCACAAACGTAATAGACCCAATTGTACTTTTTAAAGTCTTGGGTCTGAAAAACAGCTCCATACAATTATTAAAATCTGAAATATTGAACTGAAGGAACTTACATAATTTACTGTAAAAAGTAGTTTCATCAGTCTTAATATCTGTAAATATTTTCCCAAATTTAAAACCCGTCATTTTCCGCCTTTATGCACTGATAGAAAAAAGGGTCAAAAGAATCAAAAATGTCTTTCAAAGAATTTGTTTGTTAAAAGCAACTCACCCTTAAAAGAAAATCAAGAACTGTGTTCTAATTTTAAGAACTCCATGAGGAATGGTCTTATTTTTCTAACACAACTAAAAACATTTTGGTTTTAAAAATAAGTCAACTCAATTGTTTGCCCAGAAAGTTCTTAGTTTTGTGAGAAAAGTAAGACCATTCCTCTAAGATATTCCTGATATTAAAGACTTGTTTTTCTCTCAGTGTAGTCATAGAAATGCATTCGTAATCAATTCTCACACTTTATTTACCAATAACAGTAAAACAGACTTGGGCGTATACTAAGTTATATTTTAAACCTGCACACCTGCTCCACCCATTTCCCACCCAGAAGTGTAATTTACATTTCTTGCATTTATTTGTAGTTAGCAAAGTTGTTAGATAATGGAGTTGAAACTGATCGGTTGAAGTTCGTATATTCCGTATTAAAAAATAGTTGATTCATTTGTTCATCACTCAAGATTTTCTCCAAGAAATAAATGCAAATATCTGTTAAACTCCATTAACCAAATTTCCAAAATATGTATAGCTTATTTCCAGACACACATGTAACTAAATGGGTTTTTGTGCTCTCTCTCGGGATCTGGGACAACAGAGGGTTCAAGTATCACTGAAACAGACACTGTGGGCTTTCAAGCAAATAATTATATACGGACCCACATAGCTGACAGGTTTTGAATGTGACTTCGTAATTGTTAATAATTTTTTGTTTATTTTGTTTTGCTTTTGCATTTCTAATTTATTCAATCGGTTTGTTGTTGTTTCATGATGTGCAGAGAGAATAATATTTGCTTATTGCCAAGAACGTGCAACAGGGTCAATGTCATTCTTATAGGTGTTATGTGTGCGGGGGGATTATTATTAAAACCAATAATAAGCACGTTTTATAATTATTGAATACCATTTGAAATTCAATTCGGGGGACTACAATTATTGACAATTTAATTCCAATTATCGTAATATACCCCATTATTTATCGACTGCACAAATATCGTTATGATCAAATCCATTGAGAATTCTTCAAACTTAAAGTGGTTTTTCCAGCAAAAATATTTGAGACATACTTATTTACGACAATTGCTATTATTAAAACTCAACTTATCGCATCTAGCACAGTTTATGATCATTATAAAGCGATAAATTCATCTTAACGATACATTTTATATTTGTTATCTTAATCTTATCGGGTTCCATCTATAAGCTTATATGGGTATATCCATAAATGAAAACTGTTAAGCGGCACAATAATCCACTCACCAAATATTTAAAGCATACCGTAAATTTCTTTTGTAGATACGGTCATATCTTAAGCCTTATATACGTCTTTATATATCTTAATATGGCCAATTACCCATAGCATGTTGGACTATAAAAGTGATTAATTCCAAAATTTTGACAGGTGCACAACTATAAACCAACCAAGAACCAGCGAACCAATAAAGTAATTGCAATGTATAAAAAATAAGAAGAGAAAATATACGATAACAACAAAATCAGTTAGGATACTATAACGGTTGTGGGTTCTGCCGATAACACTCGGCGAAAAGAATTGAAAAATGTAATTTGCCTTGAACCAAACTTTAGTTACATGTTAGTTATAATTGGTGTGAAATCAAGCTGAAACAATCATTTATTTAAAGAGATACCCCGTAATATCGCAAATAAAACTTATTTAAACCTAAAACTAATACGATATTGAAGATTGTACCAAAGAATCAGTGTAAATTGACTTTCTAACCAGCTTTGATTCATAGCAATATGCTAATGTGGTATGTTTAGAATCTGGTTCATGAATTTATGGGAATATACTAGAGTCGAATTTGTAGAGTCATCGAAATTAGCAAAGCCCTACACCTGACTGATATGTTATACCCCATTAGCGCTCTAAAATGCTAGGTATACAATCGCAACACGACTATGATTGGCTGTGATACTTATGTATGTGGGTACAAGGTCTATTTGCCTGTTTTTTCTTCATCTTTAACGTGTTATTGTTGCTATATATCATACAATTTGGTGATAAAGAATTTTACAATACATAAACTACATTCCTCTCATAAAGTCTTGAGTCTACCAATCACAGAATCACCTAATGCCAATATAAATATAAAAATGACCATAATAGTTATTGTTATTGGACTCATTTTAATTGAAAACAAATGCAATTAGAGTCCATAAGAAAAACACTAACCCGTGACAAATATAATCAGAAAAAATAAGAAATAATTATTGTTTTTTTTTCAAATTGCGCAGCAGCTGTTATTTTTAAGCGTACCTAACATAATATTATAGATAAAAAGACATTTTTAATATGCTCGTTTACCTCAATAGATCATTTATATGATCTTCAACATTATTTTATATTAGTACAATTTTAAAAACTTACTAGACAACAGATTATAAATATTTTATTTCAGGAATTCAAAATCTTTTCAAATAACGGATGCGGTTTGTTCGGAAACCTGTACTTCTGTAAAAGGTTTAGTAATGATTTCTTTGACAGAATTCTTTGAATTTTTAAATGGAAGAATACAAATTTATTAACCTTACTTAAATTTCAAGTCTCTTTTAAATATAATGCAAAATTACAAAATTTAGAGAACAACAAATAGCAAACAAACAAAATTATTTCTTATGCATCAGATTTCTATAAAACAAAACAATTGACTTTTGTTGCTCACTGTGCAGAAAGGCGTTTATAAGTTCATAGAATAAAAGTCAACTATTGATGCTGGCCAAAGAAACAGATCTAGAAATGGAAAAGACTTTTTAACACTTACCTCATTTTTACACCTTTTTTATTAAAGCAATTCACAAAAAATATAAAATTTCAATTGATAAAAGTGTCACGTCTGAAGCATTGAGCGGTTTTCGATGTCACAATAAAAACAATAATAAAAAATATGTGTGTCTGATTTCAAGGCATTTATGCAAAATCGATCAATAGTAACAGTTAACGTGGTCAAGGAACAGATTTTTTAAAACAATTGTTGCAATTGCAAATACATATGCAAATAAAAAGGAGATGATCGTGAGCTTTCAGCACTAGCACTTTTGATGTCCGTGGGCCACGCTGATAAACCGAGCACCTGTCGCGTTTGGCTTCGACTGATGTCGTTGGAGAGCGATCGACTCCGCATTACAACTTTGTTTCGATTCCACCGTTTTATTTCCTTTTTTATTTATTTTGCTTTTCTGTACATACATACATATATGCAATTTATTTCACTAACTGTTCTTTATCGAAAGATTCTGTCACACACATACATACACCAACAGTCAGAGAGCGAGAGAGATATCAAATAATATGAGCGGTGAAACGAAACTAACTTAACGATAAAAGCTTTACACTAACAGTGCAATCAGATGAGCAAAAAGAGAAGCTTGCGGTAAGCTCAACTCTATTTATGTGTGTATGTGCATGTGTACGTTATGCGTATGTAAGCAAATGAGCAAAATGAGAATCTAACGCTAAACTCCAAGAGCAGCACTTATTAGATTCCAGTCAGATACATATCTTTGAAATTATAGCCCATAATATGCATATTTAACAGTTTGTTAGATTTGAAAGCTTACAAACACACTCTTGCACATTTATATGTATAAGAATGATGCCAATTCAGCCATTTTCCGGATAGATTTGAGCTTTTAGGAACAACTTTAGCCGGAATAATGCCAAGCATTTATCCGTAAATCAATTTTATTTTATAATCCAAACAACAGGCGCAGAGTGCAACTTATCATTAATTGAAATGCAATTCAATAAAATAATAAAAATAAAAGAAGAAGTCTAAACTTTTAATAAAGACCAATACATTATCTGTCCTCTTTTTTTATTTCCTTTAATTATTTCCTTTTGGTTGTTTTGCCTCTTTTTCGCCACAAGTATTTGGCAGCACTGATTTACAAATCTCATCTTTCAAACTAATACACTTGTATCTCTCTGTCGTATGTATCTCAAAAAACAGAATTTCGAGATATGGGCATTTAAAGTTTTTAATTCTGTGCAATCTTGCAATAAAACACAGATATCTTTCGACTCACACATGCAAATTATACATAATATAATGTTATGATATGGTGATATAAGTATAGTTAATTCAAAATGGTGGTTTTTGAGTTATGACAGTCTTTACGTAAGTTAGCAATATGTATACGTGTGATATTATTGGTAACAGTTTCAAACGGTAATGGATATTTAATTCAATCACTAAAATTCTGATCAAATTTCTTTCACATGGTGAATGAAATAGGATAAATATTAAAAATTGATAGGCATTAAATGCTAGTAATACCTAGAGATTCCATCGTATAATATATGTACTTATAGTTTCTAAATATATAAAAATATTTACTAAAAGTTTTCACTTTTAATATAAAACCTGTATGTCCTATTTTCTGTTCTCGTTTGTAAGTTGTTTTTAACCTTTTTTCTTCCTCACTTTTGATCGGTTTGTATTTTTTTATTGCAAGTAGTTGTCAACACTGACATCAATAAAGCTCAGCTTTCAGCCCAATGAACAACTGTTTGCGTATGTGTTATAATGATAACAGTTTCAAATGGTAATTGATATTTAATTAATTCACTAAAATTTGGCTTTAATTTGGTTTCACATGCTAAAAAACGATTTGTGAGTCAGGCAAACTGTTCACTTTAACGCCAACATGTTAAAATTGCTCCAATTGCAAAGTTCATTATTTTTTTCTGTGTGTGTTTTCTGGAGTTATTTTTGTGTGTTTCTGTTTTTGTTTTTTTATTGACAGGATTTCTTAACGCCAACGTCCCATGGGTCCAGCCACCTTAACAGTATATTTGGTAGCACGTCTTTTGGCCTTCTGCTGTTGCTGTTCCTGTTCAATCATCTTAAGTGCAGCCGGACCAAGTGCCACATACGGCATATTCGGATCCGGAGTTGTATGTGAGGGCAACGTGCTCCTCGGCATCCGTTGAAAGTTTGGCAACGGTGTATTCTTCTTCTCATGGGCCAAATCCGTATAGCCAAGTTTACGTCTTTGTTGTGGCGTTATCTTGTTGCAGTGGCACAATTGATGAATGTGCAACGCACGCTCCAGATCAAAGATGCGATCACAATACTTGCACTGTTTCCCAGCAGCTGTCAATGTCGTATTGCTCTCACGGGGACATGCTCTTCCCCGAAAGCGTACTCTTCCCAAAAAGTCATCATCATGGGTGCGGCGATGTGCACCCAACAAGGACTTAATATGGAATTGGGCACCACAGCAGCTGCAACTGTATGTGGGCTTGTGCATGTGCTTAATATTCAGATGGCTACGACGATTTCCATGACCAAAGTTGAGGTGTTGATCCAACTCCTGCTCCATGGAAGGGCTCAGTTTTCCTTCTTCGTCGTCTTCCTCCTCTTCCTCCTCATTGAATATGTCACGGGGCGACAAACCATTGCGACGTGGTGACTGCAAAAAGTCTACAGAGGGTATAAGATTAACAAGAAAGAAAGGTTATCTTTGGCAAGCCGAACATTTGATACTCTTGTATTGTATTGTATTGTTATTTAATTCTTTAGAAAACCACGTTCTTCTTACTTTAGATTAATTTTCGACCGATTGTTCCAATGACTGTTCCATGAATTTGGTAAGAATATACAAAGTGTGAGATTGGTGGAGATATCTCATCAAAAAAGCTAAGTTTTTCATACTAAAGATTGATTTTCAACTGCGTAAGATGAATTTACTCAAATCTATATGGTTATACTGAATGCACAATTTTTAAGATTAAGGTATATTAAGAAATATGTTGACTGATCGTTTCCCATGATAGCTTTATAAATCTGGTAAAGATGTACACGTATGATATACTATATGATAATACTACTACAAATAAAGTTAATTTTCGACTGATTGTATCAGCGATAAGATATAGTGATAGGATGTTAATCCAATTAAATTACGATGTACCTACATATGTATTTGATAATATTGAATGCATAATCTATGTAATTGGATAAGATAATTGATGACTTTTGATTTATCTTTAGTATCTCAGCTATGTATATGCTACACTGATCCGATTTTAGCCAGATTTGGTGACAATGTGTGGTGACAATCTGAGAGATTGGTTCAGACATCCCAATGAAAAACCAAAAATGACATGTTAAAAGTTAAATCTTGACCGATTGTTCCTTTTAGTAATAATAAAAAATAATATATATATGTATATATATATATATGCCGATTGGGTCTATGGGAGCTGCTGCATCAACTATTACTCACTTGCAATGGTGGAAATCTTAGGACGTCCAGCGTGGATACCCTCGTCCTTTAGTTTCATCAGGGATGTCTTTTTGTTATGCTTATGCCTATTATTATGACCCCCGCGGCCTTCTCCCTCGCTGGATCGTTGACCGCGACGCCTCATGACCCGAGAGGAGGCTGTCACGTGATTGGACTCTGACAAATAGTTTAATTTACGCTCGATCGCCTTGTGAGCATTCTCAACAATAGCATCCGGCTTTTCAAATGCTTGCAATTTGAAGTTGCGCTCGTTCTGCGTGGTTTTGTTATGTTTCATCGTAATTTCTTGGTATTTTACTGAGCTTTGTGGCCGGCAAAGTTCATTGAATGTATGTTTTATGTGTTGTACAAATTTCTTTTAGCTTGTTCCACTTTCACAACTGTTAAGGATAAACTGAATATAATCAATGTGATCTAAAATGCAAAGCATATTAATTTTCAAATTTTAAAGTTCAAGCAACATGACAACACCAAAACGTAAGCGAAGCGGCCACTCAGACGTTTGACAGCACTGTCAACGCATAGGTGGCGCTACTACTGGTATATTTGCCATGTATAGTTTTGTGAGAAGGCAAACATAAACGTAACGAAATTGTTTTCATTAATTTTGCGAATTTTTACTAATCCTTACAACGCCTTTATCCCATTTGTTGCAACAATGAAATAATATTTGTATCGATAAATATAATGTTGTTGTAGCAATCGTTACGTTGGTCCTCTTGCGTTTACGTTGCTCTTTGTTGCGCTATCGCGTTATGCTTATTTACGTGTTGTTACTCACGGCTGGCCGCGTGCATTTTTTTGGCAGCCAACAATAAAAGTAATTGCAAACCGCGGGAAGTTAACAAAAGCTTCATATTAATACATATTTAGCCACGACGCTGTGCATATTTGCGATTAAACAAATTGTTGTGTAGTGGTACTGTTATTATTTACTGTTAGTGCTGTGGCTTTTGGAATATGAGTGATACGCGTGAACAGATTTTGGAGCAAATAAAATTACAAGGCGATCTCGTGCGTCAGCTGAAAGCATCGAAGGAGTCTAAAGAGAAGGTCAGTAAGAGACCCATACATGCATACGTTTATGTTGTATGCAATTATGCAGGGTAACTACGTATACATTTGTATGTACATAAAGAGCTCTCGCTTATTAACTCTTATTTGATATCCTGTTGCACTTTTTAAAGAGTATGTACACATGTAATATGAGTTCTGTATTTCATCAGCTTCACGTAATTCATTGTAAAAACAATCTCACTCAGAATCCATGCCATTTACCCAACGTGACACGCTTTTATTCGGTTCCCGCTCTTCTTGCTGCTGCGTTGGCAGCTTCACGTTATTGAATTTTACATTAGACCAACAACAATCTCTAATTAGATTGCAAGTACATAATAGAGAGCTTAATTCCACACAGTGCCAACAACAAAACAGAACTTTCACATTCAAGTGTTGCTCCTTTTGTTGTTATTTGCCGTAATTGTATCGGTTATTGCTCTTGCACTCTCTCATACTGTAATTCAATGTTTGGTCTCTCTCTGTCAGTCAGTCGCGGAGTCTGTTTGCCTTTCAATACATAAAATAAATCACGAAGAGCTTTTATTTCGACATACCTTTGCAACTCTAGTTGTTTTTGCCCCTTTTTTTAATGTTGGACATTATGGTCGTTGTTGTTATTATTGTGATTTTCTGTGCTCATGACCGACTGACTGGCCAAGCAAGAGGCACAAAAACCGGCTTAGCAACAACTGACGCTATTTCAGGTGTCCATGTGTTTGCATGTGCATGTGTGTGTGTGCATTTAAGTCACAGGTAATTGTTTCCATTAATGATTGTATTCAAGAGCGCTGAAATCAGCTGTTATTGCGCCTTGACAACAGTTGCAATTTGCAAGCCTATCGACTTATCGATCATTTAAAACTGGTCTAAAACAAAACATGAGTTTGATAACACAACACTAGGCAACAAAATTTAGCGTATTTTCTCCAACTTGAGTTAGAGGTAGAGTACCTGTGATTTCCGAATTCTTTTGACCATTCTGCAAGAAAGTTTTCAATACCGACAGTACATATGTAGGTATAAATTGTTGTCACTATATATCGCTATATCTTCATCGATATCAATGAGAAAATATATCTAAGGCGACTCCTAATAAATGTATTTACATAAATACAGGGAAAAATAAGAAGCTAAAAAAATTTATTTTAGAATTTGTATAGATAATTTTAAAGCAGAGAATGAAACCGGAACCGTTAACCGTAATTTACCGTTTCAAATGTTGTACCGTAACCGGAACCGAAATAAATTATTTTTCAAGAACCGAAAACCGAAACGTTCATACCAGTTTACAGTTTCGGTACATTTAAAAAAATTTTTTTTATTTTTCGTACCAACATGGTTTTGCACCATACAAAAATTTCTTGAATTATATGTAAGACTTAACATGCTAAAATGCATGCATTTGTACGTTTATGCATACACAAATATTTGTTGATAAAATTAGATTTTCTTAACATTCTACAATTTTTAAAAATTACTTTGCTGTACCGGTATGGACCGATACGAGAACCGGAACCGAAAGGACATAACCGAAATAGAACCTTTTACCGAAATACTCGTTTTGGTACGT
This sequence comes from Drosophila testacea, assembly GCA_035043265.1. Classification (NCBI taxonomy): domain Eukaryota; kingdom Metazoa; phylum Arthropoda; class Insecta; order Diptera; family Drosophilidae; genus Drosophila; species Drosophila testacea. Next base: position 446,275 of record JAWNND010000931.1, read on the forward strand.
TCCGAAACCGGAATTTCCTGTTTAAAAGTCAAAAAGTCGTTAACAATCATAATTTTCTTAATACAAAAATAGATATCTAGTGTCGTAAAAGTTAGAATCTGGCTGTTAACTGGTGTAATTAATGAATAATACATTGAAAATATTTTTAATGAAGTGTTATAATGAATATTATGTTATGAATATATTTAGAGAAAACAAAAGATATGTGAAATACGTAAAAACTATTTAAATTGTTTGCCTACAATATCTTGGGCAGATTTATAAAAGCTACGAACTAGTAAACCAATTGAACTAATTAACAGCTATAGGATAGATGAGGAACATTGGGGCAAAATATTTAATAATTTTTGTCATTTTATTTTAACAAAACGTATCAAATGTTGAGCTTGTGTGAGATGTCCTTGAATTCGCTTGTCGCGTCTTTGTTTTTCCAGTGCGTTTCCGTTTCAGTTTCGATTTCAAGTGTTCAAAAAAGTGTCAAGTGTTTGAAAACATGCTTTAATCCCAAAACGATCTACAAGTAAACAAATGAAAATAAGAATACAGTTCAAAACCGGCGGTCAATAGAACGCAATGATTAGCTTCTTCTAAGTTTAAGGCGTTGAATTTTATATTATTTTATTGTTTTTTTTTTTTACATATATATTTTAAATAATTTCGTATGCATACACTTACACGCACACACACACACGCATTGGTTTTTGTACATTTAACAATTTTACTTCTTTCGTAACTAACATTAATTACTTTCAACATCGCAAAAGTAGAAAACATTTATAAAAGTTAAAGTACAAGGAAAAAGTTAACTTTAATCGGTTTGTTTTTTATTGTTGTTGTTGTTTATTAGGTTTGAAAAGAGCAAATGCAAAAAAGTTGTTGCAAAGAGAGTAAAGAAAGAGAGAAAAAAAGTATTCAAAAACAGAAAAGTCAAATCCAAAAATGTTGCGTTCAATTGGCCGCCAGGTGCGCTGTAGTGCTGCGTTTCAGTGCCGTTGCCGTCAGCCGCCGGCGCCATCTAGCGTCAAGCGCGCGTTATCAACATCGGTTGGACAACAACAAGTCAAAGCACAACAGCAACAACAACAACAATTACAAGAACAACAACAACAACAAATGCATAAGGTTAGCATCTAAGTGCACATATATGCAAATATATTAAATTTTATCCATAAATCAATTTCTCTGTTTTTTTTTTCTGCACTTACAGATCGATGAGGAAGTTTCCCGTCTGTTGGCCTTAAAGGCCAAACTTGGTGGCGATGCGGCGCCAACGAATCAAAAGTTCACCTTGAAGACGCCAAAGGGAACACGGGATTATGCACCACAGCAGATGACATTGCGTCAAGGTGTGCTCGACAAGATTGTCCAGGTGTTTAAACGTCATGGTGGCGAAGCCATCGATACTCCAGTCTTTGAGCTTAAGGTAAGTTCCTCCTTTCTATCGATCCCCACTCCAATAAATGTTCATATTCGATTATATCAATTTGTAATTTCAGGAGGTGCTAACGGGCAAATACGGTGAGGATTCGAAGCTCATCTACGATCTGAAAGATCAGGGCGGAGAGATATTATCAATGCGATATGACTTGACCGTACCGCTGGCTCGCTATCTGGCCATGAACAAAATTTCTAGCATTAAACGTTATCACATTGCCAAGGTCTACAGGCGTGATAATCCCGCCATGACCCGTGGTCGTTATCGTGAATTCTATCAATGTGATTTCGATATTGCCGGCACCTATGATCCCATGTTGGCGGATGCCGAATGCGTTAAGATTGTGGCTGAAGTTCTTGATACGCTCGATATTGGTGACTATGTGATTAAGCTGAATCATCGCCAGCTATTGGATGGCATGTTTGAGGCATGTGGCGTGCCAGCAAAGGATTTCCGTGCTATCTGCTCGGCAGTCGATAAATTAGACAAGGTAATTAATGAATTACACTTTTTATAATCTGAATTACTTACAATTGTTTTATCAATTGCAGTCTCCGTGGCAGGATGTGCGCAAAGAGATGGTTGATGAGAAGGGTCTGGATGGTGACACTGCCGATAAAATTGGCGAATATGTGCGTCTTAGCGGTGGCAAAGAGCTTGTCGAGCAACTGCTGTCGGATCCAAAACTCAAGGCGGTGCCGAATGCTGTCAAGGGACTTGAGGGAATGCAGCTGCTACTTAATTATTGTTCTCTCTTTGGACTCGAGTCACGCATCAGCTTTGATTTGAGTTTGGCACGTGGCCTCGACTATTATACGGGTGTCATCTACGAGGGAGTACTTAAGGCTGATCCTAGCACTGTTAATTCACCCGTTAAAACTTCACCAGTTCTTGAGAATGGCAAACCGGTGACGGATCAGGGCACCGTTGGATCTGTCGCTGGCGGCGGACGTTATGATAATTTAGTTGGCATGTTTGATCCACGAGGCAAGGCTGTACCCTGTGTGGGCGTCTCCATTGGTGTGGAGCGTATTTTCTCCGTGTTGGAAGCTAAATTTGCCGCCGGCAAAGTCAAGTTGCGCACCAACGATGTTGAGGTGTATGTGGCATCTGCCCACAAGGGTCTTCACGAGCAGCGACTACGGGTGCTCAATCAGCTCTGGGATGCAGGCATTAAGGTATGGGATCTTTCATTTTCATCTCTACACTTTATCATCCTTAAATTACTTGTTCTATGCACAGGCGGAGCATTCCTACAAACTGAATCCCAAACTTTTGGTTCAATTGCAACATTGCGAGGAGCATCAAATACCTTTGGCCATCGTCTTGGGCGATGCTGAGCTGGCCCAAGGTGTGGTCAAGCTGCGTGACGTGACCACGCGGCAGGAATCCACTGTCCCTCTGGCAGAGCTGCCCAACGAGATTCGTAGCCGCCTAAAGGAATAGTTTATTATGGTCTACGGATCTGGCCACTCCTCGCAATTTCTGGATATTACAACTACACAATGATGATTTTTAATTTAATTTTTTTTTGCTTAATTTATCAATGCATCAAATGTTTTTTTTATATAATTTATCTGTGAGATTTGTATTTGTATTTGCTCTCGCCTGGAGACACCCATGTGCTACTATATTATATGAACCTACAATTAAATGTAGGAATAAGTTATAGACAACTTATACCAAAACTGGAGACTAAAAATAAACTGCAAACGCAAACGCATTCGCATTTAAACAGACACAAACTTAATTATATAAATGCAATATATTGAAAAAGAAAAGACAAAACAAATGCTTTTTTAAGATTATGTATTTTGCATTTTTACTGGTTAAGGGTTTTAAACAAAATAGAGAAAAAACACGAAATCCTGGGTTGTAAAAAGGATTTTAAACGAATGAACCTAAAGGATTATATTTAGAGGGACCCAAGAGGTCCTGTTAAAGAAGTATCCAAAGAGGTATATAAAGGAGGGTTTGAGGGGTTTATAGGAGAAAGTCTTAAGTGTTCTTTGAAAAAAATCCAAAAGGATATATAAATAAGTAATAAAAAAGTCGTGCAAAGAAGGATCTATAAAGCTCTATAACAAATAATCCAAACTATTTTTTTTATTGATTTAGAGGCTTAATATTTGAAAGGTTGAATCAAGAGGAAGACAGGGAAGCAATTAAAATGTTCTAAAATAAAGAATGCAAGAGATTGTAAAGAAAAGCATTCACTGAGTTCAAATAAAATGAATGCAAATGGTTCTAAGTAAACGAATTTAAAGAATAAAGAATACAAAGGTATTCAAAAAAGAAGAGTTTAAAACCAAATCTTATTCAAGAAACTATATATTTAGAAGATTGCATTTTATTATTATGGTTCCATTCCAAAAGTTTAAATTTGAAATTTCATATCAAACTGTTGGTCAAAATGGAATTCCCTTGATAATACCACTTCACTTCTATAACATAGTTTATCAAAGTCGATCAATTAAACGTTCTGTAGTGAATCAAAGTGAATTTATCATATCCATAGTATTAAAATAATAGGTTGCTCTTATTATTGCAGCGCTTGCCGTGTGGCGTTGAGAAGGAGAAGGAGTTGCAACCACATTATCAGCTACAACTACAACTACATCAAGGGGAGCAAAAAGTGCTGATTGAAGGAATAAGACAAGATGCCGGAAACATTGCCAGCAACGGCAACAGTGACCGCCAGCAGTATAGACTGCACAGTTGCGGTGCTTAAGGTACCCACGCCCACCATGCAACTGCCGCAGGCATGTAATCTACAGAGTCTTGGCCTCATTATGGAGCCCAACAACATCAACATCGAGCTAAATCCTGCGGCAACAACCTCTAACTTCAAGGTACGTTCACAATTATTATATTATAATAAACGAGCTTATATTTCGAACTGATTAACAATACTTATACAGATTGTAATATTAAGAAATAATATTGGGAAACAATTGTTAAGTTACATTGACTAAAGTCAAGACCTAGAGCTATTTAATTCTAAATTACATTTAATTGACTAAACGGAAGAATTCTGTTTCTAAGCAAACTAGTCTCTTATTTTTGAAGCTACCTAAGGACTTTTTGCTTAGGATTATCAAACGACATCGATAATTAATCTAAAAAAATAATTAACCAAAAACCAAATTTTGAAATGGACAAAAGTCTAAATACGATTTTTTAATTGTTCAAAAGAATTTAAATAAAAACAACATTTTAACAATACATATGTTATGTTAATATACTAAAAAATAAATAAATGATTGTCAATATTATTTTTTTCTTATGGTTATATAATAATATATATTATTTATTTACTTGCTTCCCAGTGCTACATGCATTGAAGATTATTTAAAAGTTAATGCACTAGTCACTTCGTTGAATTACAATCCACACAATTAAAATTAAAGAGTATAAATGAATGTAGAGTATAAGTTACAGTTAATATTAAATTATACACATTATGGCTTAAATGTATTTTATTTGTAACTACAATAATTATTTAAAATGTTTTTATTATTTTATTAAGCTTGGCCCTGATATGTGTTATGAAGGATGATAATGGTATTATGATGTTCTTTTTGATTATTCCCTGAGAAAACTAAATTTAGAAAACTAAATTATTAATTAACAGGGTATTTTCATCTTAAAGGTAGCTTTAGCTTTAAATCTCTATATATACTTACGTTAACATTTAAACAAAATTATGTGTGATATTGGGTAAATGATATTTTCAGAAATGAACTTTAATTATTATAAAATATGGAATTTAATGTCTATATTACATTATAGAGTATCTTTTGACAGGGATATGATTGGTTTTAAGTGTACTCGTATTATTAATATATTGTATTTTTTTCTCGATTTATGCTAATGAATCTAAATCTGTAACTTTGTTCCCCCTTGCTGCTTTCCTGCTGATCATTTCCTCTTTCTGTCCGTTGCGTAATTTAATTATGCACACGAAAATGTCAAACGGTCGTGGCAGCTCCTCGCATCGTTTTTACACTCGAATTGAGTCCTGCCCTGCCACTGTTCCTGATGATGATGCTGATGATGATGATGATGATGCTGCCTCTGCTCCTGTGGTCGCCGCATTTTTCATGCTTCAGTGCGTGCAATTTGTTTGAGAGGGGGTAAAGGGGGAACATCCGTATGCCGTTGCCTCATTCAAATGACCTATCCCAGGATGCGTTTCTGATTTTGACAGCCAGTCAGCCAGAGACGCCGATGCCGATGACGACGTCGACGTCGACGCTAGCAGAGCGCACTCTGGCTAATACAGTTTTAATATAAATTTCATTTAATTTTATTTCGTTTCGTTTGGTTTCGTTGCGATTGCCCAACATTTGGCTTCCGTTGTTGTTGCCCTTGTGTCATCCTTCGTTGTCTTTGCCGCTGACATGTCACTGACATCACAGTGCACAGTGGTTCGAATGTTATTGATAATGTGGAGCCTTTTTTATTTGCTTCCCATTAAAAATATCAAATCGTTATACAGGGAACGGGAAGGATTTTGCGATGCAATGTTTTTTCATATGTATATCAAATAATTCTGTAATTAAAAAAATATATTTAAATTAAAAAAAAAAGTTTAGGCACGACCGCGTCTTAAAGATTGTAAATATTAAACAATCAATTTAAAATACAAGTTGTTATTATATTTTTAAATCACATTTCAAAACAAATATCAGAAAATATCGATGTCATGCCGATTGTCGAGTTGTGTGTACGACCCGTTAAAAAAACGAATTTAGAAGCTGGCCACAATAATATAAAGCACAGGACAAAAATCGGAAATCGAATCCCATAGTGCATGTTTGAGAACAAAACCTGATCTAGTTGCCTAGTTAGTTTGTTTAGACATTTCTCTTATAATTTTCATAAAATAATTTCGATTTTTCGTGAAGCTGAGGTAATCTCTAATATTTAAAACTTAAGCAGCAACAAGTTCATCATCTTAATCTACTTATAATTCTCAGCTAACCAAGTTCAGATTTTGCAATTATAATGACCACTTATGAACAGTTAAACAATGTAAATGTGTGGTGGTTCCCACCGGACTTTTGCCAATCACTTTATGGGGAATACTACGAGAGCGGTAACAATTCCTGTACTTTAATCTGTTTGTTGTTTGCCAACAAGATGAGCAAGATATTGACTTTTAGCCAGGACGCAACGCAGCTACCGCCACTTATTTGGCAAATCTATGGTGACGCAATTAATGATGGCAACAAAGTTTATCATCACTCGATAACTGAAACTCTAAATGTCAGCGTACCAGATGCAATTTCGGCAATACAATCACATCAAGAGATGGAATTCAAGCTGGAAGAATGGTTCTATTCAAACGTTTTTACAGATCCAACAAATCACAAGTACGTCTGCAGGAAGTTTTACGAAATCTTGAAAACAACTTTGAAGGTTTTTCAACAACCCAATCACTGGGATGTGCCATCGCATTTATTTGTAGCCCTGATCGGTGACAGTCGATCAGCGATGATCTGTCTTGATCTGCGCACCTCGATAGCTACCTTTGTCGATCCCCATCAGCACGGGGAAGAGACTGGTGCCGTTTTCGCTCAGGCCAACATGGAAGACTTGGAATCCATGTTTTGCTGGTATATTGACATGTTATACGATTCCTACCAAAGTAGCCCCGAATTGTACGAGATTACATTCCTCAGCACCCTACACCGCGTGGCCTTACGAATTCCACGAGCCATCGATTTGTGCGTTTATGTGTGTAACAATTCACCAGATCATAATTCTAAGGAAGACAATTCCAATCCAATCGATTCAGAAAGCCATACATTGCCCAAGAAACACAAGAAAAAAAACAAAACAAGAAAAAAACAAAAAGAAATAAAGATCAAGTATTTGCAAATTAATTTTTGATATGAAACAAAGACATATCGTTTAAATTAGAATTTAGCTTTTATTTTCAAATCTTTTTAAAGAAAAGCTGTGGTATATATTAAAAAAAAATCAAAATAGGTCTTTCTGCATAACTTTTAAATACAATATATAGATTATAATTGTATGTCAAATAGAAACTTTGGTTAATCTGGATATTGTAGCATTTATTTGCTGATTTATTGAGCTAAACATTGGTTCCATATCTGTTACTTTTGTTACTTTTTCATTTTTTAAACAATTGTCGTGGAATAAAAGTTCCCAAAGCTTTTGATAGTTTTGAAGACCTCAACACTGTTGACAATATAACATTTTTACAGTCATCTGCCCACTGTACAGTGCAGTTATGGTTGCTATTGCTGCTGCTTCTTTTACCCTGTGGTAGTGAATTGATGGGATGAGATTGGGTTTGGAATTGGGATGACCCTTCATAGTTGACGTTGTTCTGCAGTTTAACTCTCAATGCGTATTTCTGTTTGTGTGTGTGTTGTGTGTGTGTGTTGTGTGTGCGTGTGTGTGTGTGTGTGTGCTCAGTGATTTGTTGTAGGGCTGCAGGGTGCACTTCAAAAACGCGGCTTGTTTGTCAGCACCAGCCGTTCAATTGGGGTGAGAGAGAGAGAGTGAGAGAAAGAGAGGGTGATGCTGATGTTTAGGAAGGGTGGTGAAGGGGGGAGGAGAGAGCAGTCAACCAGCCAGTTGAGCCTGATATCATTCAATGCTTCTAATTTACGGATTAATGAAGGCGCAATTTTACATATTGAAATTTTCGTTGTGCGCTCGACGATCGTGGGAAGCGATTAGTGGGCCGTGGCCGTGACAGTGACAGTGCCACTTCTGTTACAGCCATTGCCACTGCAACTGCCACAAGCAGTGCTGCCATTTTGGCTATTTTATTGCTAGATTTAGCATTTGTATGCCTTTGTCACGAAGTGGAGGCATGGCAGATCCCACAAAGTACATACATTCTTCATCAGGACGACAAGCTGACTCGATATCCGTCTGTCTGTTTCTATTCAAACTAGTCTTTCAGTTTTGAAGCTATTTATCTTAATGAAGCTTGGGACAAATCTTGTTGCTGCACGCAGTACAAATGTCGGAGCCGGCCGGATTGGATCACTATAACATATAGTTGCCATAGGAACGATCAGTTAGAAATCAATATTTAGTATAAAAAGCTTTTTGTTTCTTAAGATATCTCAACCAAACTCACAGATTGTATATGGTAGCTTGTATACAATCTGACCAAGTTTGCATAAAATCGGACTGCTATATCATAAACCTGTCATATGTCGAAATTTGAGTATAGCTTGAGTTTTCTTTAAAATAATTAATATCTTACAATTTTATAGTGAGTTTTAGGAATCGTTACATTTGGTTGGTATTTTATTAACATAAATGTATGCGTATATATTAAATTATATTATACAAATTATTCTATAATATTAAAATATTAAACAATAAATAAATAAAGATGTAGTTAATAAGTTAAAACATGTGGCTAACAATCTGGGTCTGAAATTTTTGTATATCTTTTGTTGTTGTTTTTATAGTTTCGTTTTTAAGCTGTGAGCCACTTTATTATATATTCTTTTTATTTATTATTTATTTAAAGTTATTATTTATCATTAATTAATTTAATTTAGTTTTGTTTCTAGCACTGCAAAACAAATCTTATATAAATTAGGGCGATATAAATGCGTAAGATACTTAACACTACAATGCAAGAATGGAAACTACTTTTGTTATTTAAAAAGTGTTTGTAAACTTACATAAATGGACTTAAAAGAAGTGTACAGTATTGTTTCAACTACACATATTTAAGAATGAATTCAGTTTTGAATAAATATTATGATTTTGTCAAGCAATAAAAATGATTTCTTATTTTTTTGTAAATTTACATACATGGACCTAAAAGCCTGATAACACACTGCCAAAAATAAAGTAAATATTACTCCGGTATTGTGTTATGCTTTTTTATTCTTAAATTAGCTAATTAATTTAGCTCTAAAAATTCTGCCAACACTGTTCGCATGTTGTCTATTCTTCCTCTTTCCCACTCTTTAATATTTTCTATGCTCCGGCTGTGTCATTGATGGATTGCCACATAAATTTGTGATTTGCTAAGCTTGATTTTCCATTTTCTTTTCCTAAAAATGCAACAAACCTAATTTGTATGAATATTTATGTGTGTGCGTGTTTGAGTGTGTGTGTGTGTGTGTGGGGAAGGGGGCACATTGTTGTAGTGGGGGCGGGGTGCATTTGCATTGGGGTTGTTGTTTGTGTGAAATTATTGTTGTTTTGTTGTTTGTTGTTGTCCAAGGTTGTGAATGCAACATATTTGCATAATTTCAAGAGTGCTGTTAGAGAGAACAAACTGAGTTGTTAAAAATGGAACTGGGTTAACTTTATCAGGAGGAATATTCTCACTCCTCCTTACCCAATCCTCTAAGACCATAAAAGCTGCTTTAACATTATTTAAAAATGTATTTATGCCTCGGATAGCGCTTATTTCGATTTGACTGCGAACAGTATTTAATAATAGACATATTTCAATTACGGCTAATACCCTTTCCGCTACAAAATGTACATTTACATTGATTGGAAATTGTATAGACAACTAATTAACATTTAATAACATAAACTAACATAAGACCAAGCTTGGAATCTGAGAATAATTTAAGTAATCTGGATAGTAAGAAGAGGGCACTACATTACGGAATTACATTATTTTTAACTTTAACATAAGTATAATATACACATGCTATTGATTCAATCATTTCTATCATTTTATTACATCCCCTTTAAAAAGTTGCAGGATATCATTTATTGTAATTAAAAGAATATTAATGCACATTAGTATCATATAGATGTTTATTAATATTCTTTCTGACTCTAAACTCTATCTATCCTCAAAGATTGTTTTGTGTACACTAAGCAGCACATTTTTTCTATCTAGGTTTTTCTTATGATTAGGGGTAAGCTTGCAGTTTTCAACATTACTAAGGTATTTTAAAACTGTTTAAAAAAGGTGTATCAACAGCTTTACAGCTATACATTAGAACTTACAGGTTGCATGTTACAATTTGTGTGTTGCCCAGTGTTGTCAATCCTCCGTCAAGTTTCAGTTTCAACTTCAAATTTACAGCTCAACGCCTCTGGAAAAAGAAAGAATAAAAAGAATACAATAACAATAACAAACGGAAGTCAGTTGCTTAGTGCAAACACTAATAATATTAATAACGATAATCGCAATGAAAAGAATCTGCCAATCGGATTTCAAGTCATAAATACGTAACGCATTGACTCTCCCTCCTTTCCACCAAGTCCAATGATATGTATCTTTTGTGAATGAGTGCAAGAGAGACAGCTAGATTGAGCGCTTCCAGTAACGGGCCACGGGCCACGCGTCGACAGTTGCTTATCTCGGGTGACCAGCGGGCCACGTGCGATTCCCAATACCATTTCCAATTCCATTCATGGGCTATAGTTTTTGGCACGTATGTATGCGTGTATGCATACGCACATGTGTGTGTGAGTGTATGATTTACTACGTTTGTACGGACCATTTCGTGTATTTTTAATTTCGCAAAATGAAAATTGCTCCCTGTTTGTACAGCACACACGAAGAATTCACGAAATGAAGGAAGCACAGCTGCCGAATCTGGACATCTTCTCAAAAGAGGCACAAAAGGCTTATTAACCATCAGCTGTTTTACCACAAACAAACTTAGTAAAATCAGCTTTAATTTTAAAACAATATCGATAACTTTGCAATTGGAAGTTGTGAGACCTGCACAGAGTTCTGAGCTGATACCTACTTAATAAAATGATAAGTCGTGTGCGCCACACCATTTCATGCAATGAGTTGAATTCGTGAATACATGACACCATATCATAAACTGATTTCACGCTATGAGCTCCGTATATACGTAGTATATGTCAACCAGCGGGTAACGCAATGAAATGGGAAGGGAAGGGAAGGGAAGGGAAAAACTGGTGCAAGGAGCAGCAACAAATTTGCGTGCAATCGTTAGCATCGCGTTTTTAATGACTTTTTCGTTTCAATACTGTTGGCAATGCATTTAATTCGATTATGATCCCTGGTGCCCAGTCTGCCAGCCAAGGGGGTAGCTTTAAAAGTAATTGAAACGAAACTGTAAGTGGAGAAGCGCTGCTCATTTCCCAGGCATACTTACGTTGTGTGTGTGTGCCTGTGTGTTTGTGTGCGGCCAAGTACAACTAATGTGGGTGTTAACGGTGTGTTAAGTGATATTGCCATTTGTAAAATCGAACAATTGCAAAAGCCACTGCGATAACTATCGATGTCGCTGCCACTGTCGATGTCAACGTCACGTTTTGCCCATATTTCAAATGGCTCGAGTTGAAAAACTTTGATATCCGTTTTAAAATTGCCTACAATACGAGTATTCAAAAGTATCGTCTTACATCTCTTTTTACGTTTCTGTTGCGTGCCATTTACCAGGGCTTCTCAACAGATTACGTGTGAAACAGTTGGCAATGCTAAAATAAGAATAACGAATTCTTTTATTATGTGTATTTGTCTATTAATTTTGTATACAAGTTGCGCTTTTAACAGTCTTAATTTCAAATATGTCTGTGTGTCAGGTCATGATGTCGTCCCTTGTCGACCCGTGGACTGGCCCGACATTGGCTAATGAAAACTAAAAACTTCAATTACCCCAAAAAGCAGAATAATGCGTTTTTAAACCCAAAAATGTAAGAACAGTAGCAAGAAATTGTGATAGATGAGGGTATATGGCAATGCTTTTTACGGGCCACTTGTTTGTCCCTCGGCTGCTTATAAACAAAGAGTTAACCGAAAAGGCACCAAGAAAATGGCAATAAATCAGTGTAACCAACGAACACAAACATACACATACAAATAGTAAAGTAATGCAAAGCAAAACTAAGAGAACGAAAGGGTTTCGATTGTGTTGTATTTGTTGGACTTTCCATGAAATTTCCCAATGGGGTGATTATTTAAAATTGTGCAACGCATAAATAGCAGACCAAAAAGGGGCAGCAGCTGTTGAAACCCGTTCATTTGTTTGTATGTATATGTATGTGTGTGTGTGATATAATTGTTGCCAACTTTTTTCTTATCAAAGTTTTGTAAACAACAACTCGAGATGGTCTCAAAAGCTGCTTGATATGTACATTGTACATATCTGCAGATAAAGTTCAGTTCAGCTTCTATCGCTGTAAAGCTGCCATCTGTAAAGATCGTAATTGTAAATGGTTGAAAACTAATATTATTGTTAGATTAACAAAAATATACATATGTACAAATTTTGATTTACATATTGAGCTTCAGTGGATTAGGAATACCTGTATTATAATACATACATACATTCATAATTATCAATTCATATTAACCAATCAGCTGTGTGCCTGCTGTTATACTCATTTGGTTCTGTTATCTTGTTGTTGAATTGGCAGTTAACTTTAATTTATCTATTTTATTTACTCAAATTAGCGACTACTTCTACTTAATTAAACTATTACCCACACAGATGCTGCACAACAAACTGTATTCAAATATTTTTTAATAACAAATTTCCAATTTAAATTAAATAATAACGGAGCTCTTCCAGAATATTGCCTAGCTGATATTAACATTACAGCGAAATGTTAAATTGTCTTTGTGTGTGTCATTGTGCCATGTGCGTGTATTGCGTGTTTGTTTGAAAGTTGGTTCTCGAATATTGAAATTAAAAGCTGCTGCTGGCGTCATAATGTCGATCAATGTGGAGGAGCATAATGACAGTGCCAATCAAACGGATAGTAATGAAACTCTACGTACTCTTGAAGAAATGGGCTATCCAGAGAAAGAGGCGCGAAAAGCGCTAAAGTATGCCAGCAACAATATCGAGATGGCCGTACAATATCTACTGGATGGTGATGCCCCGGATGGCGAAGACATCTCCGAGGCCGCCTTACAACGACGCAATCGTATACGCTACAAACAGCTGCGCAATGGTTTAATGGACAATCCAGCCTTAAACGATTACGCGATTGCGTCATTGATGAAGAAACCAAGAACTGCTGGAGCTCTGAGTGATATGATCGGGAATCATAGTGTCCAGTTTCTATCATCTTTGTTGGAATCATCTTCTGATGAAGAGGAACCAGATCATAATAAATCGCATAATGGTGTCCATACATAAAAGTAGATATTCAAATAAAATTGTAACCAAAAAAGATATATGTATTGCGTTTGTTGTTGTTGCTTCTTTGGCTGTTGCTGTTGTTGTTGCTTCTTTGGCCGTTGCTTTTGTTGTTGCTTTGGCGCCGGTCAAGCCACCCTTTGTACGTGTTTTCTTCGTTTGCTTCGCCACTTTTTGTTTTGTTTTGGTTTTTGTATTTCGGGCACTGTCGAGCGTGTCAACCCTTTTGGTTTTTGGCTTGATGATTAATGATCGTTTTTTATTTTACTTGCTGCTGTTTTGTACTGATTTCAATTTACCGCTAACCATATACTCTTACCAAGGATATGCTCTTTAGCTATGTTATGCAGCTCGGCATTTAAAGGAATATTAGTATTTTAATATAGTTTGCATTCTTTTGGCACATAAATAATTTTTTTTAAAGCCGCTAAGCGAATTTGAGAAACTGAACTCAAAACTTAATTTGGATTTTGTTCACATTTCAGTTCAATATTCATAATTTTATATAACTTGGATATTTATTGATCACCCTACTTCATTTCAATCATATTTTTAATATTATTACCTGGCGATATGCATATTAGGTTAGCGGGGGCGTGGTCAAAACCGCCCCAAAATGTTTTACAATTATTTACATTAGTTAAAGGATTTAATATATAAACAATTTAAAAGTCCTGGCTGCAGAGTTTACGTTCTAGCGCACCATAAGTGCTATGAAAGTGTGTGTAAGCTTCGTTGCGACATTGTAAGGCCATAACTTTCTTCTTTGCTTGCTGCTGTTGAAAATTCTAATTAATTTTGACTTGCAACCGTTTGCACTGTCAACCGCAGCCACGTTGCCATGCTGTTGCCCGGTGTCGTTGTCAACGCTTATCGGGCATTTGATCGGCGTTGCGGCGTACCGCAAAATGCGAAGGCAACGGCAACGGCAACGGTGACAACCCTTGACGCGCGTAGGCGTCACCCTATCATTTATCATGGGTTACGAATGCGCCGCTTAAAAGTAGCTACCGTAACTGAGGTCTCAGACCAAAAAGGCAATTTTAAAGTGCATTGTGCACCCATTCATTCGCATTTCACAGTCACAGTTAATAAATTATGTATTGAAATTGGATATCGTTGTTGTCTTGCACCTTGGACGCATCGCACAATGCAACGCAATTAGAAGCGTTGAAAACTCTCTATGTGATTGTGCAGCCCTGGGTCTCTGATCATTTCTTCCCCTCCTCGTTAACATACATATTATCAACAAGGGCAATCAATATGTTGACAACAAGCAGCTATAATAATTGCAATAACAACAGCGTGCGAAAATGAACTACAGAAAAAATTAAAATTATAAGAAAAAATGCGACAACGTCAAATTTAATTGCTGTATAATTTGGTGTGTACACACTTGCAGACATATGTACGTGCATACACGCATACATATGCAAATGAGCTGGTAAATTAAAGACGTTGTAAGCTGCAGGCGGCCCTGGCAGCCATCTTGAAATATGTCTTGCAAAAAATAATCAAGAAACACTTACCTTTTTTTTGGCATGTCAAGAATGTTATACCCTCGCACGGTTTTCAAATAAAAAAAAAAACATATCTAATGTTTATTGAATATATTTAAATATCAGTTAAAATGTTAGGCAAATTTATTTTTCTGTAATATGGGCTTAAAAGCTTAAAAAAACCAATTCAGTCGACTTAAGTTTTCCAAAATAACATAACCAACTGCCACTAAATCTACAGATGTCCACATTTGCGGGTTTCTAAATCTCTCAAAATTTAAGTTTGAGAGATTTTATTTTTTATAAACATAAACTTAATTTAAAATTCAAAAAAAATATTAGTTAAAGGTTTATAAAAGGTTTATAAAAAAGGCATTTTATGCCTCTTTGCTTCTTAACAAATGCATTAATGTTATTATATAAAATTAATTAAACTAAATTAAGAGTTTTATTAAATCTATGATATTTAATTTAAGATTTAATTTGTGTAACATAATACCAGCTTGCTTTGTTTTTTTGTTGTTTGGATTTCGGTTGGTATGAAATATTGTTTGTATTTAATTTTTTTTTAAATTAACAAATAGATTTAAAAGTTAATTTTTAAAAACTTGTAGTATCTTATTCCTTTTAGTCGTCATTTTATTTAAAATACTCTTTGTTTTAAATAATAAATAAGTTTACTGCAACAAAAATATACCGTTTTGAAAATGAAAAAAAAACAATAAGTTTCTGAAATTCATGATGTGTACATAAAAAAGGAGCTGTTTCTGTTATTTTTCCATACACAATTTGTCGTTTATTAAAGTCAATTTCTTAACAAATAAACTTAAGTATAATGTTAAAAAAAAAGATAAATATGTAAATAAAAAGTAAACTTCATAAAGGAAATATTATCAAGTTCAGAAGAAACTCTAATTAAGAATTTTATTCTGTATGCATAAAGAAAATAATATTAAATTGTTGTATGTAGATATATAACTCGATGTAGTCTTCCCTAAAATCAAGTTTAGAAGAAACTTTAATCAAGAATTTAATCCAGGAATTATACATCTTATAAGCAGGGACCGTTAATAATTTTTTTTAATTTCATAATAAAAGTCAGTCAATGATTATTATTTCTGTTTTTTAAATAAAAGTCTTTGTGGAATATCTTAAAGACCTTAATAGATATAGGCACCAAATTTCATATAAATAAATACACCACACACCTTAAAATTTTTTAACTATCCATTGAGATAACTAACTCCCCTACCCGTAGAAAACTGAAAAACAACAATGATTTTTATGAATAACTGTTATTTGATGACTTTTGTTATAAAATTTATAACAGTTAAAGTCTCTGCTTATAAGTTTACTTGTAACTACTACTACAAGTAAGTAGATAAATGAGTTGATGTTTCTTTCAGTCCGACTTGGTTTCAATCAAATCCGAACCCATATTGGGTACATCTAACAATTGAGTACAAAGAATTTACATATTTATGTTAAGCGATGAGAACCACATCCTTGGTTTCATTTTTTATTTGCAAAAGTGCTTAATTGTGTTAAAGGGAGCGTTGTTCTCGTTCTGGCCAGCAGCTGCTGAGGGCTGCCAATTAATAGATGAAAATGGATTTGTGTAAGAAATATGCGTGGCCATTTGCATGCAGCACCAACAACAACATTAACAACAACAACGAGAACAACAACAACAATAGCAGCAGTGGCAGTGGCAACAACGATGCGTGCCACTGACAAGCCCCGACCAGAGACAATTAGGCAATTATTTGCGCAAAGGATCAAAACCAAAACAAAAAGCATTCATTGCAAACGTCTGTCTGTGTCTCTCCCTCTCTTTCTCTTTCTCTAACTCTCACTCTTTTTCTCTCTTGCTACGCTCTTTGCTCATCTTGGTTCTAGTTGTCAGTGCAGTCGATTCAGCTATTTTTACACCGAATCTGACTATTTATTTAAACTTGATTTGGAGATCAGAATACTATTTATATATTTTAGTCCTACAAGCACAATCTAATTATTTAAATTCGACATTATTTTTACATATTTTAATATAAATAGTAAAACAACAAAATAGTTTGATTAATTTTTTTGGTACATCAACACCACACTAAAAACTTAAGTTTGCCCTTGTTGACATTTCAGCTCAATACTTATCATTTCATATTTAGATATTAGGCTGTAAGCTTTTTTAATTTAAATCATTATTTTTTACTTTTATTTCCCGTTTCTACCTACTGCTTTAGTTGTCTTTCAAATAAATAAATAAAGTAAACAGTATTTGGGGTCGTTTATTTAATTGAAATTCTGAATTTCTCCAAACGTAATCCAAGACCCAACTGGCCGTCAGTTTTATCCTTGTGCTGATCTAGCTTACGCCAGAAATCCGATGCTATATTACCATCCGTGGGCAAAGGTAACATGTTAATGTAGAGGGTCTTTAGTTTCTGAACCAAAGAACTGCATGTCAGGATTCCACACAAATAAAGCCACACCATGTTTCCATTCCTCTATAGGCAGATTTGCCACTGAATCGATAACTCGATATTTCTGCTCCTCGCCACCTGAGATGTGATAGATCATAACTCGTTACACTTGGAGGTACAAAATGGCCCTCCTCCAACAGCATCTTAACATTGTGCAGAGTCACCAGACTCCTGAATTCCGTTGGCACCACAATAATCGGAGCTCGTTTTAATCCAGCACTACCCAGAGAATTGGGATGCGGTAGTTGAAGTGGAAGCAACACATGTCCTGGATGCGCTTCCATAGAATCATTATTTTCAGGTCTCTGTTCGCTTCCAGTCACTGAAATCAATGTAAGAATTTTGACGTAAGGACTACTGTGTTCCGAAAAACAGAGAATCGCGAAAATATTAAAGTGCATGCAGTTCTTTTTTACCTTTCAATGGCACCAGTTCTGGCGACACAGCTGGTACCTGCTTTAATATCGAAGACACTTTTCTCCTTCTCGCCCAGTACTGACTCCACCAGAGAGCGATGCTGAGACTCGCTTACCATGGCTTTCATGGCTCCCATGGCATCCATTTGTTTATATTCCAGCTCCGCTTGATTCATTCCCGAAATTTCTAATTTTCAATGATCTACTGTCTGTTCTGATGCTATGAAAAGTTGTCTTTTGACCGATTTTGGAGATGCCAACTTATCGCAATGACTCTCACATGTGCTTTTATTGATACATACTTATCAGAGAATGAATACAGCGAATTTCGGTTCCGGTTCCGGTACGTACCGAAACGAGTATTTCGGTAAAATCTGTAATAAGGGATTTTTATAATTTTTTTTACAATTATTTGATGAACTGCATATTTACTATTGCTTTTGTATCGTTCTTATAAGGGATGTTATTAAAAATATTTTTTCAATACATATTGGTTAATTAATTACTGTTATTTTTTGATTTTTCACTTCTTATAACAATTATTCGGGGTCCCTGGTTAATATATTTCGAGTTTTCCTGTGAAATAGTTAATAGTGTTTATTTCAAAACTAGAGCCAATTTGACAAATCAAATCTGATAATTTTCTAGTAATCAGTACACTAATCTTATACAAAATTAACTCTAAGCTACCATGGCGCAAAATGACTGTTCCCCAGTGTAATTGAAAGATGTATTCCTAACTTTACTTTGAATTGGGTTAAAATATAATAAAGTCTTTAAAGTCATGTGTGTCCATATATAAACTATTTACTAGCTTTATTTGGTTGAACCAGCTATACGAAAGTGTGGCAGCACTGTTTGTGGGAAACCGTACCGTGTGTCCAAATTCCACGTGTGTTTGTTGTAGCTTCGTTTCGTTTCATTTCATTTCATTTGATTTTGTTTTGTTTCATTTCGTTTCGTTTCGAGCTTGCTTTTAATTGAACATAAGCAATTAGCGTGCAATTTGTTTCGCTCGCAAAAATGCTAACGGTAATCGTAGGCCATCTTTTTGCTTTGCTTTGCTTTGCTTTGACTGCTCCCCATTCATTCACGTGTGCCACGTGTTTTGGTCGGCCAAAACGCACTTGAGTAGAATTAATTTTAAATGCTGCGCTGCACGCGGCTAAGTGATTATACGAACCCATAAGGAACCTTAACCATACCATGGCACATACCATACCATACCATGCCATTCTATACCATAGCATACCATATTATGCCATAGTATCATACCATCCACCCGAGCAATTGCTCGCTCGCTCGCATGTTTAATTATAATTAAAAAGCCTTGGCTCATCTCTTGCCATGCCTCTCCCTTTCTTTCTTACATGCATATGCGTATACCGTCTCGCTCGCACATGCTTCAAAACATAACCTGGTCCCATAAACATTAAAATGGTTAATTGAGTGCTTAGTGGCCTATAGGCAGTCGTCACAGCCTCAGGATCTTGAACTCATCTGCCTTGGCCATTGGCTGAAAAAGATAGAGAGAGAGAGAGAGAGAAAGCGAGAGAGCACTCCATAATATTAATTATTTTAATTGAAATGTTCATTATTTTACATCTAATTTAGCGCTAGATGCGTGTGCGACCCCCCGAACCCAGTGCCCCTCATCCCCTCACCCAGAATTCTGAACATTGCAAACAACAAACTACGTTTCAACCCAAAAAATTCCAACTTCAGATCCATGTGCGAAGGACAACCGACAGACGACTCGTCCTGTGTTCAATTCTCACATGCTTTTAAGCTTTCACTTTGAGGCAGCTTCGCACAGTGGTGAGGCAGTGTTGACAAATACCAATGATTATGAGTTCAAAATTGTTTATCTTAAGATTTTCCAAACTAGGTGTCACAAACTTTGAGAATTCAATTTTTGACCCAAATCTCCTACCTTAAATTTAATTTAAATTTCAGAAAAATTACTAATTAGTGTACTATTTTATACAATAAATTATATTATTTAAAATTTACTTTAAGCTTTTTTATTCATGTCAAAAATTAAAAATAAAATAATATATAATTAACACAAAACGTTTAAAAAGCATATATAAGGAAATCTGTCCAAAGACTTCAGCAAAAGTATATAGACCATATTGGGAATGGGTATTTCTAAAATTTTTTCATCATTTTGTCTAATTAACGTCGACGCAAAGCAGTCGACAAAAATCGAAATCGTCAATGGGTACAAAAAAAAACTAAGAAAGATCTTAAATTAGCCATTGAATTTAATTAAGGATCATATATGATCTTTTATAGTAATGGTCAAGTTGTCTAGTCTGTGCAAAACCTAGACTAGACAATTACCACTTCTTCTTAAATTAGCCATTAAATTTAATTAAGGATCATATATGATCTTTTATAGTAATGGTCAAGTTGTCTAGTCTGTGCAAATCCTAGACTAGACAATTACCACTTCTTCTTAAATTAGCCATTAAATTTAATTAAGGATCATATATGATCTTTTATAGTAATGGTCAAGTTGTCTAGTCTGTGCAAAACCTAGACTAGACAATTACCACTTCTTCCCACTAAATTAATTTCAAACTAAGAAAGACATTTTATTAGCATGTAAATGGTTTATCAATGTTGGGCCCACTGTGCGCACTGCTTGATGTGGCTTACATTAATTTTGTTTTATTTTTTTTCTACATATTTTTGGGGGTTGCTGCATTTGGCGCGGGGTTTATTATAAATTTTTAATTGGCTTTTTATGTATGAATAATGCTGCTCTTTGCCAGCAGTCGTCCTGCCAAGAATGGGATGCAGTCTAGAGGGGGTTGCGGTGTGTGTGAGAGTGTATGTATGTGTGCCTGTGTATGCGCGTGAGTATCTGTGTCTTGGGTGCGTGTGCTATGCTTATCCTAAGTAGTTTGAGCCTATTATTTATGCAGCCAATTCAATATTGTGGTTGCCGTTTCGCTTTTCGTATTTCTATTATGTGTTGTTATTATTATTTTCGTTTTTCCTTTATTTTTTTTTTTTTTTTTTGCAAATTTGTTATGGATTGTTCGGTAAAGGGGTTGTGCAGGATGAGTCCGGAAGATAACGAAATGTTTGTCTGTCAAGTTGCCCGGTTAACCGACAGGAATCAAATCAGAGGTGCAAAATAATAAATGGCTAAATGCGAGCAACAACAACCACAATAATAACAGTACAACCCCATGTCAAATATGAAAAAAAATTACATTTTTGTCAACTCATTAGAAACGTGATGATGATGATGAAAGTGCGTTGAAAAGGGTTTGTCATTTAATTAAAAACTGTATAAAAAAGAAAATGCTATTAATTTTACATAAGAAAAACAAGCAAGCTCCACCTACAACTTACTAGTGTACAATGTACATACATACATATATATAACAGCCTGTTAACAGAGTGCGCCTACGCACAGGTGCGCTTTAACAGTGTACTGTTAATGGTCTGCGGTTCTCCAACAGCTACCCTCGTTGACCGGCACCTGCGATAGGCGGCTTGGCATCCAATGGCAGCACAGCCCCAAAAACCTAAAAGGCATAAAAAAAAAACAAAAAGCACAGCAACAAGAACAACAACAACAACGCAATCCCCCTTTCATGCATGTATGCGCAAGAGCCAAAACAACCCTCGCAAAATATACTACTACAGGCAGCAACAACAAATGCCGGTCTCAGCAGCAGCAGCAATAGCAGCTGATAAGCCCAGTGAGAGAGCGAGAGAGCGCAAGAGCGCAACCACCTAACACACAATCACACACACACAAACACACAGTCATAGTATAAGCAGGAGCAGCAGCAGAGGCAGCGCAGCAATAGCAGCAAGCAACAACAATAATTTCTGGCTTTTCGGTTTTCATTCATGCAGCCTCGTCGCATTCGTCAAGTGAACTTCGGCGCTGGCGGTCGTGTTGTGTGCGCAGGCAGCAGAAGCAGCAGCAGCAACAACAGCAATAACAAAAAATTACGTTACGCGAAATTCAAATTTTTTGTGTGCGCAAATTCAAAGTGCGAAATCGCATTGTTTATTATTAATTTATCTTTTTTTTTAATGCAAACATATTTATGCAAGTGTTTATGTGAATGTGCATGCCACAACAATAATAACAAGAGCAACAGCAAAGGCAACATCAGCAAAAAGATCTTTTCTTGTGTGTATTTACGCCCACCCCCCGTTGTCGTTTGTGTGAAGCAATAATTTGAAATATGCAAATTTACGAGCTAACTAATTGAGTCGAGTTCAGTTCGCGTGTGTGTTTGTTTTTGTGTTGTTGCAGGTGTCGACTCTCGCTCACACTCTCACTCGCACTCTCACTCTCTCGTGTTGAGTGATCTTGCGGCGTCTTCTTCTTGCCCCATCTGTACTAATTCAATCAACGATAAATCACGCGCGCATACAAAACGGCTCTCCCGCGTTCTTTACCTCTCTCATTGACTCTCGTCGTCTCTTCGTCTATCCATCACACACAGTGGGCAGCAACAATTTTCATGCGTTTAGTACGACTATTAAAATTCGCACTCAATTAGCACTGAACAACAACAAAAATCCATAACATAAACAAAAGGAAAGCAAAGAAGAAAAGCAAAAACAACAATAGCAACCACATTCCTGTGTGCAAATTGTACAACAAACAACGCTAGATAAATACTAGAACAAGAAAAGGAAAGAACAACATTAAAAAAAGAAAAATAGTACAAGAGAAAAGCCTTTCTGCAACCAGAGCCCACAAAAAAGAAGGAGAAACGACAACAACAACAAGAACAATAGCCGATTGGCACACACGGAGGTTCCCCTTCTTCTTCGGCTTGCTCTACGTCTTCGTCATCATCATCATCTTCCCCATATACGTCGTCGCAGCAACAAAAGCAACAATTTTCTGCATATGTAAGTCGAAACTTTTGCGCTGCGATCCTTTTAATTAGTTTACTTTTAGTTTCTGCTGCCTGTTGTTGTTTATTTTTGCCATTTGTTTTAATTAACGTCGTCGCCAGCATTGTTGTTGTTGTTGGTGTCGCTGCTGCTGCTGCTTCTGCTGCATTTGGCAAGGCGAGAAGAAAACGAGCAGAGAGACTCGAGTCTCGAGACACAAGAACAACAAAACGCAAATCTTTTCTGTTAATTGCCTGAGTTTCAAGTTTCGCTGCGTTTACGCTAAAATAGCAACAACAATAACAACAACAACCTCTGCAGAACTAGAAAAGAGACACAACAAATATGTATCTAAACATTTCTATGTGTATGTGCATTATAAGTTATATAAAATCAATCAGTTACAAAAATACCAAAACCAAATAGAAAATGTTCAATGAATTCCAGAAGATTTTTCTTTGGAATTCTTTTCAATAGTCAGGTACAAGATACAAAGATGGAGATACTTGTTTATAGATACAAAGTGCCAAAGTGTGCATTAATCTAATAAGCACCTCAAAATATGGGAAACCCAACTTTTCAGAATATCTTGCCAATATTTCTATTTATTAGTCAAAGTTCTAAATAGAAATGCTAATTCGCTTGAATAGCCAGGTACAACATACGAAGTAAAAGATACTTGTGCATAGATTTAAATGTATCTAATGTATATACATATGTATGTATCTAGCCAGAAAGTGTGGATCAATGTTATATGCACCTAAAGACTTGGGAACTCAATTTATTAGGTTAACTTTCCAACTTTTAACTCTTCTATCTATTGTTCAAAATTCTCAATGTGTATATACAAAGATTGAGATACTTCTTGCTCAGATACAAATGTATCTATTTATCTTGGCATAAAGTGTGGATCAAAAAATTGCCTATCTTATTGAACTAAAGAGCACCTGCCAATTATTCTGTTCATGAGGCAAAATTCCCAATATAAATGCAGCTAATCTGTAAATATTGTTTTTGAAGTGTTAAATTTCTCCGTCAATTAATTAAGTCATTTATTATCTTTCTCAGAAGTTTACTTTGGCTAACCTAAACTTCACTTAACATATCTTAAAAGATCCAGAATCTACTGAACGTTTCTGACGAACAAGTAATTAAGTTCTAGAAAAGCCTATGGGTTTCCTTTCCTTTATGGATTCCTTCAATTTTCTCTGTATCTCTTAGAAACTCTAGAAGAGTAGAGGTTTTTCTATTCTGTTTCTATTTATTAGAAGTTATCTAAAACACTTTGTTTACAAATTTACCAATCGTAGAATCGGCAAATTTGCTCTTAATTAAGTCTTAATTTCCGATACCTGAAGAGTTTAATCTAGAAAATAATTTCAAAAATACCATAATTAATTTTTATTTAACATTGTATATTTTTGTTGTTGTAATGTTTTTGTTTTGTAGAAATGTGAATAAATAGATTTAAATAATACAATGCGGATAGATATAACTTTACTGTGCTTACTTAAATGTGTTTAACTAGTGCTCTAATTTATAAGCAACCTTTTTATTGGTAGAACGGAGAAATATAAATAAAAGAATTTCATAAAAAAAAGCACATGACGCTCTCTCTTCCGTGTAATGCGATGATATATTATTCAATTTCTCCTCTAGATTGAAAACAAGAAGAAAATGTAGATAGAACCTCTTAATTAGTAAACCCTTTTATCGGCCTGTAAGGAAACTTCAATGATCATAGCTATAATCTAATTGCAAATTTTACGCATTTGCATAGCTCTATTTCTCTCATTTTCTATCTGTCTCTACTGTCTCGATGTCTTGAATTCAAAGTGCGTTGGTGGTTGACTTTTCTCCCACAGTTGTTGTTGTTGCTGTTGTACTTCTCGTTGTTGTTGTTGTTGTTGTTGTTGTCAGTTAACCAACCCATTAATGCCAAATGCGTGTCTGTCAAGTTATAAACTCAGAGACTCTGGGCGTCTCGCTTATTTTTATTTTTATTTTTGGAGCGTGTAAAATGGAGGTGCAAAAATAAAGAAAGAAAACAAAAAACAAGAGAAGCTGAGAAACAAAAAATTACTGAACTGCAGGCAAGTGAAGTGGAAGTGCATTGGATCAGTTAACGTCGCCTGGTCTCGTCTCGTTTCGTCTCGTCTCGTTTCGTCTCGTATCGAGTCGCGTCTCACGTTGCATTAATTAACATTTAAACAATAATTAAATTATTCATACAAATGTGGCAAATGTAAGCGAAGGCGGTACAGAT
This sequence comes from Drosophila testacea, assembly GCA_035043265.1. Classification (NCBI taxonomy): domain Eukaryota; kingdom Metazoa; phylum Arthropoda; class Insecta; order Diptera; family Drosophilidae; genus Drosophila; species Drosophila testacea. The sequence continues at coordinate 471,359 of JAWNND010000931.1, forward strand.
GGTGGGGTGGAGGCAGTGGGAACTGAGGAGGAGAAAAGGAGGCACCTTCATCATTCAACTCCATCGCTGATGCGACCGCCGATTGTGCCCGGCAGCAACAGCCTATTAGTATGGCTTATTGCCTTGCTACCGATCCGATCCAAACCGATTCCCTCTCCCCGATTCCCTCTTCCCTCACAGCCTCATTCCCTACACATCTGTGTCCTCTTCCTCTCCTGCTGCCAATGATCTTATCGCTTGGAGGGCGCGCACGCGCAACTCGCGACTCGCACAGTAGCAACAACAGACGTGGAAGACGCACCTACATACATACATATACAAATGCCCATATATACATATATGTATAGAAGACACATACATGCTCATCTGTATGTACATGCAACAAACACTCCAACACCATTGATGTTGCTGTCGTTGTTGTTGTTGGTGTCAGTTTAATAACACTGCAACACGCATTTTCGCTCGACATTTTTATAGAGCATATTTGTTAAATTGTTAAATTCTAATTGTTTACGCTAAACCAAAAATATTGAATTTAAAATGTTTACGTTGCAATATAATTGTAGAATGTTCCTTAATCATCATCAAAGATTAATTCACAATCTTCATTCATAATCATAAACTTTAGCAGATTTTCTAAATATAGGACGTAGTCGGCTACAGCAATATGAGTAGGATCCGTATCTTGCAGATTTCTCTATGATTGAAGATCGAAAACACATCTGAACTTTGGTGAAGTTGGAAAGAAGAATGCATTTTGAATTTTTCCAATATTTCGGATTACTCTCTTTTGCTTTCTCAGCGCTCTCGCTTTGTCTCCCTTTATTAAGAGAATGTTTGATCCTTATTCAATTCGCTGTTCTGTTGCATAGTGTAATTGCCACACATTGTGCTGCGCTCTTTTAATGCTAACAACTTGCTTAGCCGGTGTCTCTGTTGCACTCCCTCTCTCTCTCTTTTCCGTCTCCTTGACGGTGTTGCATGCAGCTGCCGCTTGCGTCCTGAATGTAGCAAGTAATCCTTTAATTTATGACACTCAACGGAGTCAACTAGAACTTGGGTCCAGCTTGTGGCATGCCAGCCAAAAAGGGGTTGCCACATGACAACAATTTGCAAATATTTTATTAATAAATGGGCATTGCCCAACTGGCTGCTGCCACATGCCGCGACTGGCCAAGAGCTTTGCAACTAGCCAAACTTGTTGTTTACGATCAGTGATGCCAACTTCTATCCACAAAAATAGGACAGAAATAAATGCCTAATATAGGAAAAAAGTATACAAAACAAAACAAATAAAGAAGAACCGAAAGTAGGACAAAAAGCTACACATATTTACTTTTGTTTGTTTATTTATGTCCTAATTATATAAAATAAACATTAGTCACCGATAATGTATCCTTGTTTATATCATATGACCCAAGCGGATAGGAATTGATATGATATGATCCTTGCATCATCTTGAAAGTTTCGTTATTAAAGAAATAAAAATAACTCTAATTCAAACAAAAATTTTGGAAACGTATTGGATTTTGGTAAACATTATTATTCCAAAACTATTTGTTGATTATCTGATGCCATTATTTTAAGTATCTTATGATGATTAATGTATCTCTTCCTATCATCCTTTTTACTTTTAAATGTATGTTGGGAGGAATAACTACACTTCTGTTTGTTATTTTATTTAAATAATGTTGTTTTCATTTCTAATTTAAAACCTATTCCATAATATTATTTTAAAATTTCAATTTCTTTGGGTTGACTGATACAATAAATATCTTAAAAATTTGTATAAAATATAAAACCATTAAAGTTTAAAAAAAAATGTCCGTTCTTGTTTGTGTCCAAATGTTTAACATCGATTTTCATAGTAGTTTTAATAAAAAATGGGAAAGATCTATCCGAAAAATGGCTGAATTGGCAAATCTGGTGTATGACAAAGAGAGCTAAAGAGAGAGAGAGACATCGCCTCTTGGCTTGGTGCAGCGATGCATGCAACGACTTTGCAGCTAAATTAAATTAAAATAAAAGTGCGCTAAGGTTGCGCCCAATGCAGCAAGCGGCAACCGGCAAGTGGCAAGTGGCAAGCAGCACGCACGGTGTGGCAAGCAGCTTGTTGGCCAAAACTGGCAAACGGTAACTCGGTAACTGGGCGACGCTACGGATCAGGGACTGGGAAACAACAACCAAGCAACAACAATCAAACAACAACAACAACAACAAGAGCAACAAACAACAACGTGCTTCAGGCCAGTTTTGTGGGCAGCAGTCGGCGTCGTGTGTGTGTTGGCTGGCAAATTGAAATCGAAAAAGAAAACTCGTTAATTAAAAAGTTAACATGTTGGTTTTGGCCAGTCCAGAATCAGAGACGATTCTCAGTGCTGAACTGAACTGAGCTGAGCTGAGCTGAGCGGCAAGTTCGCTTTTGCAATTGGTTTTATTAATAATTAAGAGGCATCGTCAGCGCGTCATCATTATGAACATTATTATTATCCTCATGATGAACATCATCATAATTAAATCAACATCATCATCATTATGGGACAGGAGTTGTATTGCGGACTTTCGATTCGTTTCGGTCAAGACTAATACACAGAAAAAAAATTAGTCTAGGATATCCGGGATAAAATCAATTAAAAGTTGGGTGATCTTGGATTTTCTTGAATCAAATACAAAATTCTTCTTAAATAATTTTAGTGATGAACTGAATTGATTAACGAACTCGAAAATTCTTACTAAGTATACATATATCAAATTTTGCGAAAAAAATGTTCCACTTAATATATGAACGTATCTAAAATAAAAATATTGATAGTCTCCTTTCGCACTCTTCGTGATTGTTTGTCACTAGCGTGAACTGTCCTTCACAGTGATTTAACAATTGTAACCTGAGTACATATGCACTTAAAAGTGCACACTCATTTTTAAGAATTTTAAGCTCGTTTAATAAATTGATTCTTCATATAAAAAATATATCACAAATATATTTTCAAAGAAAGAAATGCAAACTAATATCAAAAATTGTAAACATAAATTTTAGAATGACTTTTTTTTCCCTGTGTACCACATTTTTCTGACGTCTCAGCACGTTGCACATTGAACGGGACATGCAAACCACAGCGGGAGGGGGGAGTTGAACCAGGGCTGGCCAGACCGGCTCTTACTCTTCTTCCTTTTCCTTGCTGCTGTTGTTGTTGTTTGTCAAAGGAAGTACGTCGCGCCAAAGCCAAAATGAAAAATGAAGTGCGCCCGGCCTCTCGCACATAATGTGTTTTTATTATAATTTCATTAAAAAAGGGAGTAACAAGGAAGTAGAGGCGGGGAATCAGGCATGACAAGTTGTTGCTTTTACTCCATATCGAAAGGGGAATATCAACTGCCAAAAGTTTGCCAGGACACTCGAATTATTGTTTCGCATAGCTCTCTCTCTCTCTTGCTATCTCTCACACACACACACACTATCTTTTAAATTGGGTAATACCTATATTTAAGTCTTTCTCTTCTAGTTACTGTCAAATGGATTAATTTTTATGTACATAAACTATATACCGGATGCTCTCTAGCGATATATCATTCTCTTTCGTTGTCTCCTTTCTCTCTCCTTTTCCTCTATCATTGATTTCTATCATATAGCAACTACACATTTTTGTGGAATTTTTAAAAGATCTTTCATTCACTGTTTCCAATGATCGATAGTCCTTAGATCTTTTTATCTTTCTTTCTGTTTTTTCTTCCTCAGTTGAATATTTTTATTTCTATCATTTCAAACTATTTAATATTTTATGTATGTCTATTTATCACTTTGATTGATTTTCTATCAGTTTCAGTGATCATTAGATCTGAGATCTCTTTCACACACACACTCTGCCAATCTCTCTGCCTCAGTGTATATTTTATTTTTATCTAATAGAAATCATTAATTATTTTATTTATATAATTTTGTTCCTTTAAATGATTTTGGTTCGACAGTTTCTACTGATCAGTCACATTTAATTTACGCTTAGTTCTTTTTCTTCACTCTTAGCTGTATCTTTTTTTTCTTTTCTCCCTAGTCTCATTAAAGATCTTCTTACATGTCTCAATAAATATGTGCATTGGATGATCTTCAAGAATGCAGTTCAATGTCATGTTCTAAACCTGAAACTCCCATTTACGTATGTGCACATATATTGTTAATTTTCTCCTACTTGATAAGATTCTACATTTCTTCTAGAAAGAAACACTATTATCTTCGATGTTTTTCAAGCATTGCCTTCAAATTTGTATATTAAAAAGTACTTTTGGCGTTCTCTTAACAATTGCTCTTCTCTTCTCTTTTCTTTAATTTTAGCGCCAGATTTACTCTCTTCACTCTCTTGTTCTCTTTTTCCCTCTCTACCAATCTCTTCTCTCTCTGTCTCTTTTGGCTCATTTACACAGATTCTTATCTGTGCAGCACACGCACCTGAAACCAAAGACTTAAAGCCAATGCCGAGACCAAGAGAAGTCAACCTCAACCTGAAGCTCTACCCCAACCCAACCGAACCCAACCGAACCCAACCGAACCGAACTGAACCGAACCCAATGCCAGAGAATCGAGTCCTCAGTTCGAGATCGCTGTTGTTTTTTTTGTGGTCGTTTTCTTTATAATTGGTTTGAAATTAATTTGCCAATTACACGATCTCACATTTAATTGGCTTACCCCGGCGGCAAGAACGAACGTTGCCTCCGCATGGTGCGTACGAAGTGATCCTCGTCCCCCTTTTTGCCCCTATTGTGTTATAAGAGAGGGGGGAGGGGGGTCTCCTTTAGGTTTTTTGATTCTGTTGCCCTTTTTTAGTATGTGAGCTTGCTGTGTTTTGGTTTACGCTTCGCTTGGTCCCCATGGCGCAGATCTCTCTACCAGATGATCATGATGACCATGCTGATGATGATGATCATGAAGAAGAATCGCGATCAGATCTCGCAAAACATCATCATTAGCAAGAGCTGCCCCTAAACATTGTCGCTTTCAATTTGAGTAAATGAGGCAAACAGTGCGTGCGACATTCGCTTTATGTGCCGACAGTCTTCCCTCTCCTCTCCCTCTCTCTCTCTTCCTCTCTCTTTCTTTGCTCCTTGATCCCTGCTACATCTTCTTCACTATATCTCTGATCAGTCGCTTATCAATTTGCAATATGCATTTTTGCATAATACGCCAGCCTCCCATACTAAATTGTATGTCATCCGATCCGAAACAAGTAGGGGCAACGAGTTGGGGCCACGGTGGGGCAAGTTGGCAACGCGTTAATTGGGTTGAACGTACCGCGTTGGATCTTTTGTTGAATATCCGCTCTCATATATGTGTATGACAAACCAGTTCTTTTGGTTTTTCAGCTTCAGTTTCAGTTTCCAATTCTCAACTCTCAGTTTGCAGTTCGCGCAGTTCTCGATTCAGTTTTCAGTTATTCAGTTTCGCAGCAATTTTAACTAAAGCCTAAACACTTTTAGTTAAAATGCCAATTAAAATATTTTTTTTATACTCGCCGTGATCGATGAGGCAGAGCAGTTAACTAAAAACCCAGCGACACCGAGTCGTTTTCAGGCTGTCGCAAATAAATGCAGATGTCAATTAGAGCCTCATTAAAAAATGCGCAAAAGCGCAAACTTTCAACTTGCAATTTGAGAACGAGCCACAGACCCAAACTGAAAGCCCAAACCCAAACCCAAACCCAAACCCAAAGGCAAACCCAAACCCAAAGCCAAGTCTATGCCAGTTGTATCAGTTGCTGTCTCCATCTCCGTCCCAGACTCAGACTCAGATTCAGATTCAGATTCAACAGTGTCCAAGTGTCCCAAGTGCCGGTCTAGTGACTGAGTTTCATTTGGGATCCCATCGTCTTCTCGTCTTCATGCTGTACATGAGCATCACTTGCACTTTTGTTTGAGAGATCTCTGCGACTTGAGACTCACAAGGCTGCCGCATTCCGTTCGCTCAGTGCGCACAGTGCAACGAAACCTATTTGAAATGTACAAGACTAAAGAATGTAAATCTTCTCAATTCTATGGATTGTTTTTTTACACAAAAATCATAATTGTTGATTCCTTTATTTGATTCAGAATTATTCAGACAATACAAATTCTTGATATAAAAGGTATTTTTTACCATCATAATAATAAATTCATTGATATAAATTTTTAAGCAAATTTTAGTAATGCTAAAAATTAAATTAAGAACATTTTTAACGTATTTAAAAAAACCATCATATGATAAGTATGAATTTATAATCATTAATATAGTTTAGATATGGAAGTGGTTGGAAATTTATTGCAAATTTTAACATTGCTGAAGTATAATTTCAAAACTCAAATATCTTACATTAAATTGATGAAAATAAAAATATAATAATCGAAATAATTAATCGAAAGATATGTAAAGTTAGGTCTAAAACTTGAATATAAATGTGTGTAAAGTAACGTTATCAACAATAACTTTATGTAAATAAGTCTAAAGAATATAATAGTTTAAATCAAGATGCAGAGATCTTTATAGACTTGGTATATTACGACTTTTTATTATTCAAACCAAACAACTGAAAATTCTTCCACGAGATCTTAGCTTGATTCTTCGTAAAAGTCTTTTCTGTTAATATTTTTTTAAAATTAATACCTAAATTTCGTTACCAATATTTGAAAATATTTTGTTGTTGTTTGTCATTACACTTGCCACACTGTCCAGTCCGATACAAGTCGAGTCCAAGAGCGACTTTGCTGAGTGAAGGTGATTTAAAAATTTTGTCACATTTTCAGTACAAAGATTTTGGTATTTTTTAATGAGCTCTCGGGGATTCTGAGGCAGCACCAAGTCAAAAGGAACTCCAGAGGTTGCAACAACAGTTCCAGGACAGAAAAGTGAAGATCTGCCCGCGAAGCTCAGTGGATGGATGCTGCTTTTGGGTTCGGGTTCGGGTTTGAGTTCTTCTTCTTTTCCCTTATTTATTTATTTTTTCGTTTCTTTTTTTTTCCGATTTGTTTTGAGCTCCAAAGCGGGTTCTTGGTATGCTGCCTGCAAAAGTGCAAATTTTGTTGCATGTCCGCGATTCGAGAGGCTTTTTTTTATTTTTTGTTGCTCCTTCTGTGATTTTGCTTTTAGTTTTTTTCTCCAGTTTTTTAGCTGTATTTTTTATTTTCTCTCCCAGCGTGTATGTGTCTTTCTCCTTTATATTTCGTTTCTTGTTGTATTTAAATTGTTAATGTGATGCTTATTGTTGTTGCTGTTGTTGTTGCCGCTTTTGTTGCCTTTGGGGAATTAGCACTGCTTTGTTGTTATTGCAACTTGTTAAAATTCCACAATGCGTCCAATGCGGCAATGCCTATATGTTCATGTTCATAAATTCAACACGCCGATACGCGTCTGGCCTATACTTCGATTTATCACCATTAACACACACACGCACACACACGAACACACACAGCACACACACACATACAAGTTGATGTAAGAGTTTTCTTAACTAGTTAGTTAGTCGGTCTTTTGAATGCTTTGGTCATTATTTTCAAATCATTTTGACAAACACTCTTTTTTTAAAACAGAACCTAGGTTTTTGGTCTGTGATCCCTTTAGGGGGACTACCTTTCCAATCATTGTTTTATAATGATCAATCATTCAATCAATCATTCAATCATTATTTTTAAAGAGTACTCTTTTGATAGCATTCAATGTTACAAAGATCTTGTCAAGAGGCTTACAGTCTAGATAAATTTTAAATTCTGTTCTCTTATCAGGAAGTTGATCTCGACTTTAATGTTATCCGCAAGTAGAGAAGACGGCCCTTAAGATTCAAATTCAATTCTAATTTCAAATTTCAAGCCTTTGCTAGCACATCAGTGATATATTGCTTGGATGTAATTATTCATAATGAATTTTTTAATATATTTTCTTATACATGTACATATATTCTAGATTTGTACCTTTTACTTACTTAAAAGTCAATTTTTAACCAATATCTTAATGTGTGGTAGTTTTTTTGGTATTTAACTTCAGCTTCATATTGTAAATAGTTTATAACAATATCCTGTACATTTTTAAAAGGAAAGAAAATAATTGTAAAAATTATGACTAAACCAGCTGAAAATAAAAGGACTTTCTTATAAGTATTGCTTACAATTGTAATTTCTTATCAGATCAACACAAATAATTATTCAAAAATTCATAAAGATTTCTTATCACAGATCAATGAACTTGGCATAAGTATTTTAATTATTTCTAGTACTTGCTGTATTAAATATATGCCAACAGCAATACAAAAAATTAATCATAAATAGTTTTTTTTTGCGTTTAACAACTGTTAAAAAGCTGTTAGGTAACAGTGCTGGCAACGCTGCGTATGCGCAATAAAGGAACAAACAATTAAAATAGCAGCAAAGCAAAAAAAACAACAGCAAAAACAATAACAACAATAATAGCAACAACTGCAAACGTGCAACGTAATTAATTAACGAATTAAAAGCGTATGCAACAATAATTATAAAGCCAAAAGGCAATTATGCAAAAAAAAAAAAAAAGAAATACAAAGGCAAAAGAAGAAAAAAAACATCACAAGCCACGCAATGCGGATGCAATTGCTGCTTGTTGTTGTTGTTATTATTATTATTGTTGCTGTTGTTGTAGTTATTGCTGTTGTTGCATTGGCTGCGGTTGCCGTGTTGTTTTTGTTACAACGCATTAAATTAAGTTGCCAAAGCGCGCAAAAATGGAAATTACATGCAACTTACACACACAAACACACACGCTCTCTCATTCATAGACACACACACACACAACACACACTCATTAGAATTAATTGACTTTCCATAATTGAGAAAACAATGCGGTGGCGTTGACGACGACTTCGACGTCGACTAACTGCCTACCTGCTGCCTACTTGTTGTTGCTTTTATACACTTACAAATGTCATAGGCTATACAAAGTACATTCATCAAGTGAGCAGCCCACATATTGGGGAACTCTAAACAAACGATCATAACTCAGCTTACAGTGCAACAAGAGCAATTAAATTTGGTAAATCATTTAGTTTGCTCATGAATATAATATCAAAGTTAATATTATCAAAATGATAGAACAGAGATTTTATTGAAAATAAAGTCATAATGTGGGGAGCTTTAAACAAACGATCATAACTCAGCTTACAGTGCAACAACAGCAATTAAATTTGGTAAATCATTTAATTTGCTCATGTAAGTTATATCAAAGTTAATATTATCAAAATGATAGAACCATTTTACAGAGTTTTTATTGAAAATAAAGTCCTAATGTGGGGAACTCTAAACAAACGATCATAACTCAGCTTACAGTGCAACAAGAGCAATTAAATTTGGTAAATCATTTAGTTTGCTAATGTAAGTTATATCAAAGTTAATATTATAAAAATGATAGAACCATTTTACAGAGTTTTTATTGAAAATAAAGTCCTAATGTGGGGAACTCTAAACAAACGATCATAACTCAGCTTACAGTGCAGCAAGAGCAATTAAATTTGGTAAATCATTTAGTTTGCTAATGTAAGTTATATCAAAGTTAATATTATCAAAATGATAGAACCATTTTACAGAGTTTTTATTGAAAATAAAGTCCTAATGTGGGGAACTCTAAACAAACGATCATAACTCAGCTTACAGTGCAACAAGAGCAATTAAATTTGGTAAATCATTTAGTTTGCTCATGTGAGTTATATCAAAGTTAATATAATCAAAATGATAGTACTATTTTACAGTTTTTATTGAAAATAAAGTCATAATGTGGGGAACTCTAAGCAAACGATCATAACTCAGCTTACAGTGAACAGGTTAACTAGTCAAGCCAAGGTCGGTATAGTTACAGAAAATTATAGTTACAGAAAATACAGAACTGAAGATACATAGAAAAATAATTGCTGAGCATCTAAAACTGATATAGAAACTAAATGCTAACCTCATTTATTGTTATGTCCAGGTTAACTGTTTAAGCCAGAGTCGGCAAGGTTACATTAAGTTATAGGATACACGAAAACTAATTGTTAGAGCATCTAAAACTGTATTAGTTAAGGGGCTTAACCATTTTTTTATTAGCTGCATTAATTGCGCTTAAAATGAACGAAACGAAACGAAACAGAATGAAATGAAATGCAAATAAATTGCATTACATTTGCCCAAGTTGCATGGAAAGGGGCAACTGCTGCCAGTTAAAAAGTCAGCAATTTTAATTGGTTTTTTACACGCATTAGCATAACTGCAACAGCAGCAACAACAACAACAGCAACAATAACAACTGCAACAGGCGCATCGTCACATTGTTGTAGCAAGAGCGTTGTTAATGTTGTTGCTGTTGTTATGATTATTGTTGTAGGTGGTTGCAATCACTTACATGGATGTTGTTGTGATTGTTGTTAGTTGGGTGTGTGTCTTGACGAAGTGAAATATGTTAAAAGGCAACAAAAACTAAAATAAAAAATAAATACATTATTTGTTATGCATCGCCAACAGAAATTTAGTGAAAATGTATTTAGCCAAGCGCGTAATTCAATTTTATTTTATGCAACTGCAACTGCCACAGCAACAGCAACAGCAACAGCAGCAACAACAATAATAATAATAACAATAGCTAAATTAGCAACAATAGCAACAACAATTGGCACAAATTGTTTAACGCGCCGACGGTTGCTCTCAAATTTGATTGCTTTAATTAAGCAGCAACAACAACAGGCCGGCAACAACATAACACAACAAGATACAAGTTTTGCAGTCAACAACATTAAAATGCTTAAATCTATGATATCCTCTGGCTATCAAAAAACTATAGTTAAGTTGAGATATCAATCATTCCAATTTCAAGCAATTGTTATGATATAATCATATAGAAAGTTGTAGCTAATTGAATTTAATATTTGAGTCTATTTGAAAGAAATATTTGGTAATAATTGTTTAACTCGGATTAAAATATATTTAAATAAATATTTAGTCAGACCACACTGACTTGAATGAAATTTTTGAAATAAGTAACGATTCTCATAAAAAACTGCAATTTCAAGTGATACTTCTCAAGGCAACTACGTATAAGATATAATCTACCGATTTGGATAAAACTTTAAAATACTATTAAGAACTTAAAAAAAGAAGATTTTATTGATATATCGTTGAAACTAAAACAGTTTCTTATACATAAACTGCAATTTGAAACGACCTTTCCTATATATATAGTCAACCGATTTGTCTGGTTTTCAGCTACGTATACAATTTCTAAGTAAAGTAAAGCGAGTTGATTGAAATTTTCTGTAGATTAACAAAAGTAACTGGAAGCTTAGGCAATGAATAAAACTTTTGATAATATTGTTGAAGATATTCTAATCAGGGATAGAACATAAAAGTTATGAATAAACCCTTTGACTAATTAAATCAATGAGAAGTAAATATGATATAGCAAATTGGAATGGAATCGTAATTTTTCATTATAATCCTTTAAAAGCAGCTAATTTTTAAAATACAAATTAAAAATAATATGATAATATTTATAAATTCATTATTTTCGTAGTTTATAATTTAAAACTTGTAACAATTACGCACCCTGACGAACGAACTACCCTCCAAATGCTCAACATACAGGGTATATTTAGTTTAATCTATCATTTGGTAGCTCATTTGTTTGAAGGCGGCGGCCCAACACGTTGACGATCATTTTAATTAGACCATTTCTGGGCTCTGGCAGCTGAACAATATTGCATTAGCAACAACATAAAAAAATAAACAACAATTGTTGCAGCTGTTGCCAACAGTAACAACAACAACAACAACAACAACAACAACAGTAGCAGTAGCAACAATGTTTATGTATTTTAATGAAACCTATTTAGATGCGCAACAATGTTGCAAGTCATTAAACTTTTTAGAATCAACAACTAAAATTTTTCGTCCACCGCACAAATTTGTCGCTAACGATATGCTATCTGGCAAATCAAATGAAAAATTCGGCTAATTTTTGGCAAGAAAAACAAAGCGAACATTGTTCAAAAGAGTTTTAGTAGTTTTAGTAGTTCCCTGTTGTCGAACTTAAATGCATGCTTTTATTAGTCAGTAGATGGATCTTGAGTTACATAATTATATAAATTAGCTGAAGAGGAAAAAATATGTATGGTATTATTAAAATTATACTGTTTCTAACTGTATTAAATAAGATGTATGTAAAATCATGCAAGTCAATATCTTAGACTAAAACAAGAATAACCAAACTTACATGCTTTTTAAAGAACAAGATCATTTCCCAACACCGTCAGTTGCATGCTATAAACTGATCTAAAACTGTTATACGTTCTAATTAAGTTGGCTGCGCCTGATGCTCACATGTCATGACATTGTCACAATCGACAGCTATCAAACCTATTATCTATCACTGCAATTCAAAGGGTCGTTGTCTATATATATGTATACTGTTTGAGATAATGATGATGATGACGATGAAAATGATGATACAGACTATATATAGAGCTGTTAAACAGCTGTTGCACCCTTGACCCTAAAGTGCAACATTTGATGAGCTTAATGGGATTATTTAACTGGATTCGATTTAGTTTTATGATTGATTTGTTATCAATATAAAATATTGCAATGCAATCAACATGTTTCAAGATAGGGTTATACTCAATATACGCATATAGAGTATACAAATATATATATGGTAGAGGTTTATTGTACGTAGAATAGGAAATCTATTAAATTGTAGTATTGCTATAAAAATAATAATATTTAAATTGGAGAGACAGGCGAATGGCGAACTGAGTCAGCGTTGATTGCGTTGCATGTTGTAAATTTGTTGTTTAGTTGTTGTTGTTGTTGTTGTTGTTGTTGCTACTTTGATTACATAGATTTACACTTAAGTCATTGCCTAACGATACACATTGAAAGAAAGAATAAAAGAAAGCAAATAAAAAAGAGCACTAAATGAAATCAATCTAGCTTGTAAAACCGCTTCGATTACTAATCAGTTGAAATTCCTGAATCGTTCAATTGAATGGGGGTATACTGCGTGTTTTTCCTGTAGACTTATAGACCAGCATGATGATGGAGTATATTTCAATGGGATCCTTATCATGTGCTTGGCCATAAACCCGCGCAATTATACCCCATATATAAAAATAACCAACTATTAAGACTTGCTTTTAGCCTTGTCATGGCATTAAACAATCTTAGCTGAAACTTTTTTGACTATACATATTTAGAGGGGTTTTCTTGGGCAGCTGGCACTTCGATAAGCTCGATATAAGTGGGATTTTCATAGTACCTGTATTAAGATTATATGAATACTATTTATATTGATAAAGACTGAATTAGCCTTATAGTCGCCGGCAATTTGATCTATAAAGTTGTTAGGATATCTCAATTAATTTTACAACTTTGATATATTCAATTCTATATATTCCATTAACAAGCTGATTGTTACAATTAATACTTTAGTATATGCAATATAATCTAGTCTTAATGCTTTCTTACTTTATATTGTGAACATTTTAAACAGATCGCTTGATAATTGCGATAGTTGTAGGGTAACTAACTTTAAAACTTAAGATCAATATTAAAGCTAGAATCTTGATATTTAATCTATGCCTCTAAATGTTAGCTTAATAATTTAAAAATTTCATAAAGACTGCGTGATAAATGCAAAAACTTCAAAGCTTTGAGAGTTCTTATATTTCTTTATTTCAATCAACTTTTATAACAAATTGATTATTGAAGTAAACGCTTTAATATTTGTCTGACGCCTGTTATTTAATTACAGCTTGATATTCTGAAATTTTTATAATGATTGCTCGATAGACACAATTAAATATAATTGCAAGCTTAATATAAAATATATATTTTAACAGAAATATACAATTTTCAAAAACTTAGAAATACCTACATATGTATACATACATATACCTGTATTATATGATATACCCAATTATACAAGCTATTGTATTGATATTTGGTTGTCTTCTCTTAACTTCTTTTGGAGTTAACTTTCAGTTTAAATACTGCATAAATTTCATAGTGATTTCTTGAATAATACAAATGTTCTACAGGGTATCTGCTAGTTGTGATCGCACTCGTTTCAACTGTCAGCTTGTTATGACTTTTGCTATGATTTTGGTGCTGGGGAATGCTCATGGGATCTGTTTATGGATCATCATCAACGGCTCATCACATTGCCGAGATAACTTTGGGCCTCAAGCTTAGCTGGCTTTACCTCTACACCTCTACACCTCTTGACCCCTTCCTCCCAGCTCTGGCTGCATCTTTCCCCTTATGTTTTGCCAATTATCGATGCGGGCCATGGATTGGCAGCGAACTGCCATCGACTGGGGCACCCAGTTGCCAATTAGCCAGGCTAACCGACTGTCTTGACTGTTTTTCGCTGTTTTTGTATTTTTTTAATTACAACTCGAGCAACTGCCAACTGGCAACTGGCTGCGAGAATTGCGTTAAAAAGGCTGACAGTCAACTAAAGTGCAACTGCAACTGCAACTGCAACTAAAACTAAGACTAAACTCAGGCTTAACTCAACTAAACTCAATTCGACTTGACTCGATAATTGCAATGAATGAATGCCAAAAGCCAGCAAACAATGCAACGCAAATGGGCCATTTAGTGCAGTCATTAGCATTTATTGTAGCCACACGTACAACAACAACAACCAAAACAACAACAACAACAACAACAACAACTGAGATAGCACTCTACATGCATCATTACTACAATTAAGTCAATATTTGCTCGCCACAAACTGAGTTGTAAACTGAAATGATCGTCGCCTTCGTTGCGATGCGTCCACAATGTCGTCGTTGTCGTCATCTTGTTGCCTGGATAAGAAAGAGCTTCCAACGTATTAACACATTTTCATCATTACACTGCATAACATGTGATTACAGACAGCAAAAAACAAAATAATAACTCAGCAAGCCTGCAAATACAATTCGAAAAGGGAGCTAAAAGTTAAAAGTTAATTTTGAGATGAGCACAAAGACAGCAAATAAACAGGAGGGAAAAGTTTATGAAAGTTATTATATTTTTATAAGAAGATCAAAAGGAAGAGGGATATATAAATAGCTTAAAATAGACATTAATGCTTATTTATTTATTTTATTTAGTTTTTAGAACAACAAGGATTTTCTCAAATCATTTTTCTCAAATTTCTTTATGAGGTGATTTGATGTTTAGTTAACTGTGTGATATTGATTTTATTTAATAATAAAACTCTTTGCTTAAAATAGTTTTTTATTTATTTAAAATAGAATTAGTAGAACATACATGCATATATATACTGTTATATATACTTATATACTACATACTTGTTATTGACTGCTCTAGTCACATATTTAAAGTTATTTATTTATGAAATGTTTAGTAATTTCCCTTCTTTTCTTCTGTAAAGAATAACTGACAACAGAGCACAGTGTGATCTTAAAAAAATATCGATAGCATTTGTAGGAAAATACCTAACTATCGAAACTATCGATTGTAGAACAATAAGCGATAGTGATTCTAAATGCTGCTTGCGCAGTGTGATTAAACGCAAAAACTTTTCATTATAGAAGCAGGCAAGAGCACTGAGCATGCGAGATAGCGAGAGATAGAGAGGGAGGTGGTTGGTGAGGGATAGAGCGAGAAAGAGAGAGAGAGAGAGAGTGAGAAAGAGTGAGAAGGGGAGGCAGGGTCGAGGGAAGTGCAATGGAGAGGCGTGTATGTCTAAAAGTAGTCATCATTAAAATTCCTGCAGTGACACACAGCAACTAGGCAGGCAGGCAGACAGTGGATGAGGAGGAGAAAGAGAGAGGAGGGGCTGGGGCGGACTGCAACTGCGACAATGGCCAACAAATCCCCAACTGGGCGGCCGGCTAAGCAACAACAACAACAACAACAACAACAACAACAATAATAATAACAACAATGGAGAGGCAACTGTTGCCATTGCGCTTGTTTCAATTTTCGTTAATTATGTTATGAAAAAATAAAAGAAAAGCAAAGCAAATAACGAGGGAAGAGGCAACTGAAACAGAACACGATAGAGAATTGTCGGATCTGTCGGTTGCAACTGCAACTTGCAACTTGCAACTTGCAACTTGCAACAGGGGCACATCTTAATGAGTGAACACAACGCAAGCGACACCCAATGAGGCAGTTTCAGAAGGCGACTGCTTTAGATTTATTGCCATGCCATTGGCAACACACACACACATAGACCCCATAGAGGCCCAGACATCAAAAACTGAGAAATTCCAAACCGAAGAAACCCCCAAAGACTGAAGAAAGAAGCCCACAGACTTTTAATTCACAAACATGATAGAAAAGTTCAACGCGTGGGCGTTCATATACTTTTCGTTTGGTTCTTGTTTTTGTATTTTATTCTAGTTATTTGATTTTGTTATTGCAACTTACCGCTAATGAACATTGCAAGTAAAATGACTGATTTTAACGCCCGGCAACAGGACAGACTCAACAGCTCTTTACTATTTAAAGTGACAAGTAATGCTAATTGACGCACCCAATGCTAGTCATTAAAGTGAGTGTGTGTGTGTAAAGTCTTGCTTAGTCATAGAGTTACAGGGATAGCTAAAAGTATGCAGCTTGTATGCTTTAAGTCTGCTTAATTGTAATCACTAGTGATAAAAGCAGAACCTCAACAAAAGTTTGGCATTTGGCAAAGCGCAAAAACTTTATATCCTGATTTTACATGCATACTTTTGTTACTATTTTCAATACAACTTTACGTCCCGAAATTGATATTAGTAATTTTAGGAGTTGGTTTCGTCACTAGCTGAATACAACATCATTTATAAATTCAATTAATCGATTAATTGAAAATTATTTCTGCCAAGGCTGCGAGCCGGTTCTGATCCATATCCCACAGAACAGTTCGGGTTTTTGGGTTAATTGAACCGGATCATGAACCGAACCGTTAAAATTATTTGTCCCTTAAGCCGAAACTCTAACCGAACCACTTTTTCCTAATTTAATAGTTCGGTTTGGCACTCAAAAAATACTGCAATTTAGGTCTTAAAAAAAATAGAAAAAAATTGAATCATAATCATTAAAAAGTTGTCAATATTTTTACTAAGAATTCTATAATCTTAAGAAATCAGTTAAATAATTTTATTGTATTAAACTGGGTTCATGATGCAACCAAATTTTTTATATACAATCTTTGTGAGATTAATTATGATAAAGTCTTGAAATTGTTATCAGTTAATCAAAAGGTTTTCAGCTTTAAGTGAGTTTAACTGTCTTTGCACATTTTAATTAATCCATCAAGAAGCTTTCATAGCGCTTTTAACTATAAAAGAATCATTATATTGAAATCTGGAACTAATTGCTGGCTAATACATACTTATTTAGATCATTCCATGTGTATAGATCGAGAGAGATTATTATTTGATGTTCATTTAATTTCCATTTCCTATAAAACATATTATTGCATTCCTAACATTTTATGAGGAACATTTTAACATTTATTTTAGAATAAAAATACTTTTCAAGCTTCGTTTACAGTTAAGTCTGAGAAACACTGTTAATTAACATTTGTGTTGAATAGATCTTGCAGATTACTCATACGCCTCGAGTGGCTTCACTTTGGTATTGTTGTCATTGTATGTATTATGGTATATAAATTTTAATTAAATTTGCGGCAATCGTGGCTGCCGTTGCTGACTTTAATATATATTTTTTAATTAACGCCTTTTTCTTAGTCGCTTGTTTTGCTTTGATTTTCTTTCCTCATTTCTTTTGCTTTCTTTTCATTAGTATTTCTTGTTTTTATTCATTTTTTTGTGTGCTGCGCCAAGTGCATTAATTGTTAATTAATAATTGTTGTTGCCAGCAAATGCAGTTAAAGCGCAAAGCGCACAATTAAATTATTGAATTGCTTTTCTTGTTTTTATTGTTGATATTATTGCTGTTATTTCGTTTCATTATTACTTATTGTGAGTGTTTATAAATTGTATTTATAGTATTTATATTTTTTGTCGATTAGTTTTGCTGAGCTGAGACAATTTGTGCTCTCATAAATTTCACATACGTCACTAAAGGTCGCCTCCTTGCACCCCATTCCCCTGGTGCACCCTCCACCCTCCATCCTCGTGTGTGTCTCAGTGTCTCATTTAAATAGAATAACAAACTAATTAGTGTTGATATTTTTTCAACATTTGTTCAAGTCTCTCTACCTCTCACCTCTCCCCCTGTCGCCCATACATATTCGCTGTGTGTTTTCTGCGGGGGCAATCACGATTCTTTTATTTATTTATTTTAATTGAAATTGCTTCGGTTTGTTGCGTTCGCTTCGTAATTGATTTATAACTAATAAAACTTTGCTATTGCCTTGTTAAATGTAAATGTGCCTCAACTCGACTTGCATAAGTAATCAAAATGCTAAGCGCCTAACAACAACAGCAACATTATACAGTACTCGATTATTAATTAGAAATAATTCATCCAATGATTAAACAATTTATTTGAAACTCGTGTCGAAACTTGTATGCTCTTTATATATTTAGTACTCTACTTCTAATAAAAAATCTGACTTTAAAAATCACCAATGAATAATCGGAAAATTCAACAAGGATCAAATCTTCAAATATCAAAAAAAGAGTATGGTTCCTTATACTTACGTTCTTTTATTGCATTTTTATTACATTTATTACATTTTTTGTTGTTGCTCTTTAAAATAATCATTAAGCATTTGTGACGCAACAAATACAAACACAACAATTATAAACAAAGTGTGATCTAAAAATATCCAATCTTTTGAGTTGTAGAATAAAACAGATATGATATTCAGGGTTTCTACATTAATCTCAGACACTTTTGGCTAAAAGCTGGTTTCCAAATCTCTCAAACTGAACCGTGGATGACACTCAAAATTAAAAGATTTTATTTTTCGGACAAACTTTCGGAGTAACTAAAATCGACTGCCATAAACTTTATTTCAATTTTACAAAAGTTACTAATTCGCGATTTCTTTTATACAATAACTAACTTAATTTAAAATGTAATTTACAGCATTTTATTAATTAAAAAAAATAATTTTATGTAATTCGATAAATTTAGACATTTTTTATACTTCTCAACAAATGTTTTGAGATTTGAAATTTGAATTTTGTGTTACTTTAATTTTTTGGTTGGATTTAGGTTGGTTTGCTATTCTGTGGCATCCCAGAATTTTTATCTAAGCATGTTAATTTATTCGTCTCGTTTATTAGTATTTATACATACCTGATAACTAATTAGCTTTAATATTTAAATATATAGTTTGCTTGGAAATATAGCTTCAACGTTAATATACTTTTCAACTATGTAAAGCATTTTTAATGCGTGTTTTCATAAAAATCGAACCAGCAGAAGCTAGAGTTACAGCACTTACCATTTCATATTGTACATATGTATTCAATAGTTAATGGTTACAGTTATAAATCGATTATGCAAAAACCGATTAATCGATGTTTTAATTAATTTAATTAATTAATCGATTATCTTAATCGATTTATCTCTCGATAGCAACAACTGCATGCTAAACGCTTCACACGCTCTCATCTGCTGGTCAAAGCTTCTCGCATAGCTGTAATGCCTGCCGTTTTTTGATTGGCTTAGACAGCGACGTGACGTTTCAAATAAACGGATAATTTAAATGGCAATGCGCGCAAACGCAAAGCGATTACGATAGAACGAGAGGGAAATATCGAGCTTTTCTACAGATACATAAATACATGTGCAAGCAGCATGCCAATTAGCCGACTTGCGGTTAGCGTCATAAACTCAAAACTTCCACACATACAGTTAGTCAAATAAGTGTTTTAACCAGATTGAAAAATTCATACATAGTAATTTGCAATAATTATAGAATTCCTTGTATTTTTCTTTTGTTTTCTCATTTTACTATAGTTGCTTATGATTTATAATGGTAAATAATGAGATATATTAGATTTAATTTAGGTTTCATTTTGTCAACACACTTACTTGACTAACTGTCTGTGTATTTACATACACGTACGTATTTCGGTCAATTGCGTTTAT
Organism: Drosophila testacea; assembly: GCA_035043265.1. Taxonomy (NCBI): domain Eukaryota; kingdom Metazoa; phylum Arthropoda; class Insecta; order Diptera; family Drosophilidae; genus Drosophila; species Drosophila testacea. The sequence continues at coordinate 491,384 of JAWNND010000931.1, forward strand.
TTTTAATTATTTTGTTGGGCGGTTGTCTTAAAATTAATCAAATTTGTTATTTTTAGCACTACATATGTACCTACATATGTATGTGTAATGTTGAGATTTCTTTTGCTCGACCTTTTTGATTGATTGATTGTAGACCGTATGTGTGTGCGTGTTTGCATCTGCTTGTGAATGAATGAGTTTGAATCAGTGTGAATGAAAATTGGCTCGTTGCACTTGGCATTGAGCCAATGAAACTAAATGATTGTGAAATATATACACAAAACAAAATAAAATTCGGGATATCCGGAATAAAATCAATCAAAAGTTGGAGAATCTCGTATTTTGTTAAACCCAGTACGAAATATTTGTTTCAAAAACGATTTCTCACTTCACTCTAAGGCAGAATTTCGATTGAAGGGGTTGATTCATAACTTTTATTCTTGAATCAAATGCTTAAGGCCTATTTCGATATTTTAAGATTGAGTCATTGTCATTTCATCCACATATAGATTTAAGTAAGTAATTGTAACCGTAAAGCGTACTTTAAAAATATTCCAGTTAAAGTCAAGAATTTAAAACTTCATTTGAATGGAGATGAATGAATTTAACATCTTATCTTAAGAACGGCTTAAGTAATTAGTTCTAAATCAATTACTTAACAATAATAACTAACATATTAATTTCTCTCTCTTTATCTTTCCAGGTAAGTTTCCAATGGCTGTGAAAAACAAACAGTAAAAATTCCAGTAAACTTTAAATGCCAGCATATATGGTAAATACTTAGTAATCTATTAATGTGTTAGATCATTAAGAAGTTTGAACTTATCGCTAAAAACAAACCCTAATGCATTGAGAATCGCATAGAACGGTCAACTGTAGAACTTGTGACATTTTCATACGTTTTGTCCACGATTCTATCTAGTCAGTAGAGCTTTTTCGGTTTATTATGCCAAAGCGTTGTCATAAAACCAACAACAACAATAACAACAACAAATATAAGTTATATACACATACTATAATACCAGCAGGCATTTTAATCAGCCAACAAATGAACCTTGTGCATATTTTAAGGCTAATTAAGCCGCAAATTATGACCAACTTGTCAGCGTGGGTTTCTACAGGCTTAAAAATTGCCTTTACTTAGTTTATTTTTACGTTATTTTTTTTTCCTCTTTTTGTGTTGTCATTACGAGTATTACGGGTTGGTGGAAAGGCGTCACGGGCTTAATACTACAATAATACCCTGCATCCATAAAATGTGTAGGTAGGCTCTTGGATTACAATTGCTATTTAAGTTTATACTACTTTGTTAAAATGAAGTTGGAAACTAAATGAATTATTAACGCTGTTTTAATATTGTCTATGAATACTGAATATTTCATAATGTTTAAATCATATAAACAAAAGTTATTTCATTCCAATATGATTACAATGGTGTCAGTCAATTGATTTCGATCAATATCAAGATATATATGTCAGTTATGTTTTAAGTGATCTGATTCTTTTCTCCCCATTCTATTAATGTTTTAGGGGTGTCGTTTTTCTTCTGACATTGTGTATATAGGGTATTTATCAGTAATACCCATAAGCAGCAATTATTTATTTCCGACTTGAACTGGTTGATTTTTTTTTGCGGTTTCCCTTTGATATCATTTCGTTTCCTATGTGTTCCCTAAGTATTTTTGAACCTATCATTACTTTGGGGGCGTTTTTTTCAGCTAACTGTTGTTGTTGCTCTTGATTTGGGGCGTTTTACTGTGACGTTTATAATCTGTTGTTGTTGATAATGAAACCAGGTGCCGGTTAGTTTTTTGTTTTTGTTTTATTTTTTACAATTATTTTTTTCATTTTTTTTTTATGATTTTATGAGATGTTTTAAAAATTTGTGTTCACAGCTCTGGCAATAAATTTGATGATAGCAGGAGGCACTTGTTGCCGGTTTGTTGTTTGAAATGTGTAAATTACTCAGATTAGTCACATTTACTGATAAGTTCAATTCAAATTAATTAAATATCGACAACGAGCACAAGCTGGCAAATTAGAGGAATACCAAGCGAGTGCCCCTCCCTTCTCCTTCTTCTCTCTTGTCCCACTGTGCATATCCCCACAAAGACCCTTGAGGTGGGCCCATTAAATGCAACACTGACAAAATTAATTGCCACTTTTTCGCATTTGGCAGAGCAACAAACGAAAATGTCAAGAAGACGAACGCGAAAACGAAGACGAAGAAGAAGATGATGATGATGATGATGATGATGGTGATGATGAGAAAAACGAACAAAATCAAAATACAAAAATGAAAGAAAGAAAAAATAAAGAGAATCAAAATTATGCGCCAAGCATTTAGAGTCATGCTGAGGCAACAATTGTGGCGAGGGGTGGTAAACGGTGGGAGAGGGAGAGGGTGGGAAGAATGATAGGGGGCAGGGGCATGTGGCAGCGTCGCTTGCATTGCAAATTAGCAATTGCTGTCAGTGGCGGCAACTGCTGTTGCCAACTGAGCGGAAGTTGCCGCAAATTTGTGGAGGAAATGAGTTTGGCCCGCCGCATGAAAACTTGCAACCGATGAATTGAATCTCCTCTCCTTTACCTCCCCTCCCCGCCATACGGCTACAACTACAACTACTATAACGATTCAAGGTTTGACTATTGGATTAGTTGGAATTGGTTTTTCAATTTGTCAGTTGGACCAAAAAAAGTAAAGTAAATAAAACGTAAGCGACAACGCAAGAGATGTTGCAACTACAACTGGTTGCATCCACTCTAAAGTTGTAACATATTCAATTAAGCTGCGCTTAAACAGGTCAGAAAATGAGCGACATCTTGGAATTATTCATTAGACGTGTTCTTTTCCTTCAAGAAAATTTATCCAAATTTCCCTTAGCCTATTAAAAATGAAGCTGTATACTTTTTTCTGGTTCAAAATTCGAAAATTTGATTATATTTTTTGACTTTATAGCTTAAACTATTTACGTCAGTTAATTATTCATTTAGTTATGTGAGACCTTAAATGCATAGATATAGAAAAGGTCAAGTTTTTGCTTAAATCTGAAATTTAAAATACTGTTAAAACGAAAACTTAATAAAATAAAATCCATGAATTACATAAATGTATTTAGTTATTCTAATTTTCCTTTTTCAAGTGCACATTGGGTTGTGATATAATTGGCAACCCTTTCAATATGCATTACAGCATCGTTGGCAACTCTAGACACATTAGTGAATCTGTTAGACTTAAATAGTATGAATTTACTCCCTTTCTGCTGCTGCTTCTGTTTGTTTTTGTTTTTTTGCTAATGGACAACATGTTGCACGCTTCGCAGCGTTGCATGTTTTTGTTGTTGTCAACTGTTACATTCTATTGTTGTAAAAACAACAACAACAATAGGAACAGCACATAAAAACATTATGTCTGAATCATGTTACAAAACAATTTAGCAAACAAACTGTCAAAAACATGACAACTTAAAGCGTTGCCTGAGACGCAGAGACGTTGACGTCGACAGCAGCAGAAGCAGCAACTGCGGAAGCGACAGAATTGTTGTTGTTGTTGCTGTTGTTGATGTTGTTGATGTTGTTGTTGTTCCAGTTGATGCTGATGTGGATGTTGACGTTGATGAGTCGAGCAGATTGTAAATGACATTTGAGAGTCCAGACGAAGAGAGCGCCTTTGTATGTAAGTAATAAATTGGAGAGTGATTTGTGGATGTGGATTGTGGGGTGTGGAATGAGGCTGAGCTTTTGTGCCTGACAAATTATATTTGTTAATTCCACTTTTTTGGCAGTCACACATGCACAGATTTGCAGCCATCTCTCTCTCTCTCTCTCCCTCGCATCTTCTCTTTGTCAATCTGACTCTCCCTTAATGTTGTTGGTGTTGTTGCTCACATGCAAAACGTTTGCGTAATTAAATCAAGGCGCAACCCTTGACGCAGCTGAAAGGGTGACAGTGGGTAGGGTTGTTTTCTTCACATATTTTCACACACACACACACACACCCTCACCCTCAAGGTTTGGCCATAAATTTTGAGCTGAGCCATATAATTTTTTAATGCCATTTACGACGCTAAGCTGCCAAACGCCCCACACAAGATTATGCCGCAAAGAGTTGCGACTTTGGCTGCAATTAAGTGCAGCAAGTTGCAAGTTGGCAACCCTTGGCCAACACGCAATGTCATTAAACACACACACACACATACAATGTATGTATTATGTATGTATGTACATACGTATATACTCTACATACATAACTGCACATGATAATGTCATAAAATTAAATGGCCACACTTATTGTTGTTGTCGTCGTCGGCGTCGTCGTTGTTGCTTTAATTAGAGTTTTTCCAGCGGCTGTCGCTTTTATTGCACACACACGCAAAAAGTGCAAAAGAAAATTTCCTTTCCTTGTTCCATTGCTGGCAACTGCTATAAATATTATAATTATCAAAAAGTGCAGCCAGCGACGTTCACGTAATTGAGTTAATTAACACGCCACAAAACGCGCCAGGCGACGACGACGACGACGACGATGTCAGAGCGGTATAGGCTCAACAAACACACAGAGAGAGCGAGAGCGAGAGCGAGAGAGCTGAAATGAGTGAAAGAGAGTGAGTGCAGACGAAATGGCAACAGCGCCACAGGCATTTAATTGCTTGTACAAAATAATAACAACAGCAAGAGCGACAAGGCAACATGCATTTGTTGTTGCTTTTGCTGAGCCAACTCTCGTTGTTAAAGCTTTTGGCGCTTGACAATGCATTCCACATACATACATACAACTACAACAGCCTAGAGAGCAAGAGCGAGAATAAGTGAACGTCAAATATAGAGCAAGATCCAAAGATGGACGAATGTTATTGTTAAAGAATCTAAAGATAATGTAAAATGGCAGCATGGCTTATGAAAATCAGTATCAATTCTGTTGAAATTGATTTATTTATGTTTATAAATATACAATGTATGTTGTTGCAGCATTAGCAACATTCAGTGTCACCCCAAAGCTTACCACACAAGAGCCCTGGCAAATGACAAGGCTGCAAAACTGATGACCAGCCTAAAACAGCAACAGCAAAGGCAACAATAACAAGCGAGACGACAACAACAACAACAACAACATAGCCGACGACGAGATCATTAAAAGTCCAAAAGCAAAACAATTATGGAACTCATTGAAGCCAATTATTAATAAAAACAGCAGCAGAAGCAACAGCAGCAGAGACGCAACAAGTGGCAAGTGGCCAACGAAGTGGCAGTAGCAACAACAACAGCAACAACAACAACAAACACAAACAACCACAAACAAACAACGATAAAAACTGAAAGGTCTGTGCAACAACAAGAGTGAGCGGCCTTCGTCTTCTTCCGAGTGTGTGGCACAGTAGCAAAAACACAACAAAAGACATGTGGCAAAAAGGGCAGCAGCAACAGCAACAGCAACAACAAACATTGTTAATGAAGCTGCAAAGGAATGCAGACAAAGAACGAAGAACGACTGAACAACGAAGAAAACGACAAAGAGGAGGAACTGGGCGTGTAGAGCGCACAACTTCACACATAAATGGGAGCAACATGTTGCCAATGATGATGATGTTGCTGGGCAATACGACAGCGAGGGTGGCAACAAAGTTTGCTGTTATATAGAGGCAATCGCGAGCGAAGCAACTCATTTCACATTGATTCCATATGGGTTTCACATTGATTCTACATTGCTCTTAAGTACCTTTTACATTGGAGATTTTAAAGAGCATATTATGGCTAATGTTACTCTATGGAACGTATTCCACATTGGTTCCACACGACATACTTTTAACTTAGGTCTGTCTTCTCATAGTCAAAATTTTATTTGAAAGATATCTTTGAATATGACAAAATATTCCATACATTTTATGTAAAAAATCATTCACAAAGTTACGTAAGACCTTATACAGACATTGAAAATATAGTATGTTACATTAAAGATTAAAGGACAGCTGAATTGGATTTTTACTGCAGTGAGATAGATTTTGTAGAACATTTGTTATAATGCGTCATACTCTTAGATGGGGAAATTTAATTATAATAATCATTATTAATTAATTTATTAGTAATTTGTTTTATTTAATAACTTAAATTGTCTACAAATATGGGATGATTCACGATGTACTATTTTAAAAAGCAGTGTCCTTGAGAAAGAATATACTTTTACTTTTAATTTTTATTGTAAATATTAAGTGTAATTGTATTTAAATTTGTGAGTTTTGTCGATGAATTGCTTTACTCTTGTTGCACACCTCGCATATGCAACATGCTGTGCCATAGTCATCGTCTTCGTCGTCGTTGCGACAATTAAGTTTGTAAACTGCACATAAAAGGCAGGGAAGATGTCGCCAGCCGAGCAACTTACGAGTATCATGGCCATGAGATGCTGCTTAATAATGTCATAAAAATTAGAACGGCGTATTAATTGGCAAGCCGGCAGGCAGCCAGAAGCCAACAACAGCAGCAGCAGCAACAGCAGCAGCAGCAGCAACAGTAGCAACAATAAGCAACAACTGCAACTGCAATTGGAACTGCGTGTGGGAGCGCAACATGTTGCCTAGTTTTTATTTGTTGTTGTAGTTGTAGCTGTTTCTGTTGTTGTTTCTTGCTTGGTTTGCTTTTTGTTTTGTTATTGTTGCTGTTGCTGCTGCTGCTGCTGCTGTTTGCAGTGCAATTTCGCGCAAATAAAATAAATTGGCAGCCAATTAAGCGAACGTCGCTCAGCCGCATATCAGAACAAAAGCATAAAGGCAGCAAATTAAATGAAATTGTAGGCTAAAGGGGGCAAAGACAGCGGGCGGCGGACAAAAAACGAAAAAAAGAAGAAACTAAAAAGAAATACATGCAATAATAACTAGCAGACGCTACAGAAAGCGGAAGCTGAAGAGTCGCGAAAGGCAAATCAAATTTAATTAACGGCATAAGCCTAAATACAAGATTGTAAGTGTGCACAAATAATAAGAGAGAGAGAGAGAGCGGGAGGGATTGAGAGACAGAGAGAGAGAGAGAGAGAGACAACAACAATACTAATGCTTAGAACTAGTATTGTCAGAGTTAAAATATGAACAATGATAACGTAAGCTATCTTTCTTACCCCTGCAGAGACCCGCATTGAAATTTCGACATATGACAGATCTATGTCGTAGTTCGATTTTATTTAAATTTGGTCAGACTCTATGTATATTATGTTACCAGACACACAATCTGTGAGTTTGGTTGAGATATCTTAAGAAACAAAAAAGTTGTTCATACTAAGAGTTGATTATTGACCGACCATTTATATGACAGCTATATGATATAGTAGTCCGATTTGAGCTATTTGTGGTCAGATTCTATATAACGATACCAAACACAAAATCAGTGAGTTTGAATAACATAGCATAAGAAACAAAATAGATTTTCATACCAATGGTTGATTTTTGACCGATTTTCATATGGCAGATATATGATATAGTGATCCGGTCGGGTCGGTTCCGACATATACCTGTACAGAGTCTGATTAAGACAGCTTAAAAACTGAGAGACTAGTTTGCATAGAAACAGTCAGACGAAGAGTCAGGCGGACATGGCTATATCGACACAGCTGATCAAGAATATATATACTTTATGGGGTCTGCCACGCCTCCTCCAATTCTGGAATTTCTATCTTTGCAAAAAAATTTGTTCTTACTACATTTTTTAAATTTATAAAACATTTTAAGCCATTGTAAATGATGACTTGACAACGCTACTTAGAATACTAAATGCCAAATGTGTGTTAGCATACACATCTATAGGAAATTCACTCAATTCGTCAGTCAGTCAGTCAGTCAGTCAATGCGTCAGTATTCGCTCAGTTAGTTAGCCAATTACACGACAAAATCTTATATGATCGTGCAAATTGTATTTTTATTGCCAATTATTTATTTATTTCGTTTAGTTGACGGCACAATACCGACAGCGAAAATGTTATGAAAGGCGTCGCGTTGTTGGGAGCATCCAGCTTGACATCGCCGTTTAAATACCCTTTAGATGACAGATATATAGGAAAATCTAACTCAGCAATCTCTGTAAATGCTACACAGAAAAGAAAAACTTTCGACATAATCTGATTAAAAGCTATTCAAAGATAAATACGATATACCTGTTTCAAGAACGATTTTTTTTGGGGTTATTAAAGGAATTTTTGAACTTTAATCAAATGCATATTTGAGATATATTTGCATATTTAAACGCTGTCATAGTCATATTTTAAGAATGCTTTGTTACTAAAATTTTAAAAGGATTTTATTATGTGAGAGATCCTTTATTATTATTCAATGTAGTGCATACGATTAGTCGGCTATACACTCTTATGGTGTATAAGCGTGTCAAGCTCTCTTTCTCTCGATCTATTCCCAATGTTCATGCATTGTTTTTGTCATTTTGAATTCAGAAATGATATTCAATTAATTGTCATTTTGTTTAGCAGTTGTCGTCATTTTGTTGAATGCTTTGCGATCTTTATATGTACATATGTACATTAACAAATATGTGTCTTGCATCACAACAACAACATCAACAACATTACCTGACGTTCATTCATTAATTATCAGCACACAATCTATAAGCTTAATTCGTATTCAATGCAATTAAATATTAAATTGTTCAACAATTCACATTGCTCAGTTTTGTTAAGATTTCATTAAGTCGATGAAATTTGTGTTGCTGTCGTTAATTTCACATAATGTATTTATTTTGCATTCAAATTACACTGATCAACAGACTTTTTGTAATTCGAAAGTGCTATTCACGAAAAGAACACCAGTTTCTCTTCGAGTAGCTCTTGATTGTGGGGTAAAATTAAAACTATAGATTAAAATTGAAAATTATGTTATTTCCTTAATAATTATTTAATTCTCAGCAAGATTATCTTAAAACTAATTTATTAAGTTGTAAATGTTGACCAGTGTTATTATTGAAAAGATTATTATGAAAACTCATTAAGAATGCCAATTAACAGCGCATGCTCTATGTTAATTGGCCTTGCTGTTAAATGTTAATGTTAATGTTAAAAAGTTCACGTTAAACATTACGCTTTTTATTATACAATGTATTCAATGTAAATAGCATAATTAAATTTTCAGATTGGGTATATCCGACTCTATAAAGTATATGCATATATGGTAGTCTGCCGTTATCTGTTCAATTCACGTCTATTTTTAATACTTAAACAAATACTAAAAAATTCGATAAAATGCCACTGTAAATAATTTTGAAGATAAATTAATAAAATTCTAGTGGGTAATGGCAAAATACAATTTGCATATGATAATTAAATAAAATAATAAAAGGAACCTAGCACAAACAGATGTAAGCTAGTAGGAAAGACTACAGGCGAGCGAAACCGCCGGTGTGAGACCCTGTACTAATTCTAAGAATAAGCAAAAGATACATTCAAATAAATAAGTTACTATACGTTACACATAACTAATACATAACATACAGATATCAAGCATGCATGATGAATTAAACTTCAAAAGGGCAAACGAGTTTCTTAAATGAGCAGTTCTTCGAATATTTTATTTTTCGTCACTACACAACTGCTAAAACTAGGTATTTACTTAATAAAATGTCAATACTGCATATCATATGTAAGGAAAAGAACTCAAATTAATAAATTATTATTGGAGTTGTATTAAATTAAACGGTTTTAAATGCATGTATGTGATAAATGATAAGAAGGTGAACAATAGTTGATTATAATAACAATTATTCGAATTATCATTGCAGTATGGAGTGATACATCTTATTCAGCAACCTTTTTTTTACTAACATCTTCATTCTTATAAGAACCCCATAAAAACATTTCCTGGGAGTGAATTTGAAAACTGTACTTATAACAAGTATTTTGTACTCGGCTGAAGAAAACCCAAAATCCCACAAGTGACACTATTTGGATTGATTGTATTCCGGAAAATCCGGAATTATTTTCTGTGTAGCTCTTATTATCTCTGAGATCCTTTATGGGACCTGCCACGCATCCTACTTCGACAAGCCTAATAGACCTTCGTACATTTTTAAGTACAGGGTTTTAAAATTGGCCCATGCGACAGGCAAAAACAAACCTCGGCGTAAATAACAGTCGGTTACACTTGAGTAATTTCGCATAAAACATAACCAAGTAGAAAGGATATTAATAAACCGACGTAAACCACACATACAAACATACATACATAAATGTACATGTATGTATATGCAAACATGCATACAATCACACACATGCATACCTTTGCATTTGTGTGCACACGGACAAGTGGATGCCATTGCTTGCAGTTGTTGTTGCTGTTGCTGTTATTGCTGCTGCAGCGCCATCAAGTAAATCAGTGTCCAATGTGTAAATAATTTCCATTTGAATGAGCAATTGTGCATTTTTCATACACACATACACATACAGGGATAACTGCTGCTGCGCTTTTCATTTGCAGACGGGACGCGTCGACGTTTAAAATCGCATGAAATTTTATTAAAATGAAGTAAATATGGTGTAAACGTGCTGATAAAACGGTTCGTGCTCAGTTATGTAGAAGAGATGAATGGACAGCACCAAAGAGACGACATCGCCATGCGGAGCGTTGTCTGTGTGTGAGAGAACAGGAGCGAAAGTTTAAGCGCAGCTTTTGTCAGTGAGTGAGAGACTGAGTGAGAGGAAAGCGTCGCTTAAGAGCAAGCAATTATATTAATGTATAATACATACATATAGGTACAAAGTGTATGCAAATATATATAAGTGTATATGCGTAATTATTGGTTAGAGTAACTAACGATCAACACGGTCAATGATTACAGCTACCGATTAGTGGTTAATGTAAGTAGTATGTACATAACTATCATTTATAGTGCTTACTGCATGACTCACTTGTTAAGTATTTCTCTCTTTCCACACTCTCTTTGTGCTTTGGTTACCCGCATGATGGTAGCGCATACAAAAGTCGCCTCACACAAAAGCTTTCTGAGGCGGCACAGCATAAAATCGCTTATGTAAATATCCATGTGTGTGTTTGTGTAAATTGCAGTGCTGTTTGTGCATGTGTATGTGTGCTTTGTGGTCAGTGTCGTCCATGTTGAACGTGGCTTCTCTGTTATTAATGACGTCGCAACATGTTGAGAGAGTAAAGAGCACATTGTCCCATCGCCTTTCTTCTTGTTGCTGTTGTTGTTAATTGTGAGAATGATGCCAGCCAGTTAACCGTTATTTAATGGGCCTACCAACTGGAAATGTGTACGTAATTTTCATACGGCTCGACAAATGTAATTAACTGTAATGTTGAGCCTGTATGTGAGTCTATATGTGTGTGGTCAAAATATCAATATTTACCTATAGGTATTTCCACAGTGACAAAAATCGAGGAAAACAAAGTTGAATTTTTAAAAAGTTATTTTACATATGTGTATCTGAGCAGCAATTTAGTTGATCTAAATTTGTAAGAAAAAAATAAAGTTTAGAACCATCTACTTTTGTGATAAAATGATATACAAATTTGAAAGTAGAAATTTGACTGTAAGAATGCTAAATTTGTGATTAAGAATTATTTAAGATACAAATTGTGAGTTTTTTCCACCGTAGAACTTTCTATGGAAAGGCCCCTGTGCATGTAAAAACATAAGTACATATAGTATGTAGTTATGTGCGTCTGTAAAAGCATTTTTGGTCAAGAGGGCTTTGTTTTTGTTGCCGCTTTTCACTTTATCAGCTGCGTCTTCAGACAAGCAAATTAAAATCATTATTATTATTATCAATGTTGTACATGGTGAGCAGCGTCTAAGTGTTGGCCAAATAACAATTGACACAGTTCAACAACAACAACAATAACAACAACAATAACAACAACAATGACAAATGCAATGTATGTTTAACTCAAGTGCAAGAAACGTGCAATCAGTTTTCTCTGCTATACTCTTTTACACTTAACAACTATCTTCTACTGTTTACTTCAGTTAATTAACAGCACAGCTTTATTAGCGTTTTTTTTTTCAATACTCTAAGCGTTACACTGAAAAGAAAAAAGTTAACGGCGACAAGATGCTGCACAATCTAAAGAGCGGACAGATGCTCATAGCTTGCAAACATACAAATTCCAAATACACATCAGTTTCGACCCGAGGTTAATATTGATACCTCATTAACTAAAGGATGGCAAATTTAAAATAATTGCAGACTGAACTCTCTAAAAGCTGATACACTGAGCAAAAAAGTGCTTTGTAAATTTGAGTTTTAATCATGATCACTTTGTTATGCTCATACCCGATTTCTTGAAGTGTACATAGTGTAATCTATAATCTCTTCGTAAGCGATTGAAAACCCATTTCGTATCATTAACAATAATCATATCCATAGACAGGTAAAGTTGTTTTTTTTTCCACTCATTTTCTTTGTATATTGTTTTTTTTTCCCCCTTTTGCTTAGCACATTCGTTACGGTCTTGCCATCCCTGTCAGTTGACAGTTTCAATTAGGCTTTAACACTCTACTAGCTCATGGCTCGAACTTCAGCTAACAGTCAACAAACAGTCTCCAACAGTCTTTAGCAACAGTTGCTGTTGCTGTTGGAGTTGCTGTTGCTGTGGCACTTGCAGTTGCAGCTTCAGCTTCAGCTTTGAGCTCCATTTGTGTCTTGGGGCGCTGTTAGCTCTCAAGTGGCTGGCAATTACGTTCAATTAACTTGGCCAAGTTGGTAACGGATGCGAACTGCAGTTGGCCAAATGCGTTGCGTTGTCTGTAATTAAATGATGCTGCCTTCTCGGCTTGGTCTTGGACTTGGTCTGGTCTGGTCTGGATCGAAGCTGGCTAACTGCCGGCATGCCACCTAATCATAAGTGATACCAAAAGGAAATGCTTTTCAATGCTCTCCACTGCAACATGGTGCACCTGCAGCAGCAACAGCAGCAACAGCAGCAGCAGCAGCTGCTGGGAGCTGAGAGCCAAGACCTGAGAGTTGGCATCTCTTTGAGCCACTAATTACATTGATTCTTAGACGATTGCAATGGCAATGGACATGCCAATGCCAAAGCTGCTGCTGCTACCAACGTCAACTTAATTAATTGTGCGTCCGGCCGCACGCCCGGACTTTGTTTTATTTTATTTTTTTGCTTCTCTTACTATTTTTATTTACTTATATGTTTTTTTTTTTGTTTGTTGCTTTTCTGTTTTGTTTGGATAATGCGAGTGCAACTGGTTTCTAAGGCAGCTCGTTGCAATTTCTATTTGCGCGTAAATTGCTAATTTTGTGGAAAACACATTAATTAGCGCTAAATAAGCGCGCCAAGTGGCAATCCAGTTGAAAATGCCGTGCTGCCTCTGCCTCTGCCTCTGTTGCTGCCTCTGTAGCACGACGCCTGCCTCATGATCATCAACACGCTTCGAGTGCAATTTGGTGGAATGTCCCCTTTGATCATCTCCAGCACGTGCAAATTCAAGTCAGATATATATTTTTGATATTGCAGCCAATCACAACCGTCAACTAATTCATTGAGATCAAGTGCAGATTAGTTAGAGATGAGTGCGTGAGTTCAATAAAAATTAAGTATTCAGAAATGGTAACCTAATAATAAAAAATAAAAAATATTATATAAGATTCAACACATAAATAACCAAAAAAATTTAGAGTTTAAACATAAAATAAATAATATATAAATAACATAAAAAACCAAATGTGATACAAATAATGCATATTTATATAAGTATGTAATATGTGCCTTGATTTGTAAGAGAATCCCTGTACCGCCAGGATGTTAGATTATAAAATTGATATAAATTAAAAAAATGTTAATTGGTTTAATAACTGGACAATAGAAGTTGCAATTTGTTAACTGAGATGTGCAATACAAATAGTAAACAGTAAAATATGTATTACTAAAACAGCTGCTCTTTAAATTCTATAAATTTCTTTATAACTAAAAGGTTACGTTATGGGGTTTCTAAAATTTCTGAGTCCAAAGCTTTGGCTTTAAATTATTGCAAAAGATTATTTAATTTATTCAAGCGTTTTTGAAACATTTTATTTTTGAAGAATCTGTATACTGATTTAAATATTTATGCATATTTGTCTATTTAATCGTGATAAGATACTTGATGCTTTAGTTTCAATCAAGGACTTAAATAAACGAGCTAGATAAAAGAAAGAAGCAATTTATTTAATTAATCTTTTTCCGAAGGGGGCAACTTGGAAAGGGGTTAAAATTGGAAAGACTTGGTTTATAATCCTGCGAGACTTTGAGTTTTCATATTGACTGATATATTAATATTTATTTTATATTAAATTCTGAGAAATTCACTTATTCTAATATATTTGAAGCTATTTAAATGCTTCGTTATTCATTTTGTATTAAATTTAGAGAAATAAGTTGGTTCCGCTATTTATAACATTTTCTTTAAATTGTTATTTATTTATTTTTCTGGTTCTAATAAGTTTTCGCACAGTGTACATATGTTGTGGTATGGTTATTGAACTTAATTCACGTGCTCACCACACGTGAAATTTTGATCTCTTGCACGGAAGAGAGCAAAGCGTGCTCTCTCCATGGATGCTTTCACCCAATTAACGCCGCTTGACGGCAACTGCATTTGGTATGTGAGCATTGTGAGGCAATTAAGCTCCGTTTGAAGTTGGCTGCGCCTAGAGTTTCGCACTGGGATTGATATTGGACTCTCTTATTAGCGCTGTGGGCTTTGCACATGACAATGTCGACGTCGCGACGTCGCGACGTCAGCGTCGCAGTCAGTGGGCAACGTCATCAGTGTTGCCGTTTTCTATTCAAAAGAAAGCACTTAAACTTTGAAAAAAGAGAACTTGGAGAGTTTAGAGAATTTAAAATATAATTCAAGACTTCTAATAACGTAAATTAAGTAAATTTAATTTCAATCAAATAAAAATCGACATTATAACATACTATTATCACAAAATAACAAAAACCTTAACACTTACCTTTTACTCACTAGCAGTAAAAATAAATATATATATATAAATAAATATGGGCTTCTCATCTTGCCGGCAACCTTACAGTCTAGATAAACTAGCCGATAGTGGCAAAATCAGCAAGACGTCAACACTGATCGTCGTCTTCAACTTCTTCGCCTTCGTCTTGGACTTCTTGGCTTAGTCCATAAAAGCGCAATTTGTCGTAATTGTTTAAGCAGAAAGAAATAACAGCAAATGGCAAACTACACAATACAACATAAAACAACTTAATAAAAATTCCAGTGCCGTGTTGTACATCAGTTGACATCGGTGGAAATAAATGCGAGGGGGTGTAATGGGAGGGTAATGGGAATTGTCGCACAAATCAAACTGTTGGCACAATGTGTCGCTGACGCGGCCCAAGACGATATACAGGGTATATATATTGTCAAAATGAAGTGATGGGAGGCATAAATCTCACTTAGACTCGCTCGGCGAAAAGAAAGAAAAAAGAAAAATCTGTACAAATAGATTAACAATAACAACAATAACTACAAATGCTTATGTACCAAGCACAATAAATGCTCCCTGCTCCCATATGTTGCCACAATAATAAACACCGTATCAGCAACAATAACAACAGCAACAACAGCAACACTACGCATAAATCAAACAAGCAATGCTTATTGGCAAAGGGGGCTAAGGGGCAGTGTCGATTCTGACTGCATGTGGCAGCATTTGTTATTTTTTTCCCATTTCTGTATTCCCTCTTGTTTTTTACTGCTAGTTATTGAGATTGAGTGAAACAACAACGTTCAACTTTCGATGGCACTAGAAGCAGGCGTAAACACAAACACGACACTTACGCACACAAACAAACGTCAATACATACACACACACATGTACAATGTACATTGTACATACGTATATGTTAGTACTCTGATCCTGTTAACAGACTCTGTTAAATGTGCAGGCGACAAAATTGGCACTATTTGGTCTAAATTACTAGTATCACTTGTATTAGAATTATAATAAATTTACATACATATAATAACATTAAGTCCCGTTTTCTCACCTGATCGGAAGCTTTAAGTCTACATAAACATGCCGATAATAGAAAAAATTGTCTAATTAATCTAAGCTAAAAACTCTAAATATATAATTTTCAATTGCCTAAGCGATGAATTAATAGTTAAACTTTAAATACCCCAGGATTAAATACTATATTCTTTTATCGAAAAGTTGATCTAGACTATATGGTTTTGGTCAAAATGAGAAAACGGCCCTACTATTTAATCTAATTTTTATTAACTATATATATGTAGTGTATTTTTTGCCCTTCTGCTTTCAAATTCAAATTAAATTCTGATGATCGTAGTTGATTCTATTTAATAATTCAAGGGATTATTTACTATGAATATTAATCGTATGTTGTTTATCTCAATTAAGACAATTTAAACATAAATTACAGCTGTTTACCATATGTATGATAAATGTAAAAGTCATGCCATCTGAAATTAACGTCAAATTCAATTATCTATCAGATACAATTTAGTTGGACTATAAAAAAGCAGTACTAAATTTCAAATTTATTTTCCATTTCAACAAATGAAGATATCGATAACAGTATTTTTGTCGCCCGTCTAAAATGCATGTGTTATCGTTGGCTGGAAACACACATATAAAAATCATAAGAGCGAGTTGCTGCCAGTGACATTACAAAGTGTCAAGTGCCAAACAAAACTCCCTACCAGAGTCAGTATGAAACAAAGAGAGAGAGAAAGAGAGAGAGATAGAGGGAGAGAGAGAGAGGGAGGTTGCTCGTGTGTGCATTTGATTTTGATTGGTATTTATGGTAGTTTAAGTACATTGAAAACACGAAGATTGTGAATTGTTATTGGACTGAGATTAAGGCAGAGAGCCAGATGTCGTTGACAGGACAAAGTTAAAGGACTTGCTTCATAATTAAAACAACAACAACAACAACGATGAGGACATACAAAATTGTTAACGTTGCCATTTAATTGTGGGCCCGGCCACTTAAAAGCTCGTTTTGTGTCGCAAAACTTTATTTGAAGAGCCCAACAAAAAACAATGGAAAATGTAAAATAATAAAAAGAAAATACAAATAATATTTATACACGTATAATACATATAAATATGCACGAGTACGAAGGTATGTAGGTATGTATGTATGTAACAAAGGACATTAAACATGGACCGTGACGTGACGCTCGTCCTATTAGAAGTTGGGGAACTTTTAAAGGTGGGGATTTATTTCTTGTCGCGCAACATGTTTGCCATAACGTTGTTGTAAAGAGTCTTTCTCCCAATCCCAACCAACTAACAGCCCCTCAATGGCGATTTCTGTTTCGTGCACAGCATTGTTCCCAATTTAGCCTTTTTCCAGATAGATCTGTCCTTTTGAAAACTATTTTTGTCATGAATTATGTTAAGCATTTTCGGTTAGAAAATCTCTTAAGTTTAACGAATCAGAAAAAAAAAATTACAAATAAGAGTAACTTGAAATAGTTGAAATATTAAAGAATAATGTTAACGAATTGATACCCTGTTATTTGACCAGTCGTAAACAGTTTGTTAAGTAATTCTTTTGACAAAATGAACAAAAAATTATATAAATTTGTATCTTTTGGAAACATACATATGTATTACAAATATATTTTCTTGTCTTTTAATTTAGCTTTGCTTATGGTGCCTTGAACAAGCTACGAGAACAAAATAATGAGATCTGTTGTGCTTAAATATTTTTTATGACTCAATAATTACTTGACTAACTGTATAAACTGTTTACAAATAATAATGTTATCTAAAAGTCAAATTTCAGACAATATATTGGTCATTGTTGGTAATTGGTAATTGTTTATCCTATTTTTCGGCTTTTTTGGTCGGTTGATTTGCCTTGATTTGGCCAAGAGTATTTGGCATCACTGTTGGTCACCATTTTCTCATATTCTCTTCGCTCTCCCATCACTCTCTTTGGGTCCACTTTCTCGTGCCCTTTTTTATGCATGTGCAAAGACTTCGTTTGCATTTTTATGGCATAAAAATTAAAAATGAATTTTGATTGTTTTATTTATTTGTTGTTGCTTCTGTTGTTGTTTTCTTGTCGACATCTTCTTCTTCTCCTTCTTCTTCGTGCCTTGTTATATATTTTTATTGTGGCATTGTTTTAGTTTTCTTTTTCATATCGCGCACTTGACTTTTTTCGTATGCTTCCATTGTTGCTTGTAATTTGTTTTTTGTTTTTTGTTGTTGTTTCTCTTTGCTCTTTTTTCTCGTTGCCGTGTTTTTCTCCTCTCTTTTGTTTTGCTTAAGTTTGTTCTACCTGTTTTTTAATTTGTGCGCGGAAGCCTCGCATGGTCAAAGGACATTGAAATTGGACTTTTGCTAGTGTTTTGTTGAAGATTTAAAGTTCTCGGTGAACGTTAAAGCTGTCCGACCAAATTCATAAAATGCCAAATGTTGATCTTTGAATTGTATATGTTGTAAATATATCATTAATAATTACACAAAAGAAAAACTACAATAATCACGGTACAAACATAATAGTAGTAACTCCGATAAATAGGCAATAAATTATGATAAAGTAAGCATTTCAATTTTGAATAAATACGAATTTTTAATCGCTTTCCATAAACTACTGCAGATGTTTTTTTATTTCAATCAAAAACCACTGCAGTATACTTAAAATTATCAATGAGAACTGAAATATGAGGAATATATTAACAGACTTTGAGGAAGTAAATTTTTTAATAAATAATGCTAACTACCAAACCCAGAAAGAGAAGACTCAAAAGGTGCCATCCATTGGATCTCCCTACTAGGTTCCTTCATTAATTTGTAAATTTTGTAAATAATATACTGTAAATAATATAATTCTATATATGTATCTCCTGTGATCAATTGTTCCTTCCCTTAAATGTAAAACTAGATTAAGTTGCCACTAATGGTAGCAGAAAACCAGTTTAAATAAAATATACAAATTTTTTATGAAAAAAATAAATAAATAATGAAAAAATAATTTAAATGTGGCGTAAAAATAAAGCTCAAGCTTTATCGTCAAACTGTGTTGATAAAATACTTAGAATTCAGTTTTAAGTCAAAACTAAAATTTGGGAAATACATTACCACAACTTTGAAAAGTATATATTTAAAATAAAAAGTTAGTAAAGTGTTTTATGGTTTCATAGAAGGTAAAGTTTAATCGCCAAACTGTTTATGCAATATACTTAAAGTTCTGAAAAATAAGTAAGTAAATTTATAGGACATCTGTTGCACATCTTTAAGCGTTTATAGCCTCAAATTGTAAACATTTTGCTATTATTTATGTTTTTATCGCTCAGTTGATTATTTTTCATAATTTTTCGCATCAATTTTCGCGTTGTGCGTTGCGTGCACAAATTTAATTTATGTGATTTTTGTGCGGCAATGCAAATTTACGCAACGCAACCCGCAATCCAGACAGACGGATAGACAGGCAGGTGTGGTACAAGGGCGGGTGGCAGTGTGGGCGTGGCCTTTGCACGCTCAGCACGTTTATTCGCACTTAATTCGCACTTTTTGACACCTTTCGGTGTCCGTCAGTTGCACGAAGCGACCGAAAGCCCAAAACCAAATAAACAAATTGCGTTTACAAGAGCACTCCTCACCCCAGCTCTCTCTTTCTCCATCTCTCTCTCTCTACCCCAGCCAGTGTTGCCACATTTTTTAAGATTAATCAGCTAATTTAGCGATTAAAAGTAGCTAAAAATTGTGATTTTTATTTATTTTTTAATTATTAACGCTCATAATAGGAAAAATGCTATGTAGCTTACGGTTTGAAATATAGGATTCAACGTCTTTTAACATTATTTTTTAATATGACAATATATCAATTATTCTATATTTATATCACTGGTATAAATATCTCCAGGGAATATAGATTGTTTTAGCCTAAATATATAATTGTTAGATGGCATTCTAAATAAGTAACCAGATAACTGACAAGCTATTACGTTTTCTCGGGAAATTCAAATTCAGAAAGCCGTTCAAATATTACATTTTATTTTTTGCCTTGCATATTTACATTTGTAAGCTTCCAGCCAATATTTTACTGTATCAATAGTAATTTCATAAATATGGATTTATTGTAGCATAATGTTTTTGCTCATCATTTTCTTCATAAAATTATGCATTACAATTTGTTGACTCAAATAAGTACACATAAAAGTGAAAAATAATAGCGAAATTTTTTTAAAATAGTCAAATTTTTTTAAAAATATACAAATTTCTAGCTAATAGAGTGTCCTTAAATTTTTGAGGTTGTGCAATAAAAAAAATCTCTAAGGCCCGTTTTTTCAATGTCTATATAAGGTCTCAAATAATTATCCGTATGATAAACTGACGTAAAATGTATAGAAACTAATGTCAAATGTCAAAGATATGTATCACATAAAGCTTATACGATCATCGAAAAAATGGGCCTAAATCTAGCTACTTAATAGCTTAAATGACAACACTGATTACACTGCTGTCAGCAACATAATGTGCACTGGCAAAAGTGAACGGCGCGAAAAATTATGCAAAATAAATTAATTACCAATTAAGGGTGAGCAAATGGTTGACTTAAGGGTTGGGAAGGGGGATGAAGTGGAGCGGTTTTTTGGTAGAAGGTGCAGCAGCCACTTCAAAAACACACACACACATATGGAAGTTGGGGCTCCCGATTTGCAGCTGTTGCAGGCATATGCAGAATTACTGTGATTTTCCCTGTGCACCAAAAGGGTTGCACTGTGGCATAGGAGTAGGATGGGAGTGAGTAAAGGGGGAGAGGGATGGCTTACTGCCAAACGAGGGGTGCTTAACGTGGCCGTAACGCGTTTGTCACATGAGCCTCGGCCACTAATTAGTGTCATTAAATGCGCTCCACATGACGACATGCGACAACATTTGCCATATTCCATCCAATACCTCTGAACCCTTTTATGTCCAACACAACCCTCTCACTCCCTCTCTCTCTCTCTCTCTCTCTCTCTTGCATTGCCTACTTTTCGGGGCACATGCATAAAACATGACACAAAATTGCAGCAGTTGCCCCCTAGTCGCAAGTCGTAAACCAAATAAATAAACCATAAACATAACTGACCGCAAAATCAACTTAATTTCAGACCCTGTCCTACTAGAAACGATTGAAGGAAGCTAAGGGTGATAAGAAGGGTAGGGGAAGGTAGGGAAAGTCCAAAAGCTACGCGACAGTTTCTTATAACCGAAGTAACTTCCGTTAACTTGCGTGCAAACCTGTAATTTTCACTCACACTTTGCTGCCCACAATTGGGGTTAAAAAGGGTTTAAGTTGCTACAAAGAACCCCTTTTTATTCCCGCGTTTGCTCCAACCACATGCATATGCATAATTATAGAGCCGGAACCGAGAAACGTTACGAAACGCGACCGCCTCTTGAGCTGGCTCACATTTTGGATGAACATAGGGCTGACCGGCATCCGCTTAACGAACTAAACTGTGAAAATGCCGCTGGGCAAGGTGCAAACCAAAAAAAAGGGGAAAAAGGGGGGCAAGAATGGGTTACTCGTGGCTCTAACTCTATGGAAATTTGAATATTGATTGGCTTTAATGAGCGCACTGGTCGCACAATTAGTTTTCCTCGCTTTAGGCCTGCCCAGGTATCGTTGACGCTTCCGTTTTCCTCACCATAGCTATATTGTACGTAACGCCCATGCCAGCCAATGTTGGTTAAGGGTGGGAAAGTTTTTGGGTTGAAAACGGCTCAAATAGATCGCGTCGATAAGTTCTAAAGAATCAAATAATCTATATATAGTTAATTTGGTAATATAATTTTAAAGATTTCTGATTTTAATTGATGGGATTAAAAGGGAAACTATAAAACTGTTGACTTAAATGGAAAACAAATGTGTTAATGATAAATAGATATGTATATCCATTAGATTTTAGAAAGCCAAGTTTAGAAAAATGTTTAAAATTGTTTTTTTTTTCTTATATCAGAAAAGTGGTTTTGAAGTAGGTTTCGAAAAAGAGTCAAATGTTGCTTAGTATTATATCTTCACTTTAGCACAGATTAGAAAAATCTGTATAACATTCCCATTTGAAAAGAAATCGAATTGATTTTGGGCATTGGGCTAAAAGGAAATTTCATAATACTATTCTAAATATTTTGTCATGATCGGCTAAGATACACAGAAGTTATGCAGGGTATCTGGCAGTCGCCAGTCTAATTAAACAACAAAAATCTAAATATTTTGCATAATTATAGCAATTTTTCATTTGAAAGTAATCGCCGTCATGGTATTAGGTGGAATAAAGTGGAATGGCATGGACCGAAAGGGAATGAAATCATGCAGTCAAATTGTCAGTTAAATCGTTGGGAAAATCTTTTCAAAATCGCATGCAAATTGAAAAGCACTATTTTGATTGTGAGTGGAGGGTGAGAAAGGGATTGGGGAGGAGGAGGAGTGGGAGTGGGAGGGGCAGGAGAGTGGCAGAAGTACATAAATGTAATGCATAAATTAATTGATCGCCTCCACACACAGACAGTCATACAATAACAACACAAACTATGAATGCTCAATGAATGCGCTGTCTCCGATAAAATGCGGCATGTGGCAATGTCCCCCTTCCCCAGCCTCATCACCATGCCACAGCAGACAGGGCCATTGAATTGCATTTCTGTGGCATGGCCATTGCCAATGAAATTCAAATATGAAAACGTTGCCGGCGTTTAGCATTCAATTCATTTTGTCTAAACTAAATAACAATGCACTACGCAGGGAGTGGGGTATGTGGCACAAGCATGTGGGGGAGCGGAAGGAGAAGGGGAAAGAGGAAGGGACAGGGTTGCAGCAGGATTTGCTGGCTCCCCAAAAAAGTTGTTAGCTGACTTGGTCAGTGTCATTGTTTGGTTTGGTCGGCGTTAAATTTACATAAATTGATTTGATTGAATTTTTATGAGGCGCCTCTCCCATCCCCTTACCTCTTGCCACTTGCCACTTGCCGCTTGCTGCATGCCGCAGGCCGTCGAGCAGTTGATGAGTTTTTGACACTGAACGGCGACTCGACGTCTAATTAAAGTCATTGCCAGCAGCTGCACGAGCAACAGAGTTGCTTCATTCATTCAACCCGTTCCCTGTCCCATTCAACATACTGCCAGTGTTGCCACAATTTTATAAACGTAAATAGCTAACTTGTTTTAAATTTGCTGCATAAAAATGCTAATACACGAGGCACAAAAAACCTGCAATCTCCGTGATAAAATCAATCCAAACGGTGTCAAAAGTTTTGTTATTTTATTTAAGTAATTTACTTGATTTAAGTTTGATTCCAAAATTTTACTCTCAGAAAATATTTTTACTATAGAGGTTTTCAGATACAGTTCATTTCAGCTCTTTCAACTGGGTATTATTGTATTCTTAAGTCTTTAGTCACACAATGTTTTGTGCTCAACATTTCCTTCACTAGTACATTAAAATACATTCACTTTCTTAGATACACATATAATACTCGTAGTTATCTTGTCATCTAAAAGAATAGTCAAATAATTTTAGAAAATGGTAAATTTTGCAGCTTATAGCATTTCTTTAAATTTTTCCAACTTTTGCAACAGGAAAATTGCTAAATCTGTCTAATAAGTAGCTAAATTGGCAACACTGCATGCAGCATGCAATATCCACTGACTCTGTATGTGCCCCCAAGGCCATAATCGGGTCACAGTTGGCGCAACATGGATAACATCCACGGCGGCGACGTTGGCTTAATGCGATGGCGATGCATTTGGCCATAGACGACGACGACGGCGACGACGACAATTGACGCTGGGGCAGACAATGTTACACACAAGCCACATGCCACATGGCCCCCCCGTCCCACCTACCTGCTGTATGCATATTTTTAGGGTTTCCCCCGTACGGCAAATGGGAAAATGGGAAATTTTGCAACAAACTAAGAATTTAGCGCTCTGCTTTTGGCCTGCTTTTGACCAGAATTGTTTTGGCTTGAATTGTGAATGTGGGCTTGGGTTTTTGGGGCATGCCACACCATTGGAAATCCACTTTGTGCCGTTTTGCCAATGCCAATTTGTCATAAATCTCGTTATTTTAAATCGTTGTTGACATTTTCGCTCTGTACTTTGCTCGCTGCATCGATTTGTTGCTGTTGTTGGCCATTGACATAGGCCTTGGCTGTGGGCAATGTTTTGTTATCGTTATCGAGCTGCAGCAGTCAGCAATTTGCAGCGCCATTTACAAAAACAACAAAATCTCACATCAATTGGACAATGTCAGTTATTCAAGCTGCGGTTCTGCTACAAATTTAAAAATAGAATTGCAATTGCAATTCTTAATAAAAAACAAAATGATATTTTTGCCTCCTGTGAGGTTTGAACTCACGACCCCTGGTTTACGAGACCAGTGCTCTACCACTGAGCTAAAGAGGCACTCCATCAAGCGCACGCCAGTTAGACTACTCAAGATAAGTGAAACAAGGATCAAAAAAACGCCCCCACTTATGCTAAGCAGCGATCGAAGCTTGTGTTTTGACTAAAAATAGAAATGAACGAAAGTGTTGTTGGCTTGGTTAATCGTTCTCGATCGTGTCAAGGTCACAGATTTCGCAATCGCAATCCCAATTTAGATTCCGTTTAGGTTGACGTGGCAGGCATCGGCTCGTTGGTCTAGGGGTATGATTCTCGCTTCGGGTGCGAGAGGTCCCGGGTTCAACTCCCGGACGAGCCCTTTTTTGTTTATTAATTTTTTAAATACATTACACAACTATTTTTTACATTGCATTTAATTGTTATTGTTACATTGCATTTTTAAAAGGGACTTCTTGCTTTTCGTGTTTATTTTGCAAATAAAATTGGCAATAATTAAACGCGCTTAAAAGTATGCTACATGAAAATATTTATGAAAGTTGCAAAGCGCCGCCGTCTGTTAACGACATTGCTTAGCACTGTTAAGTGAAGTAGGCTCAACAGCTGTCAAATGCCGTTATGTTTTGGACATCTCACACGCTGATCAACACTTGCACTTGAATTTGTGGCACGCTTGTTATTTGGTTGTGCATCGTTTAACATAATAATTAATAGCAATCGATCACGTTGGCCATGGCGTTTTATACAATTGACTTCGACTACGAAATAGATTACAACTATGAAGAATTTATAGACGTTAACAACACAGCACGATTTATTGTGCCTTGTATTCCGCAGAATTTTCTTTGCAACAAAAACGAAGACAACAACGGCGATAAGAACAACAACGTTGGCTACATTGACGAGAACGAAAATGTCTCGAATAGATGCCATACGTCCTTTGAAGACTATTGGCGCAGCATAAGCACAATCGGCGATAACAACAACAACAACAACGTTGACTATATTGTCGAGAACGAAAATATCTCGAATAGATGCCATACGTCCTTTGAAGACTATTGGCGCAGCATAAGCACACCAAATTATGTATACACAAATCTAATGACTACGAATTGAAATAATTTGCATATTATTAAATGAAACTTTAACCCTTCTCTTTGTAGATGATGACTATGGATATTACCAAAACTGAACCCGGACTTGTCGGGCTATCATCGAATCAGCAGCAACAACAACAGCAGCAGTCGGCACAACAACAACAGCAGCAGCAACAACAGCAACAACAGGCCGCAAACATGAACAACAACGGGCAGAACAACAATGGCAACAACAACAACAATGGCTTAAGTAATGGCAATGTTGTTAACAACAACAACAATAATAACAACAATGTGCAAAGCATTGCCGCTGCGGCGAACAACAACAATAACAACAACAATGGCAGCCAACTATGCGCCGGCTGTGGCAAGCACATTCAAGACCGTTATCTGTTGCGGGCCCTGGACATGTTGTGGCACGAGGATTGCCTCAAATGTGGCTGCTGTGATTGTCGCCTTGGGGAAGTCGGCTCCACTCTTTATACGAAGGGCAATCTAATGCTATGCAAACGCGATTACTTGAGGTGAGTAGTTTTATTCGATTAGCGCATTCGATTAGCGTCATTTGAACACACAAAAGAACAAAGTCAGCGTTTTACTGGGCCTATCAATTTTGTTTCTTATTGTTAGAATTCACAATTGGACCTAGCTCCACAAGACTGACTGATTGTTTAAGTCAGTAAGATCATTTTATTGATGGTACGAAGCTGAAATCTCTTGAAACATGTACATCAACAAAGCCAAGACAAGTGCTTTAGTGTGTTCATTATAAGTCAGACTTCGCGTCAGCTATTACCCTATATACATATGTAACTTGTTTTAATTTATTTGCCACTTGCCACTTGCAGATTGTTTGGCAACACGGGCTACTGTGCCGCATGCAGCAAAGTCATTCCAGCATTTGAGATGGTAATGCGTGCCCGGACCAATGTTTATCATCTGGAGTGCTTTGCGTGCCAGCAATGCAATCATAGGTGAGTTTTCGATAAATCGATTGAGTAAACATTTAAATACTATTGTAATATATACTCACTGTTTTGAGCAGATGTTTCATTCAAATACTCATCATCGTTCATGGTAATGAAATACATTTTTCCTACGTGTTGTACCTTGAAAGTTGTTCCTGATGGTTGAACTTTTTAAATTATGCTTCCCCTTAAAGAATGTTTGATTTTATAACTGAACATACAATAACATTCACTAATTAACTGTACAATGTGCTACAGTAAAATCTCTCACTAACGAATAGCTTGATCAGGGAAACACTTTAGAAAGTTTTCCCTGTGCTTCGTTCCCTTGACGTCAATTGCTTTATGCTGTCGATCGAACTCACTTGGGAACAACAAACACCTACCTGCCACAAAGTGTGGCACTGACTCAAAGGCTTCAGTCTCTGCTTACATAAAATACTTATGCATTTTTATGGGCCATTTCCCTATCAGCAATAACAACAACAACAACACACACACCCACACACCCACACGCGCACATGTCAGCGAGAAATCCCTTTTTAATCTTTGGCCAATAAACATGGCCAAAATGGCACTTAGAATTTTATTATTATGCAGAAACATCAGCAATAACAACAACAAATTGACATCATTTACAAGGTTGTTGCTGAAATAAGAAGGGGGAGGGAGGGTTGATTTTCGGGGCTGGGACTAAAGTCAACCCCTTTAGTGCCATTGAATTTCTATGAAAACCGCATAAATTTCCGTGGCATATTTGATTCCTTCTTGTGGCAACCCTTTGGGGTGCCATCAAGTGCTAACTTGCCGATTGCCAACAGTTTTTGTTTCTTTATTTATTTTCTTTCTTTCTTTTTTTTTGTTTGTGAATTTATTGCATTTGGCCAATTTCTGGAATGTCACTCTGGAGAGTTTTAAAGTCCAACCTCAGGCCTGGTCAACAATATACATACATATACATATATTTATATATGTATGCATGTATTTTTTTCTTCTTACTTTCATTTTGTGCCCTTTGCATTAATAATGCCGCCGCACATATGCTTGCGTCTCAGTCATGCCACATGCCACATGCCCCACATGCACGAGTTGCTTGTGCAACGAATCGCATTAAATATTAAAAATGCCGCCACACGGCATTGCCGAACAAAAATATTGAAATAAATGTTAAAACATATTGGCATATTGTTAAAAATCGGAACCATGCATCCTCCTTCCTTTTCTCCATCCTCTGCCTCTCCAACATCCAGCTGCATGTTACACTGTTCCCAGGCGCTTTTGTTTCGCATTGTCGAAAATTGACTTTAAAAATGTAACAGCAGCTTTCATACGTTTGTGGCCAGAGTGTGGGAGCAAAACAAAAAAGATGAAATAAATGGGAGCAGTTGTTGCAACAACCTCTCTATCCCATGTGGCATGTGTCCCCATTGCGTTGAGGCCTAACTGTTCCTGTTCCTCCGACAGCTACTGAAATTGTCATCTCTTTATTAATCTTTTAAAATCAGAATCGTTTAACAATTTGAAAGAACTTGTTTTCCTCGTAAAAACTGTTACCAAGAATCAAAATAACTATTTTATTTGCATCGATTAAAAATATATATATGTTTATTAAGTATATAATAAATGTATGTATGTCCTATTTCTATTATTATATTTGTTAGAGGGTTGATTCTATGACTCTATTCTTGATTCTATTCAGACTATATCGAACAACATTTTAAAGTATGTATCGATTTTTATTAACTAAGAAAAATGTGTTTTTATTGATTCCGATTATTTAAGCTTTAATATGAATAACTTAATTTGTTTCTTGAGATATATCAACCATAATTCAAACAGATGACTTGTTATTCTTATAGATTTAATTTTTTAATTTCACCTATTTACTATTTTAGTTTTATGTCAACTGGTTTTTGTCAACCTGAAATAAACAATAATATAAAAAATGTTAAAGTGTCGATACCCACATCTAGGAAGAAATTCATCATATAATAAAGGAAAATATACTAAGATGAGTGCTATTATTAGCAAAGTTATATTTTTACTTAGTTATTTATTTTAAGTAAAACACAGTATTAATGCTGTAAACAAGAATAGAAACAAAAAAGTCTCCAATCCGACTATTTGGCGCGCCAAAGATAGCTTCCGTTATCTTTTTCTGGTCAATTTGTCCTTTTTTTTGTAGCGAGTAGTTAACATGGCAACACTGACTGGCTGATAATATTTACGTTGCTCAACTTTAAGTTCCTTTTAAGTGTGTACACTGTACAGTGTACAGGTTGGCAGGCCGATCTATCAATTTATATCGACGAACAGTCACAATTATCGGAATGCTAAGAGATCGATAACAAAACATTTGATAAGGGAAGAAGCAGAGCTGAAGCTGATGCGGAACAAATCTGACTATAAGATTATAAGTTTCATTTATTAAATATTTTTTAAATAATATATACTCGATTAAGTTTATATCGGAGTTATTATTACTTGAAAGGATTCTCCCACGAATCGACTGACAAAAGTTAATATTTAGTTCATTATAATTACCTTACATCCTAGCGCCACAAGGAATTCCTTATACATATATGTTCATATGTAGATTAGTGCACTAGTCACAAATGTATAAATTTAATTAATTTGTGTTACTTTAAATTAGAACTTAAATTATCTTATTTATATATGTACATATGTGCAAATATGTTTGAATGATTCATTTAATGCTACATTTGATGTGTCCGTTTCAATATTTTGTTCTGCTGCTTCTTTTTATACTTCTTCCTCTTTCACATTGTTTTCGTATATATTTTTATTATTTTTTTCTTTCTGAGTTGAAGCTAATCAATTTTTTACGTAAATTAATTCAATTGCCGAAAAAGTCATTGAGGCGTGGCCGCATGGCCAGCGGGTAACTCCCCCTTACCCTTTACCCCCTTTACCACTGATTTTCCTCTTCCTCTTTCACTGCTGTGATTTTTGCAATTGTTGTTGGTCGCACATTTCACATTTCACATTAAAAATGCGGGCCTTCACTTGCCACACACACAAACACACACACACACAGGGGCAGGCAACAAAAAGACGTTTTCCATCGTTTTTTTTATTCTCTCATATATTTTTATTTTTTAAGCAAAGTGCATCAAATTTGTTGTTGTTTTTATTTTTATGCTGTTGCTGAAAAGTTTGCATAATTTCCTGTCGCCAGCATCAACGACGACGTCAGTTGAGTGGCAGCAACCGAAGAGGCAAGTGGAAGTGGCAGGAAGGGGCAGCAGAGCGCGAAGAATCTTTCGCTCGAGCAAAGGATAGGCGAAAGAGAATGAGAAAGAGAGCGATAACAACAACAACAATAAGAACACGCGCCATTTTTTACAATTTTTGTATTTCCTGTTGACAATTTGTTGTTGGTCTTCGCTGCCCGGATGTGCGAGTTCCGTAAATACACACACCACACACACATACACACACACACACACACATGTCTGATGTGGTGTTCATGTCACAGGTGCGTTCAATGCTATAGTCAAAAAGTTGTTTGTTTCCTTCGTTTTTTGTCTTTTTGGTATTTTTTATTATTCTCATACTTTGTTGACTCGTGTGATTTTTTGTTGTTTTGGTAGATAAACAAAGCGTTTTTCATGTAGACGACAACACACAACGACCTGCCACGCCCACACACACACACAATCGTTCACACACACATGTGTATATAAAGTATAGAGTCAGTCCGTCAATCGATTTGTTGCTGCAGCCAAAAAGAAAATGTAGCCAAAAATAAAAAAACTCTGACGTAAATCAAAAGCCAAATTTCATATCCGCTGTAAGTCTGCTGTAAGCTGCTTTACCCCTGCCCCCCAGTGTACCCCCCTTCCCATAAAAACTGTTACCCAGGGGTACACTCTCCTTCTCCCTCATTTGGCGTCTCTTTCACTTGCTGCCCCAGCTGGGGTACCATGTACTTGTCAAGCATAAAAATGATGTTGCACTGGAGAAGGTCTAGGAATAACGACAATGCCAACAACTTGGACCTTACAGACCTTACTATAGTGGATCTTCCCAAACTCTAAAGTATCGAAATAAATATGAAGTAATACAGTTTAGAAAAATAAAGTGACATATTCTAAATATTCCCAATTCGAATTTGACACTATTTAAATTCTTAGGATATTTTTAGTTAATCAGGAATAGGAACAGGCTTATACATATATGATAATCAAAAATGTTAAATATAGAAATATATACGAAATTACAATTTAGAATTTAAATTTTTTAAAACAACTTGGATCTCACAGTTGGCTCAGGATTATATAGATATACATAATTGTAACAGAAAGGACAAATCGCTTAGTTTTAAAATAATCCTAATTTAAATTATAAATTGTTTAAATTTTTTTAAAAACTTTTTCAATTGACTCAAAAAGTATGATTATAATGTATTTAAAACCAAACATTTGTGTCGATTTTTAAGTGCCAATTCTAATTTTGTTAGCATACTTTTTGCAGCATAATTGAATTCATTTCTTCAGCTATCTGAAAAAGTGATATAAAGAACATATCTAGTATTACAGTCTATACAGTTAAGACCGCCCTATAATAAACAGATTTTTCCTTCTATGAATAATAGACATAGAAATTTGAGCATAATAAATTGAAAAATATAAAAGTTGAAAGTTGCAGTTGAAATATGGCTAATTAAAATTATGGAAAACTTCAAAGAAAGTTTCTAGGACTTTTTTTGTTCAGTTTCTTCAGTAAAATAGTTATGTTTGGAAAATTCTTAGGAAAGTGCAATTATTGCATAGTTAAGTTAATGGAAATCTCAAGGAAGCGGTTAGGGTATTTAAATGTTCGTCTAACTGTGCTCTTCACTTTTCTACAGTGTCTTGTTTGGTTTGTAATGCGAACTGTATTCGGGAAAACTGTTGTGGAGCAACTGTTGGTGGGGTATGGGATGTTCGCTTGTTCTTGTCATCCAACGTACAGGTGCTAACATAAATATTTTGACAAAGGGCTTCATGTTGCATACACACACTCACACACACACACACACACACACAGGCTTTGGGGCAAGTGACTGAAATGGGCGACTTCATTTGCAGTCGGATGAATGCACTGCACTTCACTGAAGCGGAACTTGGAGTAAACCCCTCTCTACATTTATCCCCCCTGCATCCGTGCAGCATTTCCTGACATTGCAGCGACATTTTCAAATGCTTATCTGACTTCCTTGTGAGCCCGTCATCATCGAGTGAACATTTGTTTGGCCCTTCATCCATCCTTTTTGGTCCTTTTGGTTTGTCTTGATCTGGACCCCTTTTGTTTCAGACAACTCCTCAACAGTTGCGTTTACAGTCCACCGCTGTCAATTGTCATCTTTGTTGCATGTTTGTCGTTTGTCGTGTCTCTCTCGCAGGTTTAAGCATGTGGAAAAATCGTTTCCAGTTGCCAGTTCCTGTTCCTGGGCGCTGCCAACTTGCTGCCAACTCTTCTCATCAATTTTGCTGTAAAAAAAGTCTGAAAAGCAGCTGCGTTTAGTTATATTTATGACTGATTGTGAGATTTGACTACAGATAGATTTGATTTGATTTTTCCCTGAGCTCAAAAACATGCAAATATTTAAAAGACCTGGCTAAATATTAAAAGAAACGTAAAAGTATTATTATTCTCTGATAAAACTTTCTAAAATCGTATTTTAAATATTTCTAATTTGTATTTAGATAGATTTGAATTTGCAATAAACTCAATGCTCTGAAATATTCAATTCTAAATTGAGAGTTGATTTTATTTGTACATGAAATTTCATTCTTTATTTCAGCTTTGACTTCTTAAAAGCTTGCAATAGAATAACATCTGAAGTTAAAGCAAAACTTAAACATAGCGCTTAAAGGACTTGTTAAATGGATTGTTAAATGAATTGTTAAACTCATTGATGAATGCATTATTAAATGCATTGTCAAATGTTGATGAGCGTGCAATTATTTAACAAAATTTCGATTATAACACTTTATTTTTCACAGCTCGATTTTTATTTAGATTTAAATACTTGTAATTCAATAAAGACGAACGTAAAATGATTTCACTTTTCTGTAATTAAACTCTGTGTCTCTCTATTTCTTTCTGTCTTGCTCTTTGAATCCTTTTCTAAACTCTCGCATTTCTTTTTACAATCTTTACAGATTCTGCGTTGGCGATCGCTTCTATCTGTGTGAGAACAAGATACTCTGCGAATACGATTATGAGGAGCGTTTGGTCTTTGCCTCAATGGCCAATCATCCGATGCTGAAGCGTCATGTGTCGTCCCTGGGTCAAGGTTCACCGACTGGAGCTGCAGGCGCTGCTGGCGCTGCCGGTGGACTGTTGGGCGGTGGACCAGGGGGCGTGACTGGCGGTGCCAATGTCAATGGCGGCGGTGGCATGGTCAATGGACCACGGACACCAGGCGATCACAACAATAACAATGGCCCCCAGACACCAACTGGCGGTGGTGGTGTGGGTTCTCCATTTGCTGCTGCCGCAGCGGCAGCTGCAGCCGCCGCGCATATGAAGAATCAGCTGGGGGCGTCCAGCTAAAATAAAGCCCTGTGCATGAGCGGCAGCAGCAGCGGTGGTGGTGGTGGTGGTATTGTTGGCGGTGGTAACAGCGGTGGAGGTGGAGGAGCCGGAGGCAATGGCTCTGGTCAGCATGGGCAGATCTATGGATCAGCTGGCTTTGGTCTACATCACCAACATCAACAACAGCAACAGCATCAGCATCAGCAGCAGCAGCAGCTCATGGGCTTGGGCATGGGTATGGGAGGTATGGGAGTGGGTGTGGGTGTGGGCGGTGTCGGAGTTGGGGGCGTGTCGGGCGGAGGCGTTGGCAGCATGGGCAGCAACTGTAAGCGCTACCAAAGAAAGTTCTACAATCGCAACTGAGACGACACTGAAATCCCAAAACCAATCAATATAAGCAGCTCAATAGTTATCGATGTATCGATATACACACACATACATACATATACATATATGTAACTAAAGCTTAATATTGTAGTAACCATAAAATGTTCGTTTTGCTTTGACTGAGTTAAAGTTGTTTAGTTATATTTAATATGTTCTCATTTCTACTACTACTTATATAGTATATTATTCAAGAATAATGTATAACTATGTCCTAAATGATTTCATTGCATCGATTAAATACATTTATCAACTTTTATAACTTTGTTCACAGAATCCATTTAACATTTAAGCGACAATATTCATAAACTTTTATTATTTATGCAATTCTTTAATAATTTCCCAATTTTGATTACAATTTTTGTTCTTTAAACATGTAAATATTTTGGGTGCAATTTGTGCAACAAGAAGAATGAGAAGATCTATTTAGTTACTACATATGAAAACTGTTAAATTTTAAACATATAAAGAAAAAGAACTAGTTTTTTTTTTAATTTTTAAGCCACAGCACCGCTTTCTATCTATACGATATCGATATATAATGATATATTCTTTTTAATTTTATATTTTTAACGCTCGAAGCGTGCGGTGCCAAAATAAATTCAAAGCAGTGCCAAAAAAAAAAAATGCGGCATAAAAATAAAATTAACAAAGAAAAAAGGGAGAAAGGAAATGCAACTATTTCAAATGGTTTTTATTATTTATTAGCATATTTAATTTGAAAATTAACAACATGAAATAATAATTGTTAAACATCCCCACCGACCAATATAAATACTATATAATTTTTATTTTATTTCTTTTACTTGGGTTTTTTTTTTTTTTTTTTTGGTAATTAAACTCCTATTGGAATTGAAGGCCGCCAGCTGTAAATGTAAAATTAAGAAAACAGCTTAATTGGCATTTTGTTAATGTGTAAATAAATATATTTAAACATTTTCTATATGTGTACAACAACAATTATTTTTCGCGTTCATTTTGAAGTCTGTTAGAGCCACATTGTTGATTATTATTTAAGTTTAGTTAGTGCGAGGCTAAAAGATCATCATCAACAACAAAAACAAAAACAACAACAAGAAATCATCAATATGTATTTTTTTTTCACTAAATGTAAAATATAATGAAACAAGTTACGAAAATCAGCCTTGGATAAGAGGATAATGGAAATAATTAAACAAAAGGAGGAAGGCTAGATTTAAATAAGTGTATAAAGAGTATAAGAAAATATGCAGAATAAATAAATAAACGATATGTGTATAAAACAAAAATGCAACTAGTTACAATATAAATGTATTTATTAATATGATGTAAACCCAATTTTTTTTTATTATTATTATTATTATTCGATATGCATATTTAAATGTCAGCAACTCATGCGATTCCATTTAATCTATAAATACTACAAGAACTAAGAGTTAAATTAAATACAGAAGATAAAGAATACGAAGAGAACAAAATAACCTAGCAAAAATATTAATGTGTAAACCCAATAAAAATATTATTAAAAATTAAAAAAGAAAAAGAAAACCAATAAAAAGAAGTATAAAATTGTAAGCAGTGAAAAGAAAAACCAAAGTGTGTATAAGCAAATTAATTAAAAAAACAAAAATGATTAAAACGTTCAAAAAAACTATTCAAGAACTATGCATTAACTACATTATATAGTATGATAATACAGATATATGTACACGTATATTCGATATAAAAAATACTACTTATGTACGTCTATAACTATAACTATGTTAAATCAATGTAAAATGCATAAGCAAACATTTTTTTTATTGCGCAACGTAAAAAATCAAAACATAAGTAAATATATATAAATATATATATATATTTAACATTTAAGATACACATACAATGATATAGTACCGAATAGAGATGGGCAAGAAGAAGCAGAAGAAGAGTCTGCGGCGTTGCGATCAATTCTAGAGAAACGCAAAACAAAGAAATCAAAAATTGACAAAATTTAAACAAAAACAAACAGAAAAAAAAATAAAAACATTAAAAAATGAAACAAAAACAAAAATAAAAATAAATGTAATTAACAAACATTTGAAAAAAAAATAGACTTTTGTATTGGGTTGGGCGCAGGACAAGTTGTCTTTTTAGGGCATTTATTTTTCAGGACCATCTCTCTAGGTTGTCATAAAAAAATAAAGAGCTTTCGAAGCGACTAACGGAGACTAATTAATTAACTAGCACCATTAGGTATCCAGGAAAATATCGAGTTACTGCAAATTTTCACTCGATTTGCACTCAATGCGGGTTTTAGAGTGAACCGAATGTTAAAGATATCTACTCTCTCGAGCCCGAATCTCAGTTTCTGTCTTAAGTATATGGTGAGATTTATATAAGAATTTTATGAGCTTTAAAAATCAAGGAAAAGTAATAAATTAAATAAGTTGTATTAAAATGAGTTTAGGATCGAGTTTAAATATAGGTTTTAGGGTCCCATGAACTTGGTCCGCAAACCGAAATCTGAAATCTGGCTTTATGACTCGAACCACTAGCCGAAGCTGCTCCAATAGTTTTTTTGGGGCTTGTAGATAGATAGTATATTATTATAATCTCCACAATAATGTTCTATATATATTCTATACATATATTCATATAAAAGTGAAGGCAAAAATATGTATAGGGAATACGGCCGGGCTGATTTGGGTCAATTTCTTTTTTGTTCTTCGTAACTGCCAGGAGAAAGTGTCTAGTAAGAAAATTTTGGGAAAACTTTCCAGAAATGTAGCTAGCGCCTTAACAGATGTACCTACTGTTAACGTTTACAGCACTGTTAACGACAACAGTCTGACGGTCTTAATTTAGGGCGTGACGCATTTAGACGGGTCTAACAGTTTTTGAAAAATGTATTTATATGATTTCGTAAAGAAATGGAAAACCAGGTTTAATTTAACTTCAAATGGATATAAAGAAGAAACGCTTCCAACTTTAGACTTTAACGTACTTTCGGCGAGTGTACGAATCGAACTTAACCTCAATTTTGTTGTTAGGCTGCACCTTAAATGTGCAGCTATTGTTGTTGTTGTTGTTGTTGTTGTGGTGGCCATTGTAGCTGTCAATTGGCGTTTTGTCTGCATCCTCGTGCTTGACATTTGTTGACTCTTTCGCTTTGACAGCCATTAATCACGGCATTGTTGTTGCCAATTTCAAATCCACACGCAGACAGACAGGCAGGGCAAAGAGCGGGTGGAGTGAGATGCGGTGAGAAAGAGAGAGAGAGAGAGAGAGAGGGAGAGAGCGAGGGGAATAGAACTGACTGAGATTGGGGGACAGTCTGATAAATGATGCTTCATATTTTGGATCTGCCTGCAATTGAAATAATAAAACGTTATGCCCATTCTCCCTCTACACCAGTGATGCCAACTATTGGCGACAGAAAAAAGGACAAAGCAACCATACAAATGGATAGAAATTAGAATAATAAACTGACAGAAAATAGGACAAATAATTTCATACGAAATATTGTTATTTGGAAACTATCTTTGTTAATGTTGGCATTTTTCTGGGTACCTTATTCCTTAGCATATTATGTATTTGAGCCCATGGTTGATGAGGATAAGCTTAAT
Source organism: Drosophila testacea (assembly GCA_035043265.1). Classification (NCBI taxonomy): domain Eukaryota; kingdom Metazoa; phylum Arthropoda; class Insecta; order Diptera; family Drosophilidae; genus Drosophila; species Drosophila testacea. The sequence continues at coordinate 528,270 of JAWNND010000931.1, forward strand.
TAACACGTTTATTAAGCGATCTGTTAGATTTCTCAAAGTACCACAATACATGAAACACTTATATTTTAAATTATAATAGATTTTAGAATTTTAATAATTTATTGAACAAATTAATTCACGTAGTGCTAATAAAAAATTTGTTCAATTGTTTATTTTCTGTACAACTTAATTTAATTTTCTACACTTTACTTCCAAAAGTAAACAATTTAAATAATGTAAAGAAACTATTGCAGAAGTTATATATGTGGGGCCCTTGGCAGATCTTATGCCTTAACCTACTTATGTACATATATAATTCCACTATCATTCTGAAATATTTGACTTGTTAAAAGAGGCTGAAAATTACTATATTTAATTTGCATATAATTATTTAAGCATATATAAAACAGGATCGATTTAAGTGGTTTTAAATAGAACAAATCTATTCTCAAAAAGGCTAAACTGGCAACACTGCTGTTTGTTCTCTTTCCTGTCTTCCTCATGCTAGTTGCTGTTGATTAATGAAACTTTAAAAGGGAACACGCGTCCTTGTTGCTGTTGTTGTTGTTGCTGTTGTCGAGCTTTTGTCTGCGGCTGCGGATGCGCGCAACTAAAACGACCGCAAAACTTTCAGATAAGCGATCTTTTCAATATATCTATGCAAGTGTGTGTGTGTGTGTGTGTGTATCTGTGTGTTTTCTATGAAAAGTTTTGGCGTCTTATTGGTTTGTCTTCGATATTAGAAAGGAAGCTAAAAGTACAAGACGACGCTGCAGGCCATAACAATAAAAGTCATTTATAGATTTCGATTTGGCTCATATGTGTGTGCTCCCCTTCCTCTTTTTCAAACTCCCTCCCCTCCGGGGAGACTCTCTGGAGTGAGCATAACTTTGACGTTGCATAGTTTTAGGCTGCTTATCAGCACTTTTGTTTTATTGTATGCGGCTGCGATGTGAATGTTACTGTGACAGTGACAGTGTCTATGACAGTGGCTGGTGGTTGTGGCCATAACCACAGGCTGCCCTCAGGGATGGGAGTCTATGGTGTACGTGTGTATGTGTGTTTGTGTGTGGGAGTGTGCCTTTGTTTCTGCCCTGGTGTCATAATCAGTATAATGCTTATGAAAATGTCTTTTGTGCCGTTTGCTTATCAGCAAATGCGAACGTTGCTTTTATGCTTTTCTTCGTCCCTCGTCCTTCGTCTTTCTTTTGTTTATGGCTCCGTCTTGTCGCCGCTTCATCAAAATCTATAAAAATAATGTTTCAATTTTGCACGCATTCAGTCAGTCACTCTGACATTGCCTCATTTACTTTGTGTCAATCACAAGATATTTTTCAAAACTGTAACAAATCATCAATTAAATACACTGCAAAATGTTGCTGGCACAAAATTGGACTCTATAGCTACATATATACCATGTATATGTCGTGTCTATTTGACATGCATGTATTTAAAGTCATTTTTCAAAGAAGGCTCGAATCGATGAAAAACTTACTAGACTCTTAGAAAAGAGTTGAGCTTACTCCACATTCTAATCATTAGACAAAAGTAAATGCATATAAAAATTTTACACAAACATTGGTTTTGTCGATGCTATAAAATTTACAGGATTGCTTCACAGCACTAATCTTTAAATAATTAAGAATAATAAATAAAGTAATAAATAAGCAAAAAAATTAAAATATTAATACTTTAAATAAGTAAATCCATTAGAATAGTCATAGAATATATGTATGATTGTAAATTTAAAAATAGTTTTCGAAAATTAACTCTTTTCTCTACATTTTGAAAAATATGAATTTGGATCTTTAAAAAAGAAAATTTTCAAAGTATTATATCTTGAAATTTAACTTTTAATCAACACACTGTGCCCCAATAGCATAAAACATCGCTTTGAATTTGATTCTGAGGAATTAGATTTTTTTGTAAAATGCAAAGTCAAAAGTTACAAAAATTTGACTTTTTTTAAAGTTGTTAGACCAAAGGGTTACCGGACTTTAAGCTTGCGTAGCTTTTCTCAAAACTAATTCGATTTTCATGTGGAATGACTCTATCTGATTAATGACTAATGAGTAAAATAAAATAAAATTGATCACTTTGAAAAGAAATTTTTGTCAACATGTATTGTTATTTATTTTTAGTGTGACAAAAGTTTAATGAGTCCTAGAGGTTAGGAATACTGCTGATGCTGAGCAGAATTGTAGCTTTAGCCATTGCCAACAACTCTGACTTCCTTTCACATACTAGCTGCCACACCCACTGGAACTACCACTTGAACTCATACTCTGTGACACTCTGTGACTCGGTGACACTCACTCAACCCTCTCGAGAGGGGTAAAACAACAGCAACCACCGACAGAAACAACAGTGTCAAGTGTCCATCGTTTTAATTTAAAACAAACAAAAGCATTGTTCAAGCAATTAATGCCATAATTATTATGATTATTGTGCTGCTGCCATGCCGCTCCTCAGTGGCACAATCGTCAATCCTTAATACCCATCCCGATCCTTAACCCTTACACTCCCGTTGAAAATCTTTGGGTGGCATGTTGGGGGGAAGAACACTTGACAAATTCCGCGCTGCCGCCGCATGCTTAATTAAATGAGTTTGCGCACAACTCTTTTCATGTTTTAATTACACAAATACTTGGAATAACTCAGCAGCTGCTTTGACAACATTAACAACAACAATGACAATTGCAATAAGATGATGATGAAGAGTAACAAAATATGCATAAGTAACATAGAAATAGCTAGAAATTCTATCTAAGCTTATATCCTTTGCTTTTGTAATGCGAGTAACTTCAAAGCGAGAATGTCGTCAAAATTCAACTTTGCTTTTCCCCTTTTACTACACTCTTCAATTCTCTCACATTGCTCTTGCTTAAATTGTTTATGGAATTTGTTCACCTGCATAAGGTCAACAAGGACAATAACAACAGTAGCCACAAAAAAACAGAAACTTAATGAAAGCAGAGAAAAAGCTGAATGAGATATGTAAATACTAGCTTCAATTAATAATTAATTGAATTAATGCGAATTATTGTTTTACTGATTTATTTATAAAATCAACTTATTATCTTTCATATGCACAAACTAAATAAAAAAAAAGAAAATGAAATGAAATGACTGATGAAAAAATAAAGAGGAATGACGCTGATTGAGAATTAAAAGATGCTTAAATACAAGATAAATGATTTTTATTTAATTTATTAATGTAAATAACTGCGCTGACAGATGAGTCGAATAGTATAAATAAATATTAAATATTTAAATAAATATTTTAAATATATGTTAATGTTAAAGTTGTTACGAATATAAATAGTTAATAAAATGTGAAAAACATACAAAATTGTATACTTAGATAAACTCCAAATCATGCATAGTAATTTTACAAGTGCGCAAAAGTTTATTAAATTGTATTTAAATTAAATGTCTCATTTTGTTTTCTATAAGTTCATTTAACATAAGGAAATTGTTTTTATAGATAAATAAAATATTTCGCGACAATATCTAAATCAAATATTTTTCATATGTTTTTGAAATCATAATTAATGAAATTTAATCTTCATTAAAGTAAAGTCGAATACATATTTAACAATATAAGTTTTAAAAATAAAACTCACAAATTTAGTTTTACCTATAAAATCAATTGCTGCTTAATATAATTATACTTAGATAAAGTATGTTGGAACTTTATAATTATTATTAAAATTCGATTTAAAGTGTACACTTATTAATATCCAATTCCATATATACCGCTAAATCATAGGATAAATTGGTTGAATCAAAGTGTAAATGTGACTTATATTTTTAAACTTACTGCTACACTTTCAGAACAGAAATAAATAGTACAGTGTTTAAGATCCCTGGCTATGTTTTAAATTTAAAATGTTATACTTGTTGTAAACTGTGGCTGGTTGATTAAAACATATTGTAAATGTATCTGTACATATGTACATGTAACTGTAACAAATGTGCGCAGGCCAATCAAGAGAAGATACCCCCGACCACAATCCACAATCCACAATCAAAGGACCAACCATCCCCACCATCGAGAACACAAATCTGACCCACATGTCAACTGATGCACATTCCTATAATACTAAAGACGGTGACAGAATTGGAGTTGGAGATGGAACGGAAGCTATGAGTGAATTGGGGAGGAATGGAACTTTGGTTGGAACTTGGGGCCAAAGGCGTAGGAGTGGCCAAATGTCAAATATATCCGTTGTTATCATCGTCGTCGTGTCGTTGTCGTTGTCGTCAACGTCTTGAGAAGAGAGAGACTATAAGAGAGAGAGAGAGAGAGAGAGCAGAGTGTGTAAAATGTAAACGCCCACTTTTTTGTTATTGCTTGTAAGTTGCTCCAAATGCCACCACTACGACCACCACACACACAGCCAAACACACACACATAAACAAAGCAGTTGGGCAGGCGCCAAGAAAAAAGCGTCAAGTGAAATGCTAACATTAACAGAGCGCTGTTATGTCTCTGTTAACGCTGTTGTAGGCGTCGCCCTTGACGCCAAATGACAAGACAACAACAATTCCAGCTAAACGTTGTTATTGTTATTGTTGTTGTTGTTGTGGTAGTTGCGCTTTTGTTGCCTCCTTATACTACTATCTGATGTAGACAAACTAAGTTAACGGGGTTGCACTAACAAGACCAAAGAAGGGAAAGCTGAAAAGAAGGTAGTAGAAGGAGTCGGGATAGTTAGGGACAGTGTTGCCAACTCAGCTTTTTTTACAGACCGATCTGTACTTTCTGGAACTAAGAAAATCTTAAACATTCCGTATTCGAATATCTTTACGGCTTTATATTCTAAAATTAATGAAATTCATATGAATAGAAACTAATGTCAAATTCAAAGATAAATATCAGATAAAATTTACGTGGACTTTTTATAGACATGTCCCTACGAATGATAGACACAAATGCATCATATGTTAATGAAAAGGAATCCCAGAATTACTGAATTGAACATATCTGAAAATTATTGCTCCAACTACTAAAGTCAATAGCTAGAGCAGCAAACATTAGCACTGATATGAAAAAGTAAAAAAACCAAAACAAAATATTAGTATTAGTAAAAATATAAAAACATATATATGTACATATACAATGTATATAATACATAGTACGTACATATATTAAAAAAAAGAAGACGAAAGCTATATTGCCAACATATACATTTGAACATATGAACAGGCTTATGTTGTTATGATATGGATGCATGATATTAATAAATACAATAGTTGTAAGCTTTGGCAATAATTAAATAAATATACATAATAGCATAAGAAATGTAGAAGTTTATAATAATATTTTGAAAAATTAAGACTTGAATAGCTTTATAATATTTACTGAAAGTTGTCACTTTCGATATTAATCAGTTTGTCTTGTTTTCGATTCTCTATTCTCATAACTTACCCTTTTACCTGCTTTTAATGTGTGTTTGTCCTGTTTTCTTTGTTTTTCTTATCGAAAAATGTAGTTGGCATCACTGGTAAGGGTTGTGCACACCCCTTTTATAGTTTATTGTCTTGCTCACTTGTCGGACGTTGCATGAATTTGTTGCAGTTGCAGTTGCAGTCATGTCCTCCTCCCATTGATCAACTGCACTTTTCATGATTTCATTAAAACTTTTGCCCCATTGCATGCAACGAAGTTACTAAACAGAACAGTTTGCAACAATTTTACCACTTTACCTATCACTAATTTATGATACCTTAGCATATGTGCATATTTCGAATATAATAGCTGCAATTTAGATAATCAGTTATGCCTAACCATATTGTATTTTGTACACGGCTTTTACAAGACGATTACCTTATTACGAGCATAACCTCAATTATGTATTCACAAAGGAGCTTGCTTATTTACGGAAATTCAAAAGGAAATCCTATTTAAAGCACGGTTTAATTGCTATCATTAGATATAATAAGGTTTCAATGTTCACTAGTATAAAATTAACTGATTTGGAAAACATTTGGTGGCTCATTTGGTTTTTTAGACCCAGTACTTTAAAAAAGTACAAATGGGTCTATTACGTTTGTGCAAATGTGCGTAACAGGCAGAAGGAGGCGTGGCAGACCCCATAAAGTATATATATTCTTGATCAGCATCAACAGCCGAGTCGATATAGCCATGTCCGTCTGTCCGTCTGTCTGCCTGTCCCTTTTTTGAGTTCCTAGATCTCAGAGACTATAAGAGCTGGAGACACCAAATTTGGCATGTAGGTTCATCTATATCTCCCATTGATCAAGTTTGTTTTAGATTTTTGCCACGCCCACCTCCGCCCCCGGAAATTGAAATACAAAACTTCGAAGTCGAAATACAAGAGCCCCTTTAGTGTTAGCGCTTTTATTTTTGGTACATATAATAAACACTATGGTCCAAACCAGTCCACCAAATTTCATTCCAATCGGATGATAAAAGTGGAAGTAATTCAACTAACAATGTTACGGGCAAAAGGAAGAAGAAGAGACTCCAGCGACCTCTATGTTTATGATGTGGCGCCATCTATTGAATGGTACGCAACATTGAAGAGCAATCTAGTGAACGCTTTGCACTCAAAAAGTACTGGGTCTCCTACTGTCGAGCTTGCTCCACTGTAGCTTAGTGCATTTTTAGACCCAGTACTTTGAAAAAGTACAAATGGGTCTATTACGTTTGTGCAAATGTGCGTAACAGGCAGAAGGAGGTGAGTCAGACCCCATAAAGTATATATATTCTTGATCAGCATCAACAGCCGAGTCGATATAGCCATGTCCGTCTGTCTGTCTGTCCGTCTGTCCGTCTGTCTGTCTGCCCCTTTTTGTGTCGCCTAGATCTCAGAGACTATAAGAGCTAGAGGCACCAAATTTGGCATGTATGTTCATCTATATCTCCCATTGATCAAGTTTGTTTTAGAATTTTGCCACGCCCCCCTCCGCCCCCGGAAATTGAAATACAAAATTTCGAAGTCGAATTACAAGAGCCCCTTGAATGCTAGCCCCTTGATTTTTGGTACATATAATATACACTATAATCCAAACCTGTCCAGTAAATTTCATTCCAATCGGATGATAAACACGGAAGTTATTCAACAAACAATGTTACGGGCAAAAGGAAGAAGAAGAGACGCTGGCGACCTTTGTGTTAATTAACTTATTTCGTAGTGGCGCCATCTATTGCATGGTAGGGAACATTGAAGAACAATCTATAGTGAACGCTTTGCTCTCAAAAAGTACTGGGTCTCCTACTGTCGAGCTTGCTCCACTGTAGCTTACTGCATTTTTAAGTTGTACAAATAGGCGATTTCCTATAAAATGGTATAAAAAATAGTAAGTACGTATGTATATTATTTACTTATTTATAGTTGCAATAAAGTGTATTTAGCTGACTTGAGGTCTACTTACTAAAAGTTAGGCCAGATAAGCTGTTCTGCACAAAATAGTACACCAAGTTAGCCTAAATTTTGGATGCTGCATCATTTATGTAATTAATTATAATATTAAAATTCAAAGCATCAATTCAAATTGGCAACATACAATTTTATGTATAACTTTGAGCTGTTTCAAATAACTGAGACTTTCTTCTTTTAAATTAGTCCAAAATCAGCCACATGTATTATAAGCTCAAACCACAAATCAAATTTGTTTTAAAAATGTGTTTCAATAATATATTACAAACCCTAAATATTTAATTTAGGTTGTATTAAAACTTGTAATTTTAACAATCAGAAATAATATCTATCTGGTACACCCAGTGCAGTAGCAACTTAAAATTTGTTAGCATTTGCTAACTTATAATTCCCAAACAGTTTAAGCGCATATTTGATATGTTAGGTGACAATATTCTTAAAAACATTATATTTGGCTCGAGCTATATCAGGCTGCTCCATCAAGCACACAAGATTGGTGATGCGATGATTCGCTTACTCCTGAAAATTTTACAAACTTTGTGCACTTTAACAAACACAACTGATCAGGTGCGCATGATGGATATAAAATAAATTTGAAAAAAAAAAAACCACCTACCCTGCCAACGAGGTATAAGGTTCGACTTTGTGCAAAATTTCTCTCTCGACTTCCAAGTTGTAAAGTTGTTGCTTTATATTTTGAGTATTACCTTACAAATCTTTTAATACTGCTACTGGGATATACATATATTATTCTAGGAATTAATTTAATTTCATTTATACTCGAATATTTTATATTGTTGTATGTAAAAATCACTGTTTACTTTAATAAATGGACTATCTGTAGTTACTGTAGTACAAGTTAAAATCAAATAAGCAATACACGTAGCTCAACAATAGACTATTGTTAGATAGTTAGAATAGTTAGTCAAGGGCTTTGCCTTGTGTCCCGGTCAAAAGCAAAGCCAATTTGTATGCAGGCGCCATAAATTAGCAGGCCAAAAACTTGACTTGGCCAACATGATGGCTGTAGGTAAGGGGATTTAGGGAAGGTGGAGGGATTGTGAAGATAGAAGCTTCACGTGCGCCACTCATTTGTCTCTTGACTCCCTTTATTCCTTAATTTTCGTTGGCTCCCCTTCATTCTCTTTAGTTGGATTGTGCGGGCACATGAAACTTTTTAATCTCCTACGATTATTCTCGCATTTGCCATTTGTTTACACAAACACATGATGGGGCAGGAGCTGTGGCAAGCGGCATGGGCGTGGACAGGGGCAGGGGCATGGAACGTGGCAGTTTGTGTCTATGTTTGAGCTTATCAAATAATGGCAACATTTGCTACGATTCACTCCACTTTCCCAGTTCCCAGCTCAGCTCCCTTTCCCTGTGTCTCACAGTCTCTAATCGCGGTTAATCTCAAAACAAACGTTCGCCAATTTATTTTCCACTTTGGCGGAGGAAAACTTTCACCTCCCCTTCCCCACCACCATCCAGCAAAGTGGCAGCTCCAACTAATGACTTAATTTATCTGCCACAGGGCTTTCAGCGGGCGGCAAATTAAGTTGATTGTTTCTGTTTCTGTTTCTGTTTCAGTTACAAGACAGTTTGAGTGACTGAACGAATGAATGAATGAATGAATGAATGAAAGAATGAAGCCCGCATTGGCTGTTTCAATTTCTAAAGGGGGGAATATATATTTGTGTCCTCACTTTCTTTTCTTTCCTGATTAGATTTACTTTTCGCTTTCTTCTAGTTCATTTTGTCTACGCCGAGGGTTGCTTAATCGTTTTGCAATCTGTCGATGATTGCGTATAAATGTTATATCCAATTATAATCTATATTGTATTAGTATTCTGTTTTGTTTTTGTTGTGTGTGTGTGTGTGTGTGTGTATTTACTCTTGGCCCTTTTGTTTTGCTCATAAACATGACAGATATTGGCAAATCTATCATTGTCATTATGCTTCGATTGTGTGCACAGAGATGTCATTAGCATTGGGCAATTTGTTAAGACCTTCTCTCAATGCCCAACTGGGCAGCATACCATACCTTCCCCTCTCTTTGCCCCATCCTGTTGCACATTAAACATGCCGCTGATTGTTGTAATTAATCGAATTAACAAGCAAGCCAGCAACACACTCTCCCACCCATCTCCCTGCCTCCTCTCTACCTTCTCATTTTGAGCTGCATTGTCCAGAGTCCGTTGTCTTGAGTCCTTGCCCCTGCTCCTGCCTCACCATCCTCTTCCCCCCTTGTCATTATGTTTTGGCCTTTGTCTCGCCTTTGAATGCGTAAGCGACGCCTGCATTTGACAGTGATTAGACGGAGTTGCTTGCCACGCTGCCAACCAGGCAATGAACCGTTATGCATAGCCACACACCAACACACACCACACACACCAACACACACACACACACACACACATAGTCAGTCAAACACAGGCGGTCGTCACACTCACACACTCACCCCAATGGCATTGGCTTTAACCCTAACTTAAACCATTTGTTACGACTGCAGTCGAGGGATTATTAGCTTCATGCTTAACTTGGCTACTTAGAACAGACTTAGACAGAAGAATTAGGTTACTTTAAAAGCAGCTTAAATTCCAAATATAATATTTTGTAATTTAATAAAATGTAACTTTTTATTTCTTATAAAAAAAGGTTGAGCAATGGGTAAAATTTTACATGTCTTACTCTTAGTGATTGCTTATTTATTGCTAATATCTTTTAATCACAGAGCTCGGTTATTTTTATATATTTTACTAAAAATAGCTTAACTGATGTGCAACTCAGAAATTAAAAAAAATTTCGTGTTTATTAAGTTTTCTTAAATACTTTTCTACTTCAATTGAACTTTGCGTCGATTTGGTTCACTCTGATATTTATAAAACGACTCGAACAGGAAAGTCTGATAAATTAAATTTAGAAATTGAAACTAAACTTATTTCTTTATTAAACTAATTGGAATTGAAAAGAGCTACAGTAAAATATGCACACTAGTCAAAATTTATGCTCAGAGTTAACGATAGAAATTACAAATATTCGATTAAATTCGAAAAAATGAACTGGAATTGAACTCTGGCGATAGAATTGTTATTTACATACATAAATATAGGTAATTGAACTTTTTTTTCGGAAAAATACATATAAGTAACATACTTTATTTAATTAGACTTTAAAAACGATTTAATGTAGAAATTACTTCAATTAAATTGAAAGAAGTTAAGATTCAAGTATGCAAGCAATTACCATCATAATAGACTTGAGTATGTTTTAATTTCCGTATACATTTTGAATAAGGGTATACACAATTCGTGGTGACATTAACACATGTTGTTATCTGTTTATCTGTTCTCTTAGCTGACCATTGGCTATTTTGTGGCTTGTGACGCTGGCACTTGAGGCATTCGCCTTTGAACTGATTGCAACTGATGTGGGTAATAGCTGGGGTCTCAACAAGGTTTACTTTTGAGGTTTGGGTGAATCTGTTGGGGGTATAGTTATGATGGAAAAGCAGCGGGCGGAGGGGATGTTCACTGCTAATTAGTGGCCTGCAACTATTTTTGGACTTGACATTTAACAATTGGCTCCAGTACCCTCTCCCTTAGATAGATGTAACTCCCTCTTCCAAACACCCCTTAAATTCGCATTTGAATTCACGTTGTAATCCATTAAAAATTGCCAGTTTGCCAGAGATAGACACTTATTGTTAGTATCTAAAAGAGAGTTTGTTTTGGTTATCTGTTAAATGTCTGGCAACGATCAAAATGATAATGGATGTACGTGAGGAGTTATTCGCAAGGACCTGGCAAATGTTTCGCCTTTATTGCCTGTGAAATTAGTATTTATGAGTGGAGCGGAAGTCCATAGAAACATTCACAGCAGTCAAAGCAGACTCTGTCTGATACAATACAGTCAACGTCAAATAGGCGTCCTGGGAAGCCAGCCAGGATATTACAAATGATTAAGGCACCTGAAACATTTGCAATAAAATTGAATTATGACTTTTAATATTGGCAAAAAAAAAGGCGCAAGACGCAAGACGCATCCCCTTCCTACCAAGCTCAACTCTGTTTATATTACTTGTCCCCCTTTCAACCCCAAACATTTCTTAAATTTCACAGCTTTTTTTCAGGGTTGCAAAGCAATTATATTATATAAGACGCGATAGATTTGGCGGTTTGCTAGCAAAATTCGGTTCGGAACGATTGCAGATTTAATAGGTTTCAAATGCAGTACTGTAAGTGTTTAAGGTACATAAGGATTGCTGTAAGTAAGTAATGAACTATGAACTTAGCTTTGTAAGTATACCTCGAGTCAGCTAAGTAAATACCCTTTATTAAGAAAATTTTAAGTTGAAAAAATTGTGATCTTGTCTTATTTTTTCGATTTGTAAGAGAAATATGATAATTCCCTTAAAAAAGGCATTGAAAACATTACGTTCTTAGTATTAGAGCCTAGTAATTAGTTCCTAAGTTGTTTCTCGGACTATTCTCTAGAAGTTGAATTTTTAAATATATATTTTATTTAGAACATTAAACCAAACTTTTTTAGATCCGATTTTTTTATTAATGAATAGTTATTTGTAAACTTAATAGTGAAAATTGTTTTCAAAAAAGACTCACATTGAGAAAAGTTTTTAAATGGTTTGTCTATTGGAGCGGATTGTCATAAAGTTCTACAGTTGTAAGCTGAAACTTCTTAAGAAGCAAATACGGAGTTAGTTCACCGGAAAACCGGTCCAACCTGTGGAACCATTCGGTTTAATCTCTAAGAGAGTGGCCCTGAATGTTGTATGGATTGGAAATGCCAATTACAATTAACTTTAATGCCCAAGATATAATGTCATAACACTTTCAGACAATCTATTCGTTCCGTTCTGGGCCATGTGGCAATTAATTTGCATTTTTAAATTGCAACATGGTCGCATGGTTTTTTGCAGCCAAATAGAGCTTGAAGAGTGGGAGAAAGAGAGCAAAAATAAAGACTATGTGAGAGTGAGAAAGAGTGTGCAACACAGCGTCCCAAAATCGAACAGATTGTAATAATTACAAGGAAATGCGATGCGATACGATGCGAAAAGGGTTAAAATGTTAATGGCAATCAACTTGCTGTGCCGCCTAATTTTTATGTGGCCCATGTAGAGCGGGCGCATTTTTAATGAAGCCAACGTCAAGGGGTTAAAGCACAAATTAATGAAAATAAATTGTTATTTGCCAAGTGGCCGGCAAGGGGAATAATAATAGCCAAGTGTCCTGCCAGGCACTTGACAGCCAACTCCCCACCAAGCCAAAAAAATAAACCAAAAAAAAATTAAAAGTAAACGAAAGAGAAAAAATAGAAAGAAAAAATAAATGAAAATTCCGAAAGAAAAATTTAAATAAATCAAACCACAAGCCGCTTATAAAATTGAAGCAGCGAAAGCAGCTTCGCTAGACAGGCCAAGTAATTTCCATAATTAATTTCTTTGCGCTCTTCATTCCGCCTTTTTTAACGCATTTTCATAATTCGAGTATCTTTCTTCATTCGGGGTCTCTAGCTCATCCAAAATGCGAGTCAAATATGGCCGCCCATCATTAATAATCAATTTTGGAAATTTTTTATGTTGACAATCTACATGAAGAGCCACAAAAAAAAGAAATGATGACTAAGCCCACAGACATCAGAACCGGAACCGGAATCAAAACAAAAGTAACAAGAAAAATATTACGAGTATCGAAATGTTGGATGTTGGATGGAGTTTTGTTATGTTTTCAAGTGGTATAGTAGTATTGGATTTGTTGGGATAGCTGTGATATCTCAATACGCTACGATGAGTTGCGGAATAAATATAAACTTCTCTGAGGTTATTGGAATGTTATACCATCTGAATCAACGAATTTAAAAAAGAAATCAGTATTCAGTAAAACAAGATTTAAAAAATGTCTTAAAAAAATACCAATATTTAAAAAAACATCTTTATGTTACGATAAGTTAAGAAAACTCTACCAAGGACAAAAAGCTGACATTAATATAAGTAAGCTAAGCATTTGAATTATTTGAGTTATTTGGTACAGCACCAAGCGAACTAATGTATAATTAGAGTCATTAAAGAAAAATTCCTGGATTACAGAAATTTGTGGGAGAATACACAGATTCGAAAGGAAAGGATAATAACATTCTGAACAATTAGAAGGGAAAGGAGGAGGATAATTGGAAGAAAGTCCGAGAAAGTGAGATAAATGTTGGAGACAAAGTAGTTGTAAAAAATGTAACATTTCTACGTAAGCTAACTTTAAATTTTGACAACAACAAATATGAGGTTGTGAGTAAAGACGGGAAGGATTTCTTCTATTTCAAAATATAACTGTTTGTTTTTAAAATTATTATTTTCATAACATGAATTATCCAGCACCAGTTACTGTCAAGAAATTGAAGACGGCTTAGCTTTTCCCAGGACTGGAGAATAGAGGGAATTACCAAAATCCCGGTTCTAAGTTCAGACTTCCTGCGCTACAAGCAGGAAACCCAGCTATACTTTTTGTAATAAATCGTGAAAAAAAAAATTTAAGAAAAAAACAAATCTTTTGGATAAGATTAATGCCAATCCACCACCACCTTGGGATCAGACCTATTTAATGTGTCTTGATGTGGAGACTCTTGAAAATCAAATCCAGGAGTTTAATAAGCCTGATAATTCGGGCAACCGAAACGTATAATCACTTTGATCATCTACCGGTCAAACGCAGTATGCTAACTAAAAAGGGTTCAGCAAGATAAAATACTTTAATAATTTTATTCCTTATGTTACTCGGCAACCTCTATACGTAACAAGAAACAAAAGGAAAATCGAAGGCTGAATGTCCCGTTTTCCGTCAAAATGAAAGACGTCGTTTCGACGAGAGTCAATAGAGGACAGATCGGAAGAAGCAGTAAAACGCAGTCTAAATGTGTTTGATAAATGCTTTTGAAAACAACTGTTCTTGAAACCAACTGTTTTAAATGTTGGATAACCAGCTTTACTTCCTGTTATAAACATACAAAAAAATATATAACTAACTTTGGCGCGCCAAAGTTTGGATACCCTTGCAGTGCCCCGTGTCAGCCGCCAGATTTCTTACAAAATTTGTTAAATGTTGATTTTGATCTGACCGATCCTATCGCAGCTATATGATATAGTAGTCCGATTTACACCAAATTTGGTCAGCCTGCTTAAAACTTAGTCAAACACACAATGTGTAGATTTGGTTGAGATATCTTAAGAAACAAAAAGTTTTCATACTAAATGTTGATTCCGAACCGATCGTTCCTATGGCAGCTATATGATATAGTGATCCGATCCGGCCGGTTCCGACATATGTGCTGCGTGCAGCAAAAAGACGGACCTGTACCAAGTTTCATCAAGATAGCTTCAAAACTGAGAGACTAGTTTGCATAGAAACAGACGGACACACGGACAGACGGACAGACGGACAGACAGACGGACATGGCTATATCGACTCAGCTCGTCGCCCTGATCAAGAATATATATACTTTATGGGGTCTGTGAGGCTTCCTTCAATGCGTTACACATTTCGTGACAAAATTATAATACCCTCTGCAAGGGTATAAAAATGAAAGTAATAAGAGAGGTCTATACCAAAACAACTCTTAAAGCTGTTGGGAATTACAAGCATGTAACATTTTTAGTATTTGGAATTTATGAACCGTCTGCACCGATTGAGAGTTCTAAGCGTAAAAGTGTAAGCCTGACTCTTAAAAGTATGCAACGCTTTCTTGGTTCAATTCCGGTGTTTTATTATTGTGTATTATACATATACTGCAAAAAAGTATCTGTATCCATATCTAAATCCATCCATGTTAATTTTTGGGTACCACAAGGTATCCACTTTGGCCCCTTCTTATATCTCTTTATTAATGACTTGATTGTCCCATTTAGGGTATCTATAAAATTGTATATTTCTGATCACAATGGGTTGTGAGATGGGTATTATGTGCTTGATCTTAAATCTACCGTGATTTTCTTTGTTTTGACTTAAGCTCTAATCTTTAAAAATTTTAATTTTTAATTTGTAATTAATTTAACTTTGTTATTTTTAAATTTAATACTTTATTTTATTAAATTTGTATAATGATTTTTAACAAACTTCTTTTAGTCAACGTAATAATAAATAAATATACACGCTATTCACTATGTTGTTATAATTACAATAATAATTATTGAATTATTTGTAATTTAATTTAATTTAATTTAATTTAATTTAATAATTAATTTAAATATTATCTTATTATTATTTAACTTCACAGCTTTTTTTATTGGGAACTCTCTTTAAAATATATTCTCGAATGCCCTTTATGTAGCGCATTTCCCATTTTTAACGCACAGTTAAACAAAAAAATTCCCTTCCCTTTAAATAAAAAAAAATCTGAAATCCCGGAAAAAATCACGGTTTAATTAACCGCAATTATGTGCGGAGTCGTGGGCGTGTCCAATCCCCCCTCGACCCTGTACTTAGAATGTGGCAGCATCTTGGCGGCAACTTGAGGCAAGAGAGTCAATAAACCAAATGGTCGACGGAGTTGGCTAAAAAATCAAGTCAAATTACGTGCTTATGAACGGGAAAATGTCGAAATGATTTACCGTGCATAATCGCCACTCGGCCACCGTAATCTCCATCTCCCCCTCCTATCCTTCTCCCCTCCGCTTTGCCATTTGCATTCCTATCTCCATCAGCTTGTTGTATGGAAGGCCCGCATCTTTGGCGAAAAAAAGAAGAAAATGAAAAAAAGGCAAAAAGAAAAATTAAAATTTCATTTTCACGTTGCAAGTGTTTGGGTCTAGCTGAGCTATTAGGGTGTTCTAGGGCGGATTTCCCCCCCTCAGCCCAGGTACTTCTGTTGCTGCTTCCCTCCCTTCTCTCTTCTGTCGAACTTTCTGGTACTGCCTGTTCCTAGTGTTTATTTTGCTGTCTGTTTGTTTGCTTGGTTTCATTGTTGTTTGTTTGTTTGTTTGTTTGTTTACTTAATAATCCCCCCCTTACTCTATTACTGTTCTCTTCCCTGATCTCCTCCTTCTACTGCTTTCTCACAGGCTGCCCAAAATCCAAATGAAAACAATTTCTTGTCATTTGCCTTTTTCGCCGTCATTTATTTACTTATTTATATATTTATTTTGTTTTCGTATATTTTGCCTTTACCGAATTTGATGTAAAATTAATTTATTGCCTTTTGAGCAGCGTATTTACTTTTTCTTGACCCCCCCTGTAATTTATTTGCTGTCAAGGCTCTCGATGTTTTCCCGCCGATTAAATTGCCGATTAGAATGATTTGCATAAGAAATTTATGGAGCTGCATTTGGAAACAAATTTGAGACGATACCAATAGAGTAAAGATAGCGGGAGTGGGATAATTTTAAATATTCGTTTTTTTTGTTACTTTTTCTAGATGCTAAATAATTTCCCAACTTTAATTTATTATAAACTACTAATGAATCATATATTATGCTAATAATAATACAAAAGGCATAGTATTTCATATACTATATGTAAATTTTGAATTGTGGTTATTGGCAAAGGAGATTAAAATTTTACATTTGTCTCTGTAGTGAAGGAAATAGTTTCTTATGTATGAAAATTATTAGAGATATTTATTTTCCTTTCAAAAATATTATTTATATTTTATTTTCAAAGCTTTTAAATGGCACATAGATGTACCTTTATAAGGAACAGCTGTCCCAAATGCAAAGTGCGAATACAGTGAAGTAACTTGTATATTCAGTGATCATATCGAATGGCTATAAAAAGCATATTAGTGAGGGAACCACATAGTTATTCAACGGATAATCAATTAAAGCATAAGTCCAATTCTTCTACAATCCTGAAGAATTACCTATCGTAAGTTTTTTCCTAATACTTATCAGCAGCTACTTGTAATCTACTCTACTTTACGTCATATCAATATAAATAAAAATATCGGTGTGTTCCTATCTCCTTAAAACAGTTTATCTCTCAATATAAAGTCTTTATTTAAAAATGCAATTTAAATTGAAGCCATACATTAAAAAAATTACTTGCACATATGGAACCATTAGAATATGCTCAGCTGTCTGTATCTATATAGTTATATCTTTACTTATTTTTATGGTATTTACAACGTGTAATTATTCATTCCACGTTAAGATCCTTTGAGACTGGGAAAACGATTCAACCCTTAATAGACAGTCAAATGCGATAAACAAATCTATAAAGCTGTTGTGCCTATGTGTGTGTGTGAGTATGTATATGATTAATGTGTATATTCATTGGTGTGTGTGTGTGTGTGTGTGTGGTGCTATTGGAAGACCCTTCCCATTGTGTTCTGTGCCTGTCATCAGGTGCATTTAATTGCGCGAATTTCGCGCAAACTAGAAAACGCCTCAGCGACCTCAACTAATTGGCCCTTACACATGGCCATAAATTAATATATTTTAAGTTTAATTGTCTAAGCCTTAAGCAGAATGTACATAACAAGCATTCAGGGAGGGGGCGTGGCTCAGAGGCTGCCTCATTAATGCCTGTGGGCTCATTATAATAATTAAGGCTAATTTATGATGTCATTAATTTTAAATACATGCATGCATAGACTGGTATATACATGTCTGTACATGTTCTGGTCAATCCTCAGTCGCCTTAGGGTTAATGAGTGACTCTGTGAGTGTATGTGTGTGAATACATTTGTGTGAGTTAGTGGGTGTTAAATGACCGAATGATTAAATGATAATCAACGAACCGCACTAACAAGTGTCCAGAGATTAGAATGTAGTCCAATGTTCGCTAGTAATATCTATAACAATGAAAATATATAAACTTAGTTCAATATAGGTCTAACTTAAGAATTAAATTTATTCCAATATAATACCCTGTGGGGTATATTCAGTTTGCTAAAAAAAAGGATGTAACAGGGATAAGGAGGCATGGCAGACACCATCAAGTATACATATTCTTAATCAGCATCAGAAGCCGAGTCGATATAGCCATGTCCATCCGTCTGTGTAAACAAAAGGATCAGAGAGTTATGAAGACTTCTTATATTTGCACGCAGAACAAGTTTATTTGAAGTTTTCGATGCCCCGCCCCCTTCGCCCACCACTAAAGACACAAACGATATAACAAAATTAATTTAAAAGCTATATACTTGAGTTTTGGCAAGTATTGGAGTGAGTTAACTCTGCTTGCATTTACGTTTACTGAATTTGACAAAACAGGCAGGAGACAGAAGATCGAGGTTCCAGCCTCAGTTGTGACGTGCATAAATTATTGTTATTATTATAATTTTTCATTGCATTTAACATTTAATTTTTTTAAATTTATATATATATATATTTCCAAGGTAACGTGCAACTCATTACAGTTACAATTTTCAAAAGATTTGCTGTAGTCAGCAAAACTATAAAACACAAATATAATTAGAGTTATAATTGGGTTATTAATTGATATTTTATATACACATTTTATAAGGTTTTACTACAATTGTTATTGTATGATTTAGCATCGAAAAATATATGTATTAGTATTAATTTTAGTTATAGTTTGCCATAATTTCGTTCAATTTCCAATCTTATTTTAAAATTTTATTCTGATTTTATTAATGTTACAATATCAATATTAAATAGTATTTGATATCTTTATATTATTCACATTTTCTAAAAATTGTACCTTTTATAATTTTGTTTCTTTATTTTTTCATTACTGTTTGCTTTCACAAGCTGCCAAAGCTATTTTAATAATGGCCAAAATAATTTGTTTACATAGGAAAACTAAGATTTGTATCACACACTTCACACACCACACACACTTAAAGAGAGACAGACAGACAGACAGACAGACAGATGCCAGTTCCACACATTATTAAGTTAATTTCCGGTTGGCTTAATGAGTTGTTGCCTCAAATGCTTTTCACTTGGTCTCTTTACCGGACTGCTGCACATCATAAAATTTATCAAAATATGAAAATCACACACACTTGTACACACACAAACACACACTCACACACACACACACACACATGTTTGTTGAAGCACCCTCTTGTGGGTCTCAAGTGCAAGCCGAGCGCTTAATTAGCCCCGTCGTGTGAATTGTTTAACATTTTTGGGACCACACGGCGTATGCACGTTGCTTTTTATGATTTTCACACTTTGCCGGGCTGCTGCCCGACTGCGAATATTTAATTACCACACTGTGGCTCTGGCTGTGGCTGTACCAGGAACTGGGGACCTGATGAAGGAGGACTGAGGAGATGGGAAGAGGTGTCGACCACTTGGAGTGCAAATTACGCATGTAGACCCAAGCACTTGATTGGCGTTTTCAAGGGTCACACTCGCACTTGAAATTATTCTCCTCTTGCGCCTCCATCTCCATTTTCCACCTAAACTCTCCCTTCTCTTCCTCGTGGAACCAAACGATTTGAAATTTCGACAGTGTGATAAGAGCACTTGTATAACAGCTTTGAGTTGCGTTTCTCATCGAGCAACTTTTAATTTCCAAATGACATCAATACAAGCAGCAATGCTAGTTATACAGTTATCGATTGACTTGTCAAGTTAATATTGTTTTTAATTTATTTTTAACACAATATATCGTTGTAGTAATTGCTTTTCACTCAATTTCTATTATTATTAACTGTGATATATTCCTTTTCCCGCGATTTATCCGGTTAACATCAGTATGATTCAAAAAAAGCTTGTTACCTAGAAAAATTGGCTTTAACAACACTTTTTCCCCTAAAGCTAAAGAGATTTACTTTAAAACAACATTGGAAACAGCATTCTCACTATAAATAGGTAAATATTGAATAAGGTAATATCATTATAAAAAAAAAAAAAAACAACAAATAAATCTAAGCTTTAAAACAAATGTTTTTAATCCTTTTTCTTGTATATAAATAGTAAATAATATACAAGAATCTATGTGGCTGGCATTAATTTTAATAATTTGTAATTACTTTAAACACTCGAAATTCATAAAAGTTAAACATATTTATTTTATTTAATTTTAATCTAATGACATATTGTTTTCAAAGATTTTAAGTTTTGTGGAATTTTTTAATTTTACATTAATTTTAACTGTATATACATATATGTAGAATATATACATATAAGATTCTATTTATATCTTACATGTTTTAGGACTGTTATGAAAGATTTACATTCCAAAATTATAAAATGAAATAAACTCTATATAAACATATTTATTGCACATTTTATGAGGTATTCTTGGTAATCGTATTGATAGTAAGCTGTGGCACTTGATTAACTGATTCTCTTCCAAATAGAGTATTAAAACGTCGACTGAGTTTCCAATTTTTCGAGTATATTTATATAGAATTTATACTTGCATTATCAGGTCATATAGTCGGGGTCACATTTGTGGCCGGCACATTTACAAAACTCGTTACGATGTCGCTTGACTTGCTTGGCCTTCGAGTTGGCAGTTGGCAGTAGGTTGAGTGGGTTGGTGTTTTTTGTTGGGTTGGCATCGGGTCTTGTCGATCAGCGGGTTTTTACACCTTTTGCGCCTTTGTCAACAATTTTAATGACAGCAATTCACAATATTCCGAGCTGCTCCCGGGACCGTTGATTGCGCTCATGATACCTGCCATTGTCTGCAGCGGTTAACAACAGAACCAGTCTGATTCTCATTCTCATTCTCCTTCTCATTCTTGGTCCCCTTCCCATTCCCATTCCCATTCAAAGTATAACGACCCGACCCACTCTACTACTCTCTGTTTTTTGGAGTCTTCTCTCCTTTTGGATTGCGTAATGTGTTTGAAGTTTGTGTGCCAGATAAGTGTCATATTTAATTTTTTCCTGCTGTCGCATTTTATTGTTGCATATTCATGGCAACTAGACAAGTCCAAGGAGGGTGGCTATCAGCTGAAGGGCCAAAACTGTGCAAGCAACCAACTCTTATCTTTTTTATGTTGCAACTTTCCTCTGCCAGCAGCATAAATGAGACATGGCCATAACGACTACATGTCGTCTCTAGAGTCAGGTTGACAATGTTGTTAAAGTCTTAAATAAATTTTATTTCATTTGGGCTCTTGACTGGATTTTGAGAATACTTCAATTAAGGCTTTTCTAAATATCTGTTATAATCTATAATAATATTACAGTACAATCTCTTGACTTTTAATTAATTAAGGCTTTTCTATATATCTGTTATAATCTATAATAATATTACAGTACAACCTCTTGACTTTGAATATTATAAGAAAAAATTGGCTTTGAAGAAGAGTATTTTATGAAAATATCATAAGAATTGTCTTAAAATGAGCAAACGTCCAAATTAACTAGATTGTAAGGTATTTATTGTTTTTTGGTAATATTTTCTCCCAGTAAAATGCCCTCTTCAAGATTTATGAAGTCGCTATTCTCTAATTAAATATATTTTTGTTAAGAAACTGAATATTTGCCTCTGTTCTTAGTATCATTTCTATTAGTCGCTGTTTGTCATATGTGAAATCATTAATTTTGCTGTCGTTCCGCTCTATGATAAAGTGGGTAAAAAAGTGATCCGTTGAGTTTGTCATTTAATTTAATTTGGAAGTGGCAAAAGTCTGGGGAACTGAGAGCTGCAACTGAACCCGAAGCTAAGTATAGACTTGGGTATGTCACGCACATGTGAAGGTTCCCTTTTGACCTCCCCGTAGATATCCTTGATATGCTTATCCTCTGCTCACATGTGCCTGGAGACAACTTCATAGAAGATTTCACGTGCCTTGTCAAAGGAATTTAAATAATGACAAACGACACACTGAGAATAGAGCAGAGACTCCTCTGCCCACCCTTTTGCCCCATACTTATTTCCCCACAAAAAAAAAAGAATTTGTCAAAATAAAAAGAGAAGAAACCGCAGCAACGATAAAAAATTGTGGTTGTCGGTTTTTCTTAACTTGGGGCCAAGTTTGTCGGCTGTTGAAAATTCTAATGTTGTCACATTTGCATCTGTCCATGTGTGTGTGTGTGTGTGTGTGTGTGTGTGAGTAAGTGAGTGTGTGAGTGTGTATAAGAGAGATCACGTATCACGTGCCAGATTGCATTGGGATTGGTTTGCTGCTGGTTTTGCTAGGGGAACTCAAATATTCAGTCTCTTTTGCCTATTCTTATATTCATATTATTGCCATTTAGTTTTGTCTTTTATACCCTATCACAGAGTATTGCACTTTTATCATTGAGTACCGTATATAGCGCAATATATACTGTCATCAAAATCTCTTGAGACGGATCTTAATATTTATTTGGATGTTACAATTCGTATTAAATTATTATATAATAAGACAGCTTTCTCTTGTAAAAGAAATTTCCAACCTTAACTTTACTCTCACAAAAATGTTCTCATATTACAGTGAATTTAATTATTTAGAGTAAAATAGCAATTTTTTACATACCCTAAACGTATAAAATAACTTCTGAAAATGTCTTAAAATAGTCCAGAGTTCATATTCCTTTATCCTCTCGTTGCAATTTATAGAACATCACAAAGTCGCATTCTATTTTATCCTTATTTTTCTAAGCAACTTTTTGATTTATGGCACACACGCATCGAGCACAACAAACAACAACAAAAATATATTCGTAATGTGAACGCTTTTCTTCAGCTTTTCCAACTCCAACCCCAACTCAGACTCCCACTCCAAATTCCCATTTTCATCTGCAAGTCGAGTAACATTTTCCAGTTGGCTTTTTTGTTTCGGGGCTAGTTTTTAATAGAAAAATAAAAACGAAATGAAATTTATGACGGAAATGATAAGGCAAACACATACTCACACACACACATTTACAGATAGAGAAGGATACAAGGATATCTCATAACTGAGTACAGAAAAAGTTTTGCCCAAACATTTATATTTGCAGTATCCGTTTGTTTTTCGTTACGTTTGTTTGCGGCTATTTGAAATATTTTCTTCGTTTGCTTTCCTCCTTTTTCTATAACTGTTTTTTTTTTTGGCCAGCGGAAACGGATGCGGCCATTGTTGAACATGGACAAACACAAACACAAACACACACAGACGCACTGAAGGATTAATGCTAACAACAAATATAACTTTATTAAAAAATAAATGAAATTTGTGCACTGTTTTCTGGTTGAATCCGAAAAAGGATTTCGGACTTTGCAAGGATTTTGCCACATACATAACTAAAAACAAAAACATAAAAACTCGGCGCCAAACTATGTAAAGAATTTGCAAGTTGAGACAAAGGCCTATGAGAGTATGCGAGGGAATAAGAGAAAGAGTCCTGCCTAGTCAGTTGAAGCAGCCCTCTCACCATTTTGGGGCATACTTCAAATTGTTATCCTTACCTCTGGATCCTGTGGTAATGGCAGCTGCTGCTCGAGGCTTGTTGAAAGCATTGCTGGCATTGTGACTGACCCAAAACTGGTCAAGACTTGCACAGATAGCGACAAACAGGACACACAGGACACACATGACCGCCTCATCAGCCATGTGTGTGTGTGTGTGTCTGTGTGTATGTGCGTAAGCGGAAAACGGAAACGGATATGGCTGCTGGACAACGATTCGGTCTACTGTTGAAGCCATTGGACTGGGGTCATGCCAAAAGGCGTAAACGGGATTAATTGAATTGAATAATTACATATACAAACATACAGTAACAACATCAACAACAACAACCAACAAATTGTATCGCATAGCATTTACTATGCGCTTGTTAAGCTGCTGAAGCAACACTTACATCTTTATGTAATACATTTTATATGAGAATTTTGTATGCCCTTTTCCTTGTGAATCACAAGTTGTGATCAATAGTTTTAAGCGACAACATCAATAAATAGTTTTGGGATAAATAAATAAATTTATAAATAAACAAGTAAATGAATAAATAAATTAATTAATCAAATAAAAAATTAATTTGTACTAATTTAATGAATAAATAAAAATAAGTAAAATAAATGAATGCATAAATAAATAAATAAAACGTAAGTAACTAAATTAATAAATCTACTAATTAATTAGTGGGTATATAAAATAAGCAAATAATTGAATGATTAAATAAATAAGTAAACAAAATGTTGTAAGATAAATTGGAAAGCTATAGCATCGCAAGTACTATCGTCAGTTATTGTGTTTGCGATTAATCGTTAAAGTTGGTCTTTCGAAAGAAACTGTCATTTATTGACAGTCTTTCTTTCTTGGTTGTGGTATTTTATATTTTAATAATTTTATCTGTATTATATTTTTACTTTATTTTGTGAAACGTACTCATTGTTCATGAGAACTTTATGAACATTTGAACACTTTGTAAATAATAATAACAAACAATTGCTTTCTTTCGGCATACATACTTTAATGTGTACCCAATTGTATTTGACTTTATTCTGAATGATAACATTAATTTTCTATGTACAGTTGAACTAAATAAGATATATATTTCCTTTTTAATATTGAGCTAAACATGCAGAGAGCTACTTAAAAATAGTCAAAACTGTGAGTGATTCTAAAAGATGTTAATGATAGATATCGAGTTGCATTTAAACTGACATTTTGAAGCTTTTTAAGAGTTTTCAATTGAAACATTAAAATAAACAACCTCAATTGTAAGAATAACGACAACCAAACTTTGTGCAACACTTGCCAATGACTTATGTGTAACTCTAACTCTCTCTGTCTACCTCTCTGTGCTTCTTACCCTGATTGTAGTTGTTGTTTCTGCTGTTAACTGGCTAATTTGTTTTGTTGCACGTTGTTGTTAGTTACAGCTGCCACAAAATGTGGCCCAAGACTCATACCCAACTAAATCCTTGCCCAAATCGTTGCCTGAAAGGGTTTTGACTGCCCACTGCTCACTGCCTACCATCCACCACCCACAGCACAATGCTGTCAAGGACATTTGTCATAATTTACTTACACATGTATGGAAACTGTGTCTGTGTCCATCATGTCTATGCGTGGGTGTGTGTGTGTGTGTGTGTGTGTGTGAGTGTGATTTGTGTTCATTGGCTTAAATGGCTTGTGACGCAGTCACGTTATTAGTCGAAACACCTGTGGCACATTCGAATGTGTCACAAGTACTCATATCATCCCATCTCATCTCATTGCATTAATTATCCTTCTGTTTCCAAAGATAATGATGATGATGAATATGCTAAATGGGACCACATTATGAATTTCCGCTCAGCTCACTAGGGAAATCCTAAAACATCTTCTTCAAATAATAATTATAATCATATAAAGAGTCTTAAATACATACATGATCAGTATATAGGATATTGTATGGAATATATAAAGAAACAAATATTTAGTTATATTTAGTTTTAAACGATTATGTTAATCTTTTCTGCATTTGAATTGGAATTCTTACAATGAACTTAAGCGTCACCTAAAAAGTATGCTACGCATTTTAGGTGTTTATACGATAACTTCCTATTTAGTGGACAGGTTTGTGGTATTAGTATTAGTATTAGCCTTTAAACAGTCTTTAAACAGAATACAACTTTCATTTCATATTAAAATATTAAATTATTGCAATCCTGTTTAACAGAAAAGCAAACTCTTCTGTATTAAAAACTAACTACTTTAACCTTTTCCACAACATATTCTCGGAATTTTAAAAGGTTTCGGTTAAGGCTCTCATAGCAATTTACCTACATAATTTGCAACCCTTTAGTATTTCTGGCTTTCAAGCTAATTAGACTCGCTTTCTGCCGATGCCAATAAAAATAATAATGTATTTTGGGATTTACATATATATTTATATAATACTTAGGTAAATTTGGTGTGTGAGTGCAAACCGTTTGTTTTAAGAAAATGCTATCGTTTGACATTTTCCGGCCTCATTTATGTTGAACTCTTATTAATTCGATTTTTATCGTGCCCCTGGGAGTCATTGTGCGGCATTTCACGATTTTCGAGAATTGTGCATATTTCCGCCAAGGCACCCCAACCACAACTCCAACTTTAACTCCATCCCTTTCCCATCCTCCATAATTCCACCTTTACACAGAGAACATACAAAACTCACCTAAAGCGCGTAAATCTCGTGCGTCTTTATTTCTTCATTAATTTAAGCGGCGACGTCGACGTTGGCTGCGACGCCAGCAGCGCCAGAAGCGCACACTTCAGTATTCAGATTTCCAAAGGCAGATTATTTTATTGCTGAATACCCTAACAAAGCATTCAAGAACTACAGCTAATTTTACAAGGTTGGCTTAGAATGTGCCAAAATTATTTCCCTTAGCTGACTACCAGATAAATGGTCTATTGGAACTTATCTATCGGTTGAGCAATCTCTATAAAAATGCATATGTATATGTATACTTCGCCTTGGCGATTCTCTTTAAATATGTTGTCTTCATGAAATAAAGATAAGAGCTAATAAAAATAAAATAAACAGATTAAAATCTATTATAATACAAAATATTTATACAAACATAAGTTAATAATATACTCAAATACTTACTTACTAAATAAAATAGCATACAAAATTTCCTAATATATTTTAGACATGTACAAATATGTTTATATATATATTTAAAATAATGACGATGATCATGACTATAACATAAGATAAATGTAAAAAGCATGTTTTAGTAAATTTTTCTAAGTTAAATTCAATTTAAAACATAACTATGAAGATAAAATAGTTAAACTGTGTGTAAGCTATATTATTTATGTATTTAGATTAACGAATTTTAGTGAATCGAATAAATGTCATATCTTTTTATACTTGAAAACTTATTTAAAAAAATTAATATGCATAATATGTCTCGGAAAGAGTATTCAATATTCGCAGCACTTGAATTTTCAAATTGGTTAGCTCGTGCGGCGCCGCTTGGGGTGACGCTGTGGATCGGGGTCGCTCGGTGTTTGGAAAGGGGGTTAGCTCGCGATTGAACGAGTTAACGTTAACGTTACCATTAACCCTTACAGCTGTGGCAATTTAGACAGTCGTCCTGTTCTGTTCCTGGGCTCAGCCTTGGAAATCTAATTAAAACAACAACCACCGATTTTTGTCTTTCGGGCCGCGTCCAAAGCTTTATAAATGTTTTGATTGCATTAAAGCGCTGCCAAGCGAAACCTTATCCAATGTGAAAGAGACACGCAACAGGAACACAGAGAAATAGAGAGAGAGAGAGAGAGAGAGAGAGAGAGGAGATATAGATTAGAATGCTATACTAATCTATATATATGCATACATATGTACGTATGTATGTATGTGAGTGTAGTTTTCCAAAGCTAAGCAAGTTAAACTCTTAAAGTCATATTTGAGACAGTTTTTAATTGAGAGAAATCAGATAACTGTTAAATTCAATACGTCAAGTACACTTTTATTTAGAAAAGGTAGAATATTGTGTACAGTAGAGCATAGGTATAATGATTGTGGATCGATGACAAAAAGAAGATCAGAAACACTTTTATTCTAAAAATTATACAAATTTAATACTTACAATTGTTTAAAAATATCTTTCCAAATAATTAAAATTTAAATGGTATATTTTTGTCACAGTTAGCGAACATTTTAATTATTGATTAAGCTGACTCGAAACACTTGTCTAAAATGTATAAATCTTTCAAGAGAGGACAGAGTCTCCATCATAAGTACAATTTTAAATAATAATACTAACTCTGATTCTGACACTAAAGAAAATTATTTGTTGAATAACTTCCAAGCTTATTGTCCGATCAAATGATATTTTTAGTACTGATTTGAGCTACAGTGTATATCATAAGTACGCTAGCATTAAACGTGCTCTTGTAATTCGACTTAAAAAACATTTGACATAATAATTTAATGTTATATGTATATGTAAATATCCATATATGTACGTATTTGAAAATGAAGACCAAAAAATGTAGTATTAATAATATAAATAAAACCATCTTGATCTGGTCAATATATAGAAGAACCTTCATACCAAGTTTAGGGTCTCTAGCTGTGATAGTGTGAGATTTTTATTGTTGGATTTACCCTGTAGACTTTTTGTACTTTTTTAAAATGCAGGCTTTAAAAAAAGAATGAAAACTATATTACAGATATTTTTTGATTTTAACTTTTGATAATATTTTTAAATATATTTCTCATAAAATGTGAAGATTAACATAAGGGGTAACATTTTTGACAATAAGTTTTTAATTTAAAGGAAGAGCAAAGAAGTTTAAATCTTAATAAATAAAGGGAGCTATAAGATTAAAAAGAAATTGTAATGTAAGCTGAAAGTTTAGGTGATCTAAAATACACTCGATATAAGATCTTATTTTGTTTTCACAAAGTTATGATAGTTGATAAATCTTGGAATAACCAGTTTACAAATCTATTTATTTTTGCGAAAATGTTGAGTTCATTCCAACTAGAAGTAAGTTCATAATAGACAAGTTCAGCTGTAAGTGTATTTAAACTCTGTGTTTGTGTTTGTGTATTGGTGTCTGTGTTTGCCTTAGTCTATTATTTCAGCTCGATTAAATCGTCTTACGGCTCAACGAGCTTTGTCTTAATATTATGTAGATGTCTAGGAGATAACTGGGAGTCGCAGGATATTCTCTGGTCCATTGTGCCATAATCCGAGCACATCATAAGCACATCCTTATGCAAATCTTCATGTGTGTGGGTGTGTGTGTGTGTGTATTTGAGAGCTTGTTGGTTGATAAACAAAATGTAATTTACTAGAAATGGCCAAAAGGACTGGCCTGGCACCTTGCAACGTCTTTTGGGGCAACGTGTTGCGCCTTGTGAGATGCCAACTCACAGCTCTCAACTCTCAACAGCTGCCAGGACATGGATGGCAAAAGAATAGCAGGAGTTCGTCGCCAGGCAAAGACAAATGTCGGTCTAAATCAGTGTTGTCAAAGCAGCTTTTTCCTGTCAAGTCCGGCTTTTTCAAAGTCTAACTATGTGGAAAGAAACTGTCGGGAAACAGGATGCGGAGTGAACACTGACTATTTTAAGAAACTGTTTGACTTTTTATCCGCTTTGATTTTAATTTAAGACTATATATATATATATATATATAATATAATATCGATAACTTATGCTGATGAATTGCTTACGATTTGATGTAATATAAGTAGTATCTTGTATACATGAATTCTTGTAAGGACTGTGTGGAGATTTGACAGTGTTGTGTTACTAAAAAGTTAATTCGAGTCACTGAATGAGGATTTTAATATTTCATCTAGCCATATTACATATAACTAAAACATTTTAGTGATAGCCCTGAAAGTTCTATTATATTCTATTAAAACGAAATGCTCAAAAGCATCATAATAATCGGATTGACTTTTAATGTTTTCTGATCAACTTTGAGATGATATTGAATATTTCTTAAAAGAAAGAATCACTTGTTTGTTTTTTAGATCTTGTAATGAATTTATCTTTTTTTGACTCTCTACCCACTAAAATAATTTTGTGTTGTTATTTTTTCAGTTTGGCAACACTGGAATGTTTTGAGCAGCTCCTTGTCTACTGCTCGACAATGGCAACGGCTGTGCAAAGATGATGATGATGATGATGAGTTTGTTTGAGGTAGGCTGTTGTTGTGGTTTGCCTGTGTAGATTGAGTGAGAATGGGGCTTGGGGCTTGAGTTTGGGGTTGAGATTGAAGTTGCTGTTGGAATTGAGGTTGGAGTTGTAGAGCTCGTCACACATGTCGCCACTTTGGGGGCAGACTGTGTTTCTGCCTCAGTACTTGCGGCCATGTAAGCAATGTGTTTATTTGCTTTGTTTCCTCTTATGTTAAAAAACATTGAGGCAAACAGAAAGCTAAAAGCTTGAGCTGACTTTTCAATTCACTTGCAATCCAAATGTCACTTGCCACAGCTGACAATTTGATAACTTTTCAAGTAGCATCAACAACAGAAACAGAAACAGAAACGAAAAAAAAAAACAAAAAGTCAAAGCTTAAGCTAGAGTAAATTGCAATACATTTGTTTTGAGAATAGTTTTGGTTCACTCTTTTGCTCTCACTCTCTTTTCCTATTTGACGTTAGCTTGCGCGCATTTGCTCTCATTTATTTGCTCACTCACTCACACACTCACTCACACACTCACTCACTCTCTCGCGTTATGCAAAAGCTCCTCCTACAGTTTATGTGCTTTGTCGCCGCTTTCGCTTTAGGGATTTTATGGCAACAACAAAGAGAGGAGCTGCTGCAACTACAACAACTACAGCACGCACCGGCAATGAGAGCCGAGCGTAAACTGTATATTTATTTTGTTTTCTGCTCCTCTTCCCTTGTTGTAGTTGTTGGCACTGTTATTCTTGTTGTTGTTGTTGTTTTTAGGGGCGTCGCCATTTTGTATGCGCTGTGTTGGCTCCACCCATTTGGCTAACACAAGCAAAGCTCAGCTATGCACATGTATTTACATTATGTACATATGAACTGTTATGTACCACATTACTGTATATACATATAAACTTAACTGTTATGTACATTGTAAATACTGCAACTGTTTTGGTGGTCTTTGTCCTCGAATTTTCTTCTTTTTTTATTTGCACTGCATTTTTTGCACACTTTTATTTACTTTGAAAAAGTAAATAACTACACTTCTTTTAAAAGTGACAAACAGAATATTTAATTGTATAAATTAATAAATTTATTTGTACATAACATACAAATAAGTATGAGTTAATATATACATACATACATATAATAAATTGTGCTCAATGGTTAATAAACATCAAAATAATATATTTACAATTTTATTCATTATATTTTATGTAAGTATGTACTATGTACATATTAAATTATTTATGTCCATATGTATATGTGTATGTTTGTATATGTACTTAAAGTACATTCAATTCATAGTTATTCGCTCAACTGTTATGTACCACACTTCTATACATACTCAACTGTTATGTACACTGTAAATTTGCGGGTCTTTGTCCTCGTGGTTTCGGTTTTGACTCTGCACATTTTTATTTACTTTGTGAAAGAGTAAATAATTTCACTATTGTAAAATGCAAACAGAATTCCTAAAATAATTGTATGTAAATATTTTCTATTTGCATTGCATATTTTGCTCTTAAATCTGTAGAATTTTATTGTATAAATTAACGCTTGAAAATTTAAATGTGTAACAAAAATTCCATTTAATTGTTGTTGTTTTAAATAAACTAATACATATATTTGTAAACATAAAATACTATGAATGACTAAATACACATGTATTATTTAGTTATTATGTAACAACAAAAATTTCTATTAAACACACACACTATATGTATGTACATACATATATCTGACACTTGGTACAGCTCCGTCTTTTTTCTGCACACAGTACATATGTATGTCAGAACCGGCCGGATCGGATCACTATATCATATAGCTGTCATAGTAACGATCGGTAAGAAATCAACATTTAGGAAGAAAACTTTCCTAAGATATCTTAACCAAACTTAAGGATTGTGTATCTGGAATCTTTTAGAACAATATGACTACATTTGGATAAAAATGGACTACTATATCTTAAACCAGTCATATGTCGAAATTTGAATTCAAGGTCTGCAGTGTATACAATACCCTTTGGAGCGCAAAAGATAGCTTCCAATATCTTGTAATCAGAATTTGATAACTAACAAAATATCTCAACAGATTGTAGTTGAACTTCCTTTCAACAGGTCAATTTCATCCACTGTTGCCCATTTATTGATTGTAGTCCTTATACACTCTGTTATATTGAGGCCTTCACAATTTAAAAAGTTGATTAAACGTGGCGTAAAATTATAGAAAAAACATTTGTACTGGTCGCTTAATGCTATTTGTGAGCGTCTCGTCAAAAACATTTGAAGAAATTCAATTAAGTACAAAAGTGGCCTCTTTGTTCTCAAATCGTTTTGTTGTCGTCGTTTCAATACCCTGTAAATACGAATAAAATAAAGGCTAAGTTTCTAATAAAGCCAACTATCACTCTAGTATATCACTAGTATCGATGAACTATCTTAATTGTAGCGTGTTCTTAAATTGTTCTTATATTTCCTTTCAAAGAAGAAGAAAGAAACGTTGATGTTTCGGAAAACTTAAAGGAGTTTGATTTGAATGTTATAACCTTACCCTCCTGGGTAACCTTGAGTCGAACACTCTTAGTTAAAATTTTTTGTATTATTCGGTACATACTTAATTGGTAATTGGATTTGTGGGCTTAGAGTCTGCTCGTCGACTATTTAACTTGTTAATTTTATTGTTGTTCTTTTGGAATCGTCTGCAGACGTCTCCAACTTTGTCTCCTCCTTCGTTAAGGTCTCCGTCTCAGTGGGTGTCTCAAGGCCTCCGTCTAATGAGTGAGTAAACAGTAAAATGTTGTAAATTTGGTGGATTTTTTTTTGGAAGGAAATCTCGTCAAGCGAGTTTTTGAGATTTGACGAACAATGAATGAGAGAAAGTAAAAACAAAATCCTTTTGTATTGGGCCAAGTTCATTTATAATTAAGTTGTCTAATTCATTTCGGCTTTTGTTGATATTTTTATTTTCCTTGGCACTTGTTTCTGTTGTTTCTTGTCGTTGTTGTTTCTCATTACCACAAAACCCACTCTTGACTTCCAACGACAACGAAAACAAACCAAACGTTTTTCTCTTTTATTTTTTTTTTAAATGATTCTTATGCCATTCAAGTGGCTTTTTATGCCCACTTCAGGCCCGCAATCTCCCCGAGTCCCATAGCTCGAGGCTCTCAAGTGCCCAAGTCGACGCAAGCGGAAACGGAAATGGAAATGGCAACGCCATGAAGTTAATTTTATTTATGCGCACACTTTGCGAGCAAAGAATTAGCAACCAGATAAAACAATGCCCAGCCAAAGCTAACGGAAAGACAGAGAGTAACCTGGCTCCAACTTTAGCTACTGCTCCAGCTCCAGCTCCAACTCCTCATTCGTTGGGGTCCTTCCAAGAAGACATACTTAAAATGCAATAAATACAAATGAAAACGAGCAAAGCAAAAGCACTCGACAATGCCACACGCTGTGAGCTTCAAGTAAAGTCGAGTCTTTGAGAGAGACTTAATTGAATGAGTCTACGAAAATCAAACCAATTTACTTACATTTCTTTTATTCAAATTTGTTACTGTTAAAATGTATACCTGATTAAAATACCTCAGATTTGCTAAATATAAAAACAACTTACTGGAAGAACTGCTTTATTACTTAGTTATGTCTAAATAGGCCCAAACGAAGAAAAATGAAAGTTGGATTGCAATTCAAGTTAAATTAAAGCAATTTCTTTTAAAAGCAATGAGCTTAAATTTAAACAAACCGTTATTTTATTATAAATAAAATTAAAAAAAGGGGTAGTTGAACGAAAAAATACTGTTTACTGATCACTAACCTTTAAAATTGTAGACACTTTTCAAGACAATAAGCTATTTACTGGAAGTGCCCGGCTCCTCTGTCTCTATAAATATAAATAAAAATGTAAGCTAGCTCGCGGGTTTTTTATTACAGTTTTTAATACATGTCATTTCTATATATTGATATTCATTTTAAAGAGCTGTATTACTATATTACTTAATTGAAAATTAAATTTTAAGTAAGCAATTACAAATTTAATGTTTTGCCAATAGCTTTAAGGCGACGTCAAATAAAAGAAAGTATAAGTTTTAATATATCGATACCCATTGCTAGAACAGATAAGTATGCATAATATGCATGGCATAGTTATCAAAAAATCTTGAATAATAATATCATGATAACATTGGGTGTGTTCACCAGGAAAGATGCTTCCTGATCAAGTATCACAAAAATGTTATATTTGTAATACTTCCAGTTTATTTTTTTTATTACTAAAATATTAATGAAATTTAAACAATGATGTGTGTCCTGTTACCCTACTGGGCAACTTAATCAAATTAGAATTAAAGCTAAAGAGAAGGTAATTATTTGTATAACTTAAGATAACAACATAATATAAGTAACAACATTTAGCATAGGTATTGTATTACCAGGAGGGGGTTAAGGGGTGATGCAGGGGCAGATGTGGGTGATTATGTCAAGACTCGATTAGGGAGATCCTTAGGGTGGTGCCTTCCAGGTGAACACTCTGATGTGTTTTTCTACCAACACCATTGACAAATAAGTAAAACCTGTTTAAAAAGCGCTGCCTACCCACAGGCGTCGCACCTTTTTTTTTTTTTTTGGATTTTTTTCATAAAAAAAGCCTTTATTGGGTTTTCAATAAGACGATAGGAATGCGAAAATAAACGCACAAATGCAAAATGTGTCGCCTAATTTGCCATTAGCGCTAAAAAGATAAATTATGAAGTCGCATAGTCGAAGGGGAGCATCCTTTCCTTCCCCTTGCCCACCACCCCTTCCTTCTCACCAGACAGTCAGTTACATTTGTGTTTGCCTCTATTGTACTTGTGTTGTTTTGGGCTGTGTTATCGCACTTTTCTCTCTCGTTTTGGTCTAATTCGCCTAATATGGCCAAATGACACGAGCCACGTTTTGTTACCGCGCCTCAGCCCCTTCCCAATTCTGTTGCTATTTCTGTTGGTGTGCTCGTGGGGCGTTTAGTCGACTGGGCGTGCTATTTTTCACGGCCCTTGTTCGGCTTATCCTCATGGCTCATAATAGCTTTTCATTATTGTTATTATTCCGAGAGCTCCACTCGTAAAAATCTCCGTTACAAACATTAACAAACGCATAAACAAAGCGCCAAGGACGAAGCAACAAAAACAACAACAACAAAAACATCAGTAACAAAATGCCAAGACTTAAGCACTGCGTAAGTAAAAAAATGGGAGAAGAGGGGAAAAATGGCATAGTATAGAATCCTTAAGGACGCGAAATATTCAAATGAAGTCGCGCGATAAGCCGACTCCAAATCTGTGAAAAACTGACGCCGCCCGTTTTCTCAAAGGCCTCGTCGTCGCCCTCTGTCTGTGCTAAGGAATGTCCTCCCTTCTTCTTCTTCTTCTTTTTCTTCTTTTCTATCTCCTTCTCCGACACATCCTTAAGTCAGCTGCAGAATGCGTTGGCAGCGCTGTATTTCTGAGTTTCCTGTACCCGCTGGCTAAATCTAAGGAGTCTAAGGATGCGGGACCCCGTTGTAATGGGGTGTGATTTGTACACTTTTTCATCATCCTCTTGTTGTTGTTAATGTCCTTGGTTTTGCCTTTTTGGCCGCGCGTATAGATTTCTGGCCTCCTCCATCCTTAACTAAGCCATAAAATTCCATTTTACAAACTGTGAATCCTTCATGATCACTTTAAGTGTTTCGCGCGTATTTTTTTCCCCATCAGTTGGCTTCTATCTCATTCTCTCATACTCTCTCTCTCTCTCTCTCAAGTATTTTTCCTCCCCCTTAGCGGGGACAGTTGACGTGGGGCAATCATTGCCGGATACTTAAGCGGATTTGCATCTTTGTTTGGTCTTCAAGGACTCCACCTCCTGTTTTTTCTTGTCCTCTTTTGTCTTGTTTGTTGTCAATTTTGTTGTTGTTGGCTTTGTTGGTTGCAACTTGTTCGTTTACTTTTGGCGACGTCTTCATCAAATTAGACAATGTTGCCAAGTCCTTCTTGAGTTCAGCCTCCTACATCATGTCTTTTTTCCTCTTCCTTTCCCCGTGTCCTGGTCTTTTTTATCCTTGCTTGTTTGCGTCTGTCATTTTTATGCGAGTTCTTCAAAAACTTTGCGCCCAAATGGCGTTTACTTAACGTTTTGCCATCGCTTTTGGCCATTCAGGCGGCCAATGCGATTCGTTATTAGGTTAAGTGCTTTGTCCCGGCATTGTGCTGTCTTTGTCCCGCCTTCGTTTCTTCTATTGCTTTCTGTGGTTTCTACAGAACAAAGAATGAAGTATATTGAATGGATCTGTCTGTTGGTTCAACAGAGAGCAAGAAAGAGACGAAGTTAAAATGTATATATTTCTAGTCGATGTATAAGATCGAACACAGTTCCCTTTCATTATCATCAATGAATCTACTCAAGGTTTATAACCGCAACACGTGATGTAGATCGGTATCGGTTTCCGTTTCCATATGTTCTAAAAAGAGTATTTCGGTAAAAAATGTAGGGCGAGTTTTATAAAATTATTCAAAATTTTTAAAGTATATATTTAGGATAAAATTGGTAAATTAGGAGTATAATATTTTGACTACGTTTGGATTGATTTTATACTGGAAATAAAGGATTTTTTTCATTCCTCCAGCTTAAACTAAAGTTTTAGCCAGGTTATATTCCATTTTCCCAGTTGGCAGCTAAAGAGAACAACAACTTTCACACTTCCACACCAGCGCGTACGTAACCCTCCATCTCTTGCTCCCTTTCCAGCTACTTAATTATGCGACTGCCATCTTAAGAGAGAGGAAGAGAGGGAGAGAGGAAGGTAGGGAGAAGAGAGAGAGAGAGAGAGACACTGCAGCAGTTTCAGCAACAACTTGCAAAACTTTTGCCAAAGAAAAACTCAAGGCTCAACTCTCGCCACTTTCTTTTCTCCCCTATCTCCTTTCTGTCCTGGTTGGCACTTAATCATGGCGCGGGAATTATGAAATGTGCTGCGTAACATCGCCAACATCCTTGGCCCTGCACTTTTTCCAACTCAACTCCTGCCGCATCCTGTGGCAGAATCATTAAGCTAATGTACTGTTACTGTAAGTGCAGACGCCGTCGTGATAAGTTGAAAAAAAACAAACTCGAAAGTAGGAGATGAGGAAGGAATGAGGTGCATGCAATAAATGTGGCAGCTGTTGGACAATATTTGATCCTTGTTGCAGTTCTAGAAGATGATTATGGCAAGTGGACTCAATCGAGTAGCTTAAAAGTTTACGTTGAAATCCAAGAAAGAAGAAAGAACTTTGGAAGGAGAAAGAGTTGCGAAGATGAGTATAGATAAATAGGCTATTCTTTGGAACTTTGAGGTGCGAACGCTGACAGAAAAACGGGAAAAAGTTGGTAAAATAAAAAATAACAAAAATTATTTGCTTAAAAAAAACTACACCCGAAAAATATATTACCTAAAAAGGAGGAAAATTGCCAAAAATTTTAGGTTATTTTGCCTAAAATGACAGTCGAGGAAAGTCGGACTTAATTTTAATAAGAAAATGTAATCTTTGTCAATTAATTGATTGTTATTTTAATATTTTACATTATCGTCTTATTTATTAGCACATTTTAATGTTTTATTAAAATCCAAACTAACGTGGGAATTGAGCCCGCGACCTCAAGCTTCTGAGTCAGGTACTCCATCCAGTTGGCTACGATGAAAAAATTTCATCTCATGCTTAAATACATACATACACAGAAAAATGCTGACACAGACGGACAATGTGACAGAAATCTCAATGAAGGGTGTCCAATAATATGGACAAAAAGCTTAAGGAAAATGGCATATTTGTAAGGTCATAAATTCCTAAAATAAAAAGTCTAGGCGAAATTTTCTAGTTTTAAGGCATTACATACCTAGAATTTTAGTTTAAGGTAATATAATCCAGTCTCCTAATATTTTAGGAAAAATTTTTTTCTGAGTGTAGGTTCTATTTTTAAGAACGTAAGATATCAACGCATTTTTAGAGAAATGGTTTTACGAAATAAATGACAAATGTTAGACTGACACTAGTGTGTACAAATTTAAAAACAATCAGCTATGATCCTAAATATATCAGGGTATAAACAATTTAGGGTGTAAAATAATTAGGACAAAAGTTTGATATTAAAGTATTACTAAATCGACAATAATTTGACCGATCAGAAATTTTGAAATGGCTAAAACTTCATCTATAAATGCGAGGTTTGCTTTCATCACTAGTGTGGACTGCCATACACAGTAATTCATCGTGATTTAATTAGCTAAGTTTGAATGCCTTTATGTTTTTATTCAATCAGCTGATCTGTTCAGAAAAGAAAATGACATAAAGAAAAAAGAGAGAGAAGGAAAATATGTTTTATTGCACCTTCTCTTTGAGTGTAATATTTATGATTATACTGATGATGATGATTATTACTGATTATATGCATTTATTGTAATATAACTATAATTGCTAAATGATAACATAGTTAATATTCAGTTAACATTTGTCAGTTTGCCGACATTTCTGTAATATTTAAGACTCATATTCATACTGTCTATATTTATTTATTTGTGCTGTAATACATACATGTATATTTGTAACTAGTCTCTGTGTATCTCTTTAGCTCACTTGTAAATTTGAATCTAGAATGCGATTCAAAATCAAAACTAATGAAGTGAAAACGGCACTAAAATGTCTTAATATGTTTTCGACATAAAACGGGCAACCTGCAAATGGTTAAACGACTGATGTTGCCTGGCTTGTTGGTTGGCAAAAGGACAACGGCAAGGCACATAATATCCTTGTTGATTTCTTTTCAGGCGATTTACTGCCTACACATGATGTGTTTTTGTTGTTCTTGTTCCGTTTGTTGTTGCTATTGTGCTTGTGCGTTGCTTATCTCAATCCAGGGATCAACAAGAGCAGGAGCAGTAGCAGCTTTAGTCCTGCCTTCCCCCCTTGGGCGAGGTATGATCGATAAATTTTCCATTAAAGTTATTTTTAAATGCCTCAAAACACAAGACAGGAGAATGGAGTCTGCCAGCCTGGCCAGGACGAAACGTGTGCCAGCCTGTGCCAGGATAATGTACTCGTTATGCCAGATAAAGTTATAAACTCGTATGTGCTGGCAGCGAGGGTTGTCCTTGTGCTTGCCTATCGAATTGATTTACGGCCGACGCCGCAAAAATTTCAAAATCATTTTGTCGCTGGGGTTGTTGAACGAATCAGCTAGGAATCGGGTTTACTAAGCAATTCAATGTCAAAATCGAATCAGTTTTATATATATTTGATTGTTTTCGAAGCATTTGGCAATTAATAGTTTAATAATTATGTATCTTTACATTTACAATAAACTTTAAAAAAATATACAATTTATTTATTTATTTAAGGTTAACTAATGGCAGTTGACCAAAAGTACTTCAGAATTGAAAATAATATTAAATTAAATTCATTTCTAAATAATATGTACTTAGTTACTTATTATCTTTTCTAGCTATGATTTAAATAAATGCTGTACAGTGTACACACTTAAATTTATAACAGAAAGGCAAACAAAAATGCGGTAATTCTGAATAAACGACAATAAATAATAATAATAATTAACTAAATTAACTAAAAACGTAATCAAAACACTGCTTTATAAATTTTGATAAATAAACTTTAAGCGATTCAAAACGTTTTAGTTTGCATAGATTACTCGATTGATGTAAAACCGATAATTTGAAATTGCTTTTTATTTTTTGTTGTTATAAGATATTATGATTTCTGTTGCTTTTGTGACTACATTTCTTTAATTCAAATTTAAGCTCCATTTTTAGTTTTTGTTGGATTTTATATAATTAATAAGTTCATTGAAAATATTTATTTATTTATTTCTTTTTTTCAATAAAGTTTCTGCTAGAATAATGAAGCACTTTCATCATTTCCAACATTTTGTTGACATTGTCAAGCAAGGTAGCAGGAACGGTCGTACACATAAACATTTACACACTCTCAAGCACACATAGATGTATATTTAAGATACATATGCATATATACATACATATATATACTTAGAGACACACCTATCATATTTGTGGCTTGCGGCTGGCGAATACCTTTGCCTTTACCCAAAGTTATCTGATTGAGTGCGAACTGCCAATGGTCTCAACACTCCCAACAGTCAGCCAGGACATTGTCAGGATGCTTCTCTCCCCCTCCTCCCTCTCTCTCTCTTCTACTCTAGCTGTATATCTTTCTCTCTGTGTGTGTGTGTTTTTTGTGCGATGATCTAAAACGGAAATCCTGTGGGCAGATAACTGCCATGCATTAAGGCAAACGCCCCAACCCATTCACATGTGTGTGTGTGTGTGAGTGTGTGTGTGTGTGAGTGTGCTTGTGTGCTATTTAGGTACAACCAACATGTCCCAACCCCAAATCTCCAAAAAAAAAAAATCAAGACCCAAAAAACCTCAGTGGCAATGTTGTCCTTGTTTGGTATTATTTTGCGACATTTTTTCGT
This sequence comes from Drosophila testacea, assembly GCA_035043265.1. Lineage (NCBI taxonomy): Eukaryota > Metazoa > Arthropoda > Insecta > Diptera > Drosophilidae > Drosophila > Drosophila testacea. The sequence continues at coordinate 568,627 of JAWNND010000931.1, forward strand.
TTACCGCTTGCCTGATGCTGTTGTTGGTTATTGAATTAGCCCAATAAACCAGAAAAACAAGACAACACACACTCATACAATTCTACCCCCAGACCAACCCCTCAGCCTCATTCTCATCCCTAAATACCCTAAGAGAGGCGTCAAAATAACAGAGAAGGAAAACATTTCAGCACTCGCATTTCAACAGGAAAAACGGCTGCCAGGCAACTCATTAGAATGTTGGCTTCCACACAACATGCTAATAGTCCCCCCTATTAACCAACCTCCTCCCTAACTCTCTCTCCCACTTCCACTCCCCTACCCTCCCTCTTTGTCTCTATCTCTATATATAGCATAATTGGAGGCGTTTGTTTTCGTGGATTGGGAAAGGGATGGAGAAGAAACCCTGTTTTCGTTTTTGTCATTTGTTGACGACCATTTATAATGGGTGTGTGTGTTAGCTGAATACACCTGTGTGTACCAATTTGTTTGCTAGATCAAAGCAACAGTGCTAAGGTTTCATTATCAGTCAACACAGGGTGAGGGAGGTGAAACAGAAAATGAAACTGTGTGTGATTGACATAATTAAATACGAGTCTGCTTTCGACCACAACGCAGCCTTTTTCCCTCTCACTCATTTTCTTTCATTAAAACTAAATTTTGCTAAATCTGAGAGGTGTCAGAGTAAAACTAGTAGTAAACTAAGTACATTAAGTTGTAGAATCAATCAATTCGATCAACGACTTTAGTTCTCTCTTCGAAGGCTCCGTTTCGCAAACTCAGTTTTATATTTATACTGGGGGATTCGTCCCCTGCCGCTTCGCTCGCCAGCCTCGGCTCGCTACGCTCGCTGAAAACTAGGGGAGAAATGTGGAGTGAAAATAGGGAAAACTTCTCACAGTTATAGACGGACCTAATGTCATTTATTATAAGAAAGCGAGAAATGTAAATTCAGTTTTATCCTGCAATTGGACTTACAATAATAGTACTTCATAAATACGTGCTCGCTTCGCTCGCCATTCCCCGGCTCGGTGCGCTCGCTGAAACAGGGAACATTTAAAGTCGGACCTTATGTCATTCGTTATAAGAAAGCGGGATATGTAAATTCAATTTTTCCCAACAATCGGACTTAAAATAAAAGTACTTCATATAAGCAGGAGGCAAGCCCTCTAGTGCTTGCTTCGCTCGCCAACCCCCGGCTTGCTACGCTCGCTGAAATCTCGGGGAGAAATGTGGAGTGAAAAATAAGGAACGCGGAAAATATAAATTAAATTGTTCCCTCCAATTGGACTTAAAATAATAGTAATAGTACTTTATATAGGATAGAGAATTTACATTTTCGCTGCTCGCTATTTTAAAGTTTGTATTATCGAAGCAAGAGCGAGTAATAGTGCCATATACAGACAAATTTGTTTTGAAAGTCGCAACACCAATGAAACGTACAAAAATGTTTACCCCTACAAAGAACTGCATTAAACTTTCGATTTATGCTATAGTACTTAGACCCATTTTGTTGACACTCAAACTATAAGTTTAGTTAATATATCTTAAGAAACAAACAAGTCTTTCTTACCAAAGGTGGATTATTGACTGGTCGGTCCTATGGCAGCTAGTAGTAGTGCGATTTTAAACAAATTCGGTCAAGCAGTGTGAAACTAAATATATCAAATACATAACCTGTGCGTTTGGTTAAAATATCTTAAGAAACCAATAAGTGGTTCGCTCTATCGGACAATCCTGTGGCAGCTAAATAATATAGAGATGGGGTCTGCTACTACACCCTGATGAATGTGTATATTTTTATTTTTAAGCTAATAAGAGCTACTGTCCCTGGTAGGCACTGTTGTTACAACTTGGACATAGTCTTCGGTATTCTTCTTCCTCCAATCCTGATAGCAGCTGCCGCCATGACGTTTTCGTCTCATGAATCCTGTCTCCAGTGGTTGTCTGTCCCATACCCAGTGAATTATTTATGGCCACAGGCAGGTGAAGCGACAAAAAAAAAAGAGTCAAGAACTCAAGAGCTACAAAGTAAACAATTTGAAACTGTACTGTTAAACAAATAATAAATAACTGTCTACCAAGAGGAAGTTTCTCTTTAATCTGATGGATAATGGAGTCAAAAAAATTCAAAAAAATTTATCTAATGAAACTAATGAAATGAAAGGAATAATTATTAAAAAATAAATTAAGAGATTCAATAAATGAAAAGTCAAATATTGTAATTTTATCGTATAATTAGTACACAATATTAAAAGACATTGCAAAACTTGTTGAATAAAATCTTTAAAATTAATGTGTTATTTTAGATTTATTTTATTTAGAAAAGCAGTTCCCATCCTTATTAAATTTTGATCTACATTTCAATTCCTATTTTAAAGCGTTTTATACTTACTATCATAATTTTCTTCCAGGGCATTCAGATCTTGCTTTGGCACATATCACTTTGTTGCTTGTTTTTCATGTTGGTTTGTGCAACAAGTAAATAGAGTGATATCCTCAAAGGACATCGCGGACAACATGGACCTTGAAGCTAAAGCGTCCGTGCGTTGCGGAAGTAATTTTTATTTTGCCAGACAGTTTGCTTATTTTGTGATTTCCGTTTGCCTACCCCAAGCTGGCCAAATATTTCCGGCATTTGACTTGCTCCCTTGCACTTTGTCTCATTCTTTATTTTTATTTTCACTGTGTTTATTTGCTTTTTCCAGTCCTTCTTCGATTCGTTGCGTCTCTTTTAGCTGGGATTCTTAAATCCTTTGGGCACATTTAGCGCTGCCATCGGATTTTTTTTAAATTCATTTTCACACAAATTCTAAATAATAAGACAATAAACAAAAATATGTAAAAATTAATATTTTAAAAAGTATGTATTGTGCCTGCAGCAGCTGTTCATATTGTTTGAAATACCCTATCATTGTAGTTCAATTAAAAAAGGAATAATAAAGGCGTGCAACAATCGTCAATTTAATAAATTTAATAAATTAATTAAATATCTCAACATCTCATACAACTAAATTAATAGATGTCATAAATTAAGTTATTTATTTATTTATCGAATTTCGATAATTAAAAGCAATATGGTTGAACCACGTGAATAATAATTTCAAATTGAATATCAAAAGACCAAATTGCAAGCCTTTTTAGAATATATGTACAAAGTTAAATTCGTAATCCCGTTACAAATATAAAATTTGTTAGGACAGGGTTGATGGTTGTTTTTTTTTTTAAATTTATTTTATATCCATCATGCGCACCTGATTAGTTGTGCCAGGATTCTCTAATTCGTAAAAGTGTATCCCTGCCCCTTTGTACATTTCCAGGAGTAATCGAATCATCACATCACCAATCTTGTGTGCTTGATGGAGGAGCCTGATATAGCTCGATCCTTAATATAACGTTTTTAAGAATATTGTCAGCTAACATATGAAATCTGCGCCTAAACTGTTTGGGAATTATAAGTCAACAAATGTTAACAAATTTTAAGTTGTCACTGCACTGGGGTAATATCGTTTGGACTAATATCATGCATGATGCTTACAAGAAAGTAATTCAAACGAATTTACTCAGTGTTGGCAAGGGTCCATCTTGCTTACTTTCTCAGCGGTATGAGAGTAATGTCAATCTGGCACTGTTAGAACCATTCGGGAATTCGAAGGCGAAAACATGAAGAATTGCTGTGTACCAATGGTAGTAGTGATGTTAATTTGGGTCGAAGTTTCGATGGCGATATTCATCGATGTTTTCAAAATAAGAAATCGATGTTGTGTTAAACATTGGGCCGAAGCTTCGATGCATCGATAAAGTCCAATGTTTTCACACCATTCCGTTATTTTTTTAATTATTTAATTTTAGAGATTGAAGTTTTAATCGTGCCACCACTTAAGTTGATAATTCCTGGTGACATGATTTTTTGCGATTCGTTTGCAAAAATTTTAAAAATTCTGTAGGTTCGGATTCTTCTCACTGTGATACATGCTATTATAGATATCTTGATTTTGAGAATAGAACAATTTGGATAAATAATGAAAATAATATATTATATTTAAAACATTTCAATATAATAAAAAGTGACAGATTAAAGCTTAAGTTGAAGGCACAGGGCATTTTTCAGTCAATCAATGTAAATCTTGTTGCTTTTGCCTGCAAGACGAATATTTACAATATGTGAACGTATACATGGCAGGCACTGTGTGTCACTGACACACTAAGGAGGGGGAACAGATCTGGGGCTTGTCATACAAAAATATGACCATTACGCTTCATTTGGTCAACAACAACAGCAACAAGCATCATAAATAGCCGCATTCTTCTTGTTCTTTTTATCCGTAGTCATTTAACAATAATCGCGCATATGAAATCGACCATACACCATCGCATGATGATGTTGATGATGACGACGACGCTGACGTTGATGTTGATGATGATGATGAGGGCTCATCCCCCTCAATATACTCGAGTTCTCGTGCACTGATAAATAGAAAAACGGGTCTAAGAAATCAGAAATGCAATGTTCTCGAAGTATTTTTGAAAGTACTGTCTTATTTAACTCACAAAACATTATTGTAGTCTTAGCTCATTTTTTAGACCCAAAATATTATCAAAAAAAATCCCAATCCAATTAATAAATGTTTCGAGACCATTACGCTCTTTAAAATAGAGCCCAGCTTTTGATTTTAAAGTTGCTGTTTTTCGGATATGTTTTTTATAAGTTAACTTGATTAAAACAAAAATGTTGTTGTAAAATCTTCTTAATTTTTAGACTCATTTTTTTGTTCAGTGTATATACATATGTACGTATGTTCATCCGAGTATTTCACCGATTCTGAATCCGATGCTGGGCTGCGTTATATGGCCGGATGTGTAGCCATTGTTGGGCGCTCATAAATTGCAAATGGCCAAATACCGTTTAATGGTCACTGGCCGCAACAACAACAACAACAAGGGCAACTACAACAAAGTGCACAATGTAGATGAATTTTGAAAGAGTTCGAGAGTTACATTGCCATTGAGATATAAGCTGCACTCAACACAATGTTATCGTTATCGTTAAACGCCTATTAAAGCTGATCACTTATTTTCTTAATTGTTTATATTTAAAGTGAATGCTTCTGAGTATTATTAAATTGAAATTCTTTTTATGATATTTAGAGATTTTTGGACATACATTTCTTATACTGATTTAGGGCAGCTTTTAGTTATTAATTTTAATTGTTATTTTCTTTTTGACTCTCACTTAATTGATTTAATTTATTTTAAATCTTATTTTATTTAGGTAATTGTTTGGGATTTTCTAATTTATAATTAAGAGATTTTTTGACAAATATTTCTATTAGCTCTTAATTTAAGTTTTATCATTCTCCTTTCAGCTTAAATTTAAATTTAAATTATGTTGCTTGAACTAAATTTAAAAACAATTATCTCACGTTTTTCTGTTAATTTTACGTTTATTTTAAATGACTTTTGGTCAACTTAGTTATACTACAAATATACTACAAATTGCAAGATCATTTTATAAAACATCTCATAATGGATTATTTTCTTTTTATTATTTTCGATTGTAGTATAGTATCTATCTAAATTTATTTAATAATATTTTATTAGATTCTACTCTCTTTAATATCTCTTTTAATCAATTCTACATTATTTTATTTTATTGCTTGCAATTTATTTTAAGCTTTTAATCTTACACTTTTATTTTTGATAATATTTTATTAGATTCTACTCTCTTTAATATCTCTATTAATCAATTCTACATTATTTTATTTTATTGCTTGCAATTTATTTTAAGCTTTTAATCTTACACTTTTATTTTCTATTTCATATATTTAATTTAAAGAGAAGTCTTTTAAATCCACTTTGTATATTTTCTTTTATGATAAAATGATATTTGTAAATGATTTAATGTTTTAGAATAACTTCATTTACTTTATTAACTTATAGTGTTAAATAGGGAACTCCATTTTCCGCAGATCGTCAAAAGGGTATCCAAAATCTTTTTTCTGTGAAAACTAAAGTTCCTTATTGTTGTTTGTGGCTCATTTGTTGTTGTCTTTTTGTTAACGACGCTTGATGCGACGGCAGTTACTTTTATTGCCTGGCTCTTGGCCCGATGCCTGGGCCAGAATCCTGGTCAGTTTGCCGCTTGCCACTTACCACTTGCCACTTGCCGCTTGCTATTTGCCACTGTCCTCTGGCCATTGGCCACTGTCACACATGGCCGGAAATCGGGTCCGACACTGCATGAGGCCAAACATTTGCATAAAATGCCAACAACTGAGCCACAATGGCAATGCCAATGGAGGCTGCCAATGAAGCGATGGCAGCAGACGGACCAGGAGGACCAGCACGACCATCACCAGGACATGTCCGCTTCCATGGCTTGATTTTCGATTTTTCTCACTGATTTTGCACATTTTTCAGTGTCGATTCAGTTTATCCTTTTTTTTTGATTGTGCTTCTCTTTGGTTATTTTTTTGTGTTTCTGGCGAGCACAGCGTATGTTGTTTATGTGTTTATAGATTAATCGCTTTTTGGTTAAATGACTTCGATAGTCGATGGCGATGGCGATGGCGATGGCGATGTTGGTCATCGACGACGATGGTGCATGCCATGATATGTCGATGTGTGTGTTTCTCAGTGTGGGTGTGGTAGGATTCTACAATCGCGTATGTGAATATGACGCTTTAAAGTTGTCGCATTTTGTTGCAAATTGCTGGCGACAGCTGTCCGAGAGGCTGGGAAAGGAAAAAATGAGAAAGGGTGAAGAGAGAGAGAGAGAGAGAGAGAGAGAGAGAGGAAGAGACTATTTTAAAATTCTTTAAGGTGTCTGAGCTCTGCTTTTCTACCCAAATCTTTTGAGCAATTCAGTTCCTGCGGTATTTAAAATGATATCGAAATTTACATATGCACATAGTACGATTTCCAACTTTATTGGTTTTGCAAATTTCCATCTCTAGTGGTAAGTTTTTTCAACGCCAATTTCGATTTACATGTGCTTACGATTCTACAATCTACAATGCCGAAAGGGTACAAACAAAAATGACGGGATGTATGGCTAAACAGCAAAGAATTCCAAACCTGGCTGCGAAAGGACGAGACCGACAACACACAAGTGCTTTGAAGTTGTTGCAAATTAGTTATTGAAAAATTAGTGATGTGAATGCTAAAAGAGGATTTGCAGGTATAGGTTGCGTAGATTTAATACATGTTGCCTGGACTTTAAACTACCCCAAAAGTTCTTGAAATTATTCGGGATATTGAAATCCTACGACAAAGGAAGCAATGATTATGAGGAAATTGACATTATCATTGACTTTTAAAAAAAAAAAGGTTAAAGAAAAACCAAAAAAGCTGTTTTTTCAGTTTTTTATTTGAAATTTCAGCTTTTTTTCGACTTGTTCCCCGTCAAATGCAGCTTATTTTTCTTGAAAAAAGTTGGCAACACTGATCTTAACTTAAAATCTAGTGCTTACATTACATTATCGATAGCAAAACATCACAATCAGAGAATTCTAACATACATTTTTTGTAAAGGATTTTCATCTATCACAATCACAAAATATTTGCATCATGATTGTACATCATTCACGTTCACTAGAAAAATCAGGAAAAATTCCAGATTTTTATACCCTTGCAGAGGGTATTATAATTTTGTCACGAAATGTGTAACGCATTGAAGGAAGCCTCACAGACCCCATAAAGTATATATATTCTTGATCAGGGCGACGAGCTGAGTCGATATAGCCATGTCCGTCTGTCTGTCCGTCTGTCCGTCTGTTTCTATGCAAACTAGTCTCTCAGTTTTGAAGCTATCTTGATGAAATTTGGTACAGATCCGTCTTTTGCTGCACGCAGCACATATGTCGGAGCCGGCCGGATCGGATAACTATATCATATAGCTGCCATTGGAACGATCGGTTGGAAATAAACATTTAGTATGAAAAACTTTTTGTTTCTCAAAATATCTCAACCAAATATACACATTGTGTGTTTGATTAAGTTTTAAACACGCTGATCAAATTTGGTATAAATCGGACTACTATATCATATAGCTGCCATAGGAACGATCGGATCGAAAACAACATTTAGTATGAAAAACTTTTTTGTTTCTCAAAATATCTCAACCAAATATACACATTCTGTGTTTGACTAAATTTTAAACAGGCTGACCAAATTTGGTGTAAATCGGACTACTATATCATATAGCTGCCATAGGAACGATCGGATCGAAAACAACATTTAGTATGAAAAACTTTTTTGTTTCTCAAAATATCTCAACCAAATATACACATTCTGTGTTTGATTAAGTTTTAAACACGCTGATCAAATTTGGTATAAATCGGACTACTATATCATATAGCTGCCATAGGAACGATCGGATCGAAAACAACATTTAGTATGAAAAACTTTTTTGTTTCTCAAAATATCTCAACCAAATATACACATTCTGTGTTTGACTAAATTTTAAACAGGCTGACCAAATTTGGTATAAATCGGACTACTATTTCATATAGCTGCCATAGGATCGATCAATTCAAAATCAACAAATTTTTGTTAAAAATCTGACGGCTTACACAGGGCACTGCAAGGGTATCCAAACTTTGGCGCGCCAAAGTTAGCTTGCACTATATTTTTTCATTGATTTGTTCTGGTGACCGCGACCATTGATACGTTTAATTTTTCTTCGAGTACATCGATTTCTTTCAGAGATGTTTTTTCGAGTACATCAATTTCTTTAAGAGCATCCTCAGATGTATTTTCTATTGAATCAAAGGACTTTTGAAAAAAAATCTATCTTGAATGAGCAAAAATTTAATCAAAATGCAAAGAGACCACTTTAAACTTGACAAGTCTGTTTTTGAATTTCCATGAAAGTTTACCTACATTAATAGCCCCTTAATCACTGTGGAAACTGTGTCACGTACGCGAAGTCTCGTTACAAATGACTTATAAGACTTGTAAATTAAATAAAATAATAAAAATACAACAAAATAATTTCTATTAATGAAATGAATGCATTATTTTATTATGGTTTTAGATAATTTTCTTCCAAATTACTTGCTACATTTCGCTGACTTTTGCATTTTTCTATATGAAGTCAAAATTGACTTCCAATTTTGTCGCTCTCGCATATCATTGTTTTCTATGTATAAATAATTAATTCGAAAACGACAAGTCATCAATGCTTTTTGTTCGAAAGAGACTTGGATGAATTTGATTCAGCTCTTTAATTGTAAATTTCTAAACCAAAGGTCTTGGTATATTTTGATTGCAATGAGAAGAGAAGGAACTACAAATTCATTTCCATTCTCAATGTCTGCTTTCTTTTATTTTTAAGTAGCGAACTTTCAGCTGCGCTTGTTTATGAATAATGCAACTTATACATGTGCTTCTTCTATCAACTCTCCCCAACTTTCTCTCTATGTCACTTATCAGGTCGTCCTCTGCTCCTTCCCACGTGGCATCAACAAAAATGTTAAATACGTTTTTACAATTCTAATTATGCAGCCGCGTCTACCGCCAAATTACAATAAATGACAACAACAGCAACTCGTTTGGCACTTGGCATAATTAAGAGTGTGTGTCCTTTCTTTGTATGTATCTGTGTGCATAAGTGTGTTGTGCTGAGATTGTCGCTCTTAACATGCATAAAAAATAAGGAACATGGCAAACGGCGACGGCATTTTAAAAGTTTTACAAATTAAGACAACGCGACAAGTGTGAGAGAAAAAGAGCGGGGGGTGATGGGAGAAAAGCCAGTGACTATTTCCGTGTGCAACCCCCCATCAAGTGTTGAAAAACCTCCACTCCAGACAATCCCTCCCTGTAAGCAACCAAGTGAACTCCCCAACTCTATCCATGCATCCGTTGAAACACTTGCTGAGCTCATGTTAATCAGGTTATGATAATTATTTGTAACAAATTGTTGGAAAATGCTCTGGTCGAGGGCTGTCAACGGGAAAGAGGGGTGTGGCTTTGGGGGCTTTGCAATTAAAATGTGTAAAATCCACGATGCGACAGTGGAAAACTTTATGAAAATGACAAGGCGCAAGCGACATTTTCATTAAAACAATTAAAATTTAAACTGGCGTTAAATTATACAGGCATTAAACGGGCAATGGAGCGAGAAACTCAGACGGATGATAAGGGCGGATCTTAAGTGGTAGAGAGTATATTTCCTGAACCATGTCCAACTCTGAAGGCTTTCAAGACTGTATCACTCAATTATTCAGTAGCAAAAACTAAAACCAAAAAACTGAAACAGAAACAGAAACTGAAACATGGAAAACTTTCTTGGACCAAGACCGCGTGTCAGTTTGCCAGTTTGTCATTTGGGTTTGTTTTGTCAGTTGAAAGGGGCGCAGTTACTTCTCTATTTGACTAGAAATTAACTTGGCAACTTGGTAAACTATGTGCCAACTAGAGGCCAACTCATACAGTTCTGTCAAAGGCAAACCGCAGGCGAAGAGCAGCGCCAAAAAGCCATCCCAAGAGTTTGACACATTCACTCCAGATCCAGATCCAGATCCAGATAGTTTCCATTCTGAGATGAAAAGTGTGGGAGAAGGCTTTTCTCTGGCAGGTGCACGATAAAAGTTTTGAGTTGACAATTAAGAAATTAAGTTGCCACTTAGGCAACTGTCAGTGTCAGTTTGACAAGCAGTCACAGATGAATCTACGCACTCATCTTGTCTACTTACGCTCTTCTTAAAGGTCCAATCATTTCTTTAGCGAGTTTGCCACATGCTTATTGTAAAAGTAGGAAAAGTATATTGCATTTAATTTCCAAAAAGAAACAAAATCACTTTCATCTAATATGGTATATTTTGTAAAAACATTAGATGTTAGAATTTAAAAAGGCGAATAATAATTCTAATGCTAACGCTAATGCTAATGATTACTGCCACTGAATATTTTTAAAACTAATACTCGTAAAAGTACCACCAATTTTAACAACATATAATGGTATTACTACTGTTTTTGGTGAAAATGTAACCAATGAAATTGGTAAAGCTGATGCTAATGTTAATTTTAATGCTAATGCTAATAATAATGATAAAAATTATGAATGCTACTCTTAAAGCTTTATCTAATGCATATATTAAATAAAATTTATTATGGAAATAGTTTCTGTTAAAAATTGTGTTGCTAATGCCAATGCTAATGGAATTACAAATGAAGGTATTTGTGCATTTTTCATTATTTTTTTATTATTTAAATTTGTTTATTTGCACCATCCAATTTTAACTGTTCCATCCTTTTTGTAGAGCATCTTAGTTTCGTTAAACTTGTTGTTTGTTTAACTTTTGTTGGTGTCTTGTTTGCATTATCAACAGACTAACACCTTGTGTAGTATTTGTGTGTGTGTGTGTGTGTGTGTGTGCGTGTGTGTTAACTGATAGCTGCTCTTTGCAATAAATGCCACTCATAATTAAATCAAATGTTTGCCTGTCTTCCATTTCACTCTTGCCTTTTTCCACTCTCTCTCTCTCACTATCTTCATATACTTATGTATGTATCTCCATCTCTCTCATTCTGTTTCGTTGCGGGAAAAACTTTTGCCATTCACTTTTTGCGTGAAGCTTAAACATTAATTTCCTACATGAAGAGCACCTGCCCCTCCCTTGTCATTATCTCCTACTCCTTGTTCGGCATAAGAGCATATTCATCTATCGCATTTACTTTATCATTCGCAAAAGGTAAATAGACTCGGTAAAGTTTTATTCCCCTGAGGGGGATAGCTTTCATATGCCAAAAGACAACTACCCCCTTTCCTCCATTCCTCCATTCCCCCCTCATCTGATTCATTCATAGTTTACTCTAATGAGCGGCGGTGTGGCAAGCGTATCATTTTTGCTTGTAAATTTTTAGCCTGATGTTGCAGATGCCTTCCTGCCCCTCCCTTGCCATACTTCTTGCCACCGACATGCGTGGCATATGCCACTGTAGTATCGTTTGATACTTTTGCGTGTTTGTGCGCGTTTGGCATGCCAAAATGACATTAGTCACACACAACTCTATCGAGACTCCGTGTGGCAGCAAAGACACATGCACATATGTGTGTATGTGTGTGTGTGTGTGCAGACAGCTTCATTTAGCATCCTATTTGATGGCTGCGTTGTATGTAGGTTAGTTTCCCCACTCCCCCATTTCTACCTGACCCCTAGCTTACATTTCACATCTCGATTTGTTGTTTGTTTGACTGCTTGCAACGCCGTGTGGAAGTTGCTGCTGTCGCTGATGCTGCCACAATTTTGTCGGCACATTTTTGGTATACCATATGAATTTTGGGTTTTATGCATTGCGGCGTGTGAGTCAGAGTCCGTGAGGCAAGCTGCAAGCAGCTTTAAAGTGTGAAAGGAGCACAACAATCATCGGACCATTGATAGCATTGTTAAATTGAATTTCTAAAAAGCGTGTTTAAACTTTAAACTCAAAGCATCATCATATTAATTGAAACAAATAAGAACATCTTATGTATCCTACATATAACTTCTACGATACTACCAGAAACAGGCACATAATTCTTGATTGCCTTTATAAGTATGCTTTGATTTGAAATAATTATAAAATTATGTTTTTTGTGTATGAATTTTTATCACAAGATAGATTTGAGTTTCTGAGACAAGTGCTTAAATTCTTTATTCAAAGCATTTACATATAAATGGAATATTAAAAAAATTAATAAAAGGCTGCTCTTTAAAATATGTTACAATTACAAATTTAAGAACTATTTTAAGTATCAGATACATTAGCCGTGGTTGCTCTTATAAGTATGCTATGATAGTTTACGTCATAAGGACAGAATCTTAAAAATAATATACTTATTAATCTTATTTAGAATATTCTAGAGAATATGTTTAATTTACCTCATGAAAAATTATGTTTTTATAAGTTAAAATTTAAAAAATATAAAATGCATAAATTAAAAATACATATTTATTATAAAAATAAAAATAGATGCAAAAAATTAATTTAATTCTGCTCGGATTCATATGCAACAAGTTTATGGTAGCTTAAGGTTAAAACTAAATGCCAACTCTCACCTTAACTCTTAAATTGCCTAAATTAAAACGTTTTTACAAATTTTATTGAGTTTGTTTCTAATTTTTCTAATTTCTAATTACTTATTTCAAAACACTAAGTTAAATGTGATTTTAAAAATAAAACTAATCTTAATTTCAGTTGCTGTAAGTACGTTATTTTAGATCAATTTCATGTATGTATAGAATCTCAAAAACATCTTTTAGGACCCGTGCAATCTTCAAAAATAAATCTCTCAATAGATTTTACATCCTGTTAAAAATGAGCCAAGTCCATTAGTCTGTTGAGCCCCATGCTCTGACCAAAATTGACATGGACAACATTTTAAAATGAGAAAAAAAAGAAATTTATAAATATAAAAAGAAAAAAAAATGTGGCTGGGCAAATGTTTGGCAACATCCGGTTTAAAATGACAGTCGCAAAGGCAATTTGACAAATCTACCAGTTATTATGGGCTGTTGTGAGCAGTGAGATGGGGGAAAGGTCAGAGACTGAAAAGGTGCATAATGGATGTGAATGTCGATGTGAATAGGAATGTGAATGGGAATGTGGATGGGGATGGGGATGGGGATGGGGATGGGGATGGGGATGGGGAAGTGGCGATAAAAGTGCTGCAAAGGCAACAAAGGTAACGACGTCCATGTAAACGATACCTAATTTCCGTTGCATGTTGAACTGAGTTCAGTGAATTTGAGGGTGGCATCCCCTCTTGCCTGTAAATCCCTCAACAACAAGCACCCCTCTCTGTGTGCTGTTGTCTTGCATTTTATTAACAGGGCATTCGGACGCATAGAATATACATATATAGAGGACTGTCATAGGACTCTGGGGCTCTCCAGGACTCTTGACAAGCTTTGAGCGCAGCGAGCCGTGCGCTTTTATAAACTTATCTCATAACATTAATTGTGGTCAACACTTTTGGCCATTTTGGCCTGACCAGCATACAAACAACATACACACATACACGCATACACACACATAACTGTAGAAGGAGCAGGGGCATGTTTACATTGTCAGTGATTTATGCAACAGCGCCACATGAGCCATAAATACCAAAATGCCAAAAGTTTCGCACAGGTGAATATGGCCAAGAGCCAAAAGGTGTGTGTATGCATATGTGTGTGTGTGTGTGTGTGTGTTCCCAAGTGAGCAACTAAGCAGCAAAAGGATCAACCACGACTAGGCAGCCAGTCAGGCCAAACAAAAGGACATGGCAAAGTTAAATATTTAAGCAGCCCGAGAAAACAACTCAATTAATTTGAAACGGTTTTTGCCAAAGGACCCCACAGCGAATGGCAATTGAGAAAGTTACTCATGCCCAGCCACGCCCCCATTTCCACTCTCCAATATCAAACTATTGCTATGAAAATGATATACTATTATATCAATAGCATGACGCGACAAAAACAGGGCCAAAAGCCTTTTAGCCCCGTCAGCACATTGAATACTCGAGGTCCAAAAGCAACTGTTACAGTTACATTTACAGTTACAGTTACATGCTCATTAAACGATTTGCTGCCCCGGTATCAAGGTGGAATGGGTGGCATGGGTGGTGCGGACTGGGCCAAGAAAACTAAGAAAGTAAGAAGAGCCGTTAATTTCTTTTTATAAACCTGCTGGGAAACATTTCTGTAACGCTGCAGGCAAAAACAAACGAACAAAAATCGACACCAAGAAATATTCTTGGGCAAATGATAGACTTTAAAATATCCTGTAAGACATGCATTTCCAGAATTAGGTTATTAAATAGAAAAGTACTTAATACACTTCGAGTTTTGAAAAATTTCATTTTGATGAAAAGTTAAAGTTAATGAACAGTTAATTTTAGATAAGCTTAATTCAGATCAGTTCTGTCAAATGACAGACTTTAATGTATCCTGTTCAACATGAATCTCCAGAATTACATTAGGAAATACAAAAGTACAAAAGTTAAGAGATGTTGATCAGAGAGAAGCTTGTTGAAAACAATAGTTGGATAAGTACTTAAAATATGTTCATTAAAGAGAGGTTCGATTCAGAGAAGTTTGTCATATATAGAAATTTACTGAATAAAATATTGCTATACAGATTTTCGTTATTACAGCAAAAATAGCTTTTAAGAAAAGTTAAGGTCAATAGAAGAAGAAGCTTAAATGATAAACTATGTATATAAAATTGCCAAACTTAAATGTGAAAACAGACATAAATGATCATTAAATTATGAATATAGCCTCAACTTGCATTTTATACTAATAAAACTACTTTTAAATTTTGTAACCCAAAGTAGTGACCAGTGCAAAAATTTATAAGTATTTTCAATATTTTTAGCGCTTGAAAACAAAACTAAAAAATATATAAAATCGAAAGATATCAGGATATTTCAAGCTGTCTTTAAATGTACCCAATGTGTTGTTGTTCTATTAGGGTATGCGGAACATTAAGAAAATAAAACTTGGACGCAAGATAAATATCATGCATTCAGGACCTTGATGATAGAGGAGGGGAAGAGGCAGTGAGTCCCCTTCAGCTAAGGAACCAACAACTGAACAACTGCTGTAATCAGCAGTTAACAAAATATAAAAACAAAAGACAGAAAAAAAAGGACAACAGAGAGAATGGACTCCCAAATGAGGGGCAGAACGAAGGACAACGCTGTGCGCTAACGAGCAATTAGATTTCATTCTAAGCTTGGGAATTAATTGCAGTTTCCCAGCCAGCGCCACGGGATGCCACCAAAGAACTGGCCAAGTTCAAGAGCCAGTCTCATTCCCATACCCATTCCCATACCCATTCCCGTTCCCATTTTCAGTTTCAGGCCCAGCAACAGGAATAAGATATAGACAATGCCAGCGGGATGTGGCAAAGTATGTGCCATATGCTGTCTGTTTTGTGATTCATTGAGAAAATGGCCAATTGGCGTGAATGGGCCAACACGGAGAAGGGAATAAAGTGAAAGAGGGAGCTCATCTTCACACTACTTGACAACGTAAGCACCTTTCGAAATTGCACATTAGCACATTAGCTGAACAACAATCCTACAGATAATGAGGTTAGACTCTATTTGTGGATAGGGTCTACTATATAACGACCATTTCATTCCATTCAGACCAATTTTGGGTCTTTGGCCACAGTTTGCGACGGTTTGTGATTAATTTTTTATTGTTGTACGGTCAGAGAGACATAGAGAGAGAGAGAGAGAGAGAGAGGGTGTGAGAGAAAGAGGAAGAGAGATAGAGAAATAGAGAGGGGAACTGATTGCTACTTTATTTTTTGGGTAGACGCAAATAATTGGGGTTTGTCCAGTTTGGTAATAGTTGTTGTCTGGTTACGAGTACAACAATGGAGCTTTGACATCAACATAACGAGCTAATAAGTCCTAAAGGATTCATATACGAATATTGAAAATGACACCTCATCGTTTGTGTATTGCCAGAAATACATTAAAAGCAACTAAGAAACCGTTGAGGATGAGTTCTAAAAGAGCTTCATTTTTTCACTTATTGAAGAATAACATCTTCCAGCTGGACTCAAACTTGGAGCAATTTTTCTTCACTTAATTGAATTTAATACATATTAGTAAAGACAACTTAATATTGAAAGTGAAAAAGTGTATAATAGAGCTTATAATCTGAATTTAATTTTTTTTATATTTATTATACATTTTTAAAGAAAAAGTTTGCTTAAGAAAAAAGGTAAAAGTTAAAAGAAATTGATTTTAAATAGTTTTAAGTGATATATAATATCATTTCATAATATTTTGTAAGAATTAAAGAAAATTAATTAATTTTCCTTAACTATTCTCCTTCACATAAGAAAATAATGGGAAAATATGTTTTCTAAAATATGATTAATTTTATTTTATATTACTTGATTTATATCAAGTAAATTTGTTGAACTAACTTTTTTTAAAATTTTCTCATTATATTTTAAGCTGTTTATAACATGAAAACAAATTAAGGTTACTGTTTATTGGTATAAATGGATCAAAAATAAGTTAATAATATTATTATATCTTTTTTTTAAGTTTAAGCAATTGTTTTTATGCCCTGTTTGAATTTAAAATGAGAGCAAGAAATGCATAAAATTTCAAGCATTCCATTTTAAAATTGTACTTTGTTAAATTAACTAATAAACTCTCTGTAACTAGATTGAAATAATTGCCAGCCTGGTTGTCTGAAGCCATCAAGGTAAATCACACAAACTGAACCTGGCCCAGATGAAAGTCAGGAAGAGCACAATAGACAGAGAAGTCTACCTTCTGTCAGAAATGTTCAGTTTGTGGTTTTCAGGGAATGTGAATGGAGTTCTGGTTGGGGGCGTGGCCCTTATCAATAACCATAATGATGTTGAAATGTTGAGTGCATGGCACATTCAAAGCTTGTCTAACGAGCGCGTAAACGGCGCGTGCAATTTCCCAAAGACATTAAAAAGTCGAGAAAGAAATAGATGTGAGAAGCAATCGACAGGGAGAGAAAAAAATTGGCAACACGAACATTAAGATGGCGCCAGGATGAGAATGGCGTGAAATTAAATTGAACAACTTTTGACAGCTAATCTGAAAAGCGAGACTAGACTTGGCTCTGCCTTCTCTTACACGCATTAAATTTTAATGGAGCACTCAAAAAGTCTGCCACAAGATGCCGTTAAAAGTAACAGGAAGAGAATAGATGTAGATTTAGATGTAGGGGTAGAGTTTTGGGCCAAAACTAATGAAGCCAGCTGCTGGCTGCTAGCTGCTGGCTGGTGGTTGCTTAACCGCAGATGCAAATCAGAGCAAAACCAAAAAAGAGCAAAGATTGAAGACTAAACTTGTGAGGGGAAGAAACCCAAACACAAGCGTCTGCCAATCGAACCCATGTCCAACTAATCCGCTCTTAATTAAAGATTGCCGCCCATACTCTTCCTTTACCCATGCTCCTCTCTCCTATACTCACACAGCCTCTGCTGTAACTGAAAGTTTTCCACAACACCGCCTTCTTTTCCAAATAGACTCGTACTTAAAATTTTCCATATTAAGTCGTTGCAAACTAAAATTTTGGTCCGGCCAGCCGTTGCTTACCCTCAAGAAATAAATCTTTGACAAAGCTGCGCCGCAAACTTGTTTGTCTAAGCGGCTTGCCTCCACTGTCCCTGTACTGGCTTTCTTTCACTTGGCCAACAGAAGGTGTTATTATACCCTGTATGCAAAATTTCCTTGAAAAGAGTATAATATGTTGGTTTGCTCAATATATTCTAGACTAAAAGCACGAACTCAGTTTGTTCAAAAGTCAAATTTAAAATGTGCTTCATTGTGATTAATTCCTTTAAAAGCTACACAACTCATTAGAAATACAGTTGAAGATATTGTTATATAATTTTTAATCTATTTTATTCCATAATTTTTGTATAATGACAATTTCATAACGATCGTTTAGTAAATACAAAAGATACTCAAGCTTCTTCCTAGCCAAGAATAGAATAGGTTTTCTGCCCAATAGATATAGACAATAGGTAATGAAAAATAAGAGTTGACCCTATTTCCAGGCAAGCTTGAGCGACCCTCTGGCAACAAAACCCTAAATGTATTTTCTTATTGGAATCTGTTCGCCCGCCTGCTTGGCTCCGCAAAGGGTATCTGCTAGTCATGCCCCTTTTGAAAGACCAATCCTACATGTTGTAAATGTTCCAATATGTCTGGTCGACCAGTTGGGGCGACTGTTTTGCCTGCTGCAGCAACAGCAACAGCAACAGAAGCTCCTTTAACTTAAAGAAACTGATGGAAGGAGAAACTGAGGCTGGGCACGTGATAAGATCATAATCCCATTTATGTCTTTACTCGGGCGCGCAAAACTTTTGTGGCGCTTGAAGGGTAACAAGACGCCGCTGTTTATATTTAAACTAAGGTCAGAGAGCACTAAATCAAGTTGCCAGCGTCGACGTCCACGTCCACCTCAAAAAATGGGTGGTGCTGTGGTGCGGTGCCTCTAACTGTAACTTTGTGCATGCGAAGAAGCTGTTAAGCAGCTTAAAACTATTCTTGGGCTTCCACTTGGGCAATTGTTGATAAGCGCCCAGCCAAGCGACAGTTTTGCATTCGAACAAATTTGAGACTTTTGTTAAGAAGTTTCTCCAAGGAAGCTAAACAGAGATACATATGGGTGTATTTAGGTGTGTGTGTGTGTGTGCCAGCTGCTAAAGGGCTGTCTGTCTCTCTATGTATATGTGTGCGATTTTATCAGTCAACCACGTTTGGCAAATAAGTATCAGCCAAAATAACAAAAGTTACCCAAACCCACTGGTGAAGGCAACCACATCGATGTGGAAGAATTGACTGAAAAGGCAAAGAGTTGACTTATACACAGGGTGAACGGAGTAAGCAGTACAATTTAGAGCATTTTATAGTGCCTAAAAGAACAGAGAGGATCATGCTGAATTTCTATTTCACCACAATATCATAGCTAACATTTTCAATAGATATAAAAATATAACTAAGATGTCTTACTTGACATTATATTACAGCTTGATATTAGAAACATTTAAAACTCTTCAGAACTAGATCTGCTCTGAAAACAATTCCACAAGAAGTTACATATAACTTGTTTTTGATAAGATTTTGTTTAATTAAAATGTGATCAACAAAAAATATGCTGAATAACTTGAATAATAGAATGTAGTGAATACAGAAACATTGAATAAGGATAGATAAGCTTACGCTTTAGATCGTGATATATATTTTCTAATATGACTACAATATTAATAATTATAATTATATTTGTTTCTTATTTATTGAATTAAAATCTTTTCATTGAAGAGAGTTTACAAAAATAATAAATATAATTAAGTATATAAAAACGTTATAACTAACTGTAACTAAGAGTTTACTATTAGAATAAACTTACGACATATCGTCAGACTGAGAATAAACCCAAAAACTTGATGATATTCTTAACTTTGTAAAGAATATGTGAGCTTCACTTCCAAACCATTCTTATCTTTTAAAGTTTCAACTTGTCTGCTTGTCTCATGCTCTATTGTTATAAAATGTAGATGTGAGTATGCGTGTATGTGTGTGTGATGGTGTGTGTGGGTGTGTACGTGTGTGTAGGTGTGCAGCTGACACAACAAATGAGCTTTAATGCGATTTGCTTGAATGGACTTTGGATGTGCGGGTGTTTGTTTTGGTTCTTTGGCCGGCCACAGAGCTCAGTCGAATCCAGTTAACTGTAACTAATTTGTTGCACAAGTTGCCAGCTTCATGGCATTGTGTGGCATCATCATCATCTCTATCGACCAATTTTATGCTGCACTTTGCAGTTTGCAATCAACTCGAAACTTGGCCCGTAAATAACTTGATTAAGATTGCATTGAATGTCTTTTGCATTGTGAGAGTTGCAGCAACAGGATTCTCAATTCAACCCTAACAATTCATACTTAATTAATTATATTATTTCAATAATAGACAATATAAATCGACCATGATGCAATAATTGGCCGGGACAACAGTAATCAAATGAGGTTTCCAAACAAACAATTGTTTTCTTAAACATAACAAGTATTACAATCATCAATTCTTATTTTAGAGAACTCTTAGGCAACTTTTAAAGCATCTAATTAATCGTAATTAAAATGGCTGTTTAACTAAACGCCCGACCTCGAGTCAGCTAAACCATTTAAATTTAAAACATTTAAATAAATATAAACAATTAAAAAGGTCGCTAAAACTCACAAATTTAAACGCCGAATTTATATTGTAATTAAAGAAGCTATTTACATTTAGTTATTTAGTTATTTATTATACTTAGTAGGTGATTCGATGTCTTTGGAAGATTGACGGGAAGTTTATAAATGTATTGCTAAAAACTAATATAAAAGTCAACAGAAAAAATTAAATCAAATATGATGTACACTGATAGAAAAGACCAGATTCTAAAATCAAGAAAAATCATCTTAAATAGTTTGGTCTTAAAATAAGACCATTTTTAGACCAATTACTAAAACTAAGAGAATTAATCTTAAAAGTCGTTAGTTCTTAATGTAAGAAAAAAAATCTTAAATAAGAAATTCTTCATTCTTAAAATAAGATAATTATAAGATATTCTCAATATATGTTGGGAACCCAGGTTAGAACCCTACCAACGGCTTTAATGCAGCAATGTTTTCTTAATGTTTTATATTCGGTTTTGGCATTTATAAAAATTCTCCTTGAGTGAAATTAAATTTTAACAAATTATTTGTTATAAATGAAGATTCCCTAATTCCTAAATCAAGAATTATATATATTATATTGAGAATGTTTATTGTTGTTTACAAATAAATATTACTTTTTACTATTTTCTCTGTGTTCCTAAAAATTAAGAACTTATATTTTTATACTTATACTTGTGTTTTTAAAAGTGTAAGAATTTATGATCTTCTTAAAAGGAAGGTCTTTC
This sequence comes from Drosophila testacea, assembly GCA_035043265.1. Lineage (NCBI taxonomy): Eukaryota > Metazoa > Arthropoda > Insecta > Diptera > Drosophilidae > Drosophila > Drosophila testacea. The sequence continues at coordinate 590,040 of JAWNND010000931.1, forward strand.
TTGAAATGTTTTTGAAATCGAGTTGTGTTTTCTTACTTCAAGAATTCAATGTTCTCGACGCATTTTTTAGCCCAAAATTCTTTGTTCTAAGACCAAAATCTTGAGTTTAGAATCTTTTTTCTATCAGTGTAGTTCTTTTTATAATCTCAAAAGATCTTAGACAATTACTTAATCTTAGTTCGTTCTTAAGTACAACACATAAATGATATTTGATATCTATCAAGCAAGCTCTACAAAATAGTTAAAAATTTTTGTTTAAATTGCAGTCTTAAAAGCAAATTTTATCAAAATCTCAATTTGATGATCACACCTATGTAGAAAAGATATTTATCGTACTCGTATAGAAATTTGAGTTCATTTTAGTTCTTTTCTTATTTTCATGTTAGTATAAATTCCTTAAATATATTTAAATGTTCAATAGTTGTTCGAATTTCTTACTAAGAAATAAATACACGACTAGTATGAAAACTTAGAATTTTAAAAAAATTAGTAATTTTTTCACACAATTAAATTATTCTTTGATTTGAAGTGTTTCTAAGTTAATTTTAATATGTAAGTCTATGTATACTACATATTTAGTTAAATATACTTACTATATGTTATATTTCGTACAATTTATGCTAATATATTTGGAATTCGAAAAGGACAAAATAAAATAATATGTTGGTTATTATTTAAATTAATTTTGTAGATTGATCCATTCTTAAGATAGTTGAAACTTCCTTTTAGACAGCGCACATTTTTCGATTCTAATTATTTTCACAATTGTTAGACTGCTGATGTTTTATCTGATTTGTAGTGTTCATAAGTTAAGAGTAGTTTGTTCTTGATGATTGCATAATAGAAAGAGAAAAGTTTGAATATTGAGCTGCAGATGAAATACAGAGTCCTGGCACCCGCATGACACACAGGACACAGAGGACATTCAATCGTTATCAGCTTGCGAAAATGTTCTGTGGCGAGTGAGAATTTTGCACGGAAGCTCAAATTGTGCGTCTGTCTGAATGCAACAAGGGTGAATGTGTGTGTGTGTCAAAGAGTGTATGTGTGAGTGTGTACATGTGTAAGTGTGTGTATTTCCAATGAGGTTTTGTTTCAATTTCCTTTCGATAGGCCACAGACACAGGACGAGCACAGGACGCGGGCGCCGACAATTTCATGCATAAATTCATTCCCTGTGTGTGTATGTGAGCTTCATGGCTGACTGAGATTCAAGTGAGATACTTCCTTCCGTCGCATTTGTTTGTTTTAACTGCCCCTCCATCCTCCCTCAGCTATTACTACTCCATTTGGGCACACGTTGTTGCAGCCGCCTGTCTCTTGATGATGATGACTTTGCATCTAAAACAATTAAGTTTCATTTAAAAATAGTACAAAAAATAATAACACACACAGGCACACACACACACTCGCACACACACATTAAATCTGTGCGGCCAAAACAATTTACATACTGCGCATAACTTGGCTTAAATGAGTTTTGCAACAAATTCCGACAGGACGAACAGGACGAAAAGCAGTGACAGGAGCCACAAAAAACCCGATGTCCAGCGACGTCGCCTGCGATTTGCAGCTAATCCCTTATGGGCATTTTGTCATGCCCCGCCCCCAACCGACCTCCTGTGTCTCACAAGCACACACACATACACATTTTTAGCCGGAGGATATCTGTATACAGGCGTATGTCCTGGCCGAGATCCTTGCCAGTTGGGCTCATGCAAATTTCATGGGCACGCAGAAAAAAGCGACACATAAAAAATGTGAAATACATTTCCTGTCGTCTAGTCACAGGACCACGACAAGGACATGGAAACAGCACAGCCTCAGACGACGACAAGTGCGACAAGTGCGCCTCTCGCAACTCGCAACTCGCAACAGTGGGCGTGGCACATAAAAATATGCATGCAACAGCAGCAGCAACAACAAGTTGTAAAAAAGTCATGCACACAATTTATATCCTGGACAAAAGGACAGCCGTCGCTTATCCCAACTCCAGATAGTGGACAACGAGTCTCGTCCTCGTACATGCCTGCCCCATGCCCCATGCCCAATGCCCCATCCCCCACTTCCCCCTCCCACCACACTTGCCACACGCTGCCGCTTCAGTTTGGGGCAAAAACTTTGCTGCCGAATTTAATCCAATAATAAATGGAATATTGCTGACCTCGGGCATTAAATTAAATGTTGTTATCAGTCGAGTGCAGAGAAATTATCAGGCGGCGGTTTGCCACACACACACACACACACACACATATACACTTCGGATCATGTGGAACAGTCAGTGGCAATGGCACAGTGAGACTGTGGCATATACACTTTGAGAGTTATTTGTGCTGAGACTTGAAGTGAAATGCCAAATGGCGTTAACTCAAATAGAAACAGAAAGTCATAGCTGAACAGTGAACTGAACAAGTTCCCCAAACTTGAGTGCATTTGGTGCAAGACTGGTTCTCTTTAAGATTGTTTGTTTGCCTTTAAGAACAAGTTCAGTTGTCACGTTTAATGCAATAACTCCCGGACTATTTGTAAATCTTATATGCTAACTGTATTTAATTTATTTATTTAAATCAGTTTATTTATTTAGTTTCATTTACTAACTTTTTTATTTATAGTACATGCATATGTTTAATTACTTACCAATAGGAGTTAGCTCTTAAATGAACTAAGCCAATTTGTAATTGTACCTCAAACTTGACTCCACTTGATGCAAAACTAGTTGGTTTCAAAATGATTTCTTGAATCTTTAAATAAACTTTGTTGATTTTATTATATTTGGATATTCGACGAATTCGTTGTAAAACGGAGCTGGTTCAAAAGAACTTTAATAAATAGCCGACTTTTAGAACAAGTTTAGTTCTCTAAATAAAAATAAGAATTTACAAAGTTTATATGTTAGCGAAAATAGTTTTCAAATTAATTTTTTAGCAGGAGTTCTTTAGAATTTCCAAAAATTATTAATTTTAAGAAAGAGTTTAGTTCTACAATTTTGGAAACATAAAGTTGGCTCGCAAATAATTAAGCAACAATTAAAAAAATATATATTTACTCGGCTCTGATTACATCTCGCTGTTAGCTTGATATTTATAATAAACTTTAGAGTCGGAAAAGAACTAACTCAGCAAGGGATTGACTTAAAAACTAATTAGTTTCATTTCATAGTTTGATAGTTCCATTGGCACGCGAAACCAGTTCCTTACAATTTGGTTCAGTTCAGATGAGTTGCGGTCCTGTACATTGAGTAAAGGATATGAACATAGGGTTATGTTCAGGGAACTGAGGCGATGTGGGAAGGAGACCTGTGACTGAGTGTGCGTCTGTTTGGCCGGATATTAAGCTCGTTTGCATATAATTTGCGTTGCAGAAACAGAAACAGAAGATGAAACTGAATCTGAATATGAATCCGAAGCACTTGCAACTGGAGGCCAGTTGACACTGTTGACGGTTTTTTGGGTACGCCGCGATAAGAACCCAGTTACTGAGATGGCAAAAACAGTCAGAGCGTGGCATTAAGAATCCGACAGTTGTTTTTTGGTCCAGAGTAAAGCAATTAAGTTTTGTGGCCACTCGGAATTATCCGACTGCGGCTTGCCTCCTTCCATTTTTACTGGAATTGTAATTGAGGCTGCAAATTGTTTGCCCACTTTCCCAAACACGTCCTGATTGCCACTTCATATGCCAAATTTATGAATGGGTAATATGCGAGTCATCTGGCAGTGGCATATCTCTCTTAACTATGAGAAAAGCTACCACTAGAGGTTGGTGAATTACTCACTACTCTTGGTCATTAGTTCCTGGTTTTAATATTATGGTTCAATGTAATTTTTACTATGTCAAGAAATGACTAACGAAGAGTGCACTTTCTCCCAATATAATAATTTATATAGAATTTTATTTCCTGTGTTGTCCTCTGGGCTCTATTAAGGCATGCTGCAATGTTGGAAAGTTCTGTAGCGTCCGTCTGATTCGAAACGATGTATTTTTGTCTCATCTAACCATATGCTCCTGGTATTGGACTAGAGATCCCACAGTGCAGACATCAAGTGATCAAGTAATGTGCAGCAAATCAACAAGCACGCTGGCGACTCAATTATGGTTAGGAGCGAGTTTTAAAAAATGGAGTTGATTGAATTGAGTTAAATAATGCGAAAGGAACAATGTTTAAGCATTCTGCAGCAGAATCTTCCAGAAGTCATCGGGAATATGGGTCTTGCTGCTTAAAAATGCATTTTAGAGCAAGACAAAATTGGATGTAAAAACCAAAAGTTTAGTCCATAAAGTGGCCACCACAATCTCCCGTTATAAATCCTATTGAAAATTTATGGATCCATGTAAAATCGAAGTTTGCGAACTATGTCGTCACTATAAGTGGAATGATGGAGCTCTGGGAGAGGACAAAGGACATATGGTATGCTATTCTTCCTGCATTGGTGCAATTCTACACCCAAAGTATTCCAAATTGCATAGGGGAACTAAACAAAATTGTTTGTTTGTTGTTATAGTTTTGCTCTTCAGTGTATATCTAAATCCTCTACAACTAGAACTGTTTTATTGTTATCAAATTATTGTCTATATGTAATTAAAAGCATATTATTCTTATCTTAATTTAAGGTAGATTCATTTGAAACTCATATGTTATTCAGTTTACCTTTAAATTTGCCGTTGGCTAAAATATATTTGGCTTTCTATGCGTATTTCAGGCAACTTGCGGCAAGTTTGAAACTTCTCAAGCTAAAGTGCTGCCAATCAGCCAAAAGTCTTAAAACACTTTTGCATAAGTTAACGCACACACACACACACACGCACATACACACATAATTCATGAATGTGTGTCAGGGGGAAGGCATTTGGTTTATGTTTGGGGTTATCTATAAGGATATGAGCATGTGAATGCTTTTTAATCCTTTTTGCGTGACGGCAGCTGCTTGAGAGACAATTGTTTCAGTCTCACTCTTAAGAGTGTAGGAAGAGAGGGAGGAGCTAAGAGTAGGGTGGAGAGAAGGAGGGGGCTACTGGGCGTTGATTATAATTGACTTTGGCTGACTTAAGTGCCAAAATGGAAATACCATGTACCACATTCAGTTTATAATTGCTAGAGACGCCAACGAAATTTGCATACACACACTCACACACATACAGCCTGAGGTACTTTTCTCACTTTAAGTTAAATTCCATAAAACGTAATTGCCATGGTGAAAGTTATGCACGAAAAGACGCATGATTACTTCAAATCAAATCAAATGATGTGCAAAAATTTTAATATTGAAAGTATGTTGAATCATTCATTTCTAACGTTGTCCTGGACACTGGTCAGTCCGAACGACTCTCAATCTATTGCCATGACTGTTAAGCACTCACTCCTATGCCACCCCTTCCTATTTGATAGCCAAGGGGCATTCCACACATCTCAATAGACAACAAAATAGTTTCATATTAGATAAGGGGAAAAATTTATATGAAAGGAATATGAAAGAAAAAAACACATTGTCATGGCAGCACCTTCCCCCACCTTTAATCTTTTAGCTAATATAAAAAAATAAAAAAGAAAAAGCCATTTTAACTTGCAACGCAGTTGAAACTTGAACTTGCAACTTGGCTGCAAAGTTTGCGATTTCTGTTGAGTATTTTCGCACCTTGGCGAAAAGTGCAGTAAAGTGGCATTAAAAATGTTGAAGCTTGCGACGTGCCTCTAGAAAAAAACAACATCATCATCATCATTCTGTTGCAAATGAGCTATGCATCCACTGATGATGATGATGATGATGATGATGATGTGGCCATCAGCCTGATTAAAAAACTTTCGCATCAGCTGAAAAATATATGCTGATCTAGGATGAGAAAAGAACAGGGTGCTTATAGTGGTTATCCTAAATAGTTCAATGTCCTGTCTTGCGGCAATGCGCCGACAAAATAATTGATCCCCAATGTCTCATTTAGCTCACACACATACATATGTGTGCTTCCCCTTTCTTTCCTCCCTCCCTTAGCACGCCTGGCACCACTTGCTGCCCCACTGACACCGCACAGTGGATATTTTACGAGACTAATGTGTTAAAATACGATGGAATATTTGATATATATCAGGTTTCCAATGCATTTCTATTTTGTAAATTCCTACACAGAAAAAAAACAGCAGTTGCCAAAAGGCATTAAAGGTTCAAAGGTTGTCTATTTAATGTTTCTTAAATGTTATGTCTTTTACATATTAGATAGGATTTTTGCTAAGTCAAATGTCAAAACGAGCCACTGTGCAACACTTGCTCCTTCTGTACTCACGCGAAATCAAATTGAAGTCCATAACAAGCGACTGAGCGCCTCATAAAGCAATTAAGTGCATGTGGCTGACCAAGCAGCAACGTGTTGGAATATCCCCAACAACAGCAACAACAACAGCAACAACAACAACTACAACAGGAACAACCATTCAGCTAAACCAGGGTTCCACATTCCTGACCCTGATGTGCCCCCATTCGATGGTGTTGTGTTTGTGTGCGCGGTCAGTTTGGCTTAGTACGGAGCTCAAGTAATTCATAGCATTAATTATATTATACGACCCACGCCCGGACGAAGGATATCCAGGATGACGGGCAGAATGGATGGAGAATGCCACTTGGTCCCTGTGGCTGCCACATCACTTTCACTCAGCTCAAGCGGCTGCCTGTACCCACAAAATGGTCGGACATTTAAATTAGTCGCATTTTAAAAAGAAGAAAAATTAGTTGGATAAACCTTAAATTAACTAAACAGATATATCTGTGAACATATAGATACATTTACATAAATATGTATATATATAAGGAAATAGATTTTATTGAATAAATGAAAGGATCTTTATAAAATAACCACAATGGAGAAAGATTTGAACAAAGGAAAACTATTGTAAATAAGAAAGTTCCAAAAAGATGTATTTAAAACAAAAATATTTATCAATATGTAATTTATATGTTTTATGTGCTTATCTTTTAGAAATTCATATACGGTTTTAGTTGTGGCGCCTTAATCAGACCCTCCTAATTTGTATACTATACAGTATTTAAGGATTCAAGAAGGTTTTTAAAAACAAAATTTAATAACTGATAATATTAATGTGCTTATGACTGTTTCCTACTTTGCAGTAAAGTTGTTTCAGTAAAAATATTTCTTATAACCTTGCAGAGGGTATTATAACTTTGACGTGTCAGACCCCATATACTAAACATGTACAATGTACATACATGTGTACATATATTCTTGATCAGGACATTTCAACTATTTCCATTAATATGCTTACTTAAAAATATAATAACATTTCATATTACATTTAAGCGTTTGAGTGCTTACAAAAATATATAAAATATTAATCAAAACAGATATATGTGGTATACCCCTTTTAAGTCACGTATAGGGTATGCAAATTTTCTAAATATTCACAAAACAGTCGAGAAATTGATTTATGCTAGTAAAGCAAAGTGCAACAATAATAATAATATTTATTAATAAATAAATTTGGACCATAAGTGAGCAAACATGCATAGATGTTGTTGTAGTTGTTGTTTGTGACTGTTGTTTTTGTTATTATTGTTATTGTTGTAGTGTGACAATGTGCAGATAAAAGTAATTAACGCCTATTTATGGAATTGGTCACACTGCACATGAGTTGTGGGGTAATTAAAATGAAAAGGGACGAGAGGAGCTTTGGTCAATAATAACAACTGCAGCAGCATTGCAACAACAACAACAACAACAACAGCGGTAACAAAACCAACAGCAACAACAATGACTGTATGGTGCAATAATTATTGACTTATTGGCCATAATGGCATTTAAGAGTCGCAAACGCCAGCCGAAAAATATTTGCATAAAATTTGCATTGACAACAGTTGAAAGCAATTGAAACAATAATTTCGTCATTAATGTGCGACAATCCTCAACAGTCCTTCTGTCCATGCAACATGGTCCTGCCCCAAAATGCGGCACCTTTACTCCCCTCGCAATTCAACCAAGTGGCATCCACCTGCGATGCGAATTGAAAACGTGCTTATCGCCGCACATCAGCAACAACGTTGCCTGAATTCTGAACCTGAAACTGAACCCGAACCCGAACTCGAAACCGAACCTGAATCTGAATCTGGGTCTGGATCCAGTTTGTAGGTTTATATATAGGGGCAAGAGTTGAAGTCGCACAATGCAATTTTTAATGCGTTTAATTACATTTGTTGGCTGGCACTTAATGTTTTTATAATTAATAGAATCAATATTGATATTGGACCCAGCAGCGTCCGAATCTCCGCATCATGCAACCTTCATCCTGCAACATGCAACCAGCAACCTGCAACAGCAACTCTCCCACTCTATATAGGTACACACGGCACAGCTGTGGTTAATTGTAGATTAAAAATGTAGCGATGTGGTTGCATTTTCCTATGGTTTTCCCGGTTGGTCATGCAGGCGTTAATTTTCTGGTCAAACTATAACCCGCAATAAAAATATAAATAAATTGTAAGCTCAAAAAAAAAGCTGAATGACAAACATTACTACAGCAATAAAATAAAATCAATTAAATTACAGTAAAGCTCAATTAAGTGGGATTATGTCCACATTAGGCCCATCTTACTGGCGTCTTAGTAGCATTTAATTCTTTACATAATAAATAAACAATTTAAAAAAAAATAGTGCAAGTGAATAAAAGCAAATGTAAAATATTGAATAATTAAAAAGATAATTATCATTGTGGATATTTGATAACTGAAAAATTGTATGTAGTTGAAAACTCGGAATAGTCTTAGTTAATAATATTTCAGTAGAGTTATTGGAGGCGGATCGTATATTTTTAATGTACTCATTTGATTTTTTACCTGATTAAAATGCAATTTATATTTGTTTTTTAATGCAAATAAATTATTTTTTATCTGTCTTTCGGCGACGCATTTAATTACATTTGAAGAAAAACCAGAATACACACATGAGTGGAAAGGCGCAGGCATGCATGCGAAATGCAGACCGGCTAACCCCTTACCCCTTACCCCTTACCACACTTCCCCCTATCACTGTTTACGGATTTTCCTCCTGGTAGGAAAAAAAAACACGGAAAAAGCACAAAAAGAATAAAATAAATTGAGCGCTTTAAAATGCAAGCAGCGTAAAAGATTAGCCCGATTATTTCAGCTTGAAGGCGTTTAACTTTACATTGCAACGCACACGGTGCGAGTTCAAAGGGTTCAGAATTCTCCATTTCTACTCCCCCTTACCTTTTTACCTTTTCTCATGCTGTCGACATCGGTAAGTACCTTGCCACTTGAGCCATGCCACGGCGTGTGGCACCACAGCTCTGGGCGCTTGGGCCAAAAACTTTTGTTACGGCTTTTCCTTTCGTTTCGCGTAAATGTTCAAAATGTAAACTTAATGCAGCGATTTGAAATTTACACATCGTAATATGAATATGAAATGATATAGAATATGGAAAATGGAAAATGGGAAATGGGAAGAGGAATACGAAATATGGAATGTCCATCTGAAGAGGGTGGCTTTTGTCTATTTTATATTTCTGGTGGTTAGTTTGGGGCAGCCATTGAGAATGGAAGATTAATGATATTTTACCGGTTATGTATATAGTATATAAGAATATATACATATGTGTAAAGTTGTGAAAGCCCAAGCAAGTGTCCACAAATAATTTTTATTTCAAAACTATTCACTATTCTTGCTTGAATTATAAGAATACTAGATTGCATTGATTGATGCTGATGAACAGAGGTTGATTTAATATAATTTCAATTTCAATATCTAAATGGTGACAATTTTTCCATCATTTGCCACAATCTGATGTAAGGTTTTTATATGTATATAATATATAATATATGAATAAATTGAGTATTTTTTTCATTATTATGGCTTGAATTATAAGTTTATTACATTAATTAATGCTGATGAATATAATGTCAATTCCAATCTCGAAATGCTTTTGATGCCACAATCTATAATAAAATGTGTAAATGTAATGTTGTCAGGATATATGCTTAGGTAATATGTAAAAATTTAACTGAATTTTATCATATGCAATGAAATGTATGATCAATGTCAATGGTCGCAAACTACAGTTAAGAAAGTGTTGCATGATTGTTGAGCATTCCCAAAATCTATACATTGATTGCATTGATTTATGTGGACACCAAAATGATTGACGACGATGGCGATGATGTGTAACGTGTTGATGACTTGCGATTGAAGTGAGGTAGCTGAGTATGCATTTAGAACGTAGTGTCACATGTAGAATTCAATGTTTAATGTTTGTTAATTTGTATTAGAATGTTTTTAGAGATTGCTGGTTGAATTATCGCAATTATCAGCTGGATAATGATCACGATTGATGGAATTGCCATCATTGATATGGGTTTCATTTCCGGTTAGGTCCTCATCTTTTGTTTCTTTGCTTGGCAATACCATCTGTGATAAATTGGGATTCAACTCGCTCTCAGGCAATTCGACTGCTGTGAAAGCCGCATTGGGAGACGGAATCGTGGAATTTACAATATTCACGTCTGGTACTGAATTGGGCAACATATTGTTCACATTGACATTGACACAGTTCGTATTCCCTTTGTGTATCCCCACATTCATATTCATATTCGGCGGTTCCATAGTATATCTGCCACCCGGATAATATACGACTTGCATCATCGGCCTGGTGGGTATTATGGGCATTGTGGGCATTACGGGTCCCGTGGGTTGTAGGAAAATGTTCTTTACATGTTTTACAATCTTTGAATTCGATTCGATTGTTGAAGGTAAAGACAATGGACAGCCAGACAGATGATGGTCTTTAAGGTCTGTTTCCTTATTGTTCAGGTCTTCAACTTTGCTTTTATTGTTTAGGGGCGACTCCGGCTTGGGTTCCTTCATTTCTTTCGATTGCTCTGGGCAGCTTCTATTAGAATTTCTATCTACGTCGGCATTGTCCTCACTATGCTGTTGCATCGGATGCATCGGAACGCCTTGTTGCATATTACCCATGTGGCGGGTTCGACTGGTACCGACGGTCCCGAAACGGTACGGAGCCCTAAACGTATTGATGCGGTAGCCGTACCGGGAGCCATGTGGTCGTGGTATCTGATGAGGGGCATGTGGATACGCATGCATGGGCACTGTAAACCATTTTCAATGATACAATTGATTCAGCTGGACAGCACATACACTTACCCATGGGCTTACTCCAGAAACTTAGTGGTGCGGTACCGCCTGGTGCCATCATACGTGGTCCATTCGGGGCGGCAAAGTGGGCAGGTGGATTACCCTGAATTCGAATCGGTGGTGCTGGTTGAGGTGGTTGTGCTTGTGGGGAATGTATGTGCAATGGCGGTTGTGGGGGTGGATTCATGCTCATGTGCATGCACCAGCAATTGTATTCCGTCTGTGTGCTCACATTGACAGGCATGGAACTAGCCTACGGAAGTGTATGGTTTAAATCGAGTCATCTTACGACTGCAACTAGGTGCTCATGGGTACTCACATTGGCGTGCTCCAGATCCTGCGTTGTCAAGCTATGCGGATGACATGGTGGGTATTGTTCACCAGCCTTCGTCCTAGGTCGTGGCACATTCTAGATAACCGCAGAATTAATTTCAAAAAAATCATTCGTTGCTGTTTTACTTACCGACGGTACGAAGACACTCGGGTGCAGTGGTGTTACCTCCAAAATTGCTGTGGTGTAGGCAGCCATTTGCACTTGGGTCATGTTAGCAAAACGACCTCGTAGCAGGGGCATCATTAAGTTGTGGGCACGGATCAGAAGGTCCCTTAAGGTTGCAATGTATTCCGAGCTGGACAAGCTGCAAGCACTCACCTGTTTGACAAACTCTTCGAAGAATGGAAAGTCCGATAACGGCAAGCTGCTTGGACTAGGTCTCGGAATTGACGTGGTTTCAGCGGAATTTGTCATTTTATCTTTTTCAACAGAAACAGGTTCTTCCCTTGCGCCTTCAGTAGGACACACTTTGGTCAGTGAGCCATAGGAATATGGCCGCCATTCACTTGGCTGAACCGGATGAGCCTGACGGTACTCTTCCTGTACTGGCTGTACCGGACGGTGCTCTTGCTGTACCGAACGGTTCTCTTGCTGTAATGGCTGTGCCGGACCATACTCTTGCTGTACCGATCGGTACTCTTGCTGTAGTGGCTGTACCGAATGGTACTCTTGCTGTAATGGCGGTACTGGACGATACTCTTGCTGTACTGGCTGTTGCGAAGGATACTCTTGATGTACTGGATGGTGCTCTTGCTGTACCGAACGGTACTCTTGCTGTAGTGGCTGTACCGGACGGTACTCTTGCTGTACCGAATGGTGCTCTTGAGGTACTGGCTGTGAGGGACGGTACTCTTGATGTACCAATTGGCACTCTTGCTGTAATGGCTGTACTGGACGATACTCTTGCTGTAATGGCTGTACTGGACGATACTCTTGCTGTACTGGCTGTTGCGAAGGATTCTCTTGATGTACCGGATGGTGCTCTTGCTGTACTGAACGGTACTTTTGCTGATGTGGCTGTTCCGGATGGTACTCTTGCTGTAGTGGCTGTACCGGACGGTACTCTTGCTGTACCGAATGGTGTTCTTGCTGTACTGGCTGTGCGGGACGGTACTCTTGATGTGCCGAACGGTTCTCTTGCTGTAGTGGCTGTACCAGACGGTACTCTTGCTGTAATGGCTGTGCCGGATGGTACTCCTGATGTACCGAACGGTTCTCTTGCTGTAGTGGCTGTTCCGAATGGTACTCTTGCTGTAATGGCTGTACTGGACGATACTCTTGCTGTACTGGCTGTTGCGAACGATACTCATGATGTACCGGACGGTACTCTTGCTGTACCGAATGGTGCTCTTGCTGTACTGGCTGTGCGGGACCGTACTCTTGCTGTACCGAATGTTGCTCTTGTTGTATCGGACGGTACTCTTGCTTTATCGGACGGTGCTCTTGCTGCTGTGGAGTGAAGGAAGCAGCTTGCCACCACTCGCAGAGAGTTACTACTGGCTTCGACTGTTGCTGCTCCGATTGGACTTGAAAACCACTTCGATATAGCGGTTCTGACGGTAACTGGGGGGCAATCGGAGCGATCTTCTCTTCGTTCTCTGGCCACCAATCGGTTGTCGATAACAATTTATCTTTTGACTGTGGTACAATCACATTGACAGTCTTCTGTCCATTTTCCGCCCCCGCCGGTGGGTGATCTGCAACCTTTTGGCCTTCATCACGAGTTGCCGACCACGCAGCGAGTTTCTGTTCAATGTCAGACAACCAATCGTAGTGTGTTGTCATCGTAGGAGAAGAAAGTTCATTATTTGCCAAGTCACGGGTCAGTGGTACCAATTGATCTTGTTCATGTGGTAAGGCTGATCCTATTGCCGTACCGGGATATTGTTTCGTACTTATCAAATACTCTTGATGCTGTGCTGTTCTAAACGTCATCTGTGGTTCCATTTTCCGCCCCTGTTTAATGTCTGGTACCGCTAATGGAGACTGAGGCATCGCTAGTTCCCATGGAAATCGATCTAGTGGCAGTGCTTGTGACGACACTTGCGGCTGTGAGAAAAACAAAGCAATAAACTTTCAATATTCTCCCTTTGATTTAAAATGAGTCTGTGACTGTACCTGGGGTTGTGCAAAAGCATTACCATGCTTTTCCAATTCTCGCCAATATTCTCGAGAAACTGTCTCCCCTTGACCCTTTGGTGCCACTGCAGTGGTCAGCTGCTCACTGAAATATTTCTGACCAGTTGGTATTGTCAATCCAGCCCCCTGTGTTTCCATATTACGCCAAAATTCATAGGACAGCGGTCCAAGCTGTGATTGAGCTTGACTAATAGCCTGTTGATCAATGTCCCGCGAAAATTCACGGCTTGTCGGTGCCAATGGAAGAGTTAGTACATGTTGCTCCATGTTTACCTGGGCCGCTTGTTCCAAGGCTAGCAAATGGGATGCATAGGATCCCATAGGATAAAATATAGCCGCATATGGCGACATTCGATCCGAGGATAGTCCCGAGAAATTCATATTTTGACCACTGCTTTCCGGTCGTTTTGAAACTAATTGGACAGGCAAAGAAAATTTTTGAGAAGTGCGGTTAGAGTTGATTTTTAGAAAGCTTACAAAAATTGGGTGGAACGTATCCATTCGAAATTAGATTTGCCCAGTTTGGAGATGAAGAAGCCATAGAAGGATCAGTCATGATAAATGAATTCACTAAAATACAGCAGTTGAGTGGTTCAGTTCACTTTCACAGTGTTCACTTTCTCGAGCTTTGAATTTTTAGATATTCTGCACTTTGAGAATCGATTAGAAATTGTAAAATATTTATTTAATTTTCCCTTGTTGCTTAGATGCATATATATTTATTAAAAGTACTTAGTATGTAAAGAAGAAAAAAGTAATAAGAATCGTCGCCTACTAGTCACTGGTTACTTATCTTGAGTGTGTTGTTCAGCATTTGCGTAGTATATGTATTTTTAAATTGGAGAAGATAGAGATATTGTCGATTCCAAAGAGATTATTGCAAAGAAATTCCGAATCTCAAGAAAACAAGCATTTGATACCAAAAATACAGAGATATTTTCTGTTACTTCAAGCTTGATTACAAATAGAGGATGTGGCATCATCAGTAGACTGGTCTGTTATATGAAACGTGTCGGTTCCAGTTTAAAGGGCTTTCGACAGCGATAAACGTGCTTGGCATGTTGAAAAGACTTGGGCTCCGTAAACATATAACCCCGTATAAACATATAGCAAGGTCTGGTACTTTTTAAGACGAAGTCAAATGCCACGCACAACAAATCTCTCATACTCAAAAAATAAAAATAAAAAAACCTTCGAGGGCCGGCTACATTTTTGCAATTATTTCAAATATTTTTCAACACGGCTTTGAAATGCGACGTGCCGACGAGTACAACAAACAGGAAAAAAAATAGAAAAAAGGGTTTTTTTTTTTATTTCAGTTCTGTTTTTGTCTTGCGCCAAAATATTTTTCCACATTTTATGCTGTGCATATTTTTGCCGCAGCCTTGGCGCGAAATTAGCGGCAAGTGTCTGAGGAAGTGGAAAAAGGCAGCGAAGATAAACTTTAAATAAAACATGGCACACAACATGGTCGAGGGGTTTGGGTCCCATACAAGGGTATACATTGATGCTGCTGCTCCTGATGGTAGTGGTGGTGTTGTTGGTGGGGAACAGGCAAACGTCGAACGGTGGCGCAGACCGCAATTCAAATAAAATCCTTTAGGGCTTTTGACTTTTAACTCATCCGTTTAACGAGCGTTCATGTTCGTGAGACGGCGAATGGCAGGATAGCTGGATCCTGGATAACTGCCTGACTACGTTGGCAGGATGAAAAGATTGCCTTGGCAAGGACAATACCCTTGACACCTACACACAGACCGAACACACACATCTGCAACTAGAGTGAGAGTCTTCCCCGGCACGTCCTCAGTGCGATTGCAAAACAATGCGCGAAACAATCTAAAGAAATCTACATAAAGGGCATACACGACTAAGAAATGCTCTTTACCAGCGCAAAATAATGGGTTAAGCTTCTTGAGTTCAATAAGCCACTACTTGCATATCGGTTATCTGTGACATATGTATGTATCGGACGAGAGAAAAATAGGAATAAGAGTGGGAGGAAAAAAGAATGGTGACGAAGGAACAGAAAGGAAAGGGGAAAAAAACAAGAGAAACATAGAAATAGAAAGCAGAGATAGTTAAAATAAGAATACAAGTTCAAAGAGAAATACTTAGATATGGATATGGGGCAAATGATAGGGTTTGAGAATAAGAGAGTAAGAATTAAAGATTGAGAGACAAACTGACAGATAGACAAAGATTGAGAAGATACAGATGTAGATTGAGGGATAGTGAGAGAAAATTTAAATAATGTTGATAACTGACAGTAGAAAATCATGTTGCTTTTCATCTTTCTTGATCACTTTTTCTCTTACTTTCTTATTTTGACTCTTCTCTCTGCCGTAGCTGTAGAGATAAGGAGCAAGAAGAAAAAACATATCTTGATTAGATCTACCCTATTTTAAAATACGAAAGCTATAGCTATCTGGTTTGAGTATTTGTTGAGTCGACTTCTCACTTCTCTTACGTACACCCTCACAAAACGTTTTAAAACTTTTATGAGCCTTTTTTGACTGGTGGGATGGGAAGGATATCTGTATAACATTGTTGTGATTGCTTTCAGGATGACAGCCTGACTACTGCTACACTGCCCACAGAACGAGAAAAAAAATATCAAATCGATTGATGACGACGTTCCAAGTAATTTTCCAATTGCCAGTTGGCAATGGAAATGAGAATGGGAATGGGAATGGAATGCTCTTGTTGTTGCTATTTTAGAATTTGAACAATTGCCACTTCACGCGCATAATAAACGAGTTGGATCCGCTGACAATTGAGGCGTTTACTTAAATATGCAATGAGAGAGCCAATGCATACACAATTGAGCATTTGGCAGGATTGTGACATTTATTAACTCACAAATACACTTGTCGCGCATACGCCCCGTTAACACGCCCCCACATAACGCATACCACAAAATAGAAAAAAAAAAAGAAGACATGTATGCTTCGTTTAATAAATTGAGCGTTTTACGCAATTTATGCGGCTGATTTGACGTTAATGTGGCCTGAAAATACTCACTCCACCCACACACACACACACACACTTATAAATCAGCACTGGCTTTACGTGTGGGTGAGTGTGTTTATTTACATGTTGCCTGCCTACAGAGCCTTGTTCTTAGTCCTTCCGCTTGCTGCTTTTTATTTATGACAACATCTGTCGCGACAACCTACGATTTACCAGAGTGCGTGAGCGTGTGTGTGAGTTTGTGTGTGTGTGAGTGTCTGTGTGTTGAGGCGTTAACATCTATGCCACACACACATCATTAATCATTTCGAATACAACTCCTTTTCGCCTGTATCTTAATGTTGCCCTCCCACCTTGAGCTTTATTATCCTTAAGCTCCTCGCATTTTATGCCCAAACTTTGAACATAAAGAATATCGTAGAAAATAAGAGAAGAATAA
Organism: Drosophila testacea; assembly: GCA_035043265.1. Lineage (NCBI taxonomy): Eukaryota > Metazoa > Arthropoda > Insecta > Diptera > Drosophilidae > Drosophila > Drosophila testacea. The sequence continues at coordinate 607,088 of JAWNND010000931.1, forward strand.
AAAAAAAATACGGGCCAGAAGTTTAAGCACTAACTATTACCATATATGTATTATATAGGTTCTAAGATATGCACTTACCTGGTAGAGTGATATATTTTTCTTGATCTCACTCTTTACCACTTTCTTTCTGCCTCTATTTGCCTTTATCAGCTTTCTTAGTGTTTTCCAGCTTTTGAAATCTTGAATTTTATATTTTTCAACGCAAAGTAAAAATTTTGATTTATAAGATTCTATGTCAATCTTAAAATGATGCGAAGCCTACTGAGACCTGAGAAAAACAGTAGATAATAATATTAGAGAGCTGAACAAGCACACAAATTATATTTTACAAGCAGTGACTTAAATTTCAAAACAAATACTTCAGTATCTGTTATGCATTGATATCGATTAATAGCTAAATAACATAACTATGTAATTAACAGAGCAGAGATGCATTCTTAGAATTATGAAGTTGAACTGTAACGCGAATAACATTGAATTAACAGTGACATTGAACTATAATGAATAAAGCGACACTTCGAACGAATAGAACAAAAAAACAAACAGAAAAAAATAATTTAAAAAATGTATCATTCAGTCGGGAGAGCCCGACAGTAGGATACCCTGTAGTCGAGAGAACGCCACTCAAATTTTCTTCCAATTATTTTTGTGTTTTCTATTTGTGCTGTCTGTTATGCATTTAAAAGGCTTAGCAACAATGAGCACGTTATTTTCAAACTAACTAAATAAAAAACAATTTTTAAATGTATAAAAAAATTTAAAAATAAATGAGCAAAGAATTTAAGCACGCCATTACTAGGATTCGTTCACACGGACAGACAGACGGACATGGCCTTATCGACTCGGCTTCTGATACTGATCAAGAATATATATACTTTATGGGGTCTGCCACGCCTCCTTCTACCTGTTACATACTTTTTCTTTTAACAAACTTAATACACCCCACAGGGTATATTAAGTTTGTTAAAACAAATAAAAGCTACACTAGAAGAGAGTGTCTGGAAGTACTGAATAGTAGCTAAGTCGACTTTCAAAATATTTTGTGCAGCTGTCTAGTAAATATACACAAATCAAGATACAAAAATTTTTGAAGTTAGAGAAATGTACATTTACAGAGATAGAAATAATAGATTTATATAGTTAAACCTACCACTCAAATTCTTAATCGTTGGTCCACTTGCTAAGCTTTGTTAGACTGAAATTAAGAAATTCAAACCAAGTTAAAAACTTAAAAACATTGCAAACTCTAAATTACAAATTTCATAAGAAACGTTAATGAAATAGAAGTTGAAAAACTAAGCTATGCATAGTGACTAGCGAATTAGTAAAATGTACAATACTGTAATGAAATAATATGAATATAAACTTATTAACAAGTTTTTAAGCTGAGAAAAACTGTAATATTTATGTGAAGTGAAATTAAAATGCTGACTAATTTAATTCCCAGCACAATCAGGCAAATCACTTCTTAGATATTTTTCAAAAATAATTTAAATTGTTTCAGCATTGCTGCAAATAACTTTATTAAATGCAGAGATTCTCACAATTTTCATTAATCAACGTATGTATTTGCCGTATTATATTTGTGAAAACGAAAGCAATTCCCAGTTGCCAATCAATGTCAAAGAGTGGAAAACTCTAGACGACAATAATTCACGTATGCGAGCTAATAAATTAGAGAAAACGCAGTCGTGGCATCAAAGGATAACAAGGATAACTTTTGTGCTCAACTAAATGTCCACACACATACATACATACATACATACATATTAACCTGAGCAAATAATCAGCTGTAAATATTTTATACATGAAACAAGCGACAAAACTTTGACAAACATTTTTGGCTCCAATTGAAATGGCATGAGACTGAAGAGGGTTGGGAAATGAGGGGTAGTGAAGTTGACAAGGGAAGCTGCAAATATTTAAGGCATGCCTCTGTTGTTATGGTTCTATTTAGTTGTTGTTGTTGTTGCCCCTGATGTGGCTAAGCATGCCACAGAAATTTAGCAAAATCTTTACTCTGCCTTCAGTTGTGGGCTTAGTCTTATATCTTTATATAGAATAAGCTTTGCTGGTCATTTGTGGGGTCATAGGAGTCCCCCCCGCAATGCAATAGAGATGATGATGATGATGATGATGATGAAAGCTGATGATGATGCGGCTTACGATAAGAAACCAACAAATAGAAATGAATGTCGATTGATAATCAAAATAAATGCCTAACGGCGCTTAAAGAAATGGACTGAGCAGTGAAAGCCTGACAAATATTTGTGGGCAGTGCGCAAAGGGGCGTGGCAGGCAACAGAGTAAGAAGAATCTGAAAAGAAAGTGAGACAAATAGCAAAGTAGTTCGATGGAAAGGTGATTGTGGAAGGGATTAGCACAAATTAAAAGAGGAATTTATTAGAAATAGAAGTTCTATAAGGATTTATATATAACATATATATTCAAGCTTCAACAATTAATATAAAACTCAGTTTGTTAGACAGTAACAATACCAACTTTATTAGCTAGCTAGATTTTTTTTTTAAATATAGATTATAGCTGCTATTGTTTTTTTATTTTTTAAGTCATTAGAGAAGAATTGTAAATATTTTGTCAAACTTTAATGAAAGCTATTGTTGAGGGGTTAATTCCAGAATTAATTTAATTTGGTTATTTATTGATTACTAGTGATTTAAGTATAGAAGTTACTTGAGTTTTTACTTTTAATCAATTCCTGTTGCCCAGTACTTATAAAGCAACACTTTAAATTCGATTTTGGCCTATTATAAATTTTTAGGGAAAATGTAACATTTGGGCACATTTTTTCCATGTCTTTATAAGGTCTCAAATGTCTATCCGATATTAAAAAAAATGGCCTTACTAAAGGTTTTAGTGCATAGCGCAATAAAATATATATATATTATTTCTATAAAAGTAGCAATACTGTCGTTAGAAATATATAAAAAATAATAATAATATGTAAATATAATACTAATTAAAGGAAGACTTTTTGGTCAAGTAATTAGGCTGAGAGATATCAAACACAAGATGGAAGCTAAAGGGTTAAAGTTTCGGTGTGAAGACCAGTCTCCAATTGTTGGGTCATTAAATGATGTGGACTGTTTTGAAAAGAGAAGAACAAGAAAAAAAACAAAACAAGAGATAAGTTTTGAGGTCAGAGTGGATGTCGGATATACGCCAGGAGCAGTTAGTCAGTGTCGACTGTGGCAAAAGGTCTGGGGCAAGAGTCTGGGCCATAAATTCATTTTGGTGTCGGCTGCACATGCAAATGTCTAAATGCCAAAATGCCTAATGAGTGAAGCTGGCTGGCAAAAACAGGACACGAATGAGTCCTTAAAGATTAATTAATCTTTGTGGCACATGCGGCCGTGGTGCCACAAACAACAGTTGCACAAGAGAGAGAGAGAGAAGGACACACGCGTGTGTGCATTGTGCGAACTGAGGAGGATATTTCAGCTGACCATTGTCCTTTTGCGTCCTTTACGGTCTCGGTTTTTAAGCTAATGACACAAAACGCCAAAAAGGATTTGAGAGTGAGAGTATCCTGGGGGTTAATTTGCAGGCAGGGTCGCTCGGTCGCCTGGTCAGGCTTATCTTTTGCTTTTGAAGAAATAATTAATGACCTCGTTTTTGCCACTGTGGCCAGACCCAAAACAGGAACAGCAGGATCAGGAGCAGAAGCTGCAACCTCTGCGTGCTGGCCATTAAAAATCGTTTATTTCGATTTGATTTAATCCAAAATAGATTGCCCTGTCGGACAATGAGACACAGGAGAGAAGACAGAAGAGAGGAGCTGGAGAGTCGGAGATGCGGCCAATTTATGCACTCAATTTACGCGAGCGCACAGAGGATACATCAGAATGCAGGATGCAGGCAGTGTTGCCAGAACTCGACAGTAAAAGAAGGCTAGATTTGAAACAATAAAAACACAAATTTAGCAGAATATGCCAGATCAACTAATAGGCTATACTTTAAAGCCCCAAAAAACACTCGGAACAAGGTTCTTGTTCATAGGAACAGAATAAACGTATCGATAGGCATGTACAAATTTGTGCCGATAGTTCTCATGTATCGCAATTTATAGTACAGAGCAGTACTGGAGGACTTAACATGTGTGCCAAAACTCAACGCTCCTAGTTCATTGCAAGCAATGATATGTGCGTTTTTGGCTGAAACACAGATTTAATTAAAAGCTCGCTAGATTTTCGGATACTTTTAAGCATATTGAAAGATCTTACAAGCTAACTCTTTGAAAAATATGCTAAACTGGCAACACTGAATGCAGATTGCATTTGGAGCTGTAGTTGGAGCTGGTGCTGGAGCTGGAAACTGTAGCTGGGCAATGGACGCTGTCGCATTTATAAATTTCATTGGTTAATCCTTATTTTTGCATTAAGGGAGCGCACACAAAGGATAGCAACGGCAACCACAGCTATGCAAATGTTGCATTGCCCTGTTGCGTTGCCATACACCTCCCGCCTGTTGCCTCCTGCCTCCTGCATCCTGCATCCTGCATCCTGCCACTGCCACTGCCACTACCACTGCAATGGCAATTAAACTAATCGCACGCGAGGCTTAAAATGCGATTTGCGGCGTCGATTGCCAATTGCGGGTCCGAGATCAGGAGAAGAGGGTTTCGCTGGATTGCCCTTTTGCGATTTGCCGCCAAATTTATTTAGCCAACAAGACCGTTTTAATTTCCACATTTTAAATGTTTTCCTTCCTCCCATCCCACAATATATCCATTCTCCTTGTAAACCCAAACCTAGTGCCGCAAATGACATTTAAACTGTTTGCATTTGGCGCCGCTGACTGTTTAGCGGTTTCTGCGTTTTGCGGCTTTCCCCGTTTTCCGCTTCTCACTAAACTAACAGTTGGTAATCCGCAGCCGTGCCTAAATTTACCCTCCACACACAGGCTAGAGTTTACCGCCGTCTAATCCAAATGTTTAGTTACGGCTAGGATCCATCCCACAAAATCGACAGACTGCAATTGATCGTCAAACCACTTCCCCAATGAGCTTTAATTTCAATTGTAAAAAATACATGAATATTGTTGAAAAGCAATACTTTTAAGATGGCTAGAAATTTGAGATGGATCAATAGAGAGTTTAGAAACAGCTGAATTAACTTGGAATAGTTAAAGTGTAAGGGAGGAGTTTCGCAAAATAGGTTAAAAACTTACAGACTAGTTTTAGCCCTTTTTCCGCCCAAACGTGATTTTTCGGATTTTGACATATTCGAACACCTTCCTGGCAAATCTTTTCTGTCATTTTTAATTATAACATTTTATGTAACTTATATATTTTGGTGTAACTAAGGGCTTCGCTCTGTGCTCGCGTAGCTCGAATAATAGTAGGGATTGAAGTATAAGCACAGATATTATTAACTTGCATTGGAAATGTCAATAGAAATATTAATAAAAAACATTTTTGTAATAAAGCTCAAGTGTAAAAATGTATAGAATTTAAAAAAGCAAAAGGGCAATCAACAAGGAGCTCTTAAACCTGTACGAATTAGAGTTATCAATTAACTAAGCATTTAAGACTACCTACAAAACGTTAACATTTAATTTTTAGCTAAATTCTTTTTGGTGTAAACAATCCAACAAATCTTCATTGATAACTATTTTGCTAAGCGCTTTTATTTGAACTCCAACAATATCAGAATTGTCAATCTCTTTCAGAAGCTTCTTTACTTTATGTAAAATGAATATTTCTGTCTTCTCCAGCCCTAGACCTAAAAGTGGAGTGAACCACAATGGGAAACAGTTTGAAGGGCTACTTTGAAGAGATGTCACAGCCACAATAATAAAATGTTCATGTGATTAATGATGTCAACGCGACTTGGACCTGGGACTGGATTTGAGAGTGGGTGGACTATTCCCTGGTTGCTCTTTAGCAAAAGTCAAAGGGAAGAATGGGGAACCTCAAACGAATCCGTCAAGAATGCGTCAATTTAATTGCGCACGTGACGCACGCGAGTCATGAATGACAAGAAGCACAACGTTGAAGACAAAAGGGGCAAGGAGAGGGCTTTGGTATCTGAACTGAACTGGACTCAAAACGATGGCCACGATTTCCTCTGCCACGTGACGCTGTCGTTGACATTGGCTAAAAGGAGCAGCCCTTAACAGTTGCATTGCAGCGGCTAATAAAGGCCAAAATGTTCAACATGCTGCGCTCTACATTTGATTTTTCGCAAATTTCATTAAGCAAGATAAATGGTTGGCTATTAACAGCAACAACAACAACAGCTAAAATAGAAACAACCACAGTTACTTTATGGAGTGGGCTTTCTATTTATGCAAAAATTCGTTATGGATGCCAAAAAGCGGAAGCGGAACTCGCACGCACTTTTGTTTGTTGAACATGCTCTTTAAGTTGGGTATATCGACTCTGTGCTGCGGTTTGTCATGTGTCCAGAGAAGTCTGTGAAGAATTTAGGAATTGATAGTCTTGGGTTATAGTCAGCCCTTTTTAGGGGCACCAACATTTAGCACATTCACTGTGTCTAATTTTTAATTATATTAAATTTTTAGCAATAATATGGTGTGAATTATGAGTGTAAACCCAAGTCCAAATAATTACGTTTGTTTAACAAATTTATAATTTCCGAGTTTTTATTTTACGAACTTCGATAAACATCTTGTTCCTAATGGATAAACTTTGAATGTATCATCGAATAAGCCAAATTTGCATTCAATTGTTATTAAAATACAGTAAATGTTTTTCATTTCATTACATCAACCAAATTAATTGTAAGCAAAAAGCAAATATTGTGAATGTCAACAATTTTTGTCACTCAAAAAGTGGACCGACGGAATCTTTAAGAATCATGTTAGTGATGCATAGAGCTGCCAGTCTTCTTACATTTTAATATTAGTTAGTATTGCTTGGCTATAATCTGCATAATCATTTCCAAAATAGCAAAATTAAAAGTTAAACCAAATTATTGTACTCGTAGGTATTAAATTGCCTATTATTGGGGCTAATACTTTAATTATATGGTTACCTTGTAGCACTAGGATGTAAGCAAATAAATAAATATATATATTACTCAGGAATATATTTAAGATAACTTTATGACTTTCTTTCACTTTACAGGGTATAGATAATTCGATGATTTGGCAACTGGCACTGGCTTTGTGGGCGCCGTGTTTGTCTCAAACTCTGCAAACATGATAAATTGCATGAAATTATTTTCAACTGGCAAGCTTCCTCCCCTCCCCTGCGACTGAGTCATGAATGGTTGGTGGGGAGATAGGGTGGGTGGGGCAGGGGTGGTAACTCCTGGTATACTTATGTAAGTACATATATCTCAACAATATCTGTGGTATCTGTAAAATGCTATACTTAAAAGTTAATTGTAGCTGAGAGCTAACTTTTTGGCGGGAGCCTCACGAATTTGAAATTTATTCAAATTTCGTACAAAATGCGACATGTTGTAATTCTCCAAGCGATTGTTGTTGGTTGTTTCTTGTTTGTTGTTGTTTGTCTTGTTGTCAGTCGACTGTTGTGCTTATCAGTCCCGCATTTTGTTTGCTTGCCAATTTTCGTAACTTTAAGATTTATCGCACAAAATGTCGAGAGTCGAGAGTCGAGAGTCTGATGAATGCGATGTTGTTACCAAAATCCGAAAAACGCGAATTGCGACAGCTGCTGGCTGCTGTGGGTTGTGATGAGAGCCTGGCAAATTGGTCATTAACTGAATCACACACACATACATATGAAGAGGGAGTAGAGACAGAGACAGATGGAAGGACATGCCGTCAGGACATTTTAATTTGGTCTGTCAACAGCAGACGTTGACCGCAGAGTGCAGCAGTTGCAGTCAAAACTGATTTGTCCAATGACACCTGAAGCCTACACCATGCCCCAACATACACATACACACACTCGCAGCATGACCAATCTGTTCGTGAAAGGACATGTTGTTGATTTCTAATTTCACGCTGTGCTGTGTGAAAATCAACACCGTTCAACATTCACATTTTCGGGGTTCCGGTTACCAAATTGCCCAGGTTTTCCATTAAGGGTTTTGGTTTAGGTTCAGTCCTGGCTCAAACTGTTCAAATGTCTGATGGAAATCAAAATCGCAGCCCGCAGAAATACGCAGCTAATGAAGCCTAAGCACTTAGCGTTTTCCATTTTCGAAGGTCCTTTACCATTGGCCCCAAACTCCTTTTACAATCATTCCCCTCTTAACTAGGACGCGTCGCAAACTTAATGAAAAAGCAGATGATGCAATGCCAAGTTAGGGGAAAAATTTAGCCAAATTATTTAACTATTTACCAACTTTGCTATTCCGAAGTTCTTAATGGTCATAATATATAAGAACTAAAGTTGATAGCTATATACATACGAGTATATCCAATTCTGAATTCTAGATTAAAAAGTCGGTACAAAATATCTGCTAGATTGCATTCTGCTTAGAAAAGAAATCTTACAGCATATTAAAGTACATTTACTACAATATAGAAAACGATGAAGATAACCACAATTAATGAATAATCGAACCGAACACGGAAATATGGATTTGGATCAAAGGGAATACGAGAAAATCTTAATTATACACGATACGATTCGTAATAAACAATTTTTAAGTCCAAGCTTTCATGCAGATAAGATAATATTAATTCTTACACTTACCACACAAGTGTTCCAAAGAAATGAACAAGTCTATCAATTATGCTCGATCCCCTTGTTAAGTCTTGTCAATAAAATTAATGCACCTCGACTTTCACGATTTGTTTTGAAAATTTGTTAGGAAAATTTATGCAATGAAATACAAATTTATATTTTGTTATGTGCTCACAACGATGTTGTAACTGAATAGACATTTAATTCAACTACTGCCTAGCGTCTCCCCGTTCCGATGCCTACTGAGAAATAAAAGAATTATGACAAGCAATATAATTCAAACTCAAAGTCCATGGAAAATTTAAATATACAGACTTTTGGAGTCCTGTTGTGAGGCACTTTGTTTAAACCAAACAAAAATGCACCGAATCTGAGCGCGTTTATCTTTTGAACATCCTGTTTAGGAGCTGTTAACTTAACATTGAAATTAAATGTATTTAAAGCTATTTGCTTATTTTTCGTTTATAAAGTCAATGTTATTGATTGATTAACATATATATCAATTCATTAACATATCTCTAGAAAGACAGGGAAGTTTTTCATATTAAAGTTTGATTCTTAACCGATCGCTTAGCTGATAAACTGTTTATAGCAAAAAGATCGATCTGTACCAAGTTTCATCATCAGCCTACAAACTGAGAGACTAGTTTATAAGAATATATCGGGATATATTACAAAAGTATGTTAAGTCGAACACTTTTTGCAATAAATCAACTCTTTTTAACATACATATCTTCTCATTCTTTATACGTCTTCACCTCTCTCTTTTCCCCACTGTCTGTCTCTATATCTTAATTGAACCCCTTTGAGTTGCATTCCGATTCTCAGGTGGACAAGAAGTCACATGGCTGTTGGTTGTTGTATTCTTGGTGTAATTGTGCGTTTCGGCACGCAAAATTAAACAGTCACCCCTGTCAGTGGAATGAACGGTAACGGTTATAGACAATAGGTTATAGAGCAGAGAGGGAGTTGGGTGTTCGTTGGTTGGGGTTGCAGATAATGAAGAGGTGGCTGGTTGGGGCCTAGGATGGAGACCAGACGCTAGGGGTCGCTAAATTACAATAGAATGACAAACACTCCGCGTACTCCGTTTCTTCCCCTACCAGTGGCGTAGCTAGTGGGGGTGAAAAGGGGAACTTTGCCTGGACTCCGCGGTCAGGGAAAAGAATATCAGCAGAATTTGTGAAGTCTTGTTAGATTACATCTAAAAATCTTTTCTTAAAATAAAGACATGTAATTTTATGAAAAAATCGTCAAGGAATTTAGTAAATTTTGCTATTAGTTTGTGTATTACGTTTGTGTTACATTTTAAGAAAATAGGGCCCACTAAGCTTTTTTCTCCGGTCCCGAAATGTCTGGATGCGCCCCTGGCCCCTAAAATGCAGCCCCTTCGCCTGGAGGAAGCCTCTCTTTTATCTCCCGGGACATCGTGAGGTGTCGCAAAAGTTTTCGTCCTGAAGAGTAGAGGAGAGTGTGTATGGAACAGCTAGGGGTGTCAGTGGTTGACGGTGTTGTCTATTGTTCCCAAAAGTGTTTTTATTTAGCTTTGAGAAGCTTGAAACGCGCCGTGGCTGCCACAAAGGGGCAATGAGCAAGGCTACAAGGCCAGAAACTCATCCTGAAGGGATTTCTTGCCATTGGCACAGACATTTCGTTTGTTTTATTATCTTTTATTATTATCTTTGCCTCTTTGTCTTACATTGTTGTTCTTTCCTTGAGTATCCCTTTATTGTTGTTGCGCCACGCTAAATTGGCCGTTAAGATGCGGATTTCTGTGATTTACAAACTTGGTCGCCATCATTTCTATTGTTGCCTCGCCATAGTTTGTGGCAAGTATTGTTCTTAAGGGGCTTCGGCCAAAAACTTGCGGCGGAAATAACACTAATTTCACCACCTGCCACCTGATGCCTATACGATGAGCCAAACCAATCCTTAGAGTAATCGCAGGCAAGCCCTAAGAACCAAAGCAAATGCCAACACAATGGGATGAAGGCAAGGAAATTTGCCCCAACTGGTCGTACTACTATATCGACTACTTGATATTTTGCTGAAATATTTAAATGCTTCACCTGTAAGTTTTTACACTCTACATGCATACGAGAACATTATTTAAAGTAAAATTAACATACATATGGGCATTTCCAAAATCGCGCACGGGACATTCGTACTCGTTCGAAGTAAAAATACGGTAAAAAAGAAACGGTTTTTTTTCTGATGAAAAGCTTAACTTATAGCATTTTATTATTTCTTTCATTGGTGCAAAGATTGATTTTGGGTAATTTTTAAGATAATAGCAAAATTCAAGTGATTCGCACGGGACACGAAACAGAAGTGGCTTGTGAGGTCAAGCAATTCAAACGGCAATTTCAGCGAATCCAGAGGCACTATTTGGGTGCAACTAATTTTAAACTCTTGTGCATTGATGCCCCTTTAAAATGGTTATGTTTTTTTCAAAGATAACTTGCATTTTTTTAAATTCAATTTGAAGTAAATTCGCAAGGCACATCGCGCACGGAACATTTTTTCCACTAAGGTTAAGGAGATATTGATCTATGTATAAATTAATGAAGCTAAACTTTTTTGGAAATTAAAAAACGGATTTATCAAGACTGAAGTATTCTCTTTGCATTTTATTTAGATTTCTGCTCATTCATGAGATCTATTTTGGAATAATCATTATATTTCATACCCGCCATTTCATAAGTTCATTTTAACCAAAATAGATTAAAATACAGATCAACTTAGTTTGGTCAAAAACGTAATTGGTTTGCTCATTATATCAGACATGTTAAGTCTTAGGAGCACCAAATCTGAAGACTATTTGCAGGTCAAGTTTATTTAATATTCTGGATGCCACGCCCTTTCGCTCAAAAAATCAAATAGACTATAAAACAAGTGCAACTTTAAAGTTACAGAGTTCAAATTTTGCGACTGAGCTTTCGCACGAATAATACTAATAAGGCTAAAAATCAATTAACAACATTAAAGGTTTGTTTCAATAATTTGAGTTTTCCAATCTACAACACAGCACTAAGGTCTCAAATTCAAATGATAGAATGGATAGAAACTAATGTCAAATTCAAAGATAACTATCAAGTAAAGCGTATATAGACATTGATAAAAAAAAACATAATTGCATAAACGTTGCAACTAAATAAATATATTTTGTAGAAAATAAAATTTCTTAGCATAATATAACATAATTAGGCAGCTTTAATTAATAAATATATAATTAATAATATGATTTATATATTGCTACATTTTGATTGTAATGCAATTTAAAAGTGATTCTGTTTTACAACGAAAACTGGTTTTAGAAGAAGCTAAATTATTTTCGTTAAGTTAATGTCTTCGCTAAGAAGTGTTTTCGCTTAGCGGTGACAATCTATTTTGCAAATGCTAAACACTCATCGAAGAAAGTTAAGCGTAGACACAAACCATGAATTAAAGTTGTGCTTTTAAGGATCAGCAAACTAGTATAAGGATTGCAAATGTCGATAAATAGTTTGGATCAAATAAGTAAAATAATTTAATTTATAAACAACCATTGCTTTCAAATGTAAAGACAATTGCTGAGAGTTTTGATAAAACTTAAAATTTATTGAGTTAAATTAAACAGATTTTTAAACGAAATAAAAGGCAGGGAATACATTTGAATTCCGATTTGCTTACATCATTCTGCAGGGGAGTCACAAATATTAACAAAAAATATAACATTCAGTCGGGAGGGCCGGGCAGTAAAATACCCTGTGAAAGTAACGGACGCTGTTAGATTCCTAATGGGAATAGCGTCACTATGCTGATTAATTGTCGTTGAATATCTTCTGTGTTTATTATCCGATGGTGATCAAATTTGCACGGTTATGTGACATCACCCCAACGTTTATGTGACCTGTTCTGTTTGTTTTCCCAGAATATAAAACTAGATTAAGTTGCCCCAAAGGAAACAGAAAGCCAGTTAAATAAAATTTAAAATTTTTAACAGTTAAAAATAAACAAAATAAATCTGTGGACGAACAGACGGACATGGCTAATTATGGGATCTGCCACGCCTCCTCCTGCCTGTTACGCACTATTTTTTTTGCACCAACTTAATAGACCCATTTGTAATTTTTTAAAGTACACGATCTAAAAATAAATAATGTTTCAATGTCAAGAGCACGGTTAATCCTAGCGCCTTTAGTTTTGCTACAAAACTCTTTGTCCTGACTGACTGGTAAGAGCTACAAGATTGAAATTATTATACGACATAGCTGAGAAATAATATTCGTGCAATAAGACGACGTTTTATTTAGTATAAAATAATAGTTAAATTTTTGAGCTATCGAAGCCATTATGGATTTTGTACTATATCTTACATCCTGACAAAATTGAGATATTAATGCCAAATTGTTAGAAAACTTATGTCTTATGTACCATTCTGAAAAAAATGAAAAACTGAAATTCTTATGGTTCCGTCAAAAGTCAACTGTATATTGTGCCAATTTAAAATAAAGTAAAAATAAGTACAAATTTGGTTATTTGACAATGCTTGTTAGGAAATACTTCGATATCATACAGCTGTCATAGTAACAATCGGATATCTCAGGTTAAAACTGTGCAACAGCCAAAGGCTAAGAAAGACCGATTTATGTGCAAGTGGTAACAAGCTAAAATCCAGGTTATTTTTTTATTTTTATAAGCATTTAAAATATATTTTTTTCCATTTATGTATTTTTTAAATTATGTAATTTTTCTCTATCTATCCTATCCTATCTTAGAATTTGGCATTAGGCTCTTTACATTTGACATCAGTTTATCATTCTGACAGTTATTTGAGACCTTATATACAAAAAATGGGCCCAAATGTTTAGGGCTTATTAGTTATAGCTCACATTTTCCCAAAAAGTTTCTAATAAAATAGGAAATAAATATTATTTCAATATTTAGAATGAATTTTAAATGAAGAATAAATGGTATTTCTAGAATCATGGGAAATTCGATTAATTAATGTGCATCCAGGCAAGACGTAAGGGTTGACCAGAGGAAACTCTCGTTTAATCATTTCCTGCGCCAGCATCCGTTTCGGGATGTTTCTCACACATGTGTGAATGCATTTCCGTCGCTTCTGGCTATCAAATTGTTTAAATAATGTTAAAAATTCTGTTGTTGTTGTTGTTGGTCTGACTTAATGATAAAAACAAATCAAAAAAACTCGTGGCTTGTTTTGCAATTTTCGCATTTCCGCCACGTCGCATTGCCTTGTGTTGTTGTTTTGCTGTTTATTTTTTGTTTCTCGTTTTGAATTTCACGTTTCTCGGCCAACGGAAACGCAAGGTCCAAAATCGTTAGCTGAAAACGATAAGCAAAGTGTATCAAATGTTGGTGGCCACCAAATTTGGCCAGGCCGCCCAGCACCAGGCTAATTGGCAGGCCCCAAATGTGGACACCTTGCGCATTCCAATGGCAATCAAACGGCAAAATGCCTTTGTGAATGAAATTTAAACCTATCGCTAGAAGTGCCTTCTCCTCCGCCACTTCCACCAGCTGCCACGCCTAGTATTGGTCAACAGCACAAACGCCCACGAGCATTGCCAAAAGCACTTTTTGTTGCCATCTCCGATTCCATTGATAGTCGTAATCGTGGCGCTATTTTCGATTCACCGATCAATTGGCAATCACGTTCCCCAACATTAACAACAACAACAATAACAACATGTACAAGTTTAGACTACACGAAATGGATTTATGGCAACACCCTCAAACTGTTTACCGCAGCTGCTTTGGCTCTTCAAGTATTTCCATAATGTTCACTTCCTTCCGCTTTCGTTTTTTATGCTCCATCCACACGCTCCTTATCAGTTTCAAGTGCACCCGATTCTTCTCTGTTTCTCTGTTGCTCTGTTGCAGTTGCACATTGCAGCTACTCATCTTGCGGCAGCTGTGAAAATGCCATGCCGCCTCCATGTCGCATTTTAAAAATACTCTTAAGTGAGTTTGGCATGTGCCACAATAGCTCAGCATGTTGCACGTTCAACTTGCCAGTTGGCATCCTTATGCCTTGTAATATAGAGTAAAATATATTAATTTCCAATTATACTTCATAATTCTAGAGACATATCTAATATTCAGTATTTTAAGTAGGAAATCGATTGTATTTCACTTTTTTAACACGTAATTCATCGTTCACCCGAAATCATGATTCCTGAAACTCTTAATGTTTAAATAAACTTAATAGAGAGCATGGATTTTACGAATGTCATCAAAATAACATCAAAGTAGTCTTCTAGTTCTATGATACTAGAAATTAGGTATCATGATACAGCAAAAGACACTATAATTACAATTCTATTCATATTGTGGGCGAAGGATAATGGTACGTTTAGAATTTTTCAGTAATTCTAGGATTAAACTTTTTGTCGGTTTCTGTTTTGTTGTTTGTATTTTGTTACATTTTTTTTAAACGTAAAAACAAACGCTGAACACTCGTCGTCTTCTAGTTGCGGGAGCAACATCCAAGGCCGCCACGGAATTCAAACTCACCGGCGCCAGGTCCAACAGAACCCTTCTTGTCCACACCGCTGCCGCCGGGGGCGCGTCTCTAGGCAGAACGATCCTCGCCGGTCTTGGATATCATACAGCATCAGCTGGTCCGTAAGGTCCACCAGTCGCTGGGCGTGGACGCAGGGGGCTCAGAGCGTGCCGGACGCTTCAGAGTCGAGGGCACAATCTCTGGGGGCAGATGAAGGTAGCTGCGGAGCTCCTCAATACCCTCGTTGGTCAAATACCAGTAGTAGAGCCTCCATGCGAACTGTGATTGCAGTGCCTTGATGACATGCAAATTGGGGATCGAGTCGAGCTCGGGATGTTTCTGCATGGAAATCCTTTTTGGCCACAATGACACCCTCCTTGAAGAGGTACTCATAAATGGCGACACGGTGAGCCTTGGGCATAAACATGTTTGCCTCTTCTATGGAGCAGAGACCGAAAAGAGAGACATGAGTTAAAACCTTAAAGTCTTAGGCTGAATTAAAATTGAAAACAAATTTGGTAAGTCAATGCTATGATCACATTATTAACTAATAGGTATTAACTTGGGTCTTGGAATTCTCGATCGATGGATGGTTCCGTAATATGGCCTATAGCATATAACGACTGTTCGTTTGGAACGATTCGTATTTGGTTGAGTTTTTGCTAATTTATGCCACGTCGCAGCTAATTAATTTCTGTTGGCCAGTCAAGACATTGGCCAACCTACAACAGCAAACAAGAAAGTCTCTTGGCTCGTGAATCGAATAGTCAATTGTTGTCGATTGTTGTTGTTTTCTTGCGATTTTCATTAGAAATGTTTGCGCGTTTTTCAGTCGGCGCGTCGCCATTTTATTAAGCTTGGCCAAAAGCAAAACCCGCGCTTTGATGTGCCAACAACACCAGCAACATCAGCAACAACAGCAACTGCAGAAACAACAATAATGCTGCCTTTGCAAACATTTAATTGTGTAACTGCAAAACAACTGCAACATTAATAAATTCAATAGCATTCATTTGTCGTTTGCCATTTTCAATGTTAATCGTCAAATGCAATATGCAAATTCCAAAAATGCAAATTTCTAAATGCACCCAAGAGAGCAACTTTGTCGGGCTACTTGCTGCTATTTCTTTTTATGGGTGTTGTGTTAAGAGGGGGTCCAGGGGGATCGGGGAAGTGTATAGGCTATGTCTCTGCCCATTTCCATTTCGTTTTCATTTCCATTGAAAGACGTTTCCTGCCGTATGCGTTCCCATTTACCCATGCCCGCAAAACGCCCTCAGCCACAAAACATGCAACATTTACATTAAGCAACTTGTAAGACAGAGATAAAACACAGGGAAAAAGCGAGAAAGAGAGAATGGCAGAGATAAAATAGTACAGCTAGTAATGTAGGCGTGGCAGCTGCTCGCGCAGATTTCCACAGACAATGTGGTGCCAAAGTTGATGTCCAGGGTGCTCATATGGAGAATTATCTTTTTAACGTAATGTGCTCTATATATTAGGGAAATATTCTATTTTTAGCTAAAAATCTGTTGATCTATAATAGATAAACTACGTACTATTCCCTAATATCTCTTAAATTTACAACAAAAAAATAAATTATTTACCTTTAAAATTTGAATCCCAATTGACTTATCATATTTCTAAAATTTCCGAACTCAAGAGTCAAATTCTTAGTCAGTAATATTAACGAAGCTTTAGTGTATCTATAAGGTTTTCGAAATCAACTAAGTCCAAATACTTAAAAGTAATATTCTAAATTGATATGTGAATAAAAATTTGTTTATAATAAACTGACTTTTTATCGACATCGTATTGTAAAAGTTTATCGAATGGCTGCCAGACGTCAATCGTCAGTTTTGGTTGATCATAAACTATCCAATATAATATCTAACACATTAGACAAGTTCCGGATGGGTTGCTGTACTTCGATCTACACATGTATCATCGCCACAGACTCAATTGGCAATGTTCAGGGTCGATTCTTTACTTTATCGGCAGGAAATCAATTTAAAGCCTTCAATTCACACATTGTAAACAAGTGGCGAAAGAAAACGACAGAATGAATAAAGAAAAACCAAATCAATTGATATGATGTTGAAACAAGTGAATTAATTCATAAAAGTTTTTATTGTTGCATACTTAAAGCACTTAAAACATAAACATTTTTCTCTCTTTTTTTGTTATCTTTCTTCATTGATTTGAATTTTACATTTTTGTATCGATTTTCTCGCTATTCTCATTGATAGTCGTAATTTGTTATTGTTGTTAATTCGTATGCGATTTGATTGTTGTTTTTTAATTATTATTATGAAATATTTGATATTTATGATCCTAATTGAATATTTTCGCATTTTTAGCTAAGAACAAATAATTAATAATTAATAATTAATAAAAATAATAATAATAAAAAAAAGGTGTGTAAACGAAACGCTCGTTAAATAATTAATTAAAATTAATATAGTACGTTTAATATGGTATTATATCGATACAGTTCTATCGATAAATATAGTGTTTAATCGTGTATGTGCATGGGTGTATTTTCGATGAACGATATTATGTGTGATATACAATATGCCCGACTATATAATAACCATATAGTTAGTAGCTGATATGCTCCCGATATTGCCTTGGTTCCACTTGGTGCCACCTCGTTGTCGCGTTCGCTCGCCTTAATATTTACATTAAGTAGAAATTTGTTAATCATATGGGGGTACTATTGTTATATTATTAATAGTTCATTCATAGTTTGTAACTCTTCCTCTCTCAAATTTGTCTCAAGAAAAAAATAAAATAAGTATTCCCTTTTCTTTACAATAAGTATGTACAAAACGATCTGCCAATTTCGCATTTAGAATTAATGTTACGCTTGGCGTGGCAAATAATTTGTACAAATAATTGGCCAACAAGCACGCAACTAACGCATTATTATTAATTGATTTGCATTTGCATTACAAACAAGTCAACATAACATTTAAATAATATTTTATTATTAGACAAAGATTTAGTCGTACGCATAGATAATTCTCCAATGGATTTTCTCAGATTCTGATTCTCCAGTTCGGTTTCCAAGCTGTTTCTTTCTTTCTTTGTACAAAGTTGTTTCTCCTTCTTCTTGTTGTTAAGTAGTTACCAACAAAACACTTTCCCCTCAGCCCTTAAAGTTTGGAATTATTCCGACTCCGACTGCATTATTCTCCTCAATGTACACATTGCCCGGCTGTAGAGTCTTCAGTATACGTCGCTCCTGATGCTTGGCATGCTTTTCCACTAAAGAAGATACAGGAGAGGAGAGAAGAGAAGCAGACGTGAGTTAAGTTTTATTTTTTTTTTAATTTTTTCTTTTTTTTTAAGTTTGAGCTGTAGGCCACAAGCGACGCTGTCAAAACGGAGTGACAGTCGTAGGCCCCCTTTATTAAAATTCAGAACGGGCGCGTTCTCATTTGCATTTGCCATGGAATCAATTGCGATCGCATTGGATAGTGGATTGTGGATGGTGGATGGTGGATGGTGTATTGTGTGTTTTTTGGATTGTGAATTGTGGATGTTGGATGGGCCCATTAAACGGCTATTGTCGCCGCCAAGAGGCCTCCGCCCACGGGCTCAATGGCCAATTTAAATGCAAATTAGCAAACGCCTTGGCCAAAAAATAAATACAACAAAAATCACAAACAACAAAAAATAAAAGGCACAATACAATGACAACGACAACGGCAAACAAAAGAAATTCTTTCCTCGTTATCCCGCAGCGCCTTTTGCAACGCCTGACCCACCCCCCAGAGAGGTCAGGCGTGTCGCATTTGGATTTGACCGATCTCAAGTGGCATGACCTTTGACACACTTACCAGGCAGCAGCACATGTTGTGGCTGAAAGATACCCGAATGCGCTGCCGACGCTGCCGCCGACGCCGCCGTCACTGCCGACGCAGGCAGACCGCGCAGCGCATCCGCATTGCCTATGAAGAAGGTGCCACCATCCAGACTCTGCACCTCCGCCAGCTTGGCCATCAGCTTTGTGGACAACTCTTCCACATCTGCAAATAACAGAAAGAAAAAATAGAAAATGGAAAATTATAATGAGAATGGAAATGGTAATGGAAAACTGTTTACAATTCTCGCTTGACAAAAACCATTAACAACATCTGGAATTCGTCTTGGAACATCGCAAGATCAATAGTTACTCAGTTGATCGATGACTAGTAATACGAATTAAAGGAAGGAAGTGTCCAGGATTGACAGTTAGCTAGTAAGTAAGTTGGGAAGATCGACATTCTATATAACCAAAAACTAGTTAATGTTAATTATAATTAACTTAATAATTAACTGATAATTTCAGATTTCATGAGATGGTTTTGTTTTTCTTTTGGAATTACTGAGGAACACAAATAAAATAAGATGAGATTTGAAAAACGGTTGAAAAAACCATTATTAACATCTGGCATTTGTCTTAGCGTGATTAAGATCAATCCTTATTTAGTCGATGAATGGATACAAATAAAAGGAAATGTTGGGAAATCAGTTTGTAACTTAAGAGTGACGATTAATGATCAGTCATTTCAATCGATCAATTAATACCTTATGCCCGAGGAAATTAATTTGTTAGTAACTTAAGAAGAGCGATTGATAGATGATTCAAAAATGGATTAAGCCATTGATCAAAATTCAAATTTATAATTTTGCGAATTATTCTAAGCTTACTATTTTATTTTGGTTTATTTTATCACAGAAGAGTATTAAATTTAGAGGTTTTTATTTAAATTTAAATTTCAGTTTTATAATAATTATTCATTTATGTATTTGATTATGCTTGTGTGTAAATAATGCATATCAATCGAAATTGTTGTTGTGAATTACTCTTTGAAATACCTCTATTCTATTCAATGGCTAGTTATACAAATAAAGGATAAAGTCGGAAATACAATTTGATAGTACCTTCAGAATATCGACGATCAATGTTTAGACATCGATATAAACCAAATTAAGAACATTTCAACCGATCACGAATAATTTTAAGCTTAATGCATTTATATTACATTTTGCAATGGCTAATATAATTGACAAACAGAAAGTTGGAATAAATTTTGGAACAACGATCGATGAAAACTATTTAAACTAAGGAATCACGATCAACGAATGGAAAATTCAAAAACGAATCACGTTAAATACGAATAGCAAATAATTTTCGCAAGGTCTATAAATAATGTTATGGCCTTCATAAACATGGCTATAAGGCTGCTAAAATATTTATTATATTTTTGTATTCGCGCTGTCAGATCAGCAATTGTTATTGCTATGGGCATTGTTGATTGGGGCAGGAAATCGAAAGGTGGTCAGAGGGGTTACAGGAGTGGTGGGGAACTCGGGCGCATTTCCGACTTGTAAACAAGCAGGCGAGGGCGTAAACAAGAGGCGTGGTCAAAACAGACAGCAGCCAACAGATAATTTATCATTTATTTTTAAAATGAAGTCAACAAAAAAATAAAAGAGGAAAATGAAAAAAAGAAGAAAATACAAGTCGAGAAAAACTAAGATAGAAAAAAATCAAGAAGAAAATTAAGTTCCATTGCCCAACAGACGCGACGGCTGCGTTCGGTTCTTTACATTTTATTATAAACAATCCCAGCAAATTTTCACACAACAACAACAACAGCAACAGCAACAACAACAACAACAACGACAGCGAAAGCAGCTACGTTGTACGATTTTTGAGAAAGAGCAGAAGAAAAATATGGGGAAAATGGGAAAAGCAAAATAAATTTTCAAATTTGCGCAGTTCAATTAGTTTCAAAATTTTTCAATGCGCCCAAGAATACTAAGTACATATGGATGAGTCTCTTTATAGAGAGGTGCGAGTGTGTATGAGTGTGTGTGTGTGTGTGTGTGTGTGTGTGGCTACACAAGTACACTTTCTGTGTTTATTTGGAACAGTTTGGGAAAAAGCGGCACATTCGATTTTTCCATGGAAATTGTATGCCAAGAAGATTCTAGAAAACTGATTAGTGAAAACAGCAAATCCGGAATGAAATACAAAGAACCAACATTGAATGGCACACACTGATGGTAAAAGGGACAAAGGGATTGATGAGGGATCCAAGCTGAAACAATTTTAACAGATCATGTGATTCAAGTGATCTCTAAAAGAATTGCAATTGTGTGGAAAGATTCCCATATAAAAGCATTTCAATTCCAAAGTCTTGTGTATTCTGTGGTGCTACAGATTACTTTAATATATATCTATGTATGTATATTTACAAAAATAACCGAGAGCTTAACGAAAGAGTTCAGTTTATATTTCACATTTTGGGTTTCAAAATCTGTCTGTATTGTGTGTTTTTTAAATCTGAAGTTAATTGAAATGTATTTGAATTATTCTCTTACGTTTATCTACCCAAATTTGTTGTCCCTAAAATGTTTCACTTGAATAAAAAGGTAAAAAGGTTTAACGCAACTTATGTAAACCAACTATAGGAAGAAAATAGTTCTATTTGAAGTAACAAGGTAGCTCGATTGTATTTTTAATATTCTTTTACTTTTATCTATCCATATTTGTTGTTCCCAAAATGTTCCACTTAACTTAGTTAGTTATAAGGTAAGTGGAATTCGACTGGTTGCAAATGGACTAGATTTGGTTGAGTTGCAGCAATTATTATGGCTTTTGGTAACTGCTTATTATAAGCCTCTTATCGCCTAAACTCCCATTTAGTTCTTTTGATATACCCATACTACGTTATTTTAACCTCTAGTCAATGTAAAACCTTATAATGTAGCCTAATAAAACCCAAGAAAATTGTTTCCTCTCATCCATCTCTCCACACTCACTCTACCTACCTACATATATATTTAGCTGTATGCTTCTTTTTTAACTTCACTTTGGGGCATGTGCCACATTAAACATACTCGAAATTGCAAGTTTGTTTGCAATGCCACGCGACTCGCCTTCAACAGGGGTTCCCCTATACCATTCCTTCTCATACTCCTTTTTATTCACCTCCTCTCTGCCTCTTTTACATCCACTCTCCACTCTCCACTGCCAAAAGCGTTGCTATTTTTGGACTGGCTGTAAAAGGCAGGGAACAGATCCCCTGAGTTGGACTGTAACATTTTCTGCGAGTTGGCGAGTTGTAAGTGGCGGGCAGATCTGTTGCATTTGCTTAGCTGCCACACAGGGCACAAATTTATCGCCTTCTTTGTCTCTGATGCCTCTTTTGCTTGCACCACATTTCCAAGTTGAAGAAAGCCATAAGCGCGTGCCAAAACGAATGGAAATTAAAATGAAAATGAAAATGGGATGTAGTTGAAAGCAACAGATGGGGTATGGGGAATGGGGAATGGGGAAAGCAACAGGACTGTGCAACACGATGGGGCAATTGTCAATTGAGCGCCTGAATGCTTCCCAGTCACACCTTTCCTGTGGCAGCAACAACTTCCTGTACAATACAGCAGCTGGTTCAATATTTAATCATCAACTATGGGTTGAAAAATCGAATTCGCTAACTATTTATAGACAAGGCGGAAGCCGAGAGCAGCAACAGAAACAGCAGCATGTGTCGTACAACGTGTGGCATGCCACAAGTGTGCTGTAACTGCAACCCATTTCATAAGCAATTGCTGCTCGATTTTCCCATTCAGTTGACACTGTATTTCTCTGTTTTCATCTGCTGATCCATAACCAAAAGAAAATAAAAGAAGAATCTGTTACATAAAGATCGATGTCGCCGTCGCCATCGAAATCGCAGTCGCAGCCGCTGCTGGCGTCGCTGTCAACGTTGCTGCCTGGCATTTCCTGCCCCTTCGTTTGTTTTATTACATTTTCTGGCTGTGACATGATTTTGGAATTTCATTACATGCCCACGGAAGTGATTCGACTCTGCGGTCCACAAACATCCGCTTGTCCTTGAGCTAGACACGCCGCATGCCGCATGCCGCATGCCGCATGAGGCATCCAACTTACAACAGACACTGTAAGGCAGAAGGGGGCGACATTCATTCTTCCGTTGCACGTGTCGCTTTACCTGGACACAAAGATACAGATACTTGCGTAGGTGTATAGGTGAGTTAAGGTACTTCCGGCCCTTGTCTGAGGATGGGTAAAGTTGTCATCTCAGACATTTCTGGGCTCGTTGAGATCGCCCCATTGTTAGGATCGTTGCATGTGGCAAGTGTTGTTTTTTTTTTTACAGTCTGTCTGTCCCATTTCTCATTTCTGGCCTCTTTGGCTTCTCTATTTTCATTTCGTTGTCGACTTCATAAATTTTTCACGCTGGACATGTCTGCACTTTTTCACTGATCGCTGCGTGGGCTGACGTCAACGTCAACGTCCACGTCGACGCCGCTGTCGACGTCGACACGCGTTGAATTATGATTACAAGAAAAACAACACGGGAACCTATCAAAGCAAGGCATAAATTTTACCACAGAGGCCCCTAGACAACACCCCGTGGGTGGAAAGGCGCGAAAAGCGTGGAAAATTCACGCTGTTAACCAATGTTGTTGTTATTATGATTTTTCTTTCCTTTCAGTTATTGTTGCGCTTCAACAGCATGTGGCAACTAGAGTCTAAAGGCATCGAAAATAGAAAGATATTGGATTAGACGAGCTAAGATATAGATTGAAAATTTTTACTTAAAAACTTTAAGTGAATTAGAAGCTTTCTATCTGATGAAATACATTGTAAAGGTTTCTTTTGATTTATCCATGCTTAGATCAGGAAACTGCAACTAAATTAAAAGATTTCTATTCAAAAGAATCTTTCTTTAGTGTGTTTTATTCCGGAACACAATTATTTGTATCAGTAGTCAGAAAAATGCAGTAAGCTACAGTGGAGCAAGCTCGACAGTAGGAGACCCAGTACTTTTTGAGTGCAAAGCGTTCACTAAAGATTGTTCTTCAATGTTGCGTACCATACAATAGATGGCGCCACTTGATATACATAGAGGTCGCTAGCGTCTCTTCTTCCTTTTGCCTGTAACATTGTTAGTTGAATAACTTCCGCGTTTATCAACCGATTGGAATGAAATTTTCAGGACAGGTTTGGACTATAGTGAGTATTATATATACCAAAAAATCAATCGCTAGCATTAAAGGTTCTCTTGTAATTTGACCTCGAAATTTCGTATTTCAATTTCCGTGGGCGGAAAGGGGCGTGGCAAAAATCTAAAACAAACTTGTTCAATGCAAGATATGGATGAACCTACATGCCAAATTTGGTGTCTCTAGCTCTTATAGTCTCTGAGATCTAGGTGTTCAAAAAAGGGACAGACAGACAGACAGACAGACAGACAGACAGACAGACAGACAGACGGACATGGCGATATCGACTCGGCTGTTGATGCTGATCAAAATATATATACTTTATGGGGTCTTCCACGCCTCCTTCTGCCTGTTACACACATTTTTTTTGGACAAACTTAATAGACCCATTTGTACTTTTTCAAAGTACTGGGTCTAAAAATCTAAATGCATACTGAATACGACCAATAATATTCTTTAAAAGTTATTGTCCTTTTTACCTTTTTAAATTCCCGATATCATTAAAATCTACAACTTGAAAACTTTTAGGATCATAAAATAATTTATCCAAGTATGTGAACTACTAGACAGGTTATTCATTTGGAAATTCCATAAAATTTTATATGCCAGACACTTTATGAAGTCTTTGGGTCGTAAAACTTTTAAGTAAATCCGTTAAGAGCGACAACTGTAGATGTGGCAAGAAGGGAGCAAAGAGTGGGGAATGGGGCCCCAAAAGATACCAAAGATTGAGAGTTGTGTGCGGCCGCGTTGCACGGCTCATTTAAGTTGCATCTTTCTTTAATGCTGCTTTATTATGACATATGAGGGGGAATATTTGGCCCTACATATGGCTGTCTATGTGAATGCTTAGTATGTATTTAATGCCGTCTTGGGAATGATTCCAATTGCCTTAACAGCACCAAAGAAACAAGAACAACAATACCATTGTCAAGGACAAGGGACTGCCTTATGGTCTCTTTCTCTCGCTCTCTCTCTCTTTTTGGGCCCTAAGCAGTCTTTGATAAAAGTCACATATTTAACAACATTCAGAAGATACATATGTAAGTATTTAAAATATATTATTAAGATGCACACTGACATCATTTAGACCAAACAATTCCCAATTTAAATTTGTGTTGAGTCTACTGTGAAGCTTATGAAGACATAATTTGCATCTCTGATTTGTCACTAGTTTAAAATATATATTTTAAAATGTTTGTTGCATAAAGAACATCTTGATACACTCTAGTGAGCTTCAACGGATCTAAAGGTTGGACCTTTGAAAAGGATTATTTTTAAATACTCAACAGACATATTTGTTCTCAGATTGACTTATGACCATTTTAGTTAGTTAAGCTCTAAGTTAACACGATTTTAAATTGAAACTTAAGAATTTAAGAAGTGCTATACTTAAACTCTTAATGACCTTTGATGATCGATTTGCGATTGGTTCGCATACGATTGTTTTATTGGAGCTCATCTTGCGGTCAGGCTAAACAAACGTAAATTAATAAATTGATAAAAAAAACTATTAAACTTGCTTAAAAATATGTACAAGAATCAAAAATCAGAAATCACAAAGAAGAAGAAGATATAATATGTTGTATGCAAAACGCGTCGACGTTGTCAGGCGACGTTTCGACGTCACGGACAAACATGCGCCAAATATTTGGACGTTTCGTTCTACTTTGGCACAGGCGCAGCTCATGTAGGGGCACCTCATTAATATGCACCTCTGAAGATTGAGAGAGAGGAAGAGAGAGGAGAGAAAGAGACAGCAATTGCTGCTACAATTCGCTGGAAATCTTTGCGAAAGGGACCCGCGTCTTTTGCGATGCCGAAGTCAACGACGATGGAGTTGCCTTCGCCTTTGCCTTTGCCTTTGGAGTTGGAGCTAAAGATGCCGCTGGCGATTGTCGGAGCTCCCATACATCAAAGTGTCGTGTTCTGGCCCGTCGGCTTATAAATATGTAAGAGTTGTGTCGCGGCCATGCCACGTTTTAGGTCTCTGCAGGTTGTTTCTCTCTCAGCTTTCTACGAGAAATCAAATAACCACACACGCAACCACATGCCGGGCATGCTAAGCAGTGAAAAGGCCAGAGAACTTGCCACTGTAACTAAAACGCTGCAACCTTTGGCAATGCAACGTGCAACGTGATGTGCATCGAAAGCAGCTGGATCTAAAGAGAGTATGGGGGTTAAGGGTGCCCCATGGACGAGGGCCATGTCGAGGCCATGGTCGAGGCGTGTGAAAGTCGAAACAAACGCCCCAGTTAGCCAAAAGGTGATCCAACAGTTCCACAGCTAGAGAAGAATGGAACCCCAATAATGACCAAATAGAATTAATATTCAAGTTAGAACTGATTCTTTCGTAAAAACAATTACCCTCTTAATACAATGGCTCAAGTCACTTAATACGCTTTAATCACTTTTTTAATGCGCTTTAATGCGAAAAGTGATTTAGCGAAGTTCTTATTTTCTTGAGTCACTTTAAGGTACTGTATAAACGCTTAACGCGCTGTGCATAGGTGCAGTTTTAACATATACACTAAATATTTACAAATAAACTATATCACGGATAAATCAAATTATGTTGATAACATAGTTAAACAACGGCTTAAAACAAATTTAAATATCAGTTTAAATAAGAACACAATTAAATTGCAGTTATAATCACAAGATCGGGCTTAGTTACTGTATAAATAGGGAATATTGATATTGATATTGATATTGATATTTATTATGTTTAAATTGAAGGCAATTCAATTAAGTATTGCACCTTAGAAATATAAATATTGTTTAACGTAAATCTGAATTAGAAATTTCTAATGTTATATGTGTTTCATTTTAGCTTTACTATATTCAAATTAAACTTGATACTCTAGTTACTAGAGTCTAGTATGTCTTTATTTAAATAAAAGATTTTATTTGTTTCTTTCCCTTTTCTCTCGGTGTATGTTAGGATATCTTAGGACTGTGTACAAAGTATATATCATATCCGATCACTCTTGTTTGTAAATTTAAATATGTATGTTAAAACTTATTGAGCATTGCAAGAGGAGACTTACCTTGATCCAATCGACGCTCCATGCGACGCCATTGACGCATATGATGAATGAGAATGATGGCGGCAACCGAGAAGAAGAGGAGACAGGCTAGTACCGCAATGAAGAGTGCACCCGTTTGCCAATCAGGTGGCAAAGCGGCAGCTGCCTCCTCATGCAATTGTTGCAACTGTTCGTGCGTCAAATGTTGCAGCGGAGTTGGCTGATCAAAATGCTCATACTCCGAGGACTTTCGGCGCTGCAAATGCAATGAGAAAATGTTACATCATTAAATAGGGACACACTGGGTGGTCGGTATTCCATATTCCGAATGTTTTTTAAGTATTACAAAACCAAAAATAATATTAAAGAAACCAAATTATCTATGCAGTAAAAAGGAAGCAAAAAATATAAAATGAACATAAGAAAAACATTCTAAATATAAAAATTGGGAAATTAAAACAATAAACAGATTGAGAGTACAAAAATAAGGAACATTCTATTTCATTAACATTGGGAAAAACAGCTCTTATGGACGATAATCCATTATGAGCTTTTGAATTCAAATATTGGATCAGTTGCTCTCTTTTACAAAAGAGTCCTTCATAACTACAAAAGAAACGAATTTGATGACGATGAAAACGATAAATATTTCGTGGAGTTTTTAAATTCAAATGCACACCCTGATTCTAGATAGTGCTTCGAAAAGCTCCTTCAGATGTTCCGTTTTTGTGTGCCGCTTTCTGAGCGATGGAAATGTGGCACACAAAAACGGACCGTCTGAAGAGAGCTCAAGATATGTGATAGAATACCAATTTATTTAATTTTAATTTTTCCCTTCCCAATGTGTCTTAATCTTATTTTCTAAATAGTTTTCTTTCTAATTAAATTTTCTCAAATATTCATGCTTCCTTAATTTACTTTCGTAATATTTGCTACCCATTTTTCGTATTGCGAGAATTATTTGTCGACATTTTTTTATGTAATCTTGGTGGTCAGGATTGGGGAGTATGAAGAAATGGAGGCTGCTTACCTCTTTCCAGTTGCGCTCTGTTTTGGCAAGCAGAACCCAATCAATTTTTAGATCGTAAATGGAACCGCAATGGGTATCGACATGGGGCTGACATGGTCGAAGCGCTATCATCTCACCCGGGCAGCTGGTACAGGGTGTGCACTTGCCCTTTAGTTGATCCCACCAATGATTTGAGGCACACGGTGAACTCATATATATAGATTCCCCAACGCCAGCAGCGGCAGAATTGCTGCTAGTGACGACACTCGTTTCAGATCCGAAATCGGAGACGGAGACGGAGGCGCACAAGGAACATGTTGTGGTTAAAAGCAAAAGCGTCAGATAGGCGCCTGTTCTGCTCAGTTTTGGAATACTATATCTTCTAGTTGTTGTTGTTGTTGTTGGTGTTCTTGTTGTTGTTCTTGTTGTTGTTGTTGGTGTTACTGTTGTTGTTGCTGTTGTTATTCTGCTGCTGCGCTGTCGCCTTCGTCGGCGTTTGTGAAATTTGGAGTTTGCGCGTGTTTTTCTAGATGTTCCTATTGTTATTGTTTTTGCTTTTGTTGTTCTATGCATTATAGCTAATGTTAAGTTATTGACGTTGTTGTTGTTACAGCTACTCGTTGTGTGTCTCGTTGTTGTTGTTGCTGCTGCGCCAGGCTGCATATCTGTTGGAAAAACAGAAAGATTTAAAAAACTTTACATTAGATTTAGACTTGCTAGTTGTTTTAAAATACAATCAAATTATGGTAAGTTTACACTTTCACACCAACTAAAATTCTAAATTACTCGTTATTTTATTAATTTAAATAAATATTATGCCTTACAGGAATTTTAGAGTATGTAGCAACTAGAGTCTATAACTCTCTAGTTTTATATAAATATACATATGTACAATGTACATACATTTTTTTCTTGTCTGAAATAAAATAAAATAAAAACTTAAAATTCACTAATTTAAAACTAATATGAAATAAATCAAAACATGTATAGAAATAAGTAACGATTAACCAATGCTCATTTCACTTTTCATATTATACAGTGGTAAATTAAAATCTACATACCACCCAAAATTAAGTAAAGAAAATAAATATTTCAAATTTCATTTGTAAATTGCTTCGCTTTTCTTGCGTGCTATTTTCCCAGACACAAGCTTTTCACACACTCATCACGGAAAATCTGTAGGGAACCTCGGCGCTTGTTTTTCTCGTTTTATTGAAATAGAGTTGCAAAATAATGGAAAATGCCAGCACAGCGGGCAGTAGCAATCTTAAAAAGATCTGTAGAGAGATAGAGAGAGAGACCGAAAGACAGAGAGAGAGAGAGGGAAGAGAGTGTTGGAGAGAGACGGGATACCATTATCGCTCATAAAAATGCGCGCAAAGACAAACTAATAAACCGACCGGCGGCCAATGATGATCATAATGATGATAATGCGACGCCATCATCATCATTATTATGTTCATCAACATTATAATCATCATCATCATCATCATAAATGCGTACAGTTTGCAATCAACTTTAATGTCAACGGGGTGCTTAGACACTCCCTCTGTCTCTCCCTGTCTCTGTCCCTGCCACCCAGCCCTTGTCTCTCTCCCTCTCTCTCTCTCTCTTTGCCTCAGTCGGTTCATGCCACTGTCTCGATTCCTTTGCATCAGGAACAATCTGCAACAACAAAAAACAAGTTGCAACCACAATAACAACAACGAAACTATTATAAATGGCATACAATTATTATTTATGCAGCGGCTGTCAGTCAATGGAGTAAGTACATCGGGAAGCAAGTTAAACAGCGAAGAGATAGTAGAGAGAAAGAAAGAGAAAACAGAGAAGAAAGAGAGAAGAGAGAGTGCTAGTGGTTCCCCATTCACCACAAGGCAGTAGTTTCACTTCCGTTGCACCAGCAACTCGATTGGGAAATGGGTAAAACCAAGGGATACCAATTAAAATAAAACACTTCTCATTTAAAGGTTTAATTTTAGTAAAGTTCCGATTGGTAATGCTAACGATACTCTTGGATAATGTATCTTACAGATTACTTTAAAAGACCATAAGATCATCATAAACCTTTCAGAACTTAAGGGATCCCAATCTAAGTACCTTGAGAGATCATAATAAAGATGATAACACCACAAGAAAAATTTTTGGAAAATACATTCTACAAATTGTTGATAAAGCAAACAGAACTTAAAATATATATAAGTTATCATGGCCCAAAGAACCTTATCTATCAGAACAAAAGCTATCTTCAGAGTACCTTGCGAGATCATAATAAAGATGATAGAAAATGCAAGAAAATGGCTTAACAATAAATTCTAAGACTCTCGATAAAGAGAGTAGAGTCTAGAATAATTAAAAGTCAAGCTCATAAATCTTACATAACTAAAGGGACCAAAATATAAGTACATTGGAAGAAAAATATAAAGCTTAGAATAAAATAAAGACTAAATAGAAACTCTCAACCTTTCGGATAGAAAATAAAAACTTGAAAAATTAACGATTGCAATAAAACTTAACCAACTAAAAGTACATTTTTTAAATGTCTTTTTAATATAGACACCAAATTAGTTAATGCAGCTAATAAATCAGTGTTTATAAAAAGTTGCAAGTAAAAGATTTTTCCAATAACATTGTTATAAAACTTTTAACAGCTAAAAAGAAATGCCAAACCATTTTGATAAGGATAATAGAACTTAAAATAAATATACAGTGTCCGTAGAAATTCTATAACTTATCAATAATGATAATAATTAGAAAATCAAAGACAAAACAGAAATTGGATGTCTTTTAATAGATAATACGTTTTTATATTATTTATGGTTTAATTTATTAGGAAAAAAGTCTTGAGTCAATTTATATAAATTTAAAAGATGGCGTTTTCCGTTTATATTTGAAAATTAGTTATCTTTTAATCTTTCGTATAAAATATAATAAAGTTAACCCATAAAATTAAAGTATTCTTCGATATTATCATAAGAATTATTAAATTTTCCTGAATTCTTTTAGTAATGTTACAAAAGACGAGCTCCATTTGAAATGAAAAGCTATGATATAAACAAATATCACTGATATAAGATATGAACATAGAAACAAAATATGATTTCAGTATAGTTTATGATCATTTGAGATTATAGAAACTAATGAAAACTGACCGCACTTGTTCGCTAGGGAGTGAAACCCGCAGCGAAGAGTGTAAAAATTGATAGAGAAGAGCGGGTTTTATGGACGGTGGTATAGTGGCATGGGTTTAGCATACGACACAGACCTCATAGAGCAATGACAGCAACAACAATAATAACAACAACAACAACAACAGTAGCAACAACAACAAGTCAAAACGAAACAAACCAAACGAATATAATGGAAACAGCAACAGGAAGAAGATATATTTAATTAAAATCAACCATTACTCGTATGGCCACCGGCACCGTAAACTAACAAGCTGACCAGCTCAAGGGTCATCGAAAGGGGAAAGGAAGGGGGGCGGAAGAGGCAAAAAGGGGGAAGTAGGAAGAGGAGGAATAGGGAAGCGCACTGGCTTATAAAGGGGCAAGAACATGTAGATACTTATGTATGTATGTACACGAGCTTCAGCTATAGATTATGAGCTGACCGAGAGAGAAAAGAAACGAGAAGAACAGAGATAGAGACAGAGATCACACTAAACTACTTTGGGAAAAACCGATCAAAGATCGATCAAGATAAAAGATACTGCAGAAACAGATCAATCAATTGACTTGGAATATTGATCAAAGTGAAACCGATGAGTTGAGAAATTCGATGGAAGATCGGCAATAAAGTTGCAAATTGGGGGAATTGTCTGTTTCGGTTTGACAAGACATACATACATAGAACAAACTATGATCCGGTCGACAAAAAAAAAAAAACCAATTTCTAATGAATAACATTTCACATCGGAAATTAGCCTATAAATGGTATTGGGCATTTCCTATGGGGCATGTGGAATTGGAATGTAGCTGGCCCTAATCCGCACCTGCCACGCCCAATATTGCCAGTGGCTATTAAAAAAGCATTTGAACGTTAATTGAATGATGATTAGCTTGTATTCTAACACTGAATGGTTCCGGTAAGCTGTGTGTGTGTGTGTTTGTTTGTGTATTTATAGTAAATGGCTAGAAATGTATCTATCAGATACAAAGCTTGTATCTATTTACCTTGCCTTTGATGTTTGGCCAACTAACAAATGCGACAATTTGCGTCGCCTTCATTATTTATTGGCCCTGCCTCATCCCTTTGCCTCTCCCTCTTTCCTAGCTCTTTTTTACTCATTCTTTCTATGTTTGTCTCTCAGTTGGTCAATCAGTCGACATGTCGCAACAATTAACAAAAGAAATACCAAAACATATAGCCCATAAATAAGATCTGTCGGCGTGCCAGTTGACTTTGCATTATCTCTGATTCCTATAAATCTAAACAAACACTATTTTAAATCGGTCGGAGAATAGGGAAGATCTGACTTATTATATTGATAACGCAATCGAAATGGATGAAAAGTGAAAGCTAAAACATTTATAGGTTTTTTTTTTATTAAAGCGGCGTAATACCTTTCGAATAGAATCACATTGATTACAGAATCATATAAGTAGTACAAACAATATATTTATACAGTACTTCATAACGCTTTAACAAAAAAGCTTCACAGAAATATACATTTGTAATTTAATTTGATCTAAAAACGATTTACTAAATAAATAGGTTTAGTAATTTTAATAATGATTACGCTAATGATAATTATTTCAATAATAATATATACATACATAAGTTTTTCAATAAAACGTAATAATAACTAAACATATATTCGTATACATATACAGAACTAGAAATAAAATAAACAAATACTTATTGATTAAGTAATCTGTGTTTCAAAAATTGTGCACTTAATGACCAGAGCTAGAAGTGATGGTGGATAACCTTAAAACCTGTACACTTTTTTATTATTTATCTTGTTTAATTTTTCAGTACAATCCTATTGAAGATAAAAATGCGTTCAATATCACTTTACTATTAGATAGTAGATTCTTTTAACTATTTCAATTCTCAATCTTTACAGTGAAGTTGCTAGTTTAGCAATGTCCCTGACCTGACACAATGTCCCAGTCTGTTGCTGTTTGCTCCTGATCTTGGCCAGCAACTCGAACAGGGGAATAACTCAAAAAGAAATGTGCAACCGACAACAGGAGTATAAAATCAAGTGTAGCATATTTTTAGAACACTAACATAAGTACATATATACCCAGAGTCTTATATATACATATAAGATATAAATATATATAGATATATACTTGTAGTATCCGAGATATTCCGTAAATACGAGAGAGAAGCAAAGGAGGCCATAGGCCGGCGTGTGGCAACTGCAGAGACATTGAGGCAGCAACAACAACAACTATATCAGCAACTACAACAACAACGATCGTCTCGCATTGTGCTTGCCGAGATTATTATGTCAGAGACATGTATCTATAAGATACATTTTGGTGCGTCTGAGGCGTGCTGCGCCTTGTCGTTGCTGCTGTCGTTGTTGTTATCGCTCTTGTCTGACAACTGACAGCGACAGCAATTTAAATCATGTTGCATTTCGCAGTTCGCTGCTAATTGAAACTGAAACAGCGTACCAGTCCTCAAAATGGGTCACTCAGCCTGAGCCTTAACTCTTAACTGGTCCCGCGATGCAAATGCATTACAATCCAACAAATCGAATTGCATTATCTATATAAATTGCGTATATATAATTCGATATTGTGGGTATATATAATAAGCAAATTTACTACGCTACATATCAATTTACATTGTGGGTATGCTTTCTGTATTAGAAATCGATCATTATTATCATTTATATCAAGGAACCATAATAAAATTATCATCAAAGAAAAATAGGAATGGTTATTTTTTATTTCATTTTCTCTGGTCTGAAGAATAAGTTTTAACTATGCCGGAAATCTTTACATTTAGGAATAGTTTCAAGTTTAGGCTTCAAATTTGGTTTAGTTACTTCATTTAGAAGACTTGGGCTCAGATTGATTGTTTAACACTCCGATTAAAAAGGCTGAAGGAAATAGAAAAGTTCCTAAAAAGAATTTTATAATATTAGGCTCTGTTCTTAACCAGTTTGAAGCTTTAAGAAAACTATTATCAATCAAATTTGTTGAGATTATTCTAGACAATATTACACAATGAAAAGTGAAATATTAATATTATGTAATATTTGTATAAGCAATTGCGCAAATCTTAATGAAAATTAACCACAAAAGTTCGTTTTAAATTCTTTTGGCGATTTGAATTTGGACAACAAATTCAAGAAACAGCAAAAAAGAAGAAGAGGAATTTCTCCAATATAAACAGGCCGCGATCATCAGTGGCATTTATTAAAATGTCAACTGAATGCTCACAGTATTTTTTTAATAGTGTGATTGTTTTTGTTGTTTATTAGTATATCTTTTTTTTCGTGTTTTGTTTTTGTTGCTTTTCTTTTCATTGTTGTGTAAATTCCAAGCGCGACAAACCATTAAAACGTTTCCATGAGCAAACAGCAACAATTTAATGAAACGCGCCATGAGCAACATCAACAACAATGACAACAACAACAACAACAACAACAAGAACAATGTTGACTGATCAGCGGCATTTCAACAACAATTTAGTAGAATTGTTTAGAGCTTTTCAGTTAGTTGTCTGACATTTGTCCAACTATATCTGTCTCTTTCTATATACATATATATGTGGGTAGGTGTGTGTTTGTGTGTGTTAAAGTGTGCGTATTCAAGTGTGCTTGCGAAATTTCAGTGTAAAAACAAATAACACAAAAATAACATCAAGATACATTAATCGTCAGAATGACAAAGCTTTAATAACCTGTAGAAACTGTTTTAAAGGGTAGTGATGTGATTGGGGATTGGATATTTGTTTAAATTAACCGTACAAATTCGACCGATCTTTGCTAGATTACTGATTTATTGCCGATTTTTGAATTGCTATGAAGATTGTAATGATAAATTTAATGATTGTTCCTTTTGCAGATTTTGCAGATATAATGATCCAAAAAACATCCTCCTTTACTTTTAATCCAAGGTTTTTTATTTTATTTTCATATGTATTCTTTTTACCTCTTTGGTTATTTGGTTATTCGACTCATCAACATAAGGATACATTCAATATATGGATTTTATCACAAGAAAAAGTCTAATTTATATTTAATTTTTAACTATATTTAATATAAAAAACTATCAATCTTTGTGATTCTATGAAAATAAGAGATAAATTTAACTTTACAATATAGACGTTGGTTTCGATTTAAATTTCTCGATTTTTAATATCATTTGGAACTGTGTAATTCAATATTTTAGTTTATTGAGTCCAAAACCTTTCTCCTAATTTGTGACTTGCCTTTAAGCTTTTTTTTTATACCCTGTGGTTTAAATTAACAAACATATTTTGCAGAATTAAAGTGTATCTTTCCATTTTGATTGAGTATTAATGCTGCAATAAAGATTTTGTGTTATTATCGATCACGATGTACTCATCATTATTGAATAATGTATGAGTAATTTTTTTAAATTAATTATGTTAAAATTTCTATAGGAACATTTTATAAGATGTGGACTTTTCTTTATAAATTTAACTAAATGTAATTTATCATCAATAGCATCCAAAATATTTCATTAAAGACCTTTAGCATTTTTTTTGATAGAATTACAGGGTATTAAGGTAACAATATTAAAAGAATTTTATAAACTGGCCTATGTAAATTAATTTGGAATTTATAAGAACAAATTCTTCCCAACTACATGTTTTCACAGTTTGCTTAGGCAAAAGCAGCTATAATAATTCTATTTTATATTCACAACAGTTCTTTTTTATAATTGTTTCAACCAGATGGAAAACAAATGCAAAATTGATATATCGACAACAAACCGTTTGAAAAACTTTTGCAAAAATACAAATTTAAAAAAAAAAAAACCCCCTAACAAATTGCAAATCATTTATCAAAAATTGCAAATCAGTAAGACAAAATATGTCGACGGTGAATGAGCAACGAAGAGATGCCCTGTAAAAACGGGATAAAGGCAAAATGCGGTGAAGACATGGAAAACTGTAGAGTTTCAAATGTTAATAGGAATGTCAAATAAAGTTGCAGGCTGGGTCAGCTGACAGTCGACAGCTTTCCAGGGTATAAAATGTGTGAGTGAGCAGTCTGGCTAAAACAAACAATAGATCAGTAGGTGTGTATGCTAGACTGTGTATCTACATACATATAATATATATTTGTTTGTTTGCACATTTTTGACAAATGCCAAATGGCAATCGATCGGTTGGCGATTGTTTAGGCAGGGCAAGAGTACAGTTGATTACTTAGCGGATGTTGTCAAACAGATACAGATACAGATACAGCTACAGCTATAGATACAGATACAGCTACAGTTAACAGCTACAGATGCAGATGCAGATATTCGAGGGCAAACAACTTATTTTTACACTAGACAGACAGATTTTTGACATTTGGAAATGAAGGGGAACCTCATTATGTAAGCATGGAAAACGACGAGTTCAATGTATTTCTCTATTTATTTATGGATAGCAACCGGTTGCAGCAGGAGTAAGTAACAAGTGCCGACTCCCGATTCTCCGACTCCCTATAATATTGCTGATGCTGTTTACCCTTTGGCCCTTTTTCCTTCCGTTCTTGCAACGCTTTGTGGCATGTGTGCACGGTTAATATATGTTCGACGGAACGACGGAGACCATATCCATTAGTTTCCATTCTGTATGTGGGTGTATATACATACATATGTGTGTGTGTGTGTGTGTGCCCCCTAATGCTAGTCCAACAGTCCATCATGCCATCAGCTTGTCAGTTTGTCAGTTTTGTCGGACTTTGTAGGGGTTTCTCGTTCAGTTTCAGATTCTGATTCTGATTCCGATTCCAATTCTCATTTTGGTTTTGTGCATTTTGTGTTTTGTTTTTCTGTTTATTTTTTTGTATTTTGTGTTTCTTTTTTTTTGTTTTTGTTTTTGTGTGTTTTTACGCTCAGCCTTAACTGCTGGCACAGAGGGCTGCCACTGTTTCTACACTCGATTTATATTTTTTATCATTTGATTTAATTTAATTCCATTCCATTTCGGCTGCAGCAGCCCAGCCCCAGCCCCAGCCTCTGCCTCAGATTCAGAATCAGATTCAGCCTGATGCCAGAGCCGCCTCCCTCTTAAGCCTCCCTCTTTTCCCGTTGTTTTTTTTTTTTGCCTGTGATAAAACACACACTGAAGCGAGACCGGCAACGAGACAAGAGACAGAAAGACAGACAGAGAGAGAAAGAGAGAGAGATGAACAGCAGCATCATCATTATCATCAGCATGATCATCAACTGGCGGTCTGCTTCCGAAACCGGGCATAACCATAACCATAACCGTAACAAGCTTATGAATGTGGCCTGCCCCCGAGCTCGTCTGTCCGGTACTGTCCGATCTGTCTGCCGTCGGTTTTCATATGCGTATAGTAAAATATGATCATGATCTGCCGACTGTCAGATCTATATAATAGCTTATATATTACACTCTTATATTTAAGCACTCACTTTTTTTATGTTTGTCGTTTTTGCCTTTGTTTTTTCGCTCGTTTATCTTATTTTGATTATGATTTTCCTTTGTTTTCTGCGTTGATTGCTTAATTTCGTGTTTCATACATCTTTGGGTTGAAGGCTCTTCAATTAGCGAGCGTCTTCAATCAATCAATCGATCAGCACTCACAATTTTTGTTAGCATTTATTTTGCATTTCGTTTCGACACTTTTTCCTTTTGAAGTGCATCCAAAACAATCCACAACAAAAAAAACATATAACACTCGCGATCCACACTAATCTAATGCTTTTACATTCTACTATGTAGAACTATATATATGTATTTGTATCGTATATATATTTAGATGTATTTGTATATATGACAATGGCATCGTTTCATGTGCCTTCGCGATTTCCACATGAGTTTGTACAAAAATAGTAAAAACCAAAAAAAAAAATAGAAGTAGAAGTAGTAATAATACAAATATTAAATACGCTTCTTTTATCTTAAAATATGTATTTCAGAACCACTTTCAGACGAAAGACGATCGCAGCGTTGATCCGCAGCTCGTCGCGTTCGTGGAGAGACTGAGGCATGCAACGCCAGCGATGCTCGTGTTTGAGCGACGACGCACGTCAGTGTTGCCTACTCTGTATATTTTCTGTTAAAGCAAGCCTAATATTTTAGCGGAAAGTGGCTAAAAAAATTATTAATTAAGATTTTTAAAACTCGCTCTACATGTTGGTTTGCAAATTGTAGTCATATTATACTTCAACTAAAATTATTAACTACAACTTTATTTCCATAACATTTTAATATAATAAAAATAGATTAATAAAAAAAATGTTGCTATTTTTATAATTTAACAATTATTCAAAGTGCTAAACATTTTTAAGAAAACTCGTTGAACTAGCTGTCTTCTTTTAATCGTTGGTGACAACACTGCCTGAATATCTCAGCGTCAAACATGAGAGGAAAGAGAGCCAAATCGAGCGAAAGGTTTTTTTTCCAGGCATGTTGGGGGTGGAATAATTCTCAGAATATAAATGCGATTGCAGTCTCTCTGTCAATTGTCCCTTTTACTCTCCCGTTCTCGTTAGCTGTTTTAAATCTGTTAACCAAAGAGTGGCACTAAGGAAGTTCTGAATTATGTAGTACCCAATATAAAATGGGTTTTTTTTTAAATTTAAGACTGTTTTATGATTAAAAATTTAATTGTTAATTAAATATACTTTGAATATTCAGTTCAATAGAAATAAAACGATTAAACAAAAAGAAAGAAAGAAATTTAAAAAAATCCGCTTGATTTTCTCTAATTTCGAGTTTCATTGAATTAAAGAAAAAATCGTTATGTTACTTAAAAAAATTAAAACAGAATTTTTTCTGCCGTAACGGAAAAATTTGAATTTAGTTTTTGTAATTTTTACACGCAAAACAAATTCTTAGTTCTGAAAAAGCGGAGCTAGCAAACAATAGATGGCGCCAACATTTTTGACTCTATTTTTTCCCTAGTGTCCTGGAAACGGGCGATCACTCGCCGGATTTACTCTTTTCTGAGACAGCATCACAAAATTAAAAACATCTGCATCGGATTTTTTCAGGGAATGAAACCGGAACCGGAACCGTTAACCGAAATTAACCGTTTCAATGTAGTACCGTAACCGGAACCGAAATAAATTATTTTTCAAGAACCGAAAACCGAAACGTGCGTACCGGTACGGTTTCGGTAAGCTTAAACCATTTTTTTTGTTATTTTTCGTACATGGTTTTGCACTATACAAAAAATTCTCGAATAACATATAAGACTTAACATGGTAAAATGCATGCATTTGTACGTTTATACATACACAAATATTTGCTGATAAAATACGATTTTCTTTACAATTTTAAATTTTTAAAAATTACTTCGCTGTACCGGTATGGACCGATACGAGAACCACAACCGGAAGGACAAAACCGAAATAGAACCTTTTACCGAAATACTCGTTTCAGTACGTACCGGAACCGGAACCGGAACCGAAATTCGTTTCGGCTTCATTCCCAGTTTTTTTTTCAAAACTTTCTAAATGTTTACAGAAACTTTAGATATTTTTTAGTTTATTAAAAGGAACTAGGCCCCCAGAGGAGCTACCAAAACGAAACATATTTTAAAAAAATCAGCTTGAATTTACATAATATCGAATTTCATTAAATTGTTAAAAAAAAAATCATTTTGGTACTTAACAAATTTTATTTTTATTAAATTTTTTTTTCAACGCGACGACACACTGTTTTATTTCAATTTTGTTGGAGCATACTTTTAGGCTGAGTGCATTTTCACTCTAAAGTGGGACAAACCAGAGCTGTCGCGTTTCACGGAACAGTTTTAGGCACTAATAACGGCACTTGCAGAGAAATACCCTTTTGTTAGGTACTTAGGGGGTTGGGGCAATAATGTTAAATAAAAAGGCATTTATTTAAAATAAATATGTATATATTTGAATCATAGAATCTATGAGATAGACTATGTGGGGCAAAAGTGTCCTATTGTTTTTATAATTATATTATTCAAATGCATATCTTATATAATACCGTTAGTACTTGAGTTGTGGTAACTAGTGTCAATATTTGATCAAATTATCAGGGTGTATTTGTGATAAGCCCTATGTCAAATTGACGCGAAATAACGAAAAATTAAGCGTCAAGTGGATATAGGACTATGCTGATAACTGTGGTTTAAATTGCACATACGTTGCTATTGTCTTGGCACAATGCACGTCTGGTTGGGATTAGAGTGGGGAGGATTACTTAATGTAACCTTGATCGATGGCATGCTTGAAGATCTCAGCAATACGTTGTTGTTTGGCGGGCTGCTCGAAGGGCGTAATGTTCCACACATCTGTAAGGACAGCATCCTCGACAATAGCATCCAGGTCGGCGACTTCATCGTCCTCGATAAGAGACATAGGCAATGATTCGATACCCATGCCGCAGCCAAAGCGACCAAACTGCTTTAGTTCCTCCTGCAGCGTATCCCAAGAGATAACCGCCTCTGCGTCTCCGCCCAGATCCGTGATCAGAGCCTGGGCGCTCTCCAAATAGGCACGAAGCAACTCATCATAGTGCTGCTCACGCAGCTCCTGACTGGTACAGGAGTAGATGAAGAAACTAATGTCCAGCGCCAGGGAGGAGCACCGTGCCAACTGATAGTCAATGACGATGATCTTCTGCGGTTTGCCATCTTCACTGTAGGATGTCAGGAAGTTGGGTGTCCAGCAGTCACCGTGCCCAAAGACACTCAGCTTGGAGCGGGTAGAGACCAGATTGATCATATCATCAAAGAGCTGCGGCTGTAGAAAGTTGTTTGCCAGCGTCTCGTACTTGGTGTTGGGGAAGGTTTTCTCCACGGCATCACTTGATACATTGAGGGCTAGTTTAAGAAAGCCCTTGTACCATTCCCTTGTATGTTCCCCGTAATAGGTCTCCTGTAGGCTACCAGCGGCCTTTTCAAAGTTTTCCGCATCCAGAGCATTGAAAGCCAAGGCAACGCCATGATAGCGTCCCAATGTGCGCATGGTTAGCATGGCATCCTCCAACTGAATGTAGTTCATGCTAAAAGCAGGTACAATAACAGTTAACATTTTTATTCATTTTGGATTTTAATTTTATAAATTGGAAAATAATAACTACTTGTGGCTTTATTTAGTTACTCAACAAATAACTATTTTTGATTTGCAGTATTTATTCAACAACAGTTGTTTATCCAGAAATCATAGTTTCTGATTTTTATTTAAAAACTCTTTCATGAAATCCAGGAGGACTTTGATAAAAATGATTTATAAATTTATGGGAACCAATATAAAAGATAGGTCCATTTATCCATGTAAAGGACTTACTTAGGAACCAACATAAAAGATAGTTTAATTTAGCCTTCTAAAGCACATATTTAAAACTAAACGGAAATTTACGCAGAAAGGTACACCGGTAGGAATATCCTCACAGGACACAGGAAATCTTTACTCACCGATTCGGGGAACGATATCCACGGAATCCCACATCCTCAAGGGCAATGAAATCGTTGACACCATCACAAACAGTGGCATAGCACTTGGGATACTCATTGAAGGGATTCTTTGGCTTGGGCTGCCGTGAGTTCTGGAATGCTTCAATCGCTGGAATGACCTTCGTGTAGAACAGAATCTCATTTCGGAAAAAGTCAATGGAACGGAAAAGTCGACGTCTGTGTAAATTGGCTGGCATGCCCTTGACCACGACATTGACCTCCAATTGTTTGCCCTCCGGTTCTTTAACGCCGTAAACACACAGGCGGAACACGCGACTCAGATAGGAATCCCCCTTCTTACCACCCTCGCCGAACTTGTAGGAGGTGTGCTTGGTGCCGCCGGCATTCTGAATGATCTCATCAAGAGTTGCCTCGGTGAATTTGGCGGAAATATCTGCAAATGTCGGTGCGCTCATCTTGGCTACTGAATTCCTTCTGTGACAATTCCTGGATCAAACGAGATTTATGTATAAATTTGAAGAGCTCTCAGTTAAATGATTAATTTGATAAGCCTACGCAATCAGCAATCAGCAATAAAATGGGCGAAAACACTTCATTCATTACAATGCGTAGCTTTTTGTTTGGTACACGTCAGACAACGCTACGACTACATACATACACACCTATGTATGTACCTTCATATATGCATACTTACCTAAACTATTTGTATTTGTAACAGCGATAAGATAGTTCAATTTACCGGCGAGTAAGCGACGTGGTCAAAACTATGCGAGAGACTGTACGGAATCTCGAGAGCGCACCTGAATTTAATGGAAATTTGGGGCCGCCGCTCAAGTGATGCTCTTTAAATTTGCCGCCAAAAATAGTGTGCAAAGCAGCAGGGAAAAACAAAAACACACACCCACACAAGAGAGATAACAAAACTGTACTGATTGTGGGATAGGGCTGCTGAAAAAATATTGATATATCGATATACCGATAGATATTTTCTTGTGATGATATATTTCTTATCGATATTTAAATAGCACAGCTGATTGCAGTTGAACAGTAACAGTGCTGTGCAACGCCAACAGCAGTTTTGCACGTGTTGAATTAAATTCTCATTTTGTTTTCTGTTCGAAGAGACGTTTACTTGGAAATTGAAGCGCAATGGCTGCGCTGGACTCTGCGATTAAAAAGAAACGCATTTCAAAGAAAAACAAATCAGCCTGGCGCAAAACAGACATACAAGATGTTGAACAGTTTCTAGAGGATCAGCGCCAAGAGGAGCGCATTGGGTAAGTGTGGATTTGTAAACAAAATGCGGTGTCGACAATAAAGTTAATAACACAACACTTGCAGCACCTTTACTGACAAAAAGGATGATGATTTGTTTGTTGTTGATTCATCGCCACTGAAAGCTGCTCCCGTGCTGCTTACCATTAAACAGAAGCGTAAGTTAAATGCCTTGAAGCCGATGCGCACATATCAGGCATTGGAGAACACATCCAAAGTGCAGGATCCCATTGTCAAACGGTAAGCATCGAGACTCCTCTGACCTGACCCTCTGACCCTATCTAATCATGTGTATGTTCCTTGCAGTAATCATGTCAAACAGAAGAAGAACGGACGTAATATTGAGCTCGAGGTATGCAATCCGACTAAAGGACGTCATCGTCAGGCCAACAGCGATCGAGGACGCTACTATGAGAAGCTGGACAGTCGCTTGGCGGAGCAGACAGAACGCAAGGGTGCTACCAAAGCTGATAAGGATCTTTGGGTAGAGGAGGACTTTCGCGACAAAATACCTGGCCTTAAAGACGAGAGAGGTTGGATCAGTCGCGATCTGGCCGTTCACGTCGCAGGCAACGTGGGTCGCAAGGTGGTCAAAACACACTCGAGTCTCCACCACAAAACGACCAAGGCCAAGTACGTTCAAGTAGCAAACGCATCTTGAAGAAACTAACTTTGTTTATATGTATTTATAGAAAGTTTGAGCCTCCGCATCCGGGCATGAGTTACAATCCCTCGCTGAAGGCGCATCAGGAGCTGCTGTCGCAGGTTGTGGACCACGAGGAGGGCGTGATTAAGAAGGAGCAGCATCTGAAGCGTGTAACCACCAGCATGTTCAGCAAGGTGACGCCCGAGGAGCGTGATAAACGCCACATATTTGAAATGAGCGAAGGAATGCAGGACGATCAGGAACATCAGGAAGAGGCTGATCCAGATGCTGAGGATGATCAGGAACAGTCGACGGCATATAGCACTGTAAATGCTCCTGTGGAAAACAAGAAGAAGAGCAAACAGGCACGCAACAAGGAGCTAAAACAAAAGGAACTTCAGCGTCTGCACGAGGTCAAAAAGGCACTCAAGAAACAGACCGCAGATCTGATCAGGTAAGTCGATAACATCAACTGATAGTTGGACCACTCTCTAATGGTTGTTGACTCTCTGCAGAATCAAGTCCATACGTGCCGAACTGAAGGAGGAGGCCGAGGATCTGAATGACCTGAAGAAACGCCGCAAGGCAACGGCTGAGCGCAAAAAGTTTGAGCCAAAGCGTTTGGGTCGTCACAAGTTCGAGGAGCCCGATTTGGATGTGAATATGCCAGAGGATATAGCCGGCAATTTGCGCAATGTGAAGACGGAAAGTAATTTGCTCACAGATCGCTTCAAGTTACTCCAGAAGCGCAACATGCTGCCCACAACAGTGGCCGGCACACATAAGAGGTCAAAGGTGAAACGTTTTCCACGCAACTCCCACAAGGAAGTCGGCGTCAGCTATCAGGATTTGCGTGATCAACGCAAGGCAGCCGCTGCAGCGGCTAAGGCAAACAAGGACACCATCAAAATTTAGTTTACCTCGTATCTTTTTATTATAATTACTGAACCTTCCATAAAACAAACTAAACAAAAAAGAACTAAATCAGAGATTTGTAT
The DNA here is from genome assembly GCA_035043265.1 of Drosophila testacea. Lineage (NCBI taxonomy): Eukaryota > Metazoa > Arthropoda > Insecta > Diptera > Drosophilidae > Drosophila > Drosophila testacea. Next base: position 651,806 of record JAWNND010000931.1, read on the forward strand.
CCGACTTCTTTTTACACCCTTGCAGAGGGTATTATAATTTTGTCACGAAGTTTGTAACGCATTGGCGTGTCAGACCCCATAATCAAGTTTGAAAACAGGTGGTAGTCACTGGGGGCCAGATCTGGGAAACACGGAGGATGAGGAAGCAATTCACAGATCAATTCTTCGAATTTTTCCATTCTTATAGCGGCTTTGGGAGATGATCCTTTTGTTTAATATCAAGAAAACACGGTACGCATTATGCATTATGCCCACAGTCTCAGCAATCTCCCGCACTTTGACTCTTTGATCAGTCAACGCGATTTGACGGAATTGTCTGATGATTTCTGGGATAATCACCCCTTTTGGTCTTCCCCAAAGATTTGCGTCTTCTATGCTCATACGACCGCATTCATGGTATTTTGCCCAATCAATAAAACATTATAAAAGTTGCACCACAATAGTTGTAACTTGACAGTAATGCATCCGATTGCGATCAAATTTTTGACAGTAGCTTAGAAATGAATTAGTCTGTCTATGTATCAGTCCGGAGACAGTATAAAACACGCCAAAAACAAAAAATAGATAAAATAATTAAAGATTTGTTTCCGACTTCTTTTCTTTTTTAGCCTTTACTCCCCCTTACACCAATCTTTTCCTTTTGAAACGGACAAAATGTATTCTTCGTCGTATCTTTTTTTTTATTATTACTAAAACTTATTTAAAACAAGCTAAACAATAATTGAAAAACTAAATCAGAGATTTGTTTCCGAATCCTTTTTTCGTCTTCTTTTTCTTTTCTTTCGCTTTTCCACCGCCTTCCGACAATCTCTTCCTTTTAGAACCGACGCCAGATTGTTGTTTTTCACTGTAAAAAGCAATTTAGTTAATTCCGCTTTGACATGAACAAGAGAGAGACAAATGAATAGAGAGAAAGAGAGAGGTGACAGCTACCTTACCTCAAAAGTCTGTTTTCTTCGTCTTCCTTCTTCGCCTCTTCGATAAGTAACCGCAGTTCCTCGTCCTGCTTTTTAGATATCTTCTTGGCCGTCTTTTCCAGCTCCTTGTCAAGGGACAGTTTCAATGGCTGCAATTTCTCTCCACGCTCGAGCTCCGCATCCTCTTTGAATGTGGCCGAGTAATGCTCCTGTAGCGCAGCCACTACACATTGATTGCACTTTCTCATTGCATCATAGAACTTGGCCAACAGCTGATTACCAGGCATATTAAGCTCCAGTCCAAGAGCGTCCACAGTCTTTCCCTGGATTCCGAGGGCCAAGAGTGTGGCCTTCTGCACCGTGTCCAGCTTGAGTTCCTCGATGCGACCCTGGAAATATAACAGGGCAATGTCGGAGAGGAGATCGAGTATCAGACGGAACTCGGATTGGTGGCGACAATAGCTCTCCAATCGCTGCAGATCGTGTGGCAGAAAGAAGGCATCAAGGATCTGCTTATCCAGCTGACATTTCACATCCTCCACTGACTTGCTCTTCAGCAGCGACAGGCAGAGTTTCGTGTCAAACTCCCTGAATGTTTTGCCCATCAGCTTGAGGACGCGTCGCCGGAAATCCTTGTAGTAAAGAGGCAGCCACTTGTGCTCTTGCAAATCCAACACATGTAGCATGATGCAGGTGTGCTCGGCGGTCAGCTCGTTGGCCTTTTGGCTCAGATAGAGGGGCACAAAGCCAGCGCTCTTCCAGAATTTAAGCAGATCCGCAGTAAGGCCATAGGAGGTGCCAATATATTCAACAGGTTCCGGTGCACGCTCATGAAGACGCTGCAACAGAATTGGAACTCGATTGCGCGGACGTATCTGCTCCTTGAGCAGACTCAGCTCCTCCTCCTCCACTTCCTCAATTCCAGCTAAACAAGAAATAAAACCCAAAGTCAAAGCAAGATTACATAAATTATCTTAGAAGACTTACCCTGATTTGGCTTGAAGGGTGCTTCATCTAGCTTGGCATGGCGTTGGCCATAGTAATCCTTGAGCAATTGAATGGCACGCTTGCCGTATCCCATGCGCTGGTAATTGGGATGCGTTGCCACGCGCACGATGCGAACGCCAGAGATCTTGGGGAATTCACGATCTCCGAATTGTTCGGCAATGTTCCAGGGTATAAGATCCCCAGCAGCTTTCCTGCCGCGTCCCATCGAATCGTTAATGCTCTGCAATGAGATTTGACCCTCAAGGGCGACTTGAATGACTACAAGAATCTCGGGCAGCTGATCCATGGCCTGCACAGGCCCCAGCAGGCAGAACAAATGATGGGCAGGTGCGTCACTCATCATCTGCAGATCGTTGGGAGTGTTCTTGTAATGGGAGGACACATAGATGGACACCAAGCGATGCAAGAAGCTCTCAGCTGCCTTGTGGTATGAAAACAAGGCATCCCGATCAATGTAATAGAGCTCACAAGCATCGGGAGTTGGGCAGCCTGAGCTAATTGGAGGCACACTGCTGGCGTCCAAGCAGAGAAGATTGATCAGCCAGCGTTCAATGTCATCGTTAGATTGATAACGTATTGATTCATCCAGTTTAAGTGGAGGACGTGCGTTGTTCTCCTTCTGCAGCTGCGATATGAGCTTCAAGCTCAGAGAGCGTCCAGTGCCCTCATAGCCATTGATTGTGCTGGCCATAAAGATCAAATAGGGTCCCATCATCTTCTTGACAAGCGGAAGTGGAATGGCAGCCGCCTCATCGATCAAGAGTAGATCGGCGGCATTTAACAAATGTGTGTCATTTGGAGCTATATACTGTATGGTCTGGCGACTGCTGCGCGTGATATTGATGCGAATAATGGCTTTCTTATAGTCAGGATTTGTACTGCGTATGATTGTGTAGTCGGCATGTTCCTGATACTCGAGTGCATCGAAGCCCTTCAGCACAAACTCAAAGAGCGTAATCAAATTTTCGGGATGTGGCGATGTGACATACACATTCACGTAGTTAAAAGCCACAGCAGCAGCTATTGAGAGACCCATTGCAGCCGATTTACCGCGTCCACGTGCTGCAGTCAATGAAATTGGTGGCTTCAGTTGTTTATCCACCAAAGCCTCAATGAACTGAGCAACTGCATTGGCCTGATCATAGGTCTTGCAGAGATTGACCAGTGCTCCAGCTGGTTGTGCATTCATTAGGCTTTCCTTCAGCTCCTTCAAACTGCTCTCGTTCTCCGACTTGCCAATGCTACCAGGCTGCAAATGTAACACACATAAATATGAATACTGACAATGTTAGGAGCAGAGCTGACAGACGTGATTAAAATTTGGGTTTCTTAAATTATTTCATATATGTAGATTAATCTGGTTAGAAAAAGGAACTATAGTTACTTACATTCACTGGCTCCACATTGGCTGTCTTGGAACTAAGGGGAAGCACAGTCAAGTCATCATTGACCACCAAGCAACGCTTGCAATCGGCCAGGGAGAGAATCAGACGCTCATTGAAGCGGCAAGTGACTGTTTGATGAGCCTCAGTGCGGAAACGCTTGTGCACATCCATGCTCATAGTATAGAGCTGCTTAAGGGATTGCAGCGTCTTCAATAAAAGTATGATCATGCCTCCTCCCTCGACGGTTTCTATGGTTCGGGCAAGAAGATTTGGTGTCAATGCCTCAAAGTCCTGCAGCACACAGACGCCATATGTGCGACCCAGTATTGCATGTGTCTCGTCGTAGTAACGACCATGAATTGTGGTAGCCACACGAAAAGAATCAAATAAATCTGCCTCATTAACATCCACTTTGCCTGCGGCGATTTTCTTGGCACGCTTCTTGCCGTGACTGTGTGTGTTTGCAAATTTTTAGTAATTTTCAGAGAAAATTTGCATTTATAACTTACTTGGAAATCGCCTCATCCTTGTTCTTGTAACACCAGAGGACTGTGGGACGTGCCTTAACCGTCGACTTGGTCAAAATATCATAGAGTATTGGCACTTGATCGCGCGCCTTGTCGCCTATGATGATGAACATGGTGCGGTGGCCTAGTTTGACGCCATTCTCAATCATTACGCGTATGCGATTATCAATTTTCTTTTTAACCATTTTGTTTTAAAATATTTTTACTTGCAAAATGATGAATGAATAAAATTGGTTTTATTACGGTCGCTCTTCGCAGTTTAAACGCACATGTGCTTTCAGTGCTGCACAATACAAAATTCCAGCTGTCCGCAACATAAATCGACAGCTCACATCACAGCCACAGTATCGATAGCTATTTTATCGATAGAAAAGAATATCGTACATAAATATATCAACCACTGCTGTCAGTTTATCTATTTTATTGCTAGAAAATGTAAAAAATGCTATTAGCGGGAAATCGGACTAATTTATGTATGTATTTCTTGATTTTTGTAAAGCTGTGAGCAAAACTTGCAGCCAAAAAAATCAGCGACTCTGTCCGTGAATCAATTAAAATTGTTTAAATAAGTAAACAATTTTGTTTATCTGAAAATGTTGGCTTTAGCTTTTTTATCTGAAAATTTTCAACGTTCTGAACGTCTTCTAGCTAGACACAGCTACTTTATTTCTAAAACTTAGGCAGCACTGATATCAACACACAAATGACCTATCGATAAATCGATATATATTAATATTCATTTCAGTTGTCAGCTGTGACTGAAACACGTTTTAAATTTAATTTTTTCTTGCTCATTAAAAGTACATTTCGCACAATGTCATCTTGGAAAAAGGCTTCGAAAAGCAATCAGAAGGTGCACCGCGAGCGTCACCAGCCCGAGGCGCGCCAACATCTTGGGCTACTTGAGAAAAAGAAAGACTACAAAAAACGCGCACTCGATGCACAACGCAAGGAGAAAACATTGAAGGTACTTCACAAACGTGCCCTCAACAAGAACCCCGATGAGTTTTACCATCACATGGTCAACTCCAAGCTTACGGATGATGTACATCGGGAAAAGGATTCCAAAGATGAGCACACACCAGAGCAGTTGGCCCTCATGGAGACCCAAGATCTTAAATATGTGGACATGAAATTGACGATAGAACGCCGCAAATTGGAACGCCTGCGTGCCTCAATTGTTGATGTGGATGCCCCAACTGAAAAAAACAAACGGTTTGTCTTTGACGAGAACGGTGACAGAAGGCCAGTAGAACTAAAAACTTTGGGCGAACGTGTCGAGGCAGCTGCAACGGAGGTAAGATTTTGATATCTATCAGTTTTGCCAATTTAGTTTTTTCCCCGTAAAATCGATTCAAAAAATGTTGCACTCAAGAATATTAGAAAATGGAGTCGTATGACAAAGATAAATAGCATATTGAGTTCGAAGAAATTGGATATTTATAAAAAGAAATTTTGCAAACATGACCGAAAATAGCAGCTTTGTTGCTTGAAATTTCAGTTTTTTTTCGGCTTTCATACTACCAGAAACAGTTTTTTTTTGCTTCATAAAAGTTGGCAGCACTGATATCTATAAAGTATATCCCAAATACTCTAATCTAAAAGATTTTTACATTCCAGGGAGCACCAGTGAATGCACAAACGCAGCGTCTTAATGAATTAAAGAAACGCGAACAGCGAGAACGTGAGCTGAGCATTGTTAAGCGGAAACTGGAGATAAAGAACGCCCTTAAGCAGCCACGCCTACTCAAGCCAATAAAAATTCAAATGGGAACAAAGGATAGCGCACCCGTATATAGTTTCCGTTATGAACGCAAGAAATAATAATGAAATTGAGCGAAACAAGTTAAGGCACTTTTTAAGTTTAGTTGTAAGTACTTTATTTATAATTGATTATCATATCCCACGAAGTTTTCAATGAAAGCATTGAAAAACCTATACTAAATATTTAAAGAATATGTTAAATGCGCTTTGAATGAACTATCAATTCAAGTGATTTTTAATTACTCTCGTTTAATGGATTACAATAAATGTTATTTTAGACTAATGTAATAAACAAGTCGGGATTGTACAACTACATGATACGATATCGTCAGTCAACCTTCCTTTGACTCTGCGCTATAATTCGATCATGGTAAAACCACTAACTAATGAATACATATGTACATAGATGTGTCCAATCAAGGTTTTTGTGAGCCACAGATATTTGTCTGCAATCCAGAGATTTCGGCCATTCAAGTGTATTCATTGGTTAGTAGTAAAACTTTCAGAGTAAATGGCTTAATTATTTTTTTAGTGGTGTCACATTTAATTATAAATTAAATAAATGAAACCGTAAAAAAAGGCGTAACTCGGCGTCATTAGAAATTTACTTTTAACAGATTTATGGGGACGGCGATGGCGATGGGAGTGCCTAAATAAATAATTCTAATAGTTATCTTCACTTACTTACACTCCAAAACAGTGTTTTTAACACTTATATTTTTAATGCAAGACTTAAATTTTCCTTATTTTATAGAATTTTGCCAAAATTGGCCAGAAAGTCACTTCCAAATTAAATCACTATACTAAATTTTTTAAAACGCTATGTTTTTTTGACACTAGATGGCGTTTTTTTATGTGACGACAATTTAGTTTGTGTGCGACTAAAAAGCGCCATCTGTTAAGCCATAGATGGCGATTTATGATTTGCCTCGTCCCACGAATGGCTACGAACACCAATCGTTTATTTAAATTATTTATATATTTATTTATTTTATTTATACACGGTTTAATTTAACTTTATTTTGGGTTGTTAAAATAAGGTTGTAAGCCAACTTAACAGTAGCGAGGACTACAACCAAGCTGTTAATATTTACGATATTCACCAACTGTGTTTGGATCAGGTATCCAAGCTAAATTGTCGTCACAAAAATACGCCATCTATGTTTTTTTCCAGAAGATGATTTAATTAGAATTGTCTCGTATGCCACCAGATGGTGCTTTTCAGACGAAAAATTCTAAATTGTCGCCACATAATAACGCCATCTTTGGTTTTGTTTTAAATAAAGAATTTGACGCTTTAAAGATAATTGTGCTGTTATTTCATTTAAAACAAACTTTGGTGACACTTGAAAAATTTGTAAAAAATAGGGAACAATTGTCTCTTACATAAAGATTATGCTAAAGTGTTCAAAACACTAAGTGGTTTTTTTTCGCGAATTGTAAGTGAATTCCAATGCAAATCTGCAAATAGCTATTGAAGTTACAAATTTAGGATGAGTCATAGCCGAATTTATATAGCTTACAGAACTTGTTTACATTCGATTCGGTATAAATTAGCTGAATTGGTAACATTCCTAGGTACAGGGTATCTTACAGCTAACACACACAGCACTGCAGCCTTCCATATAATATGTATATGTACATGTATAATCAAGGTGTTAAGCCGGTTTTTGGATCAACCGAATCGCATTGAGAACTTTAAAATTATCTATCCTTCTTATCCTTTAAAATTAGCTACCTCGAACCTGAATCCGAAACGAACACTTTCTAATAGAAAATGATCGGTTCGAATATCAATACGTCGTTACGTTTACGTTTATACTTAATTTTACTTCCTAATAGAATGGAGGTCCTTTACTAAAATATTTCGTAAGGTTTCTGACAAAAAAAAAAAAACACTTAACGGTCAACACTTTACCAGAACAGATTGTCCTGAACAGTAGTGATAATTTAATTTAATTTTAATATTTTGTTCTGCTCTTTAATATATACTTATCATTTACACACAATTTCAAATTTAAATCAATAGTTTTACTGCTAGTTTTTTGGGTTTGATAGTCCAATCAAATGGAAACAAATATTGCAATTTTCTTTTGAACTCTGTAAGATGATTTGTAAGAATTTTTAAGCTAGTCTTATTTCTTTCATCTTCAATTTCGTTAGATTTTCTTCTTGTTATATGATTAGAGCCCTTATTGATTGCCAGTTATAACTGTATTATTATAGATTCCCTGACCTAGGCGTTTACTGACTGTCATTGCCATGTTGTGCCGCCTGTCTAGCTGCTAATCATATAACACTGGAAGAACACCGCCACAATCCCATTTGAACTCAACCCACTGAACCACCCTGCTGAGCCAAGTTTCAAATTACAAACTCAATTGAAGCTATTTAAAAAAAAAAAATAGAAAAAGATTTCACGAGTTGTTATATTTGGTGTTGTTGTTGTTGTAGTTGAGGCAGATTTTGATTCTGATTTTGACAATTGGCTTTTGTTTGAGGCGCAACCCGTAAAACCAGCAATGTGCAACCCTCGATTGTAGTTGTTGTGATGGGCACATGACAAGTCCGATTAGTACCACCTCTCTCTCTCTTACTCTCTCACACACACTCAAATTCTTTCTCTTTCTGTCTCTCTCTCTTGTTTAAGTGTCAACACAGCAATCTATTTTATGCATAATTTCGTGTGCCAAACATGTCCCATCAAAATAGTGTCATATGTTTTTATGGTGGTTCCGCCAGTTACCTCTCTCTTCCCCTCTTTCTCACCAGCTCACCATCTCTGCCTTTCTCTTTGTTCCCTCTGATGATTGTCTGTCCTTTGATTTACTCACTGCATTCAGAGAAATTGCAAATTTCGATGCCATTTGTTAGTCAGGCTGCAATTAGCTTGCAAATGAGATTTGCCGCCTGCTGCCAATTCCATATGGCATACCACCTTCTCTTCTCTTCTCCTCTACTCTCTTCTCTTCTCACAGTTCACTGTTCACAGTTCCACTGTTCACTTGTCCACTTCGAAGGTGTGCGTGTGCGTGTCTGTGTGTGGGCTGTTGCCACGCCCACATCCGCATCCGTGACACAGCATATCAGACAGCGACAGCGACAACGTTGCACGTGTAAAACGTCGGTCACGTGACCGCACGTGCCACCAAATGTTGCCTGGCTGCTGTGATAAGCGCAACTTTGACAATCGCGTGCCGCTGAGAGATGTCAAAGACCAGGTTACCATCACATCACTTCACATCACAGGAATTGTGAATTGGGTTTCTGACGCACTCCTATCTTGATTTGCCGCCGGCTGAAGGGACACACAATCCACAATTGAGACCACGGGAACTTGGTCTCAGCTTCCCTCCTCACTCCTTAGTCCTCAGTCCTCAGTCCTCGGCCTCACCGTCAATGTCAGCTCCAGTTCCAGTTCCCTTCCACATTCCCTTTCCCATCCTAGTCTCTGACTGAGAATCGATGGTTTTGTTAACGTAAATATCTTAATTCGCCGCTTCACCGCCCCCGACACGCGTTAATCGTGTGCTTTTGACATGAGAATTTTTAAATGAAATGCGACAGGAAACGAACACAAATCCCAAAACTAAAAAATTTCTCACACAACCGTTGGGATATGCCTTCAGTCAACATCAGCACATCCCAACTTTTCTACTTGTATGATAAATCTTGGGATGTTCCCAAATTCATTATAAATTTAACTTCTGGGATATGTTCAGGATTTAGTAATATGAAGTTTTGAGTTGCATTTTTATAGGATATTATAATGGTTTGTTTTAAAATTTCTAAAATATTAGAGGGTATAATTAAGACTTTTATAATAATAAAACATATTCAAGATAAGAAGATTCTTCAGTTGGTTTCTCTGGCTATCCTGACTAAAGTATAATAAGTTAATATTACTCACAGATGTCGAGGTGATTAGTGGTTTATCTTAATGTCAATCTGTTAATGATTTAAAATTGGAGTTGACTTATTATACCACAGATATGTTATATCTAATATAATGCACACATGCTTCAAAGTTTTTTTAGATATATTTGAACAAATTAAACTAGTTAACTTTGTACAAGTATAAAAGTTTATTTGATTGCTACTAAGTAATATCAAAATAACGCGATTTACTGTGTAAATTTGTAAATATTTTTTTACACTATACAAATTGTTTATTGTTTTTTTTTTTAATATTGGCCACAAGCTAAGGCTAATTATTTTTTCTTTTTAATTTTATTTAGTAAGATAACTAATTATTGTTTTAAGTAATTATTAATTTAATTACATTATCCTACATCCTAGCCCTCAATTTACATTATGTCTAGTGCACTTATTTAAGATATTAAAATTAAGGAAATAATAGTAATAAAAAAATATAAAAATATTTAATAATTAGTTATTAACATACACAATTTATATACATATATTGCTTTATTTCGCTATAAGTCCTCTTAAGGACTTGGATGTTTAGTTTCTCAACAGGTTTAACTTGTACTAAACACATTTTTGAATAACATTTTTTTGAGCAAAATTTATATATAGTGATAATAAAGAAGAAAACTTTGATATTTAGTTGAAAAAAGTGATTGCAATGTAACACACTTCAGTATTTTCAATTTATCTATAGTGCTTATAAAGAATGTCTCTTGATATTTCATATTTTACTTCATATTAATGATATTATACTCCAGAGTTGTCAATTTTTCTAAAGAGATGTTATAGATAGTATAGATAGAATGTCCATTGATATTTATAATATTTTACTTCAATATCAATGGTATTATACTTCAGGGTGTTAAATTTGTCTATAGAGATAATAAAGTACTTACTAGTATGCCTCTTGATATTTATATATATTTTTTATTGTACTCCAGAATTGTCAATATATCCAAAGAGATAACGAGGAAAACGATTTTGACAGTTACTATATTAAACTTTGATATCTATTATATATACTCTAGGATTGTCAATTTATCAATAACTGAATTTATATTTAATATTAAGTATATTAGAAATTGATATTTACTAGTGATGCAAATCCAAATTGGACATAGATTTAGAAATCGAATTCTTAAAATCGCTTTTGCAAATATCGATCAATCGATGTTTCAATGTTTTTTTACATTACTAATATTTATAATATTGTACTCCAGAATATTAGATTTATCTATAGAGATAATAAAGAATATCTTTTGAGATTTGGGATATTTTTATTTAATATCAATGATATTATACTCAAGGATTGTCAATTTGTCTAAGGAGATAATTAGGAATACGAATTTATTATTTACTACATTATACTTAAACGTCTAATATTATACTCTAGGATTGTCAATTTATCAACAACAACTGAATTATATACTCGTAGTTCATCTGTATCATTTGCTTTCCTAACTGTCAGCTTGTTGTGGGTCACTTTACCAAACCCTCGTCCTTCTCTCGACTCCCTCCTCAAAGTCGCAGGTAAAGCACGCGTCGCATCTAACAAGGAACCCAAAAATACATACATATGTATTTATAAAAAAAAGGAAAAAAAAATAAAAGGATAAGGATAAGGATGGGAAAAGTACGCACCAGTCAGTCGCTTGGGCCATTAATATAAACGCCAACTAGAAGTCAACAGGCGCAGGGAAATCCTATAAGCAAATGCCTCTTCCGCACAGTGGTGCACTTGAGTGGTGCAACCCCTTTACGACGCACCACAGTGGCGCACTTTTGTGTATTTTTTTATTATTGTTGTATTCAAATCGTTACGAATGTGCTACAAATGTTTGAGAGAGAAAGAGAAATCGTACAAGTATTTTTTATTGTGCGAGTTAACTTTGAAGTGTTACTGTTTATGGGCTGTGTGTGCCCTTGTGTTTCTACCTATAGCGCATACAGTCAAACCCCTTAACCAGTCAAACCCTCTACCTCTTACCTCCTTTTACCTCATTCAAATCCCGTTCTGTCAGTCAGTTTGTAACCACGACAGGCGCACAGACTAACCCCTAAATTGACCTTTAAAACTCCCAAATGCGCAATTTATCATTTCCTCACCAAACCATAGCAGTCGTATCGGATGAGGAGAGAAACAGAGTACAGGGTACAGGGTACTGGGTACTGGGGACAGGATGAGACGGATGACAGGCTGATGCTGTTGCCATCAATCGTTTAGATTGAAGAGACCCTGGGCACAGTCACAGACGATAACGATAGCGATAGTAATGACGATAGCACAGCCGACAAATCTGATATCAGATGCGTCCCGAGTTGAGGCTTAAATGCATGCGAGAAATAAAGCTCACACCCACAAAAACCGCTAGACACCCCATCTCCTCTCCCCCTCCCTTGTAGCATTTCCTCCCTAAATTCAAGTAACATTTGACCCTTTCTGTCGTTCATTCGTTGGGGCATGCCACATTCATTCGTTACGCTTTATAAGTTTTGTCCTTGCGGTCTTTGGCCACAAAATGTGACTGAAACGATGCGATGCCGAAAACTTTCTCTATACTCCTTTTGATAAGATCCAAATTTAAGCTGAAAATTTTATCATCTTAATTTGTAATTATTTTCACGCTTTGCAGCGCATTCTTGAGGCAATTATATCAAAAATGTCACTCACATAAATCATTCATTTTATTATGTCATTTAGAGTCTCAAATCTCTTTTACTTCAAATGTATATTGAATAATTATAAATTATAACTTAAATTATTTACACCAAATTTTTTTAGTTTTTAATCTCTTCTATTGAAAGATCATAAATGATTTTGGAATTTCATATAAAATTCAATTTAATTGAAGGATTTAGTTCTTAAGTAATAAAATTGAATTTGTTTGAATATAAAAATAAAATATTATTGAAAATTTAAATATATTAGAAAATAAGATTTAAGAGTGCCTTCTAATTTTTTAAAGTCGGCTTTAAAATTGTGACCTTAATTTAAGTATTCAATTTTAATATAAATATACCAAGAAACTAAATAAAAATTTTGAATTTAAAGAAAATTTTTAAACAAATCCCAATACAATATATTTTTTGATTAGCAACTCTTTTGAATTGTATTTTGTATTTTTACAATTTCTACATATTTTATAAGTTGGTTCTTAAATTGTTACCTAATTTAAGTAATAAAATAGAATTTATTCTGATTTTCTGACTAGCAACTCTTTTGAATAGAAAATAACCTTTTTAAGTTTGCGGTTATATTCTAAAAAATTATCTCCAATTTTTGTTTTTTTTTTAATTTATCAAGAATGCGTTTAGAATTTTCACCACATTTTAAATAGCAATACCTAGAAATTCAAATTAAATAGATTAAAATTGAAATGTATGTAAAATTAATCGCAGTCCTTCTTAATTTATGAATAGCAACTTTTCAATCTCTTTCTTCCACATTGTTTCTATTACAATGTTTGTGTTTTCTCTTTTTGTAACTGTGTTAACTTAAATAATTCGATCAACTTGTAGCGTTTGTCGTATCAGTTGGAACAGCTTAAGTGAGAAGTGAGAAGCATTCATTTTAAAGCTTTGATCCTATTAAAATCTGTCCAAGCAATTCCAAAAAGGTCTTGTCCTGGGATTTCCTGACCTGGGAAAAGTTGTCGTAGTTTTTGTTAGTTTTTGGCGTGCTCGACACAACAAGAAGCAATTGCCGAGATGTAAAGGGGGAGCAGGTGAATGAAGTACAACATGTGCAAGCATGTAACCCATTTGGTACACCAACTTGCAACGGCCAACTGGCAACTTGCAACAACAATAACGAGAACCCATGACACCCTTGAGGGCAGCCCTAAAACCCCTAGCACGAATATATCAAAACGAAAGTGTGAACAACATTTTTCATAAATTTAACCGGCACAAAAAGAAGGGAAAGAACGGATGAGGAGGACAGGGAGAAGAAGGAGGCGACAGGTCGACTGTCGACTGTCAGAAGGAGGAACAATGAAAACAATAGAGCGAACAAGAGCAATAACAATAAACGATAGATATTTACCACAGCGGGAGAACACAGTACATGGTGTATGGAAGAGGGAGGAGGGAGGATGGGTTATTGCCGCCCATCCCCCTCACCCCATCTATTGCTTGCCACACAGTCAGAGAAGCGATGCAGAAAAAGTCTCCTGAGGTTTGCTTCCTTGCAGGCATCGCATCCTATATAGCCGGGAGACAATAACAAACCAATTACAGTTAGATTGGCCGCATATTAAAAATCGAATGAGAAACACATCTGTCGCTCTCGCTGCAGTAACTGTGTCCCGTGTCCCTGCCTCTCTCTTTATGTCCTTGCCACCACCCTGCCCTTTTAGCCAGAGCAACAACTCCTCCTACTCCAAATTCTACTTCTTCTATATGTTTTTGGCAACTGTTTCAAAAAAAGAAGAAAAAAACCGAAGAGAAAAGCAAACAGCAAACAGGCGAGGAAACCTGCTGGGACTAACCAGGGGCGGGTCTATAGCCAGGGGTGGAGAGTAAGGGGAATTCGAACAGCGGGCGGGCCATACAACTAAAATAAAATATGATTATGAAATGATTATTATAATTATGCTGGCGTTTCGGCGTTTGGCAGCATCTTCACAGATGTTGTTGCCGTTAACTGGGCCACGCCCATTCCACATACCCCCGCCTACAATTCATTGAGAGCGGGTCCAAAGGCAATGGGTAAGGGAAAGGGGAACAAAAAACGAGAACAAGGTTGAAACCCAAGGACCAAAAGCGAGCTGGTTAATAATAAGCCCAAAAATTACGGCATGCTGTGGACTCACCAATACAACAACAACAACAACAACAACAACACTTTCTACAAATACAACTATAACAAAAACAACAACATCTCATCATATTCCCACACATAATATATATTTTCATATTTGCTTCAGTTTTACGTGGGGGGAATTTCGGCCTCTTTTTGGGGGGACTGTTGTGGGGGCGTGGTGTGCTTTTGTGTCCTTACTTATTATCTTGGGGAGGCGTTGAAAATCCTCTTAAGGTAAACTGTGCATTATTAATGATGCTGCCAAAGCTAAAGGAGAAAGAGAACCTGAAGGAGCAGAAGATGAAGAAGAAGCAGCAGCTGGGTCGCAATTCCCAACGTATCTATTGGTTATTTAACCCAGTGGAAATATCCTTGCATGGCAATTATTCTGCCTGCTATTTAATGGAAGGGATATATACCCTGGTACAACAAGTTTAGCGGGTGGTTTAGTGGGCAACAAGGAAGAGTAAATTTAAGAAAACGCTGACAAATTAATTTACCCTAAATTGAGTTCTAGTTTTAAGACTTTTCTCAACTTCTAAGAGGAAAGATAAACTTAAAATGATGTTCTCTTCTTATCGGCAGAGTATCTACCTTGGGTTAACGGCCTGATGAGAAAGCCGTAAGTGAATATGTATTACTTTAATATAGGGGCATTTAAGAAGACTGAGCTTTAATACTGAGTACGACTTTAATACCCTGTAACCAGTTGAAATGGTTTGAAATTGTTTAATACATTATTATAAAAACATTTAGATTTAGTGTCATTTTCAGATATTAAAAACAAATTGAAATTTTATTATTGTTTCGTAATTGAATTACTTCGATGGAAAATATGATTTATTTATTAAAAAGAAAACACACATTTACACTGTTCCAGGATACTTCAACCAAAAGAGTGTATCTAGGATTTTCTCATTAATTTTTTGATTTGCTTAATTTAATAAGTATATATGATATCTTTTTCTGCCAAATCTTTAATTTTTTAGATATTTTTCTAATAGCAATGTTTAAGAAAAGATTGTTATATTTAAAGATACAAAAAAACAATAGTATTACAAAATGTAAAAGACAAATTAATGAACTAACAAATAAAGTTTATGTGAACTGCATTTTGGAAATATATCTTATGAAAGGATTTAAGGGTTATGTCTAAGAATAAGAGATTAATTAACTACTTTATTTTTTGATTGTTATCAACTATAAATAAAGTTCATATAGTCTGTGGTATTCAAAATGTAAAGTCTGTTACATTTTATAGTAATAATTATTATGGTATATAGTTAATTTCTGAACGATAGTTTCCTGCAGTTAACTGGCTTAAGTATTACATGGAATGATCTTCCAGCACATTTGAAGAACAAAGCGGATTGATTATCGTGTAGAATAATCTTTGATTGCTCTTTCCTTGAACACAATTTGCATGACACTCTGGAAATGCATCTATGTAAAAGAAAGACCATCGAGTGCGAGTTTGCTTTTATTTTCCCCTATTTTCTTACACTGTTACTCTAAATCCTATTCACCAGGATTCCCACACCCTTTTAAAGTACCTTCTTTCCCAACTCGTTGATGAACGTTCTACAAAAGTTCAATCAACTGGCATTTCCAGTTGGAAGTTTGCTTCCAGCTGTCGTAACGCTGCCTAATAATTCACCTGTTCAGCCACATTTGTGTCTATCCCCTCTTACTCTTCCCCCTTCCATCCACAGCTTGCCACAGTCAACACCTCTTCTTTCCCTTTCCTAACTTGTGTTACCTTCGATTTGATATTGGACTTCTGTCTGTTTTATACGTTTGCCACTGCTTAATTTTATAAGTAATGCATTGAGCATTTTATTTTGCTGGAGAGAAAGAGAGCAAGGTAGTCGGGGGATGAGTGGGTGGTGGAGTAGATAAGGGGTGGGATAGGGCTAGGGGTTGGGGCTAGATAGCAGGCGCTTAAAACTTGGACTTGTGTCTTGCGATGTGGAAACGATGCGCATAAAATCAGCGGTGCGTAAGGAACAGGATGGAACAGAGAGGCTGAGAGATAGATAGAGATAGAATTGGAGAGAAAATGAAAGACAGGAAGAGATAGAGACTGCTGGCCAGCCTCGCTGTGTCGACACCAACTTGAGGCAAGTGGCAACTGGCAACTGGAAACTGGCAACTGGCAACTGGCGTTGAATTGAGTTGGTCTCTCGTATCAATCAAAACAACGCGATTGAAGCGAAGCACGTTTGGACGTTGGGACCTAAGCCAAAGATTTGACATGGATCAGTAATCTAATGCCAGATTACGTATACGCATGGTGAACGGGCATTCCCTTTTCCCTCTCTATTCGTTCTCTACACTGATATAAAAAGGTTGTAAAAATGTATCGAGAACAAACGATTCATAAAGTTCGAAAACACATCTTGATTGATTGATTACAAGACAACAAATATTATGTTTCTATTAAATTACATAATGCCAGATCCAGTTGAGAATTGTAGGAAACAAAATATTCAACAGCACAATTTTAAATAAATCACTTAAACTTCTTAATAGATTTAGAAGAAGTATTATAATTAAAATGAAAAGATAAGCCAATAAAAATATTAACATTTAAGACATTCATTCATATATTAGGACTTCACGATTTTTCAGGTTAACATTCTTAGCTTTAGAGTTTTTGGTCTTAAAATGGTCTTATTTTAAGGATCAAAGTATTTTTGATTAATTTTCTTGATTTTAGAAGCTGGTCTTTTATTTTCAGTGTACTCCGTTTCGAACAGAGTTTTGCCTTCGATTTTGCTGTCGAGTGTTGTGCGAGTAAGTCACACAAATGCCACACACACACACACACACATACCCCTTACTTCTCCCCTCTCCCTTACGTTGTCCCCTCTTTGGCACACCGATTACTGCGGTGTATCGGTTTGCTGGCTGGCTGCCTGACTAGCATGAATGAATGGATGAATGAGTTCAGGCCGAGGCAATGGGCGACTATCAAACCATCTAGAGACTGTCTGTTCGTCTGTCACTCTGTCAGTTTGTCAGTCTGCTCGTCTGTCCGTCTGTCCATCAGTCTGTCCGTCAGTCAGTCGAGTCAGAGAGTTTATATCGATGATGACGGCGCTGATATAACTACAGACAGAGGCAGACATGAAACGTCGGTCGCTTCGCTGACTTGGATAGACCGAGTTGTCTCGAGGGTTGCACAACCTCATCATCATCATTGGCGTTTTGGCAAAGTTTTATGCTTGTTTGAGCCTGATTTCAGTTTGCTGGCTTTAGCATAAAGTTATTACTTCAACTTCAGTCGGCCAAAGGTAACAATATTCCTGGTCTCTCTGGCCTTTCAGTAGATCTCAGGATTACAAATAGCAGCACAAATATTTTTGCTGCTGCTTCTGTTGCTGTACCTCAACCTCAACCTCATGCCGAGCCCTGAGTCCTGTGTCCATCTCTTGGGAGAGCGTAACAAACGTGTTTGGGTGTCGTCTTTGTCCATGAACGTCTTATCGAGCTCGGACTGCCACTGGGAAATGCCACAGTGGTCACTCCCTATGCAAAAACCAAAAAGGTTCCTTACAATTGTTAGTAATGTCATTCAATTTTATCATTTAAATTCTGCACCTTTCAAGCACACGTTAAAAACTAAAACTAACTAAAGTTAAAAGCTATAGTTAAAGTTAAAAGCTAAAAGTTAATTAAATTAATAAAACCGAATAAATAGCAATTAAAATGTTAGACTAATAGGTATGTTCTAAATGCAATCATTGGTTAATCAATTTGTTTTTAAGAACTTGCTGCTCACACTTTGTGATTAGCAGTAAAATTTGAAAGTTGCAATACTGAATCGTTAGAGGTATACAAATGTATTAAATAATAATGACAAGAGATTCTTTCTATATTCTATGAAACTTTCTAATTGTTTCAAAAGTTAGTTTGGTCGTCAAACTGTGTGAGAAGTGATAATAGTCCTAATTTAACAAATATATCATAAATGCATACTTAAAATATTCAAGAATTTTAAGTATAAATTTTAGAATAATTTTATATCCGTTTATTTAACTCATAATTCCTCGTTCGTTATTATTCCAGCCCCTTCTCGGTACTCATTTATAGGGTATTTTTCTAAAAGGTTTCTTTGATATTTTCTAATTTATTTAAATTTAAATAAAGCACCTTATACCATAAAAGAATAACCGTTGCCGATTGAGTAAATACATATCTTAGATATAAATGTATAATAATAATTAACTGATATATTTTAAATCATTTTTGCTTTACTTTACTGGTTGCTTTATCTAGTTGCACTTTTGTTAATCAACTATAATACTTAGTTAAGATAAATTTCTCTTACTCGTGTCTCTGTCTCTCGTACAGTTTTTTGTTTGTATTTGTTAGCTTGTCATTTATATACATAGACTTAAATTAATTTTTTTCTTATCAGAATGTGTATTCAAACTATCTCTAGGTACAGTATTACAATTGTTTTCCTTTTCCGTTCTTTATTCGTTACTTTATTATAGACGCTAGTTTATTCTTATTCAGCTACCAACGATGAGTTTACCAAAAGAGTTTCTCTTAAATTTAATATAATATCGAAACGCACAGTAGTCATAAATCTATAATATAATATTTTCTATTAACATGTAGTTATCACTTTATACTGAAATTTTCTTATTGTACTTCTTAGAAGCTACTTGTTACTAGCATATCTTGTTATTTGTTACTCGTTAGCTAAGGTTCATCAGTTGTCGGCTGTTCCTGTTTTACACTAATTAAACTTTAGCTGGTTTTCATTTTACTAGCTACTCGATACTCGCTTGCATCAGCTTCCAGCTGCTTTTACAATTTCCTTACTGATTACACTTAATAAATTTAAGGTAATTTTTACTTTGTTTACTTAAAGTCTGCTAAGTTCGATAACTTTTTGCCCCATTGTGCTAGCGACTCAAACTGTGAGCCATAGATGGAGCACTGATATATTATATACTCAGTCCATGTGTTGTTTGTGTGTTTGTGCGTGTAAATGTGTAAGTGTGTGTGTGTGTGCCAGATATAAAGATAGACAGATAGGCTCATTGCCTCACAGTGCCTGATAGAGTCTGGGGCTGGGATTGGAGTTATGGTCGTCAAAGCGTGGCTACCACCAATACGGCCAATTCTCTTTCAGTGCTACACACTCTTGACATGCAACGCCCAAACACACTCACACACACTCACACACACACTTATACAGATAAACACACATACATATATGTGTATACTTGCTTGTAAATATATGGGAAGGAGGCAACTATATTTTGTTTATATCCGGTCGACATTTTTCCCGTAGCTGGTAAAACAGTAAGAAATTTCTGTTGTTGTTGTTGCTGGTTGCTGCTTTGGTTGCCTTATCGTTATTTGAATTCTTTTCTGGTACGTGACTCAAAGGACATTGCACGTATTTGTTGTGCAGCCACTGTAGTTGTTGTTGTGTTTCTTGATGTTGGCTTTTAAGCTACACACACACACACACACACACACACACACACACACCCCCCCCCCCCCCACAACACGATTTATCTGGTTAAATCTCACATAAGCATGATTTCTTATATTTTGTTCCATTTAGAATTCAACTTGTGAATATCATAATATCTTTTCCAATATTAAATTGTCTGATTTCTTTGAATTGTGTCCCAAATATGGAATCATTCTTCTTCTTTGCCATGTAAACGTCGATAAGAATTTGTAGCGTAGGGAACGCCTGTGAAATGAGAGACAATTACAGGGTATTATGGTTTAAGTCGCATTGCCGATTGTCAAACACATTTCCGGCTTGTCGATCTTTAACCAGTCAGAGGAGCGGGACCCATTGATTCCTAGCTCCAGCGGGAGATGTTGGGGGGTTTGTGCTGCGGGTTAGGATTGCTACACCAAGGTTTTATTATAGAGTCCCTCCTGAAACTATACATGCGATGAGACGATCCTCATTCGAAAAAAAAACACAAGGCAACCATATCACCAATGTAAATAAATATAAGATGGAAATAAAAATTAAAAAAAAATATGAGGTGGAGAAAAGATGCATGAAATTGTAGATAAGCTTGAGGGGCGGTCTTAGGTGTTAATTGCCACGCCCAAGGTCGTAGGCAAGGGGGGTCAAAATTATCATTCCCGTATCTTTTTACTTTTGGTGATAAATCTATTAACTAAATTTAATTAGAATTTTACCTAGTTAGTTTATTTTAAAAATTAAATATCTTATACTATAATATCTACTTATATATAAAACTCTTTGTCCTGACTGACTGATTCACTGAGTCATCTCGCTGTAGGCCAAACGGCTTAGTATATCGATCTGAAATTTTCACAAAACATAGCTGAGACATAATTATAATTATTATAATGGGGGTCAAAGTTCAAAATTGCGAAGCATGAAAGCATGAGCTATCTCAACCAAACTCACAGATTATGTATTTCTTACTGCTCACTGCTACATCCTTAAAAAATTAGTTTAAGATCGGATGACTATATCATATAGCTGCCATAGGAACAATCAGATGCAAATTACAATTTACATTTCCCGCTGTCTTATAATGAATGACAAAAGGTCCGGCTTAAGCTGTGACTATTTTCACTCCACATATATCCCCGAGATTTCAGCGAGCGTAGCGAGCCGGGGGTTGGCGAGCGAAGCGTGCAGGGGTCCAGCCCCTAGTACTACATAATTTGCTAAAAAACATTTGCTCAGATTATTGGTTTGTCCTTCTTGACCTGGTTATAGAATCTTTAATGATATATTTTTAAATTATAGTTTAAATATTAAATATCTTTTACGAGAATATATATTAATTAATTTGATTAATAGTCTTTGCAAAGTTTTCGATCGATGCTCGTCAATTTTAAATCAAACTCTAGTCGATTGTCGTTTGTTTTTTTTTGGCATTTTGTTAGCTTATTTTATATGTCTTTTTCTTGGAACTATTTGCCACACAATATCGACACATTCAGTACTTTTCAGTGCGATTTTTTATCATCGCTTGCTCCCAAAGGGGCCTTGGGTTGTGATTTAGTTAGAGGATGTTTGGTTACCTTAGAGATGGTTATGTTCCTGGGTACATAATATCCATTAGCCATTATTTTTATGTACCTTTGCAGTGGTACGAGATGACAAGAGGCAACAACAATAGGAATATACTCGAGGAGCCATCGTAAAAGCAAAGCAATTTCACATTCACATTGACACTGACTGATATGCCACCTCCACAAGCAGAAGAAGAAGAAAAAGAAGAATAAGAAGTGCTTGCCACAGCAGCAACAGCAAGAGCAGCAGTAGTAACAACAGCAACATCTCTGTCTCCATCTACATTTGTGGCTCCTGGTTTTCTGCTTTGGGCAGGCGACTTTTGCTTCTTCTTTAAGCTTCTCCTTCAGCTTGAGTTGTTCCTGCTTCTTCTTCTTCTTCTTATTCTACTTCTTCTTCCTCTGCATTGCCTGTCATTCATTTCTTATCTTTGACTCTGGAGCTGTTGCTGTTGAATGTGTCTCTAGGCTGTCATTTTGCTTTCGATGAATATCTGTAGCACACACAACTACAACTATACTTAAACTCACATACCCAAACACACACACACACACACACACACACAGAGACATAGTCTTCATCGTCAACGTAATCATCATCGTCATCAACATCAGCAACAACGACAACGACAACAACGACGCGAAATCGTTGTGTTCCAAATAGCCTCATTGAGCCGGCTTCTCCGTACAGCTTTCCCCAATTCCCTTTTTCCCTATCAATGCCACGCCTCCCTGCGCCTACACGCCACACAAAAAACTTGAGCATGTTTGTATATGCGGCCTGGGAGTTGGCATTGCTGTTGTCGTTGCTGTTGTCGTTGCTGTTGTTGTTGCCGTTGCCGTTGCCAGAGCATCGAGAGCTGTTGTTATTACAACAAGCACAACTTTTTATCACCGCTGCCACCCTCAAAATGCCAGTCAGCGTCGCATCGTCAACAGCAGCAGCAGCAGAAGCAACAGAAACAGCAGAAAACCAGGCTAAGAGCGGGGCCAGCAACAACAGCAGCAATATCAGCAGGAATAACGTTTGTCCTGGTTGTATGTCGAGCTTTTTTGGAGTTTATGGTCTTTGTCACACACACAAACACACGCACACGCACACAACACACACACACACACAAGCACGCACAAAGAGTGAGAGACACGGCCATGGCAGCCAGTCAACTGTTATGTGCTCAGCCATTGAAACGTTTTATCAAAACTACCCACGGCACGGCAGCAATGGAGCCCCTTTTTGCTGTTGCTGTTGCTGTTGCTGTTGTCGTAGATGGAGCCGGAGTCAGAGCCGGAGAGCTGGAGCCATTGGATAGCAATGGCTTTGCTGCCAAACCCATATAGAAACAACCTGTCGTCCAACTCACACTTGCCATTCACCCCTCAAAACCTACAATCCCACTCCCTCTCTCCCTCTCTCTCTCTGCCTTCCTTCCTTCCCTTCTATCCGTTATCCACTTTCTGCATACGCCCACGCTCTCACGATTTGCCAAGTGCCAGGCTCCGTTTGCGAGGTGTGCTACTAAAATTAGTCACATCTTTGAAGCGGCCTTAATTTTTATTTGCTAAGTTCTTTCTAATCTATATACTTTATAAGATTTTAAAAAAATTGTTACGCTGTGTCAGAGTTATATAAATTTAACCTTAATAACCTTATAAAACCTCTATTTAGACTTTCAATCAGTACGTCTGTTTGCACATGACACGAACCATCTTCTCATCTTGACATCCGACAGCTCGACAGTCTCAATAAATATAGATAAGAGAACAAAACTCCAAATTTATATAAACTTTAAGGTTGGCGGCAAACTTTAAGGTTGGGATTACAAGCTCATTTTAGAGCGTATAATATTCCATTCTATCAGGTATTTATCAAATACTGAACTAATTCGGTCTTGTAAGCCAACAAAAGAACAGATTTGTATATTGTACGCGTGATATAAGAGTTTTCAAACTATCCGGAAACACAAAATATTGTTGTGATGTTCTATGGGATCTAGTATAATGCACAACAGCAGATCTTTTTCCATGTTTCTGATAAACAGTTTAAGCAGGAAATCTAAAGAATCGAATAAATTGTAGATGTCACACTAATCTGTAATATGTGTGTGTACTTATTTTTATAGTATTTTTATTTCATTCTAGTGGCACAAGGATTTTCTTAAGCTAATGTACTAGTTCCTAACAGTGTTTTGTATACATAAGCACTGAAAACTAACTTTCTAATCATTCAAGTAAAATGTTGTAGCCCAAAAAATTGTTTTATGCATAATTTGCCAAGTCTCTTTTTTATTATTGAAGAATAGTTCCAAATTTTCATTTAATAATCATTTAATAAACTTCAATTTTTGGCTAAATGACGAGTTGTAAGTTGTAAAGGAGCCCTCGCAGGATGAGTGTGTGTGCTTTAGTGTCTGTGCGGGCTGTTGTTGTGTGTATGCCTTTCAAGGGTCAAATTGTAAACGAAATACGAGCGTTGAGGGAGCGGCTGTCTCATCGCCAACATTGGCATCGCCGTTGCCTGATTTTGATGGGCTGTCGACAACAACAAGTGCAACAACAACAACAACAACAACAACATTGGCAACAACACTGGCAGGCCACAAGGATATGTAGGCGTCATCGCACTGAAAACTGGCAGAGCTGCCTGCACTCGCATTCACATTCACATTCGTATTCGCACTCTGAGGACAATGTTGTTGTCGATATGTCGATGTGGCCAGTTGGATCAGTGGAGCGTACAAAGAACCAGGGTCGTGGTCGTACTCCTTCTGCTGGTCCTGGTGCTGGTCCTCTTTCAAAGGGGGCTGAACTAACTAGTTACGGAATGGCTACGCCACGTACACAGATAAAAATCAAACACACAATGTCCAAAAACTGTCCAAAAGCTGAAATCGAGACTGTGAGAAGGATAGTCCGAGAGAGAGAGAGATACAGAGTGGGAGTAAAAGAGAAAGAGAGAGTTAGGTGCCATGTCCTACAGTCAACGTTCAGTCAATAGTCGTCGGTCAGCAGCATTAAAAGTAACAGCAACAGTAACAACAAAAACATGTCCATGGATGCCAGAATGCCTGACTTCTTTATATACTAAACACATACTTTTTGAATGGGTTTCGAAACTAGCTTTATCTACGCATAAAACTGGTGCAGAATAAACTTAAACTAAGCTTAAGCTTGAAGTTCTTATCAACTATGGCAAAATGTGTTTAATTGCCTCAATAGTTAAGTGCACACAACGCATAGCTACACAGAGAAAAATAATCTTAGTCTCAAATGTACAGGTGTTTAAAGTCAAAAGTGATGAACAAGTATCCATACTTAAGTTCTCGCCACTGTTTGCTTGATCATAGAACTACAAGTACATAAAGACTAATAATTAAATATAGATTATAATCTATTGCATCCGTTGAATCAATGATTTGACATAAATAAATTTTCGTATGATATATACTTACATATGTATGTACATATTGTCCTAACTAACACACATTACTTTTAAAATATTTCAATAAATACATTTTAAATTTCTTGACCTTAACAAGCATCTTTCAAGAATGTATGCAGGATATGTTTGTTAAATTCAGACTAAATCAAATGGTGAAGTGAATTACTTAAGTAAAGTATTTCGTAATTGGTTTATTACACATCCGATATCACCCAACTTTTAACATAGTTTAGATTGATTTCCTCTCGGGAATACCGTAAATTTTTTCACAAGGAACACATTAGAGTTAAAAAAATATAACATTTAATCGGAAGTGCCCCACAATATTTATAAAAAAGCTAGGGGGCTTGACCCCTGCTCGCTTCTGTGAGAATTTTTCCTCAATTCGGCTTCACATTTCTACACGACTTATCAGCGAGCTTAGCGAGCCGTGGGTCGGCGAGCACAGCGAGCATAGGCAGAAATCTTTCTCTGATTCCTTTATAAACTTTAAATTCTACTGTATTTTGACAAAGTTAAGCTGTTATGTCTGTTTTTATTATAACAAATATTTTATGTTTCGAGCTTTAAGCACATGTCGCCATTTCTAGGTACATAGTTCCCCTTGCGTGATCTAAAGACCGATAAAATCTTTAAGAGCTTAAATTCCATATTCCTTTTTTTCGTTGTATTCCCAGCACAATTCGCCAAGCTTAGTTTAGTTCAGCCAAAAAAAAAAGAGACAAATAGAAAGACTTTTTCGTTTTGTTGTCTTTGTTATACCCTGCAAAAAAGAAAAGTAGATAAGAGGATATCATCAAACAAATGTTCAATCTTAGATATCATTTATAGAGGGCACTCGTAGAGTCGTGCATTTGCATACTTTACACTCTGACTGGATGTATTTAGCATAAAATCGAAATATATGTATCCAAGTTGGCAACTCTGGTTGTGTTTATGCTGCACGTTTTACGTTTGCCTGCCTTGCGGTAGCTTAAAGTATGGTAATTCCTATCGTATATCCCTGAACTCGTGTCCTGTGTATCTGTGTGTGTATGTGTGTGTGTATGTGTGTGTGAGCCACAAATGGACTTTTGGCTTTGGCTTTGGCTTTGGCTCGTTGTGTTCTTGGGTGTCGATTTGAGTAGGAGGGCTCTTTTTTTATGGCATAGATTATCATAATTATTGTAATACTTTTGCCTGGCTTGACTTTGCTGCCAACCACCCGGCAAAGCGTCGCCTCATCTCCCTCCGCTCCCTTCCCTCACTCTCCTGCTCCACCCCCTTCCTTTCTCAAAGTCAGCAACCCAATCAGAGCCCAACACTCCCTCACTCAGCACTTGCCTCGCTTTTTTGGTGTCTCCTTGGGCTTTTGAGCTTCAGTGATTTGCATTTTTTTCCCTTCTCCCTCTCTTTCTATTTCTCTATATCTATCTGTTTCTCTCACTCTGTGGATTGTTGTCTTCTTTACATATTTATGTGCGCTTTGCTGGCGTTGAAGATTGAGAGCTACAGATACAGATACATAGATACATATAGATGACCTGTGTGGCATTAAGGTGCTCTCGACTTGATGTTGTTGGTGTGGCTACTGCAACTGTTGTTACAACTCCCCCGGGAGTCGAACTCAAAGACCTCAGCGATACCAGTTAGCATCTGTTATGAAAAACGTTACGCAAAGCGTAAGAAAGATACAAAGATACAACAACAACAAAATGTATAAAAGTATGTATGTGTATTATATTAGTTGCCGGATCATCCAAAGTTGTTGCCATTGTTGCTGATGATGATGATGATGACGATGTGGTGGCTGCAGTTGTTGCCACTGTTGTTGTACCTATTGTTGTTGCTGTAGTTGTAGTTGTAGTTGTTGATGTAGTTGTAGTTGTAGTTGTAGTTGTTGCTGTTGTTGCCTCGCCCCCATGCGGCGCTCTCGATCAATGGCTCGACGGGGTCTTATGTCTTATGTCGGCTCTTTGGGCCTTGTCTTGTGCTGAAAAGATCAATCAAATTGCCTTTCAGCGCCAACAATGGCAATGATGAGTTTTTGATTGAGCCGCGGCACAACAACATTATATGTACATGTAAATATACTATATGTATGTAAGTACATATACATAGTATATATGTATGCGTGTGTTGCCGTTTCTAGGCTGATCGACTCCGCAGACAAATGCTACCAAACAGATTGCAACATGTGTTCGCCTTTCACGCAGACTCAACCGCTTACTCACTCCCACTTCCTCTCTCCTAGCGATGGCTAATCGGCAAGAAAGTGTTTATATATACATATCGGGAAAAATATCACATAGAGTGATGTAAGTCAAAACTGAATACTGATTTAAGAATCGGATCTAAGGAATCGCCAATGGAAAATTTAATTGATCGCAAAGTTAAAGACTTGGATATCGATAAATCGATTTTTCAAACGAGTTTTCATAATATTAATACACAACAATTATAGAATTTAATAGGAAAAAATAAACATATTATATCCAATTCCTCAATTGTTCTATGTGTTCGTTTAAACGAGATACAACAAGTATATCCAATTTTTATTGAACTTAATAACACGCACATCTATTAATGCACTAAAACTGTGAATTAAAACAAATAAGATATACAAGATTCATATAATAAGAGATTCCATATTAACTATAAACCAGAATCACTGATTATAGACATAGGTCCAAAATGTACTAAATTGGTCATAAATTAGGCAATGATGCAACATAAATTATTAAACCAAAGAAACTTGAATAAATCGTATTAAATTTTGATATATTATACATACATATACTATATGTACATATATTGCATTGAACATCATATCGTTTTTAACTTAGATATAGTTTCTCTTAACTCTCTTCCTTTCTTTTTATCTATCTATCTCTTTCTCTGACCGTCTATCTCTTTTCTCACACACACACACAGCCCAGTTGAGCCCACTTGTTTCTGTTGCAACAGCAGCCACTAAACAAGTGACCCGAAGGTCTCAACGGTTGCATTTGTATTCGTATTCACTCCCCTTCCGCCTTTCCCACACTCCTACCCTATTCACATTCACAATCACATTCACATTCACATCTGCATTCGCACTTGTGCGTTTATTTGCAGATTCGCTCGTCCGTGTTTAGAGTGGGCACAACAGGGAAACATATAACATAAGGACTCTGAGCCTGGACGCTTCTGAAGTATGTTGGCTCAGCAGCTGTGTTAATGGTGTCGCCGACGGGGGCGCCTCCAAGGGGCAGACACTGTACTGTGTTGGTTGAGAGCCCTCTATTGGCAACAGGCTGTCAACTCGCTGAACAAATTGCTCTATCCACATTAACTCTCAAGTGTGAGTGCGAGTGTAAATGCACATTTTTAATAAAAATACAATTTAAAGTGGGAACACCCAGATATGTTAGTATTATTGCAGTTAAAGATGCCTTGGCTATAAAAATTAATTTGTTTACATCGTTTATTTGTTATTCTCAAGACATCATTTTACTATATCTGTAACCAATTGCCGAACAAATTGTTTGACAAACAGTTCGCGGATTCTGAAAAAATCGTATCCCTTGATATGAAAATAAATAAATATCTGCAGACTCATGGGTAAAAAAAGAACTAAGGAGGGTCTTCTAGTTTAGAAGGCCATATTTTACTTGTTGTTAACAAATATATGAGATGACTCCCTTAAACAATTCTTGAAATTTTTTTGAACAATCCCAAAACTTTCATAATTTTTATCAACATTTTTTAGTATGTTTTTGATTTTTCAGTTTTCATTTTATAATTTGTTAATATTTGAATTGTGTTTTAAATAAATAAACAAACATCAATAAACTCCTGGTGCCCCAATTATTATAGCATCAAAGAACACTTTCAATTCGATTCTAAGAACTTTAACTTTTTGGTAGAATCACAAAAATTATAAGAAATTTGGCTAAGGTTAGCAGGTTTCAAACTTGCATAACCTTATTTCATTTAATGTTATATCCTATACATTTTTTTAAATATAGCAAAAAGACTTAAGTGCGAGACGTTATTGAGATAGAAGATAGCAGAGAAGGAGGACAATTGAATAATAATAGAGAATAAAATGCAATATTAAATAGCTTACCCTATATTGTTTGCCAACAATAACAAAAACAAAGTTGTTTTTTTACTCTTTCGTTAATTTTAACTTCAAATCTAGTGTTCGTTGGCTTACATTAACATTATCGATAGCAAAGCATCAAAGCATCTAGGAACAATAAGCAACTACAATAAAATAACATTACAATATAATAGCAAATAACATATATGTATGTTTTGTAGCAATTATAATATTTAAATTATTTATTTTTTGTCAAAACAATTAATCGATAGCTACTGGAGGATAGCTTGGTTCAGCAAAGGTTTTTCTCTCAAATACTCTGCATATTTAAAATATAGATGGAATATCAAACGATTGACCCTGTGGGAAGTACTTTAGGCATATCTTAGTTGGGCCTATGTACCCTTTGGCATTTGTCTGACTGTGTCCTTATCAGTCTACTCCTTCCCCTTCTACTCCCTTTTACATCAGCGTCTTCCGCTGCCTTGCCTCGTTGACTTTGGCGTTTTGGCAATTGCATTTAGCGCCAAATCAAATCGTCTGATAATCACGTTACAAAAGCCAAATGCGCTGAAATTAAAGACAAGAAGACCCGGGTGCACGGCATGTGGGCATTCTGGATGATGGTACTACATAGAAGGGTCTGAAACATTGGGTTCGAGGTTAGGTCAACCCCATAGAAATTGCCGAAGCCAGTTCGAGGCAAAACACCAGACACGATAGCGACAACGACAACGACAACGACATCAAGTGACTGCGATATATTTTGTGATTCCCTTCCCTCTGCACCATCCTATACACTCCTCCCTTCCCACCAGCTTGAAACACGGGGTACATGCTGTGATTTTCGGGCAGAATTCCCGCTGGGATCTGAGAGATGCGCCGCTGACATCGCTTGGTTGGCTTTGACATGGCTCGTGTTTGTTTTGCCGCACAGGGACATGTGCAACACTCCGGGGCATATATGTGTACATATGCCATTCAGTTTGGAGTGTGTATTTCACGGCCCGTCGATCTCAGTCCCCTTTCCTTCCCTTCTCCCATGTATTTTTCCAACCCTCGACGGGAACTATTTTGTTTGTATTTAGATTGCATTACTAAGCAAATTGCGGAAAAATTAGCGGCTGATTTGGGGATCATCTAATTACAGAGACAATCGCCCATATATCACATTACTTTGATTTCATTCCCAATTGCTGTGCATCGATATGGCCATATGTGTCCTCGAAATGCATCTGTATCGTTTTCGATTAGCCCTCGTGGTAATCCTCCCACCTCTCTCACTATATTTACGGATTGTTTTGACCAATTCACGACAATGTTAAACATTGTCCTAACCCGCAACTTTATCAATATCATGAACATCATCGTCATCATCATTATATCCAAAGCCAAACAAGGAGAATATAAAAAGGGGGAAACAGTATAAAGTAAAACGGCAGTCAAAACTTTCGCACAAGACCATGGCAAAATGTGGAAATTTTCTACGTTTTTCAAGTTATCCTTAGATCTACTCTATAGTCAAATATGTGAGTCAAATACTTTTAAATATTGGAACAGCTCTGCCAACTTGTTTGTCAAGAAGTTAAAAGCTGTCAAGCAGATGAAAAGTTATCATTATTGAAGTTAGCTGTAGATTGTATTAAGAAAGTTAAGATGATATTCTTCAATAAATAGAAGCTAGTAAACCGGTTAAAAAAAGGAAATAGAATATTTATAATATAAATATAAGTCCTATACGGGGTTAGTATGAAATTAAAGAAATATTTAGAAAACTACTACTGAAATAAAAACGCTGTCAATCTGCTAAAAAGCAAATCTAAAATAGAAGACAAATAAAAATAATTTCCAATTAATAAGTTGTGTTATCGTTTCTATATTATTATACTTTAACACTTTCATATACAAATGTTTTACCCGAACCCGAGCTATTTTCTCAAAAAAAGGGGTTCAATTCGGAAAATGATCATAATTAAGTCGGATAAGTATGATTGGATAGCAATAAATAACCGATTGCAATTTGGTTAACTTGTTACAAAAAAACTTTATAGAGTATAAATTCAAAAAATCATGAGATAATTGCCAAATACATTAAAAACAAACAATTTAGATCATTAATATTACATGAATATTTTAAGATTTTAAAATATTTAAGCAAAGGTTAGATACTTACTTTCTTTCGTTAAAGAGCATAACAAATTCGGTGATGGCGTGAGATTCTTAAATTTCCTCAAAAATCCACTTGAGTAAAAGTTAAACAAGTCGAAATGGAAGCTGCTGCCAACAACTTTGTCACTCCCCACCCTCCACTGCCTCCCTCCTTGCTTCCTTGTTCCCTACTTTCATGCTGTAACAACGCAGTTTGGAACATTTTTGTTGTATTTCCGTTTTTCAGTTTTTAACAAAACACAGCCGCAAGCGATTTTCCAAAAATGATTTCGGAATGAGTTTTCCCTCTGCAAAAGTTACAAAAGTGATTCAGGCATAAACCGACAGACGGACGGAAGGACAGTTAGATAGAAGGAGGAGACGAGGACTACGAGAATAACTTGAGGACGAGCTGACAGTCAGTCAAAATGGCTGCCAGGCCGTGTTGTTGTTGCGCCCCAATGAAGTAAAAGTCTTTGAAGACGTTTGATGGGGTGCTCTTGTTGTTGTTGTTGTTGTCATTATTGTTGTTGTTGGTGTTGCTGTGGCAGCTACCTGAGCCAAAGCTCAATGACAATTTCTAGCCAAGTTTAAACAAAAAAATTTGAAATGATAGACAGAGATGGCCAGAGAGTGGAACTAAAGGAACCAATCTTGAGAATAGGGGCTTGTGCGGGTTGGGTCCGTTCATAGCTATTGGCAACGCAGCTAAATTTCTTTGACTGCTTTCACCATGTCCTGCCACTTGATGTGGCTCTTGAATATGGAGGGGCCTCCATAAGAATACACACACACACACACACACACACACACCTGCTATTCCCCACTTTGTTGAGCCTTGGGCTGACAGTCCAAACACAAACTCTCTCTTTACATGTATAAATGTATGTAAAGGAGGATGGCTTAAAAGAAAGGCAACAGAAAGCTAAGGATAAAATCAGCTACAGGTTTCATTGCTTTGAAAGGTCGAGGGTAACATTATGTCAAAGGTTCTTTCTGCTGTCTTCCTCAATGTACTGTCTTTGGGGCATAAAAGCCACAATCAAGCCCACTGTTCCACTATTCAATTGGTTTGGGTTTCAACAAATTTATACAAGCTTCAAACTCAACAAAGCAATTGCTGCAAGTGAGAAATAGTGACTTTTTTTTAAAAAAGTCCTGGATATTTTATTTTAATATTAGCTGAATCTACGATTATGACTTGGTTTAGCACAAGTAGAGCTGTTTCATCAATTAGAGTTCTTGAAAAGATTCGATTTGAGGCTTAACATAAATAAAATACGTATTAAATGTTAGCAACCTACTCAATACACCTTAATTGAAAGTTCTCTAACATGAAGAGAACAAACAAATTGGTCCTAAGTTTATACTTCCAAGAAAATAGATTAAAGATTTGTTTGTCTCCTATTTATTATTTATGAATGTAACTGTTGTATAAAAACGTTAATCTTCGATGTTTAGAATATCGAATATATAGAATATTGACATTTTGATAGCTCTGATTACTCCTTAGTATTCCACTGTTTACAATCTTCATTTAGATAAACCATTTCTTAATGTAGACTCTAGAATTTCTGCTGAAGATATTCAGCATTCTGAAAAATTTCTTTTTGATTGCCTTCACTTAAACTATCTTAATTTTTTTTAGACAGTTTAAGCCACATACTTTTAAGTTTGTAAAAAAAAGTGCATAACAGGCAGAAGAAGGCTTGAAAGGCTTCATAAAGTATATATATTATTGTTTCTGTCTTTGTTAACTGAGACAGATAAACAATTCCAATATATTTTAGGACAACTTTTTAGAGATGAAATATAAGAGCTGTGTTAATCCTTTGATTTTAAAGATTCTTAGCAAGATTATTTAACTAGTTGGATTTGAAAACTTAATCTGTAAATTTGATGAAATTTAACTGAGACGCGTATGTAATCTAAGTTTAAATTTTTGGAACGTAATTTTAGTCAAATTACGTATTCAGTTTGTCAAGTTATTGCTTTACAAAATAGAAAAAACATATATTCGATGGTTTTTTAATTTGTTTTCTTATTTTATTAAATATATGTAGTAAGGGATCTTAAAACAATTTAAATATAAATATTAATTTCTATAGAGTTTAACTATTATTAAAAATATAATATATTGATGTGATAATTTAATTTTACTAAATAACTATATAACTAGTTGTACATACTTATGGAATTGAGAAAACAAGGTAGAATTGTGAATGTTAATACTTAGATACACAAATTCTATTCTGTAATCTCTAAAAATGTACTTTTGAGATCGAGAGAAATAATAAGGTATAAATGAATTTAGCGTACATATAGTAATTACAGTTACAAGCTATACTTGTTTATGCATATAATATAAAAACTGTTATTAACTAAGAACCTATACATAAGAACCTACATACATATGTAATACATGTACATATAATATATATCACCTTGAAGCGTTTGCTGCTCTAACAATAACAACAACAACAACATCGATGACAATAGCAGTTTTTGTTGCTGTTTGCTTTGTTGTTGATGGCTTGAGTTGGCACTTGTGGTTGGGACCATGAATAGGGTTGGGGTTGGGGTTGAGAGTAGGGGATGGGGTTATGGGTGGAGTGAGGGTTGCAGCCTTGAGAGACTCGTTTTGTTATATGTATGCCGCGTCTGTGGCTCGTTTCCTTGGCTGCTGCGTGAAAACTCATTCAATGTTGAACGCAATTTTTCTTTCAACACACAAAAACACACATGTGTGTATGGGAGTGTGTGTGAGTGTGTGTGTGGGAGTGTGTGTGTATTTTCCTCTACAGTTTACCTTGACGCGCTTTATGAGATTGCTGCTGGTGCAAAGGCAAACGAAATGTGTATAAAAATAAAAAATGATAAAAGTTGGCAGATAAAAATTACACACCAGCACACACTCCCACACACTCTCGCACACACACAGCTGCGTTACATTGCCAAATCACCTGCATACAAAATGGCCGCCAAAACTCAATTCCAACCCCACTCGCAGTCGTCGTCGACGCCCCAACAACAACAAAATATAAGACGATGAAGAAGAACGAGAAAAAGTCGAGAATTGTAATTTTTCTTGGTTCATTTCCATTGCCATTTTCGTTTCGTTTCGTTTTTTTCTCCTTTTTTTTCCCCCTCTTTTGGTGTCTGAATTGAGAATGTTGTAGTGCACAGTGGTACGTATATGCATAATATGGGCTGGAAAGTTTCGATTGCTCTAAATATGCACGTGTTATTTGGTATTTGGTAACTATTTACTATTTAATTGTTGTACTTTTTTTTCATCGTATCAAGTCATTCTTTGATATGATATAAATAGCATTATGTAACAACACTTAGCTTTTTTAATAGTCCACGGCCAAATATCACTTATTATGATACATATGAACTCAAAGATTAAACATATCGACTTTTTCTAAGGTGTAGTTAATTTAATTTTAAAATTAATTTTTGTAAGTCGTCTTTCGGGATCATAAAAAGTGGTTTAAGACAGACAGTGTAATAAGACAGACAACAGTCCACGCTAGTGACGAAGGGTGCCAAAGACAATTATCGTCACAGAAGGAAGAATATACAATATCCAATTGTACAATATCCAATTATTAAAAAAATAAAAACTCAAAATAAGTGCTACACTATGTATTCTTGTTATTTTAATAGGTTTGATAGTACTTTATAACCGAATATAAAATTCCCTTCAAATTTCCATTTAGGTTGTTAAATTCCATCTGAATTTTATTGTTCTTTTATTCATTTTATTTATATGACTACAAAAATATTTAAGAAATATTTTGTATTTATATACAACAAACTATATTTTATGCTCACAATAAAGCCAATAAAATTTGTATTCAGAACCAATGTCTGCTGTATCCATGATCCTTATGCCTGTTTATTTTTCTTCCTCTTCCCAGCTCCTTTTTATCCTTCAGAGTCTCCTTCGTCTTGCCACTTAACATCTTTCGCTTTGCCTGACTGCCTCTTTCACTCTTTATTCTGTTTACTTACTGGCCGCCTCGTTGCTCCCACCTTCGGCCCACTCCTCCTTCCTCATGTATTCACCCTCCCTCTCTCTCTTGGTGCTTCGCCAACACTCCTTTGTGCACATTATTCTGGTGCCACTGTGCTTGAAGTTGTTGTTCGAATACTTGGGAAATTTTTCATGATTTTTCTTTAACATGCATACACGTACATACTTATGTATAGTATGTATATTTATACTCTTACATACATACATATGTATACAAGCAAATTCTTGTCTGCGTTTTATTTGGCTACTTTCATTGGAAGCTTAAATGCGCTTCGATAGAGCTTATTGGTTTTTACAAAAAAAATCATAGTCTTACACATATGTGAATTTATAGAATACGATAACGATAGATCACATTGTCTATATATATTTAATTATGTTCAAAAAAGTGGATGGGAATAATATCAGAAACATAGCTAACGAGTAATGTTTTAATTGTAATGAAGGAAAACAACGAGTAGACTTAAGACAAAGCGAGAAAAGAAACACAAAACTAAGAAGATAATGAATAGCAAATAATTTTTGCCTTTTATCATTTTCAATTATTAAGAATCACAGCTAAGCTAAAATTGCAGTGAAAATTTTGTTATGTTTAAGCTTTCTTATCAGTGACTGTATCTGTTATAACTTTTATAATAAAAGTCTTTAAATAACATTTATTCATTGACTTTTATAATAAAATTCATTGTTGATTTTCATTTTTTACGGGCAAGAAAAGATAAGATATTCCACAAGGACTTTTATTTTTAAAAACTGACTGACTTTTATTATGAAAATAAAAAAATAACTGTTATTTACGGTCCCTTTTCCTTAAACTTAAATAGCAAATGAATAAACCGAGTAAGCAGAGTAAACAACAGATCAAAATGAATGGCAAATATTACTTATTAACAACTTTGTTTTGTTGAAAAAAATAATAAAAATTATAACTTTATTGGCTTTTAAGTTTTGAGTTTATAGTGCTTTGAACCTAAATCAACTCGCACAGAGAACAGAAAATCAGTAAGGAAAAATCCAAAGCGAATTGTTTTTAAATTTAGTGAGTTTTAATTTAAAGTATAAAGATTATAATATTTATATTTTACATCGAAAATACTATATTTTTAATAAACTGATTACGATTTACTATTTTGTCTTACATTTGTTCTTATCATTTCAGTTTTTTTCGCTCTATCTATTTAAATAATTGTCTAGAAATAGATTCCTTCTTCATGTTTCTATCTCTCTATATAATTGTATAAATTGTCTGGCTAGCAAGTTATATAGATGTCTTTATATCATATATTTATTAGATTCCTAGTGTTACAATTAAAGAAATAACTTATACTATAAGTAATGTATTACATTAGTAATGATATAAATAGCATAATTATATTTTAGTTATTTAATAATAATCTAATGTAATACCCATAGTTTCTTGTTCCTTGTTTATTACGTCTATTTGTTTAAATATAGCTATTTATAGGTATTGCAAATGTATAATTATTTCTTATCTGTCTTTGATAGTTGTTTTCGATTTTGTAAATATTTAGACTAATTAATTTTCGCTATTTCGCAGTCCATTGCAGAGCTTTACTCGTATCGATAAGGCCGAATGTGTTCATTCCTGACTTTCTTAACGCTTTGTCTTGCTCTCCCTATCCCTTTCCTGCTAACCTCCCTCTCTTTCTTTTCTTTAGCTGCGGCGTTGCTTCTATTATTATTATTTTTTCTTTACGTTTTTTGTTGTATTTTGTGAATTTTCTTGTAGAACATAATTTATCTGTTTGTAGAACGAATGATTTAAGGTGCATGCTAAGCGAAGTGAGCACACAAAGAGGAACAGAGAGAGAAATAGAGAGTGAGAGAGAGAGGTAGATATAGAAGGGAAAAGGGCAGACAAAGTGAGTGCAGAATAAAGGGGAAGGAATAAGAAAGCAGGTTGAGATTTTGGAGAACGGCGGTGACTGTCGCGAATGCAATTTAAATATTTGCATTTGTTTTCAAAATGGAAATTCATGGCACGTGTAATGCGTTCTGCGTGTTGTTGTTGTTGTTGTTGTTGTTGTTATTGTATTAGGAACATTTGTTGTTGTGATCTTTTGGGCAAAAGTGTCGAGTCAGATGAAGGCGTGTTCTTTAAAGCTTTAAACTCCTTGCTTTTCGCACTCTGCCCAGCTGCGAAATTGCATTACATGGTAATTCTTTTTCCTTTGCTTTTCCTATTTTTCTCCTTTGGCTTCCTTCTTACATTTTATTCTCGTCTCCTTTTTCCCAGTGAAATTGAAGTGGATGTTGCAGGAGGGTTAAGGGAAGGTGGGGAAATGGGGAAATAGGGTAGGCTACGTCGCAGCATTTACAGTTAACTTCATAAAGAAAATTTAACGAGCAACATCCTGTGCATGGGGCATCATGAGGCAAAACAGCAACAAGGACGACGACAACAAGATAAAATGCATGCCTAGAACTCTCTAGTTCCACGACGACAAAATACATTATACGTTCACTGGCGACAAGGACAAGCTGGCTGGCCAAGCTGCCTGGCAGCAGGAAACGGTAGCAAATAGTGGAAGGACACCACCCAAACCACCCACTCAATCCACTCTGTTCTCATCCAACACATGCAGCCCGGTTGCAAATCCAAATGGTGCCGCTTCGGTGACTGGTGACGGTGACGGTGACGGTGACGGTGACGGTGACGGTGACGGTGACGCTGACTGGTGACGATAGTGATGGTGATGGTGATGGTGATGGTGATGGTGATTTTGATAGGGATAGTGTTGAGGATGGTGATTGTGACGGAGTGTTGGTGCCGAGGCCAGGACCTGGCCATGGTTCCGCTGCCAGGCTGCCAATCCAGCGCAATGGAATCTCAGTTAACGAGTTTTGCCATTTTTTATACCCTTACCAATGAATACAACAACTTTGTCAGCTCGCTTGCCATCCCATAACTGACCTTAGAAGTACAAATTATTGTAGAATTCAAGTTTAAAAAATGCATAATTTTTTCCACTTAAGTTTTATTAACTAGTTTCTTACTAGCGCTAAATCTAAAGAACTTAAATGATTCGCTAATCTTATCAATAGTTTAATAGTACTTACGTATCAAATGCTAAGATACTATATATTTTATTTTATATATTCTTTTGATTTACATTTAGTTTTTATGCGAATCAAAAGTCAATGACTCTGCCCCAAAGTATGCAAATTTAAGGTCTTCAATTTTTGATTCACGTTCAAACTCTTTTAATAAACATTGGGCGTACTAAAATAATTGTATTAATTATTTCGTACTCGACTTAATCAAATTCGAGATCACCCAACTTCAGAAAGCATTTGAATAGATTTTTTCTTCCGAAATTCCGTATTTTTCTGTCTGACAAAGACTTGGCAATTCAAAATGAATTAGAGTTAACATGGGGTAATATATAATATACAAGTACGTCCCAGATTCGTAATGATCAATTTTGGGTTGGTCTGCCATTCTCAAGCATAACTTTATCAATATAACTTCTGTTAATCATAGCGAAAACAGAAATTTAACTGACCCTGAAGTTGTTTTAAAAATAGCTCCAACTATTTTTAGAAATTTTTTTAAGCCTTTTAGCTACCTTAGGAAGGAAATATGGAGGTGATGAATACATTTATTTACATAATATTCAATAGAGTTTACAACAGAAATTTGAAACAATCGATATACAATAACAAATATGAGTATATAACATCTTTTATGCTAAGGTATACCTTCACTTCTTCGCTCTTTTAAGTATTAGACATGTAGTTAATATATGTAGCATGCAGTAATATTGATATTTTCATATGGTTTGTTTTTTAAATTTTGTAGCTCGCTTAAGTTTCGCAACATTAATAGAACATTCATTAATACTAAACGAACAACGAAGACCACTGTAGTTGTTGATATTGTCAGAATAAACATTTGAAGACGTCTTTATCTTATTTTGGATTCTTAATTATATCATCAGACATATATCAACATAATATAACCAATAACATATATCAAATACTCAACTAATTGAACATAATTACTGATATTTTCTGCAACATTTGAGATCAATTAGATATATGAAAGTGAATATGAACGTGGTGTTAAATTGTAAAAATCTGACTGTAAACGTAATCATGGGAACTAAAATCTGAAATCTGATCTCAGTTAAGCTAAGTGCAATTGATGCGATTAAAGTTGGCTTAATCCCAAGTGATGTGAACATGGAGGACGACAGATTAAATGGCGAGAGTATGTGAGCTTCATTGAGCAGATAACTTTGCTTTGTTATTTGTTTTGTGTATTTCTGTTGTCGTTGTTGTTGTGATTGTTGTTGATCGAGTGTTGTTGCTTTTGTTGTGGTTGTTGTTGTGTTGTCGGAACTACGCGAGAAACACTTTAAAACAGCATTTCATTTGGTTTGATAAACGCCAGGACAGGCAGGAGAAACCCATCAGCATCACGTCCTACATATATCCTGCTGTCTGTCAGTTGTTGCTTCTTCTTTTGCCTCCCATCCCTTTAAGCCCGGCTGCTGTGCTTTTTCGGGAAGTTTGAGGGGGAGTTAAAGGGGGGCGATGGCGACACACAGGGTTAGCCGTTGACGTTGCCAACGCTCAAGGGCCTGAATGGATGGATGGATGGATGGATGGATGGATGGCTGGATGGATGTACTCTAGTCTTGGTCCCTTGTCCTGATCTGGTCTGAGGGTATCTAGGGTGGAAAATGCGAAAATTCAGTTATGAATTCATTTCGAATTGAGGTAACATGATTACCGCTATGATGATGCTCTTCCGCTTCAACATCGTCAATATATTTCGCTTGAGTTGTGTTTATTTACGTGCCAACTTCCAAGGAGTGGGATGGAAGGGAGTCTTACACAACGGTAGGGATGAGATGCGTCCTCAAATGAGCTTTTGCCACGCAAAGGTGCCATTGCTCAAATAAACGAATGCCTCGTTGAATTTGTACCAGAGACAGGGAAGAACTGAAGCTAGGAGTCGTGAGTCGAGAGCTTGGGAATGGGAATGAGAGATGAAGCTTCAATTGGAACTGTGGAGTAGAAGCAGGAGTCATAGACCTCAGTTCTCAGAGTGGTTGTAGCATTTTTGGGGGTAAGCTCGAGTGGTTGTTAAGTGGGGCGACAGCAACAACAACAACAACAACAACACCGGCGACGACGCGCACATCTACAAAATGGCTGTCAACAACAACATGGCGTATACGCGTTATGAATACGTATTGCTTGTTTATGCTACATATACACACATCTATATATATGTAGGTGTATCTGTGTATGTGTGTGTGTGTGAGTGCCCACCCAGGTGGCAGACTGTTTGCCTCGCTCTCAGCCTCTTGCCACATTCTGTGGCAGGCTGTGTGTGGATTCGCCAGCGGCACTTCAAGTACTTATAATTTCACACTTTTTTTTCTCCCGTTTTGTTTCTCTTGCTACCGTTGTTGTTGTTGTTATTGTTGTTTTTGTTGCTGTTGTTGCTGCTTGCTTAAAGTGAAAAGTTGTTGCCTCAATTTAAAGTTGAGCTCTTGCGTAGATGAAATAGGCTAACTTTGATTGGGCAGCGGGTGTGTTAGAGAAGGGGAAGCTGACTGCAAAGTTTTTGGTTATATGATGCTCAAATTACAAGTTATTTGATGCTACAAATGGGACGTGTAATAAGCCCCAAAAACAAAAAAGTAATGAAAGCCATTTTCCCATATAATGCTAGAGAATTTCTTCTGTTGCTACATGTACAGTTTAGAGTAGGGATGGGTATCGATATTTTAAATCGACAAAGACTGGAAATTGTAAATTAGAAATAAATAATTAATTGGATCTTAGATGAGCTATCCAAATAGTATTTAATTATTTACACCTAATATACATAACTATTCTTTTCTCAATGTCAAAAAAATTAACTATATGATCTGTATTTTAAATGATTGGCTTATTTAAAATCATACTTTTTATTTCTACCTATTTATAATTTTAGTTTTTAATGTACTGCTTCTTATTGATGTAAAATAAACAACAACATATACCCATCCCTAGTCAAGAGTTTAATTTATTCATGAATTTGTATATTTTAACGTCATCTAAAAACAGTTGGATAAAAATAATTTAGAATTTTTAGTAAAAAACTTTGAATATATATAAATTTAAATTAAGAACTTAAAGAATAAGAATAAATGTTGTTTTTAATATTAAAATTATCCCACATTGGTAGCAAGGTTTGAGGGAACCCCGAGTAAATCCTATCAGTTACTCAATTAGAATTTACTTTTTTAAAAACTAACATAAATATGTAATATTATTTTATTTCATCCCAGCGCTACAAGTTCGACTTTTGTTTAGGGCGCTAGTCACATATAAATATAGTTATTAGGATTAATCGGTAGATATCTGTGCATATTTTTATTATTATAATATTTGAATGTTAAATTTTAGCTTTAATTTTTATTTTGTAATTTAATTTTCCAATTCAATTTTGTATTATTTATATAGTTGTCTGTGTACACATATTAAGTGTATATTTCAAATTCTTATTTTTAAAGCGGATTTTGCAATTTATTTGGAGTAAATCTAATGCAAATTTAATTTTCATATCAACCACAACAATAACAACAGTGAAATTCACTTGCCCCTTCTTCTTCTCCCTGTTGCTATCCCAATTGCTTTCCCTCGTGCTGCACTTCATGAGCTCTTGCAACGATCCGCAAAATCGTTTCAGACAACACCCGGCGTATGCGTAATGCCAAAAATAACCAAAACACAGACCCAAACAGAACGACATAAAACCTCAAAAACTCTAGCATATACACAGACATACAGACACACCCACACACACGCACACACACACACACACACACTTGCTGCAAAAAGTAAATAAATATGCTAATAAATTTTTCAAAATAAATCTGTAATAGATAGAACAGATAGAGCTACAAAATAACCAGCGTCAACTAAATGCAGTATGTTCTAACTACATCTCTCTTTCTCTATTCATGTTCTCTCTCTTTTGCACTACAGCCTGTCACAGAAAACTGTGACCAAGCAACATGGCAAAAGTTTTTAATCCACGTTCGGAAAAATTGTTCACACAAATATTTACACAACTCTTCGCTCTAACGATTTGTGCAAACATGAGACACACACACACACACTAATACAAGCACAATTTTTGATGCCGATAAGCACACACACACAGATACACACACATCTGCAGTTAGACAGACATTTTAATGTTTGTAAAGCTTTTAAATGCTTCACACACATAAATTTTTGCTTTCCGTTTCCTTTTTGCATATTGCCACAGTTTAAATTTTTTTCTTTCTGTGTGTGTGTGCGTGTATAAGGGTGTGTGTGATGGCAAATGGCAAAACAAATAATAAAGCACTGCAAAAATAAATAAATGAAAAATTGTAATAAGAATTTATGATATTTTTAGAGACAAAAAAATGTCGGCTCCCAAAGAGATGAAAATGTTGTGGGGAGCGGGAGGGATTGAGGGGGAAAACC
Source organism: Drosophila testacea (assembly GCA_035043265.1). Classification (NCBI taxonomy): domain Eukaryota; kingdom Metazoa; phylum Arthropoda; class Insecta; order Diptera; family Drosophilidae; genus Drosophila; species Drosophila testacea. The sequence continues at coordinate 694,380 of JAWNND010000931.1, forward strand.
TGTGATGGTTAAACGAGGCTTCAGCGCTTTTGCAAATCTGTTGTTGATTTTCATTTTTGCTGTTTGTCTGCTAAACACAAAACAAACACAAAAGCGCCAACAAATCTCGAACCGTACCAAAAGCCGCGACGCGGTGCAGGGAAACCAAGGACCCCAAAGGAAGAAAGAAGCAGGATATGGTGCGGGGGTGGGAGGTGGGATGGCTGCGTGGCATCTAAAATTGGAGTCGTATTGCCTAAAGTTTTGTCTGATGTTTTGTCTGTCAACATTGCGAGCATCTCATGCGGAATTTTATTAATAACTTTATTTTCTGTTTATATATATTAAATTCGCACAATTTCACAAGCAATTGCATGTGTTGGATTTTTTTGGTATGTCATGTGAAGAACAAGCAAATATCAATTTTTCTATGATTCTCTGCAAACATATGAGAGAATCGAGATCGACTAAGACAACACTTGCTATAAATCTGCAATAACTTCTGTGAGTGTAAATTATAAACCTAATGAAATATCTTTTCAATGCGATGTAGCCAAATTTTAGAGTTATGATCTGACCTTCCGAAAATAGGAGACTTTTATAATTTTACAAACCTAATTTATTTTTAGACCCAGTACTTTAAAAAGTACAAATGGGTCTATTACGTTTGTGCAAATGTGCGTAACAGGCAGAAGGAGGCGTGGCAGACCCCATAAAGTATATATATTCTTGATCAGCATCAACAGCCGAGTCGATATAGCCATGTCCGTCTGTCTGTCTGTCCGTCTGTCCGATTTTTGAGTTCCTAGATCTCAGAGACTATAAGAGCTAGAGACACCAAATTTGGCATGTAGGTTCATCTACATCTTGCATTGATCAAGTTTGTTTTAGATATTTGCCACGCCCCCCTCCGCCCCTAGAAATTGAAAAAACAAAATTTTAAAGACGAATTACAAGAGAACCTTTAAGACTAGCGTCTTAATTTTTGGAATATATAATACTCGCTATAGTCCAAACCTGTCCTAAAAGTTTCATTCCAATCGGTTAATAAACGCGGAAGTTATTCAACTAACAATGTTACAGGCAAAAGGAAGAAGAAGAGACGCTAGCGGCCTCTATGTTTATCAAGTGGCGCCATCTATTGATGGTACGCAACATTGAAGAACAATCTTTAGTGAACGCTTTGCACTCAGAAAGTACTGGGTCTCCTACTGTCGAGCTTGCTCCACTGTAGCTTACTGCATTTTTTCATTTTTAGTTTTGAGTTAAATGTGTTTTTAAAGAATATGCTATTTAAATTTTCACCATCACTGCGATGCCTATCATAATATTGAGCTAATTAAATTAGTTAAAATTAGTTTAAGACATAAAATTCAGTCAAGAGGACCCGGAAGTTAAATTTCTTATCATGCTAACAGAGTTAACCTGCTCACATATACAAATATTTTAAAATTCAAATAAAAAGTTTATTGAAAATTTGTATTTTAAAGTTATGGAATAATACTTTCTGTTTTCAATAAAATCAAAATTAATAAAATTCAGAAAAGCTCTTGAGCAAAAAAATTGCAGACTCTTATATTTAAAATAAAACTTAAATTAATTATTTTTAGAACCAAGTGGTGTATAACCAGAATTCCCTGAACGTAGCAGATGCCACATTTGTTAAGCCTTAGATAAAGTTTTGGGAAATCCATAAAATTCCGATCAATTAAAGTTCGTTTTCTAATTATAATTTTTATATTTTAAATTATTTCAATACTTTACTATACAATTAACGATACTTTAGCGATAAGAGAAGAGTTAGTGTTAGTATAATCCTAGCAAAATAATTTGTTGTAAAATTCCTAGCCATATGTTTATGGCAAATGTATTAAAAATGATAATTCATAAATCGTAAAACTCGAGAGCTCAGAGATAGGCACAAACGCAACAACTAAAATGACAAATGAAAATTGTTATTACAATATTTTTCTGGCTGCGAACTAGGGAATGTGTGGGATTAGTGGGAAAGTGAGGATATAAACACAGTTTTTGGGTTCTTTCATCTAAACTGCCCACACAACAAAATGAAATAGTCATTGATATGTTATTAAATATGGCGTCGATTGTGCAAATACACACATACACAAACACACATATATATATGTATATATATAAATAGATATGTATATATAGAGAGGGAGAGGGAAAAATACATAAATTTATTCATATAGAACATATAAAGATATATTATATATATTCATACAGTCATACACTGGAATGCCAGCCCTGGCACTAGTTACTTCTCCCTCCCGTTATAATATCATCTCTCGCTGCTTTTCATGCTCGTCAGTGTTTGCTTTTGGTTTTGTGTCTGTCGTTTTTCGTATTGTTTGCTTTGATTTTATTACGATTTTTGTGTTGATTTTGCTTTTATTGCAATTCAATGTGAATACTTTGTTGTTGTTATTATTATTGTTTTTTTGGTTGTTGCTGTTGTTTTTGTTATTATTATTGTTGTTACAGATTCGTTTTGCACAAATTCAGCAAAAATCACAAAACCGCTCAAAATGCGCTTAGATCAACAGAAAAATAAGACAAAAACAGTGGAAAGAACCCAGACATAAGAGGCATTAAATTCAAGTAACAACTCCACCCTCTTTCACTAATAAACAAGCCAAAATCAACCGAAAGCAATAACAGCAACAACAGCAACAACAACAACAACAACAGCAACAACAACAATAACATAAACAACAATAAGTAATAAAAATTCATAATACACTCGCATTTAGATATGTATTTCTTCTTCAAGATCATAAAAAAAGAGTTTTTATTGATGTCCAACAACTCGCAAATTAGTTTTAATGTCTTGCCAGTTGCTTCAGGAAATTTAAGTAGTCGGTCGACTTACGACTAAACGAAGCTCATTCCACTAGAAATACAATCGAAATTGCAAACAAAACGCTAAATAATGGCGAAGCTGACAGAGCCCGAAATAAGCAAACAACTAAGAAGGTTCTAGTGGATAGTACACGACTAAGAAATACCCTCGATCTAATACCTAGAAAGTTCTTTTTAGAATTACTTTAAGACATGACCCGACTGTAAATGCTGATCCAGAATTTGTTTACTTTATTGGCTCGACATTGCCAAAAAGTTAAAACTCCCTTGTATAGTTTGGGCACTGAGTATAAAAGTAAAAATTACAGTGTTGTTTATTTATACTAACTTAAATAGGATTGATAGTGTGGCATAAACATATGCATTAACTCTTCCAATATGTACATATAGAAGTTTATTATTTCCAGGTACAATACCATCTACAATTTAATTTTAATTTAAGCTTTTTGAGCATAAATGAATCCCACAAACAAAATGAATAAATTTTGAGCTCAAAAAGATATAAATAAATACTGTATACGAAGTAAAAGTCTAGTGCCGAAAGCACATTTATATACATATGTTTGAACAAAATGACACGCCAAACTTTGGATACCCTTGCAGTGGCCTGTATAAGCCGTAAGATTTTTTACAAAATTTTGTAGATGTTGATTTCGAACCGATCGTTCATATGGCAGCTATATGATATAATAGTTCGATTTGCACCAAATTTAATCAGGCTGTTTGAAACTATACCAAATACACAATCTGTGAGTTAAGCTAAGGTATTTTAAGAAACAAAAAAGTTGTTCATACTAAATATTGATTTCGAGCCGATCGTTCCTATGGCAGCTATATGATATAGTGATCCGATCCAATCCGATCCGGCCGGTTCCGACATATGTACTGCGTGCAGAAAAAAGACGGACCCGTACCAAGATTCATCACGAAAGCTTCAAAACTGAGAGACAAGTTTGCATAAAAACAGACAGACAGACGGATAGACAGACGGACATGGCTTTTTCGACTCAGCTTGTCGCCCTGATCAAGAATATATATACTCTATTGGGTATGTGAGGCCTCCTTCAATGCGTTACAAGCTTCGTGACAAAATTATATTACCCTCTGCAAGGGTATAAAAATAGTTTAGCGTTCGGCAAATTGCCCAAAATGGTGGAAATCCTTTCTAATTATCCCAATTATAATATTATCCACAAGGTTATAAAAAGATATCAGAATGAATGGTATTGCATTTTGGTATTGTTTTTGTCGCAATTGGCAAAGTGTTAGAGAGCTTTTAGGCCAACAATTTGGAATTTGGCCATCTGTTTAAACTGGCCTTAATCAAAAACAAATGCAGACTATCTATTTTGCTTCAAATTGTTGAGATTCTTTGATCCTCCTCCTTCTCTCCCGAGTGGCATACACTTTGTATCTTGACACGGCAAGTTGGTCATCAATTAGATATTTGTAATTTGCATTAATTTCAATATTGATGTGCAACATTTCATCAACAACAACTGCAATCTGAACACACCTAGTCTAGGACATGCTGCATGTAAATTTGCCACCTCTTGCAGTACGGTATCTGTATCTGTCTCTGTCTCTGTCTCTGTCTCTCAGTGTGTGTGTGTGGGATACTGAATCTGTGTGCTTGTATGTTCATAACTCGTGTAATAAAGCTGTCTGTTGTCGCCCCAAAAGGAACACGTGTCAGCGACACATATCGACACAACAGCACACAACATGAGGAACATCGAGTGAGCTGCCCACGTAAAAATGGTATCTATAGAGTGAAGAGTAGGGTTGTAAATAATCATCGATTAATCGATTGCATCGATGTTTAAGCTGCAGATACTCAAGGGTTATTGATGTTATTTAAAGTTGTGATAATTGGTATATCTTCCAGATAAAGAACAGACCTATTAAACAATTTTTATGCAAAGCATAGACCAGTTAATTAAAAAAAAATTATATTTAGATCTAATGTAATTTAAATTGTCAACGCAAAGCATTGAATATCTAAGGTTGTGATATTATGATTAAATATCCAATTTTCTTAGGGTGTCGTTTATGATTCAATACCTACATAAATAAACGAAGCTTATTGTTTCTTTTTTTTTTTAATGGAGGGTATTATTTTACGATAAATGTTGTCTCAATACAAAAAAAATAGATTCATCGATTGTGGTTCTTCTAAAATTGCACATCGCATAATCGATTATTTTAGAATTTACAACCCTACTATAGAGTGCAAAGCCGTCTCTCGGTACGGCTCCCTATCCCAGTATGATGATAAGGTGCTGTACTGTGCCCCACCTTGATGTCTAGATAGATTGAACTAGATTGCACAGACACAGACACAGACACAGACACAGACACAGACAAGGGGACAAAGGCAAATGCAGAGAGACAGAGGGCATGTTGCAGTTGTACAAAAGAGAAAGAGACATGTCCCCTTGGCCAAGCGTGTACCTTCAACAGTGCCTGTCAATACTATGCGTACACATGTTTGTCTTGACTGTGAAATGCCAGCATGAAGTATGAGCAATGTTGAGTTTGGTAGATTGCAGATTGGGAAATTGAGGTCTCGGTCGAGTTGACGAAGGAAACGGGCTGGAGTTGGAGTCTCGGATGATGGGAGGACTGACTGGCATTTTTAGGGGCTAAGGGGTTGATGACGATGGTCGCTTCAGTTGCATTAAATAAGCTGAAATTCAGCAGCAGCACGCTCCATTTAAACGCTTTATGCTCTGCGGTCAGTCGAGCAATCAGAAAGCGTCCTGTGCCCACCCCAACAATCTCAATTTCCCAGGAACATGTTGCAGTTTTAACCACAACTACAACTACAACTACTTCATATATGTATGTACTTGCTCCGAATGCTTCACTAAAATCATGCGAAATTATCGTTTAATTAACCGTAGCGCTAAGCGCTCCATCTGAATGGCAACTGGATAAGGCTGTCGGGAGTTCCCTTTTACTGGGAACTGAACATTACGAACCGGAACGGAATTGCAAACGGGATTGGGATTTAGTTTTGCTTCTCTCAAGTGCGTCGAGTCGAAAGATTAGTGTAAATTGATGTTGTCCCTGTTGGCGCCATTGCGCTCCATTTAAAATCCAATCGAAACTAAAGGTCAAGTGCCTTTCTAAGCGATTCTCAAAACGTTAAAGTGCAATGTCGATGGTAGGAATATTAACATATATACTTGTATGCATACACATGCTTATAAGTTACCACAACTCAAAAATGTCATATGGTAATATTAACAGTGCTGGGATAAGCTTTAAAGTTTAAACTGTATTTGGACTTTGTCAGCCAAGACTGTTTTATTAAACAAACTAAACTAGAACTAAACCAAAATATCGTCAGATTAATTAGGTAACTTACACTTATAATATCTAAAAAATAATATTTAGTAATAGAACTAACAAAAAAAAAACAAATAGAATTAGAACAATAAATTAAAGTAAAGTAGAGTACTGTCGAAATACTTTGTGGCAGAGATACAAATTTTATTTAAAGAAATATATCTAGTTGGCTTTTGATTTTCTTCTATTAACTTTTGGATATAAGTCCCTCAAAATATAATTATTCCAAAATTGGTTGCTCCTCCTCATCTATTGAGAACTCTAGACGACTGCAATATCATTTTCAGATTCCGGTGTTACACAAAATAAAAGTATGTAACAGGCTGAAGGAGGCGTGGCAGATATGTTTTTGATCAGCATTTGAAGCCGAGTCGATATAGCCATGTCCGTCTGTCCGTCAGTATGAACGAAACGATCTCAGAGATGGTAAGACCTAACTAGGTATGAAGAATCCCTATATATGCAGTTCATCTTAAATTTTGGATGACACGCCCCCTTTGCTCATAAATAAATAAAAACTATATAACAAGAGCAGTTTTAAAGCTACAGACATGAAACTTACCACGTATGATGATTGTAAAGGTCGGGACCGATCGTCAATTTCAAAATTTGAATGAGCCGCCTCCTTTTCCCGTCCCCTCTCCTACTTAGGGTGATGTTAAACCACCGTAAAATTTGATTGCAGCCGGATAATAAAAAACACGGCGGATATTCAAAGACAAATATATTGTGACGCTCTTGTTCTGTGCGTGCATGTGTATGTGTACTAATGAGCTTATATATATATATATATATATATGTATATGTGTTTGCATGATTAGGAATTTAACAGCGTTCCTTACTTCCACAGGGTATTTTACTGTCGCGCCCTCCTGACTGAATGATGTATTTTTTTATTTATTTATTTTTTAAAGCTGTCTAGTTATGACTGGCTAATATTTGAGATCACTGTTAAGCATAATAAGCGTCAAGCTTTGATAATATGTTATCTATATTAAAATTTTCTGATACTTCGTTTCTACCGTTTGACTTGTCTTAGATAAAGGTCTCATACGTTGCTGTTGTTTGTGACTGTCTTCTTCGTGCCACATAAAGCAACCCTAGTTGCAGTTCTTGGGACAGCTGGAGCTGGTGCCGGATCGTCGCATGTCCAATTGTAGAGCTCTGTGGCAAGGTGCGGGCTAGGGGGAAGGGACGAAGCGTTGCAAGGTGTCAAACTGACAGGCTTTAATACTTTTTCGTAACAATTTTCCAACGTTACGGTTTACGTTTTTGGTGTCATTTCGGTTCGCTGGCCGTAAACAGGAGCCAATGGAGCTGAATTTTGAGCTGGAGTTGGAACTGTGCATTCGCATGATGTGGCATGCGGCACGCAAGTCCCGCTACAAGTTGTTAATGTTGTTGTTGTTGTTGCTGTTGTCAGTGGCAGTTCCAGGTTCTCAGTTGCTCAATTCCCCAGGTGGCAGCTTTTGCCCAGTCCACCGTCCTCGACCACATATTGAGCTTATCAAATATTAACACATTTTCAAGCGCTGACAAATGCGGGTCCCATCTCCTCCTCGACCCTCCGACTCCGTCTCCTCCTCATTCTGTCCTCTGCTACGCATGCGCCGGTTGCCGTCGGCTTCCGTTGTTACGTGCCACATAATCGGCCCCCTCCGTTTATATCTCTGTCACAGTTCCTGTTCCCCTCCCATTCCCATTCCCAGTCACTGCCTAGCCACACTTGGACATGGGCATGTCCATGTCCATGTCGTAAGCTTAGCGTGAAATGACATTGCGTGCTCACAATGAAAACGCGGGCAAAAACCGAACACTGAATACTGAGCTCGGAATACTGAAGCACAAAACAGTAGCCAGGTTGCATGTGTAGATGAAAGGTTGAGGCAAACATTGCCTCATATATCATACATATATCATCCAGAGAGCCTGACCCGTAAAAAGCATTCCTGGGTCTAGTCTACGAGGTGGGATATTGGTATAACTATGTACAAATAAGATTACTTAAGAACAGCTTACATGAAAGATTAATTTAACTAAGAAAAACTGTTGAAACTAAATTTTAAAAATATATCTATAAACTATTTGAATATTACTCATACATATTTAGCTACTTTAGTCTTTAGCATCTTACACTTTATCCATAACATCTCTCAATAGATTATCCATTAGATTAAGGTCGAGCGATTAACTAAATTCCTTAACATAATCAACATTGTTGAATCGGATTCAATTCATCAAATAAAAGTAGAAAAAAATATATTAGATAAGTATCAAATCTATGTATTTACACATATCGAAAAAAAACAAATATTTTATCTATTTATTAAATAAATGTTATATTATACTTATGTTTACACGAGAGCTAAAATTTTCTACACTTTGTATTTTTTGGATTGGGATTGATTGTGGGAACTGTTATAAGTTAAGAAGCAAAATAATTAAGTATTTTATCCAAACCTGTATCTAAATGTTCTATCTACAAAGTTTCTTCTAATTGTGTTGAGCGGAAACTCTTGTGGCGAACCACTAACAGAACTAACTAATAAGTCGTCTAACTATTGCTTTTGTTGCTGTTGCTTGGCATTTGCAGTTTGTATCGTTTTAATGACAAAACACTAGGCGGCAACCTAAGTTCAATCGTGCAACATTGCCCCTGTAACCGTTCCGACTGCCGGTTAAGTGTCAGTGCTTGGACGTTGTGAAATCTTTTTCCCTCTCCTGACACTTGGCAGACACGGGACGTCCTGGAAATTGGAGTAGGTTTGCGTGTCAGCAGCAGCAACAGCAGCAGCCACAGCAGCAGCACCAACAGCAGCAACAGCAACGGTAACTGCAACATGTTCTCTGTATTGTTCTTGTTACATTTGATTTGTCTCTCTATGCAATTCAACTTGAACTGTTCAATTTGTCTGCGTTTTTTCAAAGATTTGACTGTCTCAAAAATTTTATAGCTTAAAATCAAAGACATTGAGATTTTGCTTACCCCTTTTTAACTATACATATATTAAAATTTGTACTATCATATTATGTCATATTTACACCCTGTTTCTTAAAGATTAAATGATCTAGTTTAAGTGAAAGAAAAATTGAATTACTATAAGGAAAAGTCTAGTTTTTTCATTTTTTTGAACATGCTGACTTTTCATCATTTATTTTTCTTCTTCTCAGTTTTATCATTTTAACACATTTCTGTTATAATTTTGTTCAATTTAGTACAATTGTTAAATAAATTAAATAATAAGTAAGAAAAAAAGGATTTAAATTAATACGTCATCGCCATTACAGGGTCTGTTAAAGTCGAGTTCGCTCGAACATAGCCTTAGCTATTAGTTTATTGCTTTTCTTTAAAAATGCTTTGTTATATTTTTACTCGATTGTTATTGCTGTTTGAGTTGCCTTTCGACAACTTTAAATCAAACATGGTTAGCTGTCATTGCGAAGCACGCAAGTTGAATGTTGAATGTTGAATGTTGCCCGGTTGCAAGTTGCCAGTTGCCAGTTGCCAGTTTGTTTTCAGTGAGTCACATGTTTATAATTGTGAATGGACGAGGTGTGTTTTATTGTTGTTGTTGTTGTTGTTGCCACATAATTGACTTGGCTTGAGAAAATAGAGTCATTATGCGTAGCGGTCAGGGAGGCAATCAGCAATCAAGTAAGCAACCAAACGAACAACCAACAAAGAATAAAAAATAAACAACTAACAACAAATGTTATTATCCGATCAAAGCATCTTTATGAGCCAAAAGCTATTTGGCAATTTTGTGGTACCTACATCTCAAAACAGTAGAGCTTCTCTAAGTCAAATTTATATTCTGCACTTTAGAATTAAATATTTCCAGACGTTTTAATTTTGAAAATATCGATAAAGTGGAGCTTCTCTAAGTCAAATTCAATTTAAGTTTATAGAGATATTAAAATTCAAAAATTAATATAACAGTAAGCTTACTTTCTTTTATTGCAATTCAACAAAATGCAGAAAATGTTTTCGGATTTTCTGTTTTATTTTAGCATTCTGATTTGAGAAATTTGAATTAACTATCAGCTCAACCAAAAATGAATATACTGTGAACTCTGTGATTTTACATAGAAATATTCATTTTAGGGATCTACATTTGTAAAACGGAAAACACTATTTCGATTACAATTTGTAAATATAATTAAGAACCGTTTTAACATCTTGCCTTACAGACTAGAAAAAAAATGCATATTAAAAATTTGCTGTCCGCAAAATTAGAAGCTGGGACTGAAAATATTAAAAAATACTGTCGTAGTAAAAAAGTAGTCGATTATTTAAAATTCATTTTGAACAATATTCACTGTATTTGCCTGCTTTTATGTATGTATATGTTGCCTTCAATGATCATCCGTCTTATCATTGGGATGAGGATGAGCTTGCGTGACTAAATAAGCTGCAAGTTCGGAAGCATTTATCATAACTGCACAGTCAGCTCTGCTATCCTTTCTCTCTCTCCCTCTCTCTCTTTGTGCCTCTGTCTTTCTCTCATCCCTGCTCCTCACCTGACATGAATGATGATGAGGGCTGTAGATCTAAACATGAATCCGAATCTCAAACTGAAGTTGAGGTTGAGTTTGTGCGTTTAGTTTAGTCTAAATGCCATTTAACTTTAACAAATTCATTTTTGGCGACAAACGGAAACGGAAACGGAAGGAGACACAGGACTGGGCGGAAGAGGGAGGAAAACTGTAGTTAGAATCCCATCACTGTATATTCCCCTGTCCCATTCCCAATGTCCATCAGTCAAGCGTAGGCTTTTGGCCAACTTCTCACCTCCCCACCTGCTGATGACTACTACCGACTGCATCCTGGCATTGACTCTGTCTGTCCCGTCTGTCTATCCTGCCACTGATAAACGCACATCACACGTCAGCTCAACTCTCGGGTTAGTCCGAGTACAATTTCAAGTCCTTCTCCCTTGTTGGATTGATGGCTGGACAGATTGAACATTGCACGTTTGTTTGGCCCCTTTTGGGCTCAGGGCTCAACGCCGCTGATGGACGTTTAATATGCGTTTTAGACAAGGATATAGCTGCCCTTACTTCTGTCTCACTTTCCCGATCCCTCTCTTTGTGAGCAGTGCTTGCCTGCAAGCAGTGCTGCCAAAGTAGCTAATTTGCCGTCAAATCTGGCTTTTTCAAAGTCCAATTGCAGACAAAAATCGAAAACAATGGTTTTTAATAAACACACTTCCCTTTTTTCTCGCTATCAAAAAAAATATATGAGACATTTGTATGTAGAATTGATTTCATTAAATTTTATAAGTATAAGTATTTAAGAAAAAAAAGCAGAATATCATTTAGTCGCAGCACTTATAGATTATTTAGTGATAACCCTTAAAGTTCTACTACATCCTCTTAGAACGAAACGAACTTTAAGAGCTAATCGAATGTTAACCAAATTTGTTGTTAAATTGAAAGTTAGCGAAAGTAAAAAAGTTTAATAAAAATATTGATGGAACACTTTAGACTTTACATTATTGTAATGTACTTTCAGAGAATCTTGAATATTAAATAAAAATAAATAATAAATGAAAATATAAAAATAACAAATAAAGATAAAATGAATGAACATTTAGTTTTAGTAACTAAATATCTAACATGTTAATTCTAATGAAATATTGTGACTTAGTTTATAAGTTTGAGCTGACTGGTACGGCTTAAAAGAAGGTGGTAATAATAAATAAATAAATAAATAACAAATTAATCAATTATGTTGAAAAAATGTTTAAAATAACGGGGAAAATAAAGAAGGAATATTTAGCTTATTCAAAGTTTCTTCCCACCAAAAGCGGCCCGCTTTGCGACTGTTAAGCTGGCAACACTGGCAACCTGCATGCCTCAATTTGAGGCATAGTTTTGCAACGTATGTATGTGTATTTGGTTATCTGCCGAGCACCAAATTCGTCATGGTCAGAAGAGATGTTGGTCAGCAACAACAGTAACAACAGTAACAACAGCAACAACACAAGCTGGTATTGTTTTGTATTAAATGCTATCATACTGCCGTGTCTAGGCCATATCCAACTGGCCAGCATGCATGCCTTGTATTGTTCATTTCCCCTCTCTCTCTCTCTCTCCTCGTTTTCGTCTCTTCACTCTCATGCGTTGCTCGTTTCTTGATGCTCGTCGTAGGTGTGAATGCGCGCACATGTGTCGAACAAAGGTCCGGCTCCTCACCCTCCTCGCGAAACCACATTTCCATCCTCCTCCATGGTCATTCTCCACCCACAGTAAACACACACGCCATTACAATCAAGCATTTCAAGTGTGGAAACGCTTAAGGTTCGAGTTTGAGTTTGAGGTTCGAGTTTTGGCCAACAACGACAGACACGCATGTGCACGTCCACAACATTAATAATGCTGCCCCGATATTAGCCACGCATATTAACTTTCGCATGTGTCTGTGTCAGGCTTCTGCCATTGTTGTTATCGTTCTTGTCGCTGTTGTTGTTGCTCATGTTCTTTATGTTGTTTAAAGTGCATGTGTGTGTGTAACAATTTAAGATGCGAATAGTCCACAACAATAATAACACTCTCTAACAATGCGACTTGGCCTTGGCTCAATACAAGTACGTAAATTCTCTAATAAATGCTGCTTAAGATACAAAAGTATCTATTAGTTGCAAATACATAAGTTGTTGAAATTTATCCATAGAAATAATTATCACATGTTAAATTTAAAGAGCTTGTTACACAGGCATATAGATAACTAAATATGATTTTGTTATTAGCAAGTATCTCATAGCTCAGAATTTAAAAATTAGATTGGATTTAGACATAAGTATCATTAATAATATTATAATTCCTCGATGAACGACGACCTGATTACTCCGTAATCACGTAGTATTGCGTGGCGTGCGTGGTTGTAGATATCGTTGATGTTTTGCCTTCGGTTGAAGCTTCGTTGTCGTCGTAATCGTTGATGCGTAGTGTAATCCTCGATGCTTATTGTATCCTCGATGCTTAGTGTGTATCTTATAAAACTATAAAAATTTCAATAAAATAAATTTTAAATCATGAATTGAGGCTGAATACATAGGCTTTGACTCAATACGTATATGTAAATCATCTAATAAATGCTTCTTAAGATAAAAAATACATTAACTAGTTGTCAAAATATAGCCATAGTACGAAATTATGAAAATTTCAATAAATTGAATTTCAATTGAAGCTGAGGTATTGAGGCTGAATTATTTAGTTTAAATATGCTCCATATGCAATGAATCCATATTAATATTTAATTAAAATATTTGATTTAAATATTTTTATTGTAAATTTGAATATTCAAATGTTTAAACCACCGATTAATATAACGGTTAATTTTACTCTAGTTCAATGTATTGCATACTTCGTAGCACCTTTTTTACACTTTTCGACTTATAGTTCCCAATCAGTTAAAGCTCAGACTTTGTATATTAGCTGAAAATATACTCTTGAATGTTAGCACCTGTGGTTCGGGTAGCCGGTAGAATTTTTTTATTTTTTTTTTATCATTGTTTTCCACTCTATTTTTTTGTTTATTTTTTATTTTTGTGTATTATTATTTTTGTTGGCTTTCATTTTTGTGCATATCCTCAAAGAAAACTCTCTTATAAGGCTTAAAATATGCTAAATTTATAGCTTTAAGCTATTTGCAAATTTTCAAATATGCTAGATCTACCCTGAAATAAACTAATCTGGCAACACTGGTCTTTAAGAATGCGCTTGTCCAAGTCTTTTACATCACATTGCGTTTAAGCACTACTTTGTTAAAGTACTGATGACAATCGAATGCATTCATTAATTTGTCACCATCATCATTTCCAAGTCGGCCATCGAAATGTTATCCGACTTGATAAATATGGTTATAAATTAGTGATGTAAATCCAAACTGAACATCGATTTAAAAATCTGATTCCTAAACTCGCCCATGCATATATCGATTGATCGAAGAACCGGAAATTTTAACATCGATTGATCGACTTTTCGTAGGCATATAAATACACAGAAAAGTGCATGATCCCTTCAACACATTACACATTCTAACTCATTACACATTCGGCTACAGCGTAAGCAGTCAGTGAATCAGTGAGGACAAACAGTTTTGGTATGAAGAGCTTTGTTGTTTTTTGAGCTATCTCAACCAAATTCACAGATTATGTACTTAGTACCATATACTACATATACTACATCCAAAGGAAATTTGTATAAAATCGGATGACTATATCTCATAGCTGCCATAGAAACAATCAGATACTAATAAAACATTAGTCTTTCACTGACATATGCATTACTTCGCCATTTACTTTTGGATTTGCATCAATAAAAACCTATTTTCTATCTACAAAGTCCTATCCTATCTACAAAAAAACTTAGTTTTGCGATTTGTAACATTTTCAGATTTTTTTATGAGCTTTCAAACTCAAATAATCACAAAAATCACGTGTTTTCAAGTTCAAAGCCTTTAAACAACTGAACCGATCTTAATATTATTTGAATAAAAGTTCTAAAAGGTGTAGATTTACTTACCTTTAATTTGAGTGCTTGTTTGGCCTAATCGCTTAATTAGAAATGGATATATGTTATATTCAAAAATGTTGGCGCAACTTCAAAAATTCACAAAAAAATAATATTTCGAAAACGCTTCCATGAAAAAAATTTTGAGTGCCATTTTCGTGTTTAGTGGGCCAAATTCCATAAAAAAAACCGTTGATTCATTTTGCAAAAAAACATTTCGATTTTGTAAACTAGTGTAATAATAATAATGCTTAGAACTTAATTTGCTAAGTAAATATAACTTATAAAAATCTCAAGATTCGCAAAGTTATGTGCTTTTCTAACGACCACATTCTGAAATTGAGTCAAATATTTCACTCTGAGATCCTTATTACCAAATGTTTCTTTCTGAAAAAAAAGTATATTTTTGTACCAAAACCATTGTTAGACATTCCAATAGAGTTTTGAAGCTCTTTACTATACTATATACCAATTAAAAGAAAGTCCTTCAACCAGATACGAATGTCTCGAAAAGCCATGAAATAAAGATTAAATTTTTCCCTTTAATATGTTGTTGATAAAATAATGGACACATTTTGGTATATTTTTTTATTTTTATATTTTTATATTTTTTCTCATCAAAGTTTTTCCTTTTTATCGTTCGTATTTGCCTTCATCTGTTTTTTGTTAACAATTTGTGTGTTTTTTTTTTTTGCTTTTGTTTATTATTGATTTGCTTTGCTCTCCCATTTATCAGCCTATAAGAATTCGCATGATAAATATTCAAATTATGATGTTGATGTTTCTTGTTCTTGTCAATGTTGTTGCGGTTGTTGTTGCTGTTAATGTTGTTGTTAATAAACTTACGCATTAAGCTAACACTAAATTCTTTTTACAATAATAATAATTATATAATAATAATAATAATAGGTGTAATAGGGTGATGCGGCCGCAAATCCAGGGGCCAATCGCAATAATATCAATTAAAAACTCAAATTGTTAGCTCTTAGTTATATCTTTTAGTTATATATATATAGAAATTTGTATTTGTTTTATAGCTGTTTGTTGATTTTTTATTTTTAGTTCTGTTTTCTTTATGTGTTTTTTTTTCGCTAGTTTTACATTTTTGACATTACATTTAATTAGCGTTTGTAAATATTTTGTTTTGTTTTTTTTCATAGATTTGTTTATAATAAATTATGTTGCTTACTAGCTAGGACCACAAAAAAAAAAGTTAGCTATGTGTGCTTTTATGTATAGCTTTATATATATTTATATATGCATACGCCTTTCTTTTTATTTAAATTTTAATTACTTTATTTATATAAACTTAGTTACTAAGAACTACACAAGTACAATGCCTAGTTACGTTTATGTTGTTAGACAACGATTATAAAATATGTTTACTTTTTATGTTCAATTCAAAAAAATATATATGTAATTATAAAAAAATTAGGCAAACAAATTATTTATCTTTTTGTTTTTGATTTATAAAAAATGTGCTAATTTACAAAAAATAATAATATTATTTTTGTGTTCTTTATTTTGTATTTTGTTGGTTTTTTCTTTTGTTTGCTAACACGATTTTTAGGCTACGTATTTGTGTTTTGTTGCTGTTCTTGTTGTTGCTGTTTTTGTTTTGCTTTTGTTTTTACACACATACATATAAATAGTTTATTACAGACAAGACGTTTATAGATATTTGTTTTATTTATGTTTAGCTTTCTTGTTTCTTTTTTCCTTTACCGTTCTTCTCGTTCTTCATTTTCTTTAGTTAGTTTTAAATACAAAAAAAAAGGAAATATATATATATATATTTATTGATATCCTATATAGTTTTTTATGTGCAGCGCCCATTTCAATGTACATTTAGAGATTTTGGTTTATGTTTTCTTTTATTGTGATTTTTTTTTTTTAATAATTTACAAATATTTTGGCGCAGTCATAAAAAAAATGTTCTAAAACAATAAACACAATAATAGTAAAAAGACAACAAAACCAAGCCGAGCAGCTGTTTTTTGGCCAAAGGCTTGTGTGAGTGTGAGAGAGACGGGGGTGCGGTGCAGGCCAGCCAACACGAATTTCTCCTCATTTGAATTGTGAGCAAGAGAGTTCACACACACTTGCACACACACACACATTGGGCGGCTCACTCTGGCTCTTGCTCTCATTTGACGCACAAGTTATGCGACTTGCTGTCGGCCAGAGCGAGACGACACGTGTGCACGAGCAGTGGGCGGCGGCAGCGACGACGACGATGACTGCGATGACGATAACGACGACGACGACTGCGATGACGACGACAGCGACGAAGCTTTTTTTTTGTTACTACTGCTGTTTAAGTTGTTGTTGCTCTTTGTTGATGTTATTCTCTTGTTGTTGTTGATGTTACTGTTGTTTTGGCTGCTGCTGCTGCTGCTGTTTCTACTCGTCCTGCTGCTGCTGCTGCCGCTGCGTGTAGGTCTTGAGAAACAGCAGGCGCGTTGCCAACTGTTTTGTATATTACCAAACAAGCCCTTCATTTTGCATATTCTGCGGTTCGCTGAAGTTCGCCGAGCTCATGAACTCGGGCGATGCGGTACGCGGGCCATTTTGTTGTTGTTGTTGCTGCTGCTGTTGCGTTTGGCTTGCTTGTTGCGCATTCTGTGCCGCCTGCTGCTGCTGCTGCGCGGCCGCCTGTTGCAACAAATGCTCAGCGGCATTTGGAGGCGGTGGTGGCGGTGGCCCCACAGCTGTTTGCAGCTGCATTGGCGGTGCTCCCGCCTGACTCAGAAATGTTGACTCGGGCGTCAGGCCAAATTCATTAACCATCGGTATGGGACCGCTGTGATCCATTGGTCCACCTGTTAGAAAGCCAAAGGGGAGAAGAGAGGGACAGACAAAGACAGAGAATTAGTTTAACAGTTCGTTTGTAGCATACATAACGGTAAAGAAGGATGCAAATTTAAAGTTATCAACTCAAATGGGAAGCTATAAGAAAGTATTACTAAATCAAAAATAGAGTTGAATTTTTTAGATATACATACGGCTTAGAATATCATTGATAAGATAGACAAAAATAATTCTTTGGTTTGCTTGAAATAAGCTTGGAATTTAGAAATGGCTTTGGAATGCAACTTCTTTAAAAATTAAGTTCATTATCTTGTTTTAGGGCTGACAGTTTTCTTAACAATTTAGTTTTTAGATCGGTTAGATCATTGACAGATTTTGTGTATTACCTGGTGCATTGAAAGGCATCGGTCCGCCGGGATGACCCGGAAAGAAGGGGCCATCGTGCGGATGGAAGGGTCCACCATAGCCGAACTCAAATTTAGCATCTGCAGCAAAGTAGGGAAAGCCGGGACCGTCGTCTAGCCCGCCCGGCGAGAGATTCATGGGAAAGCCTCGCATTTTGCGCGCACCGCCAAAGAACGGCGGACGTCCCATGCTGGTGATTTGCTTCATGCGACGCTCCTTGGATCGCTTGTTCTGGAACCAGACCTGCAACAAGTTGAAAGAGGAAGAATAAGTGAACGTTTAGTGGATGCTGATTCAACTGTCTCCATCATCATCTCCAGAGTCGGAGGCACAGAGGCGCATGTCTAATTGTTGTTGCTGTTGTTGCATTGATGCTACCGCCGCCGCACCGGGCGGCCGTGTTGCAAAATTAGCCCCGAACTTATTCCCATTCCCATTCCCATTCCCGATTCCATTCCCGATCCCGGGCCATGCATGGATCGCGTATGTGGACTCGGTCACAATTTTACGATGTTCTGCATCGTTTCGGGTGCTCCAGAAGCACCGTGCACAGCATGCAAAGTAATAAAATAAAAACATATTTCAAAATTTTTAGTGGCACCTTTTCGCCTTGGCTCCTCCGTTCCCTGTTCTTTTGTCTCATTTTTGTTTCCTTTTTATATACAGATTTTTGTTGTTCATTTTTTGAGGTTCATCTTTTTTTTTTTTTTTTGGCATTTTAATATTCATATCTTGGTCGCGTTTTTAATGATCTTTTGCTGGCGGTCGGTCAACGAAACGGTTTTCTCCACTTTGACTTGGACTTGAACTGATTTTTGTATGCATCTTTTCCCCTTTGACTCCGTTTTGGTTCTGTTTCTGTTTTGGCAAACTTTTCTCAATGAAATTTTATGATTTATGTCTTTTTATTTTGCGCTTTTTTATTTTCCTCTTTTTAATATACATATATATATTTTGTGTGTCCTTTGAGTCTCTGCATGGCAAATAGTTTCCAATGAATTTGGCTTAGATTTCGCTGGCCTTCTGGCTGCCTATCAGCAGCTGTTCCCATTGCCAATCCCAATACCATTCTCATTCTCAGTCTCAGTCTCAGTCTCAGTCTCAATCTCATTCCCGTTCTTAGAGGCAATTTAAGCGTGAATTTTAATGATGAGCGCCGCTCGCTGTCTGCAGTTCATTTGAATTTGTGATCATTTTTATGAACTCAGCTCGGCCAAAACAACAGCTTGGCCTAGACATGCATATGAGTTGAATGCCCGTTTCTCTTCCCCCTTCACATTTATAAACTGACATATTGTTGGCACAACGAATTTCGCTAGAAAATCGCAAGCCTGTGAGAACCCAAGACTTTGAGACTTTGACTTAGATCTCTCGTCTCTGTATCTGTATCTGTCGGCGCACAGGATGCACAAAAAGGTAGCAACATGCTGTGAATAGGGCTCTACTCCCAACATCAACATCAACTTGGCCAAAAGCTTAGCCAAAAAGCAACAATTTTGACGTTAAGACCGCGTCCGTGTCGAGCAGTTTGCATGAAACGTTAGTCAAGCGCGTGACTTTTGACAGCGAATTTGACTCTGAATTCAAATTAGAATTTGTTTTTGCATTTCGTTACTTTGTCAGATAACGTAAGCTCAAAAAGCGATGAGAAACAGTTGTAAATAGAACTCGATAAAATAGATATTTCTCAACATTTTAATTGCAAAAACAGTTGCATAGCAACTGACGTAAGAACATTACGTTGAGCAAAACGAATGCCCTTTCATTAATAAGTTAACTTACGTAATGTTCGTTTAATTTAAATTTGAATTGGAAATTGCTTTTAATTTTAGTCGAGAAATATTGAATAGAATGAAAGCTGCAAAAATAAGATAGTTTATGTAGTTTTGTGTAATTTGTTAGAATTTGAATTTGATTCTGTAACCTTTAACGTAAGCATTTTTTTGGTTTCAGTAAAATATGCACAAAAAGATGCTAATGTTACCGTTTAATGTTAGGTAACGGGGCTTAACATAAAACGTAATAGACAATGAATGAAGAAGGAAGAACAGATGAACTAGATCAATTGATTTAGTTCTCGCTCAGTGGTCACCACTTTTAATTACACGAACCTCCGTAAAAACAAAACCTCAGTAAAAACAATAAGTTATAATTACGTTAGTTAACATCATTTTATATAAAACAAGTGAGAGTAGGAAGGAGAGCTGATGAACTAGATCAATTCCACATAACGCCACAACGTAATAAATATCACCGCACTCCTCCCATTTCTCTTCTCTTAGTACCACCTGTTTTGCATTCCTCTTGGAACCAATTGCCAATAGCAAAGTGTATGTAAATACATACATGTGTGTGTTTTGACGTTATTTACCCCGTTGGCCCTGCGGTCACACAATTTTTCATTTTCATACGCCTAACAACAACAACAACAGGAACAATAAACTATAAAAAAAGACTGAATACAACATAGGTGAAAAGGGGACAAAAGAAAAAGGTGAGAGAGAACTAGAGCAACAGCTTGTAACAAAAAAAAAAAAACAAAATTAATTTACAATAGTTTTTGCAGTTTGTTGCATTTTATTTTCTCTTTGTATGTTGTGGTTAGTTCAGATGTTGTTGTTGTTGATCTTTTTTTTTGCACATTTTTTGCAATTCAGTTGAACTTTCAGTATTTTTCATTTCATCTCGATTTTTTTTGTCATTGTTTTCTTTTACGTCGACAAAGAAAAACAGCAACAAACACCGATTGAAAAAAAAAATAAAAACACAAGATGAAAATATAAAAAAAAAGGAAAAGAGGAAAAATGAGAGAGGAAAAAATAAAAATGGCAACTGCATGTGGGCGTACAAGAAAGAAAAGATGGCAAGAGCAGGAGGGGCATGCCATATGGAACACTGTGCTGTGGCGCAGGTATGAAAATTTGCGGTTTGCTTTGTAATTTCTTTGCCAAAGACTTTTTTAAATGATGTGCTTCCGAATCCATTATAACACTACACTATCCAAGTGGTAGCTATAGTAAATGTCTTTCTCTTGGAGGATTGTAATTTATGTATTAAAGTTGTCTTTCAGTTCTTAAAAACTTGCATCTTTGCAATGAATATTTTTGATAACAACTATCAACAATGTTAGCCGAAGCTAGTGCTCATGGTAATGTTAATACAATGCATACATACAATTTAAGTCAGTACTAATACTAATGCTAATTCTATTACATAGACTGTATATGACTGTCTATTGACTAATGATAATAGTATTTATAATGAAAATGGTAATGATAATGTAAATGCAAATGTGATGTCGTCTCCTAATTCTAATGAGAATGCTAATACCTATGCTGATGACAATGCTAATGTTCTTGTTGGCCCAAATTTTAAAAGTAATGAAACTTAACGCTACAATTAATAATGCGAGTGTCAATGCATAAAAATGCTGATGCTACGGCTAATAAGAGTTTAATTCTAAAATTATAATGTAATGCTGTTTCGCGAATCTTAATACTTTGTTTTTGCACCATATTTTTTCATTTTCTTTAATTTTTTCAACTAGAAAACAATTTGAAGTTGCGCTTTTATTTGAGATCAGTGAGTGTATGTGTATTTGTTTAGTATGCGTGTTGCAAGTTGAATGTGGATGAGATGCGTTATGAAAGATAATACGATATAATTTGATATGATATAATGCTGTTCCTCTGTTCCTCTGGCAGCCGAAAATTGTTGCTGATGGTGTAATTTGGGCAGCGTTTATAATATTTTATTTCCGCACTTGAGAGAGGAACATAAGGTTTGCAACGAAACAAGAATGAGAAATTTGTTTCCAATTTCGTGTAGCTTTCAACAAATTTGTTTCTCTCGTTGCCGTTGTTGTTGTTGTTGTTGTTGTTGTTGTTGTTGTTGTGGCGCAGGCGGCAGGCGGCGTTGCTCTCAAAACATTTGAACATTTAGTTAAATTATAGGTTAGGCCCTGACATAAAAGGGCAAACAACGTAACATAATGGCCATGGTAGCAATCAGGCTCAAGAACCATGGTTCCAATCCCTCCCTCTCCCCACCTTTCCTTTACCTTTTTCTTTCCCTTTCCCCTTTTCTTAACCTAAGCGAAACATAACAAAATGATTATTGCGCTTTTGACTCGCTGAAAGGGACGAAAGGGAATGCAAAAGGGTACAAGGAAAAGACAGGGTATATAGAGGGGAGGGTACGGCTGCCACTTGGCAGCTCTTCGACTTTGGCGTTGTGTTGAAAATTATACCAAATTATGTTAAACGGCAGCTCCATGGCGGGGGTGGGGTCGGTTTCGCCCCCTTTCCAACAAAAACAATCGCCCCCATTTTGGCCAACGTTTACCCCGTTTGCCCCGCTTTGTGGCCCCATTAAAGAGCTTAACATATAATTTGTGGAACCGCCAGTCAAAAGTCAAAGTTGCTTTATTGTGACCCGATTGGGTTTCAGCTTCAAGTTCAGCCAAAAAGTGTTAGTCTCAGCTTCAGGTTGAGGATCGATTTCAGTTTCTGTTACAGTTAACAACTTCCTCCTATCATCACAATTGAGAAGCATGTATATTTTTTTGGGGCATGCTGCAAATGTGTGTCACGTACTCTCGCCCTGATTGACATGATTTGATGTGCCTCGAATTGTGAGCATTCAGCATTGGAACATTCAAAATCAGCATTTAACTTAAGCCGCCCATCAACATTAACCCCTTGTTCCCCTGGCCAACAAATTACTTAACGTATTTTTTCCTATATTGCATCGATTTATCCTTTGTTAAATCCTTTATCATAATTCTTAGTTATAATCATTTAGTAAATTATGTTAGACTTTTCACAGAATTACAAAATCGCAGAAAAAAATAGAATTCAACAAAGCTAAAATAAAGATGGAGAAAATGAAGCCAAAAGTAGAAATAAAAATATTGATTGTACAGAAATTAGAAAACTAAAATAAGTGAAACAATCACATTACAAATTTGGAAACTATTTTTTTTCTAGTTCCTAAAAGGGAATTTATATATATATATATAGCTACATAAATACATATAAAAATCCCCCCTTTCAGCTAATTATTTTGTGTATACTGAGATCTGTGCACTTGTGTTTCTTATTTTGTTTCTTTATTCGTTGATTGAAGTTCAAAGATATCTTTCAGTTTGTTGAGGGGCCGTGACTTTGCGTTTATCGAATTGCCTGTCACGCCCCTATCGGGGTCTATATTGAGCACTGATGACTCGGCTACCAGCTAACGAAACTATCGACTAAATGAACTACCGAGTACAGCTGCTATCCGAGAGATACAGCTACTCCCAGATACAGATACAGATACATCTGCCAAGGCGTGAATTGGGCTCGGGAGTTAGAGTTAACAGATAATTAACTGCCGCTGTTGTTGCTGCTGTCTTAGCCTGGCCTGTTGTTGTTTTTCCCATAGTTTAGTAGGTGTTACTGCCGCTCATCAGTCAGTTAAAGTCGAGGGCTAATACGAGGGCTCCTTGAGCCGCATGACATGGCATCTTTTTTCTGCTGATGAAATGGTTCAAATGTTGGTTTCGATTTCAGTTTTCTTTCTTCTTTATTTCTCTGGCGCCTCACAAAGTTCCCTACAAGAATTAATAGCAAACTGATGAGTTGTTGAAATTATAATTTTCGTAAAATATACTTGCCCCCACTTCCACTTTCCCCTTTTCCCAATCTCCAATCTCAAATCCTAAATTGCCATGTCATGTTTGTGCAGGCGCCGCCCTTGTGAACAGCCTCCAAAAGACTGAAAATTCAACCTCCATGTTCAGTTATATTCTCTTACTCAGACTGCGGCTACCTCTTCTCATCTTGTTCGAGAAGTAAATGCGTTAAATTAGCCGCTTTTGTGGTCAGTATATTTTTCTTCAATGGCTTGTTTATTTATGCGTCTAATTGTTGCTTTCAAATGGCCAAAAAAAAAATAGAATGTGGATCAATGATTTGCGGTTGCCCTCTTGCATGGATAACATAATTAGCCTCGATCAGCAGTTACTTGTCTTGCTTTATTTTGAGTTGTTTTGGCTTTTATTTTGGCCATAAACGTCAAATGCAATCAAACTCAATTTCCGTTCAATTAATAAACGCGTCGCGCTCTCTCAACCTCAAAAATCGTTGACTAATTAGTGCAGCAATTTTGACGCCACTTTAAAAAAATCCCTTTCAACTCTCCTCTTCACCGACCCTCCACCACATAGATCTATCTTCATCTGAAGACAAAGAAGAAATGAAAATAAAACACACGTTCTACGACTCTCTGATTTAGGATCGAAAAATTTGTCAACTTCCGTGGCCCAAAATGCAAATTTTTTACCGCCCCAACAACAAAAAACGACTGGAAACAACAACAACGAAGAAAAAGAAAAAAAATGCTGTAGTCAAATAAAAAAATTATTATAAATCGGCGCTCAGATAAAACAAAATGTAAATCAACTTGAAATGCTCTCGAAATTTGTATGTTGACAAATAAACGCCTCTGCATATGTGAGTTATAGGGTGGAGGGAGAGAGAAAGGGAAGCTTGGAGACACTTGACAAATGTCTCGACCGTCCGTCTCTCTCACATCCGCATCTGTATCTGTATCTATGGACTGTCCCCGTATCTGTATCTGTTGATCGTCGCCAAGTGGCGCCAGCCAAACGCACGCCACATTAACTGGGCCCTCAACTCTACCGAAACGGTGACCGTCCGTGTGATTTGCCTCCCGCTGTCCCTCTCCCTCTCCCTCTCATCTCTCCTCTCCACTCTCCTCTCTCTTCTCCCCTCTAAAGTCTGCTTTATTTGTTTATAATTTTTCAAAGCTTAGTTTGTTCGCCGCCGCCGTCACCGCATTAAACGTTGGCGTAAATGGAGCGCACGCATTAAAACAAAAGATACAAATTCAAAAACCCAAAAACCGAACCCAAAAAAAAAAACGAAAAATCTCTGAAAGTCACACGAGCTTAGCTCACAAAGCTTCCAATGTGTGTGTGTGTGGAAAGAGTTGAAGAGCTATAAGAGTTATAATGCCTAATGGGTGATCCATCTGGGGCATCGTCTGATCTACCACAGTTGACCTGTCAACAGGTTGCAACAAGTTGAAACGATACACCTGTCTTTTGACGGGAAATTTACGAGCTTAACGAACAGCTATAGAAATCAATTGCTAAAATAATAAATCGACTTTAGATAGTTCTAGCCTTAACTCATCCAGACTCTGAAGTCTTTCAAAATTACATTCATTGTACATCATATCGGTCTTATAAACATTCTAAATTTGTTTAAGTGGAATATGTATGTAAATTTCAATTGTAATAAAATAATAAGTTCGAATTCGGAATATTTATTATTGAAGCTGCACGAAAGCACTCGTACTTTAATATAGTTAGGTATTAGCATCGTCAAATAGTCGTTAATAGTTCTATTAACTCCAAATCGCTAAAAGACATTCCCACAGATTAAAGGGGAAAAAAACATTTAAAACTTTAACAACTATTTACCAAAGATTGAAACACCCTTTATATGTGGATAAATCTAAGATATGTTTTGGGCTTAAAATAGTTTTTTTAAGTTGCCTTACAAATTGTCGGCCTATAAAAGCAGTTTCAAAAGTTTTGGCTGCTGTTATGATTGTTATAATGATTGTTATTGTTATTGTCATTGTCTTGTTATTGGCATTTGTTATGGGCATGGTTATATTGTTATTGCTCTTTTGGTTTTAATGTTGAAAATGTTAAAACATGTCGATGATTTATTTGTTTTTATTTTTGTTTTTGTTTTTGGCTTTATTCTTACAAATAGCTCTTGTGGTCAGTTGACCATTAGTCAAGCCTGGTCATGAACATATTCAGCCTTAACTTTAGCTCAATCACAATTGCTGCTCTTTGGGTCGGGTCAGAGTTCAGAGCGCCACAAGCTATGCAAATTGCCCTCCTACTCCAACTTTTCCCCCACTTTCATCTGTCCATCTCTTGTCAGCAATTTGTTGTTAAATATGCCTCCTTTTTGGAGAATGGGGAGTGGCATGTTGGAGACTTGCCCCGCTGTGAACTGTCGGCAAAGTTCTTAAGAAGTTTTTGTGTCACGCTGCTTCTGTCTGTGGATGTTGTTGCTGTTGTTGTTGCTATTGCTGTGGCTGCTGTTGCTGCTATTGTTGTAAAATTTATTATAAAACTGAGGAACATGCTGAGAGAGCTGCTGGCCCAGAAATCATTTTGCCTCATGGCTTCTACTTGTGTTTAGTTCGATCGCTCGCTTTTGGTGTTGACATTTTTGTTAGAAGTTGACGAGTTCAACTTGTGGCAAACTCTTTGATGCCACAGTTGCATATCATATTACACAAAGGGCTGTATCTTTGCATCTCTAACTGTATTTGAAGGGGTTTCTAAGCAGATGCTTTTGTTTCATTTACAACTGTTGCATTTTCCTGGTAGATGCAACTGATGACTGACAACATGTTATTGGATATTGTTGATTGCCACAGCAACAACAACTGCTTGCAACTGTCAGCTGCTTGTCAGCCGCAAAAGTTTTAAAACCACGCGAAAAAAGTAAGAAAAAGCATAACAGAAAATGTACATAAAGGCTATAATGGAGCTAGCTCGACTATGGGAGACCCTGTACAC
This sequence comes from Drosophila testacea, assembly GCA_035043265.1. NCBI lineage: Eukaryota > Metazoa > Arthropoda > Insecta > Diptera > Drosophilidae > Drosophila > Drosophila testacea. The sequence goes on from JAWNND010000931.1 coordinate 720,943, forward strand.
ATAGCGAATTTGCCAAGATTAAATATGATAAGAGAAATCACTTTAAATTTAAATTAATTTGTAGATGTGTATGTTCTATGGTGTCTCTAGCTCTAAAGGTCTCAGAGATCCTGGTGTTCAAAAGAGGGACAGACTCGACTGTTGTTGCTGATCTGCCAAACTTAATAGACCTTTAACTCTTTAAAGTACAGGGTCTAAAATTATATACATTTACATACATAAATTTCGAAAAATGCAATATTAATGAAGATGCAAAAGTTGACAGCTTACAGCTGAGTGTGTCTGTATCACTGTGGACGCCAGTTCACGCTAGTGACTATAGCAGACAGCAAAGTCACACACAAGCGGTCTGATTTTGTTATTTTATGAGTTTAATATTTTTTAAATATGGATTGACACCAAACTTTTCGTCACAAATTAGATATTAGTGATTTTGGGAGTTACTTTCGTCACTAGGTGCGTAACACATCAAATATGTATATATGTGTGTGTAAGCTGCTCCAGTGAGGCGATTAAGTCAACGTCAGCATCATCATCTGTGTTGCCTCCTCTTCAACTTGTTGGCATTTGTCACTTTCGTTTAGATTTGAAGAGGGACAACAGCAACAACAACAACGACATGCCGAAGGAGAAGGAGAAAGAGAAGAAAGACGAGGTGAAGGAGAAAAAGAGAGGAGAACTGCCCGTAAAGAGGTGTTGATTGTGTCACACTTGTCGCGTTTAAAGACTCAACTAAAAAGTCGCGACATGCCGCCCAAATATCCTTTAACTGTAACCAATGACACATCAAAGGCGGCAGCACACACACACCAATACACACAGATACACATACAGATACAAACACACACAGATACAGATACTTTGGCTGCGCATGCGTAATCCCTGTTAAATGTTTCGTTTTTCAACGTTTTCCACATTTCTTTTGATGGGAAAATGCTGAGAATTGGGTTCTTCAAATTGGGAATTGGGCTCGTTAAACATCTGTGTGTCAAATTTTCCCTTTCTCTCACTGTGTGTGGAGGAGCGGCATGTCAAATTTGTAAGTCAAACCTGTTGAAAATCGTAGAAAGAGACAGTTGCAAGTTGCATATTTAAAGTTGCCACTAATGATGTTGTTTTTGTGTTCGCTTCTTCATTGAGTTGCAAGCATATGCTGCGGATATCCTTGACATTCAACAGATGCAACACAAGTTGTATCCATAACAAATACGTCAGTTAATACTATAATTACAGACTTGATATCTTTAAGTTAAAAGTGAGAACATGTCAATAACTCGATGGGGATTATGAGATCATCATGAAATTATATAGGCGAAGTCAGGTTAATGACTTTCAATTATAAATAAATAATAAATTAAACTATAAATTTAGTTTGTTCAAAAAATCAAGGCTAATATGAAATGAAGTAAAGTAGAAAATATCTAATTTTTTCTATTAAAATAGTCGATTCTCAGAAACTAACTAACTAGTTAACTACATTTTCTTGTCCATTAAAAAACTATTTGAGTTACTTTAAATTGAGTCTAGTTTAGTAACAAGATTACCATGAACTCTATGTAGGGATTATACACGTTTTGCTCTTATGCAATTTACTAATCTCTGGGGTTCTACACACGCTAACCTAGAAATTGAATCAAAATGTAAGGGTGGGGGGGGAAACTATTTTAACTCTTTCGAAATTATCTTCATTCTCATGCGAAATTCACATAACTTCCCTTAATTAGCAGCAACGACATCGCATGCTAGTTAACATTTGCATTTAACATGACCGTTCTCAGCGATTCTCACTGTTGAAAGCATACCGAGCTCGTTTTGCTCATTTGCTCACTAGGAATATTATCATACATGCATATGCAAAAGTTACCATAAAAGACTAATACTCTTTAGTACTAGTAATTTATTATTTTGTAATACAGGAAATAGAACCAACAAAATGATTCCGACAAACTAAAGTAAAACTAAATGATTCTTTTTTTCTCTTGTTAAATTATCATTTATTTAGTTTCATTCTTACAAAATGCTTGCGTTTTACTGTATTTCTAATATTTTTTTGGGGCAATGTAGTTCAGTTTTATGCGCCCCCGCCTTCTTCGCATTTTGCGAGCCGGCATTAATTTTTTTTATATTTTTTATTGTATTTGGTTTGTTGTTTTTACTGACATTTTCGTTCTTTTTGTGGCTGTTGTTGTCCAACGCAATGAAGCGTTGCAAGGCGGCAACAACGGAGTTGAAATATTGCGTCCGAATATTTTATGATTTGGTTTAAAAAACATACCAGCAACAACAATAACAATATCTGGCCCCAAAGAGACAGAGACTTTGACTTTAACTCTACTTTGCTTTGCTTTGCTTTAGTTTAAACTTTAAACATTTGCCACTCGAAGCGCGCTTAATTTATGCGTTTTTTATGCTGATGAAACGCAGACAGTAAAGACAGAGACAGAGACGGAGTCAAAGATAAAGACAGAGATAGAAGAGGGTCTGGCCAAACCCAACCGAACCCAAGTGGTCATTTTGGGGGCCAACTTGCGTGAAGTACTTAAAAGGAAACTCAAACCCAAAGACGTTGTAAAACTTGGGCTGAATCTGGAAACGTTCAAGTGCACAAATTTCGACCTTGCTAACATATATCTAGTAAATAAATCTTGTAGGTAGATAGGCAGACAACATATAAACATAATCTAACTTTAAAAACTACCAATAGCTCTTTCCATTTTAGGAAACTGGTTAATACTTTAGCTCTTTCCTATTTTATGAGCCTGAAAAATATCATTGACTTCAATAGTTGTTTATACTTGTAGAATCGGAAATATAGATTGATTGCAAATATTGTGTATAGATTTTTAAAGTCATAAAATTAGGTGACTTTTAAAATCTTTAACCTGGGATTACTATTTAATATAGCAAAGGCCTTCTATTTCAGTTTCCATTTAATCTATTTAATAGCATTTAATAGCGAAAGGGTATTTAAACTACGTCTATTAACTGGTTGCTTTAATTTTTGCGCTATTGTGTTCCATTTTTCAACCAAAACAAATTGCTTATGAAGTGCAGCTGACAGTTGCGTTCGGGTTTATCAGTTCCTGGGTTGGTTACGAATGAACAGAGTTTGGGATGGGCTAAGTAAGTCGTAAGTAAATAAGTCGATCTCAAAAGGGGGGTGACCATGTAGGAATTGTAATGAAAGAAGGTATCTAAAGTGTCTGGGAATAGTAGGAGAGTAACCCACCTGTATCACGCGCATGGGCAATCCCGTTTCCTTGGCCAGTTGCTCCCTAATATGGCGTGTCGGTTTCGGCGTCTGATTGAATGCCGTTTTCAGAACCTCCAGCTGTTTGGCCTTGATGGTGGTGCGGGGTCCGCGTCTTTTTGAGCCATTGGCATCGTCGGGACTTTTGTTCTCCGCCTGAGAATCGCCGCGTCCATCGGGATCGCCATCCAAGGAGCCCTTGAAACGAATGAGATAGTTAGATATGAGTTGAGACAGAGATACTAGTCATAATCATTTGCCAATCATTAATCAAAAGGGGCTGACGTCGGGTCTACAAAGTGAGGCCCGCTTTCTCATTCCACACTCCATTCAATTCCATTCATTACTTTGTATCATATATACATACATACATACAGTATGTTTGTATATGTATTTGAGTTGAAGCGGAAACCTGTTAATGATGCAAGCAAGCAACATCCACTTGGACTCGGACTTGGACTCCACTTGTGGCAAGAGTTGTGTTGAGTGTTTCGGCATCCACTTACCTGATCGGAATCGTCATGCGTATTTTTACTATCGGTGCTCATGCTTTGTACTGATATATCCGAGGTGCCCAACGGTCCACCCGCTGAGTCTGGTCCATTCGGTCCAAGCACGCCCAATCCCAGCGCCGGTCCACGCAAATGTGGCGGATCATCGTCATCTTCGTCTTCGCTCGCCGAGCCCATTAATGAATCTGTGCCAAGAGAGAGACAGAGAGAGAGAGAGAGATGTGTTGTAGATAAATATGTTATATACTAAATGCAAATGCATATAAAAATATCTCATAACAAATTGCTTAACAATACGAAATAAGACCACGATTGGAATGAGAGACTCTAACCAAGAGCCACTTAAAATACAATTGCAATAAATAATATTTGTGCTGGGCTAAGCCAAAAAGTATGACCCGAACGACGTTCGTATTCCTACGGTCACGTGTCGCCATTTCATGCTCTAAGTAGCCCTGTTCTGCCTTCTCTCCCCCCCCCCCCCCCCACACACACACACACTGAAAAACTTCCTTTCTCCCTTTCTTTTTTTGAGTCACGTGTCAAATGCAGTTTCTGAGATTCTCTGCTGATGCCCACATAAGTTGATTATGGCACTGCTGACGGGAGCAGTACCTCTGTACGGTCGGTATGGTCGGTATGTCTGGTGTATGGTCGGTACGGCTGTGAGTCAGCTCTTATCGCTAAGTTGTCTGCCATGTAAAATGCTGACACGCGTCGTCATTGTCATCCTGCATCGCTCCAGATAAGCAGAACACGAGACCAAGAGCCGTTCGCGTTGAAACGTGTCACTCAAATGGCTCGATTCGATTGTCTTCTTGGGTGTGTAGCACCCGAGAGAGACAGCAACCCCTTGAAAAAAAAATCTGTGCTCGTCCTCTGGGGACACATCCACCTGATAAAGGGGGCAGCCAACTGATGTCGCTCTTCCTCAGAGTAAGGCAAGTGGGCAGGCACTTGCCACAAACATTTGAAACTTGCTGAAAATAAATTACACTTTATTATGCATAATCTAATCCGCACCAGATGCGAACTCACCCCTCAATGGGGTTGGTTTTGATTTGTGTCTCATGCACAATATGCCTTGAATTTGGCGCCTTTCCTAAGAGTCATTAGCCTCAGTTACACTACGCCCAGACCAGATTCAGACTTAGACTTAGACTCAGAGTCCCAGTCGCAGTCCCAGTCACAGTCACAGTCCCAGTCGAGTTGTCCACCTGTCAGACAGAGTCAGTTCAATGATAACAGAGGGAGAAGAGGGGTGGTGGAAAAGGAGGAAGACAGAGCTTAACGCATTACGAACCGCTGCCTCTTGCATCAGAGCATGCAAATCCCAAGCCAGATGATGACCATAATGCAGCTGTGTATCGTTTGCCAAATCGCAAGTGACGAGCAGGAAGACTCAGACTCTCAGACTCTCAGCTTGATTCAAACTTGCTCCGGCATTTACGAATACAAATACGAATACGAATATGAATACAGTCAAGTATTTGGTGGAAGTTAAGGCAAGTGAAGGTTAATTGCAATCATTGAATAGAACTGCTGAACGTTTCAGACAGCGGAAATAATTGTAGAAATTGCTAAAGTCGGAAATGCCAAAATCATATGATATTGTTGTAGTTGAAGGCTAGTTAGACAAGAAGAAAGAATTTAGAAAGCAACTTTACTTAGTTGAAAAGTAAAATTGATTCCCTAAATATGATTTTATCATTATCATTTCATATTTCATATTGCTTTACTCTTAACTTTATCCAGCTTTTGTCCTTCATTTTGAATATATTATTAATATCACGAGTTAAATTACGATCAAATCCTTACATAGAATTTTAATATTATAATCAAATTCTAATTCAAATTGTAATCTAAATTTTTGAAGCTGGTTAACCAATGTTCAGTTCTTCAATGTTTCTCTCTGCTTTAGTTTCTTATCTTTCAAGAGCATATATGATCGAACTCTTTGTTTCAACCTCTTCAGGTTTAGTTCTTCAACTTTCTCAGAGATTTAGCTTGCAATCCTTACTTTAAATTGCGTCAGGTGCGCCCCTCTGCCAGTGTTTGGTTGTTGTAGTTGTTTTTAGACCCAGCACTTCTTAACAGTCTCTCAATTGACCCGCAGCACCACCCAGCCATCCAACCACCCAACCAAGCAACCCACTCAACCACCAAAAAACCAGCTAAATAACAACAAAAGCTGCTGATCTAAAAATGAAACGAAACGGAAACTTGAAGTGTTTACCAGCATCACTTACATGTCGCCCAGTTGACAAAGGAATTGAGAATTGTGAATGGGAAACCTTTGGACCACAATTCCGGAACCATCCAATATGCCAGGGCATCGTATATAGACCAGGGCTGCTTCCCTTCCCATATGGGCGCTTTAAGTTGTTGTTAACACATGTTAATAAACACGCGACCGATGGGCGATTGAAGACCGAAGACCGAAGAACGAGAGGACAACGACAACAGAAGGGAGCAATAGGACTAGACGGAGGGTTGTCAGTACCAGCAACTGCTACAACAACAACAAAAACAACAACAACAACAATCTTTACTCGCTTCAAGCATCACTCAAATTAACTTTGAAAACCATTCAGGAACACTTCATTTGATTGCCACAAAACCTATACACTGCTGTTGCTGTTGTTTGTAATTGTTGTTGTAGCAATAGCAATTATGCCATTGAGAGCAACCCTCTGTGGGGTGGTAAACCCCGAACCCCGAACCCCACCTTCTCCTTCTCATTCTCAGCATCCCTGCCTGCTTCCTCTTCTGCTGCCAGCAGCCATAAAAGTTCAAACACTCATTTTTCGCTTAGGAAAAATAAATTCCTTTTCTTATTTTTCCTTTCTCTGTCCCCACTGTGTACCCCCTTAGTGTTGACGCCTCTGTTTGGGTAACGCAAACAGCAGCAACAGCAGCCAGCGGCGTCCTTGTCGCAGGAAGAGGAAGATGCACAAGTGCAACGGCAACTTCGACAGCATCCTTGAGCCTTGAGCCCAAAACCGTTTTGACTGACAGCCAAGTAAACAAGCAGACAAACAGATAGAGACACACGATGGCCAGGGAGGCAGGGTGCAGACAAATGTTACAGGGGGTGTAAGGGGGCAAAGGGGGTCACAGGCAAATAAATAAACAAAGGCACACGCTCTACGGTTTCAATGTGGCCTCCCTTCAATTCAACGCCCACTTGCTTGTTTGCATAGTCAAGTGCGATGTTTGGCAACGCATCTTGCAACATTCGCGTCCCCCTTTCCCCCTCTCCACCTCTAACCCCTCCATGCCCTTAGTACCAGGAATTGCTCAACCCCGCATTTCCAAGTGCTAAAAGTACCTGAGAAACTTCTCTCCAAGTTGTATTCCAATTTTAGATGCCCTCCAACTTTGTTAACACAAAAAAACAGTCGGGATATGCATATTTGCATCCCATCAGCAGAATTATTTACTATTGCTACATCCTTTGAACTACAGAAAACTAATTTTCTTTGTATATTGTTTAAGGGAATATACAGATTTGAGAGATCATTCGAGATATATACAATATATCCAGCGATAGATAAGTTTCAGTCAATCTCTTATGTAATAATTATAAAACAGGATTGAACTTGTAATCGTGGCTATCACTATCAATATAATAGCTTCAGCATGTAATCAGTAAAATAAAACATATAATTTAAATAAGGGCGAGGGTGTCGTGGGCTACTCGAATTCGAGCCAGAAGCGGAGCGCATTCTTTAAAAGGGTCATCATTATTAAGTTAGATTCTTTAAAATGCATTTTAAAATCTAGTTTAATATAGTTTTTTTAATATGCCTTGAGAATTAGATTGCTAAGACAATATCACTAATCACTAAAATCGACAAATAGGCCTAAGATATTTTGTTCAAGTTCAACATTTTTAATGGAGCTCCAATGTATAAAATATTTGTACTTTCATGCTTTAAGAACAACCAAAATTACCAAATTGTATTGTCTTTAAAACTCAAGAGATTTTTAGATAATCTGTAGCTTCTATTATCGATATGCGATTGAGTTAGTTATGTTTTAAAAGTGCTGAATACAGAAATAGTTCCCCAGAGTTGCCAACATATCGCACAATATTTGGACAAGGGCTTCACTTTATCGCTTTGTAGTTTACCTTTTTTCTCTTTTGCGACAAGTGTGCAAGTGGCTGATATTATATTTGTGGGTGGGTGTATGAGTTCTTCTAGGGTTAGTCGGCTTAAGCACCACACGCCACACGCCACCACCAACCAACCAACCTCCCCACACTCTCATCTCGCACACAGGGGCGCTGTCAACCCCTACCCAAAAAAGAAAAAGGGCATAGACAAAACGCACACACATTAATTTCGAATTAGTTTTGCATCATGTGGTTCACGATGCAGAAAAATCGACTCTGCTGCTGTTGATGCTGCCGGCAATGGCAATGGTAATGGCAACCCTCGTTTCGACATCAGAGGGAGACGAAGAGATGATGCTCCCCACCAGGCAATGAATTGGTCTCTTTGGCTCAGCTGCGACTTGAAATGGAATATGGGACTGAGAAGGAGACTTGGCACTGAGGCTGAGACGGAGACTGAGACTGAAACTCAGACTGGGACTGAAGTCCTCGTCGAACTGGGACCGTGTGTTTATGGGCAACTATTAAGTGCACACACAACGTACGCGGCTTGAAAAATGTGGCATGGACGTGGAACAGATCGCTGGATTTTCTACATGAGCGCATACTGAAAGTATCCATGAGTCGTCATCGTCATCGTCGTCGTCGTCGTCGTCGTCATCTTCATTCATGCAAGGCATTGAGGAGAGAGGGCGCAATGTGACTGCGGCTCAAGAGTTTGTTGGTTGTAAAATTAGGTTAATTCCTGTCAGTGCGTTGCTGATTTGAATTGTCACACACACTCGCACACAACCACACACACACACACACACAGCCAGGTGCTACTCACAACTCTTGGCATGGGATTTACTTTTTTACTTGTTTTTTTATTTGTATTTTTTTGCCAGAGTCTTCTCATTGACATTACTTTTGCCTGACTTTCCAAGTCTTCTTTTGGTTCTATACTTTTCTACTCTACAGTTCTCAGTTCAGTCCTTGAACTCTCTTCCCCACTCTTCTTCTCTCTCTTTAACATTATAAGATCTTCCCCAAACTCCACTCCTTGGTCGGCTTAGTGCGATGACTCTAATCCGCATGCCTGACTCCCCATCTGAGATGTGATATGTGTATTTCAGTTGTTGTTGTTGTTGTTGTTTCTGTTGCTGTTGCATGCTTGAAAGCATGTGGCATGAGAGAGTTACGCAAGCATTGGGAATGCAACAACCTCGGAAAGCGGTTATGTAATCGCTATTTTCATTTCACATCCAAATGCATTGCAAACTGCGCATTAAAACTAGCTAAAAATACTTTTAAGCACATCACTTTTAATATTATTAACAACAAATATTCCGCGTTCTCTTAAACAAATTCTTTTAAATTCCGTCATGTTTCGAACCTCTTTTTTGGCAAGATTTTTCGAATCAAATGCACTTTAACTTAAATACGCAAAACTAAATCTCATGATGATTAAAAATAATATATTTAAAGTTTTATAAGCAAAGAATTTATGAAATTTAAGCACGACTAAAAATTATGAATAAATGCATTGGCACATATTTTAAACACAACACACCAAACTGAGTTTAATTAATAAATAACGAAACAAATTGTTTATGTGTATAAAAACTGTACCTCAACAATTTTATATTCGACGACAATTATTATTGCTTAAGTTAAATTCGTTTGTTTAAATAACAAATAACAGAACATTTGTCAGCTCTTTAATTGCTTTATAAAGATTTATATATAGAACATGAATTAAAATTCTTTTTATTGATAATTATCATTCTTTAAGGTTTCAAAAACAAAAGCCTAAAAGGAGAATGAAAGAAGAACTATCATTGACAAAAGCTGACTTACTTCAAGACTTCAACAAAGAAAGACTCTTGAGTTAACACAGAGTCTAGTTTTGAAACTTTGACTTACAATATTTTTTGGAATTTAGCAATTGCTCATACAATACAGTTTCTAGCTAAAAAGAATAATAGAATTCTTTGCATAGATGTGAAATCTTTTCCAAAATGTGACAATTATTGACTGTTTTCTTTCTGTAAGAACTTTTCACAATATTTAAGCAAAGAGTAGAGAAATATTTATAAAATTTGTCACAAGTGTGTGTGTGCTTGTGTGTGAGTGTGTATACACTTAATGACCGCCCCAAGTGGCAGACAAACAAATCTGTTGCAAGCTGCAACAGAAACAACGCCACGCATTTTGGCCAGCAATTTTGGGTTTTTGGCCTTTGATGTTGGCCCGTTTCATTGTCAGTGTCAGTGTCCTCGTTCTCGTTCTCGTTCTCTTCTCTCCTTCTCGCTCTTGTCATTGTCCTGTTTCGAGAAGGAGCTGGCAGCTTTATTTGTCATGCAATTTATGCTTCAACGCCCACAACACATTGTTCTTGTTGTCGTTGTGGTTCTTGTTGTTGTTGTTGTTGCTGTTGTCGTTGTTTTGGTTGTTGTTAGAAATTGTGTGCAAAGTGCAGCGTCAAGTTCTTCAATTGTTTTGCTGCGCCAAGTGCCACTGCCCCCAAAAACGTTGATGCCTTTTAACTTGGCTAAAACTGAAAACTGTTTTTGACACTTTTCAACGGACTTTGCTTGACGGCCAAGGAAATGCCGTCAACAGATACCGCGGCCAAAGTTAAAGCCAAGGCAACGCCAAATACCAAATACCAAACACTGAACACCAAATGAATTAAACAAACGAATTTTGTTTTTGTTGGTTGTTGTACAACTATTTGTGAGGGTGCAACAACAACAACAACAGCAACAACGACAACAAATACCACAACAATTTGTGACGCCGCATCAAAGCATGAAAAACGCGCAAAAGCAACCAGCAAAATAGAAGGGAAACATGAAAATGCCAAAAGAAAATGTCAGAGATGGGGGGAGGGTGGTGAACAATGGGGGGAGGGGTGCGTCAGTGGGTGAGTGAGTGAGTGAGTGGCAACTTCATTTGGCAGAGCAACCCCCTTCTGTACAACATATATTTGGAGAATGGGGACATGCTACACTTTACACTCCGCTGAGCATGCCAAGTGGCTCTAAAAGGGCGGGGAGGAATCGAAAAAGAGGGGAAGCCTGTGGCAGGTACAGGATAAAGGACAGCCGAGTATTTGTCTATAAATTTTAAATGTTGCACGCAACACAAATCGAAAATTAAGTGCAAATCTTACACAGAACAACAAAGACTTGGAATTAAAGACCTCGTGTATAGTATTGAATTGAAATGGGAACAGAAACTGTCACTCAATGACACTCCTACCCCTTACTCCCCCTAACTCTACCCCTCTTAGGGAGCTGTCACTGCTGTGCCGGACACTCATTACGACCTGACCCCAGGCTGATGATGGCTGACCTTGACGTGACGCTCGCCAATTGTCGCTCAACTGGCACTAAATGCCAACAGACATTGCCACACGGAGACGCCACCGTCTAACGGTGCACCGCATCTGTTGCTGACATTTTGAGAATCGAACCCACCCCACCCCTACTTTACTAATATTCTAGTCAAAGTGCTTACCACGAATTACGGCAATACTTGGAAACTTTAATTGAATGTCGCTTATGGACTCTCATTGAAATGTCTAGGACTTTTCGGATTCAAGGGAAATTATCAGTTAAGTTGGTTGACATTCGGAGAGACATGTATGCCATATACTATATATGTATTACTTGGAAATTTCGATTCATTTCTAAAATTGTAAGTGTTCTATTTAATAATGCAAGAATTTGAACGTATTTCTTGGTTAAGACAGTAAGAATTGTAAGTTACCCAAGTTTCTAAAAAATCTTACAGTCACAAATTATTTTAGAGAAAATGTATCTTTTATAACCTTAGGCACTTAAATAAACAAACAATCTGATATTGTTGTCTTCCTGATAAGTAAGAATACATTTTTAAATAGAATTAATTATTAATATATATTTAACAATCAAGATGGCTTCCCATTCTTAAAGAAAATTCTTTGTTTTAGACTGATATATTTTAGATTTGAAATAATTATATAAGGTCAAATATAATATGTACATATATTAATTTCTTGGGGGTGCTTCTTACGGTCTCTATTCAAAGACAGTCTACATATAAAACTAAAGGCTCGTTTCGTATTTATGACCAATTAGAATAGGGCGCAAGATGTGGCTGCTTGCCACACCCCTCAAGTCAGTCAGTCAGGCAGTCAGTCAGTCACAGTCGGACAGAGTGAACCCAGTGAACCCACTCAACTGTCCAACCACTAAAGGTCGCACCACTAAGCTCAAGACCCAGACGAAGACCAAGCCCAAGAAAAAGAACAAGCCCAAGACAATGTTTTGATTGGCATTATGGGCCAAGGCAGCAGGCAAAAGGAACAAAGGCACCTCAAATGATAAAGGTAAAGGTTTAAGGGAGTTAAAAGGAGTTGGGTTTTTGAATTGGGGTTGGCCTGGGTTTCGGTTCAAAGTATGGTTCGGTTTTGTGGGTTCGGTTTGTTTCGGCGTTGCCTTTGTTTTTGGGTTTTAGCTTGGCCTCAACGCGTACGTTTACCTTTTGGGCAACTTTGTTATTGTTGTTGTAGTTGTTGTTGTTGTAGCTTGTCGCTTGTGGCAAATACCGCTTGGAATAACAGCAACAATAACATTCGGCAACAACAATTGCTCGCAAGTCGCATCAAAACCGGCCGCATTTGTGGGCATTTGTAAAGTGATCCTTTTTTGCCATGTTGGTTTTAAGGGTATACACAACAACAACCTTTTCCTCTTTTATGGTATGGTCAATGTTGTTGTTGTTGTAGCTGTAGCTGTAGCTATAGCTATTGCTGTTGTTGCTGTCGACGTCACCATTGCCTAAAGCAACAGGATTTTCAGGCAACGCGCCCTGGAAAACGCGTTGAGCTGTGCCAAAAAGGATTTACATAGCAAGAGTCCTCAGAGTCCTCTGTGTGTGTATATTGTACAATATTTTAAATGCGCTCTGCTCTTATTTTTATTATTATTATTATTATTGTTGTTGTTGTTGCTGAAATTGATACCAAGTTGCGCCTTTTCCCAACTCCCTGTTCCCTGTTCCCTGTTGTCTGTTGCCTGTTCCCGTTCCTGCTTCTGTTTCCTGCTCTTGCCCCACTCTCTTGTTCATGTTGTTTTGTTTTTATTGTTGTTGTATGTTTTCTGTTATTCTTTCATTTCAACGCGTCCCTAAAGGTGTCTCGAAGACATGCAAAAAAAAGGTAAATGAACAAAATTTGAGCAAAAAAAGTACAAAATGGCGTCTTTTGTTTACAATAAAAGAAGAAGAAAAGTTGAATGAATGGAGTTTGATCTATGTATGGTTGGCTGCCATTACAGAAATGATTTTAGCCAAGGAGCGGCGTTTACTTTGGAACGACTGAAATTGGAATAACTCAAAACGTCTTTTAATTTTGTCACTTTAAAAATTAGTTACCGATATTAATAATCTATGTAGCGGAACGGATGGAATGAATGAATGGAGTTTGATCTATGGTTGGCTGCCATTACAGAAGTGAAATTACCCAAGAAGCGGCATTTACTTTGGAACGACTGAAATTGGAATAACTCAAAACGTCATTTAATTTTGTCACATTTAAAAAGTAGTAACCGATATTAATAAGCTATATAGCGGAAAGTTCTATGAAACGACTGAAAATGAAACAACGTATGAAATATGTGTGCATTTCTGTTTCCTTAAATTCATTCTTTATAAGTGGATAAACCTATTTTATTATGTGCTAGTCCCAATAATAAATTTGGTCACATCTTAAATGGAAATATTTATATACAGAAAATAACATATTTTTTTTATGTCACTTTAGAACGTTTGAAAAAAAAACAAACACATTTAATGTGCATCGGTTACGAATGATAAAATGAAAAAATGGAAAGGTTTCAATATCGTCTAGGTCTTTACTTAAGTAAATTTATTTAAGAACTAAGAAGAATTGATAAAATTTGCATTCGAATTTATCCATTTCCCATATATCAAGCCATGTGCTTCTGCAAAAATTGATTGTTCTTGACAATAGATTTTGCGGGCTCATGTGTTGGAAAGTTGTTGTCATATACGGCTTAAGAATGAACAACAGAAACAGAAACTAAAGTTGAAAACTGAATGTGATACGTTTGTCAGTTTGTCTGTTAGTTTGTCAGAGTGACAGACAGACAGACAGACAGTGAGTGAGTCTGTTTGACAGAGAGAATGGAGCACAGTTCGAGTTTCGTTTCCAGTTTTAGCTTCGTTTATTTAATCCGTAAAAAGATCTGTTTTTACAAATCCCTGAGCGAGTTTGCCGTCCCATAATCTAGGCGCGCTGATCTCTGATCTATGTGATCGCGTGGGCAGGTAGACTAGCAACAACAAGAATAACAACCAGTAACCACCAGTAACAACACCGAGAACAACAACGACAACAACAACAACAACAACAACAACAATTGACTGTGTGGTGTTCTCGTTCCCAATTCCGATACCGATACCGATCCGTTTGTGGCTTAGGCTCGCTTTTCGACACTTTGTTTGGCACGGTTTAAGCCAATTGTTAAACCCAGCCCCTGTACCTCTCCCCGTCCCGGGTCTACGTTGGTCTGCATTGGGAAGGGGCAAGAGGCAAGCAGCGGTTGTGGCATGGGCACGGCCATAATCCCAATTGACAAAAGTCAACAAAGCGCATCAATTCATTTGCAATTCATGCAGATATAGATGGATACGTTCGTGTTTCTCATATTGTTGTTGTTGTTGCTGTTATTGGCCTTGTTTCCTGCCAGCTGTGTGTGTGTGTGTGTGTGTGAGAGAGTGTGTGTGTGGTCCTGCTACTCACATTGTCAACAATTTGTCATGTAGGCAACATATTGAACTGGGCCAACATGCAATCTCCCATTTGCTCACTCTCTGATCAAACAAGTTTTCTTTTGCTTTTGGGGCGTGGCAATAACAATGTCGCGATATTTTACGTTTAATAAATGTTTTAAAATCGATTCAATTTATTTGTGATATCGATAAGAAGGAGGTAAATTACTTTAAATAGAGTTCAGTAAAGCTTTTCCTCTAATCCGAAAATAGCTTACTGAACTCTGAACACAAATGCTTTAAAAGCATTATACCATCAGAATAGCAACAAAAAATACATAATTGAAATAAAAAATGGATTATTAAATATGTAATGCCAATATTTAGTAACTTAAGGCGACTCGAGAGCTTTAAAGTCAATTAAAAGTTAATATGGACAAGAAAAGTAGAATTAAGAATAATTATTATTATATTTTCATGTGTTTTTTTTCATGTGTTTTTATATTATGTACATATAAATTTCAAATATTTACTAAAGATAAAGATCCGACCCCGTAGCACTTAAGAATGAAAGTTGTACTAGTTAGATTAATAACCCAATTAAATTTAATATTTATTCACACAAATATATAAGTTTAAAAATATGTATTTTTTCAATTTTCCCAACGGCCTTCAGTCAATATTTTCCCAGAGCGTTTTGCTTCTTTATTTTTCCCCATGGCATTATCGTTGTTGTTACTATTGTGAGGCCTGTCAAACATATCAATTTCAAAGTAAAAAAAAAATAAAAATAAAAATAAATAAATTTGCTGTGCACACTCATAGTTACACTCACACACTCATTGACTGATATTCGTTTACGTTTTCAGTCTCTTTTTGCGTTTCGCATTTGGTTTTCATTTTCTTTTCGTTGTTGTTTATACATAAAATGTCTGTCAGAGTTTTTGCCAACATAGATTTCTGACATATTTCTGTGATGGATTGCAACACTTCCCCCTTGCCAACGCCCTTGTTTTCCCCTCCTACTGCACACAAACAAAAAAGCTAAAAAAAAAGGCCAAAATAAAAACGAAGTTTTAAAATATAAATCACAGTCAAATTTGTTGAACAGGCGGCTGCTCGTTTTGTATCGCAAATTTATGTGTGATATAAGCAAAGTAAATGCCAGCAGCAACAACAAAAATAACGACAACAGCAACAATGACCAACCCACAACAACAACAACAACGAACAACCAGCAGCAATAACAACAACATTAAATCGATTAACACATAAACGCAAGAAATGAACAGAAATAATCGCATAATAACTAAAGAAACACTGTGATAAGTAGATACCCTGTAGCTTTCTACTTTTTTAAGATAATAAGAAAAGAATAATCTTCATCTTTTAAATAAAAAGTAAATAGTTTGAAATAAATGATTGATATACAAAAAGAAAAATTAAATAAATAAATGTAAAAATTTAACCCAAGAAATGTTTAAATTAGAGATTCAATTCAATTTTTCAATTGTTTAATTTTAAATTTAATGTTTACAAACATATCTAGGATCCCTTTATACCCCATTTACTACTGTTCATATGTGAAGGGAATTGCAAGAAATAAAGAAGATTTTTCGAATATAACTTTAAACGATTTGCGACACTAATAAATAAGTCGCCCGATTCACAGGCCATAACTCTTGGAGTCGCTTGAGCTTGCCGAGTATTTCGAGTAGTTTATTTTGAATGCGAGTAGTCTTATTCGCAATCGTATTCGCATTTATTGTTGCTGTTTATTTATTTATGCTCATTGCGTTTATCATTTGTGACATTTGCATAGCGCCGGCGACGCGTGGGCCGCTCCCGGAACGCCAAAGAAACGCCCGTGAAATTGTCACAGCTTGCTGATTTTTATGGCTTCTCTCTCTCTCTCGCTTTCTCAGTCTCTCCTGTTTTGCCCAGTTTCCCACTCTGTACATTCCCACATCCCTGTAAATGTTAAGGGAACTCCACAGCTCCACAGTTCCCCAGTTGCTAGTTGCCAGTTTAAGAACTGCAGCGTCTCAAGCTTTATGTGACTGTAAAAATCTGGGCAAATTTATGCGCAAATGAATTGTGCATTTGATGGCAGCTGCTGATGCAGAGCTGCTGTTGGAAAAAGAAGGTACAGAGAAGAAGAGAAGCAGAAAAGTAGAAGGGGCTACAGACAAACCCACTTGGTAACTGACTCCAAACTGGAAGCCAGACATTTGCCATTAAATGCGTTAGGCAGGTGAAAAGGTTGTTCGAGTGTCGTGAAAATTCAGATTTGTGCAAATAAGAAACTCACGTGTTCACTGAAGCTAAAGAAAATGTTTAGCAAAATATTACACAATGTAATGCATTTAAAAACAAGCTGTTATTGTTTAAAAAGAAAAGGCAATTAAAATCAAATTTTTCTCAAATACTAAACAAAAGAGTGAGTTTTCTGAAATCAATATGAGAATAAATTAAAATGAATAATGAAAATGTTTCCTATAAGTTTTATTTTCATTAATGATACATTGTAAAATAAACTATTTATTTTTTATGCTTGTTATAAAATTATTAAGAATCGTAAGATTTAATTTACTTGAGAACTGTTTTAGTAATACTGAAGCTCATTCTGTTAGTTCTCAGTTCTCATTAAAACTAAAAGTGTATCTGAGGCAATCGCAAAAAACTACTTAGAACATACATATGCATATATAGAAATTAATATTTACAATAAAATGCGTTTCATTCAAATATCTATCTAGAAAACAGTATTAATCAACAAAATGCTACTCTGTCGTTTGTCGTTGTCGCAGATTCCTGACTGTGTGTATTGAAAATCGAGTATATTCGGGCATAATTATAATTATTTTCACTAAGATCTCCAGTTTCAGTCCGAGACATGAAAATGCAGTTCATTTGACCCACATTTCCGAGTCAAAGCAAACCCACTCAAATGGCTGACTGACTCCCCTGTTGACAGCTGTTCTTGTTAACTGTAGTTGTTTTTGTTGTTATTGCTGATAAGGTTTATTTTTTGGGTTTCTATTTTGTAAACTGAGTCAGAGATCGATCGCTGTGAGAGTCACCCAGAAAACTGAGTCACAATTTTGAGGAACGGTTGCTAGATTTTCATTTAGGCAAATGAGTCATGCATGCCAAATAGAATGAGTTAAGACAAACCTATACTCCTCTCACTCTCACTCTCTGTCTATCTCTCTCTGTCTCTCTTTGTACTTACAAGTGCCCGGTAATCGTAAGTAGTTGTTATTGCTGTTTCATTTATAGCCGCTATTTAACGTTTTTTCAAGCGAAAAACTTTATTTTCACGCGCATTACGAGTACCTCAAAGTCGAAGTCAAGACTGAAAAGTTAACCTAAAAATACGAGAAAATAAAAATAAAAATAAAGGTTTCTCTTCCTCCCTCCTCCCGTCGCGGTCTTCACTATGTGCTGCCCCTAGTAAAAGCCCATTAAAAATAGCTTTAAAGTGGCTGTAAAAATAAAGGCAAACTACAAATAAAATAAACATAAAACGCGCACCAAGTGCGGGCTTCAACAGCTAAACACACTCCGATCTCTACCCAGGGACAGGTGAGCGCTTCCAATACGTATAGACCAAACAATTACGTATAGACCACGACCAAGACCAAGACCAAAACCAAGTTAAGACTTGATGGACTAGCCACTATTGAGAGTGCGGAAGACAAGTTCGACAATTTTGAGCAAAGAAAAACAGGTGCAAATAAATATATTTTAAATAAATTCTTTATTTTATAGTAATTTATTTTTTTAAAAATCAATTACCAAACATTTTAAATAAATAATTCTTTAATATTTACACATTATTCTCGTGAACATATACTGTGCAATTTATTTTATTTTTTTTGTTTATTGTTTTTTTACGGACAAAGCGCTGTTTTTCTATTTATCTGTGCCGGTTCTATCATAAAAATCTCTGAATGGGAATTTCCAACAAAATGCAATTCCTCAAAATAAAAATGGTGACAGAAAATTTAAGGACTTGAAACAAAAGGCCAAAAAACAACACTAGTTGAGCAAGGGTTTGGAAAAATGGAAGGAACAAGAGATGTAAAAATGCAAAATAAAAAAAAAATGTAAGGATAACCAAGAATTTTAAAAGTATTAACCTGTTTGAATATTTCATATTTTTATACACTAACTATTTTTATATATTTTACATACTTATTCTATGTTAACATATCTAACAATTTTTTCTGCACTCCTCTTTCCTGAATTTCTTTTGTCAGAATTTTGTGAGTTTTGTTCTCAGCTTTGCTTTTGGTCTTAAAGCTTTAAGGCTTAAGCACAAGAATTTTGCACGCCCCCTCCCACTTTCTTTCTCTCCTCTTCCTCTCCTTTTTCTTACTCCCCAAAATGCCCATTGTTGTATTTTATTTATGGCAACGAGCAGCAGCAGCAAGAGCAGAGAGCGTAGAAAAACCAGCATTAAAAGAAGAGAAGAAACGAGAAAATAACAAATAAGGAAACTTTAAATGAGAGTACCTGACTACGTGATACCCTGTGACCAGGCCCAGCACTCACTTAACCTTAAACATAACTCACTAGAATAGTTTTTCGTGAATATCTTTTGAGCTTAAAATTTATTTCTCTGTTGATTTATTTTTAGTTATGATTGATTTCAAACTAAATAAAAAATTATCATAAAGCAGCACTAATCAAATTTATTGCTACTAGCTGGAGAACTTTTAATTTGGCTAAAACGGATACACAGAAAACTTAATATACCCTCTGCTATAGGGTATTGGTACGAAACGAAAGAATTTTCCCAAATCGATTTCGTATTTTTCGCAATTCTAAGCTTTTAGCCAGCTTTGTGCGGCCTTAAGCCAGCTTCATGCTACAATCCTGCTTGCCACATCCTATGCTATGTCCACCTCCATCGCATGGCGTGTTCTCCCGCAGACATTTTGTGCACAAAGCTCTCTGCACATTTCCGTTTCCGTTTTGTATACATAACCTCAATTCAGCATTTTGGCACAGCTAAAGCACGTCCTCAATTCTCATACCTCTAGCTCTTCCCACTCCCTCTTGATTTGAGCTGTGCCAAGCCAAGCCCACAAGTCCCTCTACCCTCCTTTCATTCTTTTCATTCCCCTTTGGTCTTCATCTAGCTGCCTTACAAACGCCACCTGCAGCTCTGGCGTTTTGCGTGCTTTTGGTTTCGACAGTTGGATTTGTGCTGCGACCTCAGAGCAACCCCCAATCCAGACACACACACACACAACACACACACACACACACACACACACACATTTTCCTTCCATTTTTCCCACTTTAAACCCCAACAGAGCACAGCATCCATGGTCGCAGCAATTCTTTTGTTTCGTTTTGTTGAGCTTCTATTTTTTGCTGCTGCTGTTGTTATTATTGTTGTAGCTGTTGTTGTTAGTATTGTTGCTGTTGTTATTGTTGTTGCCTGCCTTGTTGTTTTCTTAGTCAGCCGCCAACGCCAAATCCGCCAAACCACCCTGTGGGGCTTAGAAGCCGCCAGTTAGCACACCTCTCTCCTGCCACATACCAGATGCCCCATGCCACACACACTCACACACACACCCGTGGCAACCCCAGCGCACTTTCTTTCTCACTCTCTCCCTTTCTATTTCGTTAATTCTCTCTCTTTTACTCCCACTTACTCTCTTTGGCACTCTTTTTTCACTGGATTTCTCGCGCTTGTTGACGCTGTCTCGCTCTGCCTTTAACCGCCGGCCCGCCTTTTTGTATTGTTGTTGTTGTTTCCATTGTTGCTGTTGTTGTTGTTGTTGTTGTTGTTGCTGTCGCAGTCGCTGTCACAGTCAACGTCAGCGTCGGCATTGCGTTTATCTCTGCGCTAGAGCCTCAGGGTTTTACCCCCCGAGGTATCGTCAGCGGAGGGAGGGGCAGAGGGCGCCACTGGGGTTGAGAGCGCCATGTTTGTCAGACACAGTCCACGCACCAGTGGCGCCCTCTGGCATCTCGTGCCATTTTCATTTTTTGTGTTCGTTGTTGCTTTTCAAAATGGTTGCCCATGCTTGAAATATGACACGATTACAAGTTGCCACAACGCGTTGGGGACTTAAGAGAGAAGGAGTGACAAAAAAAGAGACAAAGAGAAAGAGAAAGAGGGGTTGGCAGTAAATCTCTGTGCATCTGGGAAGGCATCTTAACTGGGCTTAAAGTGAGAGAAAAATGCTTTTGTGGCACGCACTTAAAATAAAGCCAAACTTAAAGTTCAACTTGTCGCACTTTTATGGCAAGCCAAAACAATGAAACACCCTACTATTTCCCTTCTTTAGCCCACTGTTAGCCCCTTTAACCCCTCATCAAAGTTGCTTAACGGCCACTCAATTTTTGATTGAAGATTTATGCAAAAAAAAAAGACAACGACAACAAATGATGAGATCTTAAGATGCTGTTGATGAGTCGTATAACTGGGCACTAAAGTTCAGTCGAGTCCATCTCCAGTCTTCATCTTAAGTTTAACCTAGGAATGGGTACCGATATTTAATCGATACATAGAACCGATATTTAATATTAAGTGCGACCGATATTTAATAGCCTAATTCAACTACCCAGCTGATTTTGGTTTATGGTCAAGTAATATTTATAAAAAGGAGGCCTTAGCTTTATATTATTTATAATATTTTTATATATTATTATTATGTTTCTTCCGATGGAAATATCGACACTTTCATGCCGATACTCATCCCTAACTTAACCCCATTCTTTGTTTCCTTTGTCAGACCCCATTTTGACTATCATTTGGTTGTTTAGTGGGTCGAGAAGTCGCTCTAGTTTTAACGCCTGGCACATCATCAACAAACACTTTTGATGGCCCACTGGCAATGTTAGACACTAAAATTGTTGTTGCTCTTGTTGCTGTTATTGTTGTTGCTGTTGTTACTGTTGTTGATGTGTGGCGACCCTTTGAATGCTTACGAGTTGTCATTAAGCGCAAGTCGTTGCCAAACTCCCATAAACAATAACAAAGCATTAAACAAAACCCAGCCCAACGAACTCTCAAACAAACACAAACCTATGGGTCGCACGAGTCGTATAAAATGAGTATCCGTAACATGAGGACAGGTGTCAAATTGCGACCGAAGTGAATCGAGTATTGATGCATTTTAATAGACAAAGAATTCAAAGAGTAATTGCCCAAAAGGACAATGAATAGCTACAAGTATTCATTAAAGTCAAAAGCAGACAATAAATGTATTCACACGTAAATGCATTAACTTAATTATATGCTGTGATTCTTTTGGAAATTTAAATAATTTGTAAAGTGTTGGAATAAGCATGCATTTTTGTTTTGATTAGATTTAGATACAAATTAAACCTACTTTATATATTAGTAATAAAAAAGAATTTGAATACATTGAATCATTGAAAATACATTTAATTAATCTTAGTCTATAATCAGCTAACAGTGATAGATTGCTTTGAATGCTTATGAATACATGTGAGTAGACTCACTTACTACACAAAATCCGATCAAATTGCTTTTGCTCACAACCGCACACATATTCGTACCATAACTCATTCATTCACTCATTCGAGTAGTACACCGACGAGTACTTACTAGATTTATGACTAAGAGAAGAGGCGCAAAAAAAAGATGGCGACACTTCCGGTTCGTCGCTGCTCACAAATCAAAGCACCGTTTTATGTAAAATAGTTGGCAACGCAGTTAACCAAATGATTTACGAGTGCGTCTGGCATTAGATACGACAGCGACTATGAGTGTGAGTTTGGGTACTCATATGCACTCAAACACGCCAATGGACGGAAGGTGGCCAACTGACAGTCACGTAGGGTGGTTTACTGGTCTCTCTTATCGCCATAACAACATCGGTCCAAGTATCAAAATATATATTTTCCAACTCTTCTTTTATCCTATATACTTTTTTTTGCCGAAAAATAGCCGCAAATTTATTGTCGAAAAGGCAAAAGAGGAAGTAGCAGAAATCATAATAAAAAATTATAGGAAAAGGTTACAGTGAAGCATGCACGACTGTGGAAGACTCTGCATTGAATGTTATTTATGAAAAGCGAATAATGTAGAAAATTAAATAAAGGAACAATTTATTCATTATCTTTGAACATGACTGCAATTTAAGCCAATTTGGTGAATAACAACCGAGCTTATGTAATTTTTAAGTAGGGAAAACATTGAGAACTTCTTTAGCTCTTATATTCTCCGAGATCTGAAACCTAATAGACCCTTTGTACTTTCTGAAGTACAGGGTCTCAGAAAATATGTGAGAAAAGAGGTTACAGCTGCCCCAACTGTGGCTGCTGAGTTGGGTCTTTGGGTGTTTGGGATTAGGTTGGGGTTGTGGTTGGGTTTCGATGCGGCGACTCTCTCGCATATACACATATATAAAGTAACCCAAAGAGCCATAAAAATAAAAAATAGCCCAAGTAAATGTCAAATAAACTTTAACGGGTTTTCTTATATTTTTTTCTCGCTTTTTTTCTTCTCGTAACCAACACATGACTCCTAGATTGGTGGAAAGAGGGAGGCTGCTGGTATGAGGGGGCAAATACACGCAAGGTGGCCATAAACTTTTTTGAAGCGACGACCAAAAAAACCGCCACATAAAATACAACAAACTGACCGAAACGAGCAACAACAACAACAACAACAACGACAACAACAACAACAACGACAACAACAAACAGTTGCTGCCACAGTTGCGAAAACTGAACTGAAAGTGCAAATAAAAATAGTCCCCCAACGGTCAACAACAGCAGCAGCACCCTACAGGCTCTAAAAAGAGGCAGAGAGAGATAGAGTGAGAAGAGAAGAGTATGTGGGAGAGAGAGAGAGAGAGAGAGAGGCAGACATAGAACCACACATAAGCCACATACTATATATTATGTGCACCGCCAAACGACAACCGTAAATCTGCGGTATTTTTCATGTGGCCATGAGGCAAGCAACCAACAACAACAATGGCCAACAACAACGTGAGGCAGACAGCCTTTTGGCCAGTTTGGTAAGCTGGAAGCTGAAAGCTGTAAACTGTAAGCTGGATGGTTGAAAAGGGCAGCTTGAACTTTGCCATTACACTGTGCTTGGCTCTTTGGCTTTAATGTGGGCAGGACATGGCTTTAAACAAAAACAACAACTGTTACAACAACAACAACAACACGTGTGCTTTATCTGTATAGACAGAAGATGTTTTTTTGGCTCTGCAATTCTGTGAAAGACTTTTGCGTCTTGCAACTAAAAACTTCGACTTTCGGTCACATGCGTTGTTGACCCTTTGTCCAAGTAGGCGTAAAAGCAACAACAACAATAACAACAACAACAATAACAACAACAACAACATCGGCTAACAACATTTTCTGAATTTTTTGTTCTTTCTCTCTTTATTTCATTTTTATATTTATTTGTTGCGCTTCAAACTGCCTTTGTAGCAGAGTTCATTTAAGGGTCATTACAATTTGCTAAAACTGAGTGTGTTTGTGTGTGTGTGTAATGTGCCAGCTAACAATAGCAAGAAAATAAAAGTGCTTATGGCCAGTTTTCTAGCTAGCGTTGCCATTTCAGCTTTTTTGGAGCGATCTGTTCTGTTTAAGAAGTTCTATCAAGCTTTACAATTATTTTTAAATTCTGTGCCGTTTTTAACGTTTAAATTCTGGCATCTCTGATAGTAACACTCCAAGTTGAGTCTGTCTATATATTTATGGGTATGAGTGTGTGTCTGCTTATATGTTTAATGTGTGTGTGTGTCTTTAGCTAGACTAAACAGACTGACAATGTGACAATTAAGTAGGTGTAAATTGCTTTAAGAACGGACTGTTGACATTATGTTTATGTGATTAAAGCGATTAAATAACACAATGACACGAGCACCCAATTAGATCCACTGAGTTAATTTTAGAATGATAATAATGACGAAGGACTAAAATCATTAAATGCGAGCAGCATTTGTTTAAATGTACATTTAACCTGTTTTTGTTTCTATTTCTGTATTCCTCATAATTTCACTTTCTCTCAAGTATTGAAGCCTTAATGTGCTTTTCAGAACTTTTCTTACATTTAGTGTGAAAAGTTATAGACAATTGCCTGTCAGTCTATCTCTCTCCTTCTCTATGTTTATGTAACAACAACATTTCCAGTTACTTATTGATACAGTTTCTCAAGTTTTACTGTTGGTTTATTGTCTTTATCTTATTTTGTGATTTATTATGTTTGTGAATTTATCTTACTACCTCACTTACACTCTTTATCTCTCCCTGTCTCTCTCTTTCTCGTCGCTGTTTCTCTCTCTGTCTTCCTCTTGCAATGACGCTCTATTTGTTTCGCTGTCTTTTTTTGGCGCCGTGTTCATTTATTTTTACTGTTGCAGCAACAAAATTGTTTTTGTTGTCATATATTTATTGTCATTATTCTTCTTCTTGTCCTTCTAGTTGTTGTTGTTGTTTTTGTTGTTTATCACCCCGCAAACAGTTTAATTTATATGACAAGCAATAAATTAACGCGTACAAAGGCGTCAGTTTTTCTTCTCATCATATACATACATATGCTATTTATTTTCGATTATTTATTTTTGTCTTTTTTTATGGATTTTGTCTTAAGTTTTATTTCCCGACGGTGCGTATACGCAATTTCTAACAATATTTCAATACAGCTCACTTTTTCCGACGGCGCGTTGCATTTGTGGCGATTTTGTTGAGGCGCTAAGTGAAAAATCCGTTGCACGTAATTAACGCAATTAAAATCAAAACATTAATGACCTGCGCCCGATGCCGTGACGCTAGCGTCGCTGCCGACGTCGACGTCAACGTCAACGTTAACGTTAATGCTCTGCAACGGCAAAAGCAGCAGCAGCAGCAACAACAGCTGCAGCAGCGTTGACAGCGCAGTCAGCAGCGACGTTGACGTTGACGTAGCTACTGCCAAAATACAACAAAAAATTTAAATGAAAATGCAGAAGAATTTTCAAAATAAACTCAAGTCAAAATATGAACGCACAGCTGCTTAATGTTATTTAATTGTACTGCACATGTTTGTATATGAGAGTGTGTGTATGTGTGTATGTGAGTGTGTATATATAAAATGGAATAAAAAAAATGCTTGCCTACATTTTGGGGATCAAAAAATAAAACGACGAACACAGCCATTTTTTTTTGCTGACGTTGACGCTAGCAGCGACGCCGCTGCGCAGACGCCAGCCCTCAGTCAGTAGTGCGTGCATGTGTGTATGTGAGACACAGTCTAAATGCGCAACTGCGTAGAGTACGCTTATAACTACTCGCTCTCCTTCGCTCTCTCTTTTTCTCTTAGAGCCGCTGCTTTCCCCTCTCAGCCAGCAGCGACTTCGACGTAGACGTCGACGGCAGCAACAAAAATGGCAGTGTTGAAATATTTAACGCCGCTAAGTATGCTACGAAAATATTTCCCAAACAACAACAACAAATGATGTGATGCAAAAATTTAAAATAATTTTCAACAGCAAAAACAAAAAGATGTTGATGAAAATGAAAATATTATTTGCAAAGGAAATTCGAGGCGTTGCTGCGTATGACAACAGCCAGTGTGTATATGAGTGTTCGTATGTGTGTGTGTGTGTGTGTTGCACACTTAAAGCTTTAATTGGCCCCCATAATTATGTCGCTCTGCGACATCATCATCAGCAAGAACAAAAACAAAACTTTAAAGCAAATGTTTTTAAACTTCAACAGACAGACTTTTGTTTGGCTTATTTTTTTTTTTGTTAAGGCTTTAGTTGCAGTTTGCAGTCTGTTTTTAATGTGTTAAATGAGACTTAAGTAAGAGATTAAAGAGGTGCGGCTATTTTGGGGCACTAACAGTGTTGTTATATATATTTAATACATTTTTAGCGACTGGTGAATTACTTAAGAATTATATTGTAAAAGAGATTGTTATATTTCTTATTTTCAATACAACTTTTTTTCTTTTCAAACCAGATTTTGCTTTAAGAAAGGTATGTGTTTTATATTGGTTAAGGACACTCTACTATTAAGGCCAATCAGTAAAAACTTGTAGAAAATATGTATTATGGAATTTCCTTTCTTTGGTATCTATAAACACGTATGAATTGTGTTATGAATATTATTACATAAGGATTGTCATATATGTAGCATTACTTTCTATTTGGGAGTACAGACTTATTTGTATATAGACTATTTTAAGGATTTCGCACCTAAAAATGAGGATAAGGTGTAAGATTTTCCTAATATTTCGAGATTTGATCTAACCACATGTACTGATTCAAAGTTAAAGAAAATTTATGGTTTTCAGCCGCCAGGCTTACTTTGAATTCAAGTCCATCTTAAGGTGAAGTTAATATCCTATGTGCGTATTTAGGTGTTTGTGTGTTGTGAGTTTGTGTGTGTGTGTGTGTTGCCTGTGTTATCTTATGCATGACTTTGCCTTATTTATGCGTTATATGTAAATATTTGCCAAGCATTTAACTTTTCCAAGTTGCAAAATACGTTGAAATGTTTGCCAGGGCTTCCAGATTACGCACAGTTGCCAACAGCAAACCGTGCTGGGGAGAAAAAACTAGCAACATAACAACTAAAACAAAATACATAAAACAAAATCAACAATGCGCATTATCAGCAACAACAACGTGAAAAACAACAACAACAAGAATACTAATATCAAGAATTAGAATAACAAGCAAAAAGTTATTCCCACGATAATTTGAATGGCAAATATTTCTATATCAAACTATAAACAATTAGTGCAAACAAATACATTGCACAACGCAGCGCAAAAATTAAAATATTTGGCGAAAGCATCAACAACAGCAACAGCAGCAACGAGAGCAACAACAACAACATCAGCAGCAGTAACAACAACAACAATTGTGTTGCAAATTGCGCCTAAATATACCCAAAGCGTCAACATCAGCCAACAACCAAACTAACTAACCCCCACCCCATTTGCATAATTTGAAAAGTGTTTTGTTCTCCCCGTGCTACGCGCCGTATACGCAATTTTGTATTTATTGCTGATAGTATTAGAGAGCGAGGCAAGCCCAGTAACAATAAAAAAAAAGAAAACGATAGACAATAGCCAAGCCTTCCATTTAGGAGGGTTGCTCAATTAGCATAGATGAGCCCCCAGTTGGCTGACAGACATAGATATAGAGAGAGATAGATTTATGGGCTTTCACTTACCGCTCAGTGAATTGTGGCCGCAGGATGGCGCCTTGCCAAGCAGATAGTCGTCCTTGCAGATAAACTTATTGTCATCCAGCACGTACAGCTGCTCTCCGGTGCTCAACTGTTTGCGGCAAATGCAGCATGTAAAGCAGTTCAAATGGAACACCTTATCCCTTGGCTTCCTCACCAGATCTGATGGGGCAATACCCTGACCACAGCCGCTGCATTTGGTGCCGTAACGTCTATAAAATTAGAAGAAATCACAAGTGTTAGAAAGGATGAAATAGTGAAAAAGTTTCTCTTTGATAAGAAACAATAACTAACATATTATATATAACATCAAAAAGGTAAAAAAGGTCAAAAGATTTGTTCATTAGTCCAATTAAGATAATTTTGTCTGTAGATTTTATTTATATGATATTTATTTCGTTATTCCGTTCATTTATAAATAGAGCAAATGTTCTGACAAATGAAATAATCATAAGAGAAGCCTTTGAAGAGAATTGAATGTATGATAGATGCTGAGAATTTATGAATTGAAAACTTGAGTCTCAGTTCTCTTGGCGAAAAAGCTAAGCAAAGGGACAGGGAACTTGGACAAATGCTGGTCAACACTTTAGGCTATTGTTGTTGATGATTGGCAGTCCGGGACTGTAGACCCAATACCATTGACCAGAGATTCATTGGCCCTTTGTTAGTTGGCCAGTTCGCAGTTGGCAGCTGCATTTGAATTCATTTGATTTGTGCAGGTGTTTTGCATGTTAATTGATTTCGCTTCTTTTGATTTTTCTACTTTTTATTATTATTTTTTTATTTTTCAATTAGAAGACTTTCTATACCAGACGAAATCAAATGGCAGCACACAAAAGACAACAGACAGAAGACAGAGGACATAGGACATAGGACATAGCACAAAGGACAAAGGCAATGAGTTAACATCCTAACATTTGGCTTTTATTCTTGACTTAATTGCTCTGCCTTTGCTTTGCTGATTGATTTGTTCGAGCTTTGATTTGGCTGTCCATTATCACACCTTTTACTAGACCCTTCACTTCCTGTTAAGGATAGCTTAAGCACATACAAAAGTTGGATCAGCTGAACATTATTGAAGTCCATTTAATACTGATATTTTGGGTATATTATTTATTATTCATTTTAAATAAATAAAAAGCTCACCTGAAGAAATCGTTGCGGCAATATAATTTTGATTCCCGGCTGAAACATTTGTCTGTCAGAGGCTGGAGGCATTCACAGCATCTCACGCAGGACGCGTGCCAGGCCCGCTCCAGGACATTTAGCAGAAATTTGTCTAATATGGGCTTATTGCATCCAGCACAAGGATCGCCAACGCCGACCGGCGGCTCACTGCGACCTAAAATATCATAAACATATATATTAGATTAAAGGTTTAATTGTTAATTGCTTTAACGCTTTTTAGCAAGCTATATCGTGAAGTTTTCAGTTCTGTTGAAGGTATATAAAGCTACAAGTTCGACAGTTGGAGACTTTTGAGCTCTAGTGATGAAACCCTGAAGTTAGATTTTAAATAGCCAATTCTATTTATCTTATTTTTAAAGAGATTGATAGAAAAATATATAGAGAGACAGAATCGATGTTAAACCATATTAATTATAGGGTGTACTTTTAAAAGATGTATATCTTTTAATAAAGTAATTGGATTACAAAAATTCAAACTAAAAATTTGTTTAATTAGATAAAGAAATTGCTGCAAAGTTTTCACCCAGTATTTAAATTGTCATACCTTACAGTGACAAATCAAAATGAAAAGTGTCAAACAACTTATTATTATTCAAGAAGATATAATAAATGCAATTTTATTCTATTATTGTAGCATAAGTGAGAGTCAATTTTTTACGAAAATAATCAAGTTATTCTGATGGTTACTTTTTAAGGTATTTGCATTCAAAATAGTTGAAGATAAATGTAACAATTTGATCATATAAGAAGAAAGAAATTAATTAAGCCAGTACAGGAAGATAAGCAAATGCTTTCAGACATATTGGCATCACTTTAAAATGCCGTCAACGGATGCCGCTTGAATTGAAAAACACCTCTCGCATCTAAAATGCAATTGTTGACCTTTGTTATTATGTACTCTAACTCGACTCTCTCTCTTTTCGGAGCGCCAAAATCCTTTGAGGCGCAAATTAGCACCTCGCTGGATCCCTTAAGGTGGTAATGGCGTGAAGTCTCCCTCTTTTGGGTGCTCATTAAGCTTGCACATGTATAAATACATGTATGTGAAAGTGTGTGTGCGTGTGTGTGTGCAAGGTGAGCAAATGAGCAATTCTTGGCAATTCGCAAACATTTGACGTGCACTGTACACGCACAGACACACACATTTTCAAATGCACAAAGAGTCACAATTTGTGTGTAGGGAATTTACACCTGCTGACTTGTATAAATTTGGCAAAAGCAAACTATACTACATACTACATACTACCCTACACAGTCACGCCCTCTGGGGGTTGCCCACTCATTTGCACCTTTTTCAAATTGAGTGTCCGACTGAGTGGCATATTTGTGCACAAGTGAATAACTTTGAATTGTGAATGAATCAAGTTTGAAGTTGAAGTTAATGTTGAAGCTGTAGCTTCATTCCACCCTAAGGCTAGTTGGGGCTTCCTCTGTGCCTGTCTGTCTTTCTGTCTGTCTCTCTGTCTGTCTGTGCATTGTGGGCGTGGCACACACCCCGATAACTGCAACCGTATAATGATAGACGCCAAGCACGGCCCGAGGGCTGCTACCACTCGCCATGTGTAGAAGAAGACTGAGAAGTAGAAGGAGAAAAATAAGTAGAAGAAGACTGTGACTGAGATCCGACCATAGTTCACAGTCCTCCTCTCACACTCTGCTCGTGCTCATTCTCATTCTCATTCTCATTCTGCTTCAGTCAATCAGTCAATGGGCTGAAGGAAATGTTGCTTTGGTCAAAATAAAAAAGAGAAAAAAACTAAACGAACTGAAATAAAATGAAGAAGAGAAGTTGTAGCGCCCACGGGGCATATTTAAGGCTTGGGACCATAGCCAATATATATATATTTAGGTATGGGCGTGGTCCAGCTTCAGTTTCGCATTCAGGTAAAATCCCGCCTGCCCGTGTGTGAAATTTATTTTCATTCAAAAAGTTTTGCACTCTATATGCTCAAGCAACCGGAATGAGTTGAGTCCAGTCAAGTCGAGTGCAAAGGGTAGCAGAAAAGGAGCAGGATGGTGGTGGGGGGAGGAGGGAGGGAAAGAGGTAGGTGTGTCCTCTCCATATGTTGGCTTAAAGGGATAGCTTAGCTTGAGCTTGGCCAACAGCAAGCGCATTAATAATGCTATTAAAGACAAGTTTCGCGTTGCGCATACGCCCCGAGTGACAGTAGTCGAAAAATATGTGAAACTACATGAATGAATGGACAAATGATGGAATGAACAAGCTGACAAACTGACAAGTGAACGCTCTCTCGATTATAAATGAGCAACTGACACACTGATTGATTGACGAATTGACTCATTTTGCAACACAAACTCAAACTCAAACACAAACACAAAACCGAAACCGAATCCAAAACCGAAACTGAGGCAGAGCGAAGGAAGTAAAAAGAAGAGGAGACTTGGGAAGCTTGCGACCAGACCTCGCATATGTCAAAATTGACGGATGTTATCAATCATTTTATGCCGCTGCAGACAATTTTTAATGAAGGTTATAGACGTTTATAGACAGACCGACGGACGATGAAGAAGGCAGCAGGCTTTTCAGCTCAGGTTAAACGGTTGCCTCTCTCCTTCTTTACCCCCGTTGTCTACCTCATCTTAGTCCTCTGATACTTCTTCTTCATCATATTATGATTCTCATTGTTGTTGCTGTTTTTAGGTTGTTCTTTTGGGGCGTCTTCGCTGCCTGGCAACTGTTGACTAAACAGCATCTGCTCCACAATAGCTTTAGTTTAAAACATTTACGATAATTATTTAAGATTCATCAATGCTGCAACTACTCATATTTTGTCTATAACTTAATCTCTTCTATGCGAATCTTTACCAGTACTTTCTTTAAGCTTAAGACTTGAAGACATTGAGCCGTTTTATTTATTATTAATATTAAATAATTGCCTTTTAATAGTAAAACTACACTACACAGGAAACCAAATTCGAAATATTTGGAATGGAATAAATCTAATCGGATATTTTGGTCCTAGCAGCTCTTTTTTTGCACTTAATATTAATATTATAGATCTATTTGCATATTTAGAAAGTTCAAAATATATTCAAAGTTTTAAAAATTGAATTTAATATTGATTTTTTATTATTCTGCATACATATAGAGTTTTAATTTACAAAAATATTTGCAATGTTTATTTTTGTTATTTATGAAACTTTTCTTAAATTCCTTAAGAGCATTTACTATTCGTTGCGCTTTGCTATCAACATTACTTCTTGTCAATTATTGTTATTGTTGTTGTGCCTGCTGGGAATGTGTTGTTGTTGGTTGTTTGGTTGTCGCCTTTGTCGCTGCCTTCGTTGCTTCTGGCGCGTTTTTAAAACGCGACAAATTGTTGTTTGCAGACGCCGCCGCCGCGGCTCAAGTTGTTGTTCTTGCTGTTACTGTTGTTGTTGTTGTTGTTGCCGCTTAAGTGTCGCAATTTAAATATTGTTGAGTGCACTTTTGGCTACCGTTGGCCATTTATTTTGTGCTGAAATTTATGTAACGATGTGGAAAAATTGCCGCTACTGCAACTCTGACTGAGAGACACAGAGGGCAACAGCTCTAGGCAACTTTACTGTCAACAGCAACAACAACAACAACGACAATTGAGCACAGTCTCTTTCTCTCTATCTTTCTCTCTGTCTCTGTCTCTGTCTCTGTCCCTGCAATCGGAATCATGGATCTGTTTTGGCCACTGTGCGCAGCCATTGACCGCTGGCAAGGAGAACGAAGGCACGTAGAAAACATTTTGCACAACATTTTCCGCGCTCTCAACAAAAGGCCAATAATTGTGTGTCCAGGCAGCAGAGTCGACTCTGACTCTGACTCCCAGACCTAACTGCATTTATAATGCAACAGCAACAGCAACAGCAGCAGCAGCAGCTTCTTCATGGCTCGCTGGGTTGGGCTGGGCAACACCCAAAAGACCATCCCAAAAAAAAAAATATATAAAGAGGAGGAAAAAGCGCGCAAGGGGCAACCATGGATGGACGATAGCAGCAACAGCAGCAACAGCAGCAACAGCAACAGCAGCAACAGCAACAACAGCCACAACAGCAGCTGCCTGGCCAAAACAATATAAATTTACTCGACAGCAACAACAAAAACAGTTTTTTACTCAGTTGCTTTACTGTGGACTGTGAAAAATTCATTCGACATCAGCGCAAAAAAATCAGCTACAACTTTTGGTTGCAACTTTGGCCAAAAAGCACTTGTGCTGCCAGCTGCATGCCTCTTGCCTCTCAACTCTGTCTCTCTCTCTGCGCCATGTTGGTTACGCCTATCTATAGATATATAAATCCCCTCCCACCCAGCCACTGCCCCCCTCCCACTGCTTCCATAAAACGTGACTAAAATGTTAAAGCCACAAGAAAGAAAATCCAAACCAGCAGCCGTCGCTCAATCGAAATCATTTTCTTTTTTCCTTCTTCGTTTTTCCTTCTTTTTAACAAAGCTCGACTGCAAATCTTATGCAAAAATCCAAATGAAAATGCAGGCAAAAAAACTCACAAAGTAAAAAGACACATAGAAATGAAAGCAAAATACATACAAAGTGAGGAAACTGAAAAGAAAGAGATGGAAGCTAGCACTTGGTTAGAAGTGGCGTATGCGTAATGTCATTTCACAGTCAGTCTGCAGATTGCTAACATATTTTTTTTTTCGAACGTTTGCGAATGCTAATGATTGGAGTTGGAAAATTCACAGAGAAACAGAACGAGAGAAGGTAAAGAATTCATAGAACTTAAATTTGCATTTGCTTTAAAAATAAAACGTTCTATAAATGATAAGCTTTAAAATGAACTTGTCTTAGATCGAATTTGAATATTCAAAAATAATAGAACGTTTGAAAGAAGCAGTTGGCTTAAATAAGCTGCCATCGCTTGGGATTTATACAATAAATGATATCATACCTGAAGCATTTTTATAATATAATAAATCTACAAAACTAACTAAGTACTTTCATAAGATTACATACATTGAATTGGGTTTTCCCTTTATACAGATGACTAACTTTTATTAGGTTATAGATTAAAAATATACAGGCCACAATTGACATTTCAACTACTCCAGATTAACTTCTTGTTGACTGGAGCGTTGGAAAAATAGTTAAGCTTTCAGTTAATGAATTTAATAAGCTTTCGATAACCCATTTAAATTCTGATCAACAAAAAGCTTTTCGACTTAAGAAGCGACTGCAAAAACTTCTCCGAAACTGCTATTAATTTTATATCTCGGAAAACCCTTCTTCTATTCAATGATCTATGTCAGTTGGCAAAGCTATTTATGAATCTTTCAAGCTGTTGACACCTCTTTAGAATGCATTTCTTGGGTCTCATAAAATAATTACTGACTGTCTGCAGCTAATTTCTTATATTAATTTTTTTCTTGAGAAATCTCCATGCTATTTCTCTACTCTGCCTCTTCCATTCGTTCTCTTTTTCTCCTGTCTGACTATCCCATTGCCCTGTTTTAGGCAGACTTTGATGCGGGACCGTCGGCTACTCGTGCTGCTATTTTTAATGCGATTCGTTGCGCCTGATTTGACATTTTGATTACATTCACCAGGCTACTTAACTTGTAGTAGGCCGTAAGGCTAGCAATTTAGTAACACACCAACACAAACATTTATATACACACATTCACACACCCAGACACACATACACACACACACACACACGTCTAGAACTGGCAGTCTAGCGTTCCAGGGCAATATGTAAATCTGAACATAAATGTAGAAAAATCCATAAAGTATATTAAATGTTGCGTTTCGTGTGACGGAGGCCAAAGTTCTTCATCGTTGTCGACAACATTTTTGTTGTTGTTGTTGTTCTTGTTGTTGTTATTGTTGCTTGTTTTGTGGTTGTTAATATGCTTGAAATATTAATATAAACTTAACACCTATTTCTGTGGCCCTTTTCTTTATAACTTTTGCTCGCGCTCAACTTGTTAACATTTTAATTACATAATTAGTTGCGATTTTAGCGCAAAATATTGAATATTAATGAACTGTCAACGGGTCGCAACCATAGAGATGGAACTTAATTGTATAATTATCTGTTGAGTCAAATCAACTTTCTTTTCCAAACCGTTTTTAGTTTTATATTAATGAAAGCAGAAAAGATGTTATTGATAGAAAAGATGATAGCACTATGTTATCTTTAGTTCACAATTATTTTAATTGATAAATAGTCTTTCTCCTATTTTCTTTTCAATTTAATTTTACTATATCGCATTTAAGTAATCTCTATTCAAAAGTATAATATGCATTTTATCATTCTGTAGAATACTACATAGTATTTAATCTCTTCCAGTACCTCTCCAATATCTATTTAGTCAGAATAAATATAATAAAATTAAATTACATTTCTTATAAAAATCTATTTTGATTCAAGATTAATTTAAATTTAAACATGCATTTAAAAATTTATGTTGAGTAATTATATTTAATTATTTTGACTATTTAATATAGCGATAAAGAGCTGTGTCAATATAAAGTACATACATTGTAAGTATATCGATTTTATGTTCAACATTTTATTTATTCATAGGAATCCGCTATGATTGTTAAATATGCACATTGCGTTACTTTTACAGCTTTTTGCCTCGAAATTATTACAGTATATGAAAGAGTTAATTATTTCAGTAGATTTGTTAAATTCCTCAACTCCTATTACCGATATTAAAGAATCTAAATAATTGCTTTTCATATATCTTTTATGTTTATCGTAAAGAATTTACAAACCACAAAGTTACCTTCAAGTCAAATCAAATGATCTACTACACAAAGTGCATTACTTTGCCTAGCTTGATGTTTATTAATAGAATTAATTATTTTTTCTCTGATAATCATTTATCGATATATTCCCTCCTGTGGCTGTCAAAATATTCAACGATTTCTATCTGACAAATTTCCTTGCTTTTATAAGCTCTATTTTGTATCCCTGTCTCTTAGCCATTCCTTTGACTCATCCTGTGTCTTTTGTCTTTGTCTTTGGCTTTGTCATTTGCAACTTTAAATGCGCTTCAGCCATTTTGGCCATGTAAATTTTATATTTATATTTTGCTACACACACAATCTGTTTGCCGCTGTTGTTGTTGTTCTTGTTGTTGTTGTTGTTTCTGCTTTTATTTTATGCGCACATAAGATACAAAATACGCCTCTTTTTCTGTAACTCATGCATATAAAGTATCTGCTAGATACACAAGCACACAGAACGACATGAAAGTGGCTCTGCTTTGTTGTGTTTATGTGTGCGTGTGTGTGTGTGTGTGTGTGTAAGTCGCAAGAGGAGTGTGTGTGTGCCTGGCTGGATACACAGAAGCCATCGTCGTCGTCCCCATCGCGAAACTGTTTACTTTGCCATTATATTTCCAAAACCAAAACCAGAGGCGGCTGCCAGTCAGCTGCCCCACCAGCACCACCCTAGCACCCCACCAGTCTCCTTCCCTCTCTACACCCTCTATCACTCTGCTCCGTCGAATCCTATGCCAAGGCACAAGGAAGAAAAAAACAGAACAAAAAAAAATAAGGAGAGAAAAAAGTAAAATAAAATAAAATAAAAGTATCTGCAGCTATCGCTCGTTGCCTATCAGTTGCCTTATATCTGGCCATGCCCATCCGAGTGTCTTCAAACTGCCACACCCCTCCCCGCCCCTACCATCCTCGACCCTTGCTTGCTCCCTCCCCTTTCCAACCAAATACAACGAACAAGTTTGTTTTCTTCTCGTTGTTGTTGCTTTGTATTAAAATTCATGTTGCGTTGCAAAAGGAAAGGCCGGCAAACAAAGCGACAGAGAAAGAGAAGCTCTAGAGAAAGAAGGAACAGCAAGAAAAGGAGAGAAAGAGACACAAAAAGAGAGAGGGAGAGACAGTTGCGAATTCTTCATTTGGCATTGAAGATGCTTTTGTTTTTTCTTCTTCACTGTTACATATCATTTTCTGTGGAGAGCTCAGCAGGTTGCAAGTTTTCTTTTCTATTTGCCTTTATTATTTTTTGCAACCGTCAAAAGCTGCTTATTTGTTGTATGTTGTTATTGTTGCCTGATCAGGCAGTCAACATGGTCATTAACATTTCCATTTCCATTTTCATTTCCATATACAATCCCATAGCCAAAGCCATAGCCAAAGCCAAAGCCAGAGCCATTCCCATTTTCATTTTCTCATTCTCATTCTCATTCTTATTCAGAGTCGAAATCACATTCTCATTCTCATCTTCATAGTCATCAGTCTGGCAGCCATCGTCATCAACATTGTCGTCAGGACACAGAGATTTTTTATAGGCTCGAGAGTTTTTCATATCAACAAGGTCTCTGTGTGTGTGGGCGTGTTTGTATGTGGGGGCGGTGTGTGTGTGAGGGAGAGAGTACGAGCATGCGACCTCCAACTCAAATTTTTGCTTTTTGTTTGTTTTTTTTTGTTTTTGGGTGGTTCAGTTGTCGGCTCACAATACTCGTGTCGTCGCTACAGTTCGTGTCATATTCCTCCTGTTTCCCTTTTCCCTTCTCCCATTCCCCACTCACCATTCTCCTTCTCCTTCTCTTTGTCATTGTTGTTGTTGTTTGCGTTTGTCAGCAGACAGATAGCCAATGATAAGCCTTAGCGTATGAGTGATGTGCTCCTGTCCTATCCTGTCCTGAACTGTAGTCAGCTCAACTGAACTGAACTGAACTGAACTGTCAAGTCGCAACCACCCTGTTTTATGCCAACCACCCCCACATAAAGCTAAACCACCCACCACTCTCTTAATGCTTTCATTGTTTCTTTTCGTTTCCTGCAAAGGAATTTCCCAAAAAGTCTGATGTTGTATTTTTTTTATGGCTGCTGCTCAAGAATCCCAAGCCAACTGAAAACTGCGAAAATAGCCAAAGCTTAGGCCTATCTTACGCAAGTTTTATGACATGCTAGTGACGAATGTCGATAGTTTAATTCTGAGGTTATTACAATATTATTATTTCAAAAAGCTCATAGCAAATAGAATCGATTTCAAATAAGCAAAACTCTTAAAATGTGAGCTCTTTAAAATAATAAAATATGAAATATATGCGTCTTAACGATTTCTTCATATATGTATTTGCATAAAGATTATGGATCTGTTATATTACGTGTGTAGACATCTGCTCTTTTCAAAATATAACAGCTATGTCTAATTTATAAAAAAAATATAAATTCAATGCTAGAATATTACCAAACTGCTTCTTAACACTTCTTTCACTTAATTGCATTTTTACATAATGTAAAATGTTCTTGATGCTAAAAACATTATTTAGTCAGGTTTTATTTAAATTGCCAAGCAGAAGCAAAACTTTTGCAGCGACTTTGCAGGAAAGCAGAAACTTTTGCTTTAAAAAGTCTTATAGAAATGTTAAGAAATAACTGTATAATAATTATGATAAATAAATTTTAAAAATGTTAAAATACTTCTAATAAATGTTAAGAATTTGCAAGAATACAAATTATCAAATAGAATTGAAGTTGAACTGGAGTTGAGATAATTCATATTATTTGTGCAATGTCTGGTGCCAAAAATAAAAAAAGAGAGCATAATAAAAACCGAATAAGCCAAGCCAGAAAAGCCACAGCCGGCTGACGTGTGAAGCGCGTTCTTTCTCACCTCATTCCTAGCCACCCTTTTGTCACTACCTTTTTGCAGGGTATTTTGTGGTGTGGCTGACGTTCGCTGATGTTGCTTGTTTATTTTGTTAATACGAGTATCAATGGAGTTGCGACAGCAAACCCTGTACCCTTTACCACACACCCACACATGCATACACCCACACATACTACATACTCACACACACATACACATGGAAACATATAAAGTCTGTTAACTGAGGCCAACATTTGTTGTGGTTGCTGGGGTCGCTTTGACATTGCCTAGCGGCTCAAAGTATATAGTTATAGTATATGTAAATATATACGTATATATGTGTATATAGATACATATATTCAGATATAGTATAGTACATATAGATGTGTTGTTGTAGCATCAGCTTGCAGCTTCATTGATTGATTTTAAATGCTTTTGGTGTTGGCAATTCATTTAAAATTTATGTATTTGTAAATTTGCATTTTTCAATATTTAATGTGGCAGACACTGCAGATACCACACACACACACACACATACACATACACACACATATATCCCCACCCCGCTCCCCTTTGTGCACCACCCAATACCCTTTCCTCACCCCTGAGTTTACGCTGCTTTGCTCAGTGACTTTGGCAGCGT
The DNA here is from genome assembly GCA_035043265.1 of Drosophila testacea. NCBI lineage: Eukaryota > Metazoa > Arthropoda > Insecta > Diptera > Drosophilidae > Drosophila > Drosophila testacea. The sequence continues at coordinate 760,191 of JAWNND010000931.1, forward strand.
TTAATGCGATTAAAGGTTTAAAGTTTTGTGCCAAATAAAGCGTATGGCCAGAAGAGACTACAGTTATTTTTGGGGGCATGCCACATTTGCAATTTGCTTTGATTTGTTAACTGTTCGCACAAAACGTTGTAGGCCATTTTCTTGGTAACATAATATTATGCATATATTCTAATTATGCAAATTTCTTCCTTCTCTCTCTCTCTCTCTCTCTCTCTCTCTCTGTCTGTCTGTCTCTCTTTCAGTTGCTTTGTGCATCTAACTGCGCTTTGGATATCAATGTCTTTTAATTGGTTTTCACATTAATTTTGCAAATTTATTGCTTTAACCCCCCAATTCCCTTTTCCTTTCCTCTTGGAACCACATCAGCACCACTGCAATGCAATTAATAATAAACAACATGTAGAAATTTGTTATGTGATTTTGACAGCAAATGATATTTGAATCACTCTCTCTCTCTTTCTCTCTACTTCTCTGTCTGTTTCTCTTTGTCTCTGGAAACGACAGGCTGACCGCAAAACTTTGGTTAAGTTATATCACCCTACAAAAACCTTGATACTCCCCTTAACTGCCGCCCACTTTTGGGAAATCTAGAGGCGGGCCATTAGCTTCATAAGCTGCCACAGAGTTCGCGATAAGCGCAATTTATGCGCTGCTCCGATTTCCACAATTCCCTTTGCTGACTTTCGCCCCAAAGTCAAACAAGCAGAAAGAAGTCAAAAAGAGGGAAACAAATAAAAAAAAAACAGGGTATAAAAATGGGAAATTTGGAGAAATACTGAAAAACAGCACAAATTTCTTATCGCCCATCCATCTCTGGGTTCAGTCGAGCGATTTTGTGACAAAGCATTAACCTTGAATGCGACTGCACGTAGCAAGAAACCTCCTTCCAATCTCTTTATAGGGGGCTGGGGCAGGGGCAGGGGCACGAGGCATGTTTGGGGTGGTAAAGTCAACTGACGCTAATGCTTATCACGAAAACAGCATCAGGCATCAGGCATCAGCAGGAACTGAGCTGAAGCTGCCTGTAAATCTTCCCCTGGCAGCGATAAAACCCGCAAATGTCGTACATCCGTTAACTGGTCCCATGTGAGAGGTTTCAAATTTCAGATATCCAGATTTTAGATATCCGATTAGCCAATCTATTCGAAACATTCTATGATTTCCCCCTCATAAATACTCTTCATTAAACTGTGAACTCTTACGATATATTTTTAGCTCTATTGTGTATCTAATGGAGAAATTCTCTATAATCTATTAAAAGAAAATTAACTATCTAGTTCCACGTTTACAGCTAGTATATTCCGCTGAAAGAATACATGTAAGCTTTATATACATTGTATTTAAGCTGATTATTAAATTAAATTTCATTGAGTCTCGTTCTTACAATTTCGAAGCCCTCAAGAAATATTGCATTAGTCAATAGAAAGTTCAAATTTAAAATAAATGCTATTACAAAATATTATCTAAATTTATTTGACAGGATAATGATTAAAGACATTCATAGTAATTTATTAATTCATTATTTATTGAAAATTTGGAACAATATTAACAAATCTTAAACTTTCCTTACGTAGAAATGAAACTAAATTCGGCTCAGCTTCATTTACTCATAGGAAATATAAAGGTAATGTAAGCTTAGATAACACAATTAGTTTTTAATTTTTTATTTTTTACTCGCAGTATTCTAATTTACTTTAATAACACAATTTTGTATAAGTTCCTGAAACTGGTTTGATTATTTTTAAGCAAATCATAATTAGTTGCAGGAACGACCCGTTTGGCACACTTAATTGATTTCGGTTTAAAGCATCAAATGCGAAATACTTTCAACGTTCTACATATTGCAAAATCAGCCAAATAAAAACATACGAAAAATGTGGTTAAATTTTCTTCAAATCATAATAGAAAAATAATCTGGCTCTAAGCTGATTTCGATTAAACTTGTAAATAGAGCTGCAAAGCTTTACAAATTTGTTCTAAGCAACAAATCACAGTTTGCTTGAAAAAGCTATGAACCTGATCGAAATAATCAAATTTTAAGCAAATTTAAATCAAATCGGTTTATTATTTAATCTTCCACAATAGAAACAAAAATAGTCGGTCTAAATTTTCAGTTCGAATTACATAGTTTGTCGACGTTCGGTTCTATTCTGACTAGATTTATAGTGGAGTCTTATTTAGAAGCTTAATAAGATGAAGAAAACTTTGATTATGTTTTAAATTTTCTCAACTTCTCGTGCACATGAAAAATAAGTTGAAAAATTATTAATTTGAGATTTTTATAGTTGTCTAGTGGTGTTTAGTGGTTTTCTGGGGAACATTTTAGCATCATTTTTTTTTCTTAATTTTGTTCAATATAGATTTATCTGAGTTCAGTTCAAAGCTTCCTTTAATAAGTGGTGTTGCAATTTGATAATACATATATGTATTTGTGTAATTCTATTTTATTAATATGTTAATTGTATTTTATTATTATATTATTTTAGTATTATTCTATATTATTTGAATATTGGTTTCGTTTGGTTTGGTTCAGTTCGGTTCGGTTCGGTTCGGTTCCGTTCGGAGATTCCATTCGTTGTGGTGCAATTCGATTCGGTTCGTTTTCAAAGAAATCTCACATATTCGCTCCTCTAAAGTGACGACGACGACGACGAAGGCGATTGCCGCCCGCTGCTTCTTCTTTATTTTCATATGTGTTTTTGTTGTAATTGTTGATGTTGGGTTTTGTTCGCGCTGCGTTTTGAAGTTTTGCCGCAAATGATTTGCCAACAACAACAGTAACAACAACAACAGCAATAATTACAACAACAAGAACCACTACACGTGTATGCGCGCGATTTTGATTAATTAATTTGCATATAAGCATTAAAAGTTGCTGCTGCTGCTGCTGCTGCTGCTGATGCTGACAATGTGAAGGCGCCGGCAACATGTTGCCGTTGACACGCCGGCAACATGTTGTCGTTTGGGGAACAGAGAGCAATAGCTATAAATACCATTTGCCGCCGAGTTTATAATGCAGCCATAATCAAATTAATAAACGCACAATAAAAACGCATAACAAATTGCCGCTCATTGAGATCGAAGCGGCAGACAAAAGGCAAGAAGACTGAAGACCGAGAAGAAACTGGCAAACAGTCGGAAGAAGGGAGAGTGGAGTGTGGTGTGAGGGGAGTGTGTGTGTGTGTGTGGAAAGAGATGGAGACACACAGGGAAGGTGTTGCTGTTGCATGTTGCCCGTTACCCGTTGCTAGTTGCCAGCAGTTGCCCAGCGACAGCAGCAACATTACACGCATCATTATGTTGAGCGTTTTTCGGTTATTGATGATATGAACCCGCGGTTCGTAGAGACGCCCGCACCGTTTGTGCAACGCTTCACTTGCCACAGCATTGCCCAAACCCACACACACACGATCATGAGTGAGAGAAACAGAGATAGAGCTATATTCATATTGAACCTTGTGCACCCAACAAAATACGTAAATTCCTTTCATATTGAAACTAAAGAAAATGGATAAGATACTTAAAACATCTATAACATATCTTATGAGCAGAAAGAAAATTTGACTGCTTTTTAAAGGCGGTCTCTAGTAGCCTCTAAAATGTGATGAATTATTGATTGATTTAAAACATAAAACATTTTCGAATGAAATGGGCAAATAATAAAGACCTAAAGTCTTGTTCGTCCTTTAATTCTCTGCTTTATGGTGAGTTTGTTATTTCTGTTATTTTGTTATTTTCTCAACTAATATGAATATTATTTCAAATTTCCCCACAGAAGCTAAACGACTGTTGAGAGTATAAGTTTTTAAAGGTTTTAAAGGAAGTCCCAGCTTAATTTCTATTTCATATTTTGCTTTTTATAAGCACTTAGATTGTGATCAGAGTGTGCAACAATCCACTCCATCTCCCCCATCGTTCCGTTCCTATTGATAGATGTCTCTTCTCGTAAAGCTATGCCTATCTAGCCTATTTTGTTTCTAGATTTGTCCATATTCAAAACAAAATACAGGATACTTGACATTTGTCAAGACATTTATAGTTTTCTATAGGAACAACTTTAATAATTTATAAGTTAACTTTTAATAAATACATCATCTTTATTTACTGTGCCAAATTCTTTAGCTATCCAATAGATCCTAGTAGATCTTATGTACAACTTCTGACTTTCCTTGCATCTCTTCAAATCTCTGACAAATTTGTCGGGTGGACTGTTACTGCTGCCGTCGCTGTTGACTGCGGCTGCTGTCGGAGCACTCGGAACTAATCGCATTTAGCTGCGGTCATCTGCGGTGCGATCGTTTTTCTTGGTCGCGTTGGTTCCAGCCGAATGAGCAGAGTGTTGTTCGAACACGGCCCGAAAAGACATCTCTTCTCAAGACCCCAGTCCAGTCCAGTCTCAGTCTCAGACTCAGTCTCAGTCCTGACTTGGACTTGGACTTGGACATTGGGTTAAAGGTCATTACCACAACTTCCCTTTCCCTCAACTCCCCTGTTGTTGTGGCTGCGTGAGAGCGCGTCAAGTGGCTCAATTGGAAACTCGCTACAAATTGTTACTCGTTTTTATTGGTTGTTTTTAGTTTTTATGGGTTGCTGTTGTTGTTGTTGTTATTGTTTTGTTGTTCTCTGCTTTGCAAATCTCTTTTGGTTATAAATCAATTCCTGAGGCTTTGGCTACCGTTTCCATAGCCTCAGACAGCGACGATGCGGAAGAGCAGAAAATCAAAAACAGAAACAAAAGCTGAAGCTGAAGCTAAAGCAAATATAAATAAATAAATTAGAAAAAGAATAAAAATTTAAATAAATTCCAAGTGTGCACAATAAATTCTAATTAAACAATTAATTTTATTTTACATCTTTCCCCTTCTCAATTGTATTTTATTTATTTGGTTGTAGTTTTTAGTTCTTTTTTTTTTTAATCGTGTTTTTGACTTGTATTGTAGGGTAGTTTTCCTTTAGACTTGGCCAGGTTTATGGTGCCCCGTGTCAAGTGTACAACAACCTGTTGACTGCAACTTGGTGTTGTTGTTAGTTGTTAGTTGTTTGGCTATTGTTGTTGCTGTTATTGCCGGGGCAGTAAATCAAGCCAAAAAGGCGATAAGCTACACAAATGAATTGTGGGCCAACCGAAATGGTCACAGACAACAACAACAACAAAAATAACTCAACAATAACAAAAACAAAAACAAAAACAGAAACAGAAACAGAAACAGAAACAGAAAAAAGCGCAATAGAACCTGTTGATGATGTTGAAAGCCCCCGCCTAAAACTCCGCCGAGAGAGAATTGTTGCCTAGTGAATCCATTCGTGGACTTTCCGCTGAAAACTGTCTGCGCTTTTATTTTATTTCAGTTTTTTTAGTTACGTTTTTATTTTTTTAGTTTTTTTTTTCTGTGGTAACTGCAAAAGTCCGAAGTCAAAGTCGAGAGCTGGAGCTCGAGTTGCTTGCACTGAAATTTATGGCGTATAAATTATCTCACACGTTGACTATTGACAGCTTTAAAATAATCGTAAAACGGCAAAGAAATCATAAAAAGAGCCACAGAGCACTGAAACCAGAACACAATCCAACAACAGGCACCACAGTAAAGCCGTCGCACCAATGTGAATTACTATTTCAGCTTCAAGCTAAACTGCTAAGAAAGAAAAAAAAAATAGCGCTAAAAAAAATAAAAGAATATACTGTTGTCAGACAGGCGACGACGTTGGCCCCAAAGCGTCGTCCTATGTGGCCAAATCGTGGCATAGGCCAGCTAAGGGCCCTCTCCCTCCGATCCCCTCTCAATTCCACAGCCTTCGTTTTTGGACAAAATGGAAAAGTTCCCAACAGTTGGGGGCCCCATAACTTGCATATCATGGCTGAGACAGGTCAAAGATATATTCAATTCCTGACAAACGGGCCACAAATAACATTTTGGCTAAGCTTCAACTAATAACTGAATAGATGGCCAACAAATCGGTAGCTTTCAGCTACCCAATAATAACTCCACAAATGATTTATACTCGTATTGCAACAGTCTCCCAAACCATTGATCAATCTCTTCCTATTCAGCCTCGAATTCAAACAAGTTTCACTAAAATAAATACACAACAATTTTCGTATCGAGCCGCAGCTTTTATGACATTTACGAAAACAAATCGAATCAATCATCATAAAGATTTTGTTTTGTGACAAAATATTTTCAAAACAAATTGTTTTCAATTTTTCCAAATACCCTGTAAATTCTCAAAAGAGGGTATGAGATGCTTTAACTTTTAAACATGTCGAAAATAAAATTGAGAGCGAATTTTAACTATTTTTAACTTAATTATTAAGAATTCATACTACAACGGGAACAATATTATGACATTGATCAATAAATGGACAAATAAATTGCATTGTAATATCCAGTTTGTAGATACATATCTTATTTTGTATACAATTAGAAATTTATTTTAAATTGCAGTAAACTCCTTTTATCTGCCTGACCATACTCAATACTGAATAACCTTAAATTTGGGAATTTTCTATCTTTCCAAAATAAAAAATGGCAATATTGCAATTTTCTTTTAATTTTTGCAAAGGCAGAAACAAGTTATGCAGAATTTGATCATAAAGATCAAGATAAAGATTCTACCGTAAGTATCAGAAAGTAGAAAAGTTAGTATGTCTGATACGATAGAAGTTTAATAAAATTTCGATAATCTGAAAGTTTGTAGCAATCCAAAAATTAAGAAGATAATTTCCAGATACAAAATTACAAGTTCTGAGTTCATTTGCATGATCGCCTAAAAAGCTATTTGTTTTCAGGAAAATGTTTGTCACTATTTTTTAATATTTTTATATTTAAAACTTTAATCTACTGATCCAAAAGTAAATGTTGCAGTTAAATTGTTTAGTATTTATAATTTTACTTGTTTTTTTTTTCCAAGATCTCTCCGTTCCATAGCTATACTCCGCATAAGCTCTGTACCATATAATAGTTTTTTATTTCCCCTACTTAGTTTTTATTTGCACAACCAACTTCCCACAAATTGTGACCACCCAGAGGAGAATTTGGTAGTTGCAATCTGAGACATGTGTTGTACTTTGCATCTCAACGGCTCATTATGCTGGCTAATTTATAGTTGAAGCCACGCCCATTTGGTCATCTAACAAACGCTCTCCTCTTCTCTTTCTCCCCAATCCCTCCTCAGGGGTATTTAGCAATTCTTCAGGCTAAACGCGGCAGCGGCTGCCGGCTACGCTTTTTGCTCAATAAATCAATGGAGCTGAGCAAAAAGCCATAGAACTGACTTCCAAGACTTCCAACTTTTTTTTGTCTATTCTACTAGCAATAGTTGCTGTTGTTGCTGCTGCTATTGCTGTTGCTGTTGCTGTTGCTCGTAAAGCGACTTAAGCAACTGTTGACCGTAAAAATGATGAAGAAAGTGGCGCATAAAAAATGTTGACGTGCTTGGAACCGCATTGACTTTGCCAGCAACATAGGCCAACGGCAGCAACAGCAGCAGCAGCAATTGCAACGGCAACAGCAGTAACATGAGGCCGCAGATATTGTTGCATGTGCCTGTGGCAAGTATAAAGCTTCCAGGCAGTTAGCTAGACCCACACTCGCTATTCTATTCATCATTATGATCATCATGATCATCTCAGGACAGTCATAAATGTTGATGAACAGCAGGCGAACTTTGTTAAAGGCGTTGCTGCGCTTTTGCTGCTGCTGTTGCAGTTGCTGCTGCTGTGCAACGGCAACAACAAAATTGAAAAGATGCAACCGCAAGATACAAAACACAAAAAAAAAACTACAGCTACAAAAAATATATTGAAGAGAAAAACAGGCTGCAAATGTTTTATGACTTTTGGCTGCGCTTTGTTCTATGTGCTACTCTGCAAATGTTGCTCGTACCTTACCCCCGCCCCCTTTCCATCAACTCCCGTTGACAGCTTTGACTTTTGACTTCTGGGACCCCTTTGGACCACGCCCCCTTCAGCAGCCTACACTTTGCAACGCCTGTCCGAGAGCGCAGCTTGAAATTTATGAGTCGTCAGTTGCCAAGTTGGCAAGTTGCAAGTTGCAAGTTGCAAGTCGGCAGTTGCAAGTTGTCCAGGCTGCTGCTGCTGCTGCTGCCATAAGTTGCAACTTGCAAGTCGGCAGATTTATGGGTCGCTTTGAGTCCCATTTGCTGAAGTGCATGCACAAATCAGCAGGTTAACAAATTTGTTGACGCAATTTGTTGCCCATTTGGCGAAAGCAACAGAAGCAGCAGCAGCAGCAGCAACTGAAACAGCAACAGCAGCAGCTGCAACTAAAAAAGGGGAGCAACAAAAGGGGAGTAGAAAGTAGTATTTGTAGAAAGGGGAACAGGAGCAGGAAAAGCCGTCAACTGAGTAACAAAATCAAAAGTTTTCTTTTTTTCGGCTGACATTAAACAGTCAGCAAAAGTGAAAATTTGACATGAGAGCAAATGAAATAAAACAAAAGCAAAACAGTCAAACAAACTGCAACAACAACAACAACACGATGAGCAACAGCAGCAACATCAACAACAACAACATCAACAGAAAACAACAAGAAAAGTTTTGACAAGTCGAAGTAAACTTTTTGCCAGGCGAACACAAAAACTTGCAAAGCGCACAAAATGGGCGCAAAAGGGAAAAGAAGAGAGCGTGTGAGAGAGGAATAGATAGATAGTGTAGGGGGTGAGTGGGGGTGTAGCTCTGGGGGCAGGGTGACTGTTTCGACCCTGCAGCAAGTTCAAAAGTGCAAAACTTTACTTCATGCTTTAACCCAAAGTAGACAAACTTTTTAACAAAAATTTGGTCCGCTCTGAACTTAACCCGTAGTTGTCCCAAAGTTCCCTCTTTGCATATACAAAGACTGAAGCAACAATTGAAGCCACATTTTTAAATGATTCTAAATGAAAAGTCTCGACTTTGATCAGCTAAAAATATGTGTTTGATTTGAGTTTTCGTACTTAGTGAGATTCCGTCAATTCTACTCGAATTGAAAAAGCATTGTTAATATTTAAATATGTAAAGAAACATATAATTTCACTATGTTTAATGTAAATGAAATTAAAATGATAAATGTAGTAATAATAATCTCTCAAAGCAACCTAGAAACTATAGAAAAATATATCTTCAATTGATTTCAGAAATTGATTTCGATCTCGATTAGCTGAATCCTCAATATCGTGTAACAGATAATATTAAAAGTTTACAAATCCAATTTCAATAAGTAAATTCAAAATCAATATCATAAAACTGCCTCAATATTTATTTTTTTTATTAGTTCTAAACAGATTCTTTGTAGAATTCAGCAATTGTTGGAGCAACTTGAGTTGTTTAGTATGATCCTGTTGCACAGCTCGGCAAATTAAAGAAAGGTATTTATAGCTATGAGAAGAATTGCCCTACTACTAGCCAATACTCTTGAATAAATTCTTAATAGTTTTTGTTTTTTTTTCTTTACTGAAGAATTTATATATTCAGGTTCAGATGAACCTGTGGCTGTGGCAGTGATCTGGACGCAGCTTAACCCTTGTTTGCCAAATAGGAAAAAGGTATTATTATAGATGGGCTTACCTATATTGTGCTGATTTGTGTGCAGGACCGCGCCAAATGCCATTAGATCCTTGACGGGAGGTGCTCGGCTACCGAGGGCGGCAAAACCGTCGCCCAGAAATGACGCCAGCGCGACAGCCCTGAGGGGCGCTTTGGATGCCTCGGTAAGAATTTTGTTATCGAATATATCGAAGCTGGGGGGCGAGATGATAATCGTCGCAACGATGATGATGGTGGTGATGTTGATGATAATACGCACACACACGCACACACGCGGTAAGCGTACAAACACACACAAACACACGCAGAGAGTGAGAGTGAGAGAGCGAGAGAGAGTGAGAGGGAGTGATAAAGTTTGGGGTACGTATTGAGATGGATGTGGAGTAATGTGTGGAGCACGTGTGTTGCTGCTGTTGTTGTGGCTGTTGTTGTTGTTGTTTTGGTTGTTGTTGTGATGTCTGCCGGCGGCAAAACACGCGACAGCTGCCAGCTGATCTCTGCTTATTCTTCTACTTCGATTTCAATTTGTATTTAACTTGTATTTGAATTTGTATTTCTTGTTATTTAGACTTGTGACATTTTTACTTTTTCTTTTCTTTTGTTTTGTTGTTAACTACGTTTTATTCATCATCTTCTTCTTCTACTTCGTTAGGGATTAATCCACTTAGCACTTTCATTCGCAGCGAAAGAGATGTCGTATTTTTCGTATTCCTTGGCTAGAAAACTCACTTTAAAAAAAACTTTGGCAACAAATTCTATGTTGTGTGCTCAAAAAAATTCGAAACTCAAACGCGACGTTTGTTTACAGTTGTGGAAAGAAAATCCAAAGAAAAAGGATAAGAAGAACGCGCAACGCGACGGGGCGAGACGAGTGGGCGGGGACGAGCGAGTGGGCGGGACGTCGTCGTCAGCTGTTCTCAAAAAATAATCGTTTGTGTTTCGTTGAGGTTTCCTTTTATTTTGATTTTGTGTTACGCTGACGGCATTTGTTTTTGGCAACGTCTTTCGGAATACGGTATACGGCTTACGGAATAACGGTAACGATATCGTATCGATGTCGATGTCGTTGTCGATTGTTCGATAACGATAACGGGCCGCAACATGCGAGCGCACCACGCGAACGTCAAACAAAAACTGAAAACGGCGACGGCAGCAGCAACATCAACGAGTCAACAGAAAACACACACAATATTCGCTGCGTCGACGACGACGACAGCAGCGACGGCGACGGCGACAGCGACGGCAGAGCGAGCGCGAACGAATGGCAATGCAAAGGCGAAAGACCAAACTGAACCGGTATTCGAAATACACGAGTCCAATACCTGATGCTGCCTGCTGATTGTTGTAGTTGTTGTAGTTGTTTTTGCTGTTGTTTCTGTTGTTGCTGTCGCTGCTGCTGCTGCTGGCGTCTGCCTACCCCTTAGCATTGTACGAATCGCATGCGCGCTCACTCACACACAGACAGTCACACACACACAGCTGCTGCTCAATGGCAAACAAAATTTCCCCTCTTCGGTAATACAACAAATGAACACAGCAGGCGTTAGAGCGAGACAACTAGCTTGTGCACACGCTGCTGCTGCAAAAATAGCAATGGAGTCTGTTGCTGACATTTGTCGCAGTCATCGGCGACAGTTGCTGTTGCTGTTGGTGTTGTTGGTGTTGCTGTTGTTGCTGTTGTTGCTGTTGCTATTGCTGCTGCTGGCGTCGACGTTGTCGTTGTCGTTTGCGGTTAGAAGGGGGCGTTGCTAAGCAACTGGTTTCGGTTTCGGTTTCATGGCAGAGGCGTTCGCATATTGCTGCTGCTGCTGCTGAGAGGATGCGCAGCAGCAGTAGCAGCAGCAGCAATTGTTGTTGCTGTTGTTATTGTTATTGCTATTGCTGCTTCTGCTGCTGTTGCTGTTGCTGGTTGGGGCAGAAAGTTTGTCGAACCAATGGCATTTTTCAAAGTGACATTTGGCGCTTTTGCTCTTGTTGTTACAGTCACGTTCACGTTCACAGCCCTGTCTCTATGTCTCTCTGTGCGAGTGTGTGTTGTCTCTTTGCATGTGTGTGTGTGTGTGTGTGTGTGTGTGTGTGTGTGTTGCCTTGCCAAGGTAAAATGTCAAATGCTTTTGGACTGTCAACTGTTGGTCGCAACTTTTCTTTTTGTTTTCTTGTTGCTGTTGCTTTTGTTGCTGTGGTTTTTGGGTTTTGGCAACTACACCAAAGCTTTTTAAAGAGCGCAAGTTTAAGCAAAAAGCATTACAACAACAACAACTATAACAATTGCTGCTGCTGCTAGCGTCTTGTCGTTAGCGTTGTCAAAGGCAGCAGCAGAAAAAATTCAACGCCCCTTTGGCGTTTTAACGCATTGAAGCAAAAAATATAAAAAAATAATATAAATAAAAAACAAAAAATTGAGTATATATGTATGTGTGCGTGTGTGTGTGCACATTTTGTATTCCGGCAGCGTTCGCATTTCGCATTCAACGTGACATGGTAATAAGCCAAAGATCAAGCACAATAAAAAATGAGCAAAAAAAATCGAAAAACGAGAAAAAAATAAGAAAACAACACGAAAAGATGCAAAAAAAAAGCCAAACTTCAAATAGGAAAGAAGCAGCAGCAGCTGCTTTGACACTCCGAGAGCGAGAGTGAGTAAAGGAGCGAGTGAGAGCCATAGAGTGAAGATAGAGTGAGCGAGAGAGTGAGTGAGTGTATATTGTTCTTCTTGTTGTTGTTGTTGTTGGGGCAGTGGGTGGCGCCCGCTTTCGTGTTTTTGTCATTGTGTGCGTGTGCTTGTGCGTGTGAGCGCCATTGTCGCTGTTCCTCAGTGTTGCTACTTTAGCTATTAAGTAGATAAACAAGAAATGAAAGTAATCCAATATATCCGCTCGAAAATCAATTCAAACGGAGTTTAAAACTGAATACTTTCTCAAACAAAAATCAAATTTAATTAAATTAAAAATATTATTGCTTCATAAAATTCGAAATTCTTATGAATTGGTTTTGAAATTTCTTTTGATTTGTTTATGTTGAAGTCGGTAGTGTTGCTTTATTTTTACATTAAAATTCATTTTCTGATAATAAAGTTTTATACTTTTTTTGTAGATTTTTCGATTAGTATTTGGGATAGATCTGTCCTTTTAAAAATACCTTAGTAGGGATAAATGTTTTAAATTCAGGAACTAATAAAATTCTTGCGAGTTTGCGTTTTTTGATAATTAAAAAGATTCCGAATAATATTAATTAAAAAAAAACCAATTCGATTTGGTAAATTTTTCTCCGTTTTTTCTTTATTTTTGTTTTATTGTCCAGTTTTTAGATTTCTAATTATAAATTGTAACCAATTTTTCCCAAATTTTTCTTTATTTAAGTTTTTACTGAGTTTATATTTATAAAAAGCTTACAAATTATTTTTATTTAACCAGAGATATATAAAATATTCTGTTATTTTCAGCTCTCTTTTTTAAAATGTTATTGTCAGCCCTCAATTTGAATTTTTACCCTTTTTCCTCCGATTTTTATATATTATAAAGCAGGGACCGTAAATAAAAATTGAATATAACAATTATTTCTCAATTTTTATTGAAAAAGTTACAAATGAGAGCTATTTCGAAACTTTTATTTTATATATCAAATATAAAAGTTAAACTCAAATATCTTTTGAGCCAGGAGGCGCGCTAACAAAATTTAAAACTATTCTTGATCTATGGTTCAATACCTATCAAATGTCCTTTAAGGACGACGAGCTTATTTTTGATTTTTATAAAAAAATGAAAAAAAGTGTTCTTTTGTAACTTTTAAATATAAAATTAAAAAATAAATGTTATTTTTGATTTTTTTTTAATACAAATTGAAAAAGAAAAATTATATTTTTTATTAAAATATACGTTTTTGGCTGATATCGGAATAACGAATTAGATGTGAATTTAGTTAAAATTTGCATTCATTACTCTTATTTACGGTATTCTCAAATAGTTTATATTTAACCAAAGTCAACACTTTTGGTATTAAACATATGCCACTATTTTAACTAGCTTTCTTAAATTGTTGTCCCTATCTTCATTATGCTATTTTAGGAAGCTATAATATAGATCTAATTTTCTTATTTTAAGTTGTTATCCTTTTCTCTCTAATTATTTTCTGGTCTTTGTCATGTTTGTATTGCGAGCAGTTGGCATCACTGGATGGAAGTGAGGGGGTGGAGGTGGAGGAGGGAAGTGGAGAGATGCTTTCTGAGTGAATGGCGCTTGGCGGCTGCGACTGCGACTGTGACTGCGGCTGATGCTTATGCTTATGCTGAATGCTGATGTTGCTGCCTTTGCTTTTGCTTTTGCTTCTGCTGCTGGCAACGCAGTCGCGCCTTCGACTTCGACAGTTTGACGTGGGGGTGGGGTAGACCGGGGGATGGGGCTAGCTACGTGAGCGGAAGTGGGAGCGACTTTGCCAGCCTTCTGTATTTCCTTTTTATACATTTCATTTGTGCGTGCGAGTGTGTGTTTGTGAGAGTCAAAAATATTGCACATTAGGGTGTTAAGCTGTGAAGTGCTTGACTGCCTCTGCCTGTCTTTGGTCCTAGTCTTGGTCCTGGTCCTGAGTCCTGCGCCACATTGAGCACGTCTGTCTGCCTGTGTGTGTGTGTTGTGGGTGTGTGTGTTGCTGATGTTGTTGTATTGGTGTTTAGACCGCGTTCGCTCATTTGTCTGATGTTTCACTTGTCAATATCTTTGACCATTGCTGTTGGTCGTCTCACGAATCACGAATCACGACTCACGAGTGTCCTGTGAACTGGCACCAGTTAATGCCTCGCTTGCTGCTGCTGTCCACATTTAATTTTTATCGAGTTTGTAATCGATGTACGATCACTCAGCAATTTAACTGTTGAATAAATATTTAAAAAAATTTGTATAAACTAAAAACCTGACGGCTGTTTAAATTGTTAAAATTTATACCTAATATATTTTTGAATTGATTCCAATTTCATTGTTAGTTTGTTTTATTATTATTGAACTGAAAAAAGTTCCTTCGTGCACTAAAAAGCCATATTTCCTTATATATGTAAATAGTTGGAATTACTTTTTAGCTGTACAATTTTTTTATAACTTAATTTATACTTTTGTAGTATTTGCAATTAATTGTACTTATAAATTGTTATAAGTAAATTGTAACTGTTTTTTAACTATTGTCGAGCATTTTTAAGTTGAAATGAATCCTTTACACACTAAACTAAAAAACCAGAGCTCGGGCACTTATCAAGAGGAGATTTGAGATTCGGAATAAATGATATTTAAGTTGATGTCACACCACCGTCAAAATTTGACAATTATTCCAAATAGTGAAACTAATTTGTTGTGCGTGCGTGTGTTATGTGTTTCTAAATATATGTAAGTATGTCTGAGAAAGTTTACATCGAATCTAACAGCGTTCTTTATTTTCACAGGATATTTTACTGTCGGGCATCCCGACTGATTGTTATGTTTTTCTTTGCCTAATAAGGATTAATTACTTGTTTATATTATATGTATTTTTATGTATATATGTATATACATATTTTTAATTATTATATAAAATACTATTTAACAACTGCTGATTAAGTCTTCTTCTTATGTATATTGTTTTGTTCTCTTGAGTTAACAAAACAGTCTTAAACAATTTTACTACTTTTTTTGTATTCTCTTTGCGAATAATATTATTATTATATCAATATTATTATTTAATTATTTTGTATTATTTTAAAATCCATTTACATAAATATTAACCAGCTGCTGATTAACTTTAGCTTTTGATTTTTATCCTTTTGAGTTAACAAAGCAGTCTTAAGCAAACTTTCCAATTGGGCGCTGTCAAATTGTTGTGCCCTGGGCTCCAATCTAGGCAAAAAATATTGGGGGCAGCTGCTCCAATTGCTCATATCGGCAGTGGTAATCTGCGTGCTGCACATCCATATCATTTGGCCAGAGGGAAATTACCTTTGGCCCCCAAATGTCCCTGTCGCTGCTTTCCTCCCTCCTTTTTCTTCTCTCTGGTCTCTCCTGTGTTTCAGCTCCATTTGTTATAGCTGAGGCGAACGCCAACAAATGTCAGTTATCAAAAATCAGAGAAGCAAACAAACAAGTAGCAAGAAAATGTTGGCCAAATGCATGATAAGGCCTGCACACCACGCCCACTGCAGGGCAGGAGGGTTGACATCCAACAACAACAGCAATAACAACAGCGAGGGGAGTAACAAAAGACGCGACGCGCCATAAACTTTTGGCTTTGGAGACGCAAAGCGAGGCAAGAAACACAAAGGATGTGGATGTGGATGTGAATGTGAATGTGGCCGGGTGGCCTTATGGTCGTTCTGGCCATGTCCTGACAGCGACCAGGAGTCAAGTGCCTGGCGCCGCCCTCCAGTCACGAACCAAGCAAACAAGACGCGCCGTGTCATACCCCAGTGGCACTGGTAGTGTCAGGACGAGAGCTGAGAGTCAGAGTTGGAAACAGAACCAGGACGACTACAACGACACTTGGTGATCGCAATGCTCAGATATGCAAACACACGCGCGCGTAGTGAACACACCTATCTCCCCCCTCTTTTAGGATACCATCGATTCCCCTCTAACATCCCTTGGCCGTCATACACCATCCTGTATAGAGGCGGAAACAACAAACAGCGAACGATGCGACGCGACGCGAAACGAGCAACAAAAACAACTACAACAACAATGCAAAAGCGAGGAAATACCTTAAAAGAATATACATCCTTAAGATACCCTATATTTTACATATGCATTTTGACATTTTTGCTAATATTTGACATATAATTTAATAATTTAATAACGACAAAAAATCAATGCTAAACTGAGAAAATAATTAAAAATAAACGACTTCTAGATACCCTGTACAAAATGAAGACTGTTTTATGGGAGAATGATGACATTTCATTAAGTAAAATAAACGAAACGAACAATGCGAGACGACAAAATATTTTTGGAAGATATACAATCCTGAAAGACAATTGGGGGAAAAATATTATGTCCTTTACTCACTTTTTTGACCAAAAATAGAACACACACTTTTAAATTTTGATCCAGTTCTAGATTTTTAAAGCGAGAGAAGATAGGGACAATGAGAGTAAAACCAAAAAAGAACTAAGCCTGAAAGCTAAGGCTTATTGTACTTACTATACTGAATTCACCTAAAGCAATACCATATGGGCTAATCCTGCGTTGCGGATTAATCAAATTTGATTTTTAACATTGACACAGAGGGCGTTCACATTGGTATATTTTGATGAAACTTTTTCCAAAATGCACTTCGTTGGCAATACTCTTAAACCTATTTTAAAATAAGAGGTTAACTGTTTTTGAATAAAAAAATATGCTTACTTTAAATACAGTTGTGGACGTTACAAAAAATGGAAGTCGACCTTGGAGGCTCATATTTTACCGAACTTCGCATAATAAACAAAGAAAGTCCAATAACAGCAAATGAAGTTGAATATAAGACCATATCAATTTATCTTAAAAAATTACGTTAAGTCGTTTAGTTAAAAAAAAACTTAATTTTTGTTTGTTGCGCACGTTACATTTCTTCCACAAATACAAGATCTGTATTTAAAAAATATAGCTTAACTTTTTGAAAATTTAAAGGCGAACTTATCCAGATAAATGCGTCCTCTTTGCACATTGATGAGATTTTTCTTTATTCAAGAACAATTTTGTGGAATAATGCTTTAATTTCATACTCCCCATTTTAAAAGTCTATTTTTACCAGAATGGATAAAAATACAGAAAAACTTAATTTGTTCAAAAACGCAATTTTACAAAATGTGAGTTTTTGATGAATTTTTCGTTTTTTGACGGGGTTTAACTTTTTCTGGATTAGCCCATAAAGTTTAAGTCTCAGAGACCATAAGAGTTAGAACGAACAAATCTGTTCAGATCCAGTTTAATTTAGAATTGCACACACCCTCTTAATCCAAAGAAAATGAATTTCTTAAGAGTAACAAATATTGTTGTTTGTGAATTTTGTCTTTCTCAGCCTGTTTTTGTTAAAGAATATTATTGATTTTATGGCATTATAAATATTTCCAATTTTACATAAAAAATACGAAGCTATTTCCGTTTTGAGTTTTCTTTTATAAATTAGTCAAGGAAAATATTAAAAATTAGCTATGAATTTTTAAATAACGAAGACAAGTCTTAATTTTGAGTCTTTTCTAGAGTTTACTAGAATGCATAGATGGGACGTCAGTAACCTTAAATAAATGAGTTGATACGCTGTTTCTCTTGCTTTGCTTACAGGGTATTAAGACCAAATCAAAGCCAAAGCTAAAAATTTGCGAGCAAACGCGATGTGTTGTTGTTTTTGTCGTTCTGTGTGGGCGGTGCGCAAGTGCCACGCCTTGTTGAGCGTTGAATGCTTGGCGCCACAGACAAGAGTTGCAAGCAAGCAACTGCAACTACAACAACAACTACAACTACAGCAACAACAACAATAAGCTGCTGTTGTGTGTCACTTTTGCTTGTTTGTTGCGGAAAAATACTTTTTGCCAAGTTGAGTTCAGCTCAACTCAGTTCATGGCATCGTGTGTGGCAGTGTGTGTGTGTGTGTGTGTGTGTGTGTGTGTGAACGTGTTGCAACATTGCTATGGCTGCAACAGCTGCAACATGGGTCTTGTCTCTGTTTGCGTCTCGCTTGCACATGCCACAGTCTTTATTCTAATATTTGCGATTTCTGATTTAGCCAGCGAATACGCTTCCCCTAACATGCCACAAAAGTGCCACACACATTCACACACACCACACCCACTCTGCCACACACACACACACACTCACACGCATACACTCAGAGAAAAACGAAGAGGGAGAAGCACACACCTTCTCTTCTCCCTCTTTGCTACTCTGCTGCTTTCCGCAACGCTTTGTTATTTGTTTTGGCAACATAAATGTCACTTGTTTGCAAGTTGTTTCTCCACAACATAGGTAACTTTTGCCCTATCCCCTCTTGGCCCCTTACCACTCCTACCACTACCACTACCACCCCCTCTCCTTGCCTATCTGCTTCATCATGTCTGTCCATTTACGGTATCTTTTCTCCATTTTGACATGTTGTCAGCTTCACGTAACGTCATTCATTCCAAGTTTTGTGACATACATGGAACCCCCGTCCCTCTTCCCCTATCCCTGTTAGCCTCCCCTCTAGTCTTGGACAAGCGTATGACATATTGTCCTACCCCCTACTGAATATTCTACTCCCGATCTACTCCCCTTTCTATACACTTGTGACATTCTTGCAATTCGTTCGCTAGCCTTATTCCCAGTTTAGATTTTGGATTTTGATTTGGAGAGTTTTAGCTTCAGAATTTTGATTTCGTAATGTTTCGTAGCATTTCCCCTGTTAGACAGGGGACATTTTTGACATTTGAGCAGTGTTGCCGTTTGCTTTTTTTCAAAGCCCGCCAAAATTTCACCCAAAACTCATATATTGCCATAAAAGTTTCAATTGAAATATTTAATGTATGATTTTAAAAATAACGTCAGAGTCTTTCTCATTTTACTTAATATTTGAATGATGGGCTCCATTTATATGTTATAGAAAATGAATGTTTTATAGATAAGTAGATTAGGAAGTTTTCCATCTTGCCGATAGCCTTACAGGCAAGATAAATTTGCAATCGTTGTTTTCTTATCGGTAAGTTTTTCTAGACTGTAAAGTTGTCAGCAAGACATTGCATTGCAATGTAAAGAACTTTTCAACATTCTCAACTCAAAGCTGTTCCAGTAAAGATCTGAAATTAAGTATTTAAAATTATATACAAGCATGTTCTACAAAACTCTAGCAACCCAAAAGCAACTCCAAAGCTATTTTTGGTGTTCCTCAAAACAAGCAAGCATTGCTTTTATATGTAAAAAAATACTTCAGACATTTCATAAATCTTTAAATTTACTGAATTAACTTTTAATATTTTTTAAATGTATTAAAAAGACGTTTTAAACAAATTTATAAATTTTAGAAAATATAGAAATAATTAATAGTTTTGTAAAATCTCGAATAAAATGAACGGTAGTAGAATTTCTTACTTCGAAAAAACTTAACGAAAAAAAAAACCTCCGACATTTCAGGAACACCAACATTTAGAACAGTTGTTTTCAAAAGCAATTGTATTCAAAAGATCCAGAGCTTTGTGGAACACCCCTGATAATTTTAAATTATCAGCATATTTTATGTATGTCTTTATTCTTGCTATATTTATAACCGAGCAAGCTGATCCTATTTTTAAGGTCATACATTTTAAAAAAAGATGTTTAAAAGTAAATTTATTTTCATTTACAAGAGTTCGATTTCATTTAATCATAACATAATGATGGAAAAGTAACCGCTTCATAAGCACTTAATGGATAGATTTATTGTTTAACCACTCACAAAAAAAAAAGACTATATCTAGTGGAAAATTCACCAGAACGGCAGCACTGGTAACATTTGAGAATCATGGCGACCTCGCATTTATTTAGTTGCGTCAACAATTCAAATTTAAATTTCCTAGTTTGCAGTGCTGTCTCGTCCTCACACTCACACACACACACACACACACACATACACACCCAGAGACTCATATATGCATATTTTGACACACACAACCGTTATTTATGGTCCAGTTTTTGGGATTTGATTTGAGTGTCTCTGTTTTGAGTTTTGGCTTCAGTTTTGCATCTTATCGCGTCTGCATTTTGCAATTGCAATTGCAATTGCACTGTAATGTATCTGTATCTGTGTCTTTGTATCTGTATCTGTATCTGCATGCGTAGTACACATCTTTGTTAAATTAAACTGTGAACATTTTGCGCATAAATTGTGTCCATGTTCACAATTGTACTTGCAACTCTCTGGTTTTGTTGCTCTTGTTGATTGTTGTTATTGCGATGATTGTTGTTGTTGCCGACACACTTATGCCTGTATGTATGTATGAATGTTTGTGTGTATCTTTTGCATCAGATTACAAGTGCAGCTTTGCGAAATTCTTGCAGGTTTTATTGAAATTTTATCATGATTCTTAGAGCAGACACCGAGCGATGAATTAAATAAGTTGTGGGAACTAAACTAATGTTCATATTACTATCATTGGCAATAAAGTTAGCATTGAGATTAGCTTTCGTACCATTATAGCTATAGCGTTACCATTATCATTAGCGTAGCACATTTATAAGCCTTAGTAATATAATTAAGTTACTTTGGACTTTAAATCAATACTATTAGTATTATCAAAATACACACTTAAGCGAGTATCTTTTGCATTTGATTGCATTTGCAGCTTTGGCGAAAATCCAGGTTTCATTGAAATGTTGTCAAGTTTCTTAGAAGTTGAACAAAGGGATGCACTAAATAAAATATGGGACTTAAGCTAATCCTACCTTGAATTTTAATAATTTTTATTATTGGCATTATATTTAACATTCGTGTAATCTTTAGCATGAAAATTTGCTTTAGCATTAGCTCTAGTATTACTATTATCGGTAGAGTAATAAAATGCACTTCCATCAGCATTTTTATTAGCTTTATAATAGTATAGTTTAAGCATTACTGTAGTTATCATTATTACTGCTATAATCATTAGCTTTATCATTAGCATATTATCAATAGCATAAACACTCTTATTGGCATTGGCGTTAACATTAATATTAGCATTGGCATTGTCATAACCATTACTATGATAACTATCATTTAAATGTACATTAATTATAACATAAGCATAAGTCCATCTTTTGGAATACTAACATGCTCATGCTGAATCCAAATGTTAGGTGATTTTTTTATTAAAAAAAGATGTAGCATTTGCTGTTGCACTACCATTATCTTTAAGAATATAAATATCATGTTCATATCAGCAATAAAATAAATGCTAACACTAGCATTAGTATTAGTTTAAACTTATCAGTTACATTAGAATCATCACCATTATCATTACAACTAATTTAATGTTTACCATAACCATTGGATTTGCATTAATATTAGTATTGGCATTAGTTTTACCATTTGCAGTAACGTTTTCATTAAAAAAAGCCCCTAACATAGTATGGGCTATATTTAGGCAACATACAATAAATAATAATAACCTCTAAACTAGAGACTTTATTTAAGAAATATAAAATATGTAATAATAATACATGTATGTAGTCATTGTACTGAACAATGTATACCTTCTAGAGACTAAAGACAAGCTTCATTTACGCTATAGCTACCATATATCCCAGTTTTTGTTCGTCTGTTGTTCCGGCTTTGTTCTTGTGGCCAGTTACTCCCTTGTTGTTGTTGTTATTTGGTGCAACTTTTCGCCGACCGCAAAGAATAATGTAAAAAGTTGAATATGCATAAAGTTTCATTTGGTTTTTGGCAGAGCCGAAAGTTCCCTCGGACCCCGAGTTGCCTCTCGGTTTTTTTTTTTTACGTTTGTCGAAAACTCTGCGCCAACAACGACAACGACAACAGCAATAACAACAAGTAGAATAGTAGCGATAACTAAAACATAAAAAAAGGAGAACGACAGAAAGTGAGAGAATGAATGGGAGGAATGGAGGATAGGTAGGGAAGAGGGAAGGAAGGGAAAAAGGTGTTACAGCCACATAAATGTGACAAGATTTATGTTTGGTTTTCCGGCTGTGTGCTTGTTAGCCTAAAAGTTGGCTCCCGTTATGTTCAACAAAAGTAAATAACTGAAATATTTTGTCAAATACATTTCCCGTGTACCGCATTGGTCGACAACACTACCAACCGGAAGGATTACGGAGGATACAAAACTGGGGAGTGTGTGTGTGTGTGTGTTTGTGTGTGTGTGTGTGTGTGTGTGGGGAAATAACTCTGTGAACTGTGCTCGTCCTTTGCTTGTTTCATGAGTTTTGCTGTGCAAATAAAATGGAAATCCCTCACAGACTTGACAACGTTGCCAGTTAAAAACTGAGCTTACCTATCCTAGCACAACCAAACGATGCCTGAAACCGCAAACTAACCAATTGCGAGGGTCAACACACAAGTTCGCAAATCGTTTGTTTGGAGAGAACACTTGAGATCAAAACATATTGTTAAGAATATTATTATAAACATTTAAAATGAAATTTAAATATTATACATAATACAAATTTAATATCGAACTGAATTGATAATATTTACTACAAACAAAACCATTTATGTTGCGCAAAATACTTAAAATAAACATAATATGTACTTGAAAATAAAAAATAAAGTATATTGTGTCTAGAGGCTTAATATATATTTAATAATTAATACTTACTTAAAAGAGAACCTTTACACTGACAAAAAAAATCTAAATATAATAGATAATTTTGCAATCACATTATAAAAACAAAAAGATTAAAGTTTTAACAATAAATAAAATAAAATATTAGATAAACAGAAAAAATCAATCAATTAAATTAATTTAATAAATAACTAGTTAATTAAATAAATTATGTACTACGTTATAATAACAAACACACAATTAAATAAATATAGTTGAAATAAAATGAAATTAGCTTAACTATTTGATATTGGTCGAGCAACCCTCGCTAACTGGCAGTGCCATAGAAAATTGCTGTACGCTATCTGTGCTTATCCCCCCCGCATCTATGTATGTTGGTAAGTTTTGTTCTATGGATTTTGTTATTATTCTTTCTTTATTTCGTTTTTTGATCTGCTCTCTCTGCTCGCTCTGTCCCTCTGTTTCACTCTCTCTTTAAGTCATGTGCGCTGAGGAAAAATGCTGGAAATTTATGCTTGCACAAAAAATGTTGAAAGTGGATACATTTGCAGAGAGAAAGAAATGGGAATGGGATTGAAGATGGAGACGTAGTTGGAGCTAGCTACGTGAGAATTATTGTGGCAGTCGAAATGGTTAAAAGGAATGTAAAGGCGGCCAAAGGATAACACACGTAGCTGTGATGCTGAACAGAGACCGGCGACAGGAGACAAGAGACAAGAGACATGAGACAGAGGCGTAGAGTAGCTGCATTCCATAAATAAAAATGGCAAAATGGCGCACAAATGCCACATGCCACATACCACACAGCTACAGATATATTTACAAAGGCCGAGTGAGATGGCTTGAACACAATCATTACAGGGAGACAGAGAGAGGGAAAGAGAGAGAGAGAGAAAGCAAGACACGAACGAAATCATCATGAATGGGGAACGTGACACAAATGACAAAATATCAGCCGAATGCCTGAGTGTCCTGCATCCTATGTGTGTCCATAGCCATGGATGCTCTGCTTGAATGCTGCCCCAGGGGCAGATTTGCGACCCACAGACACACACACACACACACACACCCACACAGATATACAGAGGAGCCAACTTTCTGTCATTAAGTCCCACAGTCCTTCTGTCCATCTCTCAGTCTGTCAGTTTTTACTATGTGCTTGTGTCGGTTTCGGTTTTATAGTATGGCAACTGTGTGCAGTGTCAGCTCATTGTCCACTCAAGCTCTCATGCTCCACTTGAAGTCCACCTAACCACCCACCAATCGTTACCACCCAACCACCCAACAATAGCAGGGACATTTGCTCAGTGATTCGTGCCACGCTGTCAAAGACAATATTTCAGATTTACAAGCATTGCCATTTTGCAAGTCATTGGAAAAGTCACAGCAAACTGCACATCTTGCAGCTTGTTCTCCATGGTCACTTGACAGCGTATACTATATATATGTAAGTATAAGGTACATACATAGAGGACAATATATTAAATATGTCTCCCAGAAAATCTAAAAAAAACATTAAACCGCAGTAAGCACTTTCTAAATCTAAATACAATTCTTGGCTACTTGCGTCTACCTTAGGGCAAGAGTTTAACACTTTAAACAAAATCAACAGTTTTCACTCAATTTCTAAACAATTTTGCGGTTCAAATGAAATCTGTAGAAAAATGTCATTACAATTTACCTAAAAAGATTAGCATATCAGTTGAAGCATGTGAAATTTTGGTACACTAAATAAAATTCTTTAATTATGGAAAAATAAGCCAATGCTCCATTTAAAATGCGGTACGTAAATATATCCAATATCCAATATAAGTTCTTAGGATTCCGATTCTTAGCAAATTTGTTCAGAATGTATAAAATTATACCAGATAAAAGATATCTCGAGAAACTTAATGGTTTTCATACATAGCATTAATTTTATATCGATCGTTCCTTTGTCAGCTAATGAAAATCGCATTAATTATTCAATAAAACTCTTGATTTAAAAATAAAATTAGATAATACAGCTAATAGATTAATATTCAACTTCATTTTTTTATAATCTAATTTTTTTTGGTGGGTTTTTTAATTTTTCAACCTATTTTTTTGATTGTTCTTATAACCTTAATAAAGTAAAAAGGCCCGATTCTAACAGAATTTTGCAAGGATGTATAAATTAAACAAAATGTTTTTTATACCAAAATCTAGCTATCGACCGATCGTTTCTGTGGGAGTTATGTAGATATTGTAGATATATATATAGATATTGTAGTCAGATTTTTGACAAGTTTATTCATGGTGTATATCATAGGATCATGTTAAATACTCAATCTGTAAGTTTGGATAAAATTTCTTAAAGTTTTTTTTGCTTTATTGCACTATTTGATAAGTTGATCTGATTCAGTCGCTTTCGCCATATATTTAATTAAGCGATCATTTTTATTTTTCTTGACTTACTTATTGTGCGGTCACTCAATTATATAATAGAATTCGCTTATACTAAAATTAAAAGGCTTGTAACATTTTAGCTATTATGATTTTCGGTACTAGATTTTACCAGATGATGTGTTAACATCATTTTTTAAAGAACAGATTTGCATTTAAAGTTGATTTTCTATAAACATGTCGGATACGTTATTTTCGCGGTCTAGTCTATATAAATAGATTCGTAATTCTATTTCGATACCGTTCAAGATTGTAAAATAAAAATAATAATATTAACTACATATATTTTACAATATATATTCTATATCCCTGATAATACACTAGTTTTACAGTCGAGACAGTTGTCCTTCGCTAAATGCCACAGCAAAGCTGTTTCACACTTGAGGCAATAACAAAAAGCACTTGGCTGTGATGTGCCAGACATGTCCTTGAAACTGCAGAACAGATTATATACCCACACAATTCCCACACATACACACGTTCTCCCTCACATATACATACACTCTACACGAATGAGGTTTGATTTTAATGTGAGCAATTAGAGAGTTGAGAACCGTTGCCTACTTTTAGGCGAGCTGGCAACAATAATCGAAATTTCAATGGCCTTGTTAGAAAGAGGGAAATTAGTGGAACGGGACACTTTATTAGTTTTTCCTAAAGGTTTTTTTCGCCTGCGGCAAACGTTCACCTGCAGCGAAAGCCAAAAATTGTAAAAGCCAACGTCGAAGGCAAAAATAAAAGTATTACTTTTTGTGGGTGCGTGTGTGTGTGTCATGGGTGTTTGTGTGTGTGGATGTGCTGTTAAAGCCACAGATAACTGACTAACTGACAGACGCACTGACTGACAAACCGATTGTGTGTGTGTTTCCCCAAAAGAAAGTGTGGAGGGAACTCGGCCCTAGTTTTTGGTTGGGTTAGTTTTTCTGTCCCATTAAACGTACCAGGGTTGCCACATCCCTCTACCCTACCCCCATACCTTCCTCTGCTGATGGTTTGCTCCTGGGCTCAGTGTGGCTTTTATGGGATTTGATTTCTAATAAGCGGCAAGCGAGGCACGTCCAGCATCCAGAGCCATTTCAACATTGCTCGGTTACTCGGCAGTTTTTGCTTCCTTTATTTTCTTTATTTTTTTTTTTTTTTTGGTTACGTTGCCAACGTTGACAGCCATTTTGTAGCTGTTGTTACTGTGCTTCTTCTTCACTTTGTATGTGTGTGTCTGGCAAGTGGATTTTTCGTTGCGCAGAGCAACTCAGAAAAATGACACGAAAAAAAGAAGCAAAAAATATTCGCTTTTTTTGTTGTTGTTTTTGGTTCTTATGCTCTCTCTTTCTTTCTCTTCTTTTTGGTAAGGTTGCAAAAAGCTAAATTGAGTTTTTCCAACAACAACGATCACAAATGGCAGCATGTGTGTGTGTGTGTGTGTGTAAGGGGGAGTTTGAGAGTTTTGGGAGTCAGGAGATAAAAGCAGCTGCCCGTACTGGATGGCAACGCGTACGTGTTTATGGCCACGAAAAGTTGCCGAACAAAACGACACAAGCAACAACAACAACAACAACAACAAAAGCTGCAAAAAATACTGAAATCAGAAGAAAAATGTGCACAGCGTTGCAAACAAAAACCAAACGGAATGCGAAAGGAAGCTGAAATACGAATGTGAATGTGAATGTGAATGCGATTGTAAATGTAAATGTGCATGTGAATCAGAGATGCCAAACAGGACAAAACGCCCAGGAAAGTAAAAAAAGAAAATAAGATAATTAAATAAAAAGAACACCAGAGAAAATAGGATAAATAGTGCTGTCTTTAACTTAATATTCGAAAACTATTTCCTATTAATTTCCTTTTTTAGCCATTATTAATTTTAAATTTAAATTGTCAATTTTAATTTTGGCTTAATAAAATTATTTATTTTAGTGTCGACTGATTATAGTTTGGAAATAAATAAATAAGTTAATAATACTTATTATCATTATTTATTATCTTTTAACTTTTCTGTATGCTACAAAAAAATCGTTACCTACATATTTTATTAATTATTTCATTAATTATTTAATGGGTTATTTCTGGACTTTCCTATATTCTGTCAATCTATTACAAATAATTTGTATTTACTAAAATGTAATGTGTAACACTTTTTTATTTATGTTTGATATTTAAGAAATTACATTAAATACGACTTCATCAATAATAACATTATTCTGGAAATAATTTGTGCCTTTTTTGCTTAAATATTTTAAACTTAAATTACACTAATTTGGACATCCACTTTTTTCAATTTATAAAACAGAATAACTTCCCGGAGATTAGACGGTCGATATTTTTTCCCAAAATTTCTTTAAAATGAAGAGATCTATTCAGAAATAGGTTAAATTGACAGCACTGATGTGTATACTCCATTCGAGTGTGAATACGGGCACTCAGACGGCTCAAAGTTATAGTTGTGGTTGCAATGCCACTGAAGATGCAGCACTTCGAAATGAGCAGGTCGAGAATGAAGAAATACAGCTCCCAACGGAACAAACAACAAACAGCTCGAAGTGAAAATGCGCTGCAATTGCAATAAAACTCGAAAGAACAAGAAGAACAAGATGCAGAAAATGAAAAAGCAGATGCTGCAAAAATCAATCAAATATATTTAATACGAGTATGATATGGCCAATGATAATGCAAACATCTAATAAATGTTACTTAAAATCTATCAATATGCCAACAACTAACACTTTAACTGGCTATAAAAATGTGGAGTTAAGTCTCAATAAATTTATAAGACTTTCAAAATTGTTTATGTTGATAACAACTAATTATATGTATCTCCTTTGCTAAAGACGATGATTAAAATCATTATATTGCTTGAAGTCTATCTATATGGATATCTTTAAAATTTGTATACTTAAATCTCGCGTGCTTTTATCTTCCTATAGAAATAACTAACTTAAAAAAGGTTTTGTACTTATTAACTATATTTAAAAAGTTTTGATGTGCTAGATCTGGACAAGAACTAAGAAATGAATTCAAGTCCTTTGAAGTACTATTTGTATCTAACTTGACTGGCTTCTTGACAGTTTATGTTGAAAAGTAATTATCAAAACCACCTAAAATCAGATGCTATTATTTTTTGTAACTTATATTTAAAGCATTAGTCACAACTATAGATATGTAATGTAAACACGTTAATAAATATTTAACTTAAGAGTACAATGATATTTAGCATTACACATTAATAATTATTAATAAGTAATTATCAAAACTTAAACTAAAATCAGATGCTTTTATTTTTTGTAACTTATATTTAAAGCATTAGTCACAACTATAGATATGTAATGTAAACACGTTAATAAATATTTAACTTAAGAGTACAATGATATTTAAAATAACACATTATATTTTTATCGTTATTTATTAAATTTTCTAGATTATAAACTTTTGTGTGGTATTTTCCCCTAGTTAATAATATATTTTGTAAGGCTATGCTTTTTTTCTAAAAAAAAATAAATGAATTAAAAAATAGTGCTGCCTTTACATATATAGACCGTAAACAATTGTAAGTAGATTTGAATATTAGATTTGAATAAGCAACTAACTAACAATGAGAAGCGAATTTGAATTTTGTGCTTTTGTATTCTCCGGATCATTCGATTTGCATATATTTTTTATAACATACATATTTTCTTGCAAAAAAGGTCAAACTTTTTTGAAAGCATAAGATTAGCCTTTACTCTTTCTTTGGCTTATTTGGTTTTCGTTAATGTAAGATTATCAGCTTTTGCTGTATAGATTTCTCAATATATAATTTATTTTAGCCTTTCTCGACTTTGTTAATATGTTATAAATAATAAGAGCTAATTGAACTTTTTTCAGCTTCAAATAAGATACATTTCTTATCTGAAAAGCCTTAATATTTCACTAGATCTTTAACCTTAAAGGGCATCCATCTTCTAGGGTGCTTTTCATTTATTTCTGCTATCCCCATCGATATGCCGACCTTCGCAATTGTAGCTGAATGCGATGAAGATGCAAATAAAAACAATAAAGAAGAAAAAGTGTGTTTACTCTGTGCTGCGGGGCATAAAGTCGCATGGATGGCCATGGACGCATATCCTCGTCTTACCACATGTAGCTGCAACAACACACACATTTAAAATATTATTTTTCTTATTTGTTTTTGCGTTTCAGTTTCTTTTTTCTCAGTTATTCTTTTCGATTTTGTTGGCACTTATTTATATACTCGTTGGTTGTCTTGAACTTTAACAAGTTTTTATGAAAATTATTTATGGAAATATATGTATGTTCGGGTCTGAGCACTTAACTGGAAAGTCTACGATTCGAACTCATGTTGTTTGTTACCACATTTTCCTTTATATATTGGCAACTGTCCTTGTCTAACTGGGGATGGACTTGGTTGGGTTTGGTTAATTTGCAGTTTGCAATTTGTCTTGGCATATTAAAAGTATTCTTGCGTAAGAAATTAGATAAGATTGAGATAAGAACAACAACACATTGGTAAAGCTTTTGCCGTCGGCCAGTTTTGAACTGTCCAAGCGCAAATGTTAATCATACGCAACGTTGTCCACACAGACTACATCTCGACAGATACTCACATAGACACACCTACACACACTCATACAATTAATAGTGTATTTGGTCAAGTGACGGTGTTTGTGCCACTGTCACTAAGAGCGCAAAACTGTAAGTACTTAAGGCAGCTAAATATAATTAAATATTTAAAACACACATACCACACACTCACTCTCTCACACACACACACACACACACATGGACAGAGACACACATTAATGTTGTTGCTCAGGGGCAGCGCTTAATAACGTTTTAATGCGTTTGACAAAATTTAGCTGCATACTTGCAGGCGCAACGGCAACGCTCATTAAATGCAGCAAATCAAAGCAACGTCAACGTTAACGACAACAACAACAACAATGAGACAAGAACAACAATGTTCTCTATGACCAGAAGAGCACTAAAAACAACAACAACAACATCGAATACAACGAATAGAATATACGCTTACAATTAACAGGATTTTATAGAAATTTTGTAAGACAGTTTAATTTGCTAAAAATGTATTTGTATTTTATGAACTTGGAGGATTGCTTAAATTTATCAAAATAAGAAAAATGGGTTTGAAATTTTTTTTTTTATTAAAGTTCATCTTGTAAGACATAAGCAAGTAAATAATTAAATATTTAAACTACATTCATATTCAGGCAAACTTTAAAAGACTTTCAAAACTATTTTTGGTGCTCAAGACTTTTCGAAAATATATAATTGTTTGTGGCAAAGTCGCTAAGCAATTCGCATATGCCTTACTTGGGGAATAGGGTATAGCTTTTAAGTGGCCAAAAGTGCAACATGGTCAGAGGACAGGCAATGTGAAGGACTACAACGAGAGGACACAACTTCATGCTGTTATGCGTGCCCAGGATCAGAGCCACAATAACAATATATATGTGAATACATATATATATGTATATATATATATATATATATACATACCTATATGCACATATAGATACACACTGTATGCACACACTTAAATTACCTGGAGGAAATTTTATGAGTATCGTAGAGCAGCACTCGAAAGTTAAACAGACGCTTCCTGTGGCAATGCCACAGCCGCAACCTCAGAGATGCATAGCGGATACAAGGACGAGGACGAGGACGAGGATTTGTACAAGGACGAGAACTCAACCCGTTGCTCATATATGTGTGTGCGTGTGTGTGTGTGTGTGTGCTAATTGTGTATGCAACTTGTTGCATCATTGTGCTGCTTCTGTTTTTGACACACACACACACAGACTTCAGTCCATTTTCATTTCCAGCGCAGCCATCTACCGCTATGTTTGCATACCCACACACACACACCAAACACACTCGCACACACACTCAGCTGACTCAATGTTCGTTGTTGTTACTATGCTTGTCTCTAAGTTACATTGTAAATGTTAGTTTTGTAATTAGAAAATGTTCTAACCAGCTAGCGAATGTGATAAGGAGCTGGGCAGATAGTTAGGTGATAGGTGGGTATCTAGGGGGGTAAGAATCCAAGCGTTGCTCACACATTTATGTGACATTTATTAGCTGCAACTTTTTTCATAAATCAACGCTGAACAACGCGCATGCAAAAAGTTCTTCAACTTTAGAAAACGAACCATAAAAAAATAAGTCAACCAAAAAAAAAAACAAAAAACAAAACAAAAGAGGAACAAAGGAAAAACAGAATGGACACGAAAAAAGAACTAACATTAAAAGGCATTAAAAGCGTAACGTGCCATTAAAAATCTCAGCGAGCGATGCCGACACATAAATCAATTTGGAAACCCAAACTCAGGCCTCACTTGAAGCGTCAGTTTTTGGCATCGGTTTCAGTTTCAGTTTCAGGTCATTTGTCGGAGACGGAGATGGAGTTGGAGTTGGAGATGGAGACGCGGCTGTGGGCTCATAATTCATCAGGCGTTGCTGTTGTCGAGGCCGACTTTGGAGACTGACAAGCAGCCGGCAGCCGGCAAATGGAAGCTTACTACGTGTGATTGACTGCCAGTACCTAGCACCTATAGAGGCATATCTAGAAATGCCAAAGGTTGAAGATGCAACACCAATACAGACATCGACTTCGACACCAGCATCGACATCGACATCGACATCGCCATTGCCATCGATGTAGACTTGGCCAATGGCATTCAGATATCTGAGGATGATGATGATGATGATGATTGCCCCATGGGGCAGCTACTCGTCATGAGAAAAGCATCATCATCAACCTTGCCAGCAGCTGCATCAATTTAACGGAAGTTGCAATTTGCATCTGCAACTTGACCAGATCTCTGGACCTGTCGCGACGGTCACGTGCGCTTACTCTTGACTCTCAGTCTCAGGCACGACTCTCCCCTCTCATCCCCTCTCTTCTCGTCTCGTCTCGTCTCGTCTTAGCGATGGCGCCATTTGTGATTTGATGCCGTCGAGCGGAAAACGTGGCGTATGCGTAATAAACAGACTCGGCAACAGCAACAACAACATTGTGAGCATTAATGTAGCTTCATCTGTAAAATTGTAATATGGGTGCATTAACTTTGTAGTGCAACTCGAAAGTCCAGCAAATGAGAACAAATTAAAGAAATGAAGCTCTAAATAATAGTGTCAGCAAATTAAAGCTTATTAAAATTATTATTATGTTATGATAAAAGTACATTAAAGCTTTCAACTTAATTTCAAGCGAATGGAAGAAAATAAATTCGTATTTTTTAAGAAGTGTAGAGTTTTTTCCATGCGCATGCATAACTTCATAATTGTTTTAAGTGATTAAAGGAGAAAATTTAATAAAGTGACAAATACAAAATGTAATACATTTACAAAAGCAGAGATAGCCGAAACATCAATTTCTTTACTTCTGATCCCTTTTTTAAGTAAAGAAATCTAATAATTTTAAATTTAAATTTGAACAAATTCAAACTAACAATTGGTGCCAATTCCTGAATGATTTCTGTAATTAAATTATTCAAGAAATCCGAAAATTTGCATGTGTAAAAACTTAACTAGATTAAAATAGAAATCAAAAGTAAATTGATTCGAATATTGAAAATAATTTGAAATTAGTTATAAAAAATCAATAATCTAATGAAGTTTAGTTGATCAACTTGAAGTAAAATATGTAAAGTGCAATTTATGTGTCACTATAATATTAAATTTAAACTAAATTTAAGAAATCTGTAAGCAAATGAAATTTAAATTTACGTTGATTTGAATATTGAAAATATTTTAAAATTACCTTGAAAATACAATAAAGAGATCTATAAAACATTTAAGTTTAGTTGCTTAACTTTTAGTAAGAAACTTAAATGCAACTCGTGTACCACATACTATATGATTTTAATTTTTAACAAACTTAGTTGATTTTAAATTAGCTTAAAATATGTTTTAGATACTTAAATAATTTAATATTTATTTTCAGCTGTTCACCTCCTTAAGTAAGCGACAAAGTAAGTGCAAACTTGGTTTCGGTGCCATTGTAATTCGCAGAGTTTTCTTTTGGATCAAGTTTATGGATGTCGATCGCCCGTGGGTTTTCAATTTTCCGCTAATGTAACGCGTACTGTGTGTTGTATTCGGTTGTGTGTATTTGTTGTGTGTGGTACGTTGTGTGTTGTGCATTATATGTTGTTTGTGTGTGGCATTTGATATTGCATGTCGCATTTGAGGCAACGTTTTGCGTAATGCGCTCGACTGGCCTCTGTTTTTATGGGCCATTTCGGGCGTTTTGGCCATTTGTGATTTGTAATTAGATTTGCAGTCGACATTAACTGGCAACAGAAGCTGGCTCGGAAGCATTCCGTCGTTCAAATGTTGCGCAACAAAGTGCGCGGCGGGACACCTCATAAAACGGCACTAACAATTGAAAATTCATTAGAGACGATGACGGCGACGACAATTGGCAAATGTGAAAAACGGCAAATGGCAAACGGCAAATGGCAAACAGAAAAAAGCAAACGGAAAAGCAATAACAACAACATCAAGAACACGAAGAAGAACTACAACAACAATACTTACTTGCAAACAGTCTGAAACGGTGCACGCACAAAAAGACCAAAAGCTAATTAGCCAAAACGTTAACGGCTGACGAGAGCCAGAGCTATGAAAAGGTTCTTTGCTAATGACCTGCTGCATAAAATCCTCCAACTCAAGTCTGTTAATGCCCCTCGAAAGTTAGTAACACTCAACACATTGTAGACAAGCTGAACATGCAACACTTAAACATACACAGAATCATCTAAACACACACCTCCCAGTGAAAACTATATCTAAAGAGTATCCAATCAATAGCTAAACGCTTGAAATATCTTAAGAGGGAATCTTCAATATTTCATCATTGAACTCCATTCAAACTACTTCCAACTCAAAACTCTATTAAATTCTTAATTTTAAAACAAAGTCCACGGCGCTAGCGCTAAGTGTCAGTAGAATAAATAGTTACATAATTTTTCAATAAATTTTAACCAACAAAACTTTTTGGATGAATAATTAAACAATTTAGAATATGAATTACATTGACTTCAATTTTAAGCCACCTGCAACTTAGATCTACTTGGCATTTTGAAATTAAATTAAGGTCCTCGACGTATGCGCCTAAAATATATTATTTTTATGAATATTTACTAATTAATATATTTATTTTTAGTGAACATATAGATATTTTAAAATGTATACAAGATTTTGTAAGGATATTTTCAATTCATTCAACATTAAATAAAAAAAAATATTTTAAATTGAGTCCTTGAACTTTTTCTTAGAATCAATTTTTGACAGTTTGAATAAAATCTCTTCTCAATTGCCAACAGGGTATTAGTTAGTTGAACACTTCCTCGAGCATGTACATAATTAAAAGAACTGGCTACTGTGCAAACGTCATAAGCTGGGACTTCAAAATAGTCATAGGCGGGTTTACAACTCGAACCCGGAACCTCGTAATGCAGTTGCCTTAATGACTCACCAAATGGATACTTAGAGCACTAAGTATTTTGGCTTTTGGCTTTAATACCTATGGCACAGCAGCTTTTGCCGTTGAACTTCACTACAGTGATGTCGAAAAGGACAAAAAAAAGAAACACTTTATTCTAAGTTTCATTATGTAAAAATACGTAGTACATAACTTATATAATTTAAATATTCATATCGCTACAAGTCCAATAGATTTTTAGAAATATATGTTAGAAACTTCACACTAGGTAAGTTAAAAGTTAGCGAAGAATCAACTTTAATATTATTTTTATATTTTTTTAACGTTAATACTTTCAGATTCCATTTTTTTCAACGAATTGTCATATATCATGATATTTATTTGCTCTTAATAGAGTTGACAAAACTTATGCGTTTTCTTAGAATACATTTTTACCGGCAACTATTTGCTCAGAGAGGAGCATTCCTGACAGACAAGCAGCGAACACAAAGCCTGAACTAAAGCTATATGTATCGATAAGCATCGAACAGCGAATTATGGGTAGCTAAGAGGAAGAGGAAGAGGAAAAGAAGGAAATGGGGAGACGGGGAGACGGGGAGACGGGGAGTCCTCTACAGATCCACAGATCCAACAACTAAGCATAAAAACTTTTTTGCTGTCCGCCTCAATGGCTGCACACACACACACACACACACAAACACACATAAAGGAAAACTTAGGGAAGAAAAAAGAAAAAGAAAGATGAAGTAGAAGTGAAAGAAGAAGGCATCCAGGCAGAATGAAAAGAAGAAATCGCATACAGGAAATAATTTTGAAGAGCAGCGAGCCAAACACAGGCAAAAGAATGATGGCAAAAAAAAAAAAAAAAAACCCCAGAGTAGGAAAAGTCGAAAAAAAAAACTAAAAAAAAAATAGAGAAATAAAAGAAAAATGAATAGAAATGGAAAAGATGAAGCTAGAGCAAACCAAAACTAAACCAAAACCAAGACCAAAACTAAAGCCAAAGAAACATTGAAGAAACTTTACGTTTCGGTGGCACGTTTGAATTGCAAACTGCGATGAGCAGAAGCAGCAGTTCCAAGTGATGGGAGAAGGGTATTTAAGGGGGGTGAAATGGGGGTGTGGCATGGCAGTTACTGAATCGGTTATCCTCAATGCAAGGGCCAACCAGGTTGGGGTTCAGGTTGAGGTCCAGCAGCCAGCAGCCAGCAGCGAAGCAGAGAAAACAAACTTCCAGAAGTTATTCAGTTCGCATAACGATAAACGCCCATCGTTTTATTTTGATTTCGCGCCCAACTCCAACCCCCTCCTCTTTATCACTCGTCTGTGTATGTTTGTGTCTAAGTTTGTGTGTGTGTGTAGACTCTTATAGTTTATATTCTGCTGCGTTTTCAGATATGAAATTATGTTTATGGCTGCCGCTGCCTCTGCCTCTGCCTCTGCCTGAGTTGGCATTTGAATTGCACTTCTACTATCCACAAGTTGCAAGTGCTGCTGTTGCCATAGCAGTTGTTGCACCCTGCAACATCACTCAGCTGGGGTATGCACAACTACAACTGCACTTGGCAACTTCCAATGTACCTTTCTTGGATATACACAAGTTTATGATCAAAATAGGTAATAGATAAAATAAAATAAATAATAAACAAAAGAAATAAAATATAAAAAATATATAAAATAAATAATATATATAAAATCAAATAATGTATTATTAATAATATTACAGTTTCAATGACAATGACTTCAGAAGTGAATTTTTCATAATCAAATTAAATTTTATTAAATGAAAATCGATTATTTTCCATACTTAGCACAAACACAAAAAGATAAATTATATTATAAGATTTTAAATAAAAAGTCAATGGTTTTCAAAGACAACATTTTACTAAATGAAATACTTTTTTACGTGTAGTTCATGTTAAAAGTAGTTAATATATTCAAGAGCTTTAATTTTGGGTTAGAAGAATATTAGGTAAAGCAATTATCAGTATATTATATTTTGGAAGTTGTCCTTATTTGCACACACTCGTATCTTAATTGTGTCAGAATCTATATTTAAAGCT
Organism: Drosophila testacea; assembly: GCA_035043265.1. Lineage (NCBI taxonomy): Eukaryota > Metazoa > Arthropoda > Insecta > Diptera > Drosophilidae > Drosophila > Drosophila testacea. The sequence continues at coordinate 796,907 of JAWNND010000931.1, forward strand.
GTGCTCGTCAAAATTTGTTCCGGCCGATAAATCAAGGCATATAAAAGATTCAACGCTTAGAAAATGAAAGGAATCCCATTTATTCGAGTTTGAGCTTTGGCAACTTTTGAGCATTAAAACATACTAAACAATTTAATAAACCCCACAGGGTATACAAATAAAAAGCATCTTAGACTCTTCATTATCTTAGCCAGTAGAAATCGGATCGTAAATCGAATCTCTAACAATATTTGCACCTCGAACACGACCACTCTCTTAATAAAAGGGTCTGATTCGAAATATAAGAAAAAACTTTAATTTAATTTTAAAAAATATAGAAAGTTAAATTAAATCATAATCTTAAGATTCTGAGGCCTATTAAAAAAAGTAGCAATTTCAAAAACAATTATATTAGCTTAAGAAAAAATGGAAGATAAATTTAAAAAAAACCCGTTGTTTTAATAGCTTGAAAATCCGAATTGAACCGAACCTTCTTCAATATTTTAAATGCTTGCAGCCTTGGTAATTATGCATATGAACGGTATCTAATGCGTCGATACTACTTTTGATCTGTAAAACTATGCTTGCTGATGTTGTTGTTGCTGTTGTTGTGGTTGTTGTTGTTCTTGTTGCTGCTGTTGTTGGCGCATTGAAAATTGCTTGCGTTATTTCGATTCGAGAAGGCCGGCAGCTTGAACTGAAACCGCAACCGCCCGTAATCACGCCGCGTGCTGCTCACGTAGCGGTGCGGTCGAGAGCAGGTCGAGTGTTCCGATGCCCAGACCTCAGAGTAGAGAGCCGAGACCCCGAGACCGAAGAGTGAAGACCGAAGACCGAAGACCATGGTATACAATCCTCCAATACCCAAACCCCAATCCACAATCTCCAATCCCCAATGGTCCATGGGGCGAGCACGTCGCAACTGCTGTTGCCATTTTTACCTTCACTTCAATGAGGACATTCAGCGCACGTTAACTTTTCGAACTGACTGTGGCTCTGACTATGGCTTTGGGTTGCTTCTGAAGCTGTTGCAGTTGGAGTTGCTGTTGTTGCTGCCGTTGTTGCTGCTGTTGTTGTTGTTGTGATTATCATTATATCTGCAAGATTACCAATTATTTGTTGTTGCTGCTTGCACTATGCGAACTCCTGTTTCACCCTCTCTCTCTCTCTCTCTCCCTCTCTCTCTCCTTTCTCTTCCTCTCGCTATCTTCCTTCTCTTTCATTACTCTCTGCGCACTTTCTGGATATTTTTTTTATAATTCGCGTTAATTTTTCTTTTAAAATGAAATTGCATTGGTGCGGCAGCAACTCGAACTCGAAGCACTCGCACTCCTGTCCAGCTATGTTGTTGTCTCGATTATGTCAGTCGTGTGTTGCCTCCTCTTTGATGTTGCTTGCAACAGCAGCAACAACGGCAGCAGCAACAACAAAAACCAGGTAATACTGGCAACAACAATTGCTGCAAACTCCTTCAACTGGCAATCTCAACGTTTAACTCGACTCATTCATACAACTTGCACTAATATGCATTATGCTTGTACTCCTATCCTTCCCCCTCTTATTCATCATCTTTTTCTTCTCCTTCTTCTTCTTCTACTCGTACTACCTGTAATAGTCGAAGCTTTGTCTCAGTTCGCTTCGGTTTCGTTCCGTTTTCGTCCATTGAACTGTGCGACGAGCGTGTCGTACATTTTAGCCACTGGTCTTCAGACTCCAGACCTCAACAAACCTCAATTGAAATTGTCCAGGTCAGACTATACTTCCGTTGAAAGATCTAAGAAATATACATACAAATTTATTTTTATTGTCTACTCCAGGATCATAATATGTCAAAAGAAATGTCAAATTCGAAATCTAACCTGCACTAAAACTCTTTCCTATGGGTCTTTCCTTTATTTGAGGGGGCTTTGGAGTATTATTAAACTAACGTTGGCAGATCTTTAGAAATCCAGACAGAGATTTACTTTTATTGCCTACTTCAGGATCATTATAAGTCAGACGAAATGTCAAAAAACTAGCTTTAACTTCCACTAAAACTCTCTTCTAGAGGTTGACTTTATTTGGAAGCGTTATGATGTATTACTTCAGAATCAGCAGTTGAGATCAATTCTAACCAAAGATTAACGCAATTTCTGGTAAGTTCTTTTTAATTAAAGATGTATATCAGACGATTTTTAATTAAAGAAATACTTCCTACTTGTGATTAATATTGAATCAGTAGAATATACGTGAATTTAATTTATCCTAGAGTCATCATTGCTCAGTCGAAATGTAAATCAAATTCCAAAAGTAAATTGTTCAGATAAGACACATGTATGTATACACATATGTATAAATGTCCAGTATATATACATAGTCAGTATATACATATTTATAGGGAATATATGTCCTGTCTAATTCTAGTTGCACCAACAAATTTAATAAGTATAGCTAAAATTAAATATATATAATTGCAAAATAAGTGGCGAGAAAGAAAACATGAAAAAAAGATTGCGAATATAAAGATTAGAAAAATAAGTAAAAACTTAAAAACTCTATATATAACATATTTTACTTATACCTAATAAACTTTAATGTGGACCTATGGCATTATTATGTCATCTACATATATGATATAGAGATCCTATTTAGCCGGTTTCGACATAAGTACTGGCTGTATATACTTGGTGTTAATCAAAAGTACACTTATTTTTAGTTGATGTATAATACTCTACCTAGATATATTAATTAACTATTGCACAAACATGTATTCAAAAGCCATAATATCTTATGTTTTTGTAAGTAAACTCAAAATGTTTGTTTCTCAAACATTTCTATATAAATGGACGTTTTTAAAAGGCATTGAGAAACATAAGTTATTGATGAATTGATGCTTCATTCAAATGTCTTTCATTCGGTAAGTATTGAAATTTTGAATAAGTTATTATGTATTAAAGTGAAATCTTTGAAACATTAAATACATGTGTCCCAATTGTCAAGTACAATAATTAATTGTAATTGTTACGAATTCATTGTCTTAGACTACTTTAAAAGGTTCTAACTTTGAAAGGTATCTGCCTGTCTATCACTTTTCACAGCAGCCAACTCAATTGTTTTTTATTGCTGCGTGTTGATGGGTAAAATGTATTTTGTCATTATTGCCATAAATAAATATTTGAATTAACGAGAGCTGGCGACAATGGCAACTCGTTGATGGCGATGACAAAACAACAACAGCAACAACTGCAACAAAAACAACAAATATAATAATAACAATGGCAACAACTATGGGAATACATGCGATACATACACAAATGTATTTATGTACAATACATATGTATATTTATGTGGCATATACACACATAAATGTTGCATGGTTTTTGTCCTCACATTTTGTTTTGCTTCTTTTTCGTTGTGGCAATTATTTTTATTTTAATTTTTCTTTTTTTTTTTGCTGTTTTGTTTTTTATTGTCATTGCTGGTCCATATTACAATAATAATAATTTTACGCCTCTCCTGGCTCAATAAATATTTGAATTTTTAAGCATATGCACATCAACTTTATTCCGTTTCATTCGCTATTTTTTTCACCATCCCGGGAAGCATTTGTTTGCTTTGCCATTGTATTGCAGTCAATGTAAACAGTTTGTCAATTTTATTTATTTTTAAATTGCTTACTTTTTCATCAACAAACATGGAATCGATGGGATTCTTTCCCCTATTCTCTTATTATTTAAATGTTGTCCTATTGATATTGTTATTAACTTTCATCAGCTGCGTTTTCCACCTGAGGCATGCCACAAAACACAGAACATGATGTCAGTTTAAACATTAAACTATTCAGATTGTATTTCAATTGGAATGGGATCAACATCTTTTCAAATTGTATTTTGTACTCTTTCAAGTTTTGGTTGTAATATCATTTAGTAACATATTGATTGACTATTTTTTTTATTTAGATCACTCGTATCCATACTAAAAAAGTTATAACTACTACTAGTATAATTAGTTGTGATTACTTTTATGAAATTCGATTGGATTGATGCATTATCAATAAGATAAAGTGAAAATTTCGATCCGAATAACATTCCTAAAGGTCTAAACTGGTATATTAAGGAGTTGAAAGTCTAAAGAGGCCAAGACATTTAGTGAGGACCTAACCAAGCTCAAATTTTTGTCATCTTAAAGCAAAATCAGCTTAATGGATAGAGCACTATCAAATTAGTGACGTATCGATAAAAAATTAGTTAATGTGAAGTACTCTGAATAATAGGAATAGATCGATTTAAAAAGATGTATTTGTATTGGAGCCTCGATCCCTATGGTATATGGTGATCTATTTACATTATTTTACTGAGCATCCTAATACTAAAACTATCAAGTTAAGCAATTACTATATTTGAAATATGTATTATCGTAAAAATTGTGCAGAGCTGTATTAAATCAAATAATAACGCTCAGTCAATTTAAGCATACTCTCTGCGGATTCTTTAGATTTACAGGGTGTGTGTATAAAACATCAACCACACTATATGCGGCTCTCACATATGGTTATGCATCATGTGTTGGCTGTACATATGGCATGTAAATGTGGCATGTTGTGTTTACACACAGATACAAGTTCTTTTATGTGGCATTAAATGCATCAGAGTATATAGTTTATACATATCCATATTCAAAATATATATGTATGTATATATTATGTGTGTGTATGTGTGTTGGCTTGCATGGGATTAAATTGTAATTACTTTATTACTTAATAACAAAACCATTCATGCTGCTGAAGTTATTAAGAGTATTTTTTTCTTTTTTTTTTTGCTGAAAATTATAAATTATTAAATTGCAAATAGTCAATTTAATGTTTAAATTATGCAAATATTCCAATGAGCATCTGAAAAAAAAATTACTTTCTCGATAACTGGTTGACATTAATCGATAAACTAATTTGATTGCAATCTAGCGCTAAGTACGACAAATTAGACAACTGACAAACACACAAAAAAAAAAAAATTTGTGAAGTAAAAATAAAGTAAATATAAATAAAATAAATGAGAAAAAAGTAAGGATATTAAAATGCAATATTTTATGAGATTTATGTGTTTTGCATTTTAATTGAATAGATTTCGACAGTCCGGTTTATGTGCCTTGAGTTTCCATACGCCATTTCAAAAGGAGGCGTGGTGTTGCACACACAAACACACACAAACACACACAAACACACACACACACACACACACGCACACCATATGCATTCACAATCAGTTAATGGAATCTAATAAACGTGCGCCTATCTTACGGCCACAATCTAATCGCAGGCGCATGACGACGACGACGACGACAACAACTACAACAAATGAAAATGGAACCGAAACACGGGGAGGGATTGCCAACGTAGGTGGCTACAAGTACAACGGCTACCGGTCCCGATGTACGTCCGTCCCACTGTCCGACCATCCAGGTAACCTCATATGCACTCAACACCAGCAACAATTGCTACTGCCAGCAGCAAGGCCATTGCCACTGCCACTGTCAGTTGCACAGCAACTGCCGTCTCTGCCCCCGCCGTCTCTGCCACCGCCGTCACAGCCGCCAAGTGGTGGGCACCCTGTAATTAAGTCACATGGCCAACAACACACAACACACAATACAGCAAGCTTAAAGCGGCTCAAATTACGCAACGCCAATCGTCGAGATGTCAGCGTGTCCCAAAAGATTGTTGAGTACGAATGGGAGATATCAGTATTTCTTAGATCTCAAAACGTCAAATGTTTAAATACGAACGATTATTGTTATCGATAAATATGCTTTGATCTCAATAGTGTCTTATAAAAGCTGCAGATTGTAGAGATGACTTGTAGTCTTTGCATTTCAAAACGTTATGTATCAAAATTGTAAAGAGACATTTGACCGATTGTTGTTATCGATAAATGTGATTTGCTATCTATAGCCTCGTTATAAAAGCTGCAGATTGTACATTAATCTAAATAAGTTTATCAATATATCAAGAGATAACTTGGAGTTTTTCGGCCCAAAAAGTGGAAACGATTAAAATTATGAGATAGAGCTTTTAAAAAGAGCTCAATTATAGATCCCTTATTCAGAAGCTCTCTTTAGAACTTTTAAATAAAAATATTGAATTAATCAAATAGGAATATGATTTAAGCTCCAAATAATTTCGATGTGATTCGAAGAAAGCCATCAATTACTTTAACTAATAGTAATAAATATATAATAGCCTAAGGATACATTTACTCGAAGTTTAAATAATGGCTTTCCACTTTGTATTTGAGACTACAGTAGAAACTCTACTTAAATTTTCAAAGTCTAACCAAATTTTAATACAATTTTATAAATCCGTCTAATACTCTCTCAACGTTTAGTGCCTTTCCCCTATAGAAAACTCCAATAAAACTCTGTCCCAGACTGTATGACACGTTTAAGATGACAACCCGACAAAAAGGAAATGCAATTGTCAAGCATATTTTGTGGCATAAGTTGTCACACTTTGGGGCAAATTGCTTTGCCTGCAGCTAATTAAGTAGTTGCACTCCAACGGGAAAAAGTAGGAGGAAAATCAATTTCAAAATATTGAAATTAAATTTGAAATTCTTATAGAATTGTTGTTGTTGCTGTTGCTGTTCTTTGTATTTCAGTGACAATTCGTGTGAATTGTGACGTGATATTTGATGAGATTTTCCGTTTCTTTTTACAGTTGATTTTTCTTATAATATTTTCTTTATATTTATACCCTAACATAGGGTATTACAATTTTGTCACTGAATGCGTAACGTATTGAAGGAGGCATGGCAGACCCCATAACATAAAGTATATACACTCTTGGACAGGGCGACGAGCTGAGTCGATATAGCCATGTCCATCTGTTTCTAATTAAATAGGTCCCCAGTTTTGAACCAGCCGAGACCAGACGGATCGGATCATTGTATCATATAGCTGTCATAGGAACTAACGTTTAGAAATCAACATTTAGTATGAAAAAGATATCTTTAGATATCCTAACTCACAGATATGTGCTTGGTATATAGTTTTATAAAGCCTGTCCAAATTTGGTTAGAATCGGAACATTTTATCATATCGCTGCCATAGGAACGATCGGTTAAAAATCAAAATTCAATATGGAAAACTTTTTTGTTTCTTGAGATACCTCAAGATTGTGTGTCTATAAAATCGGACCAATTTTTGATAAGATCGGGCTACTATACCATAAACCTGTCATATGTCGTAATTTGAATGCAAGGGTATACAATCTTTGACGCGCCAAAGATAGCTTGCGTTATATTTTCTTTTGTGGTTGCCTTTCTGTGCTCATTAAACAGACAAATACTTTGCTGTGAATTTGTTGTTGTTGGTTGTTCGGTTGTTCTATTGTCAGTCCCTGGATCGTTGCTGTCGCTTGAAGTGTCAGTTTTGTTTCGTGTCCGTGTCAGTCAAGTCGCCAACAGTTTTCGGCTCGAATCTAAAAACCAACAAGCGGGACAGCCCCCACCCAACAAAAAAATAAAAAAAAAAGAGAAGAAAAAAACAAACAAACCATGCACTTGGTGTGGGTTTTGGAACTAGGTATGTAGATGGAATGAAACCATACCCTGCTCTATACCATAACCGTCGGTACTCCAACTAACTAACTGTCGCCTGTCTCTTTGCTCGCCTCTCCCCCGCACCATTTCCTTTCTCTCTCTCTCTCTTCCTCTCTCTGTCTCTCTTTCCTTTATCTACCCAATCTCCATCTGGCTAGCTGTCTGTCTATCAGTCGGCTGCCTGCCTGCCATTTGTTTACTGGGGCTGTCCATCTTTTTGTCACGAGTGCCGTCTGCCACGCCCAAAATGAAGCGAAATTAGTTTGGCAGTCAGGTCACAGATCGTTGCACAGTGGTATCACAGTTTATTGGCCCATCATAAATCTATTTCGAATGTTTACATACTTATCTGCTATATTTCAATTTCTCTGGATTTTCATTATTCTCTATTTTTTCAATATAAGTTATTGATTACTATATATCCTATATGTGCATAGATGCCGCGTTTCATTATATTCATCACTTATTGATATCACTTGATTATATAATATTCATATATTTGATTTTGTTTTATAACTATTTATCACTTTTAAGATTACTTAACGACAAGCAAAAAAACACATGCAAAAAATTTTCGAAAGTGTGTGCTTATTTTTTTGGTTGAAATGAATATTCCCTTGACAACCTTTGATGTAATTGTCAAAAATCATAACCACAAATTTTAGCATGGTATGGATTGCCATCTCACTCTCACTCGCTAAGCATCAGGTCCATCTGTCCCACTCTTACCTATATTTTAATATTTCTTTTATTTTTGCTTATTTAACGCCAATAAAAAATATACTTGTAAATAGGAATAAATAAAATGTATTTTATTTTTAAAAGCTTTTATCGATATCGATGTTTTATTTTATTAAATGGCTAACTTTTAATCTTGTTTTTTATTTTTACATATTTATATTTTCTTGACTGCTGTTATTTGACTTTAAATAAACAATAATATTATAAAATGTTTTAATTATCGATATCCATCCCTAATAAATACTTAAATTCCGTTTTACGACACTAAGTTTCATTACTCTAATTGCTTTTTGAATCGTTTTAAATTTCAATTTAATAATTGTCTTTATTTATTTTACAAGTAAAGTGTTTTATCTCATGGTAATTTAAAAACTCCACTTTTAGTTATTTTTTAGCATATGCAATATCTTTCCACCTTCTTGTTGTTAACATTATAAGATGCTATACAACAAATCATTTGATAAGTAAAATACTGTTCAAAAAAATATTTCAAAACAACCAAAATATTCGGTACAAACTTTAGAAATTTTAAAAATTGTACAGTAAGTACTCTCTCAATTAAAAAAGTGGCTTAGTTTATTTGTAATTAAGACACTGTGTGGCATTTGGTGCGGGACTTGTTAATTAGCTTAGCTTAAAACGGCGGCTGAAAATCTATTCGAAATTTCATTTTTGCTCCCTTTTTCACTTTTTTCATTCAGCTCAAATGTTTTTTTTTCTTACCATTTGTTTGTTAACTTTAAGATGCAAAGGCGATAAAAGCCGAAGGGCAACAGCAACAACGGCAATTAACAGTCGCAACAACAACAAAAGCAAGATGATGAAGAATCGAGGGTGAGGAGGAGGTCATGTGGGTGGATTTTTGGGTCAAAGAGCTTGACTGGGCGGGTTTGTCTGGGACTGACTGTGGGACAGGGTCTGGGATGGTCGGCTTATCGGCACCGAGACCATCTCAATGACTTACTTAATCACATAGAGCAAATCTGGTTACAGGATATCCGCCGTGCACGGAGGCCATCAACATCAACAGGCGTTGACGACAGGACAGGACCTTTGGCAACAATACACACACACACACACACACACACACAGAGTGTGTGAGAAAGAGAGAGAATGCAAGGACGAAGGTAGACGAACGGACGGAAGGACTAACGGAACCCGGGAAGGAGGCATACACAAATTGAAGCTCATCTACTTAACGCGGCTCGCTCGCGGCTGCCAACGTCGTCAGCGACGTCGTGTCGTTGTCGTTGTCGTTGTAGTTGTGTCCTGCGCTCATCGTGTTGCCATATCCTGCGGCACAGTCCTCACACCTCACACCTCTCGCTCCCTCAATTGCTCTCACACTCTTTCTCTTTCCCTCTATCTGTCTCTCCATCTATCTGTGTAACTGTCTCTTTCTGTTTTGGCTGATGCGTATGCGTGTGCGGGTCTAAGGATAATCTTTGGCATAATTATTACAATGTCACCATGTTTCGCCTGTCGTCCTCTTGTCCGCCTGTCCGCTTGTCCGCCTGTTCGCTTGTCCTGCTTGTCCGTCCTGTTGACGCCTCTCGCAATTTTTCTGCTCATCGCCATCATCTCATTTATTGCTTGCGGTGTTTGGCACGTTCCCTTGTGGTTTACAGCGTGAAATAAGATTTTCCTATGACCAGCGTCAACAGGAGGAAATGTCTCCTCCCCTTCCCTATCCTCCTTTCACACCATCTCTTCAACTTCTTCTTCTTCTTCTTGCTTTTTATTATGATTATTTGCGCTCGTGTGCGTGCCGCTTGCGAAGTTGCCATGGTCAGGCCAAACCGCTCACAGCATCCACCTCCCAGTCATCAAATACTACATATACGCCCCCCCTTAGCCACTCCCCTGCACGTCTGCCGTTGACCTGCAACGTCAGCGCCAGGGAGAGATTTGGCTCCAGGTTCATGTCTCTCCAGTCCAGCCAGCTGCTTGGCACTTGCGTCGTCAGCGTCGACACTTGACACACGACACTGACACTTGCCCATTGCCTCTTCCGTTCCTTTCCCTTTCCCTTTGCCTTTCCCCCCATTCTCTCTTTATTCACAACTATGTCCTGCTCTTAAGTGCGTTGATGCGTGTCCACTTGCGTTGTTGTTGCTAGAGGGAGATAAACCTGAAGCTCCCCAAGAGAGCAAATATCACTAGGCAACAAAATGGAAGAAGAAAACAAATATAAAGAAAAACAAAATAAAATAATAATAATAATGCTTAGAACTTAATTTGCTAAAGTTTCAAAGTAAACATCTCCTTACATTACTCACCATTTTTTCTCATTTCACTTATTGATTACAACATTTTCAGGAAATAATATTACTTATATAGAAAAACTTTAAAATATATAATTTGATGCTAAAAGCAGATATAACTGAGGGCAAATATCGCTAAGCAACTCAATGCAAAAAGAAAATAAATATAAAGAAAAGCAAAATAATAATACATAATACTATAGAGTTTTAAATTGACCATCTCCTTACTTAGCGTTTTTATCTTTTTTTATTTCACTTATTGATAAACAACATTTTCAGGAAATAATATTATTTATAACACTTGGAGCAATCAGTCTCGAACAAATTTAACTATAAGAAACATTTTCTGTTGTAATTATTTTATATCTAAGAAAACTTTAAAATACATAATTTGAGCGTTAAGAGATAGTATAAAATAAATAAAATAAAATTTAATGTGTTTTTAAATTAATATCTTAATGTATCTATAACTATAGTAACTTAATTATTTTATTTATAAAAATTTTTTAGAACTAAATGCAGCTGAAAAATCGATTTAAAGTAATCTAATTTATTTATTCTTAACTTTACTTAATAACTTTAATTTATATTTCTATTTCTAACGCTACTTCCAACTAACTTCTAACTTTCTAATTTCGAAAATAGAACTGAATGTATGAGATAACCTACGAACATTTTCATTATCAGTATATAGTAATCCCATCATTATTTCCAAGTATTCAACTATGTTTGATGCAGCGGGAAATACTTGCTTTATTATAAGATTGGTATACTTAGTATCGCTTTCATGTCTTCATAGCAACAAGTCTCTGTTAAAAGAACAAATAATTTAACGATGATCTTGTAGGACTAGGAAATGAATAACAAATCATATATATATTTATTTATTATATGTATTTAAAAGATACAGTCAGATTTGAAAAATTACTTATAAGAAATTCTTAGTTCTTCATGGGATTAGTTACGTTTTTTAGGACCACAATCTGCCGGGTTAGTCATACCTTATAAGGCACAGTGTTTTAAATCTGAAACTGAATGAGAGTTCAAACTGGAACTCAATGATGAACTCGATTTGAAGCGAGGCTTAGACCATGACAAACAAATTGCCAACAATAAGTCAGCAAAATTGAGCAACAACTGGCAGGCAGGTAAAAATTTAAAGAGCTCAGGAGCGGTGTGAAAAGGTGTATTGAGGGGAAAGGAGAGGAGAGCAGCTTAAAACTCTTTGCAGATAATGAAAGTGAGGCAGAGCTGTGATTTAAGATAGCAACAAAGCACCCGGAACAACCCAACAGCTATCAAGCGGCACCCGCACTTGTGCCACGGTACCCTGCCCCTGCAACGTCTTGACAATGATGATGAGCTGCACGCGCAGCAACAACCAGCAGCAACAAGCAACAACAACAATATAAAGAGCGTGCCACTGGCTTTGTATGCAAATCACCGTTGACACTTGCCGATGTTGCTGCTTTTGCCGCTGTTGCCGTTGTTGCAGTTGTTGCAGTTGTTGCAGTTGCAGTCTCAGTTACAGGTACAAAGTGCAACCAGGCAGCTGTGCCTCACACTAAGCTGTCGGCTTTAGCGACAAATCCATTCGCTACTTCATCCTTTGCATCTCATTGTCTGCTTCAGTCTTCATATACGAGTTCCCATCTGTTCCATCTGTGGTCTCTTAATGTTTAATGCGCTTTTCGCATATCGAACAAAATGCAACAACAACAACAACAAAACAACAATAACAACAACAACAACAACAACAAAACACATTTCAACATTTCGTTGCATTGACATTTTTACACCTCAGACCATCAGGTCAATGAAATATTTTCAGATTTAAGTATTGTCGATGCTCAATGCTGACCTACTATACCCTATAGCTATACAAACGGCTCAAGAGGGTATCATGGAGTTGGTAAAAGTGTCAACAAGTGTCGTAAGAATCGACTTAATTTGATTGAATTATGGAAAGCTTCCAAACTAATTGCTTTGGAGATGATAGATCAATCTTTTTTTTATATCATATTTAAATATATAGTCGAAAATAAATACTTCTTATAAATAAAAACCATTCTAAGTCGATTTTATTCTAAATTTTACTAGACCTTTATTTTCTGTTCAGTTCCATATCCGTCAAAGTTTTAAAAGCATTTTATTGCTTAAAAATATAGTAAATTATACTCGTAAAATTTCTTCTCATCTATAAACATGTTTAATTTATTAAATAAAGTTGTTTGGGTTTCACACAGAATCTAAAGCTAACGCTAAAGTGCAAAATGAGAAATCAACTTTTCTGACATTTATATCGCTATTTATAGTTTTAAATAGCTTATCTATTTTGTAATTTTTTTAACAATACAAACTAAAAACTTTCCTTTCTAGTTTCGTTCATTTTAGATATTTTTATTAATATTGCAATGAATTTATATTTGTATTTGATGTTTCATTGCGTTTTATAATATCTATTTTCTGGTTTCATTCAAATAAAACATTTTTATTATTATTGTAATGAGTTACAATTTTATTTAAGGTTTAATTGTCTTTTATAAAAGTATTCTTGCCTCAAGCAATGTGTGTATATATTTAAACGGACAATATTGCCAACAAATTTATCTTATTTTTCACTTTCTTACAAACATGTTTGGCCATCTTTTTGTATGATTTTAGTGTGTCCTAGGTGTATAACAAGTTTGCTCTACAACTTGCAACACTGAAATCGTAACTTTAAAAAGTTTTACACTGACATTTCCTTAGTTCCTTAGTAGATTGAAGTTGAATAAGCCTAGGTTAACTTTTGTAATAATAATAATACAAATTTATTTATACAGAGTTTGTTTCTTGAATCAATTATTATAATGTAGTTTACCTACAAATGTTACCTATGCAATTATTATATCGTACCAGGTTATTGATACAATACTTATAATTAGACAAAAAGAGTATTTCATATGTGACTTGATTGAAGTTCATATTTCATCTGTTTTTATCCAACTGAAAATTGCAATTTGATAATTTTCAGCAGAAATCGCTGAAAGCGAAACTAAACTGCAGTTGACATTTTAGTGGAGCTGGAAATTCAACGATCCAACGAGCCAACGAGCCAACCAATCAGCGAACCAGTCAAAAAATAAATAAGAAAATACAATATTTATAAAATATGCGGATCAAACGCATTTTTTGCCAAGTACAAAGTGAACACTGGCTTTATATTTCATGCAGCTGAAATATTTAACTAACTATTTTCATTGCTGCTTTTTATATTTAAAAATATTTTATAAAAACAAGATACTCAAAGAATATGCGCAATAAACGAATTAAACTAATTTTTTTAAATTTCATATAGACGATGATTTACATTCTTGTATTAGTACACATGTTAATACACTTCTGATTTCAACATCTTAGTTAATTAAACTGAAATGTGTCGAGTGTCAAGTTTTTGAATAATTTACTTCTCTATACTTACATTAAAGTGTATGTGTACATGTAATTTAAATTGCAATTTATTTCAGTTTAATTTCTTCATATTTTTTTTTGCAATTTATTCTATTTTTTTTTTATTTTTTACATGCCATACGCTTCAGTCAAATGAAGCAACAACCATTTTTATGACAGGTCGCCCCTTAAACTAGAATCCATCGTGATTCTGCATTCGGTTAAGGGGCAAGGGACTGTGAGTGTGTGTGTGTTTGTGTGTGTGGGAAGGGGAGGGCGGGTGCTTTTATGACAACTCATCTGCATACAACAAATTGACGCATCAGTAATCCACACACACGCGATACATATATGTTATATACTATATATATATAGATATAATTTACATCCATCGAAAACTGATGACAGCTTGTAAATACTCTATAAGTCGCTTGAAGACATTCGACTTTTATAAGCTCTGTTTTTTAAAAATTAAGCAAACATAAGTACAAAATATAGCGCAAGCTAACTTTGGCGCGCCAAAGTTTGGATACCCTTGCAGTGCCCTGTGTAAGCCGTCAGATTTTTTACAAGATTTGTTAAATGTTGATTTCGAACCGATCGTTCCTATGGCAGCTATATGATATAGTAGTCCGATTTACACCAAATTTGGTCAGCCTATTTAAAACTTAATCAAACACACAATGTTCATATTTGGTTGAGATATCTTGAAAGACAAAAAAGTTTTTCATACTCAATGTTGTGTTCGAACCGATCGTTCCTATGGCAGCTATATGATATAGTAGTCCGATTTACACCAAATTTGGTCAGCCTGTTTAAAACTTAATTAAACACACAATGTGTATATTTGGTTGAGATATCTCGAAAGACAAAAAAGTTTTTCATACTAAATGTTTATTTCCAACCGATCGTTCCTATGGCAGCTATATGATATAGTTATCCGATCCGGCCGGTTCCGACATATGTGCTGCGTGCAGCAAAAAGATGGACCTGTACCAAGTTTCATCAAGATAGCTTCAAAACTGAGAGACTAGTTTGCATAGAAACAGACGGACAGAAGGACAGACGGACAGACAGACGGACAGACGGACAGACGGACAGACAGACGGACATGGCTATATCGACTCAGCTCGTCACCCTGATCAAGAATATATATACTTTATGGGGTCTGTGAGGCTTCCTTCAATGCGTTACACATTTCGTGACAAAATTATAATACCCTCTGCAAGGGTATAAAAATGTTTATATTATAAACATATATCAGTAAACTGTAGACTTTTCTAAGCCTTTTGTTTTGAGAAATGATACGAGAAAAAATAATTAAAAAATATATGGAATAAATATATGTGTGATAAAAAATTTCGAATGGAAATTACTTTTGTTCTTTTTTAAAAACTATTATTAACATTTTTACAGAGTTTCCAAGAGTTGTTGTCTGCATACGAATTGAAATATACTTGATTATATGTTAGTATGTGTGTGTATTCTGCGTAATTTTCTATTTAAAATTTATATTTTAATATAAATATATTTTCCACTGTACGTGTGTGTGTATGTATTGTTTGTGTATGTGTGCGTTGGACGAAAAATTATTTTAATTTTCAATAAAAATGCAAATATTTTATTTATAATTCAGTGCAATTTTTTGTTGAATTATTTGATTTTATTTTTTTTAATGCCACATTTAATATGTGTGGCACATGCCGCACACGCAACACACACAAACAAAAACACACACACATACAAGTGTTTTGCATTTCAAAAAACAGCAACAACAATGCAAACAACATTGTAGTTATTGCAGCCACATTTAACCCAGTTAACAATCTGTTGACCCAATGCAGCTAAACTCATATGCCAAATGCCACAAAAAACTGTTCACTGGGAAACTGAATCGTCGTGACAATTTGGCGGACACGCGACTGACGGAAAAAAATAGCAAAGCGTCAATCCGTCAAACGCAGCTAACTGAAGCATTGACTGCAGTTCCGATCAATATACGATATACTTATATATAAATATGTAAATGTATGTATATAGCACACACATACATACATCTACACATAAACGTATGTATGTACATCTTCACTTTAATGCACATTTATACATATACATATGTATAGTATTTACCCTCACGGCAATTCATAGGCGAAAAGGTTGAAGCTGATATGTTTATTACACATATTATATTACACACATACAAATATTACAAATGCTTATAGATATATAATAATAATTACACATTCCATATTCTATATGCCAGATACCAGCTGAGTTAACCCGGCTTTGCCTGTTCAATTAAACACAATATTTTGTAAAATTAACTTCGCGTTGTCGACTCCTTAATATCCTTGGTATACGAAGAGATTTTTATGACCATTGCCGTTTCATTTCATCTTTCAACAAAAGTTGCAATTATCACTACGCTTTTTAAAATAAATATATTCCTTTCTGAGTGTTTAGCTTGTTTGGGAATTCTACGGAACAAGACAAAATAGCTGTGATGATAAAAATAGTCCATTGTGAGGACCCACAAAGGGTTATTTCGATACTCTTGTTCCCTAGAATCCCAAACGGCTCTAAACTGCAGTTGGCATTTTAGTAGAGCTGGAAATTCAACGTACAATCAAAAAATATATATAAGAAAGTACTATGTTTTTAAAAAATGCGGATCAAATAAGTTTTTAAAATTCCCAAACAGTTCTAGCGGCACAAGGTTAGCACTACGCTGGGATCGCTGGAGTAGTCAGCACAAAGGATACTGATGATAAAGATTGCATCTCTTGAAACAGCTGTAAACCGAACCATTTGCGTCTTGCTGTTGTATTGATATATATTATATCATATTGACAGAATTATACATTAAACCTCGAGTCAGCTAAACACTCAAATATTTACTAATATAAAGGTCGCTAAACCAACAAAAATACGATTTTTAAATGGTTACTAAATTTTTTGTTATTTTGTATAAATAAATTCGTTAAAACATTTTTTACATCATTTAAATCCATTTATAAATAATTATGGAAACATCTTATATTGTTTATACGTTGCTAAATATTTATAATTTTATTTTTCAATAATTTTTTCACTTTGAGCTTAAAAATGTAGTTACTATTTTTACACCAAACACAAAGTGTATCTTCGATACATAAAGAGGAAAATAATTTAAAAACATTAGATTTTTATACACTTTATTCGCTTATTGAAATCGTTTATTAAACTATTATTAAACTATATTAAACTTCCTTAACTTCTGCCATAGAAATAGTAGTTCACACCTAAATATATTTATATTACTAAAGGCCACTATTTTGGACAAAATTTGAAAGCAACTGCGAGCAAAAAACTGCAAAATTTCAATTTATTTTATTATTTAGTTCAATTTATCCGTATATAACTGTATTTAAAATGTGGTATAAAAAACTCCGAATAATCAACATATCGGATTATAACGCAAGCTTGAAAAGAACAAATTTGGATATTCAAAAAACAATTTAACATCTAACTCTTGGGAGGCATGAGTCAAAAGGTTAAAACAGATAAAAAAAAAAATTATACAATTTTTCATTTTTTTATATAGGGTATAATGGAAGCTAATATATTTGTTTTTGTTTTAGGAATAATACTAATATCAAACAGACAGATACAACTTAAAAATACAAAATTCAAAAGAAATATTATACCCGAATTTATATGATTTTACACAGTATATTGATAGCTAATATATTTTTGTTTATTTTAGATAAAGTATTAATATTAAACAGACAGATGAAATTTAAATATAAAATATCAAAAAGTAGTATTATACCCCAATTCAATTAAGTTATATAGGGTATAGCGATACCCAATATATATGTATTTATTTAGAAATAATATTAATTTTAAACATACAGATGCAATTTAAATATATAGAATTAAAACGTAATATTATTCCCCACTTTATTTATTTTTACAGAGTATAATGATAGCATATATATTTGTGTTTTTTTTTTTAGAAATAATAATAATTTATTTGAAAACTGGTTGGACTCTGAACTGTCGCATCCACGCTTAAATGAACAAATTTGATAACCGTTGACCGCTGATAACCTGGCTAAAAGCAACAACTATGCAAATTTGAAGCGCACAACAAACGGAAACGGAAAACGTTATACGAATATAGACAGACAGAGACAGGCGGATAGACAGTCGACGTAGAAAGACAGATGGATGGGCAAACGGATGAACATAGGTACATACATACATATATGGCAATCGTCTGGTATGTGTGTGTGTGTGTGTGTGTGTGTAGATGCACATACACCATCAGATCAGAGAGTCAGTGAGTCAATTAATATTTTGTTAATTTTTTGTTGCCGTCTGAATTTGAAAACACAATCCGGAGCCAGGGCCAGAGTTGAGGTAGAGGTTGAGGTTGGTCTGGCTCGTGTTATGGTCACATCAATTTCCAGCTTGCTTTTATTTAAATGTATTTGTTTGCATAAATAAACAGATGAAACAACAACAACAACAAATTGAATGGCAAAAACCAGAAAGACACAAAAAAAATTGGGGAAACGAAAAGAAAAAATAAAGAAAAAGATACAAAAAAATAAGGCAAACTAAACAAACGTCAAAAGTTTTAAAATTTCAATTTCCGGTGCAGACGACGGTTGGAGAATCTCTTCAGATCGCCACAGATGGGCAACTGGAGTCTCAGTCAAAGTCTCAGTCGGAGTCTCAGTCTGAATCTGAGTCTGGCGACCTGTTGCCCATTCATAAAAAGAGATCACAAGGACTCCGAGTTAAGAGTCAAGAGTCTGGAGAGACTTGCAGCATGCGAGGCAAGTGCTAAAACGGAACGAGCCAGAGAATTGTGTAAAATCAACGAAATTAATTTTATTTTGATATTTGTGCAACAAATTCCCCAGTGAAATTATCACAACAAGTTATTTTTCAACGGCAACCAACGACAAGGCAGCAAGAACAACAACAAAGGACACAACTCACAATGTTGCACATCAAATTTATCAAAAGCGACAGCCGTAAGAAAGGAATCATGAAAACCCATGTCCAGCATATCCCTCGCAGCTTATCCAAGTTCCTTTTCCCATTCCACTTCCAATCCCTGCCTGCCTGCCTTTGGTAAACCAAGTCAAGTCATCTGTCCAAGTCCAGTCCCAGTCCCAGTCCCAGTCCCAGATCCGTGTGTTGTGGTCCATGGTTTGTGCAACTGTCAGTTGGATAACCTTGGCGAAATGTGCGAATCTTATGTATTTTTTGCTATTTGCATTTATTCAAAATTAATCAAAAAACACTTTTGATTTGTGATTTCCTGCTGTGGCCCAAGAGCAACGATGATTCGATGATATAAGTACTACCTGCCGAGGTCATTTCCTTTACCAACTCTGCCCCAAATGCATTATTAAGACACAAGAACATTCGAGCTCATTTCAACAGTTTATTTTCATTTCTAGTTAATTTAGGAAAAACTTTTTATAATAATCCCATTAGATATTAGAATTCTGGGCTTTAATATTACAAATCTTTTACAGAATACTATTAAATCTTTCATCACTTTTTCATTCATTGATTATAAAGAATTTCCCCAGCATTCGCAAATAAATATAACATTTTTATATTCGAATATTATTTTATATTCGAATTTAAAGGTTAGATATCCTTGCCATCATCCACAATTTCCTTTTAAAAGCATTCTAAAAATTCGAAAATATATATTTCTATGATGTCGAAGTTATTTTTATTAAGTTTCTTTTAATTTATTTTCATTGTTTACAAATAAGAATATATTATGTCTTGCGATAAATAAATAATTTTAATTTTTTAAATAATTTGAAATACATAATTGTGGAATCAGTGATTAACAGCTGAATGCTGACAAGAATTCATTTTGTGCATGTTTTTTAAATAGAATAATAATTATTGAGAATTAAAGTAAATTCGAACTTCTAAGAAATTAACAAGGCTTATTTGAAAATTCATTGATAAAAATAAATGAAAGCATATACAAATTTAAGTTAGTTTTGTTTATCATGGGTTTTTCAAAGGGACAGCCTACTGTCTATATATAATTGGATTGATTATTCTGATATGACTGCTAAAAATGCATAAAAAGTTTAGCTAGACTCTGGTCACACTTAATTTAATTTTGAGAAACGGCCGAGCAGGAAAAATTAAAATTAAAAAATAAACAAAGACTCTTAAGATACTTGAAATATTTGCAAAAGCATACATTCTATGTTGCATTGAATTCGATTTGAAAATTGACAATAATTGGGATGGTTATCTGTAAGTGAGTGAGTGCAAGTTAAGGTGTATGAGTATGAGTTTAAATACCACACACATCAATCCATCGATGGCTACCATCTGATAATATGGCGCCCACTACAAAAAAAAATATAAAAATGTATGTGTATAAATATATGGGGGATAATCAGATATTGCATATTGCATCTGGTTTAAGTAGGCAGCGAACTCTAAGACAACAATAGCAACTTATTCATGGCACAACAAATAATGACAACAACAAGGAAAGACGACGAGTACTCGTAGTCATTCATTCATTCATTTGAGGATTACATCTTGTACATAAAGCTAATGTGGCATGATCATGAGGCAGCCAGATCAAAATCACAACAAGAATATGGGAGCAGTGCGTGATGACACTGTGTGTGTGTGTGTGAGAGGGAGAGAGAGAAAGAGTGTGTGTATGAGTGTGTGTGATTGTGTGGGAGACAGAGTCATTCAGATACTTGACGCTTGATAGCGAGTGTGCTATCAGAGTCGAAAGACACTCGAATCAAACAACTGCCCACACAGGGAACACTCTTTAAAGTATGGAACAGGGCAGGGCGGGGTGGGGTGTAGGGTGTAGGGTGTAGGGTTGGGTAGCCTAACTTTCTGGCCTGTTGCAGTCTTCGCACCCGCTCAAAGCGACAAAGATAAACAAAATGGCGCCCGGGTCTGAAAAGCGAAACGAAGCAACATCTCTGCTCTGGCCATTGGCTAAGTTATGGTCTACTCTGTGGTCTGGGCCACAAAAAAAAATAAACAGGCAACAGGCAATGGGCAATGGGCATTGAATGCAAATGCAGTATATGCCTTTTCCTCCCCCCTCTCTCTCTTTCTCTCTCTCTCTCTTTCGCTCTCTCTTTCTCTATCTCTCTCTTTAGTTCTCATTGAATGTCTGGCATGGCATTTTCCCTCTGCACGTCTGCAGCTGACATGATATACGCTTTGATGTCTCGTTTTTTTGATAAAGTACTCAATCTATAAACGCCAAGAGCAAAAACGAAGAGCCGCTTTGGCACTGGCACTGGTCCGGCACTGGCTCCTCTGTATGATATAGTCTCTGGTCTCTGGTCTGGTCTGGTCTGGTCTGGTCTCTTGTCTCTTGTCTCTGGTCTGGTCTGGTCTTGTCTGTGCTCTCTCAGGCTGGGGGTCAGTTCAAAAATATGATATGAATTGCCTTGCTGGCAACTGCCAGCCAACTGCCGACTGTCGAATGGTCACTGCTGACTGCTGACTGGAGAATGGAAAAACTAAAAAATAAATAATAAAAGACCAAAAAAGCGAGCAAATAACGTAAAAATGGCGCACTTGCAACTCGCTTCAAAGGTAAACACTCCACGAACGGCAACCGGCAACAGCTTTTGGCTAATTCGCGCGGCACCAAAAAGCGGCACAGAATCGGCTAAAGGAACAACTAAAAAAAAAGGAAACGCATTCAATTGCAGTTCAACGATAGACGAATACCCTTAACAAGCAACTGCAGATAATAAAATTTTACGTTTACTTTTTTGAAAAAAAAAAAGTAGATCAAATTCAATAAATAATAATATAATATAAACCCACACAAAAACTTAATAAACTGAATCGTGATTACAATAATAAACACAGCAGATCAGACTCATAAAGATCCATATTTCAACAATGTTTAGTTTAATATATTATCTTTTTGTGAGTGTAATTTAAGTGACAATATATAGTATGTTAAAATAATAAGTAATTCGAAGAGCTTAGTTTGCACTAAAGCTTATATCTATACTGTCTTGTAGTAATAGAAATCAAATAAGATTTAATAAATATTTGTATAATAATTCAAATATATACGACTCTAAATAAATATATAACACGACTTCAGTCTAATGTGATTAACAAGCAAAAAAAACAAATCGTGTTTAAAACAGATTTAAGAAATGTTCTTCTTCGAGCGTGTATCAATTATAGACATTTAAAAATATTGTGTTTTTATTGGCAATTTTTCTTAGAAAGATAATAACACATTTTTTAAAACTGATAAAATAGATCTACATTCTGATCTAAGAAAGTATTCATGTACCATATTTCGAACTAGTTATTTCTAGTCTATAAAAATATTTGAAACCAATTTTATAACAACTAGATTACATTTCAGATTGCATCCGCTTTGGATGCTTTTATATTCTAGCTTTGATGAAAAACATGGCCAATTAAGTGTATTTAGAATTTAAGCCTAGTGGGAAATTCGAATGTTTTTGTATGGTATTTATTAAGGATGTCTTACAGATTGAACACATTTAAGTTATATTTGTAGACCTGACCTTATGAAATGTCTTGACTAAAAATTTAAAACATGTTTAATTTCATATTATAAGATATTAAATTGTTATTATCCAATATTTTCAGAATTTTATTTAAGTAACTAGTTAGTACTGGTGACCAGCGCAATAACTAATAGGTAAGTAAGTAATAATATATGTGCAGAGTTAGGATATACACTTTAATAAATAATAACAATACTAAAACATTCATATCGTAGACTGCAAGCAATTCCAAAGAGAATTAGAGTTATATCTTAAAAATGTATCCTTGCAATTATTAAAATAAATTAAAGGTACTTTTTTATTTTCTTTTATCGTTATATTCAAATAATTACATATATCGTTGTGTAATTATATTTCTGGTTTATTTAATCTTAAAAGTTACTTTATCAAGATTTTATTATAAGTTCTTTAAGTGTAGCAATTCAAAGTCAATAAATAAATAAATTAATAAAATTGGATATAAATAAATAAATAGGTGAATATGTTACCAATCTGTTGAGTTAGTCAAGCAGATCTTTTAAAATGAGGGCAGCTGAAAGCTGAAATGTCATTCATAAATCATACGCAACGATGCTGGTGCGGCTACGATTCCATTGCTCTGGCTACGATTCGTTTATTTGCTCGGTTTTTGTTTTTGTTTGATTTTTTCTTCGTTTTTTCTTCGTTTCATCTTTTTCTCTTCCTTTGTTTTGTATTGTTTTTTCTTTTATTTTTCGCGGGCGCTTTAAATCGATTCGCAAGCAAATTAAAACATTTCAAGATTTATACGCACAACTGTCAAAAAATGTTCAAGTTCGTTTATCAGCGTGCCCCCTTCTACTCCTACAAAACCTTTCTTCCACCACCTCCCATATAGCGTTGCATGCCACAAAACACCAACACCAACACCCCCCCTCCGCCACATAGACATTCCCCATCCCACCAGAAATGCATTTGCAATCGCAAAGCACTTCCGGCATTCAATTTGAACTTTGCACACAAAAAGGGCATAAAAGGCACAGAAATTGTTCACATCGTGAATATATATGTACACCTACATACATATGTACATATATAGTATAGTCTATATGCACATATTTCTTCATATGCATACGCATATATAGATATGATTCTATCGCTATTTTGGCCCCGTTAAGCCGCGGGTATTCCATCTGACTCGAAACTTTTGTGCGTGCTGCAAAAATATAACCCGCAAAAATTGGCTTTAACTTTTATGATTTTCATGATGAAAGTTCTCAAAAAAGCTAAATGAAAATGGAGAATAAAAATAAAAGGGGCAACCGAGAGGGAAACAGCCGCTAACGTTGCGTCTCTCATTCTCTCTCTCTCTATGATAATATTTTTGCATGGAACACGAAACACGAAACTACAAATGAAATCATAATTTCATTTTAATAAAGTACACATACGCACACACACACACACACACACATACATACAATTGCATAAGCTAAATGCCTTTTACTCAGTATTTTGTTATTATTATTTTGGAATTCCAGATATTGAGCTTACTTTAATATTTTCTTGGCTTATAATCGTAATATGCCAGTTTGACTTTGATTGTATTATTTACATTTTTGTTTAATAAAGATTTAAAATTGGATAAGTTTTGAATATTTTCAGAAAAAAAACAGTATACAACATTGGATAATTTCCCGCTAAAAAGTGGATATTTTTTTAAATGGAAAATAAAACGCCAAAACTTGTATATCTCTGCAGAAAACTGTATGCAAATTTCGACATATGACTGGCTTATGATATAGTAACCCAAATTAAACCAAATTTGGTCAGATTGTATATGACTATACCAGAGACACAATCTATGAGTTTAATTAAGATACATATCTAGGGAAACAAAAAAGTTTTCTATACTGAGAACTGATTTGTAACCTAATCGAGCGCAATCGTTTCTATAGCAGCTGTATGATATCGTTATCCGATCCAGCTGGTTCCGACAAATGTACTAAGTGTAGCAGAAGGACGGACATTTACTAAGATAGCTTAAAAACTGAGAGACTAAATAGTTTGCATAGAAACAGGCAGACAGAAGGACAGTCGGACCTGACTACATCGACTCAGCTCGTCGCCCTGATTAAGAATATACTCTATACTTTATGAGGTCTGCCACGCCTCCTTCAATGCGTTACACATTTGCTGACAAAATTATAATACCCTCTGCAAGGGTATAACAATAGAAAACATATGATATTTTGGCGCAAAGAGATAGTATTTTACTGGATATACGATATTCTCGTAAAATCATTAAATTTGTTTACTTAAAACACATGGCACATAACATTAAAAAAGATTGAATTTGTTTTAAAAAAACAAAGGTGGTAAATTTCTGTGGTACTCTAGATTCGTTACAAAAGAGATTTGTGGGTTTTAAAACCAACCACAATAAATCGCGCCATCTGTTGTGTAAATAACACTATCGGCTAAAAATAGCAACTCTTAGCTGATACAGCAACCAATGCTATGCAATGCAATTTACGATATACAATCTTACGATACGAAATGCTGTAAGAAATTGTACACACTAAGTTAATGTTAACTTTTACTGCTGTTAAACTATTTGTTTTCGACTCATAATTTAAAAACACTTTTAAAATAAACTTGAGCAATTTGAAAGATTTTAAGAAAGTTACATCAAAATAAATATATCAAAATATTAATGATGGTTTAAAATGCTTTAAAGTGTTTTTAGATTAAAGAAAAACGCCAAACCACACATATTATATGCACCTTTTTTGCTACTTATTTTTACTTCGAATATTTGTTTTCTTTTTAATTTGATCTTTCAACTTAAGCTAATTTTTAGGGTCAAAATTTTGGGATGTACAAGAAAACATGAATAAAAATTGGTTTACAACGATGAAAGCATTTTAAAAGACCAATAAGGTACCTTATATGCATTTGCATATAGTACTATATATAGTAAGATTAAGTCTTCCAAGGGTCTAAGCTCCAACACGTCTTAAAAGCTGGCTCAGAAATCCGTTAAAGCAAAAACTCTAACCGATATTCTATGTGCTATCCGAAAACTGAAGTAAAACTTTACGCTCGCTGCCTCTGCGCCCGAAGATGTCGACGAAGACGGCGATAGCGGCACTAAAGTCAACCGGTTTTAATACACTGCTTACTTTGAGGTATATACGTTTTATAAGGCGTTGTGTGAAGCAGATGAAAGTGAACATAACAAACGAATATACAGAGTTTAAATAGAATTTAACAATTATTAAATAATAAATCAGAGAAATATTCAAAATGTCAGAATCCCAACAATTCAGAATTATCTTTACTGACATTAAAATATAATTTATAAAATTTATATCCAATAACTATAATCCCTAATCTTCAGAAAAATATGTTCTGGTGTAACAACAAATTAATAAAGAATATCAATTTGAAGCCTTTTAAAATTCAAATTAATTTCAAGAGCAATACTAAAAACAATTTGAAGTGAAATAAAAAATTTCAGAGTCCCTAAATTTTGAATTATCTGTTCTGGTATTACAATAAATTCGTTAAGCTTAAAATTTATTTCAATAAATTGATTTGGCAATGTTAGAAATAAATTTAAAGTAAGAATAAAAATATATACAAATATATATTTAATAGAATATCTAAAATTCTAAAAATTGAAAGTCACTTAGATTTATAATCTTTAATAACATCATTTCATTTCAACATTTCATTTACATTCGAAATAAAATTTTTCTAATGTTTTCAGAGTATAGAAAAGATCATTTGTCGCTCGGTTTGAGCCAAGTTAACAGTTCTGTTACTTAGTTTCTCTGCCAACATTGCTGGTGTCTTTGGTGACGCTTGTTGTTATTGTTGTGTGCCGCTTTTGTTAGTTTGTGCGCGCTACTCGACGACGCTGGTTGTTGCACCAAAACACCACAAAAAAAAAGAAAAAACACAAGGAAAATAAAAACACCCAACACCAAACAACGAACCTATAACAATTCATGTGATTGTTGTTGCCGTTGGTTTTTTAGTTCTCAAATTACTATTTTTTTATTGTTTTGTTTGTTGCATTCTAATATCCTGCATCCGGAAAGGGGAATATCAGTGCTGAACAAAGAGAAAGAAACGAAATAGAAATCAAAACGCGAGTGCAAAACATCATAAAGCTGACACCAGCTGGATATCGACCGGGAGAACGGAGAACAGAGAACGGAGAACAGAGAACGGAGTATAGAGAAGAAGGCGCTTTAAGAACTGGTAAGCCAAATCTTCCAGAACTGCCGTTAGACTCGAAAATATTTGTTAAGCCAATTTGCTATGTGTGGCATCGTTGATGCTCTTGTTCTTCGCATTTATGACAGAGCACGATCTAAATTTGATAGAGCATCGCTCTCTTCATATGTATGGTATGTTATGTCTGTGTATGAGTGTGTGCCACATATAGTATGTGCCACAAGTTGCAACAAATGCCAAGCGTCAAGTGGAGCTCACAGCATGTGAACGGGTGAAAATTCTGCGGCGACACAGACTAACCCGCCCACTTTCTAGGTGGAAAACCAGACTGCAGTCTCGCAATCAACCTAATGAATGAATGAATGAATGACGACTCAAGTGTGCTACCCACATGAGAATTGCATAGAAAGGCGCGGTATGCATAACTAACTAATCTGTAGCAAAAAAATATTATTTTTTTGTAATATATTAAATTCTTTAGATTACATTTAGTTTGAGGTAACCAACACTTCACGATGCAAGTATACTTTAGGCTTCAATCTAGGAATGGGTACCATTTTTTTACATTTTGTATTATACATATTTTCATTATTTAAGGTCAAAAATAGACAATTAACTAATTAACATAAATTGGAAAAATTATAAAGCAAATAACATTTAAGATGAGCCACTCAACTATTTAAATTTAATACCCGCAAATTATGTTAAAATTAGAATTATATAAAACCCTAGAAGGTTTAAAGCTGACGACTTAAATCTTGATTTGTGTAGTTGTTCACATATTGAGATAATAGTTACTTTTGACAAAAAGAAAATACATTGAATTTTGTATATTTAGCTGAAACTCTTTTCTTTTATAACGCTATCGACTGTTAAGATCGATATAAAATCATCAGCCTTACAGTTTATTTATCACAGTACTCACATACAGAACAAATACATTGGCACAAACACTGCTTTCTATATCTTCCACAATATATTTACCCTATTTATTAAAAATGTTTTCTGAAATTTTTATAGTACACAAAAAAACCGGAACTCTAATTCAAGATACAAATTAAAACAAAACTAGCAGCTAAAATAAATTCAACTTCTACTTCCTGTAGAAGCTGTAACTTTCTTATGCTATTCTAGTTTCTCGGAACTTTAAGCCGGCTGCAGTAGCACTAATGAACTTAAATGGTGTTATAAAATATCAAAACGAGACAGAATTGAGGCAAAACAATTACTTAAATTGGTTAAAAGTTATGCGAATTACAAAAACTCTTGCAGTTTTGTTATGATACTCTTACATCTCAATGTAAAGCAACTTTCCCAATTTAAACATGCTGATTAAGTAGTACAAAGAGTTTATTGTTATGGATATTATTGAACCATTTGGCAAATCAACAAACAACTTACATGTGGATATGGCGCCCAACGTGTGGGCGTAGAATCATTTGGCAACTTTAATGTATGTATTGTTTTGCAAATAGCAGCACTGAAAATGCAGTTTCATGAATAAATTAAAACAAACCTCTGAGCTTTGTGGCTATTGAAGATACATTACAGAATATAAAGTGCCTAGAAAGTTGCACTTGCCTATATGCCATATGGAGATTTACATTCGTATGTAGGTCTGCATTACGTAGCAGCAACATTGGCTTAGGGTAGACCAAAAAAAAAAAACGCAACGCTACGGAACTTAAAGCTATGCAAATTGATGTAAAAACCAAACACAGCGGAATGGGTAAAGCGAGATAGAGATAGAGAGCTGAAGGGAGACAGAGAGAGAGAGAGAGTGGTAACAATTGAAATAGTTGCTAAGCTTAGCATCTCAACACATTGAGAATTGCATAGAGAGGCGCACAACAATCCCAAGAGTTTGCTATGACTTTGACTTGAGACAGTTGGCCTGGATTTTTGGGTTGTTGGTCGTAGTTTGCAGGTTTTTCTTTTTTTATTTGTATATATATATATTGTTTTTCTCTTTTCTTATTTCTTCTGCTTCTCTTGTTTTATTTTGCTTTGTTACTTTTCACGCTTCTCGGCTCAGGTTTGCGCGCCAAGTGAACTGAACGATGTCAGTGAATGAGAAGAAGTGTTGCAGCTGAAAGGGGCAGCAACAGCAACAGCAACCGCAGCCGCAGCAACATACACAGTAACAACAACAACAACAGAAACAGTGTCGTCAATCGCATTAAGGCAAGAAATCTTTGTCTATTAAGGTTTGCTTGGGTGTCTTTAAGTGTGTGTAAGTGTGTGTGTGTGTGTGTAGGTAATTAAACAGACAACATCTGCAGTTCAATTCACAGGCATTGCTGCTGTTGCTGTTGCTGCTGCTGCTGCTGCCGCGGTGCGTTGCAAGATTTATTTATGACTTGACCAGTGCCCAGGGAGGGGAAGGTAGATCAACGAGAAGGGTGTAGGGTATAGCTGCTGCCTCTAGTCTGATGTCAGATGCTGCACGGCATTGGCTAAGAATTCATAAACAACATAGAAATCAAGTTTAGCAGCAGCTGCAGCTACGTTTGCTTGCAACAGATTGGGGCAGGCGGAGCAAGGTGTGGGGTGCATCATGTCCAGTGGGTATAGCAATTTACTGTGCAATTGCCAAAGAGTGCTGAAGGAGAAACAACGCAGCAAAATCAAGATGTTGTTGCAAGGCCTGGAAAATTCTTCGATACAAGCAACTCTCGTGGCTCTATTGGACTTGGACTTGCGATGAATCCACAACAACAGTGTCTTCACATTTTACTCGGCACTTTTTCGTTATTTATTTTTATCAGCATTTTTCCTTGAGTGCGGCGAAAACAAGTTTTCCAACAGAGCATTTTAGTTTTTCTTTTCGAGCTTCAGTTCTTCTGATAAACCCAACAACAGCAACAATAACAACAACATCAACAGCAACATGTTGTCTTTGCGCTTCGTTGATGTTGTTGCATTGGAATTTAATGCTGCATAGCAACAACAACAATTTTTATTGTTATTATTATTATTATTGCTATTATTATTATTATTGCTCTACACAAACTGTCACATAAATCATGCGATCAGCAGATTTTTGCATTTTGCCAACTTGATGATCGAGTTTCGATTCTATAATTTTCATCTCTGTCTTTTGTCGATTTCGGTTGAATTCTTCGTAGACAGCTACATAATCATTGCGAATAATTCAGCTAAACAAGTCTCTGTGCAATAGCGTGAAGAATCCTGTTCTCTGTCAGATAAATACCAATACTTAAGTATGAAACTTACTTTCATAGTTGAGCAGGCAATTAAAATATCATTGATAAATATCTACATGCTAATTAGATGCAAAGATATATTAGACATGATGTGCATTTTCTATGTAGACGAAAAATATGTGAATGTGTATGAAGATAGGATTCAGAGAGATGTTAAACTCTACAGAACGATTCTAAGCCATTCTAAGTAGTTATTATGAGGGTATCAGCTAGAATGACATTTACATACAGTATAAGATTATCATATTGAATTCCACATAAATATCTTATTATTCTTTATGTTTTGCACCGCTTATTTAAAAAGTTTTTGAGAATTTCAACTCATTTAGTTTACTACTTTCAATGAATATTTCTGTAAATAGAGAGTAAGCTTAAATCATATGTATTATATATAAATTACATTCCCCAGTCCAATCTGCTATACGTTTATTGAGGGAATAGAATAATCTTACACATAATCGTCTTCGTTTTAATATTGTACATATTCAATAGTTTTTCCAGAGTTTCTGCTTTAATAACATACACAATATATTTTTATCATTTTTATCAAGTTGGCCACAATTTACACTAGGGTTGACAAAATTGACATCAAATTACATAATTATTAGATTACAATAAAGGACTTCGGATCAAATTCTGTTTCTAAATGCTTCTATTCTTTTACACACAATGCAAGCTTTAGTCAATAATAATGACATTCACAATCTAGTGTCATAATTAATACGCTTTAACTTGTAACACTAATAAAAGAAATAACTAAGTAAATAAATTATTTATGCTCAAAAAGGAACAACCTCAAATGCTAAGTAATTTGGAATGTACTCAAAACACAATAACTAACAATCCAAAAGAGTATCTACAGATCTTTAGCTTTAGATCGTTTGGTATAAAACAAGATACCACAAAATATTAAATATAACAGCATCCACATTCAATCTTTATGATCAATTATTTGGCATACATATATTCTACCCACAATATTTTACAATCCAAATAAATACATATATGTATGTAGGTAAGTAAGTATCTGTAGATATTTACAAACCCCACAAATAACCAAAATTTCACTTAGTTCGAAATACCATTAACATTTTAAAATCAAAAAATTAAAAAAGTCGCTTTGGGGGAAATTTGTTAATGCTCCAATGGCCCACACACCCAAATCTCGGACTTTAAGTGGATTTGGCACATTTCACCAATCCATCATCGCTCAGTTAACTAAAGATGACAAACCAAACAAAACTTTCGCACAGTTTTTTTAGTTTTTTTTTTTTCGTAACTAAGAGTGTATTTTGTAATCTATTCGCGTTGATCTGTCAAAATCAAATCAAACAATCATTTAATTAGCAACCTCAACAACTGTAAGCAAATGCGGAGGAAGAAGAAGAAGCAGAAGAAGTCGAAACAGAAGATGATGAAGAAACGAGGACACCAACTTCCGCACGCCATAAAAAACAAAAAAAACAACAAACAACACACACAAAATAAAGAAAAACAACAACAGCGAGAAATTAAAATTGAAATTGTCTGCTTGGGAGTTGAAGCTTCTTTTAAGAGTCTGTGTTTGCGTCTGAGTCTGTGGTAACGCCTGGGCGTTACCTTATCGGTGTAAACTTTCTAAGCTTTCAAGATTTTTCAAAAGTGTGCAAATATTTCCATATAGAAAGTAAATGAAATTTTTGCGCAAAATAATTGCCATAGATGCATGAGGAGAGGCCGTGTGTACTTGCTCGTTAATATACACAAATACACAGACACAACGACCTACACCTGCAGCAACAACAACAGCAGCAACAGCGACAACAACAATGCCAAAGGTCTGCGTCAACGCCAGCGTCAGCGTCAACGTCGTCGCATTGTCAACGGGCAATCAGTGAAAGTTAAATCGAACAATGCAGTCCCCTCTTTTACTCTCTGCCTCTCTCTTCTTTATCCATCATCTCTGACTCAGTCTCTCTTGTCCACCTGCTCTCACAGCTTGAGCTTATCGCAGCCATTGTTGTTATTGTAATTTCACACTCTCAACAAGCAAAAGTGAAAAGAATGCTATAGTGAATAAAGCTTACACTCACGCACCCACAAGACCAAAAGCTCTTTCAAGAGAGGAAGCACACAAAGACAGTGACGTTGACGTTGACGTCGACTTTGACTTCGACTTCGACTGCGCGAGGTTCATCAATTTAATTAACGCGCGTGTGAAACGCAACGACAACAATAGCAACAACAAATTTGACAGTGCTGTCAGTTAAACAGTTAAGCCAAAGTGTATGAGACAACACAAAAGAGACAATACACACAATGACACTCCGCAACACACACACACAAACACATCCAGACTTGACAGTGAAAACTGTTTCTTACAAGTGTTTATATTAACATTATCATTCATTAATTAAAGTAGAAACTCACTTAACTATACTAGAAATTAACTCTTTTTCCCATAGAAAAGTTAATCTGTGGGTTGATATATGTAGAATGGACACGATCAGAGAAACCAACAAATAAGAAAAGAAAAGGGATAAATTAAAAAAGAGGACAGAATAGTATGAACAAACCGATATATTAATTTAAATGGACCATTAATAAAACATTTATAACTTTGAAACGAGCTAGGTACTACAAATTAATAATAATAATACCAATTAAATTACATATTTGAGATCTTCTATTATTCAAATTCGTCAATGGTAGTATTATAGAAGATTTATCATAAACTCGTACATAATGCACAATTTGTGCCTATCATTCTTAATTGTTAGTCCAACTTCTTTTGTTAATAGAACATTATGTTTTGAAAATGACTTTAATTTCAATTGGCATTTCGTTGGTAACTTTTTGTGTCCAAATTTACAAGGATTTTAAAATACATAAGATAGGAATCTATCCTATCTGGATATAATGAATTAATGGTCAAGTATTTAACATACAATCCGAATTTTGTAGAGTACTTAAATTCTTTGAGATCGTTCTTAAGGATAGATGTTAAAAAGCTAATGATTTTGTTTTAAATATCTTATATGATCAAGGATTCCCTTGTAATATCGTACAGATGTAATCCAAAATTAACTGTATTCCAATGTATGTATATTCTTTTTAGCTGATTACCACTTTGTGGAACGCAAATGAAGAGAAGCATTGAAAATTAAAAATAAACTTTATTACGCTTTACAAAAATGATTTTTAGGGAATGGCTTTAAAAAAGAAAGGAGCGTCTTTTGCGAAATGTTGGATACTTAACTGTATTTTTGGCTGTGGGAAGTTGGGACGGGGTAAAATACTCTCCCCATAAGTAATATGGTCGGCCGTAGCCCCTATCAATTATTCTAACATATGTAAATGATGAATACAATTTATTATGTTTTTAATTTTTGAAATGATTTCGCAGTTGATACATTGGTTTACCAGGTGTTACGCCCGCATATAAGATGGATTGGGCAAATCACAGTTATTTTGTTATGCGTATTTCGTTATTTCTATTTCTATCTCTCTCGTTCACTATGTTTGTTAATGTTTGTCGTTGTTTTTGTTTTGCCTTTGTTGTTGGTATAAATAACATGCAAATACAATTTATTGAAGGTGAACGGAAATGTGAGCTAATTTTTGAATGATTAATGCGTTTTATGCGGCTCGCGGACCAAAAGTGATTTACTTTAATTAATTAAATGCTAAGATACAACAACAAAGCTAACATCAAGATGAAGAAGAAGACTCTGTGGTAGCTGGCACATGGAAAATTAAGTCGAGCAGCAGCCAACGAAGCGCTTAAAAGTTTCTTGACCTTCACGACGCTGTTTTCTTTGCGCAACAACAACACCAGCAATAGCTACAACAACAACAACAACAGCAACAACAGCGAGAGTTGTAACACCAACCGATTCATAACTCACGACTTTCGCGACAATTTTCACCTATAACTCATCTAAATGGTAACGAAAAACCCGCCGAAAAGGCTAAACACTTAAACCCGTTTCAGGCCAAAAAAAAAAAATACTCTTCAATGTGCAAATGCAAATAAATTTTGTCAACAAATTGGCAGCTACATAAATATAGCTAAGCAAAAAAAAACTATTATAAAAACTCCATATTCATGAATGTTTACTACTTTTTGGAATTTTGTAAAAAATATTTATTTAAACCAAGAAATTGTGACCACAATTCAGACGACAACTTAAAGTAGGCTTGTAAATAGTCGTTACTGGCTCTCTCTTTCTCTCTCTCACACTCTCTCACTATATTAATACAGACTAACATATGTCTGTAAACTTTAAAGAGGACTTTTACAATTAAACACAAGCAAATAAATAAACTTTCGAATCAAATCGATAAATTCCTATTCTAGAATGAAAAATATGTTAAGGAATAAATAACCATCTAATAAAAATTCATAGTTAATTTCTTAACAGAATAGAACAGAGTCAGAACACTCGATCAATTTCCACTCTTTTTTATGAACTAAATTGTCTTTCGATCAGAATTTCATAACATATATATTGATCTACTCTTAAATTAGTTCAACTTTTAAGTCAAATAGATATGTCAAGATTAAGGAGATAATCGATCACCACATGATTATTGATCGCATATTGGTTTCAAATCTATCGAATATAACATGACTCTTGTTTGCAGCCTGATTTACCGATCTCAGATCTGATCAATCACAGTTTCAGTAAACCACTATTGTAAGAAATTCTTCAAGTCTTAAACATATAATTTTTAATATAAAACACTTTAATAGATCTAGTTGATGTAATTGGTAAATTAATTATACCAATAATTTTATCAACAATTACATCTGTGAACTAAGTTTGTATTAGTTGCCTTTGAAACTCGTTGTAGGGTATTGTTGTGTCGTCACAGCTGAAACGTTGAGGTTTGTTAACTTGTTTTTATTTTTAACAAATTTAATAAAGACTTGATGTTTATGTTGGCATTTGTTAAGTACTCGCAATGTACATGCAAATATATCTATATATACGATATATAAATCTGCTTTGCATATACTTAATTGGAAATTTGCCCAAGACAACGCATATAATTCAAAATTTTTCGAGTTTCGCATATTAATTTAACGCATAAATTTAACAATTTTATGACAGGACATTTTTTCAAGTTTTCGATTTTATTTTATAAGTATTTTTTTCTTTTTATCAATTTGTTGTTATTGCTGTTGCGGTCAGTGCCAAAGGCGACAACAATTTATATATTGCAAATGAAAAAGAGATTTTTTTATGTGCATCATTAGAAAGTGAATTGCGCGTGTGTTGTTGCTGTTGTTGGTGTTGTTGCTGTTGTTGCTGTTGTTGCTGTTGTTACTGGTTTGCTGTCTGATCAGCAGCACCTTTCTCTTAACGAGAGAGCAAACTGAGAAATAAAAACAGCACAAAATCCAAACGAACGCTAACAAATAAGATACTCGTAGCAAAAAGAAGAGAAAAAATAAATGCCAAAATCGATTCGCTTCGGTTGAAAACCTGGCAGCCAGACTTGGATCGGTCCAACTTGAAAGATGAAGTTGGCGATGGTCCGATGTGGGCTATGGTTACGGCAAATTTGTGGGGGTATAGAGGAGAGTAGTGCCAAAGGCAACAGTAGCAATGGACAATTTATGAGAGGCACTGCCTGCATTTTATGCCCAAATATATTGAATGCAAATTATAAAACATTTTAAACGCTTAAAGAAAATTTAAAAATATATATATATCCATTTATAAAAATATGTAAGTCTGTGAGTATTTTTTTTTTTATTTAAAAATATGTAATCAACCTGACCCGTCTGTTGGCTAGAAAGCCGCTCCCATGCCAATGTAATATCCATTGTCAACGGATTCGTTTTGGCTCTGACAATTTAATGCTTTTCAATTTCATGTCCAAGCAAACCAGACAAGTCTGGGAGCCAAAAATCATAGTGCAAGATGATTGTAAATGATGCTCTCTGTTTTTTCCCCCTCTCATGTCATTATGATGAGACACACTGTGAAATTGGCCCAACAACATTCAGTTAACTCTGCTAACAAACTCAATTGCCGACTAATTTGGAAAATACTTATGTCAATCATTGCATTGCTTTTATTTTGTGATTTTATTTCTTAAGTTTAAGCTTGATAATATAATTAATTTGTTTTAATATTGTCATGCTTTTAACAGATCAAAAAACAATGACTTCACCACCTCCACATATTTGCTAAACGTAAAGAGATATCTGAGGAAATTTATCACATAAACGTTTAACAAGAACAAGTGAGGGTAAATTAAGTATACGCAATGTAATATGCAGGACTGAAGAAAGCACGTTTTTCTTAAAACTGCATATAGAACATTGCGTTCCTAAAACTTATGTATTTTGTACTTTTTTTTAAAGTTGATTTTAATAAAAATTTGTATTTGAATCAAATTCAAATACTTCTTATTACTTAATACTGTTTAAGACACCAATAGACATGCCTAGATCTGTATACATGTTATTGTCGAACGTGCTTTCCTCAGTACTTCTCACAAAACTGAAAGTTTTCTTTATCCAAAATGGTGCTTTTGAAAAATCTTTCTGATTTTTATGAGGGGGGACTATAATTTTATAACGAAATGTGTAACGCATTGAAGGAGGCCTCACAGACCCCATAAAATATATATATATTCTTTATCAGGGCGACGAGCTGAGTCGATATACATAGTCATGTTCGTCTGTTCGTCTGTCCGTCTCCGTAGGAGAAGTGAATACTTAATATATCTTAGCTTAGAATATCTTTCTTTGCTGTGTATGGAGGAAATTGTTGCTGAAAGCTCTCAATATCATATTATAGATATCTTAACCACTCAACTTTCATAACTGAGCAGACGATTATTTAATCTAAAAAGCCAAACAAATAGAGAATTGCATAAATCAAATAATAATAGTAATAAATTACTATAAATACCATACGTGCATATTCTTTAGATTCAGATACGAAAATGACTCAAATTGAGATGTTGAATTGCCGTTTATGGACTTGGCCATGTCCGTATCTGACTCTCGTCTCAAACCGTGGCAGACCAGTTAGTTAACTGTGAACTTTGCGCCTTAATTAAATGTTAATACAACCACTTTTGGTTTCACAGGGCCCACGGATCCGAAGTAAGGCAGCAGTTTTGGACATTAACTGAGGCTTGTAGACCAACTTGTGTTTCACTTTTGTTTTCATTAAAAACCATTAAAAATTGCTGTTGTTATTGTGGCTGTGATTTTTTAACAAGTCAAAATGGACAGGTAGGAAGGAAGGTAAACAATTCAAAAGGAAGGGGAAGAAGGAGTGGCAAAGGGAAGGGCTTAAATTTCTATGTTTCTCAGGCAACATGCGACAATTGAAAGTGTTGTCAATTTTATTTTTATTTTTGCCTTTTGTTTTACTTTTTCTTAACGTTTTTTATTTTATTTTTACTTTTGACCAGGCGACGCAGTGTTTCTATTTGGCGGTCATTTTGGCTGCTGCTTCAGATTTCCGTCATTATTGTCATGCGACATTAATCTTTTATATTGTGGCTGTTGTTGTTGTTGTTGCTTTGCTGTTATTTTTATTAACATAGTTGTTGTTGCTGTTGTTATTATTATGATTATATTTCGCATTGTCTTTTGGCGGTCGACCAGCGCCCAACGGTCACTTGGACAACCAGTTGACCCGCTCCGAACGCGTCTTCAACTCGTTCACTCAAATTCATACAACTTACTATAATACTTGTGCATTTTTAATTTCATTTTTATACCCTAACATAGGGTATGATAATTTTGTCACGAAATGTGTAACGCATTGAAGGAGGCCTCACAGACCCCATAAGGTATATATACATTCTTAATCAGGGCGACGAGCTGGTTCGAAATAGCCATTTCCGTCTGTCTTTCTGTGTGTCTGTGTGTTGCTGATGTCAAAAATGTTTCTACTTTGCCACAGCAACTGTTGCTGATGTCAAAAATGTTTCTACTTTGCCACAGCAACTGTTGCTGATGTCAAAAATGTTGCTACTGTGCAACAGCAACTGTTGCTGATGTCAAAAATAAGTAAGTAATAATTGTACTTAGCTCGTGCAGTTGCCAGTGAGCTTGAAAGTTGCAATGGTCGTACTTATGTAATTCATTAACAAAAAACTTTAATCAAGAACAAAACCACTTGGTTTAAGTAATAACTGTTCTTAATTCAAGAACAAGTAATAAGTAATAAGTTTACTTAATTCAAGTAATAATTGTACTTAGTTCGTGCAGCTGCAGCTAAAAATCGGACGGATTATGCAGGGCTCTGCAAGGGTATCCAAACTTTGGCGCGTCAAAGTTAGCTTGCGCTATATTTCGTATTGTTTTTTCTGCTCTCGTTGCCACTTGCCACGCGAAACACGTTTCACTTACACCAAAAAAGAATAAATAAAATAACAACGAAGTTATATATATATATATATATATAAAGAGAGAGATGACAATTAAGGGCAATGCAGTGGGAAGTGTGCGAAAAATGTAATGAGAACTCGGAACAAGTTCAAGCATGTTGGACAGCAACCTCACTCTATTTAATTTTCATTGATGATAGCCGACACTTTAAGAAAAGCTTCTAATTGAATTTTATTCAGTCAACCGGTTAAGAAGTCTTTAATTATTATTTACGGAGATTGTGTTATAAGACTATTAAAAGTATCAACTAATTGTGAGTATTCCGTAAAGCACTGCTGAGGTATGGATGGATACAGTTTAGTTGAATTTTGATATTTATGTTTAGTAAATTATTATAACATATTAATAATAAACAGTATATAACAAATAGTAATTCATAAGCTATAAATAAATAAAAGAATATGTCAAGAGTACATAAATCAACAATGAAGCACCTCCTTTATTTGGCTGTGATCATTTTACCTATTATGATATAAACATTATGATATAAAAGAATCATCATCAAAAATAAGTGACAACAAATTTGACTTGTAAAGTTGCGAGATTTTCAACTTGCATAACTTTGGCAAGGCTGAATTCAACTGATATTCATGCGGAATGTCATTTAAACCATGGCTTGATCTAAAAATGTATTAAAGAGTTTTCAACTCCTCCACTATAAAATTACCTCCTAATAAATATACATGAACTACTTATATATCTATTTACTATTTTTTAAGTTGAAAACTTGACGTCCAATTCATTAATAGATTAACTCAAGTATTAAATATTTACTGACAGGCCTTAACATAAATCACTATAAATTTATTAATATATAAAGTCTTTACAATATCATTCGTATTACTTTTCTTTTATCATTGTGTGACAAATTAATAATTTATACATTATGACTTTACAGATCATTCATATTTTATACCTTTTATCATTTGGTGGCATATTTATAATGCCCCAGCGCCGACATAATACACTCATTTAGTCTTTGGCTTAAGCTCAAAAACAATCATTTTTTATCAATTGATTGACCCCGCTGGCAGCCACCTTATCGACCCAGTTAAAGCTGAGGCTTTTTTCATATCTTCTTAGCCTTTAGACAAGTCAAGTGTACGGTATACACACATAATACAATCGAACGAATCATATTTTGACCTTTTCGGCGCATTAAACAAATTGGATTTCATTTTATATTCAATCTCTCAGACATAATAGACCAATCAAAAGAGTCGTGCAATCGTTTTTGTGGCTTGTGCTGTTGTTGTTGTCTCTTGATGTTAAGCATTTGCTTGACTTCTTCAATGACCCACTAACTGGAGGCATCTAGCACGGAAGTGGACAATAAGCCAACATTTTATTTTCTCACTTTGATGGGTATTTAAAATATAATTATATGATATTTATATACGTATACTTGACGCATGTTAATCTAAACTCTACATAAGTTACTGATTTGTTGAATTCAAGAGAAGACTTTTTATAACTATACAAATCTCTAAATGAATGCTTAATTTAAATCCAACTAAAAATGTGTATCTATCAACTACTGCATACTGATTTCTAAAGTTTTTCATAATTTTTTCTAAATTATAATTCCGTAATATACCGAATATTATAAAAGAAGATGTCTTAGAAAAGTTGTAGTTGACCTTAGAATAAAATAATATGGTATAATATCTACATGACTCTTTAATCTTTTCACTGCCTCACCTAGATGCTGGCTGACTGCATTGTATCTCTATTCTTATCTAGGCCAAGTTAACAGAGGGCAATTTGCAAGAATTTTGCTTGCTCCATATACATAAAAGACATTGTACTCTAAAAGTGGCAAAAATATAATAGTAAACCAATTTAGCGCACTTAAAAAAATAACTATATCTTTTTTTTCATTTTTCCATTTTTTCTGACAGCAACAATTAATAATCTCTTTTGTGGTTGTGTTATTTTTTAGCAGGCGGCGCTTTTCATGCTATAATTTTCAACTTCCGCAGTTCAAATACATATATAATGGAAAATTTGGCAATAGCAGACCAAGCCAGAGCATGATTCATGATTTTTTACCAACACGTATTAAATTTACGTGATTAACATTTTTATAATAACTACAATATACCCTTTGAAATTATTAAAGTGTGTATGAACTATGACAATAATAGAGGATCATTAAAATTGCTTAATTGCATTTATTTATTTCTTATATCTACTATATTTTTAAATATCTCTTACTATATCTTAGTCATATTCTGAAAATTTCACTGGAATAACTTTATAATTTCCGTCTCTACAGGGTATTTAGATACCACGACTGAAGATTTCATTATTGCTTAAGAATTAGTTAGTGTTTATGGTAGCAACAAATGGTTAAAATCAAATTAGAATTTAACGTATGCAAAATGTAAAAAGCCATTTTAAAATACAAAATGAGATAATGCCTATAATGAGAGCTACCAGCGAACTTTAACATTTGCCTGCTCAAAGAGTTTAGGCGTCACAATTTTCAATTATTATAATGATGATTTATAGAACCAGTTGTTGTTGCTGTTGTTTAATTTTTGTTGTATTTGTTGTTATGTATTACGCGTGTCGTTACCTTGACCAGATACACATCGTAATTGAAAAGTTCCCACAGAGAGACCCAAAAAAAAAAAAAAGAAATAATATACTTATAAAGATACACAACAACGACAACAAATCATTTCCCGCTTCGAATGCGATTTCAAGGCGAAACCTTTCAATGGCAGCGAAGGGTGCACGCGTGCAAAGGGGGCGTGCCGACGGGGGAGACACTGCGTAAAACAAAAAAAACGACATCAACGATTGCACGAAGGCTACAAAGTTGCTGAAGTTGAAGTACGCCTCAACTTCAAAAGAGACAAATAAACCACAACGAATGGTTGTAAAAACATATTTAAAAAAAAAAGCTATTGACAAGACACTTGTACAAATACCCTGTAATTAGTTGAAGTAGAAACACTAAATAATATACAGAAAAAAATAAAAGTGAAAAAGTGCCAAAACAATCTCTTAATATTTACGTATTAATAAACTGATTTGTCATTTTATTATATTAAATATTAAATTTAAATAAATAAAATAAAAATAAAGGTACACATAACAAATAAAAATAGTTTATATAAACAACTAGTTTCAGTTACTGAATATCTAATAGATGAGTAATATAAAATTTTGTTTTCTACTAATTTGTATCGCTAGAAAAAAATTAGTAATAGATAATAATAATAGGCCTATATACTCGTAGTAAGTAGTCTATTCAAATTCCTTATGCAAATGCCACCCTCAAGAGGAAAAATCTGTTCTACAATCTCTTCTCATTTCCGTCAGGGAAACCTATTTAAAAGATATGCTTATCCTTTACCTGTTTCATTGATGCAATATCCCATTGCAGCATTTCACAGGGTATACTGATTAAAGACAAACTTAATTAGTATTTAGACCTACATATAGCTTGATATAAGTAGGTGTAATGACTACAGACGTGCCTGTCACAAGAAGACTACTAGCTTTCATTAGCTTACTTCTGTTTAGGAGTGTTCACTGTATTAATTCCAACTACAGTAGCTACAGACTGCAGCCCACACATGCAATTAAAGCGGGCATTTCCGTAACGGAATTTGATGCCCTCGTCTTGAGGGCATTGCACCTAGCAAAGAGGTCAAAATTACTTACATAGATCTAACTGATAATAGTAAGTATTTGACTGAAGTTGGGCTAACATTTCTCTTGGGGTTTAATAAGTTTTGCGTAGAATTTCACATGAAAGTAAATGCAATGATACTGTCAAAGAAACTTACGACAAAAATGTAAGAGAATTAATTACAATTTGAGTTAAAATAAAAAGATATAAAAAATAGACACATCAAAGAGTTTAAGATGAAAACTTGTATTCAAATTCAAGTGATGACAACTTCCTATGTGAAGTATTTATATTTTAATTCATTTTAAAGTTCATTTAAAAGTTATTTTTGAGCTGTAGTTTTGACAGTTTCATAGAGTATATTGGCAAGATTAATATAAGCCGTAAATGATTATGATTGTTATTATTTAGTAAAGCAATACGAATCTATACAATACATTTTTGAATTAAAAAAAAAGGTGTATAAAAATGTATATCAATATTATATTTTAAAGATAGTAAGCTATGAAAACAAATATACGAAATTTTTGTGTAGTTCTCACTTTGTTAAATCTTTCATTTTTCACACATTAAAAAACTTTTATCAATAAATCAATTTTTCAGAACTTTAACGAACAGAAATAAAGTTAAACTTGTTATAAAATTCGAATGAATCAACAGTATAACAATATGCTACTTTCGATATTTCATACTTAATATTCAGTGGAAAAACTTGTATATAATTAAAAAAAAACTCTTCTTTGGGATAGTACTCTTATTAACAATAGTTGAGTTTTTCGCAAAAGCCTTGACGCAGTTTCAGAGTATCCAAGTTGAGTTGAAGCTCAAAGAGCACTCGCTTTTACCTACTTACTTTGGCTGCATTATCGACAAGCTCAAAATTCGAATCGCTGCATTTGAACATGAAAATCAGGAAGCGAAAAAGCAAAAGTGTGACATAATAACTAGTCATAAACAATGCGCCATCGACAATCATTGACTACACATATGATGATGAACACAATGGGATTGTCTATGAAATCATTTGCGGTTGAATGCAGCGTCTAATGCTAGACAATTATTGCCATTACGATGGGTATATTAGATAAAAGTACAGCGCCTCATCATCCCTTTATTCCGCTACTTCGATAGCCAACTACCCAAATAGTGTATCGATTACCGAGCATGCAAACACTTCCCCATATAGTTATATATACTTATACTTATACTAATGCCTCTACTTACAAGTATATGCATAATCCAGTCTTGGGCTCAGTCCCAGTTCCAGTTGCAGTTCAACTCGAGTGCACACGAAATAAAAAAGATATATATGTATATCGAAACTGAAACCAAAAACGCAAAGTGTACGCAAAATAAAAAAAATAAAAAACGTTAATTACAACAACAACAACCACAGCAACTGCAAATGAAGTCAAGCAAAACCTCAGACCCAGTCAACAGTCATCAGTTGTGTGAATAGTGAGTAGTGAGTTGTGAGTGAGTGAATCGTTTGTTCCAGTTCCAGGCAGGGCTATCATATGACCGCAAGTCGCTCCATTGAAGCATTGCAAATTTTGTGCTGTTGTTGTTTTTTTCGTATTTCTTTTTGTTTTTGGCACACACCCAACTCTAAAAGAAACGAAATGAAACAAAAACGTGTCGAGGCGCTGAGATCTAAACTAAGAGCTGAGACTGAGATGTATGTAGATGAAGAGATGATGTTTTGAGTGTCAGCCCTGGTGGGCTACGTCCATTGTCTTTTTTTGCGTCTCTTCGATTATAATGATGTGACGCCAATGGATGATGTAATAATCTCAGGCCCTGGCCACGTAATCAGCAACTAAACAACTAAACAACTTTGCTTAATTTGTTTACCCCCAATGCGGTCGGCCTCTTGTGTCTCTTCCTTTTTCTCTTTTTAATATTGTCAGTTTGAGTTCAGTTTCTTCAGCTTTTGATTTCTATTATAAACATAAAAAACCAACAAATATAACTTTATGATGTTGACTACATGCACTTGCTACTAAAACAACTTCTATAAGCCAACTAACAAAATGTATTTTCCACAATCAAATTGAAAACTTGTTTGCTTTATGGCACTTTAATTTAGCTATGAATTCAGCAATTTTCAAATGCAAATTAAATTGTAATTTAATGAGTTTTGAGATTCCTTTGAAGAGCAAGAGCTGCCGGAGGAGGGATATACTGGAGGGATATACCTCATTTAGAAGAAAAAAGAAACAAAAAAGTGTCAGGAACTTTTATTGGACAGTATTTGATAAAAGACTTCCCTCAAAAGAATGAGTAATATAAGGAAAACAAGTTAAACAAGTTACTTAAACTTCAAAAAAAGTTTGTAGTATTTTAATCAATGCTCCACAATACTATAAATGCAATCATATATAACTTATAGATTTGTTGATCGATCAAAGTGATTAAATATAAATCAATATATAATTTTTAAAATTTAAAAATAGACAAATTCCTTAAAATCCTCGATCCCCAATTATATTTATGTGTTTACCTATTTTTGATTTATTTGTATTATGCTTAAATAACATTTGTCACAATTTACAAGTT
Source organism: Drosophila testacea (assembly GCA_035043265.1). NCBI lineage: Eukaryota > Metazoa > Arthropoda > Insecta > Diptera > Drosophilidae > Drosophila > Drosophila testacea. The sequence goes on from JAWNND010000931.1 coordinate 841,530, forward strand.
TTCAAGTTGGTTATGGTCTGTCAGCTTTGTCATTATAATAACCAATACTAAAAAACTTAATAATAATAAATTAAGAACAATCATATACAAATTGACACTTTTCGATCGATTAAAGTAATCATATATGAAACGATATATAATATTTTTTTTTATCGATTTTAGAAAACTACATGCTTTAGGTAGAAAATAAACTAATTCCTTTAGATCCTTGATACTCAATTATATTAGTTATCATAGAGATAAATCCGAAAAATTATCAAAGTAACACTTTTTTGTGGTTAATTTGTATTATGCTTAAGTAACATTTGCCACAATTTACAAGTTGCAAGTTGGTTATGGTCTGTCAGTTGTGTCATTATAAAAGCAAATACGAAAACTTCCCCACGCATGGCATGGCAATAGCATTGTGATGGTTAGTTATTTTAAAGGTCTTGCAACGATTGTCATCCTTGGCAAATTGTTATTTGATTTAATTAACACTTGACTTTTAATTAGTGCAAATGTGTTAAAGTTATTGTTGTGGTTTCTTGTGGTTGTTGCAGGGCTTTTTATTGTTATACTATAGATTTGAAAGAAAGCGTGACTTGTGCCTTTCAATGCACTCAAACAATAAAACGAGTCTCTCGAAATCGAATAGGTTTCGCCTACAAAATTTCATAATCGAATGTCGTAAGCATATGAATTTTGAACAGTTTTCAACTATGTATGTATGTATGTGGAATTCTCCCCCTCTACACCGCACATACACAGACACTGTAAGAAATATGAAAGAATTCTGTTTAGCTGACACACCGCAATGTGGGCGTGGCAAGTGTTGGTTAGGGAGGGGCCGTCAAGCCAACGAAATTAGCGCAAGGCAATGTTGTGTTTGTTTTTTTGTTATTGTTGTTATTGTTTTTGGTATTTGATTTGATTTCGGTTTTTTATTTTTACCCACGCCATACAAAACAAAAGACTTAGGAAACGAACTTGCCCCCAAGACAACTAGTGCAAAAATTTGTGGCATAGCAGTCTCAACAACAACAACAACAAAGTGCTGCATCGAATTAGTTGCACGTTTTGCTTACCCCATTGTTGTTGTCGCTGTTGTTGTAGTTGTTGTTGCTGTTGACTCAATGACTGTTTCTGTTGTTGTTGTTGTTGTTGTTGTTGTTGTTGTTGTTGCAGAACAAACCGCTCATTAAGCGCATTAAATGCAACTGTGCTTTGGAATCGCTGTTGTTGTTAGTATGGGCAATGTAATTACCCTGTAAGTCGCAACTTAATGTCAACACAAATGCCCTACACACACACACATGCACACACACACTTACACACGCACACACACATTATGAAAGATAATGCGTAGGAAGTTTGTGCAAACATTTTATTATTCGTTGAGTTCAAGGCTCGCATATCTTGGATCCCACGGTCTGTTTGGGGCAACTTTAATTACCCCAAAGTTGCATTAGAAGCAGTTGCAGTGTAATGCAAGAGAGATGGAATTTGTACTTTGTTCTGTTTCTATTTCATACCAAAACTATTTACCCATCAATTCCACTTGCGACTTCGGGATCTAACTAATCACCAATATCGATAAAGATGGTCGTAGAGTATGCTTTCTATTCTAGTCCAATTTCAAGCTTGCTTCAATCTATATATCTATCTCTCTAATAGAAATGGAAGATAAATACTATTGGACTAAACATTTTGTCATTCTAAACTAGCTTAAAGTTAAATTAAACTCAATCAAAGTCAGCTGATTTAGAGCTGATTTGTCAACTGAAAATGAACTGAACTGTAAACACACAAAAAAAATTGTTATTACAAAAATGTTTGTCAGGGTATGAAGCTTATTTTGCTAGAATAAGTTTATAGTATTTTAGCTCAAAATTAACAAATATTTTCGTGCTTTCTATGTAGTAAAACCTTCGACTCTAGGTACATCTAGAAAAGTTTTCAACTAAAAGTTATTAACAAAACCATCTTTAATCAGATGTACTATAATTCTGCATTATAAACAGCTGAAGAATTTTTAATGGAAAATGAAGACGTGGTCCAATTAAAAAAAATTATAAATTCTACTTTCGTCTAACTAGCGTACAAGCAAAATTTCAAGTCGTTGTTTCAAGTAATATTTATTTTTACATGATAGTAAAGTCATATGAATAAATATATTATTATGAACTTAATTAATGAAATGACTAAGATTATTTTCCCAAATAGTTCAAATGTCAGTCGAGCTATAGTCGTGTATAAATTTACTTGTATAGTAACTACATAGATGTGAGATTAAAGAGATCTCAGCTAATTGTGTGCTTTGTGAGCAGCTCTCGCATTTACAGCTAACTAACTAGCCGACGTGCAGACTAACTAACTAAGTTACTAGCCAAGTAAGTGACTATCCCATGGCACATGTGTATACATTTTGTATGTATGTATGTTTGTGTGTGTGACTGTGTCAAGTCTGTGTGGAGAGATGAGGTGGGTGTGTGGGAAAATCGCAGTAAAAGTGCAGCATCTTCTCCCATCGCTTTGGCATTGTCTGCGATTTGGCATGACATGAGAATTAGGCTCAAAAGCGCAGTCAAAAGTCGGAAGAGAGCTTGTGCTAGATATTTCTAGTACTTACTTACTACCTTGTTGTTGTTTTTGTTGTTGCTATTGTTCCTCTATTATTGTTGTCTTTTTCTATTGGGGTAACGTTCATCACGTTTGTCGATGCAATTTCACAGATAACTGTTTCTTCATGTTTGCCACTCGTGCGGTTGCATAATCCAGCAACAGCAGCAACTAGCACCAACAACAGCAACAAAACAATGCAAGCGCTTTAAAATGCCGCAATTATCTAACAACAACAACAACAACAACAACAGCAACAGCAACAACAATAAACTGAGACTTTTAGCCAATTGCTTCTTTGGGTTTAGCTTTGGCAGCTTCCTCGCCAGTCAACTTGCCAAATGTCTTTGTTCCGCTTACCTCCCTTAAAACCCCCTTTTACATCTATCAGTCTTGCAACCCCTTCCCCTCAATACCCCCTCCACACCTATGTGGGTCACAGCAGCTGTTGTTGTCGTTGTCGTTGTCGTTGTCGCTGTTGCTGTCGCTGTTGCTGTTGGGCTGTGGCAGCCAGAATATAATTGTTGTCGGTTTGTTTATTTTTGTAGACAATTTTTTAAATATTTTTCTTCTACCTTTTTTTGTTGTTGCTATTGTTTTTTTTATATATTTTTTTTGCCCGTCTCTCGCTTTACGTGGGCCACTTTGCCATTTGCAATTGCAAATTTTGTTGTCTTATTTTTTTGGGGCTTGTTATGACATTTTTGTGGTATTTATTTGATATTTGATATTTGTTTTTTGCCCTGGCATTTGAATGATTGCCTGACATTTTGTCATTTTTAGATTACACTCAGTAAATTAAGAAATCTTGTTGCCAAATATTTTATTAATCGATTTTTTTCTTACAGATATTAAAAGCACGCTATTAAGACTGCAGCATGTAAGTAATTAATTTAATTGATTGTATATTTGACATTTGTATTAAAGCGAAACAATTCGATTTCTATCAAAATATCATTTTGTACTTTTAGATTAAAATAATGTTGATTATGATAAGCAGCACAATTTTCTAGTCTGTCAGGCTAATCTTTTTTTCAAGATTTTATTTAACATTGATTTTTTAAATAATATCAAAATATATCAACTTATCTATCTTTGTTAACCTATTACTCTTTTTACGCTGGGCCGCATCATTGGATGTTTCGGTTAAATGGAACATGCGGAAATGATGCCCATAAGAAAACTGTGGGTACCCAGTATAAATTGGTACTACAGTCTGTATCTTAGTCTAAGTAAAAGTTTCTTAGTGTTGGTTATCTTTGGTTGTAGTTAAGTAAGTTCAAGTATTCATATGTTCTTTCAATGTGATGCTTAAAAATAGCAACAATAATAAAAAGAAATATCTATCATTTGCTCACTTTCCCAACCCATAACTCACAGATCATTCAACAACTAAAAAAATGTTTGAAATGTCATGCAACAAACAAGAAAAAATTGTTTTATGCATATTTAAATGCATTTTGCATAAATTGTGCCATTGTCATGTTTGCATTTTGTTGTTTTGTTGTTTATACCCTGTTTATCACATATTTTCACATGATTTCCAAAATGCATTCGACAAATGCGGCAACAAGAAATAACAACAAATGTTCAAAATAATGCAACATTTGTGAACAACACAAAAGGCACATTAAAATGACATACAAAATATTTGGACCTTCATTTGTTGAAACAACCACAACAACAACCACAACGTGTAGAAAGCTAATGTTAATGAACCATTTTTCAAAGGCTACATCAATAGCAACAAATAGCTGAAAATGTGCGCTAAATGATAATCAAAAATAACAAAACAAAACAATAATGCACAGTAACAACAACAGCAGCAACAACAACACCAACAACACCAACAACACCAACAACAACAATAGCATAGCTAAGCATTTAAATTAAAGTTCATTTTGGCCAAGACACAAGGGGGTGACTGTGGGGAGAGCCCTCTTGATGAGGCGCCGAGTGGACACTTGAAAATCACTACAACAAATTAAAGCAACAACAACAATTAACTTGCACAACACATCATTTTTGTATTTGCTTTTAAATTGTAAATACCTTTAATGCTGAATGTGCAGCGTACAAGAATGAGCCCATGGACTATGCCATTAAGTTTGACATAAAGAACGAGGAACAATCATAAACGAGGGATGGGTATAGATATTATAAAACTTGTTTATATCTTTGTCGACAAACAGAAAATAAATTTGTAAATAGTTAAAATTAAAAACTAAAATTTTAAACTAGTCTTTTATTTATTTTTAAATATTCTTTGCGGGTTTCGATATAAACATTGATATTTACAAAGAATATTATTATGACGCTATACAATTAATTGCAAAATTAAATTAATTAAAATTAAAAAAAAGATTTTCAATTTATGTAATTTTTGTAAATTCAAAATCACAGAGTTTTTATGTTAAGTATTCTTTCTCAATATCGATATCAATATTTAATTCAATTAAATTGTATTTCTTGGTGTTATCTATTTACAATTTTATTTTTTTGTCGACTGCTTTAAGTCGACTTAAAAAATCAATAATATAAGCAAAGCTTAAAATATCGCTACAATATTCCTAGCATGAAATGCAACATATCTAGTAGTACATACTATATCTTTGAACGTTTATAGAAAATGTTCCATCTTGAAACTAGCATAAGACATTAGTCTTGAGAACTGGTTTCAAGAACCATTCTTTATATCAAAGTTTTTAATGGAGAGCATTCAAAGTCGGTCTTCAAATAATGCTGAACAAAAGAATTAACAGTGAAATAGTAGCTGTTCTATATTTTTAAAAATTACATTTTTTTACATATTACAGAGATTTAATTTTGGACATTTTTAAATGAATTATTATTTGTTGCAACTGAATTGAAAGACTTCATTCTTAAGCTAATCTACATTCTAATATTTTTTATTTTATTATTCCTATCTGGGAATATTTAAAAATCAATTCAAAGATTTTCAGACACCTGACAAACAGTCTGTAAATGGCAACTACTTAGTTACATTTCTGCCCAATTATCAAGCTGATGAAACACTCTTTGCAAGAGCATACCATATTTTCGAGGCACTCAACTTAACTTTCCACTCATGTCTTCAATTGCAGTTTAACCTTCAACATTTCTCAAGTAAATTTCATCAAGAGACAAACAAACAAAAAACAATCAAAAGAAATAAAAACAGAAATAACCAAATCAATGTTGTCTGCAATTGTGTTTGGCATATCTGATTGACATCGTTGGCTGCCCGACTGGATGATCTCTGTCTCGTGATTTTGTCGTAGAGATTCCCCCACGGGAGGGAGGTAGCTATGACATGAGATATTTTTTAGCTTTTTTTTGTGTGCCAATGGCAGGCGTATGGTGAAAGTTGTTAGCCTGTCATTGTGAGGCCTTGTTGAATGTTTAATTGATCATTTGGCCTGTCCAACTGCTTCTTCGACTTCATATGCATCTTTTTCTTCTTGAACATGTTAGGTATTGACCTTTTAGGCCACGTCCTTCACACAATGAATGCTCAAATGGTCAGGTGTTGAGATCCACTGCTTCACTTGTTTCCCATTTCATTTCTTCGCTGCGACTCTTCTCACAGTCGCCTTTCTCCTGACACTTTTTTATTTTTTGCATGGCACTTTGGTAATTTTTCGATAGGTTTTTGCAGCCATTTTTGGCTTGATTATGCGAGCATTCGAAATTGCCTACCTGCTTAGCTGTCGTCTCAGTTGGCTATCTCTTTGGCTGGAAGCCCACATGCTTCATGCTTGCCTCGACTGCATTTGGCGTCGACTTTCATTGATTTGCTGGCTTCGAATACTAGTATGTGGAAAAACAAACAAACAAACGTGCCCCAAAACAACGACAGCAACAACAAAATGCTGAAATTGAAAACTGAAAACTGAAAAACTTATCGAGACAATTTCACTTTTCATTGTCTCGCGACAGGCGCGACAGTTACCCCTTCCCTTCCCTGAACTCTCAGGCAGCTCCAAAAAATCGTGCTCAGCTTTTAATGCTAGCAAGTTTGTCGCCTAAGTCTTTTGTTTTCTGGCGCACAATGTCCTGCAATTGTTTAGGGCTTGGCAATGTGGTTGTTGTTATTGTTTTGACTACTGTTGCATAGAAAGTTGGTAAAAACGTGCTCTTAATTGACCAAATAAAGTCACGGCAATAAATCACATCAAACCCGAAGAATTTAATTAAACTCAAGTTTCTCGGTGCTAATTTGATCAATTTCGTAGCTGATAAAAATCGTTTTCTATGAATATTCAGACTCATTTATATAGTATTATATAACGCGGCATTCCTAATGAGGTGCCTATGAATTACGATATATTTATATTTGGTCGGAAGATATCAAAGATAACAAGAAATTTAGCATTTTAAACTGAGTGCGAGAGATTAACATTATTCAGGTGCTATTAACATGAGCTAATACATTAATGAATCAGACACTGTATTAGACATTATATTCCTTCTAGACTAATGTCTATTTCTGGTTTCCTTCTTATATGCCTGACAAAATTACGCCAAACATCAAGTCTCCGTACAATTTGTGCAAACTATATTCAGAATTATTACTTGATTTCTTTCAACTCCACATCTAACCTTTGTTAAGTTCTTTTTAAAATTTTGAAAATCCTTGCCTCCGTTCATGTGATGTGAATATAAATATAGTTATATCTATAAAAGTTACTCCCAATTCGGATGGGGGTCAAGATTTGCGTATATCTAAACTAATAAGTTGTATCGACTGTTCATTGTTGTCAATAATAAATAATAAAAAAAATAATAAAAATCAATTTTATTCTAGAATAAATAAATAGTATTAACTCTGACTTAAATCTTTGAGTTACTTCTGTTAATTGTTGTGTAATTTGTTATTAATATTGTAAACTTGACAAGTTCCATTTGAATGTAAAGTTAGCTAAGAAATGCGTTACATTTAATTATACAATTAGTAGATAGACCTAAAACTACAATCTTCAGGCAGCAGGCAATTATGTTGTCATAATATTATGGAATACCAAAACTTGTTATGGATCGTAGATACTGGCTTTTGATCTTAAGAGTCTTTTAATATGATATACAACTATGATATACAACTATGATAAACAACTAGATTAATGGATTCAAAAGATAGTGAACGGTAATAAATTAAATAAATAATTATTTAAATATATTTTGAAGAGAATTTTTTGAATAACAAAATACTTAGCCGACCACTGAACCAACATGAGCTACCAAATTAAAGCGTAGGCGAAGTGTCGTGACTGCTTAAGAGTGTGTGTGAGTTCCATTTATGGTTGTTTAGCCGGCTTTACAGTTACTTCTGGCCTGGCTAACAACGTATGCAAATTGCGTACATGACAACGACAAAAGCCAAATACAAATACTGGACTCTGATTGATTGGAAAGGTGCGCACGCAGTTAAGTGAGGCGAAAGGGAGCGTTTGAGGGTAGACAATTAACCTTGATTTGCAATCCATGCGATAGATAGACAATATATGTATGTAAGTAAAAGAAATAAAACAAAGAAAACCAAAGCAAAACAAACTTCATGAGAGTGAAACAAAAACCCAAAGCCACAAAAGTCGTGCAAATGAAGTCATTTCAAGTACAAAGAAGGAAAAAAATCGCTTCAATTGAGGGCAAATACCATCGACCAGCTCAAAGAGCGTTAAAGACAAATGTGCCAAAACGTATGAGACCATTTCCCATACCCAAAGCTATTTCACATTAAATCACATAGATTGTTCGTCAGTCAGTCAGAGAGTCAGTCAGGTGTTATTGTTAGAACTTCAGTTAACATAGCTTATCGGAAATGGTCGACCAGTGGCCACAGATACTTTCAGCTCTTTACAGTTTGTTGCACAATAAGCCAAGAGCTTGAGACTTGAGACTTAAGAAAACCGGTTGTAAAACGAAACTTAACCAGAAGCCAATTTAATCAGCTAATAGTCTTTAACTTTGAATAATTGTGAATTTGAGAATATTTATATTTGGAGAATTCTAAGACTTCTTTATAAGGCAATCTTTTAAATGTGCTCAATTACTTTTAATGTGATTCATATAACATCTTTATCTGATTAAGTAGGATTGTCATGTCCACTCGTTATAGTTGTCAACGTTTTAAGAGCAATTATTTTGCTTCTAAAGTTATCTAAATCAAACAAATATTAGAGTTTCCTATTGCCTTTCGTTATTTTATCAGAACAAAATTTTATACTACTTACATGGAAAATACTATATAGTGGATTATCTATTCAACCAGATGAAGGCATTTCCGATTTGATAATGTTTGGAATGTTTATTTATCTAAAGTAAAGACACCATTCATATATTGATTCGATGTCATGTATTGACTAAATTAAAGCCATCGTTAATCATTTGGCTTATATTTAAAAAGTATATCTAAAAAAATGTTTGACAAGAATATCTTTCCACTTATTTTTTCATTGAAAACTGCTATGCTCTCTCACTCAGTCATTTTTTCAATACTCTTAGCTAAGTACAGATTTGCACCTTCATATAGCATTTAGAATATATAATATAGATTATTCACTTAATTTATTCAAGATATATTAAAATATCTGGAATGCTGACCTCAAAATTAAACGGGATTGTTTTCAATTTGTTATTTCTCCTTTTTTGTTTAAAATTCAATTGAAAAAGTTTTGTGTGCTTGGCTCTGACAAATGTTGAACGCTTGATACACCAAAAAATAACAGAAGAGAAAAAAAAACAATTCAATTATAAATAATAAAACAAACGACTGAAAAACCGGCTCTAAATCCTGTCATGACATCAGCCGTGTGGTGAAGACATCAAAAAACCAAAACCCATCAACAGCCAAACAACCAAACCAATAATCATCATCATTATCGGGCATCAATTTCTAAGCGCACGCAAAAAAAAAACCAAATTCCAAAATTAGCAACAACAAAAAATGTTAAGAATAAAAACAACAACTAAAATTTATATTAAAAAAAAATGTTAAAGACATGTTTTTAATTTGCCAGTTGCCGCAAGGCAAATTGTTTAGTCGGAAAGAATCTTTGGATTCGTCTTCGTTCGGCAACAAATCGTCTTAATTTTGCCAGATATGAAACGTAAATAGTTACGGTTCTAGATGGTGCCAAATGTATGCTGGTAGAACGAGGGCAGCCAGTAAAGTTAAACAGTTAATACAAATTTTCGCTAAGTTTACAATTATAATTTATTTCCATTAAATTATATAATTATTTGACATACTTAGTTAAATATTCAAGCAGTACACAATTATTTTTTTATGGTTTATATATATTTATTTAATTGTTATTATTATTTATCTGCTTCTCCGTGCTGATTATAAATTATCGCACTGGTCACTACGGCTGATTTATGTTAGTTACAGTATATGTTTCCTTTATGATTAAGTTCCATTATAATTTATTTATATACATGTTCATCTTCAATTCTTTCCAAATCATTTCAATCTTATTTATATTTTACTTCAATAATTATTAAATTGTTGAAAATATTCTAATACCAAAAATTATTTATTCAGAAGTCTTCCACTAAAAATTTAGTTAGACAGCTCCCTCCTACTAAAAAATATGTTTGGCATTTTTCGTAAGATTTTTAATTGGGACTTTTTACTTCCACTAAGTATTTATTTGTAATTTAAAATTAGTTTATTGCTGGAAATACTTGATTAACAAATTTAAAAAGTTATTAAAGTATTTCCAGAACTAAGAAAAATTTAAAAATTAACAAGTACGCAGCTCTGACACTGTCAAACTTATCCTGCAGCCCTCGTAAATATTTTACAGTTGATAGTGCCAAGTGTCTGTTGGAAGAACAAGGGCTGCTAGTAAAGTTTTTTTATTAAGACAACTTGGGCTTCCGAGGGGTTTTGACAGTAGGAAACTTTTCAAGAAGCTCTCGTTTGCAGCACACACTTGATTTCTATTATACTTGGCAGACACATTTGTAATGTACTTATGCCTATGTCATGGTATCATCTTCATTTATTGACGCTATCTTGACTTTGTCTTCGTCTCTGTTTCTGTCTCTATCTCTGGTAGATTTGCTGTCCCTGTCTTTGCCACATAGTGCCTCCCTCTGCCGTTTTCTGTTGCCGTTTCTCCATATGTATGGCTGCGCCTTTTTTTTTTGTCCACATTTGGTGTCTGGCTTTTTGGCTTTTGTCAATTCATTGTCAACAAGTCAGTGAACTTGTGTATGCGTCTGGTCTCAGAAGAGGGCCAAAGACACACAAACATAACATAAGACACAAGACACAACACACAACACACAACACACAGAGAGCAGCAGAGGCAGCCAACCAAATGGGCTATCGGAGTACCGGAATACCAGGGCTATGGTGGCGAGGGGGACACAGTGGGCATGGTGTGGCTCTTTCTTTTACAAATAATTAACATAAATTAATAGGAAATGAGTAGAAACAGCGCATGGCACACCAGCCAACGAGCCAAAGTCAACAGCTGAGGCTGGTTACAGTTACAATGGCATTAGCATGGCCCAAAGAAAATAATGAAATACATTAAGTTCGTGTCTTAAGTCTTTTGTTTTTTGATTTTTTAAATATCTCTATTTTTTTATGCATACGAGCATATGTTTATATTTATATTTTTTGGCTGCCCTGGGGAGAGGCAGCGCATAAGTATCTCTAGTTATATAAGTTCATTCGAAATCTCGCCCAGTTATTTATGGGACGCGGCGTACAGAATGACGGGCAAAAACGCAAAAAACGCATTTGTGGTGCGTTGTTGCCAGTTGCCAGTTGCAAGTTGCAAGCGAAATTGCAGCAGCCATTTGGATGCATTCATCGTCTTGGTGTCAGCCAACTAATCAGCACCTGTCATGCGTGCAACGCAATCAGGAAGCAAAAACAAAAACCTAACCCACAACGCAGCTTAGCAGCAGACAATCCCAGTCCCAGTCTCAGTCTCAGTCCCAGTCCCAGTCTTATATCTGTAGCCCAGTCTACAGTCAACAGTCTACAGTCTCCAGTTTCAGTAACCATAATGTGGCCTGTGGCGGGGCCTGAGACTGCAGCTCCTCCTGCTGTTCAGCCCACGATGATGTGATTAGGTATAGTTTTTTATGGGCTTACGTACATGAAGCATGTCATGATGTAATGTTTATATGGGATACCAAGCAATGAGGCAGCTAAAAAACGGCAACAACTGTGTGACCCCACCCATCAATGTACAGGCCATCAATAGATAACTAATGGACTACCAACCAAACCTTGCTAATTTACTGTACCCGGTAAATATATACGAGAGACACGAACATTTGGAAAGCTTAAATACATTTGTAAATTCTTTTTTAAATGTAATATTTTCTCATTAGTAGAATTAATTTAAACCCTTTTTATAGAAGTCTTTTCAAACAGCAATTTAGTGTTGGCACAATCGATGGTTACAATATAACAAAAAAACAAATAAAAAGTAAAATGTAACCAGGTTAAATTAAAAGTATATCCTCCTGACACTTACTGAGAGTCAACCCTGGGACTCTTGGCATTTATGACTGCGCCTTGACCCCGAATTTGAACCACTTGCAGGGCGAATTCCGCAAAGCGCCAACTTATTGCACGATAATTAATTCTCAGCTATGTTGCGTACAAATATCAATTGTTTTTTAAAATGATACATATAGATAGATTATAATTTATAATGTCGATTTATTTGTCATGTTGACCTGTGCGATATTGATGCAGGTTGTTAATTGTTAATATTATTTTAATAAATATATCAAGAAAATTGTCGAAATTTTTAAAACTGAAGTAAATTTTAAAATTCTGCTTTGGCAGAATTTGTTTCTTCGAAATCTGAAGATATTGAAAAACATTATAATAATTATCGATTGATGACGAATACTTGTCACAAAACTATATTCAAAATATTTCTCGATTGAATTGTTTACTTGTACTATATTTTAGATTATTTTAGACTATTAATTTTGGCATTTGTGATATCGAAACTATCGATTGCAGTTTACTTTTGTCATAGCTCTTGTTTTAGCTAGTAAGCAAAATTAGACCATTATTTCAAGTAACTCAAAAGGTATTTTGGAATAATAGCAAATTAGCTTTATACGAGAATCGCTTTATGAAATTAAATTCATTATATACTGAAAAATAGATCCTCAGACTTACACTTGCTAAAAAAAAAAGCGATTCTCAAAAGTCTCTTCAGTCAACTTCTCTGATATACTCATAGTGATTACTCATAGCTCTACACATTTGTTGAAAACTAAAGAAATTAATGTTGTTAAACACACAAATTTCTATTTATATAAAAAATTATTAAGTGAAAGTGCAACGATCGATCTCCACACAAATGCCGACAAATCAATTTCTGTTTACTGACACGAGCAAATTTATTTGCTTACTCAGTAAATGTACATGGAGAGTGCTCCTAAGTATATACATTCAAATAAAAGTATACTACTTAAAAGTGTCTATTTATCGCATCATTATTTATTGCACATCTGTGTGGGATTTGCAATTTGCTGTGGCGAATTTCACGATCTGTTCGTTTGTTGTGTCCGCAAAATTAATAATAGCCACAGCTAATATAAGTACAATCATGATAATGCTTAAATAATTATTGTACATTGAATAAGAAGAGAAAAAGTGAGAGGTTAAGGTTGGAAAACAAAAGAACTTGAAAGGGTTGGATGAATGAATGAAAAACCATTGAACTGTATGTTGGACAGAGGATTCATCACAATGTAATGAAATTATCAGAACATAAAGTTTAGAGCATTATCTGTAAGTGTACATTAGTTTTTTTTTGGGGGGAATTTGACCAAAAATTTAAATGAACTGCTATCTTCTTTATACGTATTGTTTTACAATAATTTCCTGAAATATTCAGAACATAAAGATCAAAGCATTTTCTTTAAATGTGCATTAGGTATTCATAAGAAGGAAGCTGACCAAAAATGTAAATGAACTTTACATGGAAGCTTTCCCGAGTTAACAAAACAAATTTAGTATTCCTTACTTCTATAGAATCTGAAATTACAAAAGTAGGGATTTAAACATGGAAAGAAGTTGTAGAAGTTGAAAGTGCTCTATCTTCTTTATACGTTTTTTATATAATTATATTGAAATATTCAGAACATAAAGATCAAAGCATTCTGTTTAAATGAGCTTAGTTCATAAGAAGGTAGTTGACCCAAAATTTAAATTAGCTAAATATGAAACAAATTTAGTTAATTTAAATTTTATAGAACCTAAAATTGTTAATGTCGGAAGTAGTAGAAAGTGGTATCAGTGAATAGATCGAGTAAAGTGAATGAAATAATAAAAGAAGCAAGTTTAAAGACAGCACGAAGTTAACTGATAGACATTGTCTCACTTTTATGTAAAGCATCTTGTATCTGGAGGCTGTATCCATATAAAAGACTATGATTATGCGTGCACATAACGATTTATATCTATGACATGGTTGGATTTTAATATTATACATGAGTGACACCTGATGCCATGTGATTAACTCTACAGTCTTAATCATTGGCCATTTGCTTTTCATATGATATGAAATCTCGCAACGTTTTGAAGAGATTGAAAAAAGTATAGGCCTTAATGCAAATACCAGCTATATAAATACAATAGAGAAGTCCATCAATGGAGTCACGCCCCCTTTGGGCCTGCCTGCCTGCCTGCCTGAGCATCCGTAGATTAATTGATTGATAAGCACACGCAGACACATCAATCAAGTGACCATTAATTGATCGCTGCCGCTAGATGGCGCTTTATGTAACTATGCGTTTGGAGGCGAAGAAAAATAATAAAACAAAGTTTCAGTTTCTAGAGTCATTTTCGACCACTATCAACTTGGACAATCTTTACGCGATGTTAACGCTTCGTAACTTTTGTAATTACAAAAAAACCAACTCGAAGAACTTTGTGTTGTCTCTCTGTCTGGTAAAGTACTCTATCTAACATCTACCTAAGCTTAACTTAACTGCTATTTTTGACTTTACCAAAAATTAAATGATATAATTACGGTTCCTTTTTTACTTCCTACTATCCGTCAACCTCATAAACATGCTCTTTATCTTGGTTAGCTCTTTTGCTGTTTTACTTCAAGAACTCTTTTTTTTTTTTCTTTCTTTCCTTTAGGCGCGTGTCTCTGTACGAGGGTCAGAGTACTACAGACATTATGACTTATTCTTTACCATATTTTCTTTTTCTTGTTAAGTAGCTTGAACTCTTTGCAATTTCCTGGAAGCTTTACAATTGACAGCACATGCCCCATGCCACCAGATGGTCTGAGGTGTTCACAAAACTATTCAATTTACCATACAAAACTGAACTTTGATCTTTAGCTACAGAACATGGACAAAATACTGATACAGATACTTGGAGTTATAGATGCACACGAACTAAGATACATAAACACAGCCATACAAATTTACAAATAATGGTAAATAGATGGAGATACCAATACACAAAGAGACTTAGATACATACACGAATGTTAAGTATGGTTATAACTACAGATGCACATACTGATTTTGACATGAAGATACAGCTATGAAAACTTAAATGGATACAAAGATTTAAAAAATAAAATATAATAAAACAAGCATTAGTGAAATAAATAAAATGCAAATAAATAAAATTATGTGTTAAATAATAATAAAAATAAATTTAATGTATAAATCAATATACAATTACTTAATAAAAAGAAAGGAATTGTTGCGCTCAGGTGCAGATACATTGATATAAATAGATCCAAAGATACTGATATACATATACACACAAATATACAGACCCAACGATAGAAACACAAAGATACATATAATAACCGAAATCCACATAATTGGTAATTACTCAAAGATATACAAATATATTAAAAGATACCGATACAAACTTTAATGTACAGAGTTACAGATACAATATATAACATGCAATGAAAGAGTAGTAAAGATACAGATGAAAAGATGCAATGCAAACACAAAGATTTAAGAATACAATTACAAAGATACATAGCCATAAATAAATAGTTACTCGGCGATAATCTTTCGATTCAAGACTTTAAATTAAAATCGTCTACTTAGATTACAGGGCATTTAATGGGCAACACTGACTGCCAGTAATGGTAGCTACAATTCATCATTGACTCTCCCTAGCTATTAATATTCACATTAACTATAGCTTTCCACCTTTTGTTCAGTGCCAGGAGCTGATGCGTATACGCCCCATTGCCACTTTGATTCCCACCACGATTCGATCGATGTGCACGTAGTTGTGAGCGTGTATGTCTGAGTGCAGTTGCGTGTGTGTGTGTGTGTGTGTGAGTGAGTATGGGGCACACCCACATGCGTTTTCACCTAATCAATCGGAATGGTCAATAAATGAGTCGACCATAAAGAGGCAACAAGTTCGGAGTCGACTCGACTTTGACTGGAAGGCAATTTATATGCGCTAATCACATGAAATAGATCAAATTTCTTCTTTGTCGGCTGCCAAAAGGGGGGATGATAGAGAGACTTAAAGAGAGATGGAGGTAAATAAAGAAGGAGAGAATGAAAAGCAAGCAAAGCGAAGCGATCTTTGGTCATATGTGGATGGGGAGGAGCGCATTAACGGAATTTCACTTGCTGCTCTGTGGCATGTTCATGTGGCAGCTAACTGTAAGACTGTATGTGCGTGTGTGAGTGTATGAATGTGTGTGGGTTGCCATCTTATAACCAGACAGTTAAAATGTTTTAATTTTATTTTCTTTGACTTTGACTGAGATTGCGGCTTTTGGCTTTTGTCGCACTCTCACCGCCTAATCTATGGGAATTGGAATTGGAAATGGAGTTGGAAGTGGAATTGGAAGTGGAATTGGAATTGGAAGATTGGGGCAACTGATGGAAGGAGGGGTGAGGATGTTAACTGTCCAGCACTGAGGCTAATTGGTTTTGCCATGCCGCACACATCTTGGCCTGGCTAATAATGATTACCCACTTTTACCCAGGCTTATACACATAAATATGTACACACATGTACATTGTACATATGTGTGTATGGACAACATATAAAAATCAAAAGCGGTTTAACGCGTTTCACGTCCAAGACACAAGACACAAGACTCATTTCATTGCGATTCAATTAAAAACGCTTAGCTCAGCTGCAATACCGTCTCCTACTTGTGATCTCCTTCAATCTGCGATCTCTCAGATGCAAGTCGTCGCACCCAAAAGAAAGCCACTTGTTCCGAGGCCGAGTTGTTATTGTCGTTGTTGCTCTTTTTTCTTTTTTTTATTGGTAGTTGAAGCGACATTGAGTGGCTAACTGCCACCGCATGTGGCAAGCAATGCATTGCCGTGGGGCGTGGCAGTGGCTTCTTCCTTTTTGATTTAATGGCACAGCGTCGATCGTATCGATTCAACACGGCCTTGCTCACAGCTCGAGGGGGAATGCTAAGAGAGGGGGAATCAGAGGAACAGAGGAGAGAGGAACACACGCAAAGTCTACTACTATAAAAGCAATTTCCATTTTTGCGCTTTGACTTGCTTTCGGGATTTCACCAAAATGATGAGAGAAAAACTTGGCCACACCGAAGCAATTGTGCTCTATGTGAAATTGAATTTATCGAAAGTTCAAGGGGAGACTCCATGATAATCCCGATTCAATTTTAAATATATAGTAAATATTATTGACAGCTACAATAAAAATTAAAAGAAATAAACTATTTGTAGCCTACAGTTTTATCAGAGTATAGTTAATTAAAAAAAATAAACATTAAACGTATATAATTTATTAAAAAAGTATACAACAATTGTACATAACTACATTGTAAGTTTTATTAATTTTAATTAGTATTTATAGATATATGATTTAAATTTTAATCATACTTCAATCCCGATAGTCAAATCAATGTAATATTTTCATATTTACAATATACTAATTTGAGTACAGTTTAATTTTATATGCATTTAATTCATTACAGTCATATAATAAACTTGTTAATTTTTTAAATTTATATGCTATTATTATTTCTTTTATTTTTATTTGCGTTAGTTTTATAATCTATATAATCTAGAGATTATTTTTTTACATTTTTATATTTATAATATTTATTTAATCTAAATTCGAATCAGATTTGCATTTTCAATAACCTAAAAATGAATATTCTTTATTTATTCTTTCGACATTCAATTCTTTACAGCTTATAGCTGTTTCCCTTTATGAAAAGAAAATATTCCCCAAGTAGAAACTAGCATACCCTATAGCACATACCCTATACCACAGATAGCATTTACTTAAATGGGTAACCAGTTCCCAGGCGATGCTCGACCAATTTAATTGCAAATTATTCGTATAAACTTTTTATTATTATTATCTTTATTATTATTATTTTGTGTTTTGGGTATTTTTTTTAGTTTTTCCATGAGTGAAAAGTGAAATTTCATTGATGGGGCCTCAGCTTGTGCGAGTGTTTGAGTGTGTGATTATAAATTTTTGGGTAGGCGGGGCTTTTCGACCAATAGCATGTCAGCAGGTTAGCAGGGATTTGTCAAAAGAGCTGGTGAAATCTTTCAGATTGCCACTAGTTGTTGTAGTTGTAGTAGTTGTTGTACTTGTTGTTGCAAAAACGTGCTGCAAATGCATTTCAACATTTAGCTATGGGGCCAAAAATAATCACAAATTCGCTGACCAAGGTCGAACACGAATTTACGCTCTGGCATTTACAATAATAACCATGCATGAGTGTTTTTATGAGTGTATTCACTTGATACGACTGGTATGCATATCAATTGAAAG
Source organism: Drosophila testacea (assembly GCA_035043265.1). Classification (NCBI taxonomy): domain Eukaryota; kingdom Metazoa; phylum Arthropoda; class Insecta; order Diptera; family Drosophilidae; genus Drosophila; species Drosophila testacea. The sequence continues at coordinate 859,908 of JAWNND010000931.1, forward strand.
TTGAACACGCTTCTACAATGCAGCTTTTTTTTTTCATTTTTATTTTTATTATTATTTTTATCGATGATACATGCGTACATCATGTTTTTAATATCTTTAAGGTAAAAAAAGGCCAACAAGAAGTAGTACTAAGTATAACTTACGTTATAGATAAGTCGATTGCTGTAATCTGTTCGAATTACAATGAAGTACAATAACATAAGAAATTAATTTGTAATAGCTAAGGAAAATAAAAGAAACAAAGAATCCCAAATACCTTTTGCTGCTTCCTTCCGCAGCATCTTTTGATTGGATTTCCACAGCATCAGTGTACATCTTCTAAACATTTAATGTCTAAAGGCTTAAAGTTTATAGTGTATCAAAACTACTGTAAAACTAACAACATTAATTACGGAAATGCGCAGTACTTAATTCTCTAAAGAAAAAAGGCTAAAAAGAAAATGAAGAACAACAACAGCAACAACCACAACAACTTCATGGCACATTATTTGATAAGCCCATAATCATTGAACCGAAAAAAAACTGCTTACAAACTTTATGACATTTTCCACTTAGCAGAACAAAAGCTGAGATAAGATAGAAGCAATTAAGGTTGCTACAGAGCCTCATCTCAAGACGTACTGGTAATTAAACAATTAATATACCTGAAGACAGTTATGAAAACCGAGAAAAACCGCAGCTGTGGCATTTGAGAACCATTTGGGCTTAGAGCAACTAGTCTAGAAACTATAAGGCAAATGAATGTTGTTCTTAATTTAAGATGAAAAGGTGCTTTTTTAAGCAAAGACTTTCTAAATGATAGGACAAGCCTAAGAAAGGAATTCTTTTGGTCTTGCTACACAAAAAATGTATTTAAGTGTACTTAAAGGAAGTTCAAAAAATAAGATATTGCTTACTTAAATTTACTTATTCCGACAAAAAATGTGCTTCAAATAAGTAATAAATTCTTGTAGAATGTTTGTAAATCTTAAAACAAGTTCAAAGATTAAATACCAAATTTCGAAAGTGACTTGGAAAATGTGGGACAGCAACAAATCGTATGAACATCGACACCTTGTGGCGGCAAACTGACTAAATTTGAACATTTCCGTTTCCGTGGCCAAAAGCAACAAGTCAGCAACAGCAACAGCAACAACAACAACAACATCAATAATAATCACAATATTGAACAACAACAACAAATTGTCTGATTATAGACATATAGAATAAGTTTTGCAGATTTCACTTGGCCTGGCTTATAAGAGCCGCCAAGTTAAATGCCAAGTTTTTCAATTTTGCAGTATGTGTGTTTGTGTGTCTATATGTGTCTTTGTGCAGTTGGAAAACTTGTAGAATGCATGGAAACGACGACGGCTTTTCAAAGTGCTCAATGCTATATCAATAACAACAACTGCAGCCGCCGCTAGCCGTCTCTTACACCTGTCTAAGCCAAAAATAAGCGGCAACCTGGCTTGGCCAGGGCCAGCAGTAACAACAACGACAACTACTGCGACGCTGCGCCCAAAAACCCAACAACTTTTAATTTCAAAACATTCCAGCCAAAGACATTGAGGCAGCGGAGTAGTCCGCAGCAGTGGCAACAACGCACAGTGGGGCTATCCATTGAATCTTTGAAAGGAGATATATATTTCAAATTTAATAACCATTCAGCAGGTTATTCTAAACACAAATCTTTATGATACCTGATTACTACTTTTTACATTCAGCAGCAAAAATGTCTAATGTTAATATTGGTATCAATAATAATGTATTTTTACAAATAGTGTAATACCTGATACTGGTTGCATTGGAACGAGGAACACAGACTTTCACCCAGTTTTATAAAGCATAGTAGGCAGATTTAATAAAAAGCTATAAAATTCTAGTAAGCTGATTTATCACAAGGTAAAGGAACGATTACTGATCGGCTCTCTTGTTATATCCGCCTAATTATTACACACTTATTTTCCAATGAATATTATGCGTATTAAATTTACAATATGTTAATCAATTAACTTGCAAAATAATCATAACTTTTCTTGGGAAAAACATTATTTACACTAAATAATATAAATTTTAAGCTATAAATGTACATTCTTGATCGGAACAATAATCATATTCAATTTATTCATGTCCGAATCAATGTCTGTCCGTTAGAGAGAGAGAAAAATTCCTCTACTTTTAAAGGCTGCTATGTATGTATATCTGATTTGAAAATCCTTTTGGATTCTTAATCCATGAAAATTATCTAAGGCAGTACTATTAATTTTTACAACACTATATATTTATATTCTTATAAATAAAAACAATTTTTGCAACATTTCCTTTTAAGAAAATTTTTGTTGTCACACTTTTCGACACGAGGTTCCAGTGTGCGACGGCTCTGTACGTGCGACTTGACTTTCTTTGCGGCGGCTTACAAACAACCACAGCAACGCCAACAACAACAACAACAACAACAGTGGCAAGCATGTATCGTTGTGTATATGTGTGTGTGTTCGTGTGTGAGCATACCTGTTAGCCAGGCAGCGACTGCGGCAGCAGCAGCAGCAGCAGTGTCAGCGGTGCCACCAGTTTTCAGTTAAAGTCAGTCGATAGCAGACGGCCAAAGCGTTGAGACGTCGTTAGTTGCGCGACGGATTTAAACGTAACGTAACGTAAAACAAAAGCGAAGCAAAAGCAGCAGCAGCAACAACAATTAACAGCAAAGCTTACAGCACCAACAATCAACGAAGAGCTTAAACAAAAAGCTTTTAAAGCCGCTCTTTTTATTGTTTTTGTTTCTGTGCAAGCGAAGGTGTGTGTGTCCCTCTCTCTCTCTCTCTCTCTCTATCACTGAATCCCACACTGTGTGCAAGGTGAAGAGCGGGGGCAACGGGTGAGAGCGCATTTTGTGTCAGCTCTCGCTCTCTTGCCATTACCGTTAATCAAATAAATTTTGTAGAAATTTAAACGCTACAACCTGTGTAAGAGTGTGTGTTAGTGTATTAAACGGTTCATTGATCGAGTTCAACTGAAATGGAGCAAATGCCAGCAACAACAACAAAAACACCAACAACAACAGCAAAGGCAGCCAAACAAACGCAAAGAGAGCCAAAAAGCAAAAAATAAAAACAGTGCAAGTGCCGCGCATACTTTTATATCTGCTTATAGTTGTGTGTGTGTGATTGTGTGTGTGAGGTGTGTTTGCGCATGTGTGTGTGTCACCAATTTGCTTCTTCTTCGTCAAATGCGCTTAACCCATTTTAATGTGAACACTTTGTGTCTGCGCAAAGCAAAATCCAATAAGCGAACAGTGGAGAACGCCGAAAGAATGATAATTGCGGCTTCTATAAAGTCTAGCCAAAAGAGGGCGCTTTAACAACAACAACAACAACAGCAGCAGCAACATCGACAACCATAACAACAACAAACAGAGCAATAACAACCAAAACAGTTGCGACTGCGCCAAAGAAAACAAATAAAATGTGTACTTACACTTGTGTGCATAAATATACGCTCGCTCAGTTGTTAACATTCTGATAGGGGAAACTTTTTTCAAAAGTCTTCGATTCCTTCTTAATCTTATAATTAATGTATAGAGAGTGTACATATGTTTGTTATTTACTAAATCGATTATATTTCTAGACTGAATTTATACAGTTAAATACGATAAATTCTTAAGCACGTCTATATACTAGTACGTATTTTATATAGTTAGATGGATTAATACAATTGTATAACTCAAAGATATTAACTTCAAAGATACTATATTAGATATAACTCAAAGATGAAAGCTTCAAAGATACTATAGCACGACTGAGCATTTCCTCACAAAATATACAATTGATGTGAAATATTATAATAATTTTATATAGAGCGTAAATGATTAGTATTTACTATACTTTGAGGCCCGATTATATTTTTAGGCTAATGACACATCGTATAGTAAAATACGATAAATTCAGAAGCAGTTGGTTTAAAAGTTAAATAGCCCAGTGCCTTTTAGTTACTTATTATTTTTCAAAGAAAATTATAGAACCCACTGAGCACACCCTCAAAAAATATATAGACAGAAATTTTAAACTCATGTATTCCAGTCACAAACCATATCACCAGCTCTATCTATTTTTATTACTCGCTAATTTTGGATAATTACCCTCGGAAGACATAAATAAAAATATTTTACGATTGTACTAGCAACCACATATAAAAACCACAATTGAATATTAAAAGTCAAGATAGCAGTAAGTTAATTCTTTCTTAGCTGAGAATTTGATTAAGATTAACTACTGAATAAAATAAAAGATTCGGTGGGAAACTTCCTATATGAAGTGAAATATTTACTTGCAAAATGTGTTTCGTTTTAATGAATTGAATAATTATTTTAAAGAACAAATATCCAGATTTGATTTAATTAACATACACAAATGTAAATCATATTTTAAATTGATTTCTTATCTATAATCTATTCAATGAAAGTTAATCTCGAATGAACTAAACTTGTGCACCATTCTATTCATTAGTTTCTCCAATTGTATGGATAATAATTATACATTTTATGATTAATAATTATCAAAATAAAATTTGAGTTCTTTAATGGTACTCAAAGTACAAGTGTATGTATATATACTCACGACAGTTCATAAACTGAATTAGCTCCATTAAATTTTCAAATGATTAGAGCTTTAACGTCTAAAAAGTTTAACAATTCGCCATTTATGAGAATATAACTCAACCAGTAAAATAGTCGAAATTTATTAGAAATAACACAAACATCATTAGCATATTTAGATGCACGAGGTGTTTGCATAAAAATATATACATACATACGTGTAGTACACAAATAAGCAAAGTTCAGTTCCAGCTAAGAAATATGTATGATAATTTTGTTTTAAGATAATTTAGCACATGTTTTGCTAGATATAAAAGGCCTCGATCCCCAGATCTCACCCGTATGTACAGATACATATATACGGCCTTTAAATACATCTCTCAGTTTTAAGCTACTTAAATCCCAGTTGAAAAGAATGACAATAAAATCACATTTACGTAATAAATAAACCCATGGAGATAGTTAGGTACAAGCTAGATTTAAAGTTCAGGTGTTTATCCACTTTTTGTTATGTTTTCTTGGTACTTTTCTGAAGAAATAAATCTTAAATGTTTTTATATATTTTTTCTTTCTTTTGAGGTTAATAATTTCGTTTATTTAGCATCTTTTGTGTTATTGCCGTGCTGTGGGCCGCTTTTGTGTCATATGTAAATTTTAAAGGCACACATTATGGCTGCCATATAACATTGATAAATATCTTGAACCTGAAGAAAAACAACAACAAAAACACAGACAAAATAGAAATAAAATAAAACGAGATTCTTTTGGCCTACGCAAGATGGAGATGTCGCACAACAAGTTGTACCAGCTCATCGATTATGAATATTATTGAGAAGATATACGAGAATATCTACAACATTAATACCGTTCTTGACTTGTTCTTCTGCGTGTGTGTGTATGTGTGTGTGTGTGTTTGTGTATCTTTAGCACCATTTTAATCAAATCCCCACAGACTGGAAACATATTATGACACACCGGACCGGCTGTGCTGTCTTGCGGGTTTTTGGGATTGAAATTTGTCTAAAAAGATGCCGTTAGAGAGGCCCGTAACCATGGCTAACATAAGCATAAATATTAAGCACTTAGAATGTGTGTAGTATTCCAAGGGGTCTCGGATGCGATACGAGTTCCTAATCACTCAACAGTTCGTGTTCAGATAATTCCCGATGACGCAAATGCCTAAAGCTATGCCCGATTCATCCAATCTCCTACGAGTATCTCTGATTGATGATCATCCGCTTGCGTGATGATCCCATAATAAAGACGATAATATTATACATTGGATTTGCATTTATATGCATTGTTCTAATGTGTTCTTATCTTACTTTAAGAGGCTTTGGTCAAAGATTAGTTCTAGTAAATTTAACTTGAAATTCTCTTCATATCAGTATGATTTGACTGAAAGCATATCCTGCATTTTTAAAATAAACTTAAAAGAGTATAATATATTATATTTATAATACCCATTATCGGTTCTAATCAAATTTTAACATTTTTTTATTAACATTTAACAATTAAATGTTTGTTCTTTAGTACTTGTATATCTAAGGACTGACTTTTCATTGTTATGGTTTCAAATACTTTATTGAAAAATAATTAGACGTCAAACGTATAGAAATTATTGTAAAATTCTAAAATACCATTCCTATCAAATTTAACTAGACATTGAAAATCTGTCCCTAAGCCTAGTTTTTCAATGGGTGAAATTTGAAGTTCAAATAAATTCATCAGATACATTTTAGCTAGACTTTAAATGAAAAATGTGGCCCTTAAAATATCAGCTTTGTAACCTATTGATAATTTCTTTAAACCTTATGAAGAGTAAAAACTCTTAATTCCACATTCAGAACTTTATCTAATTTAAATTTCTAATAAAGAATACTTTCTGAAATTTTAAATAATATTTTATAGTCTTAATGAAACTTTATACTTATTTAATTACTTGAATCTTTTTGCAGATGCTCAGAACTAGTCGCCTCTGAGAGGGAGACCATCGATAAATCTCGGACTAAGCTGTATTATCTAAATTGATCGGACAAAATGGCGCTCCGTTTGCGTCGGGACGTTCAGAAGGCCTCCTATTATGTGTGGTTTCTGGGCGCCGAGGAGGCGAAGGGATTACGTGGTGCACGCGTCATTAACTCAGTGCTTCCATATCTGGTGGACAGATCACGGGGCCAGGAGCCGCTCAAGGTGACGCTACAAGTCTCGCACAAGGGCATCAAAATCGTGCAGGTAAGTTCTCTCTTTTTCCTTCTTTATTATATGTACTACCACAATTGTTGACAACATTCCATTCCATTGTTAAACATAGGGCGCATCGAAGCATTTAATACCACACAGTGCCATAACCAGCTCCGTGCAGACCGATGACATCGTTGCCTGTGTCCTGCTCCTCTATAATCCGGCTACCAAATGCCCCCTGCATGTGCACGCCTATCGTTGCGACTCGGAGACAACGGCGGAGGCGTTGCACCTACAATTGCAAATTCTAATCAATCGACCCGACAATCAAAAGCGATTCGAGGAGCTAGAAACTAGGTGAGCTTCATTCAAAATATCTTATTTTACGGGGGTTAAATAAAAGTGCGTGAGTCGAGAGAGCCTAAGTTATACTCGAAAGATTTTTAACTTGAGGTGCTTGCCATTTTTTTTAATTTATAAAATACATTTTAGAACTTATGCCTCATTAGTAAAAAGTGCCTGTCGGTCAATAGGGAAAAGTTTGTAAAAGGCAGAGGAACCATGTCTGATCCCAAAAAGTTACTTCTGTCTGTATTACCACCTATATCTCAGAGACTATAAGATCTAGACACACTCGGAACCGTCTTAATTGGGTCGCTAGATTCAAAAGTGCATAACTTTTTAAATATTATTGAAAATTTTAAAAATAAATTACTTTTTAGAAAGTTATCTAATTTATATATGTACATAATCAATAAAGAGGATAAATTCCTTATCAAAATGACATTCAGTATGAAGTTTGGTTCATTTTGACAGTTATTCAAGTTAAAGGTCTGTTAACCCTGCGGATTTTCAACTTTACAAGTCAAATTTTATGCAACATTTGACATGATTAAAAAGAGATAAAGCTTCTTAGAATCAACTTTAAAGTAAGGATTTATACTACTTTAGGCACCATAAGTTGAAATTAAGTGAAAACTCGAGCTCTTAAGAGTTTAAAGTATGTAGTCCATTTATAGAAGCCACCTTACAAATCAAATTTAACGTATAAAACTTTTAAAATCAGAACAGGGTCTCTCACAGTCGGGTTATTTGGACTTTAGTCTTTCCTTTTAGTTGTATCTCAAATCATTTTCAATCAGTTTGGTAATACTTTGTGTGTTCAACTCACAATACTTAGATATGAGAAAATTTTGGCTGCTTTGAGGGGAAGCTTCAAAATTTACCGCAATCTGAAATTAATTGAATGCTGCAACAAGCAGGAAGCAAGTTGCAATACGTAAGTGGCATGCCACCAACTTGACCACTTAGACACTCCATTAGCCAATAGCAGCTGCGGCAGATCGTTACATTTGCTACTAATGTTAATGTTGGAGATGCAGTTGCAGCTAAAGTGGGAATCGAAGTTGAAGTTAAAGTTGAGTACGGCACTTCAAGCTTGTTGACTTTCCCACGAGTAACAAAATGCAAATACATATATGTACATAGATAATATATAACTCTCGAGTATACTTAGCTAAAAATGTATCGTTTTTGTATAATCTTGGTCAACAGTATGGCCAATAGTAAGCAATATACATGAATCTTTTTGTTCCAACTGCCGGCCTTTTTAAGCCTCAAAAAAGCTTAATTTGGTTGGCTTTTTAAAATTTTTAAAGGCTTAATTTGGTTGGCTTTTTTAAATCCAAATCTAACTTTTCTTGAAGCCAAATTCAGCCTTCATCAGTCAAATCGAGTCTTTTCAGATAAATGTAGCCCTTTTTATCCTAAATTTGGCCTTTTAAGCCAAATCTAGCCTTTTTCAGAGCAATCCAACAATTTTTGACGCCAAATCTAGCCTGTTCCCTCCAAATCTAGCCTTTTCTAAGTTAAATCCAGATGTTTTCCAGAAAAATCTAGCCTTTTCCAGACAATTCTATCCTTTACATGCCAAATCTAGCTTTTTTTGAAGCCAAATATTTCCTTTCTCCGTCTAATCTAACCTTTTCCCCTGGCATATATGGACGCTTTTCCAGAAAATCTGTCGTTTTTTTCGTCAAATCTGGAGGGCGAAGGCTTTTAATTCTAATATATTTTTCTTGGTTTTCTCTTTGTATACAACTAAAACTTTTCTCATCTTTCCTCATTTTTAGATTGGGCATTTTGCCGCCTCTGTCCGCTGGCGGAGTACAAGGACACAGCAGCAACAGTGGCACAGACAAGCGGCATGAGGCGACGCACAAGTCGTCGCACCATCTGCCAGCACAGCAACACCACTCAAGTGGTGGCAACTATCCACATCATCAGCAGCAGCAGCAACAACAGCAGCGTCGTCATGAGACCTCGCCAAAACGATTTAGCAGCTCATTGGGAAGCGACACGGGCAACAGCACAAGGGAATCGGAGTGCAGTGAGGAGCATGTGGGAATGGGAGGATTGGGTGGATCACCAGTGTCAAGATCACCACCACATGGCAATGGCAACAACAACAGCAACAACAACAGTGGTAGCAACAGCAACAGCAAACATCATCCACACCTACATTCACAACATTCGCATCATTCATCACATGGTCATCCGCCATTGACGGCTCAACAGAATAGCGACCTTTTCGATTCCCTGGCCGCCGAGTTGAGGGCCAAGTTAAATGGAAATGGCCCCCCGTTGCTTTTGCCGCCACGTGACTATGATACAGTGCATCGCTCTAAAGGCAATCTCACGGCCATTGAGCTACGTCGCTGTCGCAATGCCTTGATTGTGGGCGGTGCTGGCACGCCCAAAAGCGCCACCGCTGCCGTCAGTTCGGCAACATCAGCAACAGCTGCAACGGCAGCTGCAGTTGCAGCCCCGCCGCCGACCAATCCCAATGGCAAACAGGTGTCCTCGCGGGGATCCTCGGGCATTGGCTCGGATCTGGCGCCAAGTCCGGAACGACAAGAGCTCAACAGCTCAAGTGGTGAGTAAATTAATATTATCGCTGTCCACGCTAGTGACGAAAGCAGATCGCTAAAATACACAAGCAATATTTTTAGTTAGAATACATAAGTACACAGAAAGAAGAAAGCCGATCTTAAATGAATTTCAATAGCCTCGAATTAAGAATTTCCGATTCTTAAAGTCCGAAATTAGTTATTACTCTAAAGTAGCATTAAAGTTTTTAGATCAAAAAACACAGTAAAACTCTAGTATTTAATGGTATTGAGTATTCTTTAAATAAGTTAGGTTTTGTCAAAAACCTTTTTTAAAATTGTTGCACTCCTGAAGAGTGAAGAGCTTTGTTCCGCATAAAGGACGCCTGGCAAGCCCTATATAGAATGACGAACTGAGTCGATATTGCCAAGTCCGACTCTGTTCGTATCTATGCAAATGATCGTTCAAAAATCCACCTTTAGTATGTGAATTTTTTTGTTTCTAAAGATTGTATTTGTAATAGCTTAATACAACAACGGACTACTATATCACATGGCCCCAATCGAATCGATCGATAAGAAATCGGTACTTTTAGTAAAAAAAAAAACTATAAAAAAATCGAATTTGTTTCTTGAGATATTTCAATTATACTCACTAATTGTGTGTCAATTGTGTATCAAATAAAAGATACATCCTAAAAGAGTTTAGCTTAAATCGTACTACTAAATCATATTGAAATTTGAACTTACCATACATGACTTTCTTGATGTGAACATATTGTTTAAATGTTTCTCTTTCTCTTCATCACAATGAAATTTTAACCTACCTTATATGGATTTATTGATGAGAACATATTGTTTAAATACCTTCTTCTCGTTCACTCCATCGTAGTTAAAGTCCATAACTACATTCTTTTAAAAGATCGAATCGAAATCGCCATTTATTATTTTTCAAAGGATGCCAACCATCAGATGGCAACCATTTGCTAATGCATAATCCACTTGATTATTTCAGTAGCTGTGAAAGGAACCTATACATTAATTCCAATCATTATAATATGCATTTCCAAGAAAATTAACGTCCAATACTTACATGCTATTTAAAATCTGAATTTATTTTTACATCCATGGCGTCTAAAACTTCTACGCCTTTGAAAGGAAATGTCTGGGTGTGAATCATAACGGGCAAATCATTTAAATCCGTTCCTTAAAATTAATAGAATTTGTAGTCTTATGAATGTTATTGACTGCTACTTCAGTTCTCTCAATCCTCTCACCCATATTGTCCATATTACCATTGACAATTTGATAATCTTTTAATTTTATTTTTACAAAAGTCGACGCTTACTTCTGAGAAATTGACAAAAAGTAACTTATCAAAATATTAATAATCTTTTTAATTTTGTATCTCCATAACAGATGACGAACACTGGTCCAATGAGGCGGACAATTCCGTAATCGCCTTGAAGCCGTCACAAATTGCACTGCCGCCGCATGCGCAGCTGAAGAGGAAGAGCGCCGTGCAACCGCCGGAGGACAGTTATCTACGAGATTTACCAGCCAAGCCGTATGTGCCGCGCCAGAGTGATCGTGACAGGGAGAGGGAAAGAGAAAGGGAGAGGGAGAGAGAGAGGGAGCGGGAGCGGGAAAGAGAAAGGGAACGCACCAAGACGCCAGCATCGTCAAGCAAGTCCTGGTCACGGGAGGATGAGATTAAGCCAATTATAATGCGACCAGCCGACTATGATGCAAAATTCAATAGGGTCATGCAACAGGATCCACAACCGTTGAAACACGAGGTAGCTGCCAAATTGCGGGATACCGATAAATACAATGAGATCAACCGATTGCTCAACAAGAAGCTCTCCGGTCACGATAGAGAACGGGAGCGGGAACGCGATAGGGATAGGGAGAGGGAGCGTGTAAAGCAAAGATCATTGCACGATGACGAGCTCGATGATTTCGATGATTCGGATCCATGCAGTGAACCACAACAACAGCAACCACACTCGATTGGTGGTTATCGCAAGGAGAATCTAACCGATAAACAAAAGTTCATGGAGTATGCATCCAAGAAGCAGCAACAACAACAATTGAAATCCTATGCGGCAGAGGAGGCACAGCGTTATGGGGGAAGTCGTCATCGATATGTGGATCCTGCCGAGTTGCCCTTTGAGCAACAGTTGCCGGTGGGGCAACATAATAAATATGCGGCAGTGCATCGTGGTGGGGCAGGAGATCAGACACGCAGCAGCAACAACAACAACAACAATGAACGACGCGAGAGGCATGACAGAGAGCGGGAGAGAGATCGAGAGAGGGAGCGGGAGAGGGAGAGGGAAAGAGAGAGGGAGCGTGAAAGGGAGCGAGAGCGTGAAAGGGAACGTGATCATTCAAGGGATCGTAATCCATATCGTGAGGCAGAGAGTCTACCTTATATACAGAGCATGGAGAAAATGATGAAATCCACTGGCATCCGTTATGGTGAGGAGCCAACACGCAAGCCCAGCCCTGGACTAGGAGGAGTAGCCACAGTTGTGAGTCGCCGTGAGGGCAATGAATATATTCGTGAATATACGAATGCTTCAACTGCCAACAGTCAGGTGTCGCCACGTGATCGTTTCCACGATGCCAAGGACAAGTTCCGAGCCATGGAACGCAATGGCAGCACTCGCTATGAGCTGGACGAACGTGACAGTGTTGCCACTGGCAATGTTCCAAACGTGGTGGCAGCCACAAGCGATTACCGTTCATCATCGCGACGACGACGTGGCAGCGTTGAGCCGCCCAGCTATGTGGAACAGTGGAGCGATGAGGATGAGGAGGAGTCAATGCATCCGCCAGCGACAGTTATGAGTCGTTCAAGAGCGCGTTCCCGTGAACATTGGGAACAGGAGCAGTTACAGCAGCAGCAACAGCAGCGACATGGCCAGGATAGGGAACGGGAACGCGAAAGGGATCGAGAACGGGAGCGTCGTGAAAGGGATTATCCTATGCGACGCAGTGAGGATGCCCATGAGGCCTATCGCCATGAGAGGGAAAGGGAAAGAGAACGAGAGCGTGAGCGTGAACGTGAACGCGCACAGTCACGACATCAGTTGCGTGCACATTCAAGGGAATATCTGCAGTCCGCAGAGCCCGTTAACGTGGCCAAGTCGAGCTCATCTCGTGTGCCACATCATGCCGAGCGTTATCCATCGCCAGCGCCAACACCCAGCAGCAATAACAGTGGTAGTGCTGCTGCCATTGGTCCCACTGGGTCTGGTAAGCCGCTTTCCAGCATGCCCAAGGGATATAGACACAGTTATGCGGAGCCTGTGTTTGCACGCTCTGGAGGACGCGTTGGACTTGCCGCCGTTAATCCTTACTAAAAAAGAATATGAAATAAAAACAAAATATATATACTCAAATGAACTGTAAAAATGGATCGAGAAAGTGAGAGATAGGAAAAGGGAAAGAGAAAGAGAGTTACCCAATCCATGCGCCTGAGTGCCTACAAGGCATGCGCCTGTAATTATGTGCCTTCTAAATATGTTTTATATGCGTACATACTATATACATACATATAGTATATATATCTGCATCTATATCTATAGATTAGCTTATACATACTCCATGTATATCTGTTATATATACATTTGTAGCTAAAGACGAACGCGAACAAATCGAATAACACAGTTTTTAAACTTTTTTTTTTTGATCGTAATCTTAAGACGTTCGGTTAATTGGTATATATATTTTATACATAAATACCATATACAATACATAAATATATATGTATAACCATTTTTTTTAAATACACAAATCAACAATAATATCTAATAAAACGTACATATATTATAGCTCATGTATCTATTGTTATCAATTTGATATTTGCATTAATAAAGCGCTAGTAAAAAAACTACAAAAAACATAAAAACTGCCATGATATTACCTATCTATATAATCTAGATAAAATTCCTTGTCCGCACACAGCATTCATTAAGTGACTGATCACTCTGGAGCCCAAATGGTAAGAGCTGGGCAACTGGAGGTTTTAAATTCTTAAATATGATATAGTGATCCGATCCGGCATCGGTTCCGACATATGTACTGCAAAAGGACGGACATGTGCCAAGTTCCATCAAAATTGCTTCAAAACTGAGAGACTAGTTTGCATAGAAACAGACGGAACGACAGACAGACGGACATAGCTATATCGACTCAGCTCGTCGCCCTGATCAATAATATATATTTTTTCTTTATGGGCTCTGCCACGCCTTCTTCAATGCATTACAAACTTATTGACAAAATTATAATACCTTCTGCAAGGGTCTAAAAACCCACCTGCACTTGGTATCCATTTAGTGACAAAAGCAACTCACTAGCGTAGACCTGCGACTCCACAGTGATTTAATCGCTTACCACAAAAGTTAGATATCTGTATGGGCAGTTTCGTTGAAAGAAGGTGAACTCACCCGCCACATCCTTCACAGGGATCTCATCCGGAAAGAGCATGGCCTTCTTAAGCGTTGGCACCACAAAATTATTGCGTTCATCCTCCCGAAAGCTGTTCCTTAGCTTTTCAATTAATGTGTTCTGTTATCGGATTAAAAAACACTTATATATCTGGATTAACAGATCTCTTTCACTGTGCTCACCTTCTGGATTAGATCTGAGAAACAGAGATGCACCAAGGGCGCAAATGAAGTCGTTGCCAACGTCTCAGTGACTCAGTTTCCGAAATAAATTTTCACAAATACTTTTCTCCCTTCTCGATGAAAAGTTAAAAGCATTTTGACAAACTTCAGTGCAATAAAAATGCGAGATATGTATTCTTAAATGTCATATAAACAACTTTACGCAAAACTCAAAGCATGCTTTGTCAAGTTCATGAAAGTATTTAAAATACTCGAACAGAAAATACCCTTTAGCATGATGGAATTAAAAAAAAAATAATAAGACGCAAGCTAACTTTGGCGCGCCAAAGTTTGGATACTTTTGTAGTTTTGTTTTTTTTTTTTACAAAATTTGTTAGATGTCTAACCTTGGGGACTCCTAGATTCTTTTCTATGTCCTTAGTGCGCATGTACCAGGATATTCTCATGAGTATCTGTTTTGAAAAGAATCATTTTGTTACTTAAAAAATTGTTTTTTTAGCGCGACTCTCAAACTGTAAGCACACTTTTGTTGCATACCCTTAGGCTTTTTCGATTTTTGTCCGGTTTTTGAGCGAGCTCACTCAAAAGTGGGACCCCAGGGCTGTCAAGTTTCATGGTTGTCTAGATTTAGATCTAGGTACTTTTATGCATGAGAAATTGTTCGCATTGCAGAAAATAAATGGGTATAAACGCTTGATTTGACTAATTATCAAGTTTATTTTGGTCGTTACGTAATAATCATATTTTATGGTACACATTACGTATCTGAAGATCGTATTCAGTTAAAATTGTTGATTGGTAATTGGACCTATCCAAACGGCTGCCAACAAATGCTTTACAGAGTGATTGATTTTCCGATGCAAGAGTACGAAAATAACGCATTTCCTCTTTAAATGTTGAGCGTCTTTAATTTTTAAATCATAGCCTTGCGAATAACATGGAAATCTAATCTAACAAAATAAAGCTATTCTTCAGTTATTCGAGTCGAAAGTGTGGAAACTGAAGTGTCTTCGAAGCTGGAAGCTCTAAATGCAGAACTCTTTGCAAAAAGTAATCGTCCTTCAGAAAATGAATATGCGTTGTTGTTTCTTTTTGTTTTGTTTTACATTTTTATTGTTTAATTTAAAAACTCTTTGTTTGGTTTTTCACAATAGTTTTTTTTAAGATTTTTTCAAAACAAAAATAAAGAAGAAAAATATAGTTTATATAATATATTTTTATCCTTTTTCTCACTTGTGTTTTCGTTTTCTCGTTTGTTTTTATTTTTTTATTTTTTTTTTGTAATAATATTAATTAAAAATATTGTTTTTCTTTTTTGTTTGTTTTGTTTTCTTTCGCAAGTTAATTTAAGAAACAATTAATCAAGTTCTTATTTAATTATACAAATTTAAAAAAAATAGTAATTATATAATAATAAAAATAATATTTATAACGGGGGAAAATGCAAATAGCTGTTTTTGTTGTTGTTTGCTGTTGTTTGTTGTAGTTGTTGTTGTTGTTGTAGTTGTTGTTACTGCGTTTTGTTTCTCCTCATTTCGATAAAGAAATTGTGTAGAACAAAGGGCTTAAGGGTCTGGGACCTAGAAAGGGGGGAAGTTGTGGATGTGTGTGTGTAATAAACAAAATATTTGCGACCATTTTACAAAATTTATATACTGTAGGGATCAAAGGATCGGAGGTCAAGGTTTATGGTAACTGATTGATTGATTGATTGATTGTCGTTCAACACTAGACTGTGACTGTCAAAACCGTTGGCGGATGTGTCTTCTATTTTCTTTTATTTGTTAAATAACGCTGCACTTCTCTTCTTCTTCTTCTCCACCTGCCACATTTCTTCTTCTTTTTCTTTTTATGAACTTCTATACATACACGTCTAGCGGATCAGGAAAATAATAATAAGCAATAAATTGTATAAATTTCAACTGTTGTTGTAGTGGAGTGTAGGTTGTTATTTCAGGATCATCTCTCGCTTCATCGACGTGATTGATTGTGGGCGGGGCTGGGCGGTGATTTTGGGAAGGGAGCGCTGCTAGTAGTTGGATATGGGCGTGGCCGCTTTACATGTTCTCAAACTGGTCCACACGACGCTTTGTGTTG
This sequence comes from Drosophila testacea, assembly GCA_035043265.1. Taxonomy (NCBI): domain Eukaryota; kingdom Metazoa; phylum Arthropoda; class Insecta; order Diptera; family Drosophilidae; genus Drosophila; species Drosophila testacea. The sequence continues at coordinate 876,290 of JAWNND010000931.1, forward strand.
CCCTTGCGAATCTCACGCAGCGTCTTGTACTTGTCGCGTCCCTGACGTACATTCTCGCGATGAATCTTATCGTTTGCCGTCTCTTTCGTTTCATCGCGTGACTGCGCCAGATCTTGCTTCAGGGCCTGCAATATCAAAAAGAGTGAGAAAAACACAGTAAGAAAGAGAGAACGAGATAAGTATATGTTATGTTGAATTAACTTTCTGGTAAAAACTAAAGTTCTATACTCTATACTCAAATCAATAACTGGGATTTCAATTGCTTCGCATGTGGATTGTTTTCATTAGACTTTACTCGAGAAAAAGCAACCTATAGCAACAGATTCTTAGATATATTTACAGATATAACCAAGCTATCTAATAAAGATCTTCTGCCTGCAACACTAAAGCACCTTTTGACGGGCAGAGATCAATTGCTGTTACTTCCATGTGCGGAATGTTGCCAAAGGAATGTTAAGGCAACTGTTAACGTCCAGCATATATAGCCTATCGGGAGGTTCATCCATGTAACCTGCATATCAAACTCTCCAGCTCATTGTACGTTGTTCTCGCTGTCGAGTATCTGTAGTATCTACTAGATACCCTCGGTATAGAATTACTCGGTAATATTGCCCACTGCAGCTCTGTTTTATTCGTGTTCGTTTCCCATATGTCTGCAATCTGCTAGTTTTTTGGCAACTTGCTTTCCCGTGTGCTCCTGCCACGCCCTCTCTGCGCCATATATCTTTGTGAGTTTTTGCAAACTGTCATGACAATCCTTGATGCTCATCGGTGGCCATTAATTAATTACCTATTTAGTTTTGGGATAAAAGACTAACACTGTCTAGAAAATGGAATCTAAGCTTGTTTTCAACCGTTTTCACAATCATTTGATAAATTGACCTGCCAGTTATAAAGTTCTATAATATCTACATCGGACGGTCGGTTTTACAATGCCACTTACATTATTCGCATCAAATGTGTGCGATATGATTCATAATCAAAGCTTAACTGAATGATTTAGTTTCTAATATTTGTTAACATAAGAAAAAGGTCAAAATCCTATTCTATAGCTACTTCTGATACCAAGTTTTAACATTTTACCTTGAGCTGATCATGCAGGCGCTCATTGCGCTCGGCCAGCGTGCGTCTGTCCTCGATGGGATCCTTGATATGCTCGTCCGTGTCCAGGTCGCGCGATACATCACCGCCGGCATCGCCATTCGTCAGCTCCTCCTCGTTCTCGTTCTCATCCTCGGCCACATGATGATGTTGCGGCGTGGTCGATGCAGCCAAAAGTGCGGCAGCAGCCTCAGCCTAATGGAAGAATAGAATAGGATTAATTATAAAGAATAGAGAATTTTGTTGCAATTTAATTTAACCTGTTTGCGGCGTGCTTCCTCGACCTCGTCTTGAAGGCGTTTGGTCTCTTCGTCCTTGGCATTGACCTCGTCTTGAATGCGTTGTACCTCCTGTTGCTTGGCCATGATCTCCTCCTCAAGTTTGGCCTTCTCGACGGCCTCCATGTTCTTGGCCTCCTCGAGACGTTGCAACATGGATTGCAGCTCCTTCTGGCGCAACTCAAGCTCATCCTTGGCGGCCTGCAGCTGTTTGAGCTGCTCCTCCAAACGACGAATCATCTCCTGTGCCTCCATTAGATCACGCTGCGAACGCTCCATTTCCTCCTGCATTTGCTTGAGTCGATCCTCGTACTCCTGTTGCTTCTTCTCGGCACGTTCGCGAGCTGCCAGCGCCAGCTGCAGCTTCTCGCTAAAATAATGCAAATTATATAAATAAATAAATGTATGATCGATAAATAATCGTATTCTTCGAGTCGACTTACCGCTCCTGCTGTTTGGCATTCTTCTCTTCGCGCGCCTGCGCCTTCATCTGCTGCACATCGATCGTGTCGGGCTTGCGACGACGCATGTAGAGCTCATGGTTGCCCATGCAGAGGGCTAGAATACGCTTGTTGATGCGAACACGGGGCGCAAAGAACATAAAGTCTGGCGCCTTCTTATCAATTGGCTTGATAATGAACTTCTTTTCAGAAAAGGAAATGTTACGTATCTCAGACCAGGGGAAACCAATTTTCGGCGTTAATCTATCGTCCTGCTCGTAAATGTTGAGGCCAAGAGCATCAACGCCCAACCACAGATCGGTTCCCTTCTTGTTGCGTATCTCAAAGTAGTTAACGCCATACATTTCCAGATCCTGGGCAATTTTCAGATACTCCATCATGGCATCCTCGCGGAGCATGCTGCGATGCTCCTGCCACCAGGTCATTATCGATTGCTCCCACTCATCCTTGGACATCTTGTGCTGATCGATAACACGCTGTGGCAACAATCGATCGTTCGCCAGGAAACCGGCTGTATGGGTGGTTTTATTGTGATCACCGTGGCGCGCCTGTACCGCATAGGAGGCCAGCAGCACCGACGTTTCCGGTGGGCAATAGATCTCGTCGGTCAATATGGCATTCTTCACTTGCAGATAGAACAGGCGCAGTGTGATGTCCTGTATCAGCTCCTCGGCCACATCTTCCGGATAGAATTTGGCACGGAATCTGAATTGCAAGGGATTTTCCTTTTTCACATCCTGATTCATCACCTAATTGTGCACACAAGAAAATCAATCATTTTTCACTTTTTCATAAATAAATTGGCATTTTACAATGGATTTTATATTTTATGTTTTATATTCATGTTAATTAAACTTTTATGATTATTTTTATATATTTTATTATTTTATATAGTTGATTTTATATTGTTAATATTTTTATAATTTTTTTATATAATTTTTTATTTCTAAAATTTTCTCTATATAATTATTTTATTTTAGGTTCTTCAAAAAAAAAATTTAGTCTATATATTTTATTTATTTTATATTTAAATTTATTTTAGTATATTTTATCTTCATAAATGTATATTTTTATATTTTTTCCAAATATAATAAAAAAATAAGTTATTTAGGCTTTATATTATTTTAAAGTTCAATTAAGTTTATTAAATGTATAGCTTATTTTCTTTACAAAAAATGCATATAAATATTTTAAATTTTGTGTATACATTTTGTATACAGTTTTTAATAAGCTTTATATTTATTTATATTTTTATTATGTTTTAATCATTAAATTTTTTTTCTTTTTATTTAGGTTTATAATTTTGCACTTTGGTTACCCATGTGGAAAACGGCATTGATCCAGTCTGTGCGTTTTTATTTTATGTGCGAGCGGTGTAAAGTGCGCAGCATGTTGAATGAAAAATCAATCAAAGATCACAGATCAAAGATCAGTTATACATATTTAGAGCTCTGACACAGATTTTTTTTGTAATACAATTCGTTCAACAACTCTACGGTCTAAGGGGCATGCAAAATAGTCTAACATTCGCTACCGTGTTGTCAGTTTTCACTGCAACGTTGTCAATTTTCACAGCTAGCTATTTAATTATTTTTGCGTTGAATAAGTGGGATCAAGTGGATTTTACAATCAAGCGAGACGATTTTTAGCAAGGATTTCAGGAAGACAGTTTTAGTTTCTTTTTTTATGGCCCACCATATCGTCGCCATCATCATCTTCTTCGCTCTCATCTGTCTGAGTGTGACCATTGCTGTCCGCTGTCTTTTTGTCCACATATTTCTTAACGCGCTTCAAATATTTGATAGTCTTGATGGCCGGCGATTCGGGCTAGACATATGCATATGAATATAACCTTAATTAGTCTATTCTATATCTAACTATGATGAAAGTATTATTTTTTATATATATATGTGTGTGTTTCAAGTAGTCTACTATTTGTTTTTTTAATGTATCTGATAATGGTGATATTCTTACCTTTTTGTATAGCTTAATCCATGTGGAATCACCCTTTGAGTCCGTGTACTGCAGACCAAAGAACCAAACCTCACGCAGGCCAATCGTCTTGACCACCTGATCGAACAGTTGTTTGCCCGTCGTTGTCGACTGAATGGCAAACTCCAGTTCCGCGTCCATTGTCGTGACGCGCACATTTAGCTGAAAAGATAGAAGACACACACAAATATTATAGTATAATCGATGGTTATCAAAATAAATAGTCGCTGGGTATACGAAGAAATCGTTTGCATAATTCCTACAAATTATGTATCTTAAAAAATATATACCCTTAACTAGATATGTTGTCGGTACTATCGTTAAGGAATCACCAGTAAATGTATCTTATTGTACAAAAATGTAATTGATCATTCCACTTTTATTATAAACATTTATCTACTATCCTACTTAAGCATGTTGTATCGATAGTACAACTTCACTTCAGTTATCATATTTATACTATCGATAACATATCGATTGTAAATATCTTAGCTGAAACTAGACGTAATAAGCTTATTCATTTATCTTCTATTTTCTTTTTATATTTAAGCTAGGCGCCATCCGATATTGTATACATAAAATTGATTCTTTATTAGCATAAATCTGCATTATCGATGGTTGTATCGTATTTAGAACACTTTAGAACTTTCCCACCAAGCTTCTCACGTGCCTTGTTCACGTGCATTTTTGTTGCCATTTCATGTAGATATCTCTCTGCTGTACACTTTGAATGCACCATTTGACAGCCCCTTTTCACCCACGCGCTTTCCAAATTGGTCAAGTGACACACAAACACACATACACACGCACACACCCCTAGACACCTACATATCGGACATGTGACATCGCTTGTATAACAGTTTCCCCGCACCTAACAATAATCTTAACCAGTCAGTCAATTCATTCGTTGGCTATCTGTCCGTCTGTCTGTTGTTGATGTCATGGTTGATTGCATTTGCTTTTTCCGAAAGTGATTTTCCTTTTCGGTGTATGTGTGTGTATGTGTTGGTGTGTTAATGCAGGTGTGTACGTATGTGTGAGTGAGCTCGTAAAAAGCCCGTAAAAAGCCGACACGTGCATCTGCTCACATGTTCTCTTACTTTTACTCGAAATTTTATCTATGATCAGTTCATCCAACAATCGATTTTTTGTACATGGCTATCGATCAGTTCGTCAATCGAATAGAATATATTTGATATTTTATATGATATTTGTGTTTCTCGCTTTTACTTCCACTTTAGCATAAATCCAAGAGAGCTATTTCAATTTCCTCTCCGATAAAAATGTACTTCCAAAATCGATCGATAACGATAACTTTCTTGGAAAGCTTAAGGAATATATGACAATAAAACATCCTCTTTAAAACCAATTTTAAGACACTTTTAACAATCGAAATATGTAAAATATTTAAGAATGATCGGCTTACGAAAAATATACCCAGAATAATGCTAATATTCTCAAAGTCAAAGTTTCCGAATAGTAATATTTACTTAAGTCACTTTTAAAATAAAACAAGTTTTATTTTTGTAATGCTTTTTCCTTCGTTTTTTTTCTTTCAGTTATTTATGAGTTTCAGCAAAGTTAACATCGTTGGAACGCATGGAATTGGAAACACGAATTTATGCGATGTTTCGTCATAATTTTAATTATTTCAATTATTTAAGTTCCGATTCATGTTTAGTTTGTTTTGCTACGTTTATTGTTGTTTTTGTTTTATATCTTTCTCTCACTCTCTATCTCTCTCTGTTTGTGTTTTGTCACTCTGTGCTTCATTCTTTTATTTTTGTACTGTTTTTTTCGCAATGCAAATCAAACGTGACACAATGCAAGGAAATTGAAAACGTTCATTTCAATCCAATTAACGTTTTTGGGTTAATGCATGTTGTTGTTATGTGTACCATGTGTGTGTGAGTGTGTGTGTGTTTGTATTTTATGTACGTGCATACGAGCATAACTGAGTCAGTCTCTGAATAGCCCCACTGTGCAACGGAAGCCGCCTCATAACCAACCAGTTGACGACTCTAGTTATTCTCCCCTTCCCATCCTAAGCTACCTCCTCATCATCACATCAACCAGCGATTTGTCGCATTTTGTTGCTGCATGACAAATTGCTCTCAGCTATGCCAAAATGTTGGCCTACAACGTGTTGTTTATTTGGTCAAGACGGAAGCCATAAAAATGCATCACAAAACTAAATTTGACTCTATAAAAAAATAAAAAATAAAAGGAAAAATGAAAAAACCAGAAAGTAATTGCTAAAGACGCGTTTTTTATACACCTGCAATTGAAATAAGCTTTAAAACTGATTCCAATTGAAGCGGATTATGAATGCAGATTACATGACAATAAACAAGTCAAAAATCTCTTATGCAACATGAAATTCATTGCGAATTTAAGTATTCGATAGTTGACATCGAATATAGCTAAAAGACAACTCGAATTATTACGAGAAAGAAAGAAACGTGTTTTTATTGGCAATAAAGTTTTCGATAATTATCGATAGTTGCTGTTTTAAGCATCAATTGCAATTGCCTTAATTAAGAAAAAAAACTAGTTTGATGCTACAATTGATATGAAATCTATATATAACTAGTTATTGATAAGATATTGTTCTTAAAGTGTTTTTTTTTTTCAAAAGAGTCCAGCTGGGAGACAAGTTTGCCTTAAGCAACATGAATCTTATATAAGTTCTTAGAAATATAGAAACTAAACAAATCATTATAAAACCAATTTTTGACTGTGCTTCATGTGAAACAGACAGAAATCAATTGGAAAGAAAACTGATTTGCGAAAAATAAATGTAAATTATTTTTAAAGTTTTTCTCAAGATTAGTCGCGACTAAGTTTGAAACGGATCAAATAATCTATAAATGATAGCCTAATTTAAAAAGTAAACTGAATAAGTAGATATAGAAAATAGTAAGAAAATTATAATTTTAGAAACTCTATTAGAATTAAATTTGTTCTTAAAAAGAGATCAATTTGTGGGTCATAGCTTATTTTAGTTTAAAATAGACCAGAAGCCTGTATTATAGTCATATAAATGATGAATTGATTTATGCCACTTTTAATTATGGAATTAAATCACAATACCGTTTTGGACTTGACGCTGCCCCCGTAGCGCGAGAAACGCGTGCGGCTGTCGGAGACGACGACCATTTTGGGCAGCCAGGAGTTTTTCAGTAGTTTTTGAATAATTACAAGTTAAAGTTGGCGCTTAGCGCCAGCACACACACGCACGCACACACACACAGACGTGAGCACGAAAAGCAAACGACAAAAAAAAAACAATCTAAATATTGAATATTTAAAGAGAAATTTTCTTGTGTTTTCCACAATAGACAGAAATGAAAATGCGCGTCGTTCTGTTGTCCAGCGGCAATTGAGGAAAATGGAAAAGTCGCAATACCTTTTTAAGTCGATTCGTGTGTACTCAGGTCACAGAGAAGGGAGGAAGGAAAGGAAAAGTAGGGAATGCAGAGCACCCTCAACAACGACACGACAGTGAATATATATATTTTGTTCCTTATTTTATTTCTCCCTATTTTCCCCAGTAGTTTTCTTTAATTTATTCTAATTTCCCAGTCCCTGTTTCCACTAATTACATGTTAATTATGCCCGATATAAATAGACTTGGCGCACTAAACGGACTGACTGACGAACGGACTGGACTTGCTAGCCGTAAAGGTCAGCTCTGATTTATGCTCTAATATATTAATATATATTGTATAATATATACATATATACAAATAGTTGTATAAGGTAAGTTCCTGTTTAAGGGAGGCTCGGCCTGAACAAACAAATCAGCTTCAATCATACGCCACGTTGGCCTGTCAGTTCTGTTAGAGCTAGAGATGGCACGGGATTCTATTATAAGGATAGATTTAGCAAGAACCCAAAACTAAATTTTAGATATAGTATAAAATATCAAAATAAAATCTTGTTCTTCCTTTTAAAGCAATTGATAGATAAGTGATTTAAACTAAGTGTCAAATTGTGACTTATTGCACCTCTTGGGAGGCACGGAAATAATTGAAAAGTCTGTTCATGATTTTTAGGCACGAAGCCCGTGGAACCCATGTCCATCTCTAATCAATTAGTGCAATTAGTCAAGCCCACGAATAGGTAAATAAACTTAGGTAGAGGAGGCGAATTTTTGTGTTATTTTTAGAGCGCTTTGTGATAAGCTCACAATTTGTTTCAATCAAAATCTAGAAATCTTATAAGTTTTGCTATTTTTACATTATCGACATTAAAAAGATTACGAATACGATACAAAATGGAATTTACTATCTCTCACTATTTTCTTCTTCTAAAGCCTTGCTGTTAGATTTAATTCAATTACAACGTAGAAATCTGAGATTAGTTTATAAATATTTATCGAATTTGTGTATTGAAAGAATTTCTATATTTTTTAACTTGTTTAATTTTTTTCTCAACGTTTTAAGAAATGATATTTTAAGAAATTAAAATTATAAAGAATGCGACTCTTTATACTATCCTATTCTTTTATACCATAACGAGAATACCTTCTGAGACAGAATTAACTCTCATTGTCTCTGTCTTTTTTTGGTATTTATGCTAAGATATATACGGCCACACCTAACCAAATATATGCTTGTCTTCTTATCTGCTAATATCGTAAATATATCATAGTAGAAAATTTTAAAACTTTTCAAATCTAATCGTAACAATTTTTGGGTCAAACTTAGTTGTTGTTGGTTTATGATGATGATTAAGGCCAAGTTGTCAGTTAGCGACAAGTTATACGACAATGACACTGAAGTCATTCGACAGATTTATTGGTCCCTTTGCCTAGTCAGAGATCTGATTTCCCTGCTTCGCTGTCAATCAAATCAAAAATAATTCAGTTCTGCACGACGTTCAAACTGTCAACGATACACAGACAAGCAACGACGAAAAGTTGGCCAAGAGTCGTAGTAAAATGGTCGACGACAGCAATGACAGGGTCAAGTGCACGGCACGGGGCTTTTTAAGTTTAGTACGTCATATGATTTTCTTGTCGTCAAATCGAAATGTGGGCCCAAAAATACAGATCAGATAAAGTAGAATTATTATATTTAATAAACGAAAGACGTCAGGCATTTGGTCAAGAAATGACGTCGTCGATGACGATGACGACGACGACGACGACTTCAAGGTTTACCAACTACCGTCAATCATTATTGATAAGAAAATTCTCCCACTCCCACTCTCTCTCTTTTTCTCTCTCTTCCTCTTTATCTTACTGTCTCTCTTGGTTCAGCCTGCCGGTTGCAAGTATTTGATAATCTATCATAATTTACAAGCTTGTATCCATCCACTCAATTTGTTATTTTTATTTCGTTTATTATTTGCCTTTTTATCAGTTTCAAACACGAAATGAGTTTTTCATTAGTTTAATTGCGTCTGTGATTGATTGCATGCCGATTGAAAACCAATTTGATATCAAATCATTCTGAATTTTGTCAATCTTTACGTGCGTGCGCCATCGTCATATCAAAACGTCAAGCTCAATTGCATTTCGTCAAACAATTTGACAGCCCAAGTCAATAAAAGTAGTATAATTAAGAATACTATTCTCATAAAATATAAAATTTAATAGACAGTTGCAGTTGTAGAAAAAGTTTGACTTCCAGTTAAACTGCATGTTAAGGTTCAACAAGTGTAGACAATTTGCGATGCAATGTTGCCAGACTTGACAAACATTCAACTGGTGTTGCCAACATTCTCAAAATTTCTCAAAGTTCCTATTTAATCATTTTTATAACTATAGTTTTATTTTACTTACCGATTTTGGCGACATTTTGTTGCTTGTCTATTCGCCGAGTTGTTGTTAGTGGAATTTTTGACGGTTGTTGTGTGGCACAAAGTTTTGTTGCTCTCCTGTTTGTTGCTTTTACTGTACTAGTTCAGTCTGCAATGAGATAATTGAGGAACATATTGAAATTAGTCAAGTAAATAAAATGAAGTTTTGCAGACTATATTATCAAATTTTAAACTTAAAGTTCCACCTTAATGCAAAAGTTTAAATTTCAGGCATCGCTTATAGGAAATGAGTTTCAATATATGAAATTTGAGAAAATTATTCAGTTTAATGGAATTATCGTAGACACACTAATTCAGGATGTTGTATGCAGGATTCAGAGAGAAACTTTTATTTCTAGTATTTATTATAAGAACTCATTTTATCTTTTATTTTTAGTCTTAATAAAATAAATTATGATATAAAATTAAATTTCAATATTTATTTAAAAATCAATTTGTGCACAAAATTTAAACAATCTTTGATGTTTTTAGTTGAACTTAAATAACGTTTTTTTTTTGCACGCGCGATGCGACTGCAAATCGAATGCTCACGATCATAATTCCTATATATAGAACACACAGAAGTATATATCACGATATATCTGGTTGCCATGGGTTTATTTCTGATTTCACCTGGCACTTTGACAAACCAAACAAGCAATAACAACTAATTTTTTGTTCCTAATTAAGAAATCGTGTGCTTCGAAAATTAACTACAAAATTTGTGCTTTTTGTTGTTGCTAAGCTCACTGACCAAAAAATGTGTTGATAAAAATTGCTTCCTTTTATTCGCTCAAGGGAAATGCAAAAAATAAAGAACAGAAACAGAAACAGAAACAACAAATAGATTACGACTATGTAAAGAGCTGTTGCAAAGCATGAGACTGAACTTATCGTCATAAAACAATCCGAACAAACGAAAAATTTAAGTAAACATATTATGAAATTTAATGAGTTGAGCCATAATGAAATAATGGAACCTCGGACCCGACGACGACAAGTTTGCCCAGCAATTTGGACCCATTCAACAAACTCTTCAACTTTGTTTAAACATTGCTTCCTCTTTTAGCTTCACTTAGATCAAACATTAAATTTAAATGCCTTTTAATACCCTGTTGAGGGTATAATCAAAGGGAATGCTTATGCTATTAAATCTCCCAATAAAATAAAAAACACTATAAATATTAAAATTAAAGCAAGTTTTAAAATGAAAGCTTTGATTTTGTCACAAATATAAATATTGCAGAGCAACTGACTGTGATTAAATTCTTTCAAAATAGCTTAAAAAGATGTTTTAGGCATAAAGTTTGTATTTGTTATACCCATATTTTTGTATTTGTTATACCCAGTTTAGGTTTTAAATAGCTTAAAAAGATGTTTTAGGCATAAAGTTTGTATTTGTTATACCCATATTTTTGTATTTGTTATACCCAGTTTAGGTTTTAAGTTCGTCAAATGAGTAAAATTATGTAACAGGCAGAAGGAGGCGTGGCAGACCTAAGAGCATTTGTTAAGACACCTTGTTATATTTGCAGGCAGATCGAGTTTGAATTAAATTTTAGATAGCACACGTCCTTCGCCCATATATCGAGATTTGGCACGAATTGAAAATTCAATTCGATTGTGAAAATTCAATTACGATCGGATAATAAACTCGTAAGTTATTCAAGAATCAATTACCATTAAAATTCGATAAAGTAGCATGTTTGATTTAGTGTGAGTGTGTGATTGTGAGCAAGTTAACTGCAATTGCATGTACTTATACCGAATTAGGCAGCGCTTTTTGCTTCCACAGGGTATTTTACTGTCGGTTCTCTTTCGTCCGTTTGTATGTTTTTTACTAGGTGAACACCACGTTAAGGGGTTACTTGTGTTAAAGGTAAACAGTCATCGTTAATGAAAATTCAATTGACATTTTGACACATGACATTTGAAAAACGCGTCTTATTTGTGACGTCACACGGAGAGAAACAACATAATTGTTTATCTAACAAATACTGGCTATAACTGACTGGTAAATATGATATAGGGCATCCACACTCACACACACACACGCGCTCACAATAAATGTTGTGTTGAAACGAGCCTGAAAAAATAAAATAAAACGGTTTCCGTCGAAATGCAAATTAATAATCATTAGCTGCAAAACGCAAAAGAAATTTCAAAGTTTCGGTTTTCATTGTTGTTGTGTTTGCACAAATTATGACATCATGCCGACTTTATTATCACTTTTGCGTGAACTTCAAGTGTACACAGACTACATATACAAATATACATACATTCGAGTAGTAAGTTATGATATACCCTAGAAAGGGAGAGAATACTCATGTACTACTTGATTAACCTTATCAAGTTGTGCGCAACAGAAACAAATAAAGTGCGAGTATCTCAAGCTGTATTTGTATTACACAAATTTCTGGCAAATTGATGGACATTTCATTTGAAGTATTATTTCAGTTTACACAAACTCCCATATATCATTTGTCAAGCTATTCAAAACGTGGTACAACATTTTAATAACAGTCTTGAACAAAAGGTAAATTTATTTAGAAACTATGAGAATTGTCATTTTAAAGAAATTCTTTGAATATAAATGTGTTGAATTAAAAGTTAATAATAAAGCAAAGGGTTGGATCCGAGATGTTGGTGGAAAAACAAAAGAATTTTAAATTGAAATAGACTACAAAGGAAACTTTCAGAAAGCTTCGATAACTTTGTAGCTAGACTTATCTACAAGTATAAAAAGTGTGAAAAAATGAAAAGCGTTTTAATATCAAACGATAATTGTCATTTTGTAACCTTACAGTATTTTATTCGATATATCTAAAAGAGTATTCACAAATCGATATGCCGATTCTGACTTAAAGCAAGTTTACTTTCTTGTTGCTTTATTTAAGTCTAATATTTTTTTTTCGATTTTTGTTAAATGTTATTTATTTGCCTCTGTAGTCAAGTGGGCCAATACAGTAAAACTTGAAATGAGCTCATATTTTGTTAGACAGCTGTAAATGAGCTGCGACGCTAATCAACAGCAGCGACAAATTCCTTTAGCTTGAATCAAACTTATGAGAGCCGAAACTACGAGTAATGCGGCCCACATTAGCAGATGAATCATTTACAGATACACCAAAGAGTTAGGAGTCGGTTCTCTCAGTATGCATTTAACGAGAAATGCGTCATTTCCTAACTACAGTTGATTACAAAACATTTGATTTTATTTCGCATTTAATCTTTGGCTTGGGCTCATTTGGAATGTATGTATGTATGTGTATGTATGTGTGTGTGTGTGTGTGTGTGTGTGTGTGTGTGTGTGTGTGTGTGGGGAAGGAAGGAGAAAGATGTAGGGGAGTGGCTGGGCTGACTACTTTCAAGTTTACCGACAGAAGCGGAAATGAAAATGATTTGGCACAATGCGTAAACGTTGGCAGCATGACGCACCAAAATAAAGAATAGAGAATAAAAGTTAGCTCATCTCTAAAAGTGATACCGATATCTTGTCCTTATTTACCCAGCCTAACTCTGTTGTTATCACTAATAGTTAGCTCATCTCTAAAACATTAACGGAAAGTACTTCTCTTAACTGTTATCGATAGCATATTGCTTGCTTGCATTATAGATCATTACTATCTCAAAGTCTAAACGCCGATGCCGGTCCAACTGTTATACATAGCACAGTTTACATAATTTTCTCCCCCGCTGTGGGTTAACCCACGCGCAACATTGGCTCATTGTTTTGTTTATGTTTAATATCCATTAACTGCATTTAATGAGTTCAAATTTTAAGCAAGCAGTAGCCTCCACACGGGCAACGGGGGGGCAGAGGCTGGAAGCAACAACAAAAAAATCACGTTTACTGCTTGACCACCGGAACCACAGAAAGCACAAAGACAAACGCAACTAATGAGCTTTTGAGCGCAGAAGCAAGCAGTGAAAAAGAGAGCAAAAAGATATCGAGAGCGAATAGCAGCGTCTCGCGACCAGTGTTGCCAGCTCTTCAGAGCCTAAAAAGGCAACGATACAATAGATTAGAAAAGGCTAAAACTATTTCAAAATGGGATAGCTTAAAAGCCAATCAAGTTCTAGGCCGTTTTCGTAAACTTCGCTTATCAAAATTAGTTAGCATTTACGAAATATATGCTTTAAAACTAAACTTAATTTATTGCAGCAACTTTATGTTATGATATTATTGAAATGAAGCCCTTTCAACATTCAATATACCTAGCTTTAATTTAATTCGTAAAACTCCAGAACTGGCGGAAAAATGGCTATGTTGGCAACACTGGTTGCGACGTCACTCGCATTGCGTATGCGCAACGTAACGCAATGGAAGCCAAACAACTACAAAATACACATAAAAGCGAAAGACAACAATAAAAAGAATAGAAATGAGGAGGAGGAGAAACGTCTCTGCTGTCTTTTTTTGGCATTTGCTTTTACTTTTCATTTTCATTTCAAGTCATAAAACAAGCATCAAAATACATAATAATAATAATAATAATAAACATCAAATAAATAGCCAAAACATTTTCTGCGCCAAAACTTTTAATTTCAACAATTATTTGTCTTTTTTCATGGCATGTTGGTTCCTTTCTTCTTTCCCTTCTTTTCCACCTTTTCTCTTTCTGTCTTTTGTCTTCATTGCGGACTCTTCTCTGAGCACTGACTGTGGTCAATAATTAAAATGGGGCAATCAAGCGAACGAACGAATCTCTGACCAAGTAAACTGTTTTTGTACTCTGTACACAACCAAAACAATCAGTGAGGGTATTTTGGACTATAGCAAAGGCAATAGGCAGATTGTGGTTTAGTTATCAAACTTCTTTTTTTTTTATAGATTTATTACATTTCTAGTTGAATATTTAAGTTGCAGAATTGCTTTGCACATCGATTATTTGAATAAAAAGACAACAATATTTAAATCTGCATATATATTTCAAGTTTTCTAAATTTACTTCTCTTAAACTTTGACGAAAACTGAGCAACAAAAGCAACAAATTTCTAATATGAACTTTTAAGGTATTTTCTAGTTGAGTTTTTAAGCTTTTTACAAGTAGTTTATAATTTTCTTCCATAACATTTTGTCAAAAATATCATTTATTTCCCAATTTGATATCGCAACTTTCAACTTTATATACTTTCAGCATATACAAATTCCTATTTCCCCCCTCTTCGTTCAGAAGCTTTTCAAAGGGCATTTCATAGTCCAGCATTCTTACACACACACATCAGTGTTATGAATGAGAACAGGTAAAATAAATGGCATGAGGGAGGGCCATAGTCAAGGGGCAGGTAAGGGGGCAGAAAAGCGGCTTAGCAACAAATGTTAATTACGCTTTTAAAAATATTTTCGGTGCAGCTGTTAATTATAAAAACAAAAACAAAAAAAGCTCAGATGCCGCACGAAAACCTTATTTTTTGTTGTTTATTAAACTTCTATATGGTCTATTGCTGTGTGTGTGTGTGTGTGTGTGTGCAATTTAAAATACAAATGTGACAATTTAATGAAGCAAATTAGGCTTAAATGTTCTTGATAGCAAACAAATGACAAGCACGTAAAGAAAAGAACAACATTTAAAACTGTCAAATGTCAGCGACTTTGTTTATATCCATCCTCACGACATGTGAAAAGCGAAAAGCGAGAAAAGACAACAAACAATGTCATAGTATGCGTAGGAGCTAACGAAGGAGACTAGGGGGTGAAGATAGAAGGCAGAGAGAGAGAAAGAGAGAAGGAATAGGAGAAAATAAAAACAACATCAACGCGAGCATAATTAACACGACACGCAAATACATTTAAAAAGCGTTTTGTGTTTCTTTTTATTTTATGACAATTGCGGTTTCTTCCTCTTCTTGAAGATTAGTTTTTTTTTTTGTTAAATTGCCAACTCATTGCAACAATTAGTTTTTATGCTTTTTGTTTATGTATATGTGTTTCACCCAAAGTCCAAAACAACACTAGGTGGTGGGCATTTAACAATAGTACTTTATAGTTTAGGGATGGGGAGAAAGAGCAATCCAGAAAAAGATTAAGAAATTAAAATTTTTGCCAAGAATTTAATCAGTTAAAGCACTTAATTCTGGTATAATCGAGAACTTAACTTGAGAAGAAGTTAGATTGTGAGTTAGCAAAAATTAGTAAAATAGTTTAAGTTAAAGAAATGGCGCTAAACTCGAATTCCGATTTATCCATCTGTATTTGATATTTATTGAATAAATTATTTAAAATTTAGTTATGATTTCGACGCGTTGCTAGTGCTCTAAACTTAAATTAGCTATCGTACCATTTTTCAATGTCTATATAAGGTCCAACATAACTATCCGGATGATAAATTGACGTAAAATGTATAGAAAACTAATGTCCAACTCAAAGATATCTATCAAATAAAGCTTATATGGACATTTCAAAAGTGGGCCTTAGCATTATTAAAATACCAATGATATATAGTTAATACTAGATAATAAAAAAATATATATATTTAATTGTTTGCAATCATCCTTTTTTCATTTAATTTATTTCTAGTTATTTAAATTTTTCCACCTTTCGACAATTAAGATTTTGGAAATATTTCTTATACAATTTTTAGGCCTTTTCTTATTTACTTTAAATACTTTTATTAATATCTATATTTTTCATCTCCACAATTACGATATTTTCAAAGCCCACACAAATTTAATCTCTTTTTATGGTTTAAATTACTTTTTTTCAGTGTTTAATTATTTTATTATTGAACTATTATATTTTCATTTTTTAATTTTTTCCTATTCCCAATTAAGATATCATAAGCTCATCCCCTTCCCATCCACAAAAAAAAAAAACGAACTTTCAGCTCACGCACAAAAAGATATTGAAGCTTCCACTGTTTCTTGGCTGTGCTCTTCGCAGTGCTTCTTCTTTTTCGCGTGCTGCTTAGTATTTTGTTAATTGCTTTGGTCAATTTGACAAATGTTTTGCATGCAAAAAGCAAGCACACACACTTGCACAAAGCGATTACATTGTGTGTGAGAGTGAATTGTTGTCGTTGTTGTTGTTGTTGTTGTTGTTGTTGTTGTTGTTGTTGTTGTTGTTGTTGTTGTTGTTGTTGTAGTTGTAGTTGTTGTAGTTGTTGTTGTTGTTGTTGATTTTGAAGGGCAACTGACAGTTTTTTGACAAATTTTCGGTTGTTCCACAGCTCAATCAATGGAAAGTTTTATTTTACTACCAACCAGAGTCCGGCTAATTTGAGCCAATAGTTACTACGTGATTTCAATGTTGTTGTGGTTTTATATGTACACACATATATCGTGCTGTTGAGTCAATGATAATCTCAATTGGGTCAAATTACATAACAGAGACGTGGCGCTTATCAATCACCCGACGACGTGCAATTGAAATGGAAATTGTTAACACAACATACCGTTATTATACTCCACAGACCCCAGAGCAATAAAGAGTATTAAATAGAAGTTCAACTGCAAAAACTTGATCAGCTAATCGGAAAATTGTTTACCGATCGAAATAAACATTTCAATTATTCGGGTTTCATCCAAGAGGATAAAAGTAGTACACAGGGTATTATGCAGTCGAGTTCTCTAGAATAGTGCATACCCTATTGTTGTATTATAGTTTTCTTTTTTCGCGTTCAATCAAATTAATGTCGTAGTGAGACTAGAGAATGTTTTTTGTATTTTGTTCAACATGTTTAAAAAAAACAACAACAATAAATGTAATAAACTAAAATAATTGCTATTACAGTGTGAGGCGTGTGTGTTTTGCTCGTCGTTTTTTAGTTTTTGTTTTTTTGTAATTTTTGATTGTTGTCAACGTCACTTCCGTTGGCAACTATTCTTCTGTATTTGTACAATGAAATCATGTGCATATCTTATCTAACATACAAACACAAACACACACACACACACACATACAGACTAGGGCGCATGTTTGTGTTATAAATATAATTCATATCAGTATTTTTATGTGGCCCGCCCAAAAAGCAAGCTAACGAATTGTGAAGAGCTCCAAAAGTGGTAGAAGAAAAAACAATTACAAATTGGCAAATAGACAAATAACTACAGCACCACGGTGACTGTCAATTGGGTCGCATGTTTTTTTTGTTTTTTTGTGTCTTCCTCTTGATGCGTTATCGCTGAACAAAGCAGTTAACACACTCACGCATTCACGCACTTATTGTTAGTTTTCTGTCTTTGATCTCTCCCACACACAATCAGCTTACATAGTAAGGAACGAAGAGAGACTTAGCCCTGCTTGCTTATCGAGAGCAGCTTTGCTTTGCGTCCTGATGAAAAGAGGACCAAGCGGAAGCAGTGTTGCCATTTGAGATATTAAGTAGATAGATTTAGCTATTTTACTATAGCAAAAGCTATTAAATTGGAATAAATTCTGTTAACTAGACTTTTAGCTATTTTTATAAATGTTTATGTTTTCAGTTTGCAAGATTACATTGAAATTTGAGATATACCAATATATTCTCGGCAGATATTGAAATCGGAGCAACAAAATGAGTACTATTGAATTATTTAAATACTTTAAACTAAACTAAATTAAACTTTACGATCACTTTGGTTATAGGATACAAAAGCATACGCTTGGTACTCATGTTAACTTACATTCAAAAAAATATTTTATATCTATTTCAAATTTAAAAATTCATTGAATTTTAGTCGCTGGATAAAACCGAAACAAACCGTTATTCATGAATCGGTCTCTAAACGGTTATTTCGGTTTGCAGTACTAAAGTTTTTTTCGGTTACGGTTTGAACCGCTGACTTTAACAAAGAAAAATTTTTATCAGAAAACATTGTGCTACGGAAAAATTCAATTGGAAAATTACTTGCGGCAAAAAAATATTATGACACTTCCTTGGTCAAATGCAGAGATTAAGTGAGTTTTCAGCTTAGTGCAGATCGTTAACGACAATTTTAGAAATCAAACATTTTTAATGCTGTTTTAGCCATGAGGTTGTGTATGAATCTTACAGTTAAAAGTTTAACAATGCTAAAATTCTTATAAATTTAAATTTAATTATATTTGAGCGATTTCTAGCTACTTTTTATTATCAAAATAGCTATTTTATCTCAAAATATTCCGGAACACAGTGATTTGAGCAAAATGTGATGCGTGATTTGGATTTGTTGTTGCCCATTTTGGCTTTAATTTAGTATGTAATTTATTAAATGTATGCAAAGCTTTTTTTGCGGTTATGAAACGACAATTTGTGCATGCAAAATGCAAAAAGGCAAAAAGCGACAAGCAATTTATATGATGCAACAAATGAGAGCATAGGAGTAACAGAGATAGATACAGTTCAGTTATATACTCGTAGATATAAAAGCAACAATAACGTTTGTCGGTCGGCCTCATCTCTGCCATTTGCTATTATTTTTATTATTTGCAACTTATTTTTTATGACAGCCGCAGTCGCGTCGGTGTCGCTGTCGGTGTCGCAGCCGCAACTTGTTAGCTAATTTCATTTTACCTCCAATGCTGGCGCAAATATTAATCGTCAAGACAACAACAATATCTATAGACCGTATAGACAATAAAGACACACACACACACACACATGCTCACAAATGAATAAATACAGACATACACTCTAATAAAAATGAGTAAATAATATGCGTGACATTGAGTTTTGAGGTTATGCATACGATATGCAGCCGCAGTTGAAGCCGCAGACACTTCAATTGTTAAGTTGCCTCAAGTTTCCGTTGAAATAGTCATTCACATGTGAGTGTGTGTGTATGTGTGTGTGTGTGCATCAGTGTTGCCAATTCAGACATTTTGCTGATATATCTGTCCTTCTCAAAGCTACTTTTGGTCGGTTGTAATAGAAAACATCGCCTATCCGGAAACGTATCCTATTTTATAAGTTCTAAAATTAATCAAATTGATCATTTCGGCACTAAAAAACACGCACAGAATCTCCATTCATATATGTAAATGAAATTTGTTGCCTTTTTTAGCAATTGAAGTAAGCATAAATATTAGGTATTTAAGATTGTTAGGATAGGACACAATCAGATATAAATAGATTCTGAATATTAAAGTAGATATTTACTTATTATCTAATGGAATTATTAAGAATGTGAGATTAATATCAATATCTATATCAATTAGTTTTATGAGATCTTTAATAAACACTGAAAAACTGTGCCCAAAAGTCAACACTTTTATTATAACATTATTTCTACTATTACTTTTATCCACTATTTTAATTTTAGTCTTATCGATTTGCCCTGTTTTTGTTTTAAATAGAATCTGCGTGCTTATCGGGTCTCTAGTTAATTGACTATATACTTAAATTGGGTAATTCTAGCTAGTCACTAATCATGCTGAGGATTTATGCTTTTCTGTTTGATTGATTTATGCAGCACAACCAACAACAAAAAAAAACAAATGCGATAAAAATAACAACAATAACAGCTTGACGCAGCTTTAATGAAAATGTGCACTAAAATTAAGAGATACAGCAAAGTCGCTGCTGACGACGACGTCGACGTCGACTTTGGCTTCACAGCTGTCATTAAAACAACATTAAAACTAAAACAAACAGCGGCAGCAAATTAAACTCACATACACAAAAAAAAAAAAGAGAGTAAAAACATTTTCAAATGATTACAATTCGATAAAAAAAGGGAAAACAAATGGTAAATCAAACACACACACACACACGCACACATACATATGTATAGTGAGTGAAAGACTTTGCTGCCAACTGTACACTCCGTTTCACTTGAATAGCACACAAAATTTTTCATAATTAATTGTTAATCTCTCAGCAATTGCTTGATCTAATGCAATGATTGTTGCTGTTTCTTATTCGTCTCCTTATCTACTCTCTTCCAACAAAAATTGGTATTGTATTTTTATAACTTCATTAATTTTAATACAATTTCTTGAAATTAGCTCAACTGAAAGCAAATGAAAACTATTTAAATTAATTTGTTTAGGACTTTTTAGACGATCCTCTGAAGAATAACTCTATAATATAGTTTGTCAAGTCAAGTGACTTTTGGGACAATATACCTATCTTGGATGATACCAAATTGTATATCCAAAAAAGAAAATAAAGCATTGCCAACTCATTTGATAAACGTCTTCTGTCTGTTTATGTCTATTTGATCATAAGCTTTTTAACAAGCCCAGATACCATTTGAATCATAAGCTTTAATCACAACAACTATTTCCATATTTGGGCTGCAAAGAAGAAACGTTTTTGGGCAACAAGTGCATGTGTGTGTGTGTGTGTGTGTGTGTACTTTTATCACACTGTCAATCTGAGTTGAGGTGTAGCTATAAACGAGCATTGCTGTCATTGAGCTATAACTGATTCATCATCATCGCCAAGCGCCGTTAAATTAAATTGTTTCTGCCTTGACGCATGCAAAAACAAATAGTTAAGAAGAAACAAATTTAATAAAAAACAATAATAGAAAAAAAAAAAACTAAAAATCACAGACATTCACACACATACGACAATCGACAACAGCAATGAGAACAACAATTGCACAATTAGTCATTTCATCAATTAATAATTAACTATTTTTAACCTGCCTACCTGTTGTTGCCACCTCTTCTTTCGTCTCATCCTCCGCAACCGGTGATGAGCTCAGTTTTAAGCAATGCAAGAGAGCAGTCGAAACGAGGCAGAGTGAGTAAGAGATAGAGAGAGATGGAGAGAGACAAACACACACACACACACACACATTGTTATTAACAAGCATGTTAGAGATTTATCGTATTTTTTACACCTTGAACTTTGACGCAACACTAAAAGCGCAGTGCAAAGCAGCTCGTCATAGAGAGAAAGAGAGACAGAGAGAGAGGGAGAGAGAAATAGAGGAGAGGAACTGCGAGCTGCTGTGCAGTGTTTGCCATAACGCTTGCGTCAAATCTGGCATTTCTTCAAAGTTAAATTTCCTCTTTTTTTTGTATTTTCGATAACTCAAGATCATTTGATTATCGATTTGATCAAATTTAACATTTTAAATTTGGCAGCTCAATTTTTTGTGTGATTGCACATAAATACATAAGATCGAGTTCTTTTCTGGCTAAGCTGCCTTAAGTTGATAGTGTTATATTATTATTGCAAAATTGGTTAAGACGTATGTATGTATTTAAGACCATTTCAGTGCCAGGTCTGAAAATTCTATTAAATCCCATTAGAACCTAGTTCCCTAAAGGATTTTAGGATTGCCGCTTTGCGTTCTGTAAGCACGAAATGTTCAAAGACATCTTAACAAATTGTTTGACTTTTGGATTGGCTGTTCAATATTAATAACAATGTATTTAAAAATGATAATAAGCATTAAAAAAAACATCATTTTTCTTTTCATATCTTTTTGTTTTGAAAAAAGCTATGTTTTTCAGCTTTTTTCGACCTTCAATCTGTTAAAAATAGCTCTTTTTCTGCTTCTCGCAAGTTGACAACACTGTTTACGTGCAAACGTGTTCATTTCTGAGTATCTAAGCGAGCATGTGTGTTGTCTGTGTGTGCTGTATCAATGAGCATTTGTATGCAGTTAAGAGTTACACCTGTTACAACAAGTCTCTGTACATCATTTTTGACTATCGCAAACCTGTTCAACCCAAAAATGTTTTTTTTAGGTATTTGCTTTTGACATTTTCGCTTTGATTTCATGCTTATGACAGCAATAATGAATCAACGAGCTATAAAAGGGTGGGATGAGGGATGAGAGGGAGGGAGATAAGGGAGCTAAAACATTTATGTAAATTAGTTTTTTTTTTCTTCTTTACTGTAAATCAATGAAGCGTTAACGCAAAAAATTGTCGAGAGATTAACTCATCGAAATGTTTTTAGAATTTAACTCTTCGTGACCTTCACCAAGAGATTTTTATCATTTAATGGCCATGGTTTTTTTTCTGGGCGCGTCTCGTAAACAACGTTAACAGCATTTCATTTTTTTTTTTTGATGGGTTGAACAAAAATTTACATAGAGACGCTAAAGAAAGCTGCAAGACAAAAGAAAGCTGCGGAATTTTAGCAATGCGGCCAACGTTGGCCAATGGCCTCCCCAGCACTGAAACCATCAAGGCCCATCAGCTAGACAAGTCTACAAGCTCTGAAAAGATGGTGAGCTAGCGAAAGAGCTTGCAAAAGAGCAAGAAAGAGACAGAGACAGAGACAGAGACAGTGGCAGAGTGATCAACCATCACTTCATCAACTGCACTTGATAAAAAGCATGGCCATTAAAAACAAACGTTAAAAACGTTGCTGTGTTTGGTTAAGATTAAACGTTAAAACTAATAACAATATCATAAATTAAAAAAGCCAATTTAAATGCATTTCAACACGCGCACATTGCATGCAGCATCAGCATCAGCAGCAGCATCAGCTTTATTATAGCCTCGCCTAGGGGAAATACCATCCATCATTAGACTATCTATCTACCTTACCAACATTATGTGATTTTTAATGAACAAATCTTCAATTGTCATAATGATTATTTCATTAGGCAAAAAAAAACTATTTTTCTTATTTAAAACAAAAACGAAGAATTCTTCATATTTCTTTAATACTCTTTCTTTAAATTAGCTTTTTCTTGTTTTTTCATAATGTCATATTGATAATTGCATTAAACAAAATTTACTATTTTCTCTTTTAAAGAAAATCGTTTTGATATTGATAAATTAATCTTCTTGTTCTATCCAGTATATGGTTTCAACGGTTATCTTCCAAGTCAAGCATCGTATTTAGGTGTATAACCTTTAACCTTTAAGAATAATAAATTATTCTTTTGGAGTCTAATCCTGACGAATGATACGATTTAAGCTCAATTCTTATCAAAGGCTTCTGTGTACCCATTATCTTAGGACTTCCAAATTTTAACATTATCTTTAGATATATCCTTTATGTAGATAGGTATCAATCATTTTCAGAATGGTATTTGACAGCTTTCTTCGGGAAAAATATTTCTTCTTTCTTTCAGATTGAAAAAACGTTTTGCAATTTCAAGAAATCGGATAGACTTTAAAAGAGAATTTGTAAGACAACAATTTTCAATAGTTGTATTTTTGTCCTTGAATTATGCAATGATATCAAAAAAGTTTCGACTCTTCATGAAGAGATCTTTCACAAGATTATCCGATGATATTTTCATTAACAGGATTTTTGGGCAAGTTTAGGTAAAAGCTTAAGGAAACTTTGCATGTTTTCTTTACAAACCGCTTGGAAGCAATCCAATTAATTTCTAACACTTTTAAAGGTGTATCAAACTTGGCAGAGAGTTTTGGCCAAGTGGTTTTTTGGTATGAACTGGAAGCTCAAATAGGCATAGATTGCATTTTTCACAGTTAGTTTTAGTCGCTGGCCAAACGAGTCGCAGCGGACACCTGAGTAAAAGCTTTAAAGACCAATGGTCAGAGGCATATAAAGTGCGTCTGTTGTTGTTGCTGCTGCTGCTGCTGCTGCTCGGCTGTCTATCAACTTGTTTATGAGGCACTGTCTCTGTTTCTGTGTCTCTGTCTTCGTCTCCGTTTGTTGTAAACCTGCCCCCTGCTGCTTGCTGCTTGCTGCCTGCTGCAGTGGCATTTGCTGTGGCACTTAGCCATTGCCATTACTTGTTGTTGCTGGTCAGATTTGCTTGTTGTTGCTGCTTGTCTAGCAGCGCTTTTAGAAAGTATGTCAATTTAGAAAAGCCGTTGACTGGACAACACAAGAGCCACACACAGTGCCTTTTTTTTTTTTTTTTGCTCACTCACAATGTATTAAGTTCAATTTTGTATACCAACCTACAAGTTGTTGTTGCACGTTGTAGTTATTGTTATTGTTCACACAGATGCACTTTTTAGGTTATAGCACAGCACACGAAAAAAAAACCACATTTATTCAAATTGCAATTTCCACTCAATAACAATAAATCAAGCCAATTCGAAACGAACTGTTTCTGCTCTTTGTCCTTTTTTCTGCGTCTGATTGAAACGAGCGCGCCGTCGCGACTGTCTAACTGAAGCTTTCTGCCGCTGTCGTCAACTCTCGTCACGGAGAGCGAGAGAGAGTAAATAATTGAGAGTGAGTGCGGGCGGGGTTAAGCTTCGGCTACGGCTTCGGCTGCTGCGTGCGGTGTTTTTTTTTTTTTGTACAGACGCGTTAGCAAGTTTGCTGCTGACTAAATGGCAAACTTTATTATAAGCGCAAGTTATGCCCAGCAGTGATAGAAATAAAAGAGTGTAAGAGAACAAGCGAGTGAGAGATAGAGAGAGAGGAGAGCGAAAAGAGTGCAAGCAAAGACAGTTGACAGCAACATTGTTGCTATTTTCAAGATATCAGCAAATATTAACTCTCTTCTAGTCGAGTGTAAATGTGTGCGCTTGTTTGTTTGTGTGTGTGTGTGTGTATGTGTGTGATATGAGCGCCAAAGCATATCAATAACAGTGAATGAACAGGGTATTTCGGTTAAAGGGGAGGGAGCATCTACTGGTAGTAGAGGTTATGTTAGCTGACTCATCCATTTAGTTTACAATCAATTGAAAGTTCACTTTAAACTGAAGCTGCAGCTGCAGGTGCAAGGTTGCCATTCAAGTAATAAACCAAAGTCGACACACACACACACACTGACACACACGCACACCCAAATCATGAGAAATATTTTTGTGGCACATTGATAGCGTCGTCGCTTCGCGATCACAACCCAATTTAGAACATTACGTAGCCAAAAACCGCTTTGAAGAAATAGTTTATCAATTTTATTTCTATCGTTTTCTGTGTTTCTTTTTCGAATTGATAAAAATGCCGCAACAGAAATACGCAATCAACAAAAGGTAATTTTTTTTTCTTTGCGCAAATTCAATATTATAAAGTGTCAAGAGAATAGATAAAAACGGGGTGCATCGGTCTACTTCTTTATAGTTGTACAGTAAATTTAGAAAAGCTCAAAAGCTCCATAAAATTGTAGTGGACTTGGATTTATTCCCCATCAACAAATTCCGACTGTCCGACTTAATCTTAACAAGGTGAGTAATGTTTGCATCACAATGATAAATGTAAATATCTTCTAAATTATTTCCCAAGAGGACGATCATTTTCAAAATTTAAAAAACTTTCGCTTTTTTTTTATATGACTTAGAACTATCAAAGATTAGAAAATCGAAAGGCTAGAATAGGTTATAATCGGAATAAGTGGCTTCCAGAAGTATTTGCTGCCCATAAGGAGATTGGATCACATTATTATCACTAAGTACATCAGTTTTAGTAGGTTTAACAGTTTGTGTTGCAATCACAATATGGGAGATGATAAATGTAATTGATTACTAATTCTGAGCAGTTCTTGGAGTCCGTTTCATTGTGTATTCAACATTGTATCCGGGACACACGATCATACCGCCTACAAGAAGTTGCTCTCCTGATCCAATTGCTTGGACTACAAATATATTCTGGAAGCTCATCAGATTAAGTTGAAGACAAGCAAATGTCAAAGAGGGTATTTATCAAATTGATTGCAAACGTTATAAATTTATTAAAGCTTCTTAAAGCAAAAACAAAAATATAAAACAAAATTGTTTAGAAAAATTTTATGAACATCCAGTTTAACAATTTGATAAATAAGAAAAATGAGCTCTGTCATAGGCCTTAGAAAAATAATATCATTTATCAATAAACAAATAAATTAAATTGAAACATGATCAACATCTCAAAAAACCATAAAGGTATTTATACTAAAGGTTGCTATTCTACAGATCGTTTTCATTATTGATATTGTGATACTTTGCTGTCCTAAAAGTATAAAAATAAGAGTAAATGCAGTACCTGGAATTTATTTATTATTTTCCCTTTGCCACCTATATCTGTTAAACAACACTTTTCATTCTAAATGTACGATTAAAAAAAATTTATTAAAATTATATTTATTCAAAAAATAGTAATATGTATATACATATATCTATTTGCGCATTATAGTTTAAGATCCTAATAATTTCTGGCAATTGAATTAAGTAGTTTTTTGTTTTCTAAATTTCGAATTTGTTATTCTATCTGTGAAAAATATTTGATTATTTTTATCATTTAATAAAGAGTCAAGAAACTGGTAAATTTGAAATCGTTTGCTGTGCCAGTAATTTAGATTGTCACATGTGTATGTAGGCTATGACGTCACTGTTGCAACGCTGAGTAATTGTCTCGTGAATATTTTTTGACTTTATAAGCTCATCGTGATGCATAAATACATAATATCTATCTAGTCCATGTTTAATAGGCTGACGATACAAAACAACCAAGAGCATTTGATAATGGTGCAATACTTTTCATCATAACCCTCTCTAAAGTGTAAGTAACGATATGGATACAATGAATTTCAATTCAGAATCAAAAGAAGTTCAACAGTTCACAAAGAAGAGTAATAAACATGATGCATTGTTGTTGTTGTTGTGTCTGTCTTGAACTAAACTTTGCATACTCCCCCTTCCACAACTTTGTCTGGCAATATGTACCATCTTCATTTCCATTTCAACCATGATCTTCATAATCTGGCAACTCTTCCCTTACGCATCGTACACTCACTCATTGTGAGAAGGGGTCAGCTGCTTGACTTGTCTCCTCGTTTTACTTTCAAAAGCGTTTCAAGCAAAAGTAAAAGCTCTCCCACGCAATTTTTATGGTAAATTGTTCAAGGGAAGGGGGATCACAGTTGTGCTGCACGCAATACTTAAAAACTTTTGTCCAATATAACAGATAAGATAGCAAAGAATGTGGTGGTGTTGGGGTGGTTGGAATGTAAGTTGTGGATCGTTTTGGGGCGGTGCCGGAGGTCGTCCGGCGTTTGACCCACTAAACAAGCGACGACGCTTTTCGGGCTTTTCTTTTTGTTATATTTACTTGATTAATTTCTCACACTGCATTCATTATTAAGTGGGTGAAGGGCGATTCTGATTGGACAGCACGCTCGCTGTTGCTTGCTGCTACCGATGATGATAACGCAGCAGTTTTAAGGCGTTGCCAAACTGCAGCCTGAAATTTATCTACACACATACATACATACATACAAATGTACGTACACACATGCAAATCTATTTATAACGTATATTTACTTACATGCAAATAAAATACACCAATTGTCCAGTAAAGCCAACAACAATCAAATGTTAAAAGCGCGCGATAAGTTTTGATATTAAAAGCTCTCGTGAGCTCTCTGCGCTCTCACGCTTTTGTTGCACTCTCACTTGCACACACGTGCAAAAAAAAACAAGCAGCACTCACAATGAAAGCAACAACAATAACAGTTGCTTTTTTCTTTTTTTTTTTTGGACAGTTTGTTTTCTGCGCTGTCCGCTGACTGCACGTACCGAAAGTCAAATGCGAAATGAGCCGAATGCGGCGAATGTAAGAGCGCACAACGTTTTTATCTATGTGCAATGGACGGTGGATGAGAGAGAGAGAGAGAAGTAAAGAGAGAGGGAAGAGGAGACCTTTCAGTTCTCCCGAGATGCTCCACACGAAAATTTTTAATGGCCGGCCAGCAGCAGCCCAAAAAGCAAGTCACGCGGCTTTGCTTGGCTTGGAGCCCCTCTCTATCTTGTCTCTCTCTCTCTCTATTATCTCACGCGCTCTCGCAGATAAGTGGAGAGTGTGAGATCGGTGAGCGTAACAAGTGTCAGTTGCCAGGTGGCAACGCTGGCGCATTTAAATTTTTTGAAAGCAAAGCGGCTCAGCTCCCAACTTTTAACGTTTTTCATTCCGTTTTAAGTTTGTTTTGTTACGTAACGCAGTCTACGCGTCGCTGCCTTTGCGCCCGCTTAACTAGTCAAGCATAACGACAACAACTAACTAGTTTTGGTTAATTTACATAAAATACGGTGCTGCACACTTGTTGCACAGCCATACCCACCCCTCTCTCTTCATGCCTTCTTTCTTCTATCCAAAAATACAAATAAAAAGCCAGCGACGCAGCGCAAAAAATGAATTGAGAGTGCCGAAACAGCGACTGCGCAGCCGGCGCTATGCCAGTGTTGCCAGCTCAGCATTTTTTTTTTCGTCAAATATCACGTGCCAGACCATTTTTGAAATGTCCGAAATTCTAACTCTTTTTTTAAGCTTTTACAAAACTTTCGATAATTTCCTAATATATAATTGTGTAATTATTTAAGCTCCTATAAATGCAATCTATGTTTGCCAAGAATTTTATTTATTTTTAAGATTTTTGTTCCGTTTTAATTTTCGAACGAAACCAAACTAACAAATAGCCAAAGCTCAATACAGCCATGCGAGGTCTGTATGAGAGAAATACCCTATATGCAAATTTAGCTTCAACGCAGAACATATTTAAAATTAATCAGGAACCTATGGTCCAAATAAAGTTATTTTTTGCTAATCTAATAAATCTAACAAACAGCGCGAAATAGTGCACAAAAATTGATCCTGGAATCTTAACGTTTTTTAATGTTTTGTTTTTAAAATACAAATTTATTTTTATCAGTAAACTGGATATATAAAGACAAATACTTGTATATTTCGAGTGTACGTATATGGGTTGGAATTGCCCCCTTAAGCCTGTAATATGTATTTATTTGAACAAAGAACTAAAACACTCTATATCAGGCAATTTATAAAAAACAGTTCTAGCTTTTTTAATATGCTTTTTTAGCTTTTTTTAGACCCTAAAGAGTTGGCAACACTGGCGCTGTTGCGCTTCATGGCCAAGCAAACGTGAGAGTCAATAGAAAGATAGAGAGTGAGAGAGAAAAAGAATATTTCAAGTTCGAAGAACAACAATGTTCGAAATCTCGTGTGACGTCGACGTCGCATCGCAGTCTGCGCCAAAATGCAAATTGTAAAATTTTGTTTAATTTTCGTTTGCCTAAAAATATTCGCCTCAAAATAAATTCAACAGGCGGCCGGTGGTACGTCGATGACGTCAGCATAGTGCCTTTTTGCTGCTTCTGCTTTTGAGTGTTGTTGCTTTGCAAAAAAACAAAAAACACATTTCTGTGAATTCAATGCCAAAAACAAAACAGAAACAAAACAGACGCGAGTCTACTTTTAAAAGCTAAACCCATAGGGGGCGATTTTTGTTTCGCTAACGGACAAAAGATAAAGACGGTATTTTTTTTTTTTTTTTAAAAAGGGTGCAACCTTGGTTTTCAGAAAAGAAAAGACTACGGAAAAGGAGTTTTAAAACGAAGATTAACTCTTGTTTGGCACTAGAAACTCGAAAATTGAGATTTTGCATGAATTTTTTTAATTTAATTTTTGAGTTTTATTAATTCGAATTAATTTTAACCTTCCTTTATTTAATATCCTATCCTTTATTTAATTTATAATTCAATTATTTGACTTTAATTTGATCGTATTGTTTAATATTCAACAAAAATAAAAGAACCGGAGAGAGCGAACGCAACATGTTTGACGCAGACGTTGCGACGACGCAATCGACGCTCGTGTTCGTTGTTTTTGCAGCTACGCAAATTTCGCATAAAATGGCAACGCCGTGACTTAAACTGGTTTTTATCTTAGTTTATTGGATGAACAATAAATGTACACAAATACTACATAAATCATAGAAAATAAGGTGCTAATTGACAAGAGAGAGAGACAAGAGCGAGGAGAGAGATTTTGCCGCCTTCCCGTTTTGGGCATGTTTCAAAAAAGCTAATTACAAATCGTTCTACTTTCGTTCAATAAATCAAATAATGAATGAACACACAAACACAGGCACATGCTTATGCATGTAGAGAGATATTTTGAGAGAGCGTTGGCGTTGCGAATGAGTGACAGCGAGTGTAAACAACAGCGTCGTCACAGCATCCGCCGCTCTCTTTCTCTCTCTCTCGCACTCTCTGTGCTGAAAATGGGCCAAGCGCGCAGCAGGCACAATAAAGAGAAGAAGCTTAGAACTTGGGTGCTTTTTATTCGTTCATCTCATCTTTTTTTTCTTGTTACCACAAAACAAACCGTTACAAATGGCTTGGGAATGTGAAGCAGTCGAGATGCTGGACAAAAATCACAAAGAACCAGAATTAGAAAATAGAAGCGCTTGACTAATATCCCGGTTCAATAAAATTCTAAAAGCTACCAGTGTGTAGGTATGAGTGTTTGTTTGTATGTACATATGTATTTTTGTATGGTAAAAGCGGGCCAGCGAGGCATAAAACAAATAAGAGAAGTTAACAATGCGACGATGGCGACTTCTAACTGGAAAATGCGCCTTTATGCTAATGAGATAAGTTGGCTTGTGAAATATGTATACACTTACACACACTCACTTAAGTAATAGGTACATATGCATGTGTGTGAGGCGACACATGATAAAGACGGAAGTGAGCGACCTGCAGACCAGTGTTGCCATCTTTTGAGAAGCAAAAAAGTTAAAGGTCAAAATAAGCTAAGTTTCCATTAGAAAGATCTGAAATTCCTTCCAAGCTCAACGCTTATGTTAAAAATGTGGAGTCAAACCAAAACTTTTGAAAAACTCGTTCTAGTAAAAGTCAAAGCACTTTCAAAGCTGTCACTAAATTCCGGAAATGCTGAAATTCTTCTTCACCGATTCAGTTTTGCAATAATACAATACTTTCAAATTATGCTTAATTAGAAAAAATCATCATGAGTGATTAATGTTAAGTGTACATTCTACGTGAAAATCTTCATATATTTATCTTTGAGTAAAATAGTGACACTTTAAAAATCCAGAAATTTCGAAGCCCGCTGTTTTCAATTTAGCCCTGCAATTGGATTTTGAAAAAAGCCAGATTTTACGGAAAAAGGGCTGCTTCGGCAACACTGCTGCAGACACAAAGAAAAAGACAGTAACACAATATTAAGACGTCTGTCTCTGTGTGTGTGTGAGGAAAAACTTTCAACGACGCGAAGCTGGAAAAACGGTGGTTGCGTCTCGACATTGAATGCAATTTTCACACGCTTTGCCTAACTCAACTACAAAAAACAAAACAAAAAAAAGGTAGTGACGCAGTCGTGATTTATGGCAGCTGGCAATTGCACACTCACACACACACACAGAAGCACACACACACGCATATACAAAAGGAAAATAATAATAAAGAAATATATATTTTAAAATTCTCACAATATATATTGCATTGTCTCGCTCTAACGCACAGCGCGCGCGCTAACAGCTTTAAGGCGAAGTCAAGCTTTCAACTGGATTTTCAAAAATTTAACAGACTTTTTGGCGAATTGGATTTAGCAGACAGCGGCGAAGAGAGAGTCCAAATACTATTCACTCTCACTCTCTCTGATTGACACACTCTTGTTTGCTGTTGTTGTTATTGTCAGACAGTAAAACTGTGTTAGTTGCATGTTTTAGCAAGTAAGAAATTAACATTTAGGGAAAACAACAATACTATCAGTGGCAAATTTGCCAATTTGCAATGCCAAAAACAGAAAACGTTGACACAGCGGCGCGCAGGCCGGTTAATGACTCACTCAAACCAACTCAACTCAAGTCGCGCTCTCTCTTACACAAACACACACGCATATACGCACACACAAACACTGGCATAAGCACACACACAGGCAAGCACTTATGTACATACATATATATAGAGACACTGACGCCGCGCACACCGGTATTTCAACATTGCGTTACACACTCATTCCGTTTGCTCGATTCTTGTTTGCTTTCCTGCCATCCCACTTCATTTTTATTGCTGCATGATCATACGGAATGTAGTATATAGTGTATGTGCATATTATGTACATATATATTTGTAAGAAGGAACAGTAAGATATAAAAACCAATTAACTTGACTCTGAACTCACCTGTAATTTCGGCTGACACCGGCACAAAATGTTTGCGTGGAGTTTTTTTGTTCCTTTTATATTATGTACAACGCAACATACACACACAAACACCAAAATACTGTCGCTGTTTGTTATTATTGGCTATAAATGCGCAGAAAATCACACAAAAGTTGAACGAAAAAAAAATAATATAATAAAACTGCTTCAGTGGCGCGGCGGGCACAAAAGCACAAAAATTACTTCGCTGTCGTTGTCGCTAGACTGCACCGCAATCGATAGTATCGATAGTTTTGTCACCCAGAGCTCACGAATAATGCCGGCGGCTGCTATTGGGTGCCATCACATGTATATATGTATATATATATCTACATGCATGCGTGTATGTGACAGCGAATTGTTGCGCTTCTAAGCGATAACAGTGAAATTTGAAACTTACAATTGATTAGTGTGTGTTACGGGGACTCTACGATCTTGGGGCGGACAGATCGATGATGGATTCCGGTAGAACTCGTCAAAATAAAACGAAAAATTAAATAAAATTTTTGATTTTCGGCTCGGTTCTCGAGATGTTGGGACCGATAAGTCGCCGATTCCCATACAAACTGGCCAGCGTGCCAGCTGCTCTTTGCACTGTATTGCCTAGAGCAGTGTTGTAAGGTGTCCGTTTCTACTTCACCGCTTGGCGCGGATATTCAAACCTTTTTATTTTATTACATTTCTAGCTAATTTATATATTGTTGTTGTTTTTTGTTGTTGGTGTTATTGTTAATGTTATTTTTTCCCCTGTAGGAGACATAAGTGTATGACAAAAAGTGCCGTAGGTAAAAATTCTTTTTTTTAAAAATGTGCGCGCTAGCGTCATTTACAATGTGCTTTTCACAAATATGTCTTCTTGTAAAAATGATTCTATTCACACCCTTTCATATACTAATGTCTCATGTAGTATAAAAATAGCAATAACAACAACAACCGTAAATTTATTCGATTTCAATATGTAAATTAGCAAGAAATGTAATAAAATAAAATGGTTTGAATATCCGCGCCAAGCGATTAAGTTGAAACGGACACTATACAGCACTGCTGTAAGAAATACTATCGGTGTCTCGCTCTAACACAGTGCAAAGAGCAGCTGGCACGCTGGCCAGTTTGTATGGGAATCGGCGACTTATCGGTCCCAATATCTCGAGAACCGAGCCGAAAATCAAAAAATTTTATAAAATTTTTTCGTCTTATTTTGACGAGTTCTACCGGAATCCATCATCAGATCTGTCCGCCCCAAGATTCGTAGAACTGCCTGTGTTACTGCTTTAAACGAACTGCTGCCATTTAAATTGCTGTATATTTATACTTAATTTTTACTTTAATAAATGCGCAAATAAAAAGTGGACAATTTCGCATTGGCGATCGTTTGCATTAGGGATGGCTACGCATATCGATATACCAAGCGCTACAAAAATGTAAACTCGATATATACTGTTAATGATTTCAGTCGACTAATCGAAAGTTTAACTTGTTGAATTTGCTTAGCAAGAATATAAACAGCATACGTTAATCAAATCATTGGAATGTACTTATTTTTTAAATCAATAAATTTGTAAGCTATAGTTTTCTTGGACACACCAATTTGAGTATCTTGGGCAGACACACAATTTGCATCTGATGGTTTTACCCGCCACAAAGAATCGATAATTATTGGCGTTGCCAATTGCCGGTACCAATGGCGCCAGTTGTTGGCATTTAAAATATGTCGGCCAAATGTAAATTTAGATACGAAAAAAAAAACAAATTTATTTAGCTTCAATCGAGGTGAGTATCTGGCATCAAAAATAACTTACAATGCACAACATTTTATGCTGGGCTCACTAATTTTGTACTCATGGAGGTCACATAGAAAGAGATAGAAACAGTCAAAACTCTAAGTAATTTTAAAATATTATATAAATAATTTATGCTAAATCCATAGCTGCTGTCCGTTCCCGTTCCCGCACCAAACGCTCCCGACTCTCCTGCGGGTTGAGTAGGACCTTAACCAGATGCTCCACCGTCGGACGCTCTGCGGTGCAAAAAACCTTAAGACCCAAAGATTCGAGAGCACGCCGCGTACTTGGTCCAATGGCCACAAGTTTCCATTGATCCAGGGATATATTGTGGGCCTTGAAGTATTCGTTTGCACAATTGACGCCGGATGGTGAGAAGAATGCCAGAAATTCAATATTTTCCGCTTTCAAAGCACGCTCCATGCACTCAGCCAGCTGAGGATTACACTTGGTCTCATACACCTCACAGGCATCCACACAGAAACCGTTTTCCACCAGCTTCGAGAGTAATGTATCCGTAGCTAGATTACCGCATGGCAAGAGCAATGGTAAATTCCGTGATCCATCAAAGGTGTCCACAATGAATTCCCCCAAATTCCGGGCATTCCCCGTCTGCTTGCCGTGGGTGAAGAGTTGTTGCAGGGTGCTCAACGCCAGATTGTGCGTAACCTCGCCAACGGCATAGTTATGTAATAGTGTCCAACCTACTGGTAGCTCC
Organism: Drosophila testacea; assembly: GCA_035043265.1. NCBI lineage: Eukaryota > Metazoa > Arthropoda > Insecta > Diptera > Drosophilidae > Drosophila > Drosophila testacea. The sequence continues at coordinate 911,174 of JAWNND010000931.1, forward strand.
GATAGCTGCAGTGCCTCGGCAACAGCTTCAACGCATCGTGGACTTGTGAAAATGATGCCCGCATATTTATCCGGCGTCATCAGCTTGCCATGCAGCTGGTCAAGGTTCTTGAAGCCGAAACTTAATGTCGGCACGAACAACGGCTGAAAGTTGTGACCCAGTAAGGTCTCCGAATAGACATCTGTGCTCTCCGATTCCGATTTGAATATAATCACTGTACGCTGTTGACTGCTCATATTGTTGCCAAAAAAAAAATAACAAAAGAAAATACGCTCTCGGTCAATTGTCAATCAACCAGTCCGTCTGATCGATCTACAATTCTTCTAAACTATCAAATGCTATTTTCCTTGTTGCACCTGCAACGTTTACTGCCGGCCAAATTTTTTATCTATCAGCTGTTTGCAATCGGTGCTGCCAAATCAGCCTTTTTCTGTCAATTTTCTAGAAAAGCCACTTCAAAAAAATCGGATCCTATTATTTCTACAATGCTTAATGAATAATAACTTTAAATATTAATTAAATTAAATAACTTTTTATCTATCAGTCGCTAGCAACCAGTGCTGCCAAGTTATAATTGTTTTCAAATTAAAGCTGCCATTTTTGAAATAAATTTGCTACCAATTTTCTGAACCATACTTTACCCAGAGTTTTTTCATTTGTATAATATATATTAAAAAAATATATATATATATATATAATATTATTTAAATAAATTTAAATTGCTACATCAGTTGCTTGCATCTAGTGCTGCCAAATCATCTTTGTTCAAACCAGTTCTGTCTTTTTTCAATGAATTTGAAAAAACATTGCTGTACTAGTACAGAAGTAGTAGTTTTAGTAGTTACTAAAACTTTTCCTTTTTTATTTCTATGATATTTTATCATTATTAACTTAAAATATATTTGTTTTCAAACAAAATAAAGTGGCATCACTGTTAGCGTTGATTTCGATGTCGAATTGGTCACCCACGAGTCAAATAAAATGTATCGGTTCGAACAATCGATTTTTAATACCTCTTGCCGCCAAATTAGAAAGCGTAGAATGAAATGTATTAAAGAATAATTTTTTAAGATTTTCTGTTCAGTAGGTTCGGGGTTTTCCGCGATATTATGAATTGCATTAAGGTTTAATGCACAAACTGAAAATCTAGCCTTAATTCAAAAATTTCCCAACATTGAGAGTCTGCAACAAGTTTCCGTGTGTGAATATAAAGTTGGTTCACAAAGTAAAAGTATGTAACAGGCACAAGGAGGCACACCCTATAAAGCATATATATTCTTGATCAGCATCAGATGCGGAGTCGATGTTTGTCAGTCTGTCCGTATAAAGAAATTGATCACAGAGATGGTTGGACCTAGGAGCACCAGTTCGGCATGAAGACTTCTTATATTTCCAGGTAGATCAAATTTATTTAAAATATTGAATGTCACGCCCCTTTTCGCACACAAATCGAAATAACAATAGCAATTTAAAAGCTACAGACTTAAGATTTGGTACGTAATTTCATTAATTTCGTTAATTTCAAATTTTGGACTCTATAGTTACTACAAAAATGAAGGGCACAAAGTCTGAACTTAATGTTTGAATTGCAGCTACATTCAGTTATTATTTAACTGGCAATTAAATTTTTCAAGACACCATTTTCTTGAATTTCTCATAGAATTATCAGTATAATTTTAGACAAATTTTGAAGCTCTTCCTTGTGTTTATTAAACATCCAAATTTGATCTTGATATTGATTCTGTATACAAAAATAGTTAACTTTCCATATTACTAATTTTTCTATTCTCCCCCATTTGAGTTTCTAAAAATTGTTTAATTTTTATTAAATTTAAAGTTTAGAGTTGTCTTTAAAGGGAAGTTAAATGCATGTCTCTATAGTGTATCTATTTTTAGCATAGATCTAGTATTTTTATGGAGTTTTTGATTTCGCATTCGTTTTTTAAAAGTTTCGTAAAAATTGAGAAACTTGAAAAACTAAATGTCTTTAGCCAAAACATTAAAAACTGAGGACAACGTGGAAAAATTTCGTTAGTAAAATATTTTAATTACCTCATTATCAATATGCTCAGACACTTCCCCATTTACATTTAAAAAATTAAAACACATTTAAGATTTGTTTAATTGTTATATAATATAATAAGAGTTTAAATTCCATATATGTATAATCCCGTTTGTATAATTGCTAAACAAAGTCAATGCTACCCGTTCTATAGGATGTCCATAATGTTCACAATGTGGATACTTCCCCTGTATCCCCATTAAAGTTGTGTCGGCAGTTTGGCTGAGTTGAGTTGAGTTTTGTAGTATTAGTTTTGAAATCGTACGTCTGAACGTAAAGTAAAATATACGAAGAATTAACCGTTGGACTTTTGCTTAGCGCCTATATTGTGATCCAGCCACTTGCGAAGAAGATCCCCAGGTCGTCTATCAGGATTGGATTGCGGATGCGGAGGCAATGGACGGTCAAAGTGTACTTCACTTTGTGTGGAATACGGCGATGGCAATGGAGTGGAAATCCGTAACTGACGCTGTGACACCGTCTCGGGAGCGCAGTAAATATCCAGGTAACCCCCCGCATTGGAGACCCGCTGTTGGTGTTGTTGTTGGGCATGAGAAGCAAAGAGTTGTTGTTGTTGGTGGTGGTGCTGACCCAATTGGGACTCAAAGCCCGAGGATTGCGATGAAGTGCGCGACAATTGTTGCTTGTCTTCACAGCAACCGAGTAAATTGGCAGTGCTTGGTTCCTCGAGAATGTTGAGAGGTCGCTGGCAATTGCTAGTGGCATTCACCCAAGCGGTAATATCACCATTGTGATGTTGTTGTTGTTGCAACCGTGAGGGGAACAACAAGTTATTTGTGGAGCGCGTCAACGGTCGACCATTACACAATGTGGATGGAGCCGCTTGACGTTCAATAGTTGGTGGAAAGATTCCTCCATTGACACGTTGCCAGCCATACGATGGTGCCATATTCACATTGCGCCAAAGATGCTGCGAGTCCATGCAACTTGCCGCATAGCTGGGCGCCGGCGCCGCTGCCGTGCGATAACTGGGCACAGGTGATGCCAAATGTGGCGTCGCCACCGGTGTGCGTTGCGAGGATAAACGCAAGGAGTCCAGTGAAAGCACCGAAGGTGCAATATGTGATTGACTACGTTGACGCAATTGTTGCGATCCATTCAAGCTAGACATGCTGTTATTGTGATGATTACTGCTGCTGCTATTGCAACTCAACTGTTGGCTAAGCATGCTGATTGTCTCATCATCCGAGATGCATTCATCCGCATACAGCCGATGGAAACTGTCGCCCACAGATTCATTATGCGCCAGCATCAGCAACGAGTTCTTACGGTTTGTGGTCAACAGGATTAGGGTAACTACACTGCCCAGCAGCTGTGAAAGATAGAGATAGATTAGTTGCAGTGGTTTCCAAAATTATCTATCCGCAATCAATCTAAAGCATAATTGTAATAATAGTAATTATTGTTAACAGTCCAAGTCATCTAAACTGTAACAATAAATCAAAAGTTTAAATCTGTTTTATCTAATAAATATCTTTAAATAATCACATTAATTTCTATACATTAACATTAAAAAAAATAGTTTAAATAGTTTTTTGAGATTGGGCCTTCAACTTTCCTTTAGTAACTAATTTAAAATGTTTAATAAAACATTATAGTCACACTCTTGTAGAGCAAGGATTTGTTGTGATTTTATTAGTATATTAATCATTAAAAACAATTAACTTTTTAAGAAAAAAACATACGATTAATAACCAGGGAAATAAGTTAAAATAAAAGTTACAGAAAAACTCTTATTTCTTACTTTTACAATAAATATCAAAAATAACTCTTAATTTTTATTTTTATAATAAAAATAAAAAATTAGTGTTATTTTGTAACTTTTAAATAATAATTGTTATATTGTAATTTTTATTTTAAAAGTTATAATAATAATAATCATAATAGCTGATTATTATTTTTGTTTTATATTCAGCAGGAAATTTTAAACAACCTAAAAAGTCAAATTTTTAGGAAAAAACCAAAAATAAAATTTAACCGAACCAAAATAAGGTAAAAAAAAGAAAGCACAAATTAAGAAATTGATTTTCGAATTTTAATAAAATTTTTTGACCTAGACTTTTCTTATTTTTGACCTTAATTTTAATTCCTAATAACATTGTTCCTAACTTTGGGCTTCTTATTTTGTATTTCTATATTTCATGCTTCCTAATTCGTTCTCCTAATTTTTGTTTTTAAATTTTGGTACTCTTAGAGTTACTTCTCAACATTCTAATGGGGAATCGGTCCATTTCAAGTAAGAGAGCGATTCCTGATTATATTGATAACTGTGTTAAATTGTGATTGCAATCAAGAAGGTAGGAAATCTTTATAGATTGTTTTTGATTGCAATCTTGTAAAGCTCAGATTGTCTGGTACTTACTAGAAAGGTGATGCCATCGATAGCCTCGAAGAGCAGCAATGAGCCCTTGGCATAGATGCTCCACAGCACAAGGAGCAGAGTGAAGCGTGTAAATTTCAAGCCATCGCTGATGTTGTGAAGGAAACTTAGTCCCAACATGGCATAGGGATACAGGCTCGTGTAGCAGCTGCTCAATGTTGCCTGCTGTGCCTGCACCTGTGTTAATCCCAGCGAGTAGAGCAACAGCTTGGAGAAGGTGCCTCCAAAGAGCATCATTCTGGCTACCAGCGGCTGTTCGGCCAATAAATTGCCAGCATAATCCGTCAGGACACGGAGCAACGTCAACGCATGCGAGTAGGCAAAGAACAAAGCGTGTCCAAGAGTCTCGCCCAGAAGATTACTAAACTGGGTACGAGTGGCAGCCGGCAAACTGCAGAGCAAGACCAGCACATTGAGGATCGTGATAAGAGTCATCCCAAACTGATAACGCTGCAATCGTCGTTGTTGTTGTACGCGTGCCAAGCGATTGAAATGCGGTTGCTTAAGCAAAGCGGCACCTTTGATAATAAAGTTAAGTAACTTGGAGCCAAGCACCATTTTCTTCTTCTCATGGAGCACCTTGTTGACATGACGCTCACAGCTGCCGCAAAGACGAAACTGTTGCTCCAATTGTTTTCTGAAATTACCAAGGTTCAAATTAATCTTAATAGATCTAGGATTGTTTTTATATCCTTGCAGAGAGTTTAGAATTTCCTCAAAATAGACAAAACAGATCCCATGAACTATGTACAGTTACTCAAGTAGTTTTCACAAAATGAAATATGTACATAGTTGTTCTTTTATATCTAAGCATATTGATAAGCCTAAATCCAAAGTTTGGTATCTCTAGCTCTAATAGTCTTTAAAATCTCGTAGTTGTAATTTTTGTACTCCCAGTTTTCTTTTAGAAAGTCCTTGGAAATACGAACGAACAGGACATGTAAAAGTTTTCATTTTCAAAAACAGCTATTTGACAAACTATAGTATATGTATATGTATATATATTCTTAATGAGAGGCACGAGCTAAGTCGTTATATTCATGTCCTTCCTCCCCGCAGTTTCTATGCAAACTAATCTCTCGGCTTAGTATCTTTATAAAACTTGGTACGGATATGTCGACTTGCTAGAGACACCGCATATGACCTAACTGACCGGGTCCGATCACTATATTGCATAGCTGACTGACTATATCTTGTAGTTGTCATAGGAATGATCGGCCAAAAGGTAACCTATAGTATGAAAAACATTGTTGTTTCTTGATACATTTTAAAGACATCTTCAAGTCACTGATCATTTGTTGTTGTCTTCTCAACAAGTTTGTTTTAAATCGGACTATTGAATCATATAGCTATCATAGGATTGATCTGTAGAAATTCTATCTTTAGTATGAACACCTTTGTTGTTTTTTAAGATATCTTAACGAAGCTCACAGAGTATGCTTTTCGTATTGTCTTATTTAATCTGATCCAGTTTGGTTCAAATCTGACTTTTTAATCACATAGCTGTCATAGTAATAATCTGTAAAATACTAAATTCAGGTCTCTGCGAGGGTATAAGATCTTCGGCATGCCAAAGATATGATTTCCTTCCTTTTAAAATAGACTAACTGATAGATCTTTAGCTCCTGCTCGTAGCGTGACTCGTGCTTTGGCTCAAACTGTGCCAACTTCTCGACCTTTAAACGTTGTGCCTCATTACATTGGTCACAGAGTCCATTGGTTGGCGCAGGCGGTGGAGCATTTAACTCATTTGTGTAATAGGCATTGGCACAGACTGTGGCAGCTCCACTGCCACTGCTGCTATTTTTGTGACTGCCACGGGATGAGTTTAGATCACGATTGTAATCACCGTCCTTGTTGAAGCCATTGTATTGATCACAATGTGGACACGTCCAGCTGTTCCGCTCAGCATAAGAAACTCGTGTGTTGTCATTGCAGAACCAACAATTCACTTTGATATCATAGCGTGAGCTGTGTGTACGAAACACTCGATAGATTAGAATAAAAATTCACTTAATAATTCATTTAATATTTCACACTTACCGCACATTTATATATAACTTGTGGGCGAACAATGCGGTAACAAAAATTAGCGCCAAAATTGGCAGCGCGGTTGCGGCCAGCATCAATAACAGGTGCTGCATGTTGTCTAAATTTATAATTTAACTAATTCTAAATTCAGCTACAAACTATGCAAACGGTTAAACACGCGTTATTCATACATATCCCATACATATATCTATACAAAAAAACCGGGCAGTGTCAGCGGCTAACTGTTCTCTCTTTTTTTTTTGTGGTTGAGGTTGTTTGCGGTTTATCGATAGCCGATAGTTGATAGGTGTTCTTGCATGACGCGCACAGTGTTGCCAGCTCAGCTATTTTATAGATAGCTGTTTTTTTTTTAGTTCGATTGCCAGAAAAATGTTGAAATTGATTTTAGCCAAAATACGATCTATTTAATATTATACTACATTCACATTGCCTGGCACAGCGAGTACACAAAATTTGTTGTTAAAATAGTTATCTACTTCGTATATTAAGCTTATGTTCCACCAAAAACAGCTATTTTTAGCATAATATTTCTTAAAAACCACTACTTTTTCTTCTGAAAAGTGGGCAGCACTAAACAAGCATGCTGCGCTCGTAGTTCTAGAAATAAATATGTTATTTAGGTATTTTCTGTTTTAAAATATTATTATGCAAATCATTATTACATATTAAATTATTTGTACAATAAATAAAGGAGATTGCAAATCAATTTCCACAGGCAGTTGTTATCTTTTCATACATGATTGTTGTCAAAAAGTCTTTCTTTTCTAATAATAATAAAAATTTTAAGACTAAACATATTCGACTGGGACTAGAAATTTTCGTTTTGGTCAGTCTTTTCATACAGCAATATATATTTAACTACAATTTCGTATTAAATATCGAGCAAGTCACACTATTTCTGTCATCGATAGAACGATAACTACTCGTTTGACGTTTGCTTGTGACTGTCGAAAATCGAATCGCATGTGTTTTTTGTTGTATATTGAAGCCGCTTGCACGTTGCACGTGTTTATAAAGAATTTTAAGTTTTTATTTTAATACATAGCAATAACTAAGGCGGCCACAAAATGCAGCACGACGATGTAAGTAGAAAGCGTGAAAATGTTAATGGCTTTAATGTTAATAACCAAACAATTGTCACACAGGTTGTTTGGAGCATCATCAACAAATCCTTCTGCTCGCACAAAGTCAAGTAAGTGTTGGAATTTAAACATAAACAATGAGAAATGTTAATGCAATTGTTTACAGAACCGATACACGCACCTTTTGCCGTCATGAGTACAACTTAACGGGTCTTTGCACCCGTCGCACTTGCCCCCTGGCCAATTCACAATATGCTACGGTAAGGGAAGAGAAGGGTATCATCTATCTGTTCATTAAGACCGCGGAGCGTTCGCATATGCCCAGCAAGTTATGGGAGCGCATTAAATTGTCGCGTAACTTTGAAAAGGCCATCGAACAGATCAATGAGAATCTTGTGTTTTGGCCAAAATACATGATAGCCAAGAATAAGCAACGTTTCCTCAAGATCACACAGTATCTGATGCGCATGCGTAAACTGAAGCTTCGGCGACAAAAGCTCATTGTACCGTTATCCACGAAAATCGAGCGACGTGAAACGCGTCGTGAACAGAAAGCTCTTATTGCTGCGAAAATTGATAATCACATTGAGAAGGAGCTTTTGACGCGTCTCAAACTTGGCACGTACAAGGATATTTACAACTTTTCGCAAACGGCATTTAACAAAGCGCTCGAAGCGGAACATATCGATGAGGAGGAGGAGGAGGACGAGGATGAAATGGAGCGTGAAATGGAAATGGAAGATGCGCCCGAAAATGAACGAGAAGCTGCTGAATTGCGTCGCGCTCTCAACGATACCGAGGAGTTTGTCGAGGCAGATACTGACGATGAAGAAGAAGACGATGAGGAGGATGATGATGATGATGATGATGGTGCCGAAAGTGATTCAGGTCAACGCGAAGAGATTGAAATGGACAGCGACTTTGCGCAGTCGGATGATGATGATGGGGATGCTGATGACATTGAGGTATGGAATTCAAGCAATTGGCAATTTGTCAGTCAGCAGACAAGTCTTGGCTTGTCTCGACTTGTCGTTGTTACGCTGTTTATTTTATGCAACCTCATTGCATAAGGCTTATTTTTGAAGCCCAATTAGCATAATTTGCAATAAAAACAAGACAAGACAAGTTCAAGCTCTCTGTACACAAAAATAAAGCTCATTCGCCGGCAGGCAGTAAAAAAAGTAGCAACGTCGCTGACGCTGCAGCTGCTACTACTACTGCTGCTGCTGCTGCTGCTGCTGCTGCCGACGTCGCGTCGTCAACTGTTTGTTGGCTTTTTGTTCTGAGACTTTTATTAAACAACAAACAGTCGGCGAAAGCGCGCGCGCGCATCTTAACTTTTAAACTGAGCCGCGTTTAGAGTGACAAATTGCCAAAAAAAAAAAACCAAAAAAACTAGTGTTGCATAACGTTGATAACAATTTCAGGATACAAAGTTACCCACGAAGGTATCGAAGAAACCCAGCAAGACAGCCGACAGCAAGAAGAAGAAGACAACAACAACGACAAAACGCACGAAACCAAAACTACAATTGGAGTATGAAATGGAATATGAAAATGAGGCTGCTCCAGCACGGAAAATGCGTAATTAGCGAGGTAGAAAGAAAGCAAGAGAGAACGCTAATAATTACATATTTTAATATATATGTTATTGTATAGAACTAATTAAATATGTATCAAATAAGAACTTTCAAAGAAAACACAAAAATTGTTGCCCAAAAATTCACTTCGATTAGACAGAGATGGCAATAGCTCTTTTGTGCAGTGTGTGTGTGTGTGGAGCCAAATATGAACTTGACATTGAGAGTCGTGTTCATGTTGTTGTTGTTATTGCTGGCGGAGTTACAATTGAAAACAGCTGCCAAACCAGTTCTAACAATTTGCAACTAAATTAAATTGCTAGTTGTGATTTTATTACATAAAGTCGGCAGCTAATTAACAAAAAAAATACAATATTGTGTGCACATATAAATAACGCACGTGAAGCTTTTAATGCAGCTGCAGCAGAAAAGCTGACGTTTGGGAAGGCCGCTGCTGAGGCAGCTTTAACTCAGTTAGACCCTGTACTTAACAAAAACTCAAAGGGTCTAATAACAGTAGTGACAGTAGAGTTATAAGCAGACCACTAAAACTATATATCGCTTACTTACCTGAAGAGTTTTATATCTCAAATTCAATACCAAGTTGCAGTAAAAATTAGAATTCTTTCGACTCTCACATGATGAGTTTACAAGACATGAACATAAACACTTTACCCAATATAGATTAGCGTATAACGAATATAGATGCTTAGTTAACTTGAAAATTGTGTTATTTTCAAATTGTGACAGTCTTCAAGTACAATTCTGAGACTATAAGAGCTAGAGACATCAAACTACAAGAACAATTTTAAAGCTAACGTCTTAAGCTTTGCACATAAAATTTATTTAGAAAGTACGATATAGCGAAAGTTATCCAACGAACCATTTTAAACAAAAGTTGACCTAAGAAAGAAGAATAGACCACTTGCACTACTACGAACAATTATTCAAATTACGCTAATAAATAACTGATTGGTAATGCTTTCCTTTATCATAAATATTAGTTAATTTTCACACTTAACGGCTGTCCTCATTGGTACAGAGTCTCCCACAGTCGAGCATGTTTAAATGTATTTTTTTTTTTTCATTGTTGTTCTCGTTACGGGCTACTGCGGTTACTATCGCCCATTTGACCAAAGGTTCTGTTTATCTTAATACACACACCGACACCTACACGCACACACATACACACATACTCTCACAAAGTCTGGCGACAACAATTGTCAATTAACAGATTTTTTTATGGCCCCTTTGAAGGGTTCCGTTGGGTCACCTCTCGAGTTCAAACTGCAGTCTAAAATCTCTATTATCGCTCCACCTGAACGTGAAAAATAAGAATAATTACTTTACGCTGAAATTAAAATGTGCTAAATATACCATAAATCTCAAATTTTAGTATGCAAAAAGAGTTAAAGTTGATGTTAAATTTGATATGCTGATCTATTAGAACTGTTCCGGGTTTAACCTTTTAACATACCTTCGAGGAAGCTTGAACTAGGATTGAGTTGGGATTCTATTGAAACTGAAGAACGTAAAGTCAAGTCAAAAGTGAAAGAGGTCTAAATGGTGTTCCCATATTTTGTAGTAAAAATTTTAGGAAGGGGATTTACTTAACAATCTGGAGAAGTAAAAAATTTCAAGTTAACAAAACATTTTCTAGTATGGAAATAAGTATAAGAGATCGTAACAGTTTTAACTTTTAAAATAATGATTATTTTAGGCGTTTGATTATAAAATTTGAAATGTAATTCACTTTTGTACTATAAACGTCAAAAATAAGAACTATAGCTAATTTTTGTAATGAGAATCAAAAATAAAAATTAATTAATTTTGTATAAAATAGTTTATTTTTCTCTGGTTTATTAACTTTAAGACTACATTTTTATTTCTCATAAGTTTCTCCAGTTTCTCATATAATGAATCAGAGTGGATAGATAAGTTAGAAAGTGAATTGATTGCCAAAAGATCTCATAAGAATATATTATTTTTACTATATCTGCTGCAGTTTTCACTTTTGAGAGTTCTACAGAAATCTTCAAGAAGTTTGGAATTTTACTTGAACTATGACTTAGGTAAAATTCAATTAAAACATAACATTAATTTAAGCCATGTGCAAAGTGGTTTCCCTTAAATTTTATCTGAAACATTGCTCATTAATCAGGGGACTAACGCAACAATCTGAAGTTGTTGAAAAACAAAAGTAAATCTAGTTTAGTAAAAGTAAAAATGAAAGAGTATAAATTTGGGACAACTTGAAATCCGTCTAGTATAAGAATTGTATTTCCAAGTAAAAATTTCTTTACAGCCTTGACTAAAATTGTAATAGAAGAAATGCAAAGATTTCAAGGACTTAATTCAAGAACAAACACATTGTTGTTATTTGTATATATATACATACATTAGATTATATTTAAATACAAAAAAATTAAAGTTCTTATTAACCAGTTTGTAGTGCACAATACTACAAATGGACACAGTCGCACATTACGCTAATGTAAGAAATAAAAAATATAATGAGAAGAAATAAACAAACATATAAGTAATTTTTCGAGTTATTTCGGCCAGTTAAAGACACGGATCCGATGTGTATAAAATGAAAAAATAAAAATAAAATAATGTTCAAGCAACTTAATTAATGTGTGTGTGTTTACCCAATTTTCATTGTCGGAACTATTAAGGAGATAGTTGTTTTTTTTTTATATATTTTTTTGTTCTATTGCCATGTTTATGCTATTGCTGCTAATTGTAGTTGTAGTTGTAGTTGTGATTGTTATTTCTTATTTTTTTGGTTGTGGTTTTTAGGCATTCGGACTAAATGCCGCCTGACGCAGCAGGACATAGATTTTCTCCTTGATCCAATCCTTGTTGTAGGGCGCATAGGTGTTGGTGCTCTTCTGATAGACCAGGCAGCTAATATCGATAAGCGTATCGATAAAATCAAACAGCTGACTGATGTCATAGGTGATGGTGGGTGTGTTTGGATTACGCCTCTTCAAATGCTCCTCATAGATCTTACAAACGCCCTCCATGCACTCATTAACGCTCTCATAGTCGCAATATGTTCGCGTCTCTGGACGTGCTCCAGGTTGCACTAACAATATCGTATGCGACATCTCTATCGCTCTCTCTCTCTCTTTCGATCACTTGCGCTATCTGAAAGTGGAAACATTAACATTAGAATTAACGACTAGTGTATCTTAAGATTTTGCAAAACCATCGAGTACTGTCAAATCGAACACTATCAATAGTTTTTAAGATAAAAATATAAAAAAGATTGATATATGCGCTTCTTAATTGTTTATAGCTTTGTTTTCATTTTGAAATCATTATTCAACAACAAAAGTTTAATTACACAAATATTTCGATGTTTTTTTTAAAGGAAGGAGCACATATTACAAATTTGTGCATTTCACAAAGATTTTCTCATATTTTAAAAATTGTATGATTTATGATTTGACATCACTATTACCGCCATTGTTGTTGTTTTTGTTGCTACTCACCAAAACTATGTTAATTCTATTGTTGTTGTTGACTCCGAGACTATGCGAAATGTTTCCAATTCGCTGTAGCGGCTCGACAAACGCTGCAATATACATAAATATATAATTAATACCTATTTTCAATCAATTTATCAACATTCATTTTTTATTAACAAATGCTGCAAATTTTCAACTTGCATCTCTTTTCTTCTTCCATTTGCTGCCATTGTTTTTGCCGCCAGCGCGCACACATACACACACAGACTACACTACTACCCGCAAATACACAAGCAAGCCGCGTATATACACATGTAAACGTTTATGCTGCTCGCAATGCGTATTATTTGCACAATAACAACAAATGTGGCAATAAAGTTACAACTTACCTGTTTAGTTTCTAGAATATAAAATTGTTCCGGTAATATTTTGATATAAATCTAATATAAACACATTTTTCACAGCTTGCTAGCTTCTATGTGCTTAGTGTTGTTAAATGCCACATGCTTGAGTGTTGACAAATGTTGTTAGCTCTGTTGTCTGGCAGCGCTGGCAGGCGAATGTTGGCGTTGCCACCTACCATTTCAACAGTCAGTTTAATAACAGCTGATTCAAAACTGATCAAGAAATGGACCAATTGGAGAGCGGCGGCTAGCAGTTGCTTTAGCATACGCGGGGGCTGCGCAGCGAGCGTTGTATCTTCTTATAAGAAAAAATTAAATTACTCTTGTGTGTGTGTCCGTCTGTTGTGTTGTTGTTTTTATTATTATTTCTTGCCGCTGTCGCAACAAGCAAAAGTAGCAAGTAGTGAAATGCAAAGTGAAGGCGCAGCCGCAGCCTAAATGAGTTGTGTGTGCATGTGGCACAAACATTTTAATTGAGAAAATATAAATCGTAAGCACTGTTAATTGTGTGTTCGCCGCGTACGTTTTTTGTTTGTGTGCTTCATGCTTATTTTTTATTTCTTTTATTTTGATTTTGCTGCGTACGCACGCGTGTTGCAAGTTTTGTTGTGATTGTTTATTTTTTTTCTTGTGTCAAATGTTGTCATAGCCAAGTGTTAATATTGCTTGTTATTCAATGTTCTCCGCTGCCAATGGGAAAATCAAGGTGCAGCATCTAAACACAAATCCAATTTGAATATATAAATTCCAATTCGAATCATATTGTTGTTCCAGTTGCCGCCGGTTCACGACACGGATGCGGCCGCCTCGTCAACACTGCGCTGTCTTTTAAATGGACCCTTCCGGGATCTACACTTTAATGTATCCGATCATCGGTTAATTCCAGTGCACGATGTCGTCTTCCTTGACGATATCGAACGCAATGTAAAACCGTTAATCTATAGGCCAGTTCTACCAGAAACGATTGTGACGACGACCAGGTTAAAGACAGCTGAAAATGCCGATGCCAAAAGCAGCAGGTGAGTGTACTTGCCCTTGAACTTGTTTCTATACATTCATATATGTATGTATGTATGTATGTATGTATATGCACGCATTACATATGTACATATTTATTAACGTGCTCTCTTTAACTTTTACACATCTCTCACTCTCCCACGCACTCATTTCTGTTTGTTTTTGTTATTTGTTATTTGTTATTTGTTATTTTTTTTTTGTAATCCCAATTGGCTTCTCAGCTGCTCTCATTTATTAATTGAGCTTACGAAAGCTCATACCGGCCGGTTTTTTCTTTTGTGGCCCACTGTGCTTCAAACACAGTTAGATAAAACAAATTAAACAAGTTTATTGCCTCAACAGCACACTTACGTAGTATAAACAGTAAAATCTGACTTTATTTTTATTTTATTTAACGCCTAGATGATTAATAGGAGAGCTGTCTAATTTCTCGAAGAATTAAATAAAATATTAATGTTTAAATAATTATTGTGGAACTTCACTATAAAATACTTGACGATAGTCTACATAGTTACTAAAGCTGCTCTAAAAACAGTTAAATAAAACAAATGAACAGGATGATTGTTATTATTATTAAATATAATTTATAGAAGTTGTTACTAATTTGATAAAGAATTAAATATAACTCCATTGAAACTTCCCTATAACCAGTAATCTATCCGATAGTCTAGTTACTAAAGCTGCTCTAAAAACAGTTATATAAAACAAATGAACAGGATTATTGTTATTTTATTTTAAAGTGAATAAAATTTATCGAAGTTGTTACTAATTTGATAAAGAACTAAATATAACTCCATTGGAACTTCCCTATAACCTATAATCTTTCCGATAGTCTAGTTACTAAAGCTGCTCTAAAAACAGTTAAATGAGGCACTAACAGCTTAGCAAGTATAGTGCCTCAACAATACATTTAAGAACAGTAAAATCTGACTTTATTAATCTTTTATTTTAAGTGAATATGATTTATAGGAATGAAGACTTTAATATATTTACAAAACTACAGTGTAACTCCACTATAAAATGCTTGACGAGAGTCAAGCTACTTAAGCTTCACTTTAAATTCTTTATAATAGAGATCAGTGGAGCTTCACAATAAAATATTTGACTAGAATCTAGTTACTGAGGCTTCACTGTAAATAAAGTCATGGAAACTGAAACTAAATGCAACTAATTTTAAAGTTCTCTGTAATAAAAACTGCTTGTGATTTAACATTTAGAAACTACAGTCAAACTTTGCAGTAACCAATTTATAGGAACTAAACTTAATTACAGTCGAATTCCACTTAAACTGCAAGGAAATTAATTATCTAAAATACGTATAATTAACGAATTTAAATTATCATATCAAATATAGATTTACCATTTAATTTCTTTATTCAACGGTTGACAAAGATTAAGTTTTAAATAGAGAATATTCATACTAATGTTTGATCCCCAATGGATTTTAAAACCATTTTCAAATTGTGTCCGTCTTTCTGGTTTTGTTTTGAAAATAAGAAAATGCTCACAATAGATGATTGAAACTTTAACCTTGTCACCTGGTACTAATTAGTAATGTTTAACGACCGTTTAAGTGTTGTCTGCTGTTTGCGATAAGAACTGTGCAAGACTGATAAAGTATTGAGAATTGTTAGAGGAAGCGATGTCATTGTTATCATCATCATCATCATCATTATCATCATCATCTTCAACATCTACATATATCATGATAATTATCTTTTTCACTAATTCGTCGTCATCATAATTAAATTATTTATAATTTGTATGTGTATTTTTGTTCCCGTCGTTCCTAATATTATTATTGTTGTGGACACTCCACACAGCTGGGGGCGAGTTAAGTACTTTAGATACATACATACATATTTATATATATAAACCTATTTGTAGGCTCATTTATGGTATGTGAGTGTCTGTGCGTGTGTTTGTAAATTGGTCTGAAGTATTACTCAGATTTTGCAACGTGGGTTGCTTATCAAATTGTTATGCGTGTTTATTTATTTTTATTATTTCGTGTTCTTTTTCATTTTCTTTTTGCATTTACGAGTGTTTTTGTTTATTTATTGTGTATACCCTGTACTTATAAGCTTAACAGAGAGGGCAACCCTTATCTTAATAGAACACGTTGGCTCTCACAAAAGGGAAGAGTACCTTTTATTCAATTTGGTATGCCGATTCGAATATACCCTTTATTTAAACGAATTATTCAAAATGTAATATCAATTTAACATAGAAATTGTTTCACATAATATATAAAAAATATATGAACATTTGTATTAAATAAAACAAATAAATAAGTATTAAGTTACTTGACATAAAAAGTCTAAATAAAGTAAATTAAATTATTATTAAATAGAATATTATAAAATATATAAATAAATCTATTTTAATATTTCTAGAACAAGTTCTTAATGTTTACATAAACGCAACACTTTTAGTGACTAATACAAAATAAACAAAGTCTTATTGATTAATTTGGAGCTAATAAAAATGAATAATATAAATATTCTTTTAAATCTCGCTTTTTAAAATAAAGGTGTATATGTATAAAATAAATATATTAACTAAAACCAATAAAATTTTTATGAAACTGCTTCAACTTATTATCTTTAAAATTACATATAAAATATATATAATAATTAAAGATTTTAAATCTACTTCTAAAAATGTATGAAATAGGTGGATACTTATTATACATATTTTTATCTATTTGTGCAAACATTTCTTTCAAACTTAAGAGCTTCACTAATATTTCTACTAAAAATTTAAGGGTAACTGATGATTAAAACCCTTGCAAACTATTCCAATAGCAATTACAGTGAAGTCTCGTTAACTGAGACACTAGATAATTCGAGCAACACTAAAATTTTGAACGAGTTTGTGCATATGCATAGTATGTATATATTTGTTGTTCGATTTAAAAGAGAGGTGTGAAATACTGTAACTGTGATTTTCTAAATTTAATTGGGCTAAAATAAAAATACACTAAGCTACAGTGGAGCAAGTTCGACAGTAGTAGACCCTGTACTTATGTAAAAGAGTAAATAATGGTGAAAAGCGATGACAAGCGATCAAGTTGTCTCTTCTTTTGTTTGTTGAATAACTTTCGAGTTTATTATCAGATCGTGACGAAGTTTGTAGGATAGGATCGAATTATAGTGTCTATCATGTATACCATGCTAGCTTTGAGCGTGCTCTTGTAATCCGATTTTGAAGTTTGTTTTCTTCTATTTGTGAAGGATTTGATCTGGGCAAGATATAGATGAGCCTACATACCAAGTTTGGTGTCTCTAGCTCTATTAGTTCCTGAGATCTAGGTGTTCAAAAAAAGATAAACAGACATATAGACAATGTACTTAGAGCATGTGCATGAATAGATTAACTAGTCAACGACCTAGTCACGAATAAATACGTATATATCTATAGATAAACTTATTATACGTCTCGTACAGAAATAATAATAATGCGCTCTGCAAGGTATTGTAAGTAATTGACCCGAGCAATACCGGTTAATGTTACTAACATTACTTTTTGAGTTTTTATGGCTTGCCAAATGGGTTTTAGGTCTTCCGCATTTTGGGCTGTGTTTTCGCCGCAGTCCGAAGGTTGTTTTAGTTGACACCTTTTTTTTAGTTTTTAGTTTTTTTTCTGGGTTTTTTCTCAAGATCCGTCTTTGTCGGCTGCTTTGTCTGCGTCTCCACTCATCTTCATCTACGCTTCTATTTCTTATAAGTATTTGCGGTTAAAGTTTTACAGTGTTTACAGTGTGTGTTTGTGTGTGTGTGTTTCTGACACAGTGACTGATAAAAGTAATTGGCCTTGGCATTGACCGGCGGAGTCTGCATAATTCAAATTCCAAATCGCAGTTGTTGCAAGTGCAACAAGACTAATTAATGTGCGTTTAAATGAGTCGTTTGTCATTCGAGATGATTGCATCAATAATTGCCCATTATTTAATTGCAGCACCAACTTGTCACATTGACTTTGCTGACCTAACCAGACTTTATCCCCTCCTCACCACCCTTCAAGATGCACTCAGAAAAAGTTAAAAAAAAAACCAGATGGATAGAGATAGGAAGAGAGAGAGAGAGGGGATAAAGAGTCAACCTTTGTTTAAAATATCATATTGCAACATTGGCGAGTGTCAGGAGCATTTGTCTAATTAACTTGCCTACGTTCTAGAAAAAATTGAAATTTGAATTTCGAAATTATTTTCCAAGTAACGACGCGTCGCTTGCAGCCGATTAGTTAATTAGTCGCACACGTTGTACGTGCCACAAATTGATTTAATTGCTGTCAGTTGCAAAGATGTGATTTATTTAGAATTCACTCGCATTTCAATTGAGACTTCATTGAATATGCAATAAAAAAGTGCAGCATCAGATGACAAAAGTAATGTCGAGTCGAATTCCGTTGCTACAACTTTCAAACTTGTCATGCAATTATTTTAATTGAATCCTATACCTATGCTAAACAATGTATTTGTTGAGTTCTTTTGAAATTTGACCAACTACTTTCTAAAACAAATTTGAGTTGTATTTAACAATTTCATTTCCATCCAGCTATTCTTTGTATTTTGATGATGTTTGCAAATATTTATATAAATGCAAATCACATCTGTACAATAAATACTATAAGTCAATTATATATATTTATAAAGATGTCAAAAAAAACGTTAGTGACACGCATGTTTTTGGGTAACAGAGAAAATAACCTAAGCGACAATATCGATTCTACGACAACTGTCTGATTTTAACCAATATTAAATAGTACACAATCTGCGAGTCTAGTTGAGAAATCTCAGAGAAAAACAAGAGTTTCAATACTTAACAGTAAGGAAAAGTAAAATAAGATAACGCAAGCTATCTTTGGCGCGTCAAAGATAATATACCCTGCATAGTTCAATTAATCCAAATTAAGTCAGATTGTATACACCGATACCTGACACACAATCTGTGATTTTGGTTGAAATATCTTAAGAAACTAAAGAGTTTTTCATATTAAATGTTGTTTTCGAACCGATCGTTCCTATGGCAGCTATATGATATAGTTGTCCGATTTACACCAAATTTGGTCAGCCTGTTTAAAACTTAATCAAACACACAATATGTATATTTGGTTGAGATATTTTGAGAAACAAGAAAGTTTTTCATAGTAAATGTTGTTTTGGAACCGATCGTTCCTATGGGAGCTATATAATATAGTAGTCCGATTTACACCAAATTTGGTCAGCCTGTTTAAAACTTAATCAAACACACAATGTGTATATTTGGTTGAGATATCTTGAGAAACAAAAAAGTTTTTCATACTAAATTTTTATTTTCAACCGATCGTTTCTATGGCAGCTATATGATAAAGTCATCCGATCCGGACGGTTTCGATATACATATGTACATATATATGTACTGCGTGCAGCAATGGAATGGACCTGTTCCAAGTGACGAAAGCAAATCTCAAAATTATTAATATCATTTTTGGAACGAAAGGTTGGACAACCCAGTATGTTAAAATTCAAAAATCAGAGCTAAAAAGTTCATGGTATAAAAAAACAAGGTATACAAAAATCAGGATGAAAAAAATTTGAACTTAAATAGTGAACATATTATTTGCAATAAAAATAAGAGCACTGTATAGCTTGTAAAATTCAGAAAAAAAAGTGCTGATCTGAATAAAATGCAAATGACTGTACTAGTATTACTGACTGACTAGTATTATAAACCAACATAAAACACATAATAGTTTAGTATATTAATCATAAAATAGACTTTAGCTAAAGCTTACCTCGTTTACGTTATTTTCGCGATAGGGCTTCATATAGTATTTATGATCTGTAGTATAGTATTAAGGTACTATTTTGTTGGCAGAAACAATTCTTAGAGATGAGTTAAACTTTATTATCCCTAAAAAAATTATTTTTTAAATGAATAATAATAGACAAATAAATGGAAATATAAAATAAACTAACTGAAAAATAAAAAATAAATCTTTATATCTGGTTGACTATATATTTGTAGAATTATGAAATCATTGTTATCATTGATGAAACATTGTTACTAGTGCATTAATTTAACAGCTATAATTTAATCGTTAAGCTATGAGAATTAAATTGCAATATATAAAGTGAATGATGTTTTTGCATGACTTTTAAAAATGTATAATCTTAGTAAATGAATTCGTGAATTTTTAACATACATAAGTACCTGCAGTTTCCATCTTGATCTTTTTTTCCGGCTATGATTTTTGTTGAAGCATCAAAAATTTAATTCAAGTAATAAATTAATAAATAATTCTTAAACGATGTTTTATGTATAATAATAATTTATACATAAATAGTAAATGTAGTAGTGTATTTGTAAGTACTTGCAATTTACATTTTGTATATTTTTTGGTCAAGTAATTAATTAATAAATAATAATTAAATGATGTTTTTACATGTTTAGTTAACAACAATTCATACATCGTAAATGTTGAAGTGTATTTTTAAGTACTTGTAATTTCCATCTTGATTTGTTTTCTTTTGTCTGCTATGATTTTTGTTTCAAGTAATAAATTAATAAATAATAATTAAATGATGTTTTTGCATGTATAATAACAATTTATACATAGTAAATGTAGTAGTGTATTTTTAAGTACTTGTAATTTTCATCTTGCTATTTTTTTTTGTATCAGCTATGATTTTTGTTGAAGCAGCAAAAAATAAATACAGGTAATACTCATACTGGCTGCACACTTTATGCCTTGGCATTGAAATGGATCGTTAAATGTGCACGTTTTTGCCTTTGTGTCTCGGCTCAGCTCATTTCAATTTTTATGGTTCTTTCGGCTTGCCGGCAACAACCGGAAGCGTTGCCAAAGTGGCCAAAAGCAGCCAGCGGGCCAACTAGTCAACTAATCAAACAGCCGACTGCTCAATGGTTGTTATTAATATGTTATTGTTGTTGTTAGTGTTGTTGTTGTTATCGCTTCTACGAAGCTTGCAAATGTATGGCTAATAGGCTAGCGTCAGAGCCAGCTTCGAAAATCAATAACACCAATCAAAGCAGGTAAAAGAAGGGCGTGTTGAACTGCTAGATACTCAGCACTAAGTTCAATTTTAATATTGCAATAAACACATATAAATATTTTAAAATGCATTTATCTTTTTTTATTATGTATTATATGTGTAAATATTTAAGTAATGCCAACGTAAATTTTATGTTTTCTAAAACCAAGCAACCTATGCTTTTATAATTTTAAGTTTCACGAACATGTAATTCACGTTAAATTTATTTGATATTAAAGTTTTTATCGATGAAAAAGCGGAATAAAATGGCATAAAATACATTTTAATAAGCTTTTGTAATTTTGAAATAATTAATTAAAAGTCTATTTTTAGACACCTAAAATATCTTTTAAGAAAATAGAAACATCCGACAGGGATTGTACAGGGAACTTATTTAAAAAAACAAATACTTCATAGAACTGTCATAGTCCATAATATTTCCTCCGATGAGTATCAACATCAGCACTTTAAAAAATATGCTTCCCAACATGATTACAAAGTATTAACATATATAGTAAAAACTATCGCCTCATTGCTTTGAATATCGTTTGTATTGGCATTAATCAGTTGTACTATACAAAAACATATGTCAAAAACTAAAAAAGGAAACAGTTTCATTAAAGAAAGATGCAATAAATTTGGATTTGCAATTTTTATTGATCTTAATATTATTTATGTACTCAGAATATGAATTGAACCCATGCGAGACTAAGACTTAACTAAATACAAATAGTTATACTCAGTTATATTCATAATAATATATACGATATTATCGTATATTAATATATTGTGCATACAACGCTTTTTTATTTAAATATGGTTTCTCCGTATTGATATAGAATCGATATCACCATATTTTTACCCATCCCTATATCAATTTGTTGATCTATTTTAAAATGCATGATACAAGAGGAAAGCTTAAGGAAGTTAAGAATGTTTCAGGAATCCAGAATCAGGTTATATATATCAATATATTATGCATATAACGTTTATTTAAGTTAAATATCGATTCTCCGTATTGACATCGATTATATAGTATATCGATATCACGACATTGATACCCATCCCAACCATATTAAATTGTTGATCTATCTAAAAGTGCATAATAAAGAAGGTTGTTAAGAAAGTTTCAGGAAGCAGGAATAGTCTATTTAATTATCAAACTGTGAGCTAAACAAATTCCAGATTGTATCTTTCAGATACGTCTGTAATTAATGGATTTGGTTTTAAGCCAAATTTGGATGTAGTCAGTGCACAATGAATGTGTTTTTGAAACCAGAGGGGCTTCCTAGCTGTCTAACTACAAGTACTACACCAAATGGCCCCCACTCAATGTCGCCCCCAAAAATCGCTGACCCCATTTAAATTTGCGAATGTATCAATGTGCGTTTGTGGGTGTGGATGTGAGTGTGTGTGTGTTTGTGTGTGTGGTTCCCAATGTGGCATGCTAATTGAATTAACATAGAAAATCACCTGGCGGCCTTTTCGAAGCCCCACCAAGTCAATTGGCTGCTTTGGGCTTTAGGCGCTTGCTGCCAACTGGCTTCGATTTCATAGCGCCAATTGCAGTTTTGGATGCGTTCGGTGCAAGTCTCAAGTGGCAGCTGTGGCAGATTCGAGTGTCGTGTTCGATAGTGTTGACGGTTTCATTTTTTTTCACAAAAATTAAATTCGTGTTGCTCGTGCGTCGGCTTTAAAATTTCGAATTTTTTTGCGTGCTCTTGTGAAGACGATCAAGTGGACGGAGTGCGTGTGTGACAGAGAAAGATATTAAAGCGAGAGCTATAGCGAGAACGAAAAAGAGCCAGAGCTAGAACGAGAAAGATATAGATTCAGAAAGAGAGAGAGAGAGATAAAGAGGAAGTTGGAGCTATGCCGGAACGAAGTATTAGTCAACGTGATGTCGATGAGATTGAGATCGAAAGCGATGAAGAGGATGATGAATTGGAACAGGGTGTTGGTCTTCCTGTCCAATCAACGCGAAGACGCGGAGGTGGCACCAATTCGCCGGAGGATAACGCCAGCAGATATGGGCGTGGCAGCACTGGGAATATTATCACCAGCAATGGGAGAACCAATCGAGATCGCAGTCGTGAAAGGGAACGTTTTGGTAGTGGAAATGCCGCTCAGGAGGCTAAATTCTATGATGATGATGAGCGTCGGAGTAATGATGATGATGATGATCATAGCGGCGATGAGGATGACATTGAAATGTTGGATTAGTGAGTGTCATACTTCTTACTGACTACGCATGTTTTAGTACATTTCTAATTTAATTAGAGCTACTATTCCATTTAGTCTTAAGAATCATTTTGACTTTCTGGCTCACAGTTTTATGTTTATTATTCTTGTTGTTGCCGTTGCTTTATCTTGTCCTGCCACTTCTCTTCCTCTTTCTTAACTGCAGCTCCGTTTTACTGGCCGGCTAGTTTTCCAATCCACCTACCTCCCCCATTTCCATGTGACCTTCTGCACGGCATTTTCATGGCTTTTTCCTTGTGTTTCTTACTGTTGTTGTTCTTTTTCTTGTTGTTGTTGTTGTTGTTTTGTCTGCATCGCGCGCGCTTTTCAATTAAAAATATTTCTTAAATGGATTTTCTTAATTCCAAAAGCGCGAAGGTTACATTTTTTTCATTTTTTATTGTTGCTTCTTTGCTGTTATTCTGTTTAAGGTATTAAATTTCCACGTTCAACAAAGATTAGTTGCTTTATTTTTTTTGTATTAGCTTATAGGCATTATATTTTACGTTCGTTTTTAAGTTTTCATCCAAAGTAAAGATATTTATATTAATTTTCTTAATTTATATTGAATGGTTAATAAACATGAATTTGTAAATTAGCATTAGTTTATTTCTTTTTTATAGCATATAACTTTATTCTAATTGAGAAAGTTTGTTTGATATATACATACATAAGCAAAATAAAGTTGTCTTCCCAAAAAGAAGCCATTTACATTTTTTTAATTGTATTAACTTGTTAATTAAAAAGGTAGCATATGTAATTTATTTGGAATTGGGTTATTATTAATTTTTAGAAATTTTCAAGCACTAAACTTTCCTGCAGTTTTAGATAAAGTCAATTTTTTAAGTATTTTACATTTATTCATTCACAAGTTTTAATTATCCATTTTAAGACCCTGTATTTTAAAAAATTACAAGAAAAATATGTGTAACAAGCTGAAGGAGGCGTAGCATACCCCATAAAGTATATATATTATTGATCAGCCGAGTTGATGTAGTCGTGTCGATATAGCCGTGTCCGTCTGTCTGTCCGTCTGTCTGTCCGTCTGTCTGTCTGTCCGTCTGTCTGTCCGTCTGTCTGTCTGTCCCTTTTTGAACACCTAGATCTCAGGATTTTTCAGAGCTAGAGACACCAAACTTGGTATGTAGACTCATCTATATCAAGTTTGTTTTAGAATTTGACCACTCTCCCTACCAATCTTGTGGTTTGATTGCTTGTCATCACTATTCGCTTTTTACCACTATCTATTCTTTTACATAAGTACAGGGTCTACTACTGTAAAGCCTGCTCTTTTTTCGCTTTATGTATGTTTTTTAATAAACATGTTACCATTCTTAAAGCCGCCGCAAGTCCTCCATGGTCACTTATCTAGCAGACAACCACTTAAGAACTTCTCCGTCAAAATGTGTTTAGTAGCCACATTAGACGCCTTCTGCTTAACGCAGCCATTTGCTGTTTTGATCTCAACCCTAGTAAACCTTAAGCTTACCCTATCAAGTTTTAACAAAAATAAATAATGTGCTCTAGTCGACTAGAAGATACTCTATAGAAGTTACCTAAACTTAATTCAATGAAATATCTTGAAGGAAAAATAAAGGAAATGATATAAATTAAATTAAAATTAAATCACAACTATTAGTGACCAGTGACATAGGCACAGTTTTAACATAAACTCAATTTTAAGGAAAATTCTTTGGAGGGAAGGAAATTTGAAATGGCTCAATTATTGTAAAACTAGTTAATAACTTAATTTTAACTTAACTTATTTTATAGTAATATATTAAATACAATTTAAAACAAAACTATTACTGATCAGTGCTTTAATTAATAAGCATTAACTTGTAGCACTGGGATAAAATAAGTAAATAAATAAGTATTTAATAAATTTAAATTATTATAAATAGATCAATAAAAAGGAAAACTAGCTCTATTTCTAGCCTCAAAGTTACTGGCCTTATTTGCATTATTGACACGATCTTTTGCCATTTTGTTTTAGAAATGTGTTGAGAATTATCTTTGTGGGAGAGTTATCAAATATGAAGATAAGTACTGCGAAATAGGAATTGAACTTTCCGAATTATTTTTTAGTTATAGGGTATGCAAAGTGCCATTTAACCCATCCCTAACTTTAAACGTTTCGCTGCAAATTGAAATGTTTCAAGTTTTGTGGTTGCGTTGCGTCAAAAGTTAAGGGAATGACATGATATCTGCATAGATGTATATATTATTACATTCATATTTATGTTTCTCTTTATGTTTGCCCAAACATGTATATTTATAAGTCAACACCGCAAACTACAAAATTGCCTTTGCTCTCCAATTTAGAAGTAAGCGAATGAGTAAAATGAGCGAAAGAGAAAATAGAGAGAGAGAGACAGAGAAAGAAAATGAAAAAGTAAAGGCAAGAAACTTAATTTATTATTCCTTGAGAAAATCTCAAGGTTAGCCAAAAAATGGCAGCTGGAAAATGGCGAATGTTAGAAAGTAAGAAGCGGGCAACTAATTTGTCACTTTTGGTGGCAAAAATGTTTGTCTACTTTAAGGCGCACTTAGGGATGAGTTCGTGTTTTTATTACGATGAAAAACTTCTTACAAGGAGATCTACTAGTTTTCAAGGAAAAGTAGTTGAAATTGTCATGAGATTATTAATTCTATATAGAAAATGTGTCAAGCAGTATTAATACAAAATATACTTAGCTGTTTTCATTAAAGAAAAACAAACAGCTGTTACGTTTTGTAATAGTTTAGTAAAAAATGCAATATATATTTTAAGTTGTTTCGTACTCTGTTAAAATTTAGAACGATCTGTGATAGTAAAAAATTTAAAAACAAACAAGCTTTATACTCTTGAAAATCGTAAATTGTAAATCGTTTACGAACCCATCTCTAGCCTAGAGATAGATGGAAAGTATTTAAGGGTGTTACCAGTCGGTACATAAGGTGGATTTTATGGCCTACCTTCTCGCAAACATTTTCGAAGAACGCTTTTTGTCATGCTGTGGGCTCTTAATTAAAATTAATGAAGTACGTCGGCTTTTTATCCTTTTGGCAGGCCGAGAGCATAAAGCCAGTGCCGCGCTTTTGGGGGTTGGGTTAAATGGGGGGGAGGCGTTCTTGTCGTGTGCTATGATATTAGGGCGCTGAATTTGAAAGTACATAACTATCTAAGATTTATTTTTGGTAGTATTGACAATTTAAAATATAATCAGTTACCTTTCAATAATTTCTACAAATATTGACGAGGATTTATTTATTCAAACATCCTTTCGATAAGTGGAAACCTCATTAGAACTTTTATTTTTATTTTTATAAGAATAACGAAGAAAACATAACAAACAATAAGATTTAAAGGGGGCAAAATAAGGATGGATAAAAAGTTAAACACAAGTAAAAAAATGTTCACTAAAAAAAACATTTGTAGTCAAAATTTTTTACTAAAAGATTTAAATAAAACAACTTACAGAAAAAATTGTCTGAAAAATCAATTGCAGTAATATTTGACGAAATTGTGGGTAGAGAACAAATATGAATTTTCGAATAGAAAACCAAACTTTTTTAATATATTTTGAACGAACTTTCATTGGATCCGTTGCTCGATTTTCTCACATCAGTAATAAATCTTTACATAATCATTTTATGCCTCGATTTGAATTGTATGAAAAAGATGATAATATCTATAGGAAGCCACTCCTTGATTCTGTATATGGAATTCTAATAAATAGTACGATAAAATGCTATGTTTTAATACCCTTGCAGAAAGTATTCTATAATATAATAATATATATAATAATTAATTAACTTTTTAATCACTTATTTTTTAAAGTTAAACCTGTAAATAATAGGTATCAATAATTACACCCGGCTACAATAGCAAATACAGCTAGAATAAAGCAAATACATGAAGAATAATGTCAACAGAAGAATTGGGAAGATTAACCCTCCTAACTGAATCAGGCGTGGTAGACCCCACAAAGGATATACATTCTTGATCAGGGCGACGACCTGAGTCGAAATATATAGCTATGTCAGTCTGCCTATCTGTCAGTCTGATTCTATGCAAACTTGTCTTTCAGTTTTGAAACTATCTTGATGCAACTTGGTACAGGTACGTCGTTTTGCTGCACGCAGTAAATATGTCAGAACCAGCCGGATCGGATCACTAAGTCATGAATGTATGTCGCTGCCATGGGATCAATCGGCTAGAAATCAACAAACTAAAAGACTATATGTTTGGTATAGTTTCACATATCCTGAAAAAATTTAGTCAAATCGGACTACTATAAAGCCTTAGGACCGATCGGTCACAAAACCGACTTTTAGTTTTTTGAGATATCTCAATAACTCTCCTCGATTATATGTGTGATATTGTTTTATAAAACCTGTCAAATGTCGATAGTTGAATGCAGGTTTCTGAGTATGCAAATAAAAGACCTTTTATATTTGTTTTACTAGTTCTTATTTTCAAATTTAAGTATTCTTTGTATTATTTTCCGCTGTATTTCCAATGTATTGTCTTCAAAAGTTTGAAAATCGAATTTATCAAAAAAAATAAAGTTGCATGATGCCTTTAATTTTCCCTTAAAGTTTCTAAGCCTTTTAAGTATGACGTTTTACATTCTCTCAATTTAGTTGGCAGCTTCAGCTCTGGCCTCTAGTACAGCTGCATGCAGATGAGATTTTGCGCTAATTAAGAACATCTCGTGAATTGAAAATTTCTATCAATATGCCCATATTTATTTTACTTTAAAACTTTACATGGGGGTCGTTGGCTTAAGCTTTGCCCCCGGGAGAAAATTTATCTGGGCACGTCGCTGCTTAAAGCTACAGTCACAAACCTACCGCAATCCACTCAACGCTGGATTTTCAGAGTTCTCCTAACCAGCAATTCAACCGTCTTTAGCATTCTCCAGATGGTGGCGATGTTGCCTTCCAATGCCGTTGTAAATATTTGCGTCTGACTTTATTTTAAGTCTGTTAATTGAGCGGCAGCCGTCGTAGGTCGTTCTGAGTGTGAGGGAATGTATATTTTGTGTTTATCCGGTGGGGTGTGTGTCATTTGGGCATCATAGCGTTTTTCCACTCAAAATGAAGTCAGACATGATGCAAATTAAACGAAAATCAACACCTAACGAAATTAAAATTTAAAAAATTAAGAAAAATTGCACATAACAATTCCGTTATTTATGAAATTACAAATAAATGGATTTTAAAAGAATCAGATTTATTTATTATTTTGATTTATAATTAAAGCGATATTCCTAAATATCCATTTGAAATACACATTAATATTAAATTTAAGCAAAACGTTATCAATTAATTTAAAATCAAATTTAAAATGGACAAAATCTTAATCTACGACGAATCCTAAGAAAGTTTGCCCATGAAACCATGGGTCTAAAGTCAAAATGGAGCTTCCTATTTTTAAGGACATAATTTCGTATTTCGAGAGGGTATTATATTGTGTGTAACGTATCGAAGGTGGCGTGTCAGACACTATATCTATATATAAATATGTATATGTATATATATATATATTTTTTGGATCAGGACGACGAGCTGAGTCGATATAGCTATATCCATCTGTCCGTCTGTCTGTCTGTCTGTCTGTCTGACTTTCTGTCTGTATGGAGTCAAAAATGGACAGGATTTAATACACTTACCACCACAAATCTAAACTCAACACAACTGGACATATACCACTATAAACATTACTTTACCCAGACACACACGTTTACAAATCCAACAGATAAAGGAAAATAAAATTAACGCCATCAGAAAAACTGGCAAAATAGAACAATTAGATGAGAAACAGCTGTAATGAAAATTACAAAGGACAGAAATATTTTCAATCTGACAGTAGCAAAAATAATGTTGCATACTTCTTGACGCTGAATTTTATACATTTGCGAGTTGGAGTTCCCAAACAGTTTAAGCTTCTTCTCAGGCAGGAGTGCAAGTATTGTCAGCAGGTATGGAGAAGCATCTGTCCCGGTGACACGAGGTTGCCCACAGGGGTCCATCAGTGGTCCGTTTATATGGAACCTCATGATGGACATGCTTCTGCAGCGTCTGGAGACGCAGTGCGTATTTAGCGCATATGCAGACGACTTGCTACTACTCGTCGAGGGAAGTTCCCGCTTGGAACTGGAGACCAAAGGCGCGCAGCAAGACGGCAGTCATGTTGCTGAAAGGCATTCTTTCACGCAACAGGCGACCTATGGTGCAATTTGCTGGAGCAAGCTTGCCATATGTTGACAACTACCTGTACCTTGGCATCAAAGTCAGCGAACGGCTGACTGGAGTCGTAGGGGCTTTGGCACGCGTACTGCGGGTCGACTGGGGTGTCAGTCCTCGCGACAAGCGGACCATTTATGCCGGACTCATGATGCCTTGTGCACTCTTTGGTGCCTCGGTATGGTATCGTCTGAAGGATCGAGGTGTATCAGCCAAGAACTGACTCATTCAATGCCAGAGATTGATCCTGTTAGGATGTCTTCCGGTATGCCGAACAGTGTCCACAGTGGCACTGCAGGTGCTTGCTGGTGCGCCCCCGTTTGACTTGGCTGCCAAGAAATTGGCAATCAAGTACAAACTCAAGCGTGATTACCCGCTGGAGAAAGGCGATTGGCTGTACGGTCAGGATCTGACGGATCTGACTTCGGAGCAAAAGATGGCGCGACTGGATGAGTGTTTGCTGAGTGAGTGGCAACTCAGATGGGATGGCGATGTTCACGGACGTAAGTTTCGTCTACCTCAGGCGAGACTTTCGTTTTACACTCCGCGCAGGATTCTTTTTGACTGGCCATGGATCGCTGAACGAGGTTCCATATGGAAGAGCTATGAGCGAAACGCCCACATGCACTTGTGGTGCTGTTAGCGAAGACTCGCTTCATGTGCTATGTGAATGCCCACTCTATGCAGATCTTCGAGACCTCGGTGCACTAGGAGTACGAAACCGACACGGCGTCTGGGTAGTATCTGGAGTGAAGGAGACTCAGGAGAGGATGCAGCTGCTGGACGCATTTGCCGTCGCTGTCTTCACGAGGCGACGAAATGCACAGCATGACCAGGATGGACAGGATGGACAGGATGAACTGTCGCCAGCTTTCATAAAAACCCAGCCCCAAATTCATGTGCATGTTTGTCTGTGATCAAAAAAAACATGAAAGTGAAAGCGATACAGAGACTAATCTCCTGCTGTAAGGTCGATACGATACTGATGCAATCAAGTCGTAAATCTTTTCTCTCTGCTATGTTCGTTGCTCTCTCGGCTGGGATCTACAAGCTTCGCAAAATTTGCCGAACGATCTGGGATCTATGAGCAGCAAATCAAAACGTATCACGAAAATCGCTGTTTGACACATCTATGTATTCTTTGGCTAGTGCTCATATCTTAAAACATCTGAAAATAAAACGTAATTAATTTAGTTCACAATGTTATTATTTAAATTTTTATTTTTTATAATTAATTTAATATCAAGTAGGCAAAACGTAACTAATTCAATTTAGGATAAATTTGTTTCCAATTCCATTTTATTTAATAGTTTATATGACTTTCTTTATCCATTTAAAATTGTAATCAGGGTTGGAATTTCATGACTCCAATAATTTATGTGCATAAATTATTGGGCTATGATTTTAAATAAATGCAAATCAATAATATTGTATGATTGACTGACTAATTGGCTGTTGCACTGCCTGCAGTTATTCCATTTGCGTTTTTTCACTTTCATATTCAACGCTCAATTGCCCTTTAAACAATTAATCATAATTTCCAAATTGTTTTTTCTCCACATTTTAAATTTTCCCTGGACTACAAATTTACCTTTTTATTTGTGAGTTTTCCTGGGAAACAGTTTATATTGAGGCAAACTGTTTTGCTTTTGATTTTCAATGTTGCTCCGCTTGACTGAAATCGATCCATCCTCAGGAACCCATTTCATACGTATCCAATTATGTGTGTATTCTTAAAGTTTCAAAAGCTTTGTATGTGCATACATTCTTGAAAAGCTCTTTAAAGTACATTAAATTGATTAGAGTTCCTTCAGATTTCGACTAGGGCCCTAATGAAACAAAAAAACCTCAGATCAATATATAATAGTTGAAAACTAATTGTCATTTCGTAACTTTTAAATAAAAGTTGAAATGTGAATATTATATTAAATATTATATTATATTATACAATTTTCAAATATAAATTAAATATAGGATTTCAATATGACATTCTTCCAACACATTGTTTCATTGGCTTCAAAATTTGCATTCATAACTCAGATTATCGGTCCCTGGTTAAAGCTCATTTAACTGCTAAAGAATTTTCCGGTTAATCATAAACTGTTCAATTTTTGCTTCTATTTTTAAATTAAATCTCATTTTTAGGTGTAAACCATAAACATTTTTTGCAATTTACATTTAACTCGTAAGCTGCTTTAAATTCCTTTCACTAAAAGACAAAATCGAAGCTATTTGCAGTTTTTATACCTTACCTCCCTCTCTCTCTCTGTCCCTCTCTCTCTCTTTGTCTTAATCTACTTCGTAATCCTTGGCTTAAGTACCACTTTCAACACATGTCATTTGGGCGAAAAAGCTGGTTCCCTCAATCCCCTTTACTTGTTGCACTGTCACTTTGATGCCAAATGCTTTTATTCCCCTTTACCGTGACATGAGTACTAAATGTAACTGCTAAATGTTGAATGCAGCATTTTGTGCTTAAATATTTTTAGCTGCCACAGACTCAAGCAACGCCAACCCCCAAGTGAATGGGTTGAACTGCGTCATAAAGCAAAAAGGATCTTTAGTATGCAAAAATGCATCTGTTGCGCAACAAAAACAAAAATAAAATTCAAAGAAAATGGAAACGGAAAAGGAAAAGGAAAAAAGAACGTAGTGTGTGCGAAGGAAAATACCAACAACATAATGTCAGCTACTAAAACAAGAAAGGTTTTTGGAAAATTGCAACACCAAATGCCACAACAACAATAGCATGGCCAAAAATTGTAAAGTAAATATGCGCTTAGAAATTGTTGCTAAGCAAAAGCCATGAACAACAAATACTTTTGCATCGTCTTTCCTTTGACTTTGCATTTCCCTCAACATTTCTATGTGGGTGTAGACTGAGTATGTGTGTCTGTGTGTCTGTGTGTCTGTGTGTATGAATGTGTTTGTTGGTCTGGACTTTGCAAATACTCGTACCTCATGCATTTCACTGGCTTGCAAAAATATTTGACAGCGTGACGACCAAACGCAATTTGCCTTTGTCATCAGCTTCCTAAAGTTTCTGGATTCCTTAATTCTACACTCAGAAGTTTTTGAATTAATCCTGTTTCTGTCAAGAGTATTTTTTAGAACGATTCGGTCTAAAATATTCCTACTTTAAGAGCGAATTGTTCTTTGAAAAAGTTAAGCTTTAAAAAATAAGAACGAAATTCCTAAATCAAGAATTATACATATTAAATAAAGAACTTTTCCTAAGTCAAGAATTATATATATTTGATTAAGAGTATTTCCTAAGTAAGGAATTACATATATATATTATTATATTATATATTAAATTATTTTCTTAATTATTTGTAAGTTAATTGAAATATAATAACTAATTAGTTGAATAAGAAATTAATAAACTAAACAAAGGCGCAATAAATTAACTTAAATTTCAAAACAAATTTTTTTAATTTTTTAAGCACACAAAATTCTTAATACAATTCTGAAACGACTTGACTTGTCCTAACGCTCTGGTTATCAAGAATTTCAAGAACGTTCTTAGAAGTACTTACTTTTGACAACGGAAACTCTTGATTTAAGTACAAAAGAACTTAATTTTGCTCTCAGTGTATAAACAGTTTAGCTTTTTGGTATAAGTTCATAGTTCTTTGGCATTCCATTTTATAATAAGTTGCAAGCTGCAAGTTGAATAAAATTTCCCGACCTTTTTCAGTTCACAGAGCAGCTTAAAATCACCTGACTTTGATCGAGCTTAAGAAATTAAGGGTATTTCGTAAAAGTTTTAAAAATGTTTTTTATTTTATCTTAAGTGTTAAAATTTAAGAAATAAAAAAAATTTCAACACACTAACCAAACAAAAAAAAAATGAATAAATGCCAAAATATCGCAACTTTTTCGATTGTGCACTGTTTGCTCTTTCTTATAACATAAGTACAGTGTCTGTTACCGTCGAGCTTGCTCCACTGTAGCTTTATGGATCTTTATATTTTTACAAGGCGTATGTAAAGACAACTTTGTTAAAAAACATTTAAGACCTTACGCTAAACACATTTTCAAAACAATCACAATTATCATTACATCCCCACATAACAATAAACACGATACTTATCGTTACCATTCTTGACCTTTGCATAAGTACTGTCTTCAAAGTTATTAATAAATTATTCTTCCTTGTTTCGTTTCAGCGATACGTGAGTAGACGAACAATTTTCTTTATCAACATATCATTAAGCAATAACGGTGAAAGACAATTAGAATAACGTAATACAAGGTATTTACCATGACAATTGAAATAAATTTTAATGCCCGAAACGCCTCTTGCTATTGAATTTTATCTTTTTCTTGTTGTTGTTTTTTTAATATTTATTTTATAATATTTGTACGGATATGTCAGGAATTTATTGTATTAAGTTGCAAGTCCTAAAGCAATTGCTGAAATGTCGGGAAAATTGTAAACAAGGTTAATTACTGCAATTGTAATTAATTAAGCATTGTGCAAATTTAATGAAAGTTCAACCATTTAATCCAAAATAATTACAAATAAAAGCAGTAAAACGAATTTTAAATATAACAAATATAAGTATATTTAAAGAGTCGGAAATTGAATACTCTTACAGTTAAATAAACTACAAAGTAATTGAGTAATTTTTAATCTATGTCTAAAATATATATATATATATACATTTGTTTATCGTTCCTATGGCAGTTATATGATATCGTAGTCCGATTCTAATTAAATTTGGTAGAACTACACCAAACACATAATCTGTGAGTTTGGCTAACATATTTTAAGAAACAAAAGATTTTTTTAACCGATCGTTCCTATGGCATCTATATGGTGATCCGATCTGGCCGGTTTCGGACGGACCTGTACCGAGTACATGGTTAGATCGACTCAGCTCGTCGTCTTCATCAAAAATATATATCAGCCACGCCTTTTTCAATGCGTAACACATTTCGTATCAAAATTATAATACCTTTTGCAAGGGCATAGATATCATTATTGGTCGTTTTAATGGTGATAAACTTTTCACTTATATTCAAAGGAAGGCTTATGGTTTTAAATGTAGAGCCAAAATACACTGTGCAAAAAGTCTAGAAAAAGACAAACATCAGCTAGTTAATCCCACAAACCACGAATAGGCAAATTTTCATTAACATTTGTCTTAGATTTAAATCTAAAATATCTTTTGTTAGAGTGTTTAAATGTGTAAATGCAGTTATTTGTTGTTCAGCTGCAAAATGTGTAACATTAAGCAGCCATTATTGTTCATATGTGTACAAGTATTTATATATTTATTTTTCTATGTATGCGTGTATATACATATGTATACACATGCGTGTATCTGTATTGAATCACGCCCAAACACACACACACACACACACACATTAAATCGGGTAGACAGGGATAGCATTTGTGACAACCTTTCCACCTGGCACGGCGTTGTGTCAACCATTGTAATCATATTTCCCTCTTTACAAAACAACAATAACATCGTATAATACAAAGTGAAAAAGGCAGCTGGGATTGTGAGCGGAAAGATGTTGGATTATGGGGTCCGAATGCGGTATGGTTGAAACAGAGAGAGTGAGAGAGAGAGAGAGAGAGAGAGAGAGAGAGAGAGAGGAGAGAGGGAGAGAGGGAGAGAGGGAGAGGGAACATGTGGACAGTATGGTTTTTGCCGACTTAAAAACTCTATAGAAATTCAACGGAAAAATCGCTTACATTCTTTTTTTCCTTGTCATTCTTTCTTAGCTTTGTTCACACTCCAATGGGCATACTTAGTATGTGTTGTTGTTTAAAAGGTATTCAGAGTTTTTCTAGTTTTAGGTGCCATATTAATTTGAGCCTTTATATTTGTTGCATTACCAAGAAATCGAGCTTTTAGAGTTTAGTTGCATTCTTTTTTAAACTAAATTTAAAAAATAAACCACAGTAAATTCTGAAATACTTTTGGTTTAATAAATAAAAACCACTTTTAAAAACTTGTTGTTTTACTTGATACACTTGCTAAGGTTCCTTAAATTAAGTGTGTACTTTACGATCTCCATGCACATTTATTGTTGCCATATAAATCACGCATTAAAAATTTAGTATACGTAAAATTTACAAGACAATATTATATTCAAGATCAGATTAATAAAGTATTTAAATAGATATTTAATTAGCTATTTAATAAAGTAAAGTCAAAGATGTCTGGTATTTAAGTTTTATTTGCTTCTATGTATTGTATTTAGAGTCCTTGGCTTTTAGGTTACGCATACGCCGCGTTGCCTTTTTTTGTGTTGAGAAGGTGTTTTTGTTGCCTTATATCTGAGATCTATCTCAGCTCAGATCCCAGAAACAAGCAACTAGCCACAGACAAAGGCGTCGCAATATCTCAAATTAAATACCATTTATGTTTTGTCCAGATCTGTCTCAGTTTCAGAATATGTAGTCGACTGACCACGCCCACACTTTAAACTGAGATTATTCTATTATTTAGTTAATTTTTGACTATACTTTTTTTTATTTCTTTAGACTTTGAAGTTCATGGAGATTATCAAGTATCTGCTAAAGAAAAGAGACTTGTTTTACCCTTAAAATGAATATCAATGTATATGTATTATACTAATATAAATAATGAGAAAAGTAACGGTTTTAAAATTGGATAAGAAAAATCATTTATAAAATCACTAACAAAATAATACAACATTCATATCTATATAGAGGGAATCATAAAAACGGTCAGGAAAAATTAAGTGAAATAAAAACGAGCCCAAAGATTATTTTATATATTTTAATTACTTATAATAATATTAAAAAAAAGATTTTGAATGAAATGCCAACTGTTTTTAACTTTAGTAAAAAAATACATTAGTTATATTCCATTGATTTTTATATCAAAACGGTCATAAATATTCATAGCCGTGTGCAGAAATGAAAAAGTCGCTTTAAATTTCAACCTAATACTGCCATAAATATATCGGCAGTAACCATTGCAAATGGAAAACTTTGCTCAAAAGCCATGCAGAGACTGTAAACTGTTCTCAGAAATAAGCATTGATATACGATAACAAATAGAGTCTTGTGTAACTTTATCAAATGCAATGATATTAATTAATAAGTATATGGATTAGTAGTTCAAACTGACAAATAAAGGAGAAACAGAAGACACAACTGCAAGAGTAATAGCTTAATTCCACTACTTTTATTAATGTTTATAAATGTTATTTTTAAGAGGGGCGAGGCAGCTCCCCAACAGTCGAGTTGATACAGCAAAGTACATCTGTGGTGTTTTAGGACACCTCATTTAGGATTTTGCCCTTCATTAAAGAAAACTCCAAACATTGCACCAATTGTTGAGTATTCTGCCAATGAATCAAGTGTATAAAGCGAAATGGCAATGAGCTTGTATAACTGAATGGCTGTTCTAGCCAGACTTTGCAAACGCTGCACAAGTACATTAAAATTGGCTTTGTCCACACGTAAGGTCTCTTAAAAAAACTCACTGAAATTTGCGGGAACATGCTTTTCCCAAAATGTTCCATATCTTGGCTATAATTCATTATTTAGCTATGTTACCAATCTATCATAATATAATAATGATATGGTACTTACAAGTGCCCAAGGAGATGGCGGCTTGTGAACTTTCTTTACCTTTTTTTCCAGTGGCTAAGAACTCTTTGGCATCAAATTCTTGTGCTGATCATTGACCATGGCCAATATGTATTATTATATTTGTAACTTTTGATTTTTCAGACATGTTTACACAATCTTACAATTTCAGACACAATTTCTGATACAATAGAAATAATTGAGAGAGAACTGTCAGAATTTGGCAAGTACTTATGTACATTCATAGTGGAACCCGCAAAAAAATACTTATGTTCATTTTTGGGAAATATGTACATTGTACATACTTACATACTACTGGAATTAGGCTATTAATTATTCAATTTTGATACTATATTTCAGTTGCATGTCAATTATTTGTTTAGTACTCTAACCAACACTTGCACAAGGATTACACATTAACCAGCACTGCATTTCTCAGCACTATCCATTTAAAGGTTTCTTAATAACACTTTTTGTAATCTTATTAAAAATGTTTTATCATATCGCCTCTGATTTTGCTGTCATTGAACCTCTACAAAGTTTTCCTACATAGAAAAACTGCTAGCCAGACAATCTCAGTTGTGTTCGGGAGCTCGAACTGAATGGTTCTCCTATTTTTTGTTTTTTCTTTGGTAACTTTAAATTATATTTCTTTTTTGTAAATTTTTTGTACATTTTTTTTGTTAAAAAGTTATGTAGCGATATTTTTTTGGGCTTCTCTGCAAAATCTTTTGGGTTTTTTATTCCTGTTTTTTTTTTGTTTATTTTTTTCATTTTGTTTATGTGTCTTTACTTCCTTTAATTCTGGATCTCAACAGATCTCTTTCTTGAGTAGTAAATTTTTTGAAAAGTTCTTTTTTTCTGGTTTTTGTTTTATAATTCGATTTTTTTTAATAGATTTGAAATTTTGGATTCCTGGCTTTTATTTTTGGTTTATTTTCCTGTTCCTTTGCTGATGCTGCATTTTTTTGATATCGTGTATTGCGTCCTAAAGTGGAGCGAACATCTTGGTTGAATCTTAGGGCATCGAGAAAGGGTAGCATACAGAGTAGTTCTCTATCCTTAGTGCTCCATTTAAATGGTTTAATCAGTATTCCGTTGTCCACATTAAATCTAATGGCCTTAGGGCAGTGATCTAACAGTTTTACATTTTCCAGATTTTCGTTGCATACTGATACAAACTAGACACGAAGACCGAATCTACGTCTTAGAATTCTGATGTAGTTTGAAATATTTGTGCTTCTCTGCAAAATTTGTTGGGTTTTTTATTCCTGGTTTTTATATGCGGTTTTCTTTTTTCTTTTTCCTTTTTTTCATTGGCTGTTTTTTTTTAAATATTTCTTCCTTGCTCCGGCAACGTGATCACATCATCCACCACTATTCCTGGTTCAGGATTACATTTGTTTACGAAGTATCTTGTGTTGATTCGCTTGGTAACAACTATGAAAGCCATTCGATAACCTTCCCCAATTCCGGCAACTGCTCTGTTGAACACCTGGTATAGTTGTCCCTTGCCAACTCTGTCACGAAAGAATAGTATTCGCTTTGGCAACGTTCCATGATGTTCACAATATTGAATGTCCAGCATTCGCTGGCAAATTATTCATGATTTCACAAATGTTCACGATTAGAAATCTAATGAGGAACTGATCTGAACGTAGACTTGTAATGGCCTTCGGGCAGTGATCTAACAGTTATACATTAGCTACAAACTTGACCCGAAGTTCGAATCTACGTCATAAAATTTTGATGCAATGTGAAATGTTTGTGCTTCTCTGTAAAGTCTGTTTGGTGTTTTATTCCTATTTTTTTTTGTGAGCTTTAATATTAATAATAACAGGTGCATTGTTGACTGGTCACATTGTTTTTTTCTCAGTTTTACAAAAAAAGACCATAAAGATACATTATATCTGTTGGTGAAGAACAAGCTCTGCAATGTGGACAGAATTGATTTCTTACCAAGAAGTTTTCTATGCAGGAATCATATATTTTGCATATGTTATATTGCATATATTTAAAAATATGCATATCGTTTTCAACTCTATTTTTAATAAAACGAACTTTGGAAGTTTATGCAAATACATATGCTAAATCCCAGGTGTAGTTATATATTATCATTAAACAAAAATAGAGTATACGTACAATTTTTTTCACAGTTCTTAAAGTTATGATTTCGAGACAATATGATTTTTAAGTTTAACTTTTTTAAATTTCTAAAAGAAAACAATATTTTTTTTTATAAATACCCTACAATAATAGTTGAAAATTAACCACTTCTTGATATTATTCAATAAAATATTTGTTCATTAATTTGGATTACACTAATAGCTATAAGTTTTACTATTTTAACCTCAACGATTTAAGTTTATTTCTTAATTGAATTAATAACTAAATCTTCTTGTTATTCTTCTTGTTATATAAAATGAGCTATTTAATAAAGAAATGTCAAGTTAAAGTTATCTGGTAGTTTAGTTAAATTTACTTTTATCTAGCGTATTCAATGTCCTTGGTTATTGCGTTACGCATTGCCGTTTATTTGTGTTGAGAAGGTTTTTTGTTGACTTGTCACAGGAAAAACGGGTGCTGAAATTCGACTTAAAGGGGGTAAAATATGTTTTAGTTACTTTCATTTCTGGGGACATAGGCTGGCATTGTCAATAACTGGTGAAGGCCAAGGACGTGAGGACGTGACATTATGGAATTGATATTATTGCATAATCGTTGTTGTCATTTTATGGAACCCACAAATTGTTGCTGCTGTAGAAAATAAAAAAATATATATAAGATAAACAAAAAGCAAAAAAAATACCCAAATACATAAGAAACATTTAACCATGAGCGTTTATTTTATGAGCAACAAACATGATACGCAACAGAACTCAAACTGAGAAGACCCAAATCAAATGTAAACCGAAACTGAAATCCCAATAGCGTGAGACAAGCGCATGTTGTATATGCGAGTACTATGGGGTATATGCAGATTTTATGCTAAAAAATGAGGTGTTGAGGGAGTTGTACGAGCTTCTGAACAGTGGAGGGGGGAGGCGGGGAATGGGAAAGCGGGAAATGTGTGTGTGTGTGTGTGTGCTGGAATTTGAAAAGTTGCGTCTCGCAACTTGGTTATTTTTCGTAGCTCGTATTTTCTGTTGACGTTGTCAGTGAGTTGTTTGTTGTTGTTGTTGGTGCTCTTATTGTTCTATTGGATTTAAATTGCACAACCAAAATAACCAGTAAAATGGCGAAAGGCAATCAAAATATATATACATTATGTATTTGCTGTCGGACACTGATTATTGCTGTTGTTGGGCTATGTTGACAATATTTCGCTGTTTTCACAACATTTGATTAGTTGTTAGTTTTTCCTCCTCCAATTGCTCTTTTTTTTCGTTTATTTTATTGTTTTTTTTTTGGTTTGCCTCTACGGAATTACGAGCTTGTTTGATAGCAGACAGTTATTTTGTGTGCGACAAGGGCGTGTTAAAGTTCTTTTCAAAATAGCAGTTTATGTGCTTGTTGATCCAAGTTATAAGCTACATTGAACGCCATATTAAATTTGATAACTAAAAGATTTGAAAAAACATACTTCCTCTCTGGCTCGTTGACTATTTTCATCAATTTCATTTTCCAGTCCGTTAACTTTATATGCTCATCTATAATATTATATTATTGTTATCTGACTATCTAGAGTTATAGTTATATTATCAGTGTAGTTATAAAAATCTGATTATTGCTGTTCAGATTCAAATTTAAACTTTTCCAGAAGTGGCTGCAATACTCATAGCAAGACTATACTAAATATAGTGGTTCAACTTAAAGTTACATATTTAAAGGCACTTTTGAAATATCACCTTAGGGCCAATTTCTCTTTTGTCTATAGCCTTACAGGGCAGATAAACCTGTGGATAAGCGAAATTTAGTTTTCTTTTGATATATTTAGTCTCAGTTTTTCGATAACATAAAGCCCGGATCATCTGCCCTTTATGTTCCTAACGTTAGCACACTCAGTTAAACTTTCAGTGTTGAATTCGTTTTTATTAAAACTGGCAACCTTGCAAAATAATGGGACCTATTTGAGGGCACTGAGATCCCACAATCATAACAAACTTAAAATATTTTGAAGTAGGCATGATAAGAAATCGAAAAATGATAAATCCTATATTTATGCTAAAGTAACATTTTCATAAAGCAAGGTGTATCGACAAGATGACAAAAGTACCTTAAGTTTGTAACAAATCTTATTGAGTATATGTTATTGAACATACTGACCGCAGCGACTATAAGAGCTAAAAACACCAAAGTTGTTATGTCTTTAGGTTCCTGTGTTTCCTAAGCAGATTAAATTTGTTTTAGAATTTTGTATGTCCCTTGCATCCCCAAAATTCCACTCATATAATTCTTCAACGCAAAAGGTATTCATGAATCAATTTCACGCACTGTTTGACGAAGGTAACAAGAAAGCGCATTCGAATATGTTGGATTGCGTCATTGGCATTATTTGATTTTAACCATAATTGCATTTTTAAACAAGAAGCTTGACTTCCGCCTCTCCTGCTAGACACTTTAAAAGAGGATTACTTTGAGTAACAACAATTACCATGAAAATAGTTCAAAAAATGAAAAAAGTAGACTAAAAGTAGCTTACCATTACTCAGATTTAGCTTAAGCTTTTTCTGCTAATCTGTTCATTTTAAGTTTTGTTAAAGCCTCCTTAAAACTCAAACTAAGTAGAATTATATCTTAAAATATAGCAGTTCTGATTCTGAGAAGAAAGCTTAAGAAAGTTCACTTTCATTGAAAGTGAATTAAATTAAAAGACTTAAATTTAGACAAAGATATTTGTCTTAAAATCTGAGAGACTTTTTGCATAGAAACCGACAGATGAATATCGACTGAGCTCGTCATCCTGATCTAGAACATATATATTTTATGGGGTCAGCCATGCCTCCTTCAATGCGTTACACATCTCGTGACAAAATTATAATACCCTCTGCAAGTTTGCACTGTTTTGATAAGAGCACGATTAAGATATATGTATAGTAGCTATAAGCATTTCAAAAATTAGAGCTGCAAGTTAAACTAGTTTTTGTGAAATCAGCTGTCTTATAAACAGATTTACAGATTTAGTCGCTTTGAAATTACACACTTTACTCTCAATAACAATAATTAGGATTCCAATATC
Source organism: Drosophila testacea (assembly GCA_035043265.1). NCBI lineage: Eukaryota > Metazoa > Arthropoda > Insecta > Diptera > Drosophilidae > Drosophila > Drosophila testacea. The sequence continues at coordinate 953,526 of JAWNND010000931.1, forward strand.
GATTTCGTGAGCACATTTGTCGTGTCTCACGTGCATGTCGTGAATGTCGTGCATGTCGTGCATGGCTCACAATTTGCTATCACGTATTCATCTGTTAGCGTCTGTGTCTGTGTCTGTTGGGCATCTGTTTTGGGGGATGGAAAGAAGAAGCTGTTGGTGTTTCATCTTGAGCCAACTCCAGTGAACAGTGGCATTAAAAATGTAAGCGCCTTTAATATTTAACATTACACATACGACATGTTGCGTCAGTTTGGTGCGGTGCGGTGCGGCTGCTGACATTTAAATGAATTTTCAATAATTTTCCTCGTCGTTTTTCATATACATACATATATTTTCTTTCTGGTTTTATTTGCTGTTGTTGCTGTTGCTGTTGTTGTTGCTGTTGTTGCTGTTGGGGCACAGCGGGCGATAGAGTTGGCCCAAGCACTTAGCGCCTGGCTGACAGATAGGCGACAAGCGTTTCGAAAGAGCCAAGAGAAAGATGATAACTAAGCGAAAGGCAGTCAAGTCTTGGGTTCTCTTTGGGCTAGCCCCAAAATGCCATTTGTGCAAATCTAATAAATAGCAAACCGCATTAAAGTCAACAAAAAAAATAAAAAATAAAAATAAGCACAGTGCAAAAAAAAAAGAATAACAGACGCCAAAGGGGGCCTGACACGGCAGCTCGCACGTGTCAATGGGACTGGGTCACAAATTTCATTATGAACGGGAAAAAATAAAAATACAAAATTCTGCGCTAACTGGCGAATGTGTGACACGGTTTTCTCCATCTCTATATGTTGTTGTTTTGGGCTGCTGTTGTTACTTTGGGGATTTACAGACGAAGGTCGCTTCCGTTTGGCCTTCTCGTTGGCAGCGCTGCGTTTTGTAGTTTAGGCCAAATTAACATATCACACAAGCCGCACTCGTCGTCGCAATCATCGTTGGGGCCAATCCTAGTGGCATGCCCTTGCCTGGCCCGTTCAACTCTTGGCTCTGCTTGACTTGTCACTTTGAGACGACTCCAAGGCAACTATATACAAAGACATACATATACAGTGGGAAACTAAGCTCTACATACTCCCTAAATTTTGAATGTTTGAAGAGTCCAAAGGCCAAATTCAACAATGTAATCTAATTTTCATAGAAGTTAACAAAAACACGTGCCAATTCTGAAATGGACGGAAGTCTAAATACAAATTCTTAGTAGTTGAAAACTATTTGAAAAATATACATTTTAACAGTAGAGTAATGATTCATTTTATTTTTTTCTTTCAGTTTAGTTAATAAAGGTTTTGTAAGGTTTTTTTTAAAAAATGTGTGTTTTCTTTTGTTTTTTGTTGGTCCCTAAGAAAGTTAAATTTCGAACAATACTTCATCATGACATTATTAAGAATAGCATCTACACTTCTCAGAGCCCGAAAATTATTTAAGGGGTATGTAGACTTTAGTTTTCCACTGTATATGTATGTAGGCCTAGGCAACGTCTCCTTTCACTTCTGGCCCATTGACTGGGCCAACATTACACCTAGATACCACCTCCCATCCCCAATTTTAAGTGTTCAGCGACGTCATGGCTCATATCACATTCTTGCTGCTTGCTGCTTGCTGCTTTTATATGCCAAGGAATGTATTATGAATCTGAGGGAAACACAAAAAACGGAAAATGTTCTCTTCTTACCATCAACTTCCTTTAAAGCTAGACACACACCACACACCACTAAGTGAAGCACTTATCAAACTGACTTTTATCTGTATAACATTTTAGACAAGTCTTTAGTTGGCATCGCCAACTACGAGTATCTTACGGTTTATTATATTCTATACCCAAAGGGTGCACAAAAATAACTATATGAGAGTCGGTACGAGAACCTGACTTTTTTTTATTGTATTTTTGACCAGGTATTAAAAAGTTTAAATAGTTATTATTATTGTTGTTTGTTTTAACAGCAAGTGCCTAAAATAACACTAGGTAACAGCTAGATGCTACCTTTTACCAAAACCAGTTTTTGTAGTCCCTGTACTTTAAAGAGGTAGAAAAGGGTCTATTAAGTTAGTCAAAAAAATAAGGAACAGGCAGAAGTGGGCGTGGCAGACCCCATAGAGTACATATATTCTTGATCAGCATCAACAGCCGAGTCCGTCTGTCCTATAGACCTGAGACTTGGAACGTATCATGATTTGAAGGAACCTCACGTTTATTTGACATTTTGGATGGCACGCCCCTTGTTTGCCCACAATTCCCAAAAATCAAATCTCTGGCAATTCTCAAGATAAAGATTTGAGTTTCGGCACAAATGATTCTTCAATATAGTGATGATATTCTTTTGTGCGTGTGTTTGTGTTCTAATACATGTGTATATATGTATATATAATACACATTGTGTGTATATGTAAGTATAATATATATTGTATAAACGCTGTTTGCATGTGTAAGCAATTTAACAGAGTCCTTTACTTCCTCAGGGTGTTTAACGGTCGAGTCCACCCATCTGAATGTAATTTTTTTTGCCCTTTTCATCACAAAATGCATATCAGTAATTTTGAGAGTTGCTTTCTCTAGACGGACAACACGTTAAAGGGTTTTTGTGATCCTACTCCTAGATTAACTTGAAGAAAAATACAAGCGGTTCATAACCCGAACCGCAAGTTCAATGACAGTGAAGCGAACAAATAATTCACAAATGACTTGAAGTTGTCTATCGGATCTTGTCAAATGTCTGCATATCTTTAACATGGTAATGCATTGCTGAAACTCTCTCTCTCTCTCTTTCACTCTTTTTCTCTCTCTCCCTCTCTCTCTCTCTCCCACTCTCCCATACATTCGCAATGTGTGTGTCGGGCACACATTACATTTTGACAGACGCCGATAAGCGCACAACTTTTAACTCACACAATTTCTGCAATTCCTTGGCGTTCTTTTGTTCTCAACTCTAGCCCAACCCAAACCCCTCTCCCTTCCTTTGGTTCTCTTTCCGTGAGCTCGATCCGAATGACACATAGCACAGCTGTCAGTACAGAATTCTGTGTTGTCGTATTAGCGCTTTTGCCACTAGATATAGTTTTTTTTTTATTTGCTTTTTAAGATTTAATCCTTCTACTAATTGTTTTTTCTGTGGTTATTTCTTCATCTAGTTGGGCTCTATCATAACGATCGCTGTATTTGTGGATTTCATGAAACCAAAATATTCTGTTAAATAAATCTTAAGATATACACGTATATTCATATTATGAACTAAAGGGCTGTACCAAATTTCAGCTGTACATTTCAAATGCGTCATTTTTTAGACCATCAATTTCAGAATTTGTTGAGAAAAATAAAATAATTCCATAAATAAGTCACCAATAAGAACCCAGTTCTTGATTTTAAAGTTTTATTTTTTTGTTTTATTCACGCAAAATCGGGCTTTTAAAATGTTTTTATTCTTCTAAATATCACAATTTCTTAGACCAGGTTTTCTCTCAGTGTATGCGTGGAAAATTAATTTTAAACTGTTTAAATTAGTTTAAATTAATATGCGTGGCTTTTTAGTGGTTATCTAGTGGAGCTTCAGTGTTTTAACGAATTTTTTTAAATCCTGATTTTCTATCTCAGTTTACCCATGAAATATAAGATAAAACATGTTGAGTCTTATTCAAAACTAGATTGGTGGAATTTGAGTGGTAGTCTAGTGTTTTTTTTTAGTTGTTTTGTTTACAAACATTTGGGCGTTTTTTTTTAAGCACAAGGCAGCACAGCTGGAAATGCATATTTGTGTTTAAATGTTGTTATTAATGTGTATGTGTTTTAACCAATCAGATTAATGAATATTGAAATCGCATTTATAGTTGATAGCCCCAACATACAAACAAACGCAAGTGGAACTTCTGCGGGCACCTCCCCCATTCCACAGCCAAATGTCGCGCCATTTTGTTGGCTTTTCTTTGATGCTTCTTTCCAACTCTCTGCACTTCCTTCCCAGGCATATGTAAGCCTCGCCCCTTGCGTTATCTGTCCACATATTTGAAACAAAGAGCAAAATGATTCATTGTGTTCTATGAATGCAGGTAATATTTTTTTTCGCTCTATCAGTGGCTCTCTTTTCCTCTCTCCCTCTCTCTTTCATTCTCTTTTTCTCTGTTGCTCACTCTTTCCCACTCTCTGAGCTTATTTGCATTGCTGGTGAACGAGTCTTCTTCTTGTTCAGCTGATTTTTTTTTTGCTTCATTTTGATTTGCTTCCTTTTTTTGTGCATACCCTGCATCTATTAAAAATGCAAATAAAAAAGGGTATATAGGCTCATAAAGCTGTCATACATCATGAGTTATGTAGAAGATACAAAATTAGTTAATTAAAAAAGCTGCATGTAAATCAAAGCTTATCAGTGGTATGCCCGAGCAGTTAGACCTACTGCTGTTAACCTGGCATATAAGTAGCAGCGTCTTGCTTTTGAAACAGTCAGTAAAAAAATCAATAGTTGAAGCCATGAGTTACCAGTCACTTCTGCGTGTCACCATCTGCTGCTGCATCCTTTTGGCAGTCAGTGGTGCGGGCGAGGACGGTCAAAATAATACTGGTAATGCTAATGGACAACCACCTGTTACTCCTGCTTCAAACGACACGATCATTGCTGTGGCAAAGGAAGTGGTCAATAGTCTAGGACTCGGAAGCGAGCAGCTGGCCAAAACCGTTGTTGATGCACTAAGCAAGGACAAACCGGCATTGGTTAGATTAGATAACGAGATGCATGAGGCGGCCTTGGGATCTAAAAACAGGAATCCTGTTTGGGGTTTTTAAATAAGTGAATCTTTGTCAATACACAGTAGAGTAAATGCAATAAATGAGCTTGCTATAAAGTTTATGTGAACTTAATATGTTGAGCCACCTTTTTATCATAATTTAAAAATAAAAAAAATTCGAATTAAATTTTATTTTACGCTTGTTCCGGTTTTCACTTAAATTTGCTAACTTCAATCTGGAAGTTTTGAATTCACTAGCTACATTTCAAGTAAATTCAATTCGAAAAGTTTGACCAAAAGTGCGCACCGGAACAGGTCAGGAAAATGTATTCCCAAAAAACTTAAAATAACGTTAGTCAATTTATCATAATTTATTAAATTTTGAAAACCATTTTATTTGTATTTGCCATATTATCACGTAAAATTAATTTTTGTAAAATTCCAGAAATAAATTTGTTTCAACTGTTTTGTTTTATTTGTTTTGAAATTATGAAACATTTTAATCGGCATTTAAGTGTTTACAGCATTTTGACGCTGCAAGAGAGATTTGATGGAATAATTGTTAAGCATACTATATAGTTTTAATTATTCCGTTTTAGAATTCAATTTTATTCGAAAAGATAGAAAAACGTCACCTGTGCTTAATCATAATCATATTAAATTAATTTATGTGTAAATTATTATATAAATATGTTTTAAAAACAACATTTTACAAACTGTGAGTTCTTGATCCATTTGAAGTGTTTGGCTACAGAAATGTATTGTTGGAAATGATTTTACATACATAATCTTATTTTTCAGCTTTTAATCTGAAATATACAGTGACGTACAATCGTAAATATTTTAATCTACATGCTCTCCATACAAGTACATACTATTCTCAAAATGTTGAAAATATCGAAGTAGAAAAATAAGTTATTACTGAAGTTTTTATGACTTTTTTGCTACACTACAAATGTTTTGCAGAATATCTATTTAGTCGAGCATTCTTACTTGTTGCTATCATTATTGTTATTATTATTGCTGCGGTAGTTGTTGTATGCTGTGGGCAGACAATAAAAAGCGTTTCATTTGAATAATGTGAAAACATTTTGTTAGACAACATTGCTGCTGCCTCTTGCCACATTTTTAAAACTGCTCAACTGACGGCAACTGACATGCTATCTCTATTTCACTTACTCTTTGTGTTTCTTTCTTTACCCCTCTCTCTCTCTCTCTCTCTCTCATACATTGCATATCCCCTTTCATATATCTTTTTTAGTCGCTCTATCTATTGATTGCCCATTGATAGCAGACCGTCAGGCAAACAGAGAGACAGACAGAGTGGCAGATAGACAGACGGATACCATAAGTTGGTCATTGTGCCATTAGCCGAATCGCCTTGAAACTATCACAATTTTTTTGGGGACTATGACTGAAAGTTGAACAAGCTAGGAATGGTGTAAACCTTAAATTGTGTTAAATGCAATTCAAAATGTATAAATAAAATATATTTTAAATATATTTAAATTTGGTATATAATATTATTATTTACCTTATAATAACTAGGAATAAGTTGTAGGAAATCGTGGAAATTATATTTAACTGTAGAAAGATTCAAAGGAAACATGTGTGTTTATGTATGGAGGAACTTTCAGAAATTACTGGACTAAGTTCAAAGTCGGATATGATGTAAAATATACTAAAAATTCTCCTTAAATATATGCTATACAATTGTTTAGGGACTTAAAGGGAAAACCTCAACTATTTATATTGAGGTCGAAAATTGAAATGATTATTATAACTATAGGAAGATTTAAAGAAATACCAAAAATGTTTCATACAAGTTCCAAATAAATTTTCACTTTAAATACTCCTTATATAAAATCTAAAAAATTTATGTTATTTGGGAGAGTGAATATAAAATCTATAAAATTTATGTTATTTAGGTGACAGTATTTTTATTTTTATTTTTTTTTAAACGGATTTGAATAATTGTAAATGTTTATTTTTAGTCAAAGACATCTATTACATTATAATAGTGAAGCTCAAGTTGAACTCATTTGTTCTCAGACCCTGTACTTTAAAAAAGTGCAAAGGGGTCTATAACGTTTGTGCAAATGTGCAAAGGAGACTTGGCTGCCCCCATAAAGCATATATATTCTAGATCCACATCAACAGCCGAGTCGATATAGCCATGTCTCTTTTTTGAACACCTAGATGTCAGAGACACCAAATTTGGCATGAACGGTTATCTATATCTGGTCCAGATCAATTTTGCTTTAGAATTTTCCACGCCTCGTTCCTCCACCTTTAACGCCAGCATCTCGATTTTTTTACATTTAATATAATTTTTTGTGAACGCGTTGCACTCAACAATTTTTGGCTGTCACCAATTTCACCATTTCTGTTTTTACCACTTATTGCTCTTTCCTATAAGTACAGGGTCTCCTACTGTCGAGCTTGCTCTACTGTAGCTTACTGCCTTTTAGTGTATTTTCTAGTCGGTTAGACAGTTTGTCTATACAATTTTGACTTGCTTCACACTGCCCCCAAAAGTATGCCACATTTGTAGTATATCTTTGTATATATTGGGTATTGTATTTGTTTGTCCGTTTATCAATTGGGAGCATATATGAATAATTTGCGCCATTGGGTGAAGAAGAGGGCGGGTCTAAGGTGGTTTGACACAGTCGCGCAGCTGTTAACCCAAAACAAATAATTACTTTATTGAAAAGCATGTTTCGTGGCACATAATCGATTAGCTAAATAAATAATCGATAGCCTTTTGTATATATGTTACAGCATATAGTATATGAATCTAATTATTTATCCTTATTCCGCGGGTCGTAAGTCAAGACACGTGTTGTGGACAAAGTTCAAAAGAGTTGTCGAATAGCCACTAATTATTGGACGTGTTTGCGCTTGTTTGCCACCACTTGGGCAATTAACTTGTCACATAGAAATCGATAAGTGTCGCTTATCACAAATCAAATCACAACTCGATACTCGTTGTGTTGCAATGTAGAGAAATGGCACACGGATGGTGAGATAACTATTTGTTAAAGTCACACTGACATAAAATCAAGTTTTGTAATCATAAATACTTGTATTTTAACCAAAGTTAGTTACTGGTTTCTACACCATATTTTATTCATACCTCTTCCAACGAAAAAGAAATTATGCAAATCGGATAACTAACTAACTAACGGCTTCTCAAAACGGATTAAAATAATTTGTATGGACATTGGGTGCGTTCACCAGCAAAAATCGACCATCTATTATCTCTCACAAATCAAAAATTTGATCGCTTTTGATGGAATTGGAGGCAAAAGAAATTAAACTATTTTGTTAACGTCATTTATGCTTGTTGTTTTCAAAAAATAACACAACAATCTATCGTTAAATGCTAAATGCATCGATTTGTGCTGGTTACTAATAGCTTATTAATATATGTTTTTTCAATAAGATTTGAATTTCATTGAGAGAATAATTTTGATCGAATTGCATAGGTTAATATTATGTGGGATCAGGGGAATATATCACTTGTTGACATGCACTTTAATAACTATCAATAATTATAATTATTTGACAATAAGCGTCGCCAACCCTTTTTTTAAAAGACAGTATCGTCAATAGTGCATTCGACATCAGTATTTAAAAATAAGTATCGCATGAATGTATTTGAATCTTTTAGGATTGTATACATAGGTAAAAAACATGATTTATTCGAGATATGTCCGACAAGTTGATATTGCTCTTTTATCCAAAGTTAATTATAATATAGATAAGTCGTACATTATGTTCCTGCCGAAAATGTCTAAGATTTATTTTCGTGTAAGAAACAAAGTGTGTCACTGTGATCCTAAGTTGTGACGGAGTGTGAACTTAGTATTAGAATCGAAATCGAATACCTATCTTGTTATTTAGTTTCTGTTGTAAATAGTGCCACACAAGATTGTTTCACGAAAGTTTCCTTTTCACCTAATGCACAATTTCCAATATCTTTATTTGCTTTTGTCTGCATGAAATTTCTTATATCTTTAATTTCTTCGGTACGCACGACATTTCCTATATCTCTTTTTACTATGGTGCTCACGACATTTCTTTTATCTTAAGTTGTTTTGGTGCTCACGAAATTGCTTATTTTCATGGGATCAAGCACGAAGTTTAATTTAAAATAAACTATAAAAATTAAAAAAAAAACCATAGCCTGTTAAGAACGTGGAAGATTTGTTATCTAAAATAAAAAGCGTTATTAACTAATCCACATACATTGCGATAACAATCGATAGCAATTATTTAGTCAAAATTACTTGTCAGGACTACTTTGTACTCTTTCTTCACAAAGTAATCTGTTTGAATTGAAAAAACAAATATATTTAAGATAATTGTAATACAAAAATACGTATTCTATCTAGCAAGATGAATGATGATAACACCAATCTGGGGGAACAACGTGAACGCATTGATAATGCATTAATTAACGCTGTCGATGACATGGATCGAGAGCACTTGCGGAAGTTGCAACTGACGATGCACGGCTGTGCCAAACGTTGCTGTGCCGACATGGACGCCAGTGCAGATGCCGTGCAACGTTGCGTGGATCGTTGCCAGTTGCCACTGACGCGTGCACGTTGCTACGTGCAACAAGAGATGGCCGAATTCGAGTCACAGCTGGAGCATTGCATGCGCCAGTGTCAGATGCTGGCCAATGAAGATTCTGGTGGTCGTTCCGAACGCTGTTCACTGGATTGTGTGGATAAGCATGTGACGCTGTTGCCGGAATTGCTGAGCGCCATGCGAGTGGCCCTAGAGAAGGGATTGTAAAGCTTGTAAGGTCATAAAAATATGCACTTACACACCGTTTGTTATTTAGAAAGTTAAAAGCGTTAATTAAAATAGCTGCACAGAGAGAAAGAGGCTGTTTTAAAAGGAACTTTGAATGGCATCGTCTTAAATATTTGAGAATTTTAAATTCTTTACTTGAGTTTCGCACGAATTATTGAAAGTAAACAGTTCTTATATCAAGTACAAAAATTCAAAAATCTTAAATCAAGTAAAATAACAGATATACTGGAATTAAGTGCGAAAATACTAATCAGAGAACATGTTCGTAAAATTCAAAAGCTCGACATCTTTAAGTCATGTATTTTTTGGGTTCGTTTGCTTAAAATTCACAAATGATTCTTGCTTGTCTGCTATAAAAAGCAGTTCGATAGTCTGTGATTAACATGGGCTTTATTAATTGGATCAATTCTATGGTCAGTGAGATAATGATTTAAGACCAAAAATATTAGGCTTAAGAAATTTTACAAGTTAGCAAAATGATTTCTATTTAAAATATGTGAATTTATCACTTTTAAGATGTTTTTCTGCTCAGCTGTGGATTTATAAGAACTTTGTCCCATATTTAATTTGTACATGAATCAATTAAGAGCGCACTTAAAAAATCTGACTTGAATTAAGAAGAAGATACTCGACTTTAGTAAATTCATTCTTCGTGCCAGGTGAAGTTTAAGCTGTGATATTTTAAGTTCGAAATTCCTGCTTTTTTGTCGATGTGTGCATATAAATGAAAGCTTATCAGTGGTATGCCATAAGCTGTTGGGTCTGGAGATTACGGCATATAAGTAGGAGCGACTTGCTTTTGAAACAGTCAGTAAACATTAAACACTTGAAGCTATGCGTTCCCAGTCACTTGTGCTTGTCACCATCTGCTGCTGCATCCTTTTGGCAGTCAGTGTTTTGAGTCAAACAACAGTACTTCCAAATGACGCTACGAAAAAACCAGATAGTCCTCCCCCGTCAAACGACGCCATCAGTGCTGTGGTAAAAGAATTGCTGAACAGTCTAGGACTCGGGAGCGAGAAACTGGCCAAAACCGTTGTTGACGCATTAAGCAAGGACAAACCGGCATTGCTGCAGTTGGATAGAGTGATGAATGAGGCGGCATTGGGACGTTTATAATAAGGATCCTGATTTGGATTTTTAATTATGTCAATCCTTGTAAATGAATATGCATGTATGGTAGATGCAATAAATAAATGAGCTTGCTATAAAGTTTATAGCAAGTGAAGACAAGCAATCAAGCAAACAGCAACAACAAGTAGCAGACCATAATGTGCCAACTGTTGAGTTTCCTTCCGCTTCCGCGAGCGAAAGCGCTCTGTCGCTCTCACACTCACACTCACTTATTCTACTCTCAGTATCCCAATGCCTTTTCCCCTCTCACGCTTTCTCTGTCACACGCAAAACAACAACATTTAACTGTGCCGGCATCGGTATCGGCATCGGATGAGTTGCCAAATGCCGAATGCCGAATGCCGACGACAGCGACGGCGACGGCGACAGCGACGTCGACGATTGCTGTGCTTACAGGTGTTTGTTCATGCATGTATATGTGTGTGTGTTTGTGTGTGTGTGTGTGTGTATGACTCGTCATCATACACTCACTCTCTCGCTCCTTCACATGCTCGCTTACGCGTTCGTTTTGTTCGTTCGCTCGTTCATTCGTTCGTTCGCTCATTTGTTCGCTCTCCACTTACGCTCTTTGCCTTGTGTTATGTTGATTTTATAGCGCTCTCACTGCTGTGTGTGGCCTGTCGCTTTATATTCCTGTGGCAGACGCGCTATCGCATCAGTTTCATTTGAACGCTCGACAGGGCGAGTTGTGCAACAGCAACAGTAACAGCAGCAAAGGAGCAGAGATAGAGTCAGAAACAGTATCAGCAGTAAACAGCAACAGAAAACACACTGAGTAGCTTAACGCTCAACATTCAAAAATCATACTCAACATTACATCTTTAATCATCAATCTCAATGCTCATGTTGCGCACGAAAATTTTTAAAAGATATCATCTAAAAGAATAACAACAATTGTCAGAAACTCGATATCAAAACTATTTTTTTATTGTTTGTTTGCTCTAAACACTAAAGTGCAAGTGCAGTGCTAAAGATCTAACAATCAAATTCAAAACGACATCATCACACAATACTTTAACTAAAGTTGAATTCCCCATAAAATGAAAGAAATGAAAACAATACATTTTTAAAAGAAAAGTTTTAAAAATCAAACTATTGAACTAAACAATAAATAAAATAAAGTTTTTCACCTTTTCTTTACTCTGCACAAATTTTGATTTGTGCTTGTCAGTCTTATTTTTTTTTTCGGTGTAAGAATTTTTTGATTGTTTATCGCACAAAATGTGCACAAAATTCTCGTTGGATTCGAACGACTGAAAAGTGCGTCGTTCTCAGGACATTTTTTTGTAACGGTAAGTTCCCTCATTATACATCTCTATAATATATCATATGATTCTATCTACATATATTCAAGTCCGATGGGAGCAAAACTTTGGGACAAAACAGTTTTGAAATATCTGAAAAGTTTCGAGTTAGTTGAATAATTCAATTGTTGACTGAATGTGCGTATGTGAGTTAAATAAATGACTTCTTTTTAACAATATATGTACGGTAAAGGTTTTTTGCTTAAATTTATAACATGTATCTTATTCCCTAAATCATTTGGGACTGGAAGTTGGTGTTAACAGTTTTGATAATGTTGTGCAAATTTGTAAACTCAAGTTGTTGAAATTTTTAGAAAGTTTAATTGTTGATTGTATTTGCGTGAGAGTTTTTTTTTTTTAAACTAACTACTTATATCGTAATGGTTTCCAAATACTTTTTGATATGTGATATTCTTTTAATCATTTGGAATTGAGAATGTTGAGCAAAAGTTTCGCAATGGCTTAAAAGCTTTTGTAATTTGTAAATTCGAATTTGTTGAATTGATTGATTACATTGATTTTTTAAAGACTTCTCCAAGAACAATACAAAGAAAACGTTTCTATAAATGCTAAACATTTTCATAATCAAACTAATATCTTGATTCAAAGAATGTCAATTGCAATATTTTTATGCATAACTTAATATTTATTTAGATAAATGCTAAAGGGTTTGTTGACTTCGATATTGCAGGACCAAAATCTATTTTAGAGTTATTCGTAATTCTTGTATTTATCTATAGAATATTTTCAAGTTCTGAGAACATATTTAATTGGAAAAGAGCCTTTGTGAATTTCTGTTTAAATTGCACAGAACCATATAAGTTACGTCAAAGACGTAATCATCCTTTATTTTATTATTATTAAAATTTTAGGAAAGCATTAATTAATATTTATATGTTTGCTGCTTTTGTTAGAAGACTCGCTTGGGTCCCATTAAGAAAGTTCTTGAATTTGATTCTACCATTTCCCAGCCCGCTATCACGTATACGCCTCGTGCGTCTATTAAATGGAATCGTACAAGCGGCGCTGCAAATTGGCAAACTGACTGAAAATTGCAAGAAAATGGCAACAGCAATAGTAACAGCAAAAACAGCATTAACGTGCATTGAGACACACGAGGCAGGCGAGGGTAGCTTAAGAAATTATGGTATTTATACCTTCGATCTTCTTTCAATATTTACTTTCCTAAAATAGTTTAAAAATGTCCAGTACATTTATTCATTTCTAAAAACTGTTGAAAGCAGTAAAATAATCCTATATGGTATCGTTATGATTCTTTTTAATACAAAAGAAGTTTAATAAATTCATTTAGCCTGAAATTATAGAGCTATAAATCTTATATTTACGACTTTAATTTCCACACCTTGTCTCAACAAATTAAAAAAAACATTTTGAAAATGTTTATTTCTATAAATCTAACACAAAACAATGTGATCAATATAAAGTTTGTAAACCTGTTACGAAACAAACTCCGCAGAACCGGTTTGGTTCTGATTTTGAAATAAACTGTTTAAACTATTCCTAAATTTTAATACAAAATTATAGATTAATAAATCAAAGTCTTTAGTTAGAGTCTTCTACGTATTAGAAATTTTGTTAGCTAACTATACAATTTTATTAGCGCTTAACATGAGTAAAAAAGGGAAATTATTGATTATTTAAAATAATGTTGTTGTATTAAATTTAACCCAGGTTAAAAAAACACCTTGGGCTTTGTGGCTTTAGAAACCAAACCAAGTTGAAGTCTAAGGTTCGTGCAGCAGAACCGAACCTTTTCCAAAATTTTGAAAGAAATCATAAAAGTACAAGTTAACAAACGGTATAAATTAAATAAATTAAAACTAATAATAAAATACAAACAATTAAGTTTTTTTGTATGATTGATTGGTGTATTGAAGACAATAATATTGTTCACAATAATCAACTGAATAACCAAGTGGTTTCCATTTGTGAGGTTATGAGATTTACTATGAACTGAAGCTCTATCTGGTAGTTTATAAAAATCAATTAGCTCCTTTATCACATTTGGCATAATCCTTCGACAGCCCTAGGTTAATAATAATATTAACACTAATGTACATATATGTCCATATATTAATAACTGTTTTTATGAATAACAAGATCGAGAATAAAAACTTTCCACACTATCCAAGTTATTCTCATTTATGACATTCTGTTAACTGAAGTTCTAACTGGTAGTTCGCTAAACTCAATTTAACTCTTTGAGCAGCCCTAGGTTAATAATAATATTAATAAAAAAAAGAAAACAATAATTGTTAAGTATAACAAAATCGAGAAAATAAAACTGCCCACAAAAACCAAGTTGTTCCCATTTATCTGTTTGTTCCAAAAAGTTAATTAACTCCTTTGTCACATTTCGTTAAACTCTTTGAGCAGCCCTTGGCTAAAACGCCTTTATGCAGGCTTTGTTAGCAGCTTCTCAGGTTTGCCGCTGGTTTGTCTCGTTAACCAAAGTTCGCGTGTATGCATGGCCAGGTGTTTTTAGGGGCGGATATCTATGTGTATGTGTGTGTGTGTGTGTGTGTGTATGTGGTATGTATTTGTATTATGCTATATGTGCGTGCATAGCGTACGTGTCCTTTTGCTAATCGTTGCGTCCAAAGTGCTGAACGGGAAAAGTGCAGCGTCGCTTTCGACGCGTGATTTAAAAAGAAAAAAATATAGATAGAGAAGGAGAGAGTAAAGCGAGTAGAGCGATCTTTGAATTGGAATCGAAAAGGGCGGAAGTATTTATGTGGCGTATACGTGATATTGGTCACAAGTTTGCCACCTTTTGTGTAGTCAATATTTTTTTTTTTGGTTGGTTAAATACCGTCAATCGTAACGTTTTTTCCATTTGTTACATTTGCTGCACTTTTTGCCCCTTCCTATTATTTTATTTTATTTTATTTTATTTTAACTTCTGGCTGGCGTTTGCCTGCGGTTAAATGTGGTTTCCTTTTAAGTTTTCATTTTATACATACATATATATATATTTTTTCTGGCATTTTCCTTTTATGTTTGCCCAATGTGAAAGCATGTTAAATACGAAAACTAAACATGTGCAAAGCCCACACAACCCGCAGAATAAGGTCATTTTATTTATTTAACACAAAAACCTGAACTAATGAAGTATTAACATGAGTTAAACGCGACGAACAGTTACCTCATTTAAGAAAGAGTTGTATACACTTATTTTTAATTTAAATTCTTAAGCCGTTGCTTCAGCTTATCTCGGGTGCTAAAATATTTACTGGCATTCATGTGATGCAAGGCAGCTGTCAAGAATCTTACAAATGGTTCTGAGTTGGGCCACACATTCTAACAAATTATCAATATTATGAGCATGTGTGCTTAATGTCAGTAACGCGTGGCCCAAAATGCCAACTAGCAGCTGGTACAAATTCAATTCTGACCTTTTGAGATGAATCACAGTTTGGCATGGCAACATCTGTGGATGCAATCCTCTTCTTCTTCAAATATATGTATACTATATACTATACATACACTTCATCAATTCATCCAGTGGTCATTGGGTGGTGATGCGGGTGTCCTTAACTGGTAAACAACTCAGCTTGACCCTCTCATGTATGTATGTGTGTGTGTGTGTGTGTGTTGCGTGTGTGTGTGTGTATGTCCCACCTTCCACCTGCTATTAGCAGTCATTCAATCAACGTCTACTCATGTCATGCACCCATAATCCACCAATTACCATTGCATTTCTGATCCGATTTTCTCAATTCTAAAGAGCACTTACCAACTATTAGAATTAGTTATGAAGTGGTTAACTTCAATCTTGTACCATATGTGAATTTATTTGCATTCGCGTAGGAATTATTAAGGCTTAAGAGCATGAATAGCTAGTTAAGAGGGATTATTTTAAAATAAATCTCACTTTAATCGGCATTGCCGGTACAAGTGGTTCCTAATTAATCTCTCAGTCCTCAGTCAATAGTTAAGACGTCATTCTGTATTTAATGAGCAGAACTTGTTAACAATGGTGCCTATTATGAGATTTTCTATTAGTAGTTGAACTACCTCATGCTTACTAATAATTTTTCTTTTGAAAAGAGGTTTGGAAAGTTAAGTTAGAGACAGAGGCAAAGATAAAGTCTTAAAAAAATATATTCTTCCACATTTAAAGATAAGAAGTAATAACATACCCATTCTAAATGCCTTTTAAAGAGGTATATAAATGTCAAATTATATCTAGAACAATAAAATAGTATTGTAGTCCCGTTTTACTAGTAGTTGTATTTTTATGGTTTTCGCATTTCAAGAAAAGGAGCAATAAATAAATGTAAAGAGGTATATAAATGTCAAAGAATATCCTATCAGCTGGAAGTAATTGTAATTGTTCACAGCATATTATTTAATGATTTATAGGCTTTGCTGAAGCAACAGTCATGTATACTCGACAGACTATATTTAAAGCAACTCGTTCCAACTGTTAGCTTTAACGTGGCTTATAATGTTTTTTACGACATCTGATGTATATGAATCTAACAGTATATATATACATATATATAAATATACTGTTTATATCTAGATTTATATACATATCTCTAAATGTATGTTTGTTTTGTTTTTGAGTTGAGTTTGCGAAAAATGCACATAAAATATTCAATTTCCATTTTTTACGTACGCTCTAAAAAACAGAAAAAACTCCAATAAAAATATATACGCACACATATATATGTATATAGATACGCACACTGATACACATGCAAATGAAAGAATATTCAAAACAAAACAGAAATTTTCGCTTGTTGCGTCCTGTGGGCGCCTGGGGTTGCTGCCACGACAATGAGCACTACGGGGAAACTGGGGCAGGAAGTGAGGAACAGAGAAAGGTCGAAAAGGGGGGATTGGGGAAGTGTGATGTTGGGAATATGTTGAGGTGCGTGGCGAGGCGTAAAAACACATGCAGCGCATTTGATTGCAGATTGTGTTTCGTAGAAAATAAAACACACGAGTGTGTGTGTGTGTGTGTGTGTGTGTGTGTGTGTGTGTGTGTGTGTGTGTGTGTGTGTGTGTGTGTGTTGTTGTTGCAACATGCACCGGTGCCAAAAAGTTTACGTTGCAGAACAACCAAAATTATTCTTATAGTGCACAGGAAAAGAGATGAAAAGTGATAAAGAACGAGAAAGGGGATGCAAAAAAATACAAAACCAATTAATACACATTTGAAATTAACCTGAAAGTTCAACACGCAATTTCCATAGATAATACTCAGAATATCGTGTGGTTGTTCTTCCTATTCATTTGTATACCCTGTTAAATTTTATTTTCACGGGACTACGATCGTATGATAACCTTCCCACTTTGGTGAAATTAATTAAGTTTAAACTCATTTTGCGAAACAATTATTCAATATTAAGTCGAGAACAAGTAAACAAAATAAATTAGTAATTATAAATGTAATATTTCTGTAGTTTGTCTGAATAAATCCCAGCAAGATTAACTCTTCAATTTTATGTAGCAATTAATTGATTGTATCCACAAGAAATGCTTTAAATGTAGTCCAAGACAGAGAAAAGTTGCAGTTTAATAATTATGTGTGATTACTTATAATAATTTTCAGTGTAGATCTGCATACTGGGTAACTGCTAGTCGCGTAAACTCATTACTATTGTGTTGTTCCTTTTATAGCCTGTGCGCATCAATCAAAATGTAAAGCAACGATAAACGACTTTAAGCTCTCATCTAGATAAATACAATATATGTATATCTATCTACCTATAAAAATACCCAAGTGTATACATGAGTATACGTATATTCCCTAGATATACGCATATAAATACATATATAGCTCTCAGATCGGTCAGCGAGTTCTGACAGCTTAAGTGGAAAATAATGTTATTTGTGATAAGGCAATAGTTTGCGGCCCATTGATAATGTTTTTCCACTTCACATCCCTTGCTTTTCACCACCGAATGCAAATCAATCAAAATAAGCCAGCAACTTTATTTGACAATTGATTCTAACTATGAGCTTCAACTATTCATATTATTCAAATTCATATTCATACGAGTATTCAATTTATTTTGTGTGTTTTCGGCACGTATTAGTTGGCATCAGCCATCATTTGTGGCGCCATTTCCACTGAAGGCCTTAGTTTTCTAATTGAGTATTGTTTTCCCAGTTTGTTAGTTGAACAAAATTTATGTTTTTATTATTGTTATCAGGAATTTAAGTTGAAAATGCCAAAACTACAAAAAAAATAGACAGAAAAAATAAAATCAACACCATTTGATATTTTTGTCTAATTACGCTATTCAATTGTTATAATTTGATAAAAATAACATTTTTGTTGATTTTATGCGGAATGAGCAAAGCAAAAGGTTAAATGAGTTGTATTCAAATAAAAACGCTAATCACTAATTAAGGACTGTCTATTCTTAATTAGACCCAGTACTTTAAAAAGTACAAATGGGTCTATTACGTTTGTGCAATGTGCGTAACAGGCAGAAGGAGGCGTGGCAGACCCCATAAAGTATATATATTCTTGATCAGCATCAACAGCCGAGTCGATATAGCCATGTCCGTCTGTCTGTCCGTCTGTCCGTCTGTCCGATTTTTGAGTTCCTGGATCTCAGAGACTATAAGAGCTAGAGACACCAAATTTGGCATGTAGGTTCATCTATATCTTGCATTGATCAAGTTTGTTTTAGATATTTGCCACGCCCCCCTCCGCCCCTAGAAATTGAAAAACAAAATTTTAAAGACGAATTACAAGAGAACCTTTAAAGCTAGCGCCTTGATTTTTGGTACATATAGTATGCACTATGGTCCAAACCTGTCCAGAAAATTTCATTCCAATCGGATGATAAACGAAGTTATTCAACTAACAATGTTACGGGCAAAATGAAGAAGAAGAGACGCTAGCGACCTCTGTGTTAACTTATTTCATAGTGGCGCCATCTATTGCATGGAACGCAACATTCAAGAACAATGTAGTAAACGCTTTGCACTCAAAAAGTACTGGGTCTCCTACTGTCGAGCTTGCTCCATGTAGCTTACTGCATTTTTTTATTACTTTGATTTATTAAATTAAAGACTTTGAATCTATTTAATTGAAGACTTTAGTATCTGTAAGAGATAAACACTTCATTTGTTCAGTATTTACGAAATATTGTTGAAAAGTGTAACAAGCTTCTAGATGTATTATATATTTTACTAATAAAATATAAAATTATATATAATCATAAAATTAGCTAAAGTTAGCTATGCCATGTAATATATTCAAGCTCTAAATGTTCAAGCCAAAGTGACTTGAATTTAATTAGACCAAATAAAAATTCGAATGAAAGTTCGTACAATATTTATATTTCATTCGTTTCTTTAAATTTCATGCCTATTTCGTTGCGAGCTAGAATTTTACTTACGTTTCGTTCCTGAATAAAGAAGTTATTTAACAAATTTAAAGAAAGGCCAAATAAGTATCAGGAATGATAAGTCAATCGGTTATTAAATATATATACTAAGTTATTCAAAAACTTAAAATTAGGATCAGCAGAAAAAAATACGTATTAAAAAAAAAAATAACATGTGTCTGTTATGTATTTAAGTATCAATGATTTACTTACATGGTACTGTAATATATGTTGATAATAAAAGCCGAAAAAGTTCAAAATCAATGTGGATTGAAACATACTTTTGGTAGTTGAAGTTTGTTTTCTTTCGTCAGTAAATCGAATTTGTTGTATCTGACAACCGATATAAGTAGAGTAGTATTAATGTTGGCGGCAAACAAATAGTACTTATAACTTTATTTTTCAATCATTTCAATCAGTTAAGGCTGATTCGAGTGCTCTGCTTTTTTTTTTTTTACTTCTTTTTGGTTTGTTTGATTGAATTCACATTCCTCTCTTAATACTCCTCTTCTCTTCAGCGCTGTTCTGCAAATTTGAGCCAATATTTGAGAACTTTGCAAAAACTGTCGAGTTGCTGCTGTTTTATTCTTATTTTATTTTTTGGGTCTTCTTATATTTTATTTTTGTTTTGAATGAAGTTGGCAGAGTAAAGTTAAGTGATTGCTGTTTTGGGGGTAAGTTGTTAGCTATTTGGCGTTGTATGACTTAGGGAAGACTCAATGGGCAATAGGTGACTTTTTGTTTATGTTTTGTTGTTTTGTCTTCTATACAAATGTTGTTGTCGGCAACGACAATTTGGGGCACGGTTTTGCTGGCAACGCGACCTGCACAAACATTGTCACCCATTTTCATGGACTATTTATGCCACACATGGCGTATGCTTTATATGCTCAACATTAAACATACGACAACAAAAGCAAAGCCCAGTTATGAGTCTTTAACAGGCCATAGCAACCAAGCAAAGTAACCAAGTTGGCCCCGCACCTAGCAACCGCTGTCCGTAATAACTAACGTAGTTTGCCTAAGCAATTTGGCACTTGTGCGCCCTCACCCCCATCCCCAATTCACACACACACACACACAAAGACACACACACACATATAGAGTACATCGACTGCACTACACACAAATACTCAACCCTGTTTGCCACAAATCTGACAGTGGGCCAATCCTTTGATACACATCCATAAAAATTTTGATATCAGGGAGCACAGTGGAGCAAGAACTCTGATAATGATGATCAAAAACTGCGCACAGGATTGTCAACCCTATTATTGAATAGACTTGAGTAGAGTCCCAATTCAATTAAAGAATAACAATTAAGCAGAAATAAAAAATAGTTGATATTAAAAATATGAATAATAATTTTCTAATTTATATGTTAGTGAAATATCGAAATATGTGCTTACTTTTTTCTCCATACTCATTTTAGTTCTTTAAATTTAATTCTTTGTTAACAAAATATTCGGAATTGGTCTGAAGTAAGTTAATAAGTTAACGTTTATTAAGCCATATTGCAAACTCTGTTATTATTGATGTCTGTATGAAAGCTCTTCATATCATAGCTGTTTCACTGTGAAAGACAAGAAAATGTCAGAATATATCACAAGGAGCATAGCAGACAGGCAGGATATGCCACATGTGCTTAACTGCAGCTGTCGTCATGGTTTAGGGGCAACGATGGATGGGCAGAGAGGTGTAGACAGGGGTGGGGAGAGGGTATGTGCGGGAAGGTATTGACGTCTAGATCTATTTGCATGCAGGAGTGTTTGTAACAGTTGCTGTTACTTGCTGCCGGCCCAATGATATATGCAAATAGGCAGAGAGATAACGAAATATTACGCATACGCAACGCATGACAATATTGAATCCTCAATTTTGAGACAGGGGAGTTGAGAGTTGTTGTGGCATTGACATTGGTCAAAATGGCCAATAAGTTGCCTGATTGACTGACAGACAGACAGACAGACAGACAGACAGACAGACAGACAGACAGACAGACAGACAGACAGACAGACAGACAGACAGACAGATTGACAGACAGACTGATAGACCAATTGAGCGACTAAGTGAACAATGGACACGCAATTGTAATCGCTAATCGTTAATCGAATTATTTGTAGCTCGCACTATGCTCACATTTTGTTTGGCTTTGTCAAATACACAAAACGCATTTATTTAATAAACATAAAGCAAAAGCCGATGACGAATAACGAATAACGAATAAAAACAAGTGGCGTAAAGCGAACGATAACAAATGTTCTAGTAAACTCTCATTGTTCGTTTGTTTGTGTGTTTGACAACAAGAATACCAAAAAAAAGACATTAGGGAATTTGTCGTGTGGCCTTTTGTTATTTAGCTGTGATCAACGCCAGACGACAAACCTCAGACGCATATAATATTTTTTTGTTTGTATTTTTTTGTTTGTCACACATCTGTCCCTATCCTCTATTATTATTAGCTTAGTTTTATTTATAAAGTCCATTGACATGCGTATCTTTTGTTATTTTAGCGTCGTCTGTCTGAACTTGACCTAAGACAAGGAACCCAACGATGACTACTTCTTCTTCTTTCTTTTTTTATCTCTTCTGAAAATTCTCTTTCTGTCTTAAAACAGAGCCAAAGTTTGTAAATGTAAATTACCACGGCCAAAAACTTTATAGAGCAACTGCAAACTGTGAAGAAAGAAATGAACTTCGACTGTGTTTCATAAATAATAGTGAAATTGTATGCACATACATTATAAATGTATTTATATATTCCTGAAGACAATGTACATTTGCGCAACAAAGTTTAAATTGTGTTGAAATCCATTTTTCATTTACTTTTTAATTGAAATGTTGTGCTCTCGAGTCAGTTAAAAAGTTCATATTATAATTTATTTACTGCATCACAAGATAATCAGTTTTTGCAACTTTGCTTTTTGTTTTTGTTTTTTTTTTTTGAATATCAATGAAACCCACTGCAACTATCTGAAATTAACTGCCGTTTAGGAATTTATGAAACTTATTCTTGAAATTATCTCAAAACTGACATAGTCGATAGTTTTTCATGATAACAGTTTAAGAACTTTTACCTCAAACTAATTCTTCTATGCTGAAAGTTGTCAACTAATTGGCAAAACAGTATAGCATTTAAATTTCGATGTTGTTCTGGACATTGCTTTCAGTCAAGGTCAAGACTAACTACTGTATGCCCTCTGAATGTTATACGAGTCTATATGCATTTACATAAGATCTGCCTGGCTTGTACTTGTTACTCATTTATATTTTCTCAAATACCCTGTACCCATACTTAGCGTTAAACGGGTATACAAATCTGTTTAAATATAATAGAGACGATAGAAGTACTACTTACGTACATATGTTATGTTCTTTGTAGACTTTTAAAAAATAAAATTATTGATAGTTTATAGTATTTTAGGAAATTTTTTAATATTTTCCATACGTATTAGGATTGTTCCAAAGAAATATAAAAACATACACAGAATAAAATTGACAACTTAATTAAAGACGGAGAAAACAGGAAATAAGAAAAACATTCGGTGAAGAAAAAATTGGAAATTTTAAAGTAAGAAAAGAATTCAGTAGTATTTAAGTTAGGAAATATCTAGTTCAATAACATTAGAAAAAAGGGCTATAATCTTTCAAATTATTAAACAATTGTTGAGAAAAGTAAAACAGTACGAAACAATTTTTGTAGATTTTGTTTTGAAATTTTGGTATTTTAGTAATATTTGTGGACATCCTTATACTTATACGCTTCTATGTAAAGAAATTAATAAGTAAAATGTGTCTAACTTTTGTTTTGGAATTTTATTATGCTTAGTATTAGGGCGATTCCTGCAACTGCTTTGCTTTCGATTTGCTTAAAATTTTCTTATTTTTAAGCAAATCATAATCAGTTGTAGGAACGGCCCGTTTTCCACACAGATTTGATTTTGCTTTCGGGAAATATCTGTCAGTCACGGAGAACTGTCACACGGATAATTAAATCAAAATCAAAAAATAATCAGCCTCTGAGCTGATTTCGTTTAAGCAAATAGTGTTGTAAAATGTTTCACATTTGTTCTGAGCAACACTTTGTATTGAAATAAGAAAATTTTAAGCAAATCAAAATCAAAGCAGTTGCAGGAATCGCCCTATTATTTGTCCATATTCTTATGCGAAATACAGCTTATAATCTTGAGGGTATTTTCAATTCGATCACTTCCATAGTTTCACTTTTACTTGTGTACTTTTGCTGTTTTTAAGCAGTCTATATGCAAATTTGATGAGCTGTCAACATTGCAATGACTTGTCTCATGTTAAAGCCAAGTTTTTACGAGTGTGTCGGAAACACAAAACTCGCAAGCACACACACAGATAGAGTGACGGGAGACAAAGAGAGATAGAGAGAGAGGGAGAGGGAGAAAGAGAGAGAGATGCTAAGAGTCTGAGAAGACTGGAGACTCAGATAGCCTGAGAAGTGGACTCTTTGTAGGCAATACGTGCTCAACACTTTTACTTCAATTATTCATGCAGTTGGGCGGGAATGGGGGAGTGGGGGAGTGGTAGGCGTTAGCGAAAGGTCAAGTGTATGTGCGTACAGTGGAAAACTAAAGTCTACATATCTCCCATCCCATATTCGTTTTCTGAAAAGTCCAGTTGCCAATCTAAAAAAGTATAGTTGCAGTATTGTTCTTAATTTTTCTTAGGGATTAACAATTAACATTCATATGTAACATAACTGTCAAAAATAAATAACAATAAATAAAACACATACAATGGACAAGAATTTACATACAATTTGTTTAACTAAAAAAGTATTAAATTATGGTGTTGAAATGCCTTATTCTAAGATCTCTTTCGACATTTTATAAATCGTATTTAGACTTTTGTCCATTTCAGTATTTGGCTTTTAGCAAATTGTTTTTAAAGGTTGTGTTGAATTAGAAATAAATTTTTAAAAATGCTACATCATTAGTTTTTTGAAATTGGCCATCGGACTTCTCCGAAAGTGAAATTTGGGGGGTATGTTGACTTTAGTTTTCCACAGTATTTATGTATATTTGTGTGAGTCTATGCAATTAAGAAACAGTGCATAAAGACAGAGATAGCAATATATAGAGAAAGGGAGGGAGATCGAGGAAGTGTTTGATGAAGAAAGAGAGAAGAGAGAGAGAAAGGGAGATCGAGATAGAGATAGAGCAGAGACATGTGCATATAAATTGCTTTGATGAAAATATGCAAAAATGGACATGGTCAACACAATTTGTTAACCGGCTGCTACCAAACACTGGCCAAATTTTGTGTGCACATACATACACACACAGACGAGCACTCACACACACACACACACACACAGACACTCAAGCATGCATATAAACAATCCATCACTCATTTTTACCATTTCATTAAACCCACACAAATAGAAAACTTGATTACTTGTAGTCTACAACTTACACGTATTTATACACACTCACACACCTACATATCCATACATACTCATACACACACACTTATTCTTATATAGAGCAGTTTAGTTACTCGATCTAAAGTAATAGGCTTAAAATGGCACTTTTATTCCCATCAATTAGTTTATTGATAGCCCAAAACTGCTCTCGAATATTGTGTGTGTGACCATGCACAGTGCCTGCAAAAATAGCAGCACACTTGACAAAAAACAAGTCAATTTTGTAAAGCAAATTTAATGAAATCAAGAAGAAAGTATCTATTTATTTAATGAACGGTTTCTCGTCTTAAAATCAATTAGCAAATTAAACTTATTTACTGAAGTTTTCGGACCTTAAAATAATTTAACTTTAAAGCAACTTTATTAAGTATGTTTAATCATTTGGAGCACATATTATTTTACATTGTAAGACTTTGCTTCGATTCATTTTTATTACATATGTAAAGTTTATTGCAAGTCTTTAATTGTTTAAATATATATCAAATATTTATTGCATATATTATTTAATATTGAGTGTCTCTTCTTCGATTGTATTTTACTGTATTGGCATCCGTTTCACTTAAACCCTTTTTTAGTTGAAAATAGGGTCAAAACAAAGGTTCAGTATGTTTCTTTCTGATATTGTCTCTTGAGATTCAGTTGGACATCCAGCTAGCAGTTTTTTTTATTTTAGGCCTCTTGCATTTTGACCAATTGCTGATTTTGACTGCAGTTTTGTAAAACTCAATTTTGTCATAGCTTTTTCCCATTTGTCTTTGTTGCTCTTTTGCTTTTATTGTCATCCATTGGCTTAGAATAGTTTGGTTAAGTGGTGCAGGACTTTAAGTGGCTGCCACTCAATGGTTTTGCCAGAATTTTGGGCTTAAATCGTTTGTTAGTCGCATCAGCTAAAATGTGTAGCTATATTCTTCTTTTAAAGCCAAAAAGCCACAAAATACATTTGCGATTTTCCTTGTAATTCTTTAGGATAAATTATTTCAACGTGATGATGATGACAGACCTAAATCACAATCAGTCGATTTAGTATTCCCTTAAAGAGGATATTTAGCTTTCGTAATGCAATGAAATGTTCTTAATATTTTAAATAATATTAAAAAATTCCAGTTAAAAGTAATCAAAGATTCTGGAGATCAGAGAACTTTATACGATGAAAGAGCTGTAAAGTCTTAATAATTGTTCAACCCATTATTTTAATAGTTGTTAAATTACTTGTATTAAAATAAGTAATTATAGATAAGACCACTTAAAGAATTTTGATTAAAATTCTGTTTTTGTGGTAGCTGCTTAGCTTATTAGGGTATTTCCTATGAGGTAGGCCAAAAAAACATTAATTTTTAGTTGTTGTTTATTATCACCATTTAGACTCTCAGTTGTCTATTTCTATACTTCTTCATGGCACACATTTAGATCCTGGTCATGCTAAGTTGTCTGTATGTGCCTGCTGTGTGCGTTGATGTATTTGTTTTATCTGACACTATTTGATGGCTTGCTGGCATCTTATATAGTCGTAAACTCGAAAAGATTTACGAGACATTGAACTGTGCGAGCAGGATGGCAAAATAATGAGATGGCGCTCTCTTTGCCATGGCCTGAGTAAAAAACTAAACTCAAATGCAATTTATCAAAGTTGATACAAGGTGAATAAATAACAATGAACGAGAATAGCAACGGCATCGTACTTTTAAGCTTAACAAGCTGATGGGCTAGAAGATATCACGCAATCAACAGCACACAATTTATGACTTATATCTTTTAACTTTAATTTAAATTAAAGTATTTTTAACATTGAATAATAATTTATTTTAATGAATAGAATAGTAGATCTATTATGACTTATTTCTACCAACTTTTATTTAAATCAAAGTATTTTTAACATTCAATAATAACTAATTTTAATGAATAGAATAATACATAGATCTATAGAAAATCAAAAATATTGAGAAAATAATTATTTATTAGCTTCAATTAGAATCTTGACAAATTATCACGGGATTTAAGCAATCAAAGAAAAATAAAAAAGAAAAGTCAGAAAATAAATAGATTTGTGTGTTTCAAATAGGAAACCAAACTTTGGGTTCATTGAACCAAACTCAAATCTGTATATATGCCTCGAACCATGAGAGTTTCCCAGCCTACCATTAGTCGTATATACCCATTAGATTGTTGTGAGCTGATTTCGGTTTGCTGGCCGTCGACCGAAACGGGTTCAACTGAAAACAGTGCTGCCAAGTTCTGTAAATAGTTGTTGTTGTCGCTTTTATTGTTATTCTTGAGTAAATAGTTGGGAGGATCAGCGAGCGGGCAAGGCGTGCCAGCTTTTAGCTGGCGTCACAAATATGTCCAGGCCATTGATTGTCAATGTCAGCATCAACAGCATCGAAAGCATCAGCAACATCAACAACATCAACAGCAATAGCAACAGCAATAGCAACAGACAGGCGACAGCAATAGCTACGCATAATGATAAATGTGTTTTTTATTTAAATGCGTGTAACATTTGGCGGCGTCATTATCATTATCATTATCATCATTATGATTATCATTGTCATTGTCATCATTGGTAGCATTATTATCATCTTTAGCGTGCAATGACCGCAAAGTCAAAGGGACTAAAAAAAAACAACGAAGAGAACAATTGTTTTGGCTAATAAATTACTCATACGACATGTTGCAGCTAACAAAAAGCTATGCAAATGAATAGAGATGTGAGTCACAAATTTGATTTCTGATTTGCAATATTTGATGAGAATTCGTGTTCACAGAAGTAACACCCACACGCAAATATTCATACTTTCATTTGTACTTTCATATTTCGTAGGAAGCGAACGCTTTTGAATAAACTTGCATTTGTGTGAAATCCAATACTGTTTTGTGGATTTTGTTTGACTTTTTCCAATAATATTACATTTATCAACGCTTATTGCATTTTGTAAAATAACAGCCCTGCCTCGTTTCCGTTTCGACAATTTATTGCTTTTTCTCAAAGATATCAAAATTGAAAGTTGTGCAATTAAATGTGCACCAGTATTGGCCATGATATTATGTATTTACACATATCCTTGGATCTCAGCTATTAAGCATTATTCCACAAATAAATCAAAATATTAGTTTGCCTTAAAATTACATAGTTTTCTGGCAAAATCACAAATACTAATGTTTTCTCATTTATTTACTGTGAGAGCCTCTGACACCTTTTGCATTCAAGCAAAATATTTGCTTACAGTTTTGCGTTTGTAATTGATTTAATTAATTAAAGTTGATTAGAATGCCAGTATTTTGCATCAGAGCTCGGTAGTTACTTAAATTCAACTAAGTATAGTTGCGAAATCTTATAAAAATTTGAAGTTTTGGCAACTAGAATTTTGGATACACTTTCTATTATAAACAATACATCATTTATACGTTTTTAAATGTTATAAATAATTGGCAACTATTTTTAAAGACGCTTCTTTTTGATTAAGAGTAACTCTTTATAGTAACTTATATTAGATTTTGCGATATTTGTAATCAGAGTGTGAGTTTTAAGATGTCTGCTCGTGAAATGTTTCCTCTCTTTATACATCATTCTATCTATTTCTTTCTCTTTCTCTCTCTGTTTCTCTATGTATCGATAGAGGTTCGATGAACGCTTCATTGACAAATATCATTAAAATGTGTATTTTTGTAGATTTCGATATTTAAGGAATATTTTTCTTTGGTATTGTTCAATCAAAATATATTTCATTTTTATTTGAGCACACTAAAAATAGCCCGAGAAATGCGGCTGACGACACAAAAAAAAATTGCATACAAACAAATGAAATTACACAAGTCCAAAAGAAAACAATAGACAATAGATACAAATATAACAAATAGGAAAGAAAAACAAACACACACAAACAAGAAACATTAGCAAGAGAATGGGGAAAAACAGTCGCCAAAATGCCGCCAGGTGTCTCAATTGTGACGTGATTGGATTTTAGGTGGAACAGATGAAGCATCAGTTGGATTGGTATGGAGATGGGAATAGGAATGAGAATGGGATGGAAATGGGAATGGGAATGGGAATGGGAATGGGGATAAGGAAGGGGTCAGAGGGAATTGGTAAATGGTAGCTAGATAAACACAAAAAGAAAATGCGAAACATGCCATCGTCTGGGTCGGATGCGCTTCGATTGTTTCCACTGCTCTTGAAGATCGCACGGGGTGCTTTATTTTTAGTCGAAACAATGCAGACAGATCGCATGAATTGTGGCTAAGATGATAGATGATGAATTTAGTGAGTGGGGCGAGTAATCGAGAGGCTGTTCGTGCACTCTGTGGCCACGATTCTAATATGAATGACGATGGTGATGGGCATCAAAATGGGAATGAATTTTGGCTATGTGAATGGAAATGGAAATGAAAATGAAAATGGGAATGGGAATGGGGTGTTTGTGAATTGGTCTTAGAATTGAAATTGGAATGAATAAGACAGAAAGAGAGAGACAGAGAAAGAGAGAGAGAGAGAGAGAGAGAGTGGGGAGGCAAATGGGATTTGACTGAACATTGATTGAAGGCGCTACAAATGTGCGCACGTGACGTCTTATGGAGCGGCATTAATTGCCCATTTGGGCTATAATTAAATAACAAATACTCGTACTGTTTTGGGCATATTTATTTTGCTTTCGCCATTTACAAAAGGCCACAAAAGAGAAGAAAAAATTAACCCATAAATTGTGCCACAAGTTTTTGTAATGTAATTACAAATTGCGAACACAACGCAATTTTAATATTTTTCAAACGGTTAATCATTGGTTAATCATCCACAACGGGTTAAGATTAGCATAGTAATATTTTTAACAGGATAACGTTAAAAGATCTAAAACTTCTAGAACTTTAATACTCCCAATTAATATTTACCATAATAAATATTAAAACATTTTATATTGTCAGTGAATCAATAATAATTTGATAAAAATAGCTATTAAGTATTTATTAATTTTTAAGTAAAGATGAATAATGATTACAGTCCATGCTTTAAATGTATCTTTAATTATATAAATTATAATTATAGAGCTCTACAACTTGTGCTGTTATCAAAGAACTTGTTTAGTAAATTTATTCTCAAGTGATTTAAACAGCGTTTGGTTACTTAATTACCATTGCAATTCCTTCATCTAGCCATCTAAATACAAGTAACTATATAATGAGAATCAGTTAATTGCATTTAATGTAAATACGAAATGTGTTATCTTTAACCCTTTGGGCTTGATTGTTTTTGCCTTTGCCTTTGCCTGGGCTTTGGATTTTGCAAATGCGTAGTGGGCGTATAAACAACTGTATACTGTACAATACAACGTTATTGCTATTGGGTGTTGTTATTGTTGTTCAAGTTGTTGTTGTTGATGTTGTCTCGAGTGCCAGACGATTGTAGTAAAGCTTCAAGCTTACTGTTAATCACTGACACCGGAAGACCAACAGACACAAATGCAATAACTAACATATTAAGTACTTAGTTTGGCAAAAATGGTAAATGTAGGAAAAGAACTGAAATTGCATTTTGATGTATTTTTTATTTAACTGTACACACAAACATATTGCGGTTGGATGGAATGTGACGCTTATTATAAATGTTATTTGCATCATCAGTTTAGGCAGACAGAGAGAACGAAAGGCGGCAGGCATAAACACAACGCGAGAATGTGGCTTAAGCGAGAATAACAAGGACAATGCTAAAAATAACAAAGTGTTGCACTTCAGCCACAAATATGACGCTTAACACAGAGATGAACGACGGTCTGAAGACAACAGACAACGAACTGCGTACGATGAGCAACATAAGACAAAAGATAGACGACAGACGAGAAACGACTGACGGACGGACTTAGGACGATGAACGGCTCTGGACTAGAAGGACAACGACGATGATGATGACGACGACGACGACGACGATGTCGACGACGATGTCGACGACGAATGTCGCCGTTAAGTTGACGCTGACGAATGTTGAGCAACGATGACAACTTGAACGTTGCCTTCAGCTTTGCCTGCAAGCCTGATGTTTCCACAGTTGTTACCACTGTTAAAACTGCAACACCGCACTATGGCTCGTTTCGTTGCATTTGGTTTAAATAGTCTATAACTTTTGAGCTAGCTAAGATATTCGTCTGAAATTTAAATTGTATTTTGTCAATACTTCAAAAAAAATGTTTTGAAGCTTAAATATAAGTATGCAACATCAAACTATGGTTCTTTTTGTCGCATTTGGTGGAAAAAGTCTTTAGCTTGTGAACTAGCAAATATATTGATCTGAAATTTAATTTATATACCTCTAATACTTCAAAGAAATTTTTGGAAAACAATGCATAAGCTAGCGTGGCATACGAAGCGCTTATATGTAAAAACAGTTTACATGGACACATATTATTTTATTTCATAGAACAAATTTTTATAAATTAAAAAAAGCAACACATTTTAATGTTTTAAAAAGTCAACCTAAGGTTTCAAAAGTATGCACAGTGATAAGTTTATAGAAATAATAGTTGAATACCAAATTCTTACTCCAATTCTTCTATCAATCGGTTCAGAAAATACCTCAACCAATCCTTAAATAAAAAAAATATTGACTAGTAAACAAACGCGAAGTTTGATTTTTGTCAACAGTTTTTGGGATTGAAGCCATGGTACATCACTGTTGCACTTTAACTAACACATGTAACTTGGTCAACTTGAGATTAATTTCTTATTTACGTCTTAAACTAAAGCGAATTGTGACTACAGTAACAATATGTGAGATACTCGGTTATTTTAATGCCCAACTTGTGGCACTCATTAATGATTTTGTATTTCAAAAACTAAGTTTAAGTCTGTCAATTTATGTTGGATTAAATTTCAAGTCACTTTGTTTAACTTTGTTGGCTGTACATCAGTTTGTGGCGCCCAACGTGTCTGTTCTCTTATAGTTAAGTTATAGTTATCTTTTAGTTCAGAAAAGCCTAGAATGCCTTTTAAGTGGTTAATAACTTGTTAAACTTGAAGTAGCATTCTCTGTTAATAATAAAATAAAAATCTTGAGATATTTTTAGTTGAGAGTTTAAGATATTTTCATTAATTAGGCTATGTAAATGTGCAGAGTATTACATTTTTGAGCTGTAACCCAGAAATAAAGCATCGCTCACTTGCAACTGTTTTGTTGTCCATGTTTGCTGTCTATGCTGTCTCTTTGTCATGTTCCTGTCTGCCATTGGTGTCTCTCTCTCTCTCTCTCTCTCTCTCTCTCTCTCTTTCTGTGTGTCAGTCTGTTTTGTCGTTGGGCTGTCAGTCGCCTTATCGCATTGCTCCTTCTGCTTCTGTTGCTTCTGATGTTTTTAGCTTTTAGCTGGCGTCATCCACTGCACGTTCCCTTTCCTTGACTGCAACTGTCAACTTGAGCGACTTATTTGCTTAAGGATGCAATTGCTTCAAGGCGTTATTATTTCTCCCGTTAGGCCACCTTCTTGGTCAGGGCATGGAAATACATGGAAATAGAGGCGGGTAACGTTGACATTGTTGCACATCATTAAAAGTTGCATCTTTGGCTGACGCAGCGCAAAACGTGGCAACTAATTAAAAGCTTAGCACTCACAGGTATGATACATATAAAATGAGCTCGCTATTCCCCTTTTTTTCATTTTCTGCATGGTTTTCAAAAACCGCTAACTAACTAGTGGCAGATCTTTGTCGTCAAGGCCAGATGCCATGAAAGGCCATTTGTTTTGTTTACTACGTTAATTACATTAAAAGTATATTAAACGTAAACAGAACGTGTGTCGTAAACTGCCAATTGCCACGCCCACAGTGGGAGGTAGGGACTGGTACTGGCTTTGCCCTGCGGATGTGAATATCAAATTAAAAGGACATTAAAACAGAGCGCGATTCGAACGATAATTAATTATTAATGAATATGTATTGAAAATGCATTAAATGCTGGCGGCTTTTGGGGGCATGGCCTGGAGGCGTTAGTAGGGAATTTGAATATATTTTTTTTTGTTGCTTGGCTTCCGTATGCATTTTGTGTGTGCGGTTATTAAGCCCGACTATAGTTTATCAGAATATACATATAATATATAAGAGGGTTATGTATATTAAGTCGAACAAATCTAGGCCTTTCCGGGCTATTCTTAGAGCGTTTTAGCCAGAAATAGCAATGCTTTAATAGGACGCTTGGAGCGTGTTGCACTTGAATGCCGTCTGAGGTCGTTTTTTTACGAGACAAAAAGAGAAAGCGATGTGATGGAGAAAGGCCTAAAGAAATGCCAGAGAATGAGTGGGTGAGTGAGTGTTGTAATGCTTGAATAGCTGCTAATATCCTGAATGAGAACTATGTTTGTAAAAAATATTGTTGCTAAGACAGAATGGCACCTTAAAAAGCATTCTTTATTTATAGAAATAAACCGATGACTAAATGCTTTTAAATCTTTTAAAATCAAGTTATTTCAATATTCAGCTTAAAGAATAGCAAAAATACTATTAAAATCAATCAAATGTGTGTAAATCATGCTCAAATTAAAACAATTTTAATGACTCTCTTCGAGTTGGGAGTAAATTAGATATGAACTTTGCTGTATCTATAACTTTTAGTTACAATTTAGTAAAAGCATTCTATGTATAAAACCGATTACCCTTTAATCGGCAAAATCATATTTAAGTCTAAATGATAGCATTTATAATTGTTGTATACAATTGGTTGTATTTATAACTTTTAGTTAAAAATTATTATTAGAATTCTATGCATAACAGAGAGCATTAAATATTCGACATACATTTCAGTGTATATTTATTGTTTCTGTTGTTCTTGTTGCGTTTCACTCTTATTTTTACCCCGAAGCGATGTTGTTGCCATTCAGTTAGCTTCATTGTTGGCTTTGTTTGCTTTACTCATAGTTGTTGTTATATCAACTCTTGGTTGCTGCTGGTTGTTGGCGTTATGGTAACGTTATTATTATTGTTCTTATTATTGTATTTGTTGTATTTGGTGTAGCTGCCTCAGCTGCGACTTTGAGAGCTATTCTGTTAAATTCAGCTCAGCTCAGCTCGCGCCTTACTTTTACCCACATTTGCAAGTCAAATGAAATTATTTATTTTGTGTGCGTACATTTGTGTATATATGTATGTATGTATGTATGTATGTATGCATGTACTTCTGTGTATTGTGTTTGTGTTTGTTGGTATGCGTGTGGTAGAAAATATGACAAAATATATATGTGTGTGCAGGGCACATTATAAATAAGCAATATTCTGGCATGTGCTTAGATATGCAGACAAGCCACCTTACATTTACCTTCATTTGAAGACGCAGCCAAAGTTAAATGCAAATTTCAAATGCTCGTCTAATTAGAGTAGGCGGTGGCCTTCTCTGGTCCCCTTAGGACAAGTGCATTACTCAGCAGTTGACTAAATAGCAGTAGCAGGATCACAGAAGTTAGCTTTCACAAACTAAATAAGTTAAAAGAGCCAGAGGTGCTTCACCAAAAGAAATGAAGAGTGTAGTGAAGGATTGGCAAGGAGATTGAAGAGAATTATGGTAGAGATTGTGGCACCAGTGTTGCCAATCCAGCCATTTTTCGGATAGATGTAGATTAATAGAGAACTATTAAGTTAGACCAATGCAGTAATAAGCTAAACTTAACCAAATTCTAATGACTTTTGCATCAATTTATAAGTATTTATATGATTGCAATTAATAAGAATTTAACAAGTGAATTGTGTCAAATATTTAAGAATGAATGAAAGGAATTGTATCATAGACTTACAATAAAGATATTCAAAAAATTAATTTCATTAACGAAATCATATATATTATGTGAAGTAATTCTTTTCTTTAAACAGAAATAGTTTCTGATGTAAAATACATATTATATTAATATATATATAAGTCAACAATTTAAAACTATTTGTTTTAGTTTCTGAGCCCTTTTTAAATTTTCTATAATTATTTTTCGTTTCATTTTCTGGTTGGTTTGTTCTGTTTTTGTAACGAGTTGCTGTCAACTCTGAATGTACGTATCCTAACGGCTTCTTAATGCACATTTGCTGCATTACATTTTATGACGGTTGTTTGGTATTTCCGTTTAATGTTTTTCATTTCCGCTTCACAGTTGCATCAGGATTGCACAGATATATACATACATGTATATCTAGATTCACATGGTGAAAGAGTGACTAAAGTGATATGACAAAGAGAGCCTTTAAGCTGCACTCCTGTTGCATATGCAACAGAAATAACCGAAATGCATTAACAATTAGACAACACAGACTACGGGAAAATTGAAAACGATAATTTGCATTCGATTACAATGGAGAATTAATAGGTTGAAATAAGAGAAGAGAAAAGGAAAGCGGAAAAACTGAAAATGGGATAGACGGACAAGATTGAGTTTGATCAACTACGACATTTCCTGTGCTCGCATCTGGTTAAATTAAATAATTTCTGAAATATATCTTAGGTGTTTATCTTACCTTATTAGAATACCTTACCTTTTGAGTCTAAGGCACATTTTGAAGATACAGACACAGTTAATTGATCAAGAATCAAAAGCATTGATGTTGACAAGCAGAGATTGCAAAAGATTATTTATTTAGTCTATTTTGAATACAACACAAATAAACTTAATCCGTATTGATATACATAATATTAGAAAACTTGAGCACAATTTCAATTCTTTTATTAGAGTTAAGAAACTCATTTAAATTATGCTTTATGCCTCTTCAAATTAAATCTCTTGACTAATATTTTGTTTAATTTGACAGCATTGGCTGCTTGATGTGAGGAATACCAAAATTGGTTTTGGAGTTGCTGTAGGGTTGCATGTTGTAGAAATTGCCAGTTTAATGTATGAAATGTCACTTTGAAATGTTCTTGAGAATCGTGGAAAAACTAATAGAAACTGCGGTTACGACTAATTAAAGGCGTGTCATGGAAAGAGCTAAGTATTTAGGTGTTAATCAACAAGGATCTGCTGGTCACACACAGTTTATAAACACACACTTGTGTGTGAGCAATTAAATGTATCTTAGTGTGTGAATATATACATACATTTAGCTCCTCCAAAAGCCCCAAAGCGACACATGGCAAATCCTTGAAAGCTGTTTGCCTTTGGCAGAGGCAAATCTTTTGGATGACATGTTGCGCGTTAAATAATTCATATGCAGCTGCGACGGCTATTGCCATTTTTATATTTTTGGCTGGTAGTAAATGGCTTCTGCGTTGATTATAATGTTTATGTATATTACGCATACGCCGCATGTGACAGCGCTGGGATTGGTCGCATTATGTTGACAATGATGTGAGCGCCACTCAAGTCAAAAATTGTGCTAATTAAGTGTTAAATCATGCCGAAAATCTGCCCACTCAGCGTTTTGGCCGTTCAATTTAAATAAAACAAAAACAAAACAAAAAATTACCAAAATATACACTCACACACACACACACACACACAGTCTCACATAAATATTGTCGAACGAGCTGTGCATGAGTACTCATTCATATGAAAACGAGTACTCGTATAACTGGCTCATTGCCTGACTGCCTAAATGTCTGACAGCCTCTGACTCACATGGCAGCCTTTAAACCACGCCCAAGTAGCACGCACTTTATGCGCAAATGAACACGCATTCACACTCACTCCCACACTACCTTACAAACAGACGCACACCCACACACACACACACACACACACACACTCACTTACACACAGATAGCAGCAGCAGGAACTCATTTATGAATATGCTGTCTCATGTCATGTCATGTATGCACAGTACGAGTATTCTTTTCTTTTTTCTTATTCTCTTTATTTATTTAATTTTTTTGTTTTGTTTCGCAGAACTGAGATATGAGAGAAAGGGTATAATCAATTGCTTTTGGGCTTGCGAAACGTTTATGTCACGATACACTTACCAACTTTATGTTATTATAAGTCCAATCATTGCAAGGAAGCTGAATATTTGATTATTTATTCTGAAAATGGAAGAACAACTATGAAAATTATGTAATTCAGTTAGGTTATTTTTTAGTACAAATTTTATGACAAACGATATTTTTTATTTATTTTTATTTAATGCTAAATCCTATCTTTATTCATTTGAAAAATTTGGAGATACAAACACATTATTTCAACAAGAATATAATGGATTGTTGGTTATTTATTTTTAAAGTGAAAGAACAACTCAAAAAATAAAGTAAACTTTAAGATTTATATACATACTATAATTAGGTTAGTCTACTATTGAAAGAAGTCGTTTTTTATTGTTATGAAGAATAAAATACTGAAACGTAATAGGGTCATCAGGAAAAAACTACACTTATGTTATTATAGTAATATTATTTAATTTATTTAACAATTAAAATTTCAACTACAGCAATTAAGTTATGCTGTTAGTACATTACATTTAGAAGTCAATATACTTTTAGGCAAATGAAATCTTTAAAGATGCTCGAATGAACCAATAAGCCCATAAGTTTTTTTAAACTTGTTTGAGTGCTTTTGATAGTTTGCAGGTATTATTGAGTAGTTTAAAAGCTGTAATTTTCTAAAACTGCTCAAAGTCTACTGATTTTATAGACTATAAATATTTATTTAGTATTGTTTTAACTCTTGCTCTACAACTTTTAGTTGGTTTTATGGCTAGAGCATTGAAGTTTCGTATTGCAGTAGCTAGCTTGTGTAATGACTTTGCTTTCTAAAGTTATTGTATTTGTTGCTTCGCTGTTATTGTTGTAGTACACATGCTGTCTGCCTGCTACCTACTGCCTGCTTACGCTTTTATGGCCAATTTGAAACTCATTTTATTACGCGACTTCTCAACAGCCAGCAAAGGTACAACAAAAACAAGGAACAAAAAAATGTGTTGCCTACTTTTTTGGGCAAACATGTGCCCAGCCCATAGTGCTCATTTATACACTGCGATTGTTTGTGTGTGTCTGTATGTGTGTGTGTTCGTCTGCGTATGTTTAGCGGTACATCATTAACATTTGGCCTTAGCAGCATCTTTAGCGTCTTTTGTCTTAAGGCTTTTGTGCGCTTCTTAAGTGAAATCTTCTTAATACGTTGTTAACAACTCATATGGGGATTAGGGGCCTTTTGCTAAGGCAGCAGCAACAACAACAACAACAACAACTACAATATTGCCAACAACAATAACAACATCAACATCAACATCAACATGATGCTAGGCGGCTTTACCTTTTGTTTTTGAGCTGCTCCGTCATGGGCGCAAAAACTATAGTGAATGTTCCTCAATTTCTCACTTTTCGCCTGTCACTTTTGGCTCACCAGCGTAAATT
This sequence comes from Drosophila testacea, assembly GCA_035043265.1. Taxonomy (NCBI): domain Eukaryota; kingdom Metazoa; phylum Arthropoda; class Insecta; order Diptera; family Drosophilidae; genus Drosophila; species Drosophila testacea. The sequence continues at coordinate 991,605 of JAWNND010000931.1, forward strand.
ATTTATAGAGAATTTTGGGCAAAGCTGCCTTCTCTTCACTTCCCTTGACTTCACTTCACTTCACTTCACTACACTCCACTTCACTTTGTTACAACAAAATTGTTGCCTGCTGTGTCAAGTGGCAAATCTGCGTTGTAATGTGCATATATAATTTTTCATATGTTCTTACTTTTTATTTCTCTCTCTCTCTCTCTCTATCTGTGTCAGTATTTCTCTTTTTTTTTTGCAGTTAGGCACTTAACGCTTGAATGAATTTTGTGTCAGCATTTTCATATTTTTGGTCCTTCTTCGAAATTTCACGTGCTCTTTTTGTAATATTACCTTAGGTAATTTTTAAGTCGAGCTTGAACTTTAATATTATTTGAATCAGCTGCATTGCAAATTTTTAAAACTCAAACTCTTTTGGTTCGATCACATAAGAGTTTAAGTTAAGGTTAAATGCGCAGAACCGGTTCATTTCGGGTTTTTGGGTTAACCGAACAGGATCTTAAAACTTTTTAAATTTACTGTCTTTAAACCCAAACGCAACCTGGAAAACTTTCTCAACAAAAACCTTCGTTTCAAAATATAGTAAAATATACCTATATTAAAAGTTTCATAAGCTTGTCAAAATTGAAGGAAATGGAAAATAATTAAGAAAATAAATATATTTGTAAGAAAGAAGAAAAAATAAGTTGAAAAAAGGTTTGAAGACAGAGAAAAGAATGAATTAAATTATAATTTTATTTTAACATCTCCAAAAAGTTGGAAATTTTTATTTTTATAAACTTGTAAAATTTGGAAATAGTGGAACACATAGTGGAACACAGAAAGAAGGTTTGAACAAAAACCGCAAAGCGATTCGGTTCAAAGAAAGCGTATACAGTTTTCGTAGTGCTATTTTTAATGTTCTTTGGTTTATAGCTTCATCTTCTGTTGTCTCATCTTGTTGTGCATTTCATTTGCCTTTGCATATATATTTCTTGTCTCTGTCCATTTGTGAATGTGTGTGTGTAACTATGCAACAAGCTACAAACGAAATGTACAAAATGTAAAAAAGGGCGACAGACAGTAAACAGCCAGAAGCGAGCGACTTTCTTATACATACATACTTATATATGTAGATACACATATATTTACATATATTCTCGTATATTTATGAAATGTGTGTCTACTGTCGTCTCTGTGCTTAATGAAAATTGTTAAAAATCCAGCCGAAAAATGTGAGAGAGCTTTGATTTGATATTAAAGTAAATACATGAGTAGACAGGATACGCTTCCACTGTTTAATTTTTAATGTAGCAACCAAAAATAATTTCACTGCCTACTACCTACTACCAGAGGAATGTCGAAAAGTCATCATCATCATCATCATCATCATCATCATCATCCCCATCATCAGTAGGAGGTTGAGGTTGGGTATCAGGAAGCAACGCTTAGCACAGCTGATGGCTGTTTAATCATCAATGATTGAAATGGTTTTTAGCAACCGGAAATGTGGCGTTCGTTTCGATTATTGGGCATACATATGTACATATACATATACATAAACATATATGTAGTGTACCTGAGATTTACCAACGACTACAACAACTTACAACTACAAATGCTACGTGCCAAGTGGTTGGATCACGAGTAGGTCAAAAAGCGCATTCACCCGATAAAAGCCAAGTTATATAGTAGCAGGCTTAGGACTTAACCCTTGGCAACAGTTGCTGCTGCTGCTCCTGCTGCCAACTTGAAAGTTGTGCTTGACTTACCTTAAATACTCGCAATTATTTGCAAGTAAATGTGTTTTTGGCCGACTGCAATTAACAGCGTCTTAAACTGCTTTTTGCCATTTAACCCTCTGGCAATTAAGAAAAGTTTCTTGCCTCTGGGGTAAGACATTTGCTAAGCTTTAAAATTGACCCAAATATCTTTGAATACAGACTTTGAGTTTTTTTTTGACAAATGTACTGCATGAGTTTTCAAGTTTTGCATTTTCATTTGCGGGCATCACTTATTCAGCAGTAATTCGACACGTGAGTCGACTGGGGAGTAGTTCAGAAAGTTACTCTATCTCCTATCTCCTATCTCCATTTTCCAAGGACAGAGAGCAAACATGTTGTTTGCATTGTGAAAATATCATCATAAATCAAGATGCTTTATTCTTGTGGCTCTCGATAACAAGATTCTCAGTAAGTCACGTAGTCCTCGACTGCAGCCCTAAGAAATAAAATGTTCATTGTGTATATGACATGATAATAGTTTCAATGTATATGCAACTCGAAAGACGCTCTTATTTTAAGCACATTCCATAAATACTTTAGTTTCATTATTATTTTTATTTATTAAAAACCTAAAGTAGATTTCAGGAATTATTTTTATTGTGTTTGCATTATTATTACTAATTACTTTTTAAAGTTGCTTAATGTTATGTTTATTCACTGATATAAAAGTGTCTTAAATATCAGGATGAATATTTTAGTTTCTGTCACAAATATGAGGTCAAAGCTTCGTTATAACAGATTTCATATAAACACGCTAATGCTATCATTTGCTCCCCGTTTTCACATTGTAAATATATTATCGTAATCACTTTGATGGTACTCTATACATTAGTTAAATGAATAAACTTTAAACAAAGTTTCATTTTGAAATAATAAAATACTAGTTAATTACTTTTAAAGAATATAAATGAATAAGTCTACAAGAGCAAAAGAAACTTTTTAGCCTGAGCAATTGCTTTTCAGGCTTTTCCGCTGTTTTGTCTACTCATTGTGTTTTTAGATTTTCTGCTTTTATTTTGCTGTTGCATGTGTGTGTTTATCGCGCTGTCTACAACCATTTACATGAAGAAACACGAGACTCGAGACTCGCGACACAGACAAATGACAGTGGCACGAAAACGGGCTTACAATATTTAATAGTTTCTATTTTTCGGAGGCAAAATCACGTATAAAATGTTTGCAAGCAAAAAACGCATATATTTTGTTGCTTTTTCAAGGTGTAGTTATGTACAATATATGTACATATGTACAAAAAAAAATGGGGATAAAATCAATCCAAATGGCTGATCCTGGAGTTTCCTAAGCCGAGTATAGAATATATATTTTGACTATCGTAATGAAATCATAAATCTTAGACTTATTTGTTGTTTAACTGCTGAGTCATTGCCATATGATCCACATATAGTCTTAATTTAAAATTCACTTTAAGAGCAACACCCAGCAATAATCATCACTTTACAATCTATACATAGATTTAAAACTGTCTTCAAGCAATTATTTTAAAATTGAAATTAAAATCATCAGTAAAATAATTAAATTAGGAAAATGACAAACTTAAATATATACCTTAAGACTAGAGTTGAAAGAATGTATAGAGTACATAAGTTTAATTGTACATTATTTTATAGCGACTAAATGGTAATTCTATGTAGTAGTATTTATCTTTAATATGTGTTAAAGTGAATCAAATTTAAATCAGCATTATAATTATTGAGCATTACCTGGTATGATGTTAGCTTATAAAGAAGAATCAAAAGGGCAAAGTCAGCTTTCAGTTATTTTATCCTATTATTTCCACGTATATTTCACAATTGGTTCTAACGTTGAAATATTGATTCTAAGCTTTTGTCGCTGGTTAAATCAGCAGAATCGATACTGATGATAAAGATTGAAAGATATGTCTATAGTTTACCAAGTCCTACTTCTTTTCATTTGACAAGTGTTTTGTGTTTGCTTTATAATTTAAAAATAGAAAAAAATATAAATAAAAGAATAGCTGTATAGCAATTAAAATAATTTGTTTTTTGTTTTATGTATCTGTGTCTATAGCTTTAGGTGCAATTGTATATATAGCTATTTGTATTTATATATGTTTTTGTAGTTGTAGCCATATGCATTGTCTGGTATTTGCCATTAAATCGGGCACTATGTTGGTGTTGTTGAATTGTTTATGCTGCAAGTTGAATGTAAGCCCAGGGGCTAAACCCTTTTGCTAATGGCATGCAAACAGAAATGGCGGCAGCACCAACTGGCGCATAAACTAACACTGTCTGAATATGTGTGTGTGTGTGTGTGTGTAAGTGTGTTTTGAATGTCTGTGTGTGTTATAAAAATGCTGCCACTTTGTCTTGTTTTGCAATTTAGGAGTCATTCACTTTGGCCTCTGCGCCAAATGAGCAACGAACTCTCAACTCAACTAGACAAACGACAACAATAGCAACAACAGCTACAACAACAGTAATCAATGCAAGAACAAGGAACACACACACACACACACACACACACAGTAGCTGACAGTACGTGTGTGTGTGTGTGTGTGTGCAGTTCGTTGTCTATTTTATTGTATTTTAATTTTTGTTATTTACGCCGAACAGAGTCGTTGTACTTCTCCCTCTCTTTCTTTCTCCCATTCTTTATTAGAAGCAGTGTTGCCAACTTTTGAGCTGTTTTTGGTGCATTCAAGTTTTAATATCTATCTTACATTATTCGTCAAAAAATCTGAGAAATAACTGATGTTTTTTTTCATGTTTATAAACATTCTATTCATAAATTTTCATTGATATTCAATGTCTTCTCATTTCGTTCTAATAAAATTTATAAAACCTTTTTGAACTGATAAAATAAAAAGAGTCATTAAATCGTCCTTCAGAGATTTAGTTTAATTTTTCAGCTTTCAAATTATACGATAAAATACTTGTGTTCAAGTTGAATAAATCGTCATAAGAAAATAATATGGAATATAAGCTAAGCATTTTGATTTTTCCTGCAAATTCACTTTGAAAAACGCCAAATTTGAAAGAAAAAAGCTGTTTTGGCAACACTGATTATCAGCTCTCTCTTTTTGTCTCTCTCTGTCTCTTTTCTCTACTGCTCTTTAGACAGTCTCTGTTTTGTCTGGCTTCGTCACAGTTGCGGTTAGTGTCACCCAAAGGGATTTGTACTTTAATTTCTTTGCTAATGCCAAACGCCTCATCGTCCTTGTATCTTCAACTTGTAACTCAACTTTTGCTTCTGACATTTGGCTCCTGGGTTAATGTCTTATTCCCATCATGACAGCGCCAAGTGTTGCGCCATAAATAAAGCTCGTTAACTGCCTGTAAATTGGGCTACGCCGCGCATTTTAATGTAAATACTTTGGGCTCATTGGCTCAAAAACTCTTGGCCCACTTTCATTGAAACTAAGCTCAGTATCCGGTTGTCTTCAGGTAGCTTCAATAAACACTCGATGTATAATCAAATCCTTGCTTTTAACTGTCTTCAGTTGACCAGCAATAACTGTAAAGAATACAGATCCTTAAAGGTCGTCAAGGCTGTTATACTGTGGTAAATCAAGGTACTTAGTTTGTCTTAAAAATATGCCGATTATTTTCAAGTACATAAGTAGTTTAAGTGTCTAATGGTTATTTAAACTAACTTAAACCAAATACAAGTAAGAAAATTTGATAGATTGCAAATTAATTGAATTAAGATAAGTTGAAGTAAGATTACATTGGGCCATTAAGTGCTTATACTTGTGGATTTAAAGCGAAGCTTATGTTCCGTTAAGCAACTGAATTTGCATAAATAAACTCAAGAACCGTTAATAAAGTATACGTCCAGTTGCAACTAAAATAAAACTTTGGCTTATAAACGCCAAAAAGGTAATGCATCGTTGCCATTAGTGCCTTATGATATATACATATGTAAATGATTATATAAAACACAGCCACATTTTTGAGTTTAGGTAAAAAACATCAAAGCATCGATTAAACGATTTTTGAAAGACGAATTTTTAGAACTTACCTTAACTTTAGCAGTTTATAAAATTTGTTGTTCTTTTAAGTGTACATCACTACTTTTAATTCAATAAGTAAATCAAGTTACAAATATAATCAATTAAGAGAAGCACAAGTTTGTATATTAATATAAAACCACTTAGTTGCTTTTTAGCTTAAAGAAAAAGGTTGAATAATGTGACTGAATGAAAACGTATAAATTACTTTCACTTGTTGGAAAATACTTCTAACGATGTTCGGTAGTTGCACTTAAATGCTGGTTAAATGTGGTTTACTCAAATGTGTTTTGAGTATGCTTGAAATGCCTTAAAACCTGAGCTCAAGCTTAACGCATTCACATCAATTGTTATATTGATTGTGCTAACAGAAAATAGATTCACAGTATATATATATGACAAAAAAAATAAAAATATATATATAGAGAAACTGCAGCAGATTTTTAAACAACAACAATCACAGATCATTCTGGTTGCGGTGTTCAATCTATTGTGTGTGATTATTTGCTAGTGTTATGCACACGCTTTTCACTTTTCACTTTTCACATTTCCATTTCAAAGCAAATGCTCCAAGCAGCGTTCATGGAAAATATCACCGCCCACCAACTGTTTGCCCGTTTCGTATCAGCAATTTGCTTGACGCCTATTTGTGTGGCTGCATATCAAAATTCTATAAAAATGAAGCTCAAACAATTGAATATAAAAATAGAAGACACAGCAACCACAAGAGGACAACAATGGCCGGAATACTCGTAGGCAAAAAGCGGAAAATAACTTTTAATATCAAATTGTCCATAGTGAAATTTAAAATTCTATTAATTTTGGTCTCCAACGTCTCTGTGTTAAACACAAAATGATTAAACATGATTCTTCGATGTTACTTTTGATTGAGTTGGTTAATTATATTAGCTATCACTCAAAAACAAAATTTCTATCAAGTTGACAGAATCTGTTGTCTACCCGAGGGTCCGTCAACTCCTTCAATTGACACATGCCAAATTTTTTCAAAAAGTAAGTAGTTTTTGTTAGCTATCAATTATTTTGTACTTTTTATTGGCAAGTTGACAGTTTCTTCCTGCCTTCAGATCTACATATTCCTTTCTAAAAATCTTTATTGTGTTAAGAAGTGGAAAGCGACTTAAGCGTTCATCAAGATTTGCTTTTAAAATCTACTGTTTTGTTATAACTCTATTTTAAACTCAGAAAAGAATCAAGAAATCCATTCTTAGAAAGGAAAAATTCAAATAAAAACGAACGCTGAATTATTTAAGAATTTCCAAATCTGAGCATAAAAGTTAAATCTTAAGTTCGCTTTTCATAGTCCCGTTAATGTTAAAGTAAGGATAGGTAATATTACTCTGTTGGAACATTTTGGGATTAAGCAAAGTTTGTAAAAGGACTAGATAAGAATGGAAGATTTTAATTGGAGTTTAAAAAAATCAAAATTATCATCAAAACCGGCAAGATAGAATCATTTGGGAATTCTAGCGCAAAGAATATATACGATACAACAAATGAGATTAAAGTTTTCAGAAAAATGTTCTGCAAATATTTGCTGTGAAATAGCTTTTCTAATGAACTTATAGCCAAATTAATTGGAAACGCCTAATTTTGTTGAATTTAAGTTTTTAATACAAAATGCCATACCCAATTTAAGATAGCATATTACTGTATCAACAAGTTGAGTCAAACTAATGTTTTAATTTAACGCTCAAAAAATGAAATACTTCCTACGTATACGAATTTCCGGTTTGCTGTCAATATCTCTAGGCTTTTTCACTTCCGTCCTGTTGCCCTCCATCTTTTGGCCCCTTTGTCTCTCATCCATCCCATTCTCATGTAGCTTATACTCTCTCAATAATATTTCACGGATCTGTCATGCTGCTTTGAGTGTGAAGGCTGCTCAAATGGCATTTGGAAGCACCTTTGGACTTCTGTCAGACTTTTTAATAACTTTTGACTGTCGTATAACTCGACGCGTTTTGAATTCTTTCTTTTTTTTTTTTTTGGGGCTGTCAACATAGGAATGGTTGGAAGTTTGACTTATGGGGAGGGAAATTGCATTGCAAATATGGCACATTCAAGTTAAAGTTAACTTCTAATGCTAATAATATGTTGGCCCTGGAGTTTGGCCAACTAAACTTTGCATTTGCAACTTTAAGTTCATGTCACACAGCGGAGCGGGTTTTGCTTTAAAGTAACAACAACAAACAAAACAACAACAAGTAGCTGTCAACGCAACAAGCGGCAAAGTTTTGTAAATTTCAAAATATATGTAAAATGTGGCAACAACATAAATAAATGCGACCAATAAGCAGCTCAACAAGAAAATGGAAAATAATTCAAATGATATACGTTTTCTTAACACACTTACCGAAAGCTTCCTTGACAAATGGAGTGAAAGGATTCGATTTTCATGTCGAGCTTAGTCAGGAAAATGGATCACAAATAAGAGTCAACTTAATAGAAATCTAAATTGAAGAGTTGTTAAATGATTTTAATATGAAATTTTTAATTAAATTGTGCTTCATAATATTTTTATTTTTAAATTTTAAAAATAAGTGGTTTTGACTGATTTTTATATGAAAAGTGAATTTAAATTATTATTTCATAGTTTCTAAACTGAAGATTAAGTTTTATTAATTACTTTTTAATGTATTATTATAATAATAACAACAAATATATTTCTTTATTCTGCAATATTTATTAAAAAAATCGTAATTATTATGAACCCTGGCTACAACAAATAGTTAAACATATTATCAGTGAGTTGTCAGCTTAGCTACAAATTTAACTAACTTTGATAGAAGGGATTTTGTCTGATTAACAGAGACAAAGCTAGATAGAGATAGAAATAGAGAGAGAGAGCATTAGAAAGTTAATGGTTTGAGTGACTTTTTGTCACACGTGCAGCAAAGTCAAAAAAAATGTATGTGAGCATAACAAAAACAACAACAAGAGGAGCAACAACAACAAGAACAGTTGATTTTAGCCAATGTTTACTTTTGGCCTGAGGTAAACCTGGCCATGTTGCAGACCCTCTTTCATTTAACTTTCGGTTAGTTGGCTTGTCTGCCAGTGGAAGCACTTTTTTCTCCCCCTTTTTGCGCCTACACTTCTCAAACAGAGACAGAGAGACAAAAAGTGAGACAGAGACACTGAGAAAGAGGGAGTGTAAAGAAGAGAGATAGCAAGACTTTAACATTTCGCTAGCGGCTCAAAAAGGCCACTAATTTGGTCATTATGGCAACGGTTGTCGCTCTCGTTGAATCTGGTGTTGTTGTTATACTTGTTTTTGGGTACAAGCGTGGGCGTTGGCGTCATTGTGGGCGTGGTCGCACGCACCTGTTGCGGTCGGTTTAACTTTTAACTTGATTTTGCTGTGCCAAAATTTTGGTTGGATGTTGCTGTCGTTGATGTTACGATAATGAAGAAATTTGCTTGTTGTTCTTGTTGTCGTTTCGTGTTGCAACAAAAACAAAAACAACAACAACAACAATAACAACACAACAACACGCGTAACGCGTTCGTGTTGGGCATTTTAACAGCATATAAGCTGAAAAGTATGCTATGAAATTTTGTGCGCGTCCAGATAATTGATAAATTATGCAAAAAAATAAAAAGAGGAAAAACTGTTACGCTTCGTAAAATTGTATCTGTTCAGGCGGTGCGGTAAACAAACACAAGAGTTGATTACTTTGTAGCTCTCTCTCTCTCCCTCCCTCTCTCTTCCGTTTTTTGTCTCTGTCCCTCTGTGTGATGATGACACATACATAAATCGAACATTTTTGATGGCATTTATGAGAGTGCCATGAAACTCAAATCGAATTATGATTTTGTCTGCTTGCGTCTGTGTGCTATATATGTGTATAGGTATATGTTCTTAGGGGTGTCATAAAAACAGTTGATACTCTTTTCATTCACTATGGAATAATATGAGATTTTATATGGCATAAAGACTATATTTAAAGTTGATTAAAATAACAAAAAACATATTAAATACATTAAAAAAATTATATTTAGAGAATATTTTGTCTCTATGAAGAATTTACAAATTTTGTCAGCATTGTGACCATCGGCATTTTTATAAGTAATTCCGCATTTCGTATAAATCCACTATAATGTAGTTAAACTCTCGAATTGAGAAATGTCGACGTAGGAAAAAAAGCAGATGCTTAGAGACATTCTTTTATTATTATCTTTTGAATGAAAAATATTCTAATTTACTTTCATATAATAACTAGTCCGATCTTTATCATTTAGTCAATATTTTAGGTGCATATTACGGCTTATATTTGGTGGGTTTGGTTCGGATATCTTGAATAACTAAACTGTTTTTCGTACTTAGTGTATTTCGATTGTTCCTAAGGAAGCTATACAATACGATGTACCAAATGTGAAAGGTTTTAGACAAAAAGTCTTCTTTTAACAGTTTCATTTCTTATTCCTATAGATTAAGATTTAGACCACAATTTCTTGTTTCCTAAATTCTGAAAAATCCCATAGTATCAACTGATGATACTTAAACACATGCATATTTCTTCGATTTTGTATTTTTACTGCATATCAACGGATTGCCAATCGTCGATAAAAACTGAAAATTTATGAGTTACAGCATTTGATTTTGTTTGCATTTAGAATGATTTCATGTTGAAGTAATGAAAGCTCGTTCTTTTCATTTAACAACATTGTTTGAATGCGCCTACATGTACAATGTACTGTGTTTTTAACAGTTGTCCTTTTAAAGGGAAAAGCTTTGATCAGCAGTTATATTGCATTTTTTTTAGCCCATATGTGCACCACTGAGTTACCTAATTACTGCCAACAAACACTGTTTTATCTATTACACTGGCCAGCAATTTGCAACTTTGTAAAATTATAACTTTGTAAATGACTTAAAATTTTTAAAGTGGACACTCTTAAAGACTAATTATAGTAAACCATCAAATTTGAGGTAAATATATGTATATTATAGGTTCATATTATCCTATACACTTTAGGCACTGTTTCTTTTTTCTCTATCTCTCTGTATCTCGTTTTCACCTTGCTTCTCTCCTTCTCTGTCTCTCGCCATTTTGCTTTTTTTTAATTATACGATTTTATAACACACTGAAACCGCACCAACCTAGAACACATGAAGGTTCACTTTGTGCGCATTTAAATGAATTAAATGTCGGCATAACAGAAATTTCAGTGAAAGTGCTACTTCTCAAAAACCTTAACTAGGCAATACCCTCTAATTTTGTTTTCTGCTGAAAGTAAATATTGTGTTTCTTAATCGATTTTTAGCGAATTTTCGAACCAAACAGAATGGTCAAAGAGATATATTTGATAATTTTTAACTGTATTAATTTTTGTTCTTCAGTTTTTAGTTAAATTTATTTACTTTAATTATTATTTAAAGATGCATTTCTAATTTTACTGACCAATTGCTCTTAGTTGACGTTAGATTCATGAATAGTCATTAGCGACACAGTATAATTATTTACAGGGTATTTAAGCACCAGCATGCTGAAAGCTTTAACTCAAGCGGATGTAAAAAAATGCCTGAAAAACCGAAAAATCAGCCAAGGAGGAGCATACGAGGAGGCGTCAAGTGCTGGACGTGGTACTCATATTCCTACTGTTTACTGGTACTACTACTGGTTACTGGTTACTGGTACTGGTTACTGGTTACTGGTATTGGTATCACATAACATAAATGAAAGATACTTTCACTTTGTAGTGGTTATGCTCTTCATTGGCTTGGCCGGCAATTGAATTTGCCGTGCATCGTTGCTTTTTAATATGCAAAGGCAAACGCTTTGTTTTAATTGCCCAGCACTTGCACTTGACTCGCCCACACTTAAATTAATGGAGAGAGACAGCCATAGCAAAAGAATGAGATGGAAACAGAGAGAGAGAGAGAGAGAGAGAGAGAGGGATTGTTTTGTGTGTGTGTTTTTGGAAGAGATGCAAAAAGATATACACCCAACTTTAACCAACTGACATTGCATACAAATGGGCAACACGTGCGCTTATTACACCCAATTTGGGAATATGTCAACATGAATTTATTAGGGCTTGTTTATCTGGATTAGTTAGTTCCCAACTTGTTTGGGTTTTGTGTGTAAATCTTACCTTTGGCCTGAAATGTTGTACATACATATCGAGTCTACTATCAGATCTCAGCGACTATAATGTTTCGATTGACTCAATTAAGTACGTGTGCTTAGACTAGTTAATGCAAATGAGGTGTGCTTAAGTTGAAGCAATTATTTCTCAACATTTATATACTGGGAATCATCGCTTTTGAGAAATTGATTTGCTTTCTGATAATTTCTTTATTCGCGTTTTCTTCTCAAAATTATAGTATGTTATTTGAGTTAACTAAGGATAAACTTTAACAATCTCGATATTCTGGGAATATTATTTATAGGTAATAAACGCGAAACTCAATAAATGAAAATACTAAGAAGGGGTCTAGAATATTTTATAGTTAAGAGTGGAAAATGTGCGGACAGCTCAGCTCGTTTTACCAACTTTACTTTATTTCCATTTCCGATAACTCTCTAAACTTAGTTTCTACTTATAATTATATAATGTTATTAAAGCTAAATTCTTGATTCCCTGTGAAAATGTTTATAGGTAATAACCGTGAAACGCAATAACTGGCAATATCAACAACTTTATACAATTTCTCACTTTTTCGGTAGTTATTAATCTTTGCTTTCATCTTAGCTCAATGAATTAACTGTGCAAGCTAAAATCTTATCAATAAGTCTTTCAAATAATTGAATAATTATGTTGATTTATGCAATATTCACATGTTACATAATTTAGTGAACGAAAGTTATGTAACAATTAGGGAACTTATGTGAAATTCGCAAAGGACTTCAAATTTCAGTAGAAGTTGTTGCACATTTGATTGTTAAATTGTAATTGTCGAATATTTGAATGCATCGAGTCTTTGTATTATAATTATAATAGAAACGCACACACATATGTTGGTAACTTAATAGAAATTGCATTTAGTTGTGTATGTGTGTGAATGTGTCGGTGTAGAACTGATTTTCAACTGGCAACGCGAACGCGCAATTCCACTATTTGGATTATTAATTAATCAGAATTCAATGGCCATGAACCTCAAAGTTGAGGCCTTGGTCACAGATAATGGCACTCATGTTTCGATGCCCAAACTAACTAGTTAATTGCTATATTTAGAATGTTTCAATGTGGTCTGAAATTTGATTATCAAGTCAAAGTCTCCCTTCACTAATTAGAAATGGCCAGCAGCAACATCCAACAGTCATTGTTAGGGCTAAGTCTGATATCAGGTTAACAGACATTGGACAAAATCGTTTCTTAGGAATTATAAATGAGTCAAATGTTGTTATTGTTATTATTGCAGTGCATAAATAATTATTTGATGATTTGTCGATGACAATAAATTAATCAAAGGAGCTTATATTGGCTGTCCTTAGCTACGAAATGTAAACAGACAGCTTAAATTAAGTCAAATAAGCGCCAAAAGGTAAGGAAACTATATCGGAAACGGAAATGTAAACATCAAATAACAAGCGATCGTTCTATTTGCTCCTTTGATAGACTCTTGCAAATGTGGTTACCCAATGGCCAAAAGCAAATTGGCCAAGACCGAGAGGGAGTTGTTTTGGCCTGTTTAGTGTTGGGCTGCGTAATTAATTTCAACGCCTTGTAATAATTAATACGCTGACGTGTGCCAATAATTAATGACAAAACTGCACAGCGTTACGAATTGACCAAATTACGTTTTTATTTTCATTCTCATTCCCATTTTTCTTCTCTCATGTTCAATTTGCTTGTTTTGCGGCACAGCATGGCGTATGCGCAATCAAATGAAAATCTCTCTAATGGGAAAGTTAATAAATGCAGAAGAAAATCGTAGTATGAGAAACTAAGACGTTTAATAATGTATGGAGATTTCAAAAGGCTAAGGAAACTTCCCTCTTTAATAGGAAATTAGGGAAAAACTGTTGTATGAACATTTTTGGGTTCTCATTGAAAGACCTGAAAGTCTTTGCTAAAAATAAATTTTCGGAAAATACAAACACTGAGTGGGTTTTATAATTGAGTTTTCTATTAGCATAATAATTGGAAAAATAATAAACTTCCGAAAAAAGCGTTGAAAAACTGTTGTATAACAATTTTTATTTCACGTCCAATCAGCTTCAAAACTTATTAACATACATAGATCCCGATTCTGAGAGTACATCCCTGATTCGAAAATGCTGAAATAACCAAGCAAGTAATCCAATAAATTATAAGAAACCTATCGATTTAATCGAAGTCAATATTGTACTTAGGCAAATTAATATTAAAACATTTGTGTGTTTGCTATTCAATCAGATTTGAGTACTTCTTTTGACGTGTAACTTTTTCCTGATTTTTAATGTAGACTCGTTATTGAATAGTTAATCAGTTTATGAATGAAAGGAAATGATTAAAAAAAATGTCTTCAAATTACGTTTCACCAGAACTTGAAGATTTCAAGGTCTGCCGTCATAAATAACTTTTACAATTGCTCAACTTATCAGCACGAGTGTCAATGGCACTCAAGTTATAGTCATCGGAATTGGTAATGGTGAGTGTTAAGGCATTTCTGAGGGGCAAAAAGGGGGGCTATGGCTCTATAACTGACACGCAATCGAGTAGAAAAAGTGGCCTGCTAACCGCAGTTATGTGGCAGGAAGGGATGGGTGAAAAGAAAAAAGCAAAACTCGTTGAAAATAGGCAATTGGTGATACTTGTAGTGGGGTGGCCTCTTCCTTTATCCGGTTGCGTGTCACTGAACTTTTGCAATGGCGCCAAGAACTTCCGGGTGAATTACTTAGTGGGCCGACTTATAACAAGTGTGTATGAGTGTATTTGTAATAATAACAATTGCAATTATTAAAGCCTTTGATTGACCCCTTTGCTTCGAAATCAATTTGAATTGCAATGCGCGTCTATATCATAATCTGAACAATTTTCCTAATTGCTTGTAAGCGAGAAAGAGAAATGTGAAAGGCACAAAGTTTCCATCTTTTATATAACAGGGCTTATTCTCAAATTAACTTGGCAGCGCTTCAAGCAAACTGGCAACAAGGCCAAAAACGAGAGAAATTTTCCCCATAACCTTCAGGAGGCTAGGCCACATTTTTGTTATTATTTTATAATTGCCGTTGTGTCTATGGGTAGTGTGTGTGTGTGTCTGTGTGTGTGTGGGGATGTATGTGTATTGTTTTTGTTGCCAGTGGCTGCTCATTTCACTGCCTGTTCTTTGTAAGTCTTTCGTCTTTTGTTTAACCAGACCAGACCAGACCACATCATACCCCGCCACACCCTGTGCCAGACAAGCCCAGACCCAACCAAGCCAAGACCAACGAAAGTCGAACCAAAGTAGAACTGGGTCTGTGCTGGTACATCAAAAATCTATCCCAACCCATTTGGCATCACATCTTTTGGCCAAGAGCTGAAAAGTTCACAGTCACACGGTGCTACTGGTCCTGCTGGTGAGCAGGTAGAGGGAAATTATGGCTTGAAAGCCAAACAAAAAGTATAAAAGCAACAGAGTCAAAAGAGAGTTTAATCTACAAACGTCTATACAAACCGATACCCTGTAATAATTCAAGAGGAAAGACAATTCAATTCAATATTCTATACCTTTCTCTTCAACTTCAAAAATAGTTTATAAACTAACTTAAGTCACGTTGTAAAAACCAATATATACCCTCGGGACACCTTAATGTAGGGTAAACAACGAACTCAACTCAACTCTGAAGCAAACGCATTAATATTTAATGAAATATAAATAATATATTGAAACAACTGACAGTGGGCGAAGGAAACTGAGTTGGGGGGCAAATGAAGAAGGACCAAAAGAGAATGAGAATTGGGGATAGGAAAATAAAGGGTCTCACTGAATCTCTGACCACATTGAAAGCTGCAGCTCATCCTCAACGATGTGGAATCCATTGTTGTTGTTGTAGGCCATTAGCATTTGTTTTATAAGTCCAAGAATACACTAAACGAAAATTAAATGAAATACATTATCGATTTAAGTAGATCTAACGAAATATATTTCCGAAAATAATTTATATTTTATAGATATAAGACATCACTGAACTAATGACCTTACTTTTAAAAGCCTTAAGAAACTCCTGAAACTAAAATGATATTTTAATGAGAAATTTTTTTTTTGAAACAGTTTTTGTTTTATTTTTCAAAGTTGAATTTTACGCCATAAATTTATGATAACATTCTATGATTTCTTGGTATATTGTTGTTATTATACAGAAAAACAAAGGGTTTTTCTTCTTAAAATTCCTAGTATTTTTTTAAAAGGTAAAGTAGAAATTACGTCGAAATGGAAAAACAGAGTGTTGGAATTTTGACGAGCAATTCAGAATTTCATTAGTTAAATGGAACGGGCATAAGAAGGCAACTTAACTTTTGGAAAGAGTAAGGATAAAGATGGGCAAGCGAGAGGAACAAGAAGGCAGAATAAAGAGCTCCTTGCAGCTGTCGAGATGAGAATGAAAGCGAAAAGCATAAATCTATAAAAAGGCTCGACAGAGTCAGGCAGCCTCTCCTTAACTTGGACAACTTGGCTTGACACTTTCTCTTAGCCACAATTTTCAATTTCCGAAATGTAAGTAGAATAATCTGGCAACGCCCTGCTTGCATTCGTATACCAATTATTTGTAGATATACCGTGAAATCTAAAGTCCTTATACCCCCATCTCATTTTCGCTCTCGGAAAAGTCCAGTAGCCAATCTCAAGAAGATGGAGATTATTAAAAAAACATGGATATTTAACATAACCTTAAAAAATACTTAACAAAAAAGAATATGGACCGAAAATCTATTAAGTCTTGCTCAATTCTGTAAGTTGGGGAGGTAAATATAAAGACTTTAGTTTTCTACTGTACATATATGAAAAGTGAATTCTACTGAAATGTTGCCCAACTGTATTCGCATTGGGGTTAGCTCTCACTCCGTTAGATTTATAATGACAGCTACAGTTATATTTACTGTTAAAGTAACTGTTACTGTTACGGCTGTGGCTTGTGCAAAACAGTTGAAAGACCCACAAAAGTATGCTATAAAAATCAAATGCCTTTGTGCGGTCATTCATGTGGCTGCCTCACGACTTTACTATACCTGTGTGTGTCTGTATATGTGCGTGGGTGTGTGTGTGTGCTTTTGTGGATTTCCCTGTTTGTCATTGGCTTTTGGTTTATTTGTTTTCCAATGCAAATTAGTTAATTACAAGCCATCAAAATTAATTTTGACCACTTAATTAATTGTGGCTGCAACTTTGAATTTAATTGCAACTTGAATCAATTAGTAAGAGTGTTGTTACAACAACAACATCAACCACAATGGCAACTTCATTAATAGAAAAATTCAATTGACATTCAAATGTTTGCTTGACAAAGCAAAATATACAAGATACAAATGCATCTCGTACATTCTCATATGTAAGTATGTTATATCAATCAATTGCTATACCACGCACACAGTCGAAATATGAACAAGTGTTATTTGTTTTAGCATAAAATACAAATCAACTGTAATAGAATCCAAATTACAGTTGATTTTAAAACTCACGAGATTATGGAATGACACTTAAACTTGAATCTAGCATGCATAGAATTCTTTGGTATACATATTTATACCAACCGGTTCGGGTTCATGTGTTCTCGGATCCATACCCGAACCAAATCACTTTTTTTATAAAAAGTTTATTTCGAAATAATAACAATATCAGAATCTTAAGTGGAAGTCTTTATTCTTAAGATACTTTTGCCGAAATAATAATAATATTTTTCAATATCCTTTTTAACAACAGTTAATTATTCGAAATGGATGATTTTTTACAAAAAGATGATTTGAAACTATCTGTTACAGAGTCTTATACGAATATTTGTTTCTTTTAAGTTATTTTATTGTCTTTTGATATTAAGGGTTCACATAATTATCATTCAGAGAAGTTCTGTGCTTTTAAGAAAGTGTGAGAGAATGTGAGCGAAAGTAAAAGAGGCACAGAAAACAGCTAAAAATGTATTCATTATTAATCAGCTTTAATACAGATACATACTACAAATTGTATTATTATGTTTTACATTTACTCCATAAAGTAAAACTTTTTGTTGGATGAATAAAGCAGGGAAACTTAATGCAAAATATTCTTAGCTTTTGAATGCCGCCAGCAGAACGTATTTCAAATGATAATTCTTGACTAAAAAGTTAGTCACAGCTGAATTTAAAAATCAGAAAAGAAAGATACCCAACAAAGAATTTATTTTAATATTTAATTCAAGTTGTGTTGTTGTCTACTTTTTTTATATTTATTTATTTATTTTTTTGGTGCTTGGCATAAAAGGTGCTTTAAGTTGTGTCATGTCAAATGACTTGCGATAAAAACGGTTCAATACTCATAATGAGGCAATTCCTGTGCCTACCTCCCGACCAATCGGGCAAAGGGAAATGCCATTAGCCGAGTTACTTATGCGTTGCGATAAGAGATGAGGTGAGAAAAAGGTAGAGAAAACAAGAGAAGAGAATGGAGTTGAGAAGAGGAGAGCGTGTGTTCGCTCTCTGTTATCAAAACTGCCCAGTTGATGAGTTGTTGAAGTGATTTTTATAGCATTTTGATGCTTCTTCGCTCTCTCTCTCTCTCTCTCTCTCTCTCTCTCTCTCTCTCTCTTTTCTGCACTTACTCAGAGACTATCCAACTCTGACAATTATGCAATCAGCGCTGAAAGAAGAGAGGAGAATAAGGCGTTTGCCTGATGCCCAAGTTGAATTATTGAATGCCAAAGATTGTGATTCAGAATGTGAATGTGAATGCGAATGTGAATGATTGCGAGCCATTTGAATTGTAAAATGTGCATTCGAGTGGCTGAAACGAGTGATTTAAAATTTGCTATACTGCTCCTGCTCCTGCAAACAACTTATCCTCCCACTTGCCACTCCCACTCCCACAAACACGCAGCAGTGCACAATGGGGTATTTGGAAATTCCGAATATTATCCGTAATATTCAAATATATAGACTCTCTTTGACAGCTGTTAACTTAACAGTCTATATCAATGTTAACATTCTGGTTATACCATATAACATTTATAATTGATGTTAGTGTAATGTATTACCATCAGAAAAATTCGTTAATTTAAAAAACTTAAAAAAACTGACTTTATTTCGAATAAAATCGACTTTTACTCCATAGTGCAGTGGGAGTAGGAAAGGACAAGGAGGGTTAGGTCTTTTAGGATATGAGGATGTCCATAAATATGCGACATGAGCCCTGCAGCGCTGATGTTTTCTATTCGCTTTGATTTTGATTTGCTTGATTTGCCTTCTTGGCTGCCCAACAAAAAAAAAAAAGAACATAAAATAATACGAAATACGAAATAATTTTATTTGGTTTTTTTTTTTTTTGGTTGTTGTTCTTTTTTGTACTTCTTCTTGTTGTATTTTTGTTTGCATGTAATTGTTCCTGTTTGTGTTTTGCTTTCTCTCTCTCTCTCTCGTTTACTTTCCATCTCTCTCTATATATGTCTCATGATGATGACAGGTCCCCGGGCATAGGCGCGGGGGAGGGTTGTGGCACTTCAAATGCCTGTGCGTCGCTCGTGCATGAATGCCAGACGCCCCCGGTTGCCCCAAAAATGAAACTCTGCCCTCTTCACACAGCATTTTGGAGACATTACGTATACGAGGCGTTGTCGTTGTCCTGTGACTAAAGTCAAATAAGAAAACTAATTCTATTGCCCAACGGCGGCAGCAGGTGGCGACCAAGTACTATATAAGTAAGAAGGAAAAAATGAAGAAAAATACTAGTAAAAAGAAGCAAAGAAAGTCTCGAATAGCCCCGCCTATTAAATTGCCCCTGTTTTTGATTTATGGCTGCCATTGAACTTGCTGTTCTTTTGCTTTGTATGGTCTTTTTTTTTTTTGTTTTTTGTCTTGGCACTGGCCAATTTGTAAGTTTATTTGCTTATGCGGACCCAACACACACTAAAATTTTCTTATGCCCTGGACATTTAACCCCGTAGCAACGAGAAAACCAACAACAGGCATAACCACACGAACAATATTCATTGAAAACTAATGATGTGGAAAATAGAAAAATTGCCTGCAGTTAGCTGCTGTGTGCGAACAAGAAGAAGACCATGTGGCAGGGTGGCAGCAACTACTATGACGAGATTGAGATTAAGAGCGGTTAACAGAAGTTTCACTTACACTCTGCATGATTTTCTTCTTACATACCTTACTCTTTAACTGTCTCTCTCTCTCTGTCTCTGTCTCTCTCTTTCTCTGTCGGTCTATATATAGAAATACTTTAAATTCAGATGTTGACCTTTTGAGTGCAAGTAAATTGAAGTTCAACGCAATTGTTGACATGGTCCTTTGCCTTTTTCTCTTCTAAATACACATTTTTACTACTTTAAGTGTGGCTGTTAAATGAGTTGGTTAAGTGTGCTTGACTAGGTAATACCTCTTACTAACTGACAATATATATATTTATAATTCGTTCACAATAAGTCCTTATTTACTATTAGTCACTTATAGTGTTCTACATTTTAAATAATTACAAAATAAGTTGAAACAAGATTTGGCAAGTAATTGTTGGTCCCAAATAGATGTCAAATATGTAAATAAATAAATAAAAAGCAAATTATGTATAAATAAATATTAGTATCATTACTTGGTCTTTAAAAAAGCTGCATAAGGATCTAAGAATTTCGTTCGAAAGGACCCTCTATTAACTGGAAATACAATTATAATGTCGATTGTTGACTGTATCTGTATCTTGAGTTAATTTTTAAAGCAGAAAATATTCTAAGTTTCTTACTAGCTTTATATTATTATTTTTATTTATTCAACTAACAATAATCTAATAAATTTATCTAAAGTCTGTATTATAATGCGTTTATTTCAAAAGGGTATTTCGAGCGAAGACTATTGATTAATACATTTGGGCTTGCAAGTGGAAAAGCCGTTCAGGTTTTGGGTAGTTCTATGTTATTCGGATTCACTAAAAAAGTGCTGGCAATTTGGCACTTGATGTTTGAGCATTAGGCAGAAAGTGTTTGCTCTTTGCCAAAAAACAGAAACTGGGAAATGAACAAATAAACAAAACTTCAGTCAATGTGCCCCGACACAATTCAGTTGCTGATTGATATTCAAATGTGCGTAATCAATAAAAAAATAAAAAGAATAAAATAAAAATACAAAATTAGAAAGAAAGATATCGCAGCAACGAGTCGTAAACTTAATGCCCCTCATACACATATCAGTGACGTCAAATGAAATGAGAATTGAAATAAATAAATAAATAAACAAAAGAATGGTATTGAACAGCTAAAAACCACTAGTTGCTGCCAATTGGCACATAAATATTTGAATTCTAATAACGCCACAGGCGATGGAAATCATTCTGCCGTCCCTATAAATATAATCGTTTATGGGAACACACACACACACACACGCATTTATGAGCATCTTTGTTATGGGGTACTTAAGCTAATTTCTGTCTAGTGGGTCATAAGTGGTTTTTCAGCTTGTGGCCGACGATTGACCGAACCACTAGCCAGATTCTCAGATGCCTTAAACGCTGACTGGACAATTTTTTTGGTATTGCTAGTATGTATATAATATATTCTTTTTTTATTCTCCTTTTGGGCTCACAATTTATCTCGTAATAAAATCAATTTTCATTCAATTCATATTCAATTTGTTTTGACTGTCAATGCGAATATGTATACTCGTAAAAATATCTCATTGTCTGCTTCGTTTGACCAATTGAATCAGTTGATCAGCTAACTGGTTCCGTTTAGATTTATACATTCAACTCAAATTTGATGTTTTCCAATTTGTTGTCACTTTGTAGCCATTATATCTTTTATAAGATAACATCGGATGCAGTCTCATTTAGTTTTCTTTTTATAAATTCTTATAACTGTTATTTATAAATCTTTAAACACATTTATGAATTAACAATCATGCCATTTTCATTAACGATTACTATATTTTGGTATATTGTAAATTATCAATTAAATAAAATCAGGTGTTAAAATCTTTTTTCTCACATGTTCAAGCTGTAATAAAGCATTCTCCACGGACTCTTTGTTAACAACACATTTGATGGGTATATTTAAGTCGTTAGCTACTTTATTTTCTAGCAGAAATGCTTATCAGCTAACTTATTTCCGTTTAGAGATAATTTAATTCATTTACCATAATCAATGTTTTAGCTTATCAGATTAAGTTCAAATAATCAGTGATCAATTTCCTTATCAGACAAATAATTATGTTGCTATCAAAATTGTTATAAATTAGCCTTATCTTATCTAAAAACATAACAGTACTCTCAATTCTTTTAACTCGACTGTTAATTTAATTCTGAAATTAATTTGATATTTGCAACAAATAACGTTTATACTTTAAGGCTTTTGGTCAAAGAATATGGGAAAAGGAAATAAAAAAAAATCATAATTTTTTGGATTTCAGGGTATAACTTGATCTGATTAAAATATTTTAAATTGAAAGGCAGCAGGTCTTCATTTTTACAAGGTATCTCGTATTCGAACACTATCAATTAGACCATCTGAAGTGCTTCCTTTTGTACTGCACATTAAGTGACATTTAATGAGCCAACTGTTGGAATTGCCACATTAAATATTAACACAAGTTCAAATATCATTTAGAACACTCACACACTGAGTCCACTTATAATGACTCACTCTCAGCTGGAATGAGTATACTCGAACTTTGCGAATAAGAGTCGAAAACTTTTCAACTTTGACAAATTTATTAACGATCTAAGCAATACGTATCTCATTATTATAAATTAGCAACTTTTTAACAAGTTCGGATACGGCAGTAGCTCCCCCTTCCCGCAGAATCCCTTTTTCCTCTACTCTCCCAATCTCTTATACTTTTCACTTTCCTTCTTTCTTCCCATATGTACATGATAGGCATCTCAGAGCAAGTTAAGTAGATTTATATATTTAATTCGGTATCTTGTGGTCCGTCAATTTTTTGGACATCACAAAATTCCAGCGAAAAACAAGTTAAAATGAAAATAATTAAATTTCGTTTGAGTTCTTAAGTTTCAGTTCAGGCCAAAAAGATATGTCTTTAAGCCTCAAAGTGTCTGTAGTTGATCAAGGTATGCTGTTGGCTTCTTGAAGAGTTGCAGTAGCTGACAGATGGAAGCTGTAATCCGTTTGCAGACATGTGTCATTGATACCTCTTCTAAGAGAGTTAACACGAACATGCAAATCTCCCTCTTAGTTTCACTTTCTTTCACTTTATTTCTCTTTGGGTTGCTGCAATTTCTGAGCCTCGGAAAAAAAGCCTGCAGCAAAGATTGTGAAACCATTTTCCAGGCATTTAAAGGATGCGTAGGTCAAAAGAAAATACAAAATAGTGAAAGGGCAAATGAAAATAGGAAAATATGCGATACGTTTGCTCGAATTGTGGCAGGCAACAGGGTTAGGGAATAGCGTTGTGTGTGGCAAAAGCCCGTAACCAGTACACAGCGAGACAACCTTTAAGCCTCAAAAATGGCATGCACTCAAAGCGGGCCCCATGCAACATGCCGCATGCCGCATGCCTCATGCACATGCCCAATGTCGCATGCCACCCACCAACTGGCATCCCTTTGGCTTACTAGCTCAATAAATTACATGAAAAGCAGCGCTTGGGTGCTGTGGGGGGCGTATGTTTCTGCATGGGCGTGGCATTGAGAGCCACTTGACAAAACTTACGAGTCCGTTGGCTTGTGGCAAAGCCATGCAGACAGTGCCACAGACACACAGAGCGACACTTCAGTGGCAACGATTTGCCATCAGAGTTGCTTTACTCCGTTTTCTTTTTATTCTTCTTCTTCTTCTCCAACCATCTACCTTCGCTTCTCTCTATTTTTTTTTTTATATTTGTTTTTATCGTTGTGCGAGACAGAGAAAATTGTAAGCAACTGTTCGCTGGCGATGACAGCTTCATTGCACCTCAATAGTTTGGCGTGTAACGCGTTTTTCAATTTAACGAGCTGCTTCAATGTCTCGCTGAATGTATGGGGCGTATGCGTAATGTTGATTACATTTTCCACACAACGCGTCGTATGTGCAATTTTAATTACTATGTGCAACAAATGCCAAAGACGAAGCACACAAATCAAATGTCGCCATTCACACTCAACTTCTTTTCATTAACTCGAAAATATCATGTGTCTATCATCCAAATACTTTTATCCACCTCATCTGGCAGACATGTGGCAAATTCTGTTTAAGAATTCCATTTGAAAGTTTTGCTTTCATTTGGTAAAATCTGCAAATATTTCAACCAAGTATTTGGAATGATTTTTATTTGCAAAGACATTCAATTAAAATTTTAATTATGACATAATGGATTTGAAGTGCAAAACTAAAGAAAATGTGAAAATATCTGGACAAAAGTTATCTCTGATAATATAATATTTTTGAAAGGCCAAAGCAATTTGAATTATTATAATAAAATTCAAGCTGACGTTCTGTTTTGAAATTTTAATCCTTTTTTATTAAGCAAAATTTGTAAATGGAAACTTTCAAGTCTAAATGCTAGAAATTTTGTCTTTTGAGTGCAGAGTCTCCCACAGTCGGTAATGATCTGATGTAACCTTCGTCTGGTTTTATTTTGAAACTCTCTTGTCGGTTTAAAGAGGAACTTACTGATTGTAACTGATTTCTTTAGAAAGCGTTAAAGGGAAAAGTGATAGATAAATTTCTTAAAATTTGATAAGTGCAATTTATTTCAATCAAACTAGAAGAGAAACCAAGCAAATATTTCACATAAAAATCGTTTGCAAGTTCTGATAAAGTTATAAGACTTGGAAGTTAAAAATGGTGCTCGTCGAGATGGCACAAAAAGGAAACATAAAGAAGAAAGTATGACGACAAAACGGAAAGCAGCAACGGCAACAGACGACACTTTACTAATAGTGTTGGAAGAGTTTATTATATTTAAAAGATGACGCCATTGTCTGGGCCAGGCTGCCAGGCCAGGCAGCTTGGCTTGAGGCACCACATACGGTTTGCGGAACCGGAAGCTTAGTCGTTGAACAGCGATTTCTGTTGCATTTCTTTCAACATTTACCCACCTACCTATCTGCAACACCTGCTTTATATTATATATGTTTGTATATGTATGCTTGTGGGAGTTGTTTCTTGTGCCTTCTTTAAGCTGCTTAGCCCTGAAAAACCCTAGCACATTATACGAACATATGCACTTGCACAAGTATGTAAAAGCATCTGATTGAAGTGCTCACAGTGTATGATAAAATTACTGATGCATACACATTAATAGAGTGTTTCTGTTTAAAGACCGAATGTTTTTACTTTGAGTGTTTCAGGTGTAAGTCTACCTTTAAAGCTCTGTTAATGGTAATTGATATGTTTCAGATATCAATTTGAATATACAATAATGCATTTCTCCCTTCTCGATTGGCATTTATATTTATTTATCGATTTCAGTTTTCATTTGCAGTCTTACTTTCTTCGATTTAGGCAGACATTAATAAATTTCATTTACAGTTTAACAAAAATGCTGTGTGTTTTTTAACCAGTTTAAATGTACATTATTTTTTTTATCTTTTGGGAAAAATTAAATTTTAGAGTTTTAAATTATTCAAATTTTCTTTTGCGTACCAAATGGCTTTTAGCTATTTTCAACAAGATTTTCATTACTCCATTTCAATTGTTTCCATACTATTGTTTCCCTTGATCGCTTATGTGTTATTAAATGCTTGCTAATGAGCCAGCTTATGTTTTAATATATTTGAAACCCATTTCTCTTTTCATTGATAACTTACTACATAAAGAAAAGTAAGTAGTTGCTGTGCGCCTTTTTGTGAATGTTGGCCATAAAGTTGTGCCCCAATAGGGATAAATGTGGGATCAAAAAGAGAAAGCGACCAACACCAAAAATAAACACCGAAAATAAAAAAGAACTTTTCCTTTATTCGGCAAAAACTTTCATACTACATAGAAGTACTGCCAACACATTAAGGAGCTGGCGGTGAAAAACTTTTCATCTTCTTTGTGGGCTATGAGAATGTAGCAAGCAAAGGATGTGGGCGTTTATTTGCGTGGTTTCAAGGTCAGATATTTGTTTAGATTTCAGCTACAACCAAGTTTGATATATTGCTAAAATAAAATTCAGATACAATGCAAGTAGAATAAAGATATTTAAAACTGTTGCAAATGAAAATTAATACGCTGCACGCGCTGGTCCTGCATATTAAAATGTTTTCCTACATCCCTTTATTCAAATGAGAACTTTACTGGATGCCTTTATTCAGTTTTTGAAAATGTAACACAATACTATATAACAACAAGTTGATTAACAAATTGATTAGAAACTTGTAGTCTGTTAATTAAAATATTGATAAGGCTTTAGAAGGTATAGGTTTTCAATTATTTAACTTTAATTTGCTTGAGCACAGCTTCAATTAGTTTAATTATTTTGCTAGATCAATTTGTTATGAATTTGTGGCCATACTTTAAGTTTTCGTATTCTCAAATGCCCACAAGTTGAATAGCATAAACCCAAATTGATTGTTCTTTTAATTGCATCTCTGGCAATGTAACATCGATAGGTCTAACATTTGTTTTTATTTTTCATTTAAATGTAAATAGTAGTCAAGTCTACATTATTCAGCATGCAGGATAATCAATATAAATAATATACATAAGTGAAGGCAAGAAAGCGAGCTTTATTTGCAATCTCCATTACAAATTCCCTTAGCACACACTGAATGGAATTGCTGAGAGAATTAATAAATTAAAATAAAAATCAATAATTGATAACTTACAAAATAGACTGCTAATTTCAAATGAGTATGAGAAAACTGGTTTAATTTTTAATATCCATTAGCATTGTTATAGTTTTCCCTTGTTGCACCTTGCACATTGGTGCATTTCCTGTAGATGATTTGCTTATATTGCAAAAAAGAACCCTTTCAATTATTGAATGTCCTCAGGGCATTTAAATAATTTCTATTGGCTTACAAATCAGGTCAAACAATTTGATAACCAAACATACACAGTTAGTTTTTGCTTCATTATTAAAATGTAAGGTAAACTTTTCAGCCAATTTGGCAATTATCAATGTATTTTCAAGAGTTTTTTTTTGTCATATAAACTGAACTCACTGGAGGCATTATGTATGTATCTGTATATTTATACAATTTGATTGTCCTTTTTATTATACATGTATGGATATGTGTGTGTGAAAATTGTGCAGAGTGCTTCATTATGATTTAATGCACACGATTTCAAGGCTGATGACATTGACAATGACAAGGCCTTGGCATCACAAAGTTTTTTCCCATCCCTTTCAATCTATTTACCCATCTTGTGGGCATTTTGTTGCTTTTCTTAGCTCAATCCAATCATTCCATGCAAGCACATGATGCAATTTCTTATATTTTGTTGTATATATATATATATATATAAAGAACAGCAAAGCAAATCGATGGACCACAAACATTAGCTGTTCATCAGCTGGACATGGGGATAATTAATATTGACAAATAGACAAATATTCATTAACCTTGACCATCAAGACGATTCAAAAGGTCAAAGTGCATATCAATTATTGGATGTCAATCACATCCAATGCCCGTTCTAAAAGTGTTGGCATAATTATTTATACTAGTTAAAAGTTGGTAACTTTGAGTCTGTCAATCACTAATAAATCCTTGCATGTTTTTGTTTTAAACTTGACCTTTGTTCCTAATCTAATGGATTCCTGGAAATGTAATTGGACTATTTGAAGACAAGGCGTGGGTTTGCAAGCCATAAAATTGGCCTAAACAATCAACGATAGCTGCTGTTGTGGGATTTGTTGCTTTCGGTCTGGTCAAAAGAATTCCTGTAAATTGACACAAAGTACAAGCCAGCAATCCCAATAACAAGGAATTTTTGATTGTCAATGGACAAACCCAAAACGTATGCAAGTAGCTTGGCTTAAACCAAAAATTGTCCACGTCAAATGGAGACAGTCCAAAAAGGGAATTTATAGAGTTTAATATTGAACTTTTGCCAAAGTTGTGAATTGAGCACCCAAAAGCTCCCATATCTAATCAACGAAGTGCTCATTCGGAAAGTAAACCCTCGCACACAAGTACTCTCTATACACCCCATAATTCCACGATACTGTGTACCATATACTTTACTTGAAATGCGCCTGCTGCTGTCATGTAGTGTTCAATGTGCAGTGCTCATAATAGCATGAAGTTCGTGGAAAATTGTAAACTCAACTAGCCAGGCCACATTTCTGAACACTCTATTAAATTCGGGGAACTTATGAGACAAACGGCAATTATTGCACAGATGCAAATTGGAATGAAGCTGAAATACTTGGAAAGTGATAACATATATATTTTCCTATTGGGCTTGTCGAGTAAAGCAAATCTGCTTGATTGAAACTAAACCTGTAACTTAGTTTGATTTTCAACCGATTTTTAACTGCTTTTTAGTTTAAGAAGCCTATACCTTTCGATTAGTATATATGTATATATCATTTGACAAAACTTGAGAAAACTGAATATAATTGTTTCGAAAACACATTTGTTTTTCACTTTCTAAATCTTTATTTAACTTTGATATTATTTCTTTTCACAAATTTTTTAAGAAATTATTTTAGTTAAGATAAGTTTTTTAAAGAATGATTTTTAAAGAGCATATTTGTGTGTAAAAATCGAATAGAAATTGACAGAGCCATTAAACTTTTTAACTTTTTATATAATTGCAACATTTAAATTATAAAAATAAATCCTAAGTTTTATATTGCCTTTATCATATTATTAAAATTAAACTTTGT
Source organism: Drosophila testacea (assembly GCA_035043265.1). NCBI lineage: Eukaryota > Metazoa > Arthropoda > Insecta > Diptera > Drosophilidae > Drosophila > Drosophila testacea. The sequence goes on from JAWNND010000931.1 coordinate 1,020,222, forward strand.
GTTGAGTGCTAAAGCTGTTTTATTTTGTTTATCAATAAGTTAGTAGTTAGGCTTTAAATTTAAGCTGATCTTGTAAATTTAATAACTAAAGTAAATAAATAGCGATAAATTAAAATAAAGTTAATGCATGAATTTTGGAAAAAGCACAGCTTTAAGCTATAGATTATACAGATTATGATGTTGAAATTATCAACTAACGTTCTTACAGCCAAAACTATTTGGATTAATGTCATAACTTGGTTCAAATTAGAAAAAGGAGCCTCAAGATTAAATGTAAAATGAGCACTCTATACAAATGACTTGTTATGAATTTACTCTGTGTTTTTTTGAAACTTTAATCAGTTATTAAAAGGCATTACAAGCAATTTGTTGCTGAAAATTATAAAAGGTTTTAGCTCTCATCAAAATATGCATTTGCAGAGCATATGCGTAGGCAACCTTAATTTTTGGCTGCTTGTTGAGTGCATACACAAATGGCAAGGAAATTAAATTTACTCTTATTTATTTTTTGGCTTAAACCGTTGCAAGTGGGCAAACAATTTTGTTCTTGGCCGCTCTTCCCTGTATCTACCCAACTTGCAGCTGCACTGAAAAAAAGAACATCTTCTGAAATCCAGAACATTCGTCATAAATTTTTAAGAAACAAAAAGCTTTGGTAAGAAACTGTATATATGCTAATATGTATGTACATATTCAATCTTCCTAAGATATTAAGAAGCTATTGTTGCCTACAGTTCTCAAGTGGTTCTGACGGCTTAAAGGCGACATTAAGCTCGATCGCTTAGCTAGTCTGCAAAATCGGTAATGATGATAAAGACTGACATCTCCTTAAATAGTTCTATACTGAAATTTTTTTGTTGTTTACTGATTTTCGTGCATTATTGACAATGACTACTTTGTAACTTTTTGCAACTGAGAAACAATAATCTCATACTCATATTTGTGGTCTTGAAAATATAAGAATTTCATATCCTAATATGAAGAACAAGGTCTTACTTGAAGTGTTCTTACAATCATAAAAGTCTTCAGAGACCAAAATCATAATTTTAAAAACCTTTTTGTGTCAGTGTATTTCCGTGTATGTATTAGTGTGTGTGTATGTGTTTGTGTGTGTGCAAGCAATGTTGTTATACGGTACTTATATGTCGATAACAGCCACATCGGGGCCACAAGAGCAACTATTATGGTCAGGGAACTGGTAACTGAAATGCTTCATTGCACTCAGCTGTGCTGACCAGGCATAGCTCGTTCTGCCTGCCAAATTGTTAAGAGACACACACACACACACACACACACTCTCACATCAATGTTAAAAGGACCAGCATTGTATGCATGTGTGTTGCCTTGGGCCTCAACAAGCTAACATCGTTTGACCACATGTACTAGTATACAACCATAGCATATTGTTTAGGTCCTCGCAAAATTCCAGTCGACAATAAGAAATATTATAAAACGCCTTACAAACTGCCAAAAAATGGTAGCAATCTTTGCTTTTCTTTCATTTTTTGCCTTGGCTCACATCCAATTGTACAGATAAATGAATGAAGCAAAGTATCTGAAATACATTCAAGTTGAGCTCTTGAATGCCATAAACAGTTTGAATCAGAAAAGTGTTAAAAATGAAAGTTCAGAACACAAGTTTCTTTAGTCAACTTATGTTCCGGCTCAAGTCATTTTTAAGTGCTTTGCAGAATTGTTTGAAAAGTTTTAATTAATATCATTTACAATAGATCTTGTTGTAATTAATCTTTGAAAAAACTTTCAATTGTTATACCCTGTACATGAGAAAACATTTGCAAAGAGTGTGATTGAGCTGTGTAAATAAATGATTAATTGGTTAGAAATTTTAAGTCGCTTTATTTATAGCCTATATGGGACTAATTCTAAATTTCTTTTGAAATAGTAATAGGTAACAGGCTTTTAGATGACATTTTCCCGTTTTTTGTTCAATTCAGTGTAAATTATGTTTTTAAAAATCAATGCCAATAGTTGTTACTTTGAGCAGGGACTTTATAAAAAGTTGTTGTATCAGATACATATACTTATGCCTAAATATGTTATTACTATTTATTTAAATATTGCTTTTAGTTGACATTTAGTTCTGTTTTTTTTAAGCAGCTCATACTCTTTCTTAACATTGGAATTTCAGCAATTTCAATAATTTAGCATTTCACACAGGTTCCATTCGTTTAGCTAGGCAAAATTCAGGGTCTACGGCAAAGTTGCGGATTAGAAAATGTTTCATTACTAGTTAATGCGCCTAAAAGTAAACGCTTTGCATACAAATGTGGAAACTTGGGAAATAATATGGAACCCTTTAGACTTTCTAAATAAACTTTTTTCTATGGGTATCTTTAATGTCTTTCAAATTTTTAAAGGCATTGCACTCTGTTTAAGTGTTGAATGCAAATTATGCTGCTTTTTGTTTTTTATTTTTAAGGTTTTCATGCACGAAAGTTTATTCATAGTTCTTAGATATATGAGTGTGTATGTATGTGTGTGTCTGTATAGAATTTGTTTGTATGTGTACGTGTGTATATATGACATTTGTCATAAATTTAATTAATTCAAAATGCCGGAAATGAGTGAAGTGTAGAGCTGGAGCTGACAAAACTTGTCTAACTGGCTGGAAGGCTGACAGACAGACCAGTCGAAAGACAGATAGACTGATAGACAGACAGAGGGGAACAGAAGGGGGCTAAGGGACATGTGGAAGGACAGACAGACAGACAGACAGACAGACAGAGAGACAGACAGGCTGCCTCATGTGCCTTAAAACAACGTATGTAGAAGCAGCCAAGTTGCAGACAGACTCTCACATATCATAGAACTTTTCCGAAAGGTTACCCCCTATATGATGGGTGTATGGAAACTGAAGGATATGCGAGACCTACTAGCTACCAGTTCTGCTATTAAAAGGTTTCAGAAAAAGTTTGGTTTTCCGCCAAAACCGACGAATATAAAAGCGGGTGAGCAAAAAATAAATAAAATAGCTGGCGAATTTTTTCCCCGTTTTTTTTTTTTTTTGCTGGCTTGTCGCTGACGGCGTTTTACACGAAAAACAGAAATGCAAAATAAAATGAAAATGAAAATGAAACGGAGAAGAAAAAAATTGAGATTTGTATGTGTAAGATCTCCTCAAATGTGCTAGGAAGAGAAAGAGGGAAGAAAAACGGGTTGTGTTGCTCGGAATTAGGATTAAGCTCTCAACTTTGTGCAGCTAATGTTGAAAATTTGTTAATTAAGCAACGTTCTCGCTCGTAAAGTGAGTGCAATTACATGGCCCAATGGAGGCCTAAGTAGCAAATCATGTTGAGACCGGGGCTGAGATACTTTTATTTTGCTTTTGTTTTGTATTTTTGTTCCTGCGTTTTCGCCTTGACTTAAAACCCAAATTGGCTGAAAGAGAACAGTTTACATATTTTTGTTGATATTTTGGCCAAAAGCTCTCCAACACACAAAAATAACAGAGTTGCAAAGTTTGACTTACATTTTTCATTGACCAATAAAATGTATTTTTAGAACAATAACGAACGTTCTATCCCTTGATAGCTGTTAAGCTTTTGAAAAGGTATTTTTCGAGTGTGTAAAAGGAAAAACTATGATTTGACTTGTCTTGAGTAGCGAAAGCTACTCAACATAAATAGGACAGGATTTTAAAGTTTAACATGCAATTTTTCATTGACCAATAAAATGTATTTTTAGAATGTTAACCAACATTCAATTCCCTGACAATTTTTAGGCAATTTAAAGGTTATTATTATATGTTTAAACAAAAACAATGACTTAGCTTTTCTTAAATAGTGTTGTAATGCCTTTTGTAAGTTCTTTTACTCACCTTTCCCTTTTCTTAATTTTCTCATTTATTAAAAGCTACATATATCCTAAGCGCTTTTCTCACTTATCCATAATGTATTTCATGTTCTGCTGCAGTGGAATACCCTTACCATACTATTTATCGTCAGCTCTTGTCAAGGCTATCGAAAATGGAAATTCGTTATTAGTAAGTTATGACTATATTAATAGGCATTGTGCCTTTTGAACAGTTCAAGGCGATTCGAAAAATCGATTTGACATGCATTAAAGATGACCTGTCGACAAGTTGTTGACCCAGGGCAAATATTGTAATGGGGTCCAGTACCCAATTGACACGGTGCCCAATAACGGTTCCACAGTCAGTTATTAATTTATAAAACTGAATTATTTATTTAGCGTTGCTGTTAAACTGTAACAGCCGACAATATCAACAACAATAATCATAACAATTACAATAAAACGAAATGAGGCCCACAAAATGCCACAAAACAAACAAAAACACCCTCGGCATGGGTGAGAGAAAAACGTGAGAGAAAGGGAGAAAGAGAAGAGAATGAGTCGTTGCCTTCATTTGATTGTTATTTGGTGTTGATTACTTCATTTCAACAAATGACAAAAAAAAAAACAAAAACAAAAAAAAAAGAGATGGAAACATGTGCTCACTTCACACAGGCCTTATCAGTACCATTCACCCACAGCTCGTAGTGTTATCTCCTGCACCTGGGCATTTGGTGATGAGGAGAGTGCATATATCACTGCTTGGGCCACATCATCCGCTTGTAGGATCGTATCGCCCAGTTGCGTTTTGATATCATCCGATACAATTTCTGTGGCCACCCAGCCGGGATTAATGCTCTATTGGAGAAAGAAATGAGATTGACAAAAGATTAAATAAAATAAAATATGTAGAAAACATCTAGGAACTATCGGAATTATTATAATATACAGATATATGTGTACGACTTTACAAAAATATAAAATTTGTTCTTCTATACATTCTTCATAATAGTATACTCTTAATTCTAAATGTTTTTAAATGAATTTCCTTTTACAACTACACTCCCAGTGCTTAAGCTCGCTTTCTAAAGATCTCTATCAAATTTGTAGATCTTTTGTTAATAGTTCATTCAACTAATCATTAGAAGCTCTTTATATTAATTCCCACTATTTACTATTTCATTTGATTATTTCAAGCTTTTGATACTGATTCCAAGTCTCGAAAAGATTATCAACGGAAATTTATTCTGATAACTTATCTATTTAGTAAATTGACTTTTCTCAAATACAAACATATTTATTTTACTCTGACAACTTATCTAATTAATGGGCTAGATGGTATGGATTATAATCGTATTTTCCATGAGTCTGCAATTGATTATATTATTTACTCCCACAACTTATGTTTTAAAGCTTTTAATATTGGATCTGACTTATCATCATTTATTTATAGTTAATTATTATTTTTTTATTGTTCTCCTACTTACCGTTGTCTTGATCTTTAATTTCTGTGTGATCAGCTCCTGTCTGCAAATCTCATGCACTGCAGTCAAGGCAAATTTACTGGGCGTATACGCATTGAGGCTGGGATCATTAGGGCCAGGATTGTAGCCAGCCAAGCCAGCTGTGCTGTTGATAAAGAACAAATGTCCAGCCATCTGGCGCCGCTTCATGCTGTTGGCCGCCAATTTGGTGCAATAGATGCTACCCATTAGATTTGTTTGCAGAATATCATTGATATCTGTTACGGGCATGTCGAGCAATTGACCCTCACGGACAATGCCGGCATTGTTGATCAGTACATCGATGCCCCCTAACTTTTGTTCGATCCACTCAAAGGCACTCTTCACCTGTGACTCGGCTGAGACATCACAGGTTCGCTGATGGAAACGTTCTTGCTGATCGGCGGGTAGCGATTGACGTAGTTGCTCTAGACGCTCGGTACGACGGGCCAGGCCAACAACTTGTAGACCTGCTGCCACCAACAACTTGGCACAAGCAGCTCCAATGCCCGAACTGGCGCCAGTAACAACTGCCACACGATTTTGCCAACGATCCATGATCCACACGCCAAACACAATCCACAGAGTAACTGTAACTAACAGCTGCCTTCTCCCTAAAGCTGTTTATATAGAAAATGCTTATCAAACGTTTATGGCTCTCTTGAGTTTACTCTCTCTCTTTATGGCTCTCTTTATGGGTGAGTGATGACTGCGTGAAGAGCACGATGTGTGTCCTCATATTTTTGTGTTTTTTATTATTTACTAATATTATCTTACATCATAGCGCTACAAGAAATTCCTTAAAAATTACTGCTCCGTTCAGTTTTTCAAGTCGACATAATAAATTAAGTCGACCTCTAATTAAACAAAAATATAAATTAAATATTGATAGATTGAATGTCGATTAAATTGTAAAAGATAGCTATATCAATATTTAACAATTGCAAAAGTGAACTTTCTTAAACGATATTATCAATTTGATATTGCAAACGTATTTACGTAGTGAATATCGCAAGATTTATATTCTTGAAGAATATTATTGCTCAAAAAATCAAAGTTAAAGTTTATTGATATTGAAGATATATAATATATGCCGATTTTCATATATATATATTCGTATTTTGTACACTGTTTTTGTAAGAGTTGAAACAATTCTCCTTCTAACTGATGTTACATCTTTTATACAAAGTTATATTTTCCTATCATAATCGTGCTTTTTCATCACACTTAGAAAAATACGACACGATGTCAGAGTCTATCGATTATAATATGTACTCTTAACGAAAACAATGATGTTTTGGGATGACGTGTCGCTTGTTTCTGCTCTTTGCATCGGAACAGACCACCACAACAGCTGTGTTCCCTCAGGTTCACTGTCCCGATCCGGTTCGAGGGCTTGTTTATTTGTTTGTCTGTTGCTTATCTGTTGACTCTTTCCGTCTGCCTAGTGATAAGCCATTTGCCCATCAGACATGTTAAGTCTCTGGGCTCAAGTTTTGCGCTTAGTTACAGATCGAAAGGTTTACGCTTGGAGCTGATTAACTGCAATTTCTTTGAGCAACTATACATTGTTCTGATGTCAATCTCTAGACTGTGTGAACTCGGGAGCCATGGTAAAGAAATTGATAATATTTGGTATATTGACTTCTGCGCTTAGTTACAGATCGAATGGCTTATGCTTTGAGTTGATTATGTGTATTTAATCAAATACCTATGGAATATAATTTGTAGTCATCGCTAGACTATGTGAAATCAAAAAACATTGTAGACAAATAATTGTTAATTAAGCATTACGCTTTTTAAAAATTTATACACTTACTTATAGTAGAATAGGTAAAAGGTAAGGTAGACTATTTGAGCTCGGGAACTATGTATAATAGTTAAATTAATCACATATATTATGCGAAATATATATTTATATATTTATTTATTAAAAACAGCGGACTTGTAACAATAGAAAATAAAATATAAATTTCGTGTTGGCTTTTTAAATAAACAAAAACTTTAAAATAATTTTGGAAAAATTTACCAGAACTGTTCTACTCAATACAAGAGATTCGGTTTTGCCTCGGGTTTCAACACTTATAAAGCCGCTTTGGTATTAATTCTTGATATACAGTTTTAAGCATCTATAAAGTAAATGGAATTTCTGTAAAGCTTAAGCTCTTTTTCATCTTTCAGAGTGAAAGAAATCCTTTGAAAAGTCCGAACTATGGGTTTTGTAGAATTTCGCTTTAAAAAGTTGTGGCCACAATTTAGCTGTGGTTTTAAGGTTTTACTTTCAAATTAGCCGTTTGGCAAATGGGTTAGTAAGCATGCCAGCGCTATAGCCAACTATCACACATACAGATGCCTGTACGGTAAATATATACATGTATGTGTTGGCGGGGTTTCAAATGGTACATACCTCTATATGCAGGCATACTTATATGGGCCATTAAAAAAAGCCAACAGGCAGTGCCAGTTAAGCGGCGCCTCATGCTAAGCTACAGTACAAATATATACACACACACACACACAGACACACACGCGCATACACACACGTGGGAACATCTATATCCTGAAAAAGGATCTGCTTGGCTCTTTCTGCTTTATCACCGTTTTTTCTCGTTTCTTTTTCTCTCATTTTTTTATGGAACACTCGTAACATTCAAGAGATGCTTAAATGGGAAACAATAAAAGCTCGATGAGTGTGGGCTGAGATGAAGACAGATAGATGGAGTGAAAGGGAGAAAGAGAAAGGGAGTGTATTGAGGGTGACTTAAGGCGGAAATGGGAGCAGCTTCACACGAGTTTTAACGAGCGGGTCTCCTACTCTTCTCTATTTTTTTTATGTTGTTCTTGTGGTGCAGTTATTGCAAGTTGTTGTTGCAAGTGTTGCAACATGTTGCAAGTGTGTGTTTGTGGCCATGTTCATCAAATCACGACCGTCACTTTGCAGCACTTTATCATGCAATTACAAGTGCAAAACGATGCCTGGGCGGCACTTAAAAAAACGCATTTATTTACAGCCCAGATTGTTACTCCAACAAGGACAGTAACAATAACAGCAACAACCACCACAGCAACAACAACAATCAGCAATAACAATAACAACGACAACAATGTCAAATTCACTGTCGATACACAAATTGCTACGCTTTCGCATCATCAAGTTGGCAATCTGATTAACACTTCAAGCATGCCTCAATATATAGTAGATGTATACAATATATGTATATTATATATACATATACATATTTATATATATAGTATTTATGTATATACATACATATGTATTGTCATCATTTAGTCTAGCGTCTGCTGCAGGACTCTTGATAACAGGGAAACCAAATATGCGTCCAGCTAAGCTCCTCTCATCAATAATTTGACGGCAATTTTGGTAGCATCTCATATTGATGCATGGCGATTTGTATGGATTTTCTGGCTATTCAACCTGATGGCAACGCATCGCCAACCCCGCTTCCCCCTCCCACTCCCTTTTTCCTAATACCCCTCCGAAGAGAAGATATTTAAAGTGACTCCACTATATATGCTATATTTAAATACACAGGGCGATAAAATTAAATATTTCGCACCTGACAATCCTAAATTACTAACTTGATCTCTCATTAAATTTAAAATTATTAATTTCGAGAATCTCGATGATAACTCAAGATATTAAAGAACACAGTATACACATCAAATCTTTATTTAAATACCATAACAGAGATGAAAATGGTAGATGGAAATGTAGAATTTAAAGCTGCACCCAATTTCAGTAAATATAGAGTTTGACTTGATTCAAGATTATTTTATTCTTGTTATATTTAAATTATTCATGGCTAAATCAAGTACGGATTTCAAGAATCATAAATATGTTAGGTATTTTTTCTCTCTGTGTGTTTGCTTTAGTACCTGCCACATGCTATCCATGCCCAAGGCATGGTTTATTTTTGTTGGTCTTTGGCCTTAACGGTTTCACGTTTGTGCTGCTAAACGTGTCAATAGACTTGTACTTAAGTATGCAGCCCTCTTAAACTCTGTGTTGCCTCGAAATTTAGCTAGAATATTATTTGACAAAAATATGATGCCTCTGGCTGCGATTATAAGTAGAGAAGCTGAGCTAAGAACAAGCTTGTCTTCTATTATTATTTTATTCCATTTAACGTAACTTTATTATATTCTATTTGGCTTTAATTTATATCCAAGACTCTCTCACACACACACACATGCGTTGGACTTAATAAAAAATAAGATAAAAAAAATTGGTAGCTCAAAATAGAACAAAAACATTTTGATAGCACACATAGCAAAAATAAACACAAAAGAAAAAAATTCAAAGAAATAGAGTGCATAGGAGAAATGAAAACCAGAAAAAATGCTTAAACATGCAATTGATTGACAAGAGAATACCCTAGTATTGGATAAGATGAAATTTAAAACTCGTTAATGCCTAAATGTTTTCAAAAATTGTTTTAAATAAATTCTGTGTTTATCTCGCGATCTCTAATAATTTATTCATTTGTAATAGAGATCATATTCATAAGTTAATAACATTTTTGTAAACACACTTAAGGAATAGCAAACCATTATTTTAGATTGATTTAAAATACAAATATGGCAAACTTAAGTGCTGTCTAAAGTTGTTATTAAAAATAAAAGAATGCAAGGAAGAAATATTAATTATCATGAACAAAAATCCTGCATACTTCTACATGTTTTATTGTTGTTATGAATGTTTTTACAATCATTTAATTCGAATTTTGATAAAAGCAATGTACTTTGATTAAGGATACGTGCTGCGTGTAGATATTTATATTATGGAATTTGAGGTCAATAGAATGCGCATTTGTGAATTGATCAACTGAATGTTTTGTTGCATCAGACAATGGTTTATCAATTAGTGTGTGTGTGTATACATTTCTAGGTATAACTAAAAATAATCCCTTTAAATTAATTGGAAGCAGGTGCAGCAATTTGTATAAATTTAATTTTAAAATTGTTCTGGAAATGCACAATCTAATCGGGAGTATGTGACATGTGAGACCCGCATAAATCGAAATATGCAGACAAGGATTCGTGGTTATAATGATTATATATGCTGGTTTAACAGCAGACAAAGCACAATTAAAATCACTTCTCTCTCTCTCTCTCAGTCCTTCTATGTCTTCTTTTCTGTTCTTAAACTCGTTTGAATTTTAAATATTTGTAACATTTTGTGCTTAGTTTTCATTATGTTAACAACCAGACAGAGCCGATGCTCATCCAGCTTTTTCTATTCCTGCCACATCCTTGCTATTTTGCTTGCCACATAGTCGCCTCATTTGACTGCTTAAAATGTCATTAACAACAATTTGTTGTCGCTTAGCTTTGCTCATTGGCTGCCATCATCAAAGTCCTTTCGCGTTTCGGCATTTCGCAATAAATTTTGCCACTGAATGCGAAATGCCAGAGCTGATGACATGGCTTTAATGCTTATTTTAGTCAAGACGACGAGGAAGGAATGAAGAAGAAAGTGAAAAGACAGACAGAATGTCTCAGCTAAATTCAGGACAGTGTGTATATGCATTATCCTGAGATGACACTAAGATCCTTGCAATGCGCTGACAACTGCGAGCTGAATAGAAATTGAATGAAAGACTTTGACTTTGCCTGAAGTGCAAGGAAATATATACTATGTATAGATATATATATATATATATATATGTATATTTATATGTATGGATAATGATGCTCAAATAATGAATGAGATTAATTTAAATAAACTAAAGTACAACAACTAGTATTTAGAACTACAACCAGTAGTTAAATGGTGTTAAATGTCTTAATGAAGTCCACGACTTCCTGGAGTTCTCATAATAAAATCAAATCTATAAAAATATATAGACAAATATAATAGAGCTGAGCAGAGAATTAAAGTCTTTCAAATTTTGTCAAGAGTGTAACATTTTATTGAAAAGATTTGAATTCTTCTTTTTATCTGTTATGAGATAGTCTTCTTTGTAATTGTGACAGAATTTATATAGATAATTGTTTTGAATTACCCTTATATACATAATTTTTTTCTCTTTTTATAGTTTTCTTTGTTTGATTAATGTTTGATCAAAATTTGATTAATTTTGAATTTTGTAATAGTTAATTGTAATAGCATACATGTATTTCTTGGTTTCTTTTAAATATATATTATATACATTGATCCAAATCTGTTTTCCTTATCAGAAAAAAACACTTTACATAATAATTATTTCCAAATATGTACATAGATAGAAATTGTTCAGATAATCTTTGTTGTATATTATTTAATTACATAGATGCTTGCTTTCAAATATTCTATAGCCTTATCATAAATGTAGCTATAAAAGGTAGTAAAGTTTTTCTATTTACAACTTTTCTCTTTAGAGATAATCACGCTAATTCCTAGAAGGATATTCAAACAATTTGCATTGACATTTACATATATCACAGTTCCATTAATGGTTTTCTCGGAACAAACTGCTTTGCTGCTGTGTCTATCCTGATTCCACATTTCCATTTGCAAGTCCTGGCCAGATAGTTAGAGCTTACAAAGTTTGCACTTGCAGTTTTTTAAGAGGGGTAAGGACTGGGAAGTGGGACAGAAAGTATTTAAAGCAAGCAACAGCGTAAAGAAATCCAGTTATAAAGCAGGTAAGTAACAACAACAGTCAGAAGAGGGAGCAGAAAGAGCCGCACATAAAAGCGGTAACAAATTTTTAAAAAGCAACCCGTAACATTCTGGTTTTTTTCTTCTTTTGCTTCCACCTTTCTCCGCTTCTCCTTTTTCACGTTTCCTCTCCTTACAATACATTGTAGCAGCTTGAGGGATTGATGAGAATAATGGCAGTGGCAGTGGGGAAAGTGGCATGATGCGAATGTGGGCGTGGACTGTGCACTTTTCCTATTGTTGTTCTTGTTGTTAGTGTTATTGTTTTCCTTTGGCTCTTTCCCATTTGTTACGCATACAAAACGGGCCATCATTTGGTGCTTTAGTTTACAGGATCTATAAAATTATCACAAATGAGGCAACGAACGCAACAATGTAAACGGTTAGTGCTACTTTCCCTCTTTTTCACTCTCTCTCTCTATCTCTATCTCTTTCTGTTTCTGTTTCTCATCTTTCTCTCTCTTGCCACAAATGTGCTGACCGCTGTAATGAACTAAAATTAAAGCCAAACAATAACTGGATATCGCTTTCACTGGATGAGCATCACATAAATGAACATACATATATGTATATATATATTTACTCTGCTGATGTTTTTCCTGTTTGCTCTCATTTAAGCGGCATCATTTATTAAATAAATAATGTTCATATTTTCAATGAAGGCGTGTAAAAATTACACAAGCCAACAACAGTTTTGTCATATTTTATTTAACGTTTTTTTCAAGCTGAATTAATAACCTGAAATAGCTTTAAAATTTCATATCATTCACCTCATGGGATTCTGGTGAATTTTAGTTATTTATTTGGTTTATTAGTCAGATTTCAGTTTCAATTTAAATTTTATACTAATATTATTTGATTCAGATTTTAATAAATTCTACTTAAAAACAATTCAAATATTAAAGAATCTTCTGACGCATTCCTTATAATAATTTTGAACTTAATTTTATTATTTATTGAAATAATTTAAATTAATTTCATTTTAAATTCCATTTAAATTGGTTTTACACCCTAGATATTAAAAGAAAGACTTATGAATCTCCAGGGATAATAATAACAGTGCTTGAATTAACCGAGTAAAAAACTAACAAATAATTTGTATGCTCTATTAAAAAGTTGAAGACAATCAATCAATTTAAGAATGGAATTTTTATAATTTCAAAGTTCACGTTCTTTTAATCATTAAAAACCCACAATATTATCATTTTACTTTTTTCCACTAAGTCACGAAAAGTAAACTTGCATTGAAAATATATTAATTTTAACAAATGTTTAAACAAATTATATTATTTAAATTGTTTTTCAATTACTAATTTATTTATTGGTTGTGTGTTTTATTGTTGATATTTTTTTAATATTCTCATATTCATGTTTGGACCAAGATACATGGTGCTAAGTGCAGCTGTGCCTCGTTTATATCATTTGCCACACTCATTAGTTGCCAGTGATTTATGTGCAATTGAATGAAACAAAACCAATTGCAAAACTAACTCGAAAATTGTAACAACAAAAACAATAACACCAAAGGCAACAGCAACAAGAAGATGCACAACCAAAACAACATTGTCTCAGCTAATGAATTTGTGGTTAGTAGTTGGCAAGCCAACTAACTGATTGGCAATCAGTGTTTCAGTTGGCTTAAAGCGTATATCACGGCCAGCTAAAAAGCTAATCAGCTATTAGTGAAGCCCGCAAAATATTACACATACGCCCCCGAGGCACTATAAGAGAGAAAGAGAGAGAGAGAGAGAGAGAGTAGAGAGAGAGAAATATAGTGAGAGACAAGCTTTCACCTGGGCTTGGCACTTTTTACACTTAACTCAATTTACTGAAACCACACAAAACACTGCCCACTGTCCATTGGATTGAAGACTCTACGTTAGTTAACTGTGGCTGTGGCAGCTTAGCTTCGGCCAGTTGGCACCTTTATACCAGTCAGTAGTGTGATGAAACGAGGGTGGGGAGGGATTGAATACCAAGGGACTTGCTGTCGGAGGGAAAAGCTATAGAAAATTATTGCTCAACGGAAAACAATTATTTCGTGCCGGTTTCTGGCATGCCATTAAAGTGAGTCCAGCCCCTAAGGGGCAAGAGCCCAAAGGAACTGCCTGCCACAGCCAACACTCCTACACCTGTGTGTTCTGTGCTGTGAGCTGTGTGTGTTTGTGTGTTGTGTAATCTGAATATTGCCGTGACTCGTTGCAGTGGCCGCTGCTCGCTATTAAATTGCATTTGCCTGAGGCAGTTATTTGGGTTATCGACACGACGCGACTCACAGCTAAAACTGCCAGAAAAATGAATATACTATATACTATATACTATATGTATGGATATATATAAATACATATTCGTATATACTTAACTCTAGATTGAATTTGTAAGTTGGTTGCTTGAATAGCTGCCAAGTTTTGTGTGTTAGGAGCAGATATAATAACCACTTCCATTAGTTATGTAGTAATATGTCTGTGTCATTGATCCCAAGCCCATTAATTCAAGCCTATAACAATGCCAAATATACTGGGTGCAAACATATAAATTTGTGCATGGAAACAAATTGAGATGAATTTATTTAGCCAAGCAAATAAAGCCTAAATATGTGCCTGACTAATATGGAAAAGCTTGTAAATATTTGTGAGACATGTGAAGAAAATAGTAGGTATTTTATTTTAAAGGAAATCCAGTTAAAGACATAATTAACTAATTATCTTATTAAATAAAATAAATAACTGGAGACCATATTTTTCAATTACAAAAAACTGTTGCATACTTTCTCGCGCACAATGAAACTAAGAAGCTATCCTTTAATTTATTTGTTTATTTATTTTACCCAAGTGCTACAAGCTTTAACTTATTAATTATGGTACTTGTCATTAATAGTATTATTTTAATTAGAATCTAAGTGATTATCTCTGAGTCTATATCGAAAACTTTTTGACTTGAATTACAATACGTACTCTGACAAACTTTTTCTATAGTCTGTAAATTAGGCTAACAACTTCTTTGCTGTATCAAAGGGTGTATGAGCTGCGGTTTGGCCACGATTTTCCTTCTCTCAGTGTGTGTATATGTGCTTTATTGTGATTTAACTTAGCTGGGATTTCGTTTGCTTTGCCGCCGTTAACCACATGGCGTATGTGTGATATTTGGTAATGGCCTGTAATTAAGCAGCACATTCCTCTTCCTGCCCACTTGCTGTTCCTGATGTTGTTGTTACTAACGCCTGCGAGCGACTTCCGTTTGTTGTTTGGCTGCGAAACATGAAACTCTAATTACCAGGAAAAGAGGCTACCAAAAAAAAAGAAAATTAAACACCAGCAGGTCCAACAAAAAAATAAAGTAAATAAATAAATAAAAAAATACTACAAAAAAAGAGGAGAAATACATACCAAGCACACCTGGACAGGATTTGAGAAAGCTAAGCACGTGGGGTCGTCATTATGCAAACTGAACTCAAAGTGTGAGTTCAGATAAACAAGTGGTTAGGAATTAAGTAGAAGCTAGAGTCCGAGACGGAGACAACAGAGACAGAGACAGAGAACGCTCAATTAACAGGCTACATTTGGTTGTCATTATAATTTGGACTAATGTTCAGCTACAAAGCCTTTAGGGAGCTGTATAAAAATCTTGGCCAGATCGTTGACTGGATATGTTCAAAACATCATCTGCATAATAATACTCGTAAATGTTTAATGTGCATTTAATTTTCCACCAGCGCCTAATGACATTCAAATTGCATGTATGAGCAAGAGTGTGTTTGTGTGTGTGTGTGTGTGTGTGTGAGAGAGTGTGTGGGTAACTGTTCTGGACAGCGATGAATTGAAGGCAGCTACCAAAGGGTTAAGCAGCGGATGGCTGGTATAAAATATGCCATAGGGAAATTAAATGTAATGGCTGCCTGTGGGCGTATTTGTCATGGGCGTGGCCCCCTCTTTTTTTCTCCGACTTTCATGTGTGTGTGTGGCAAATTACAGACGTTAGATATTAGTGCCGTTTGTTACCTTTTAATGACAGTTGTTGCACATTTTTCATATGCCAGCCAGTTGGCCGAGTTAGCCGAGTTGGCTTGAAACCCATCATAAACACCCATCACAACAGCATACCGTACAATTATCGAGCATTTTAAATTGCTGATCCTTTTGGTGACACACAAAGTTGTTCATGTCAAATCACATGTAAGTTAACAAACGATATAAAGCTGAACCAAAAGCTTAGCTCATATTAAAAATATTGATATCAGTAAATGCATTACATTATTTTCCTTAAGTTTGGTTAGTACAGCTTCAATTCTTCTTATTTTGAAATATACTTATGTTATGTTACACATAAAAACATAAAGACCTTTGTACTAATTTCAAACTTTTATGACGCATTTGATTCAACGAGCTCTACTTTTTATTTATTTCCGCATGAATAAACCAATATTCCAATGTCACATTTGATGAAATGGACTGTCATGTTGGCAATTAAATTAATAAACATGAAATAGCGAAAAGTGGAACTGTTCATTTTTATTTTACATGCAAAGATAATTACAAAGTTGAAAATAAATGACACAGCCTTCAAAGAACATCAATTGTACTAGGCATAAAGCAATTGTCAATGCTATGCCTTGTCTATAAAAATCGGCCCACTTAATGCTGAAAAGCTATTACCAATTATTAACATCTCCCACTTGCTGTCAATTTTCACTGTAACTGATGTAATTGTATTTTGTCATCAAATTCCGCATGAATAAACCAATTTTCAAACGTCACACTCAATGACATGCAATGTCATGTTCATGTTTAAATGAAATATTTTTCAATAGTAATAAAAACGAAAATGCCAAGAATTGAAACCAATCGTGCAGTAATCATAATGCATTTATTGCGATTACTTGGAATCTTTGCATTTTCTAGCAAAATGCAATTCATCCTTCAATGTTTTTCTCTTTGTGTGATTTTCAAGCATCATCCGTCGTACTCTAATTAACTTTGATATTTATTATTCCTTCCGCGAATATTGCAATCATAATTATTCCATTTTAAGAGTATCAACTGCGTCATACAAAGAAGAGGGTCTGAGTTGCGCTTTGTCCTGGACAACGGGGGTCGTTAATGCGACTTGTTGTGTCCTTTCTCCCTTCTTCACCATTTTCTATCTCATGTGTGGGTGTTGCCACGACTCAAATTGTCCTGATTTATGTGCTCATTTTGCAGGTCAGGCATTTTTGTTGTTTTTTCTAGATTGCATTTTATTCGAGCTGCGGTTTTTGTATGATGAATTTCACTTTTTTTATTTTTAATGTTTTTATTTTGTTATCCTTTCATTTGATATAATATTTTTCATTTTTTTCCCTCGCTTGTTGTTGCGGTTTGAATTCTTGCTGGTGGAATGCGCAGGATAATTAAAAATAAGCGCATGGGAGTGAAAAAAAATAATACTGCATGCTTCTAGGCGATGGCGTATGCTATACAGTTTTTGCATTGCACTTTTGCATTCTTTGCATAGTCAGCGTTTGGTTGGCAGCCAATTTAAGCAGCTCAAGCGGATTTCAGCGATGCCTTTTCTCAGCAAAAAGTTAAAAAAAAAAAAAACAGGAGAATTGTAATTTGAAATGCAACACAGCAATGTGTGGGCGACCCTGATGAATTCCTTTTTACAAACGTGGACAGATCTCGGGTCCTTATAGGAGATTTGAAAAGTTCAATCAAATTAGTTGAACTGTCTTTAATCCTTCCGACAAGTTCCACAATAAATTTAAATTTTACACAAGTAGTTTCCGTTTTCTTCTTCAAAGCTCATTAAGTGCCTATTTTTAGGATATATTCTTGAAAGTACAAAACAATAGAGGATGAACTTTGAATGAGGGCAGCATTTACAAACACATGTAGACAATTTTCCAGATAAAAGCACATTATTATGCATTTCTTTCTTGCTAATGCTATTGAAATGTACATAATTGCTATGGCCAATATTGAGTTGTGGTGTCTCTCAAAGCAACTAATTGGATTAAGCTTATTAAATGATATTTTTAGTCAATTCAAATGTGAATGTGCATGTGAATGTGAATGGCATCTGCAAGTCAAAAGCTAATTAGCTATTATGCAAATTGAATAGGTACCTTAATGTAAGGTAAGGAAGCACTTGCAAAACTAACAATAAGATTGACAAGCTAATAACAATAAAGCTGACAAGCTATTTAAAATCGTATGTGCTATTTGAAGGCACAAATTGAAAGCTAAAATGATTGGCATACATCATTAGGTATAACATTTTGTGGTAAATTCTAATGTTTGGCAAATATTTTGCAGTTTCAAAAGACACTGCATAAAATGGAGGTAAAATATTAAAACTGTAAGCTGCTTTTATCTAACTAAAATACGATTGATATCAAGTTGAAATTAACTAAAGCCCATTAGATTGACTATCATTAGGTGCAGCACTTTGAGGCATACTGCATCAGACTGTTGCAATCGGAATGTGCCAGATTCAAATGGGAGATGTGTTGCAGCTGCTAATGTTACGATGGTTAACTGGACTATGGTCAAGTATCCTGCAGCATTGAGAACTTAGCTAACCTGTCCTTGTATCCTTGCACCTGCATTGAACAGTTTGCCAATTGCCAGTTGGTGGTTGCACGTTGCACGTTGTACGTTGCATGTTGTAGGTTGTGGCTATTAGAGCTGCAAGAAAAAGTTTGTTGCCATGGCACTCGATAGCGACTGTAAAATGTTGGTTAACGTGTCCCCTGCAGGTTAAAACGGTGAACAGCGACCATTATCCAACTGGACACTTCTCTCCCCCTCTCTCTCTCTCTCTCTCTCTCTCTCTCTCTCTCTATTCTTCTTTGTTTTTCCTTTTGCTCTTGGCAATTTGAATTTGCCGTTAGCCAACACTGACGATTGCCAAAAGTACAGTTATTATATGACACACAGATACATCTTGACACAGGCCACTGAGAGACTTAGAAATGTACGGATAGATCAGATCAGATGAGCATACCTATATCAAGAATCTTTATATTTTACACATTTCGTGACATAATTAAAATACCATCTGCAGGGCTATTTAGATTTGCAGAGAAGAATATGCTTGCCACATGCGGCGGGAAGTGGTGGCAAGACGCTTAACTGCCGCCCGTAAATAACTGACTAAATTTAAGCTAATGCCCCTTCTTTTTATTGTTGCTATCATTTTTGCTGTTGTTGTTGTGCTGTACATAATTCAGCAGTCAAAAATTGTTGCTGCCACATGAAGAAACTTTACTTACATTGATACACCTGACAATATATTTATATATACTTTGATATACATATATATATATGAATATATTTTTATATATATGGATGTATGTATGTAGATATATATTCACGCTCTGTGGGCACGTATTTATGGGTTGACGTGCCTTAAATGGGCGTGGCTCTGGTTGAGTCGCTTAGCTTTGCGGCCTGCATGCAAATTTTATGTTTTAATAACAAGTCTGTGGCATGCAAGCGGCGCATATTTTATGCCAATTGCCGTGGCACGCTTCCATGCCACATACCCTGCCCCATATCCTTTAAAGTCCAACTAACACACATCCCATACCCCCCTTTTAGCTTGGCAACCTTTTGGATAGCCTTAGGGAATTCGCTTTGTCTTTGTCTTTGGATTCGGATTTGACGTTAGCTTTGGGGCTTTCGCCTTTTGTCTGTGCTTGTGCAACACACCCCAAAGCAGCTTTATTTTTAACCCAATTGCTTATTTTATTTTTCGGCTTGGTATTTATTTTTCAGAGAGCTTATAGCCACTATAAATTTATCACGCTCATATGCATAGAATTATTTCTGTCAGTTGCAGCTAATTGAGTTTTATTGCCTCGCCTTATTGCAACAACTGCCCAAGTCCATCCAGCACTTCACTTTGCTTTCATTTCATTTCATTTCTTTTTCTTTCTTAATTGTTTTTGAAAAATGCATATTATGTATAATTTTTGTATAAATAGAGTTTGCCTTCCGGGTAAATAGATCACGCAAATCGTGCGTCAGTCTTATATGCGTGCATCATGCAAGTTGCAACTGCAACTGCAACTGCAACCGCAAATGCAAATGAAAATGCAAATGCAAATGTTGCATAAAATATGATTGCTGCAATTAGGCTTGTCCAGGCACACAGCTTGCCACATTCGCGATGTTGCAAGTCCCAAGAGTTGCCGCCTGGTGGCAACTACCATGTGATTACAGTTTGAGTAATTTATCTAGATTTTTAATAAATTCATAGCTTGACAGATTCCTGATAAACTCAAGAACACTAATGGCGTTTTTTTAACTGTTTAACTTACTTTAAGATTATTTAGTTGAATTTATTGATATAGTTGAAATATTCCAATTGATAGTTTTGAATTATTTTGATCAAATAAAAGTCTAAGGTCAGCTTCAGCATAAAATTTCAAATAATAGTTGATCGGTAAGTTTATAAAAGCAAGTAAAGTTTCTCGGTGATCCACACAACTAATCATAGTTTTGTAAGTTATCTTTCTTTTGGCAATTTAAATTTAAATTAGCAACAAGGTTGCTAGTGTAGATTGTTAAGCTATGTACATTAAATCGACAACGAAGTTATTATAATGTTTGCAATAAAATGATCAACTATGATATGCAGAGTAAAAAGTTCCGTTCTATTGGGAAAAGAAACTGTGCTCTTAATTTTCGTTTTGCTAATTTATTATTTTAGAAATCTAACAATGTAATCTTTAACTATGTAGTTTATACAAGTGTATTTCAAAAATCGTTAGATTTTTCTTTAATTCTTCAAAAGATGTAAATTGTAATCACATTTCTACAGATATCTCTCTTTGATCGGAAGCATACATATGCATGTACTTTGACATCTTTATTCTAGAAACTTCATAGTAATATATAATCAATTTTATTTTTATCCGTCTCTTACTCCAGGAATTTCTCACTTAATTACTCTCAATCAATATTCATATGAGTGGGGTTTACGAACTTAAGCGTTTTGGAGTAAAACAGATATTTTTTTTCCAAATCGCAGGCCATTTGAGATTTGTTTTTTTCTGTGTTAGTTCCTATTTCAGTTTGCAGATGTTGCGGGGAGCGCAATCTTTCATTTTAGCTCGCACTTAATTAAAAAAATCTTTTGCTGACGTGTGACACGCACATGCGGATAGGTGTGGCCGCACTTGCTTTCTCCCACGCCCACCCACGCCCTCTCTTCATCAAGTTAGCACCCCAATGTACCTCCCACTTCATCACACTGACAATTAGACATTGCATTTTATTTTGTTTTTTACGCTGTCTGTTTTAATTGCAGCTTTAGAAACTAGAGAAAAAAAGATGAGACAAGAAAAAAGAAAGTGTGCAATTATCTTTGAGCTATCCAAAGAGTGGTGAAATACCCTGGAATATATACCCTAGTTTTTAATTAAATCGAAAGTCGCCCTATTAACAAAGATGTAAACATTAAGTAGCCAAAAAATAATTTAAATGGTAAAAAAAACTGGATATTTACTTTTTAAGTGAATAGAGGAGCATATTTGCACTTTTGGACAATTCTTGGGTATTTCAAATAACCTGAAGAGAGGTTAAATACTCCAGAATGTTATAAAAGTAAGATAAAACTATAGAAAAAGATGAAAGCAGAAAGCAGTCGTATCAATATATAAATGTAAAATAAACAGACAAGCTATTTACTTTTTAAGTGAATAGAGGAGCATATATGCACTTTAGGGTATATTCTAGGGTATATCAAATAATCCGATTGTTTGTTGCACTGTCACAACACATCAACACGTCTTGTAAATGGTTGCATTCACCTCGTAATGACAGATGGGATGTTTTGTGACGCCATCCTTGGGACTGAGAGAGTAAACGGTCCCCACGACAGTGTAAACGGTATTCGGTTGATACATGAACTTCAATATGGCCGTATCCGGTGGTATTTGGATGACATTCATCATGTAGATGCCCGGCTTGAGTGGACAGGCGAGACTCATGTTGCTTCCAGCACCCGAGAGAATCAATTTGGCAGCATTATTCCATGCATTAACACGTCGTATATATTTCCAAAACTCACAAGTTTTTACTGTTGAATTATAGAGTGTACGTGGTTGTTCCACACGTGTGTTACTTCGACGCTTACTTGGATGTTGCAAGAGCCTCAGATGCCACAATGGTATTGCCACATCCTTATGCACAGTTGTCACCGACGATAGCGAATTGTTTTTTGGATGCAGTTTCATCACCAATTTATAGTTAGGCGTATCCCAGAGCGTAAAGTTCAATGGCTTCATTAAATAACAATACTGTAGGGAAAATTGAGATTATTACGATTATTACAAGATATGCAATGAGTATTGTTTAAAATTTCTATGCTAGGTTAAGTTGGATGGACAATTATTTGATTATTAATCAATTAACTACTGTAAGTGAAAGTAATTAAAAAAGACATTTGTAGCACTAGAAAATAAGAAACAAATTAATAAATAAATAAGACCTTAGTGTGAATGTCCAGTCTGGTTCACTTTTGACCCATTAAAAGTCAGTTCTATTTTAGACAAATTTCAACTCCCTTGTGGCTGTTACTTTTATTTGATTTGTGATATCAAACAATTTACTAAATTCAAGTCTGGTCTTATCTTCAAGAAGGACTTAACTAAGCTGTGGCAATTACCTTTAGCTCTAAATTGAATAACAATGTTTGGAGATTGGTTTCATCAACTCTTTAAAACATAATCTGTAAATAATATGTTTAAACAATATTTTAGCTACTGAACTTCAATGGACACTAAACATGTGATATATCACTTTACTCTACTTTAAAAGTGCTTCTTATCTTTCAAACTAATGTTATTAATTTTGAAATAGCTGTATTTACATTTCAAAACGTTTGAAAAAGATACAAATCATTGCGTCAATATCATCTGTCTTAAATGTTTTCTCAAAAGTATTGAGTGAATCCCGCAGTTATCTCAAAAACTCACCTGCTGGCTCAGCTGTAGAATTGCGAACAATGTCAGAATTTGAAGCACACGTCTATTGGCTTTCATAATGTATAGGCAAATGGGAAATTGTCAATTTAATATTGATTCAGTATTCAATTGAAGTCATGTCATTGAGCCCTAATGATAATTTAAGTGGTTTTTGATGCCGTTAATTTTGTTAAAATATCATATGGAATTTAATGTCTCAGTTATTGGAGCTGTCATTGTATAATTGACAGTTACAAAAACAACAAACAAGCATGACAGCAATTTAAGTAAGCTCGACTAGTAAATACCCTGTAGACAGACCTGACTGAAATATGTATATAAAAGTATACTTATTAAATATTGTAATTAAATTTTCATATGTATCCTCACTGATTAAAATTCAAATCTTATTTGAAAAGAGATAATGGAAATGTGTAAGTGTTTCATATATAGGCAAAAGTCTTTCATACTCAGTAATCATTGTAGTACAGGAAATAATAACAATACAGAATCACTGTAAATTGTAATTACAATGCTTGACCTCTCGCACAAATCCCAAAAAACCAAAATCTACGGCTTTTTAAACAAAACAACAATAAAAGTAAAGCAAACACACAGTCTGGCTTTAGGGCAAGGACTTGAGAGAAGAATGTGGGAGAGGCTTATTTACTTAGGCTTCTGTCAACAGAACAACAAGAGCAACAGTAATAAAAGTGAGGCAAGTATCAAAGTCAACTCCACTTTTCCATCCATCTCTCTTCAGTGAGCAGAGTCTAATCATCATTATCAATATTATCAACGTCATCATCATTAAACTGGCAATGGCAGACAAAGCGAAACAGAGATGGATGTTGTTTTGGTAATTGTTAAACTTTTATTTGTTTATATAGCTAATTACAATTCGCTTAGTCAGGCTTTTGGACACATCTATAACAGATTTCCGTTACAGTTACGTCTAGGATACATTTCCGTTATCCCTTATCCGGTTTCCGGTCGTGTTTGTGTTTGTGTTGTCATCGCTTCGCATTGAACATGCAAAGTGGTGGCTGCTGTGACACGCCAGCAACAACAGCAGCAACAGAAGCAGCAGCAGCAGCAGCAGCAACAGCACAAGCAACAACAATGACCACTTTTGCGACCAGCTGTCATCTTCTACGC
Source organism: Drosophila testacea (assembly GCA_035043265.1). Lineage (NCBI taxonomy): Eukaryota > Metazoa > Arthropoda > Insecta > Diptera > Drosophilidae > Drosophila > Drosophila testacea. Next base: position 1,044,310 of record JAWNND010000931.1, read on the forward strand.
AATGTCCTTTGTTAACACACACACACACACACACACAAACGCAAAACGCAAACACACATGTTGTTGTTGCTGTTGTCACTTCAATTTTCATATTTACTTACGGGTTATTTTCCGGCAAATATTTGCTTTTGCTTACCAGCAACATTAGCAGCAGCGACAGTCTCTATCACATTGGCTTGGCTTTTCGCATTCATTTTACATTTTCTCCCTATTTTGACAAGCATACTTTGCGGCTGATTCTTTTTTATTGTTAGTTGTTGTTGTTCTTGTTGTTGTTGTTATTATTGTAACTGTGGTTATATATTTATCAGACACCCAACATCATCAACAGCAGCAGCATCAACTGCAGAAATTACGCGTGTCTTTCTCTGTTGATTTATAATACAAAGCAACATCATAAAACTGCTTCACTCAATTTTCAATTCAATTTAACACACAAATACACACACACACACACACTCTCGCACACACACTCGCACAGTTATAACCCCAAGAGCAGTAAGAAGCAATGCAAATGACCGTCAAGTTGTATTTCTGTCTGTCTGATTGGACAGCTACTCTTCTTATTTGCGGTTCTTTTTTTTCTCTTTTTTTTTTGGTTTTCTGATTGTGTTACTTCTGCCATTTATTTTGTTGGCTAAAGGGTTACACGACTTGTTAACGCCACATGCTAAGCTTTAACTCAATCTGTATGCAGACTTGGAAAGTTTAAAATCATTGTTGTTAACAATCAATAGGTTAACAACTCTAAGCAAGACAATACATTGTAGAATTATTCAATCATAGAAGCTTTTCAGCTTTAATAACCGCATTCATCTTGCCTTAAGCTTTTTGTGCTTTCAAAGCTCTTAAGAACAATTTAAATATTTATTTTTATGTTCTAATACATTTTTTAATATTTATTTTGGGTTAGTCAACCAGTTAACTTCAAATGAAAATGCAGATTAATTTACAAATTATAAATTAGTCGAGATCTTAACTAAAAGTTTTCTTTTGCTATCAAAGCTATTCAGATTAATTTAAAGTACAGCTTAGAGCTTAAGAAACCAACATTTTACAATTAAATTATAGTTCTTATAGCACATAGAGTAGATAAATTGAGTTAATATCTGGTATAAATTTTAGCTGATAGCTTTTTTAAATAACGACTTGGAAGATTTGTCGAATGATGGATAAACACTTAATGCCGATTATTTGTAGTTTAATTAGATATATCTTTTTTGAAAGCTTTTTCAAGTACTTGGCGAAACAATCAACGTCAAATAAAAGCTCAGCTTGACATGAATTTTTCCGATTAATATAAAAATTGTAACAAATACAAATTTGCAGCAACTTGCGTGTCTGTCACGAAAAACAATTGCATTTATTTGCGTTTATATTTCTACATTTTTTCTTTTTTTGTTGGGTACAAGAGTATTTCAGCTGTGACCTTTGGACTAAACTACGTTTAACATTTATTGCCTGCGTGGATTGTTGGCATTTGCTTTTTTGGTCCTTGCTTTCGCCGCCTTCGTTATTTCGTTATTTGTCTATTCCGTGGATTTGATGGTCTACAACTTTATTAGAGCGAAGACAGCCGCCTGCTCCACTGTCTCTGTTGGCCCAAAGAAGAAGTCCCAATTCATTTTCGAGTGTAAAATTTATCTATTTGGGTTGCTTTTATTTCACATTTTGAGTGCTTGTCGTCATTCTTGTTGTTGTTCTTGATTTGTTTCAATAAGCTTTTATGGGCTTTTAGTTGGTCGATTGGCGGCTCAAATTGTTTTGCCTGCTTGCGAGGCGATTTCCCAGTCGTTTTTTTTCTTTGTTTCGTTTTTCTTTTTGTTTTTTCTTGTTTTTTTGTTATTTTGTGTGCTTTGTTGATTTGACTTTGTCCTCTTTTCACAAAAATTTCACAAAGTACGAGTACGAGAGTACACAAAATATAAACGGAAAAAAATTGCCAATATTCAGATATTCCATTTGAGTGTCAAGTGGGGGCCATTGCGCCTAAAAGTATGCCACATAAGTGCCAACTTTAATACACGCTCTCCCATCTCTCAACCATATCTTTCCCCCTTGGCGGATTTCCCGATTGCCAGGCAACCATCGTCGTTGCTTATCGCTGCACTGCACGGGGGCCTTGAACGTTTTATGATTGCACTTTTCAGCAATAAAATAAAGCATACACTTGCACACACACTACACCCACACACACACACACATATATATATATACTCTCGTACATACACATCTCGTTGGCATCATCAGCAGCAGCCGCCGGCAATGAGACTTGACACCAATGTTGAAACTTTAATAACCTCAGACAGTGAGCTGCCCAGCACATGCAATAAAATGTCTGTTGGCTCATAAAAACAAACCAACAAATACAAATACATACATAAACACACACATAAGTATACCACACCCACATACATATATCCTTAAGTTAAAAAGAAAATTCGAGCTGCATCTTCTTATAGACTTATTAGATATGTATATGTACCACATATAAGAAGAATAACATCAAATCATATATAAGGCAACGTTTAAATACCCTTTTATTTAATGTTTGTACTGGAAATGAAAGTTCGTTTGTTGAATTGTAAAGAGATCAGGAGATAACAGAGATATGTGACAGCTATTTGTTAAGATCTTAACTCTCGTAAGGCAAGATTGAAATCTGATATATAGTAGGTACAGTGAAAAACAAAAGTTTGCGTAGTCCAACAGTCTATTTAAAAAAACTAATGATGTAGAAATAATTTAATAATTTTAAATTTCCTGGTGATGAATAAGAAACCATCCGTACCTAACATTACGTTAAAAAATAAATAACAAGAAACCAAAGATTAAAATGGACAAAGACTATGTAATTTTAAAATAATATACAAATTTTATTAAAACTAGGCTACATCTTCGAATAGAGCAAAGTGTACGATTGATTACAATGACTTACAATTTTATAATTATTTTTGTTTACATAATTTAGTCTTAATTGTATAAAGATTTATCAACATATTTTTCAAAGTGAAAAATTATCAACTCTTTTAAAAGATTAACTTTTGTGGAAGTACGCCGTTTCCATTAATATTCACTACATTTAGTAAATTTGTTCAATGTCTAATTATTTGTTCTTATTTCATTTAAATCCACTTAACTGCTAAACTAAATAACTATAATTTTTATTGCTTAACACTCAGTGAAAATACAAAGTGAAAATCGTAAAGAGTCTTATAAATCCTCCATTCGGTTAGGGTATAAGTAAAAGCTCAGTTATGTGTGTCCAGAGGGGAGTGAAGCGGGGTTGTGGGAATGTCAGCTGTCATCGCGTTGCCATTGCAGCTCATAAACATGAGGGTCGTCTATGGCATCCCTTGGCGCCCAACTCTTACAGTCATTGGTGCCACAACTCATACAACTGCCACAGCTCGGTGGCAGATCCACTCAGTTTGTCAACGTTGCCATGTTGTGCTCTCTGGGTAGACCTGTCATTTGTTGTTTGGACCATCATCGCCTCATATTTATATCCGAGTCATATGAATGTGCATGCATAATTGTTCAAGTCTATTGGCTGCGTTCTCACATTCAGTTTCGTTGCACTTTTCGACTATAAAGTTGAGATAGTAAAAATGTTTGAGGAGAAGAAGATGAACACATTAAGTTGAGAAAACATAATAAAGAAACCATATAACTAAATACATATAACGAATATAACTAAGAATTGTTTTAAATAAATTCAGTTTCGTTGCAATTCTTCGTCTGTAAAATTGAGATAATAAAACTGTTGGAGGAGATAAAGATGAAGACATTAAACTGAAAAATAAATTAAATAAATAGATACCATATATAACTAAGAAATCGTGTAAATAAGTTTAACAGATATTTGGAAAGTTGAGATAATAAAACTGATGTGGGAACTAAAGATGAAAATATTTTCCTGGACAATATATAGGAAGTAGAATAGATATAATGAATATTATTAAAAACTACTTAGACAGTTTTCACTTTTGTTTTTATTTAATAGGCTGTAGGATATACATATATAGATAGATATTTTAATATTTAATAAATAAGAAATATATTTGTTTTTATTTTTAAACAGTTTACTTTACTTCAATTCATACATAACTATTTTGTTTACTTTCCTCAATTATTTTTCCCATGCCTGTTCGGAATTTTGCTAACATAAGATAAACTTTCTTTCTTTTGCATTTAAATTCATTTTGTTTTCGTAGACAGTCTCATATCTTGGCTGAAGAATCAAATTAATTGTATATATGTAGTCTTTTATTTCACATAGTAGAGTTGAAATTCTTCGAGGGAACATGATGCAGTTGCCTGTATAATTACCAGCTAAAAAGTCATCATCATTGTCACCGCTTTTCGTCGCGATTTCCACATTTGCACAAACCACTTAATTGCATATATGCAACGCAAATGATTGCTCATGTTCTCTTATAAAGCAATGTCCACAGACCGGGCTCTACAGGCTGTCCTGGATGGGAAGCCATTATGCCATCATATAGAGCTCATTGTCGAGGGTACATGTACAAGTATATGAATATTACGCATTCGCCACGTACACCACTTCATTACATCAGCTTGTTATTGTTATAGCTGCTGCTTTTGTAGTTGTTACTGTTGCTGTTGCTGTTCCTGTTGCTGTTGGTGTTCTTGTTCTCGTTGTTGTTCCTTCTCTTGTTAAATTCCCGCGCCGCCGTCAAGACAAAACATGGCCCATCAATCTCTGACAGCGCCTATGCAAAACTGTCTGGTGTGTGTGTGTGTGGCGCCTCTCAGATCCCCTGGGGGGCAACGAATGGGGGCACTCGTAAATTTCATTTAATCACTCGAACCTTCCGACTTTGATGTAGTACGTAAAAATATTAAAGTCCAAACTGTCGGACATGGCCATTAAATGGCTTGGCCCTTGTCCATAAGAGGCTCACAATTTATTGGCATTGCTCATGAGCCAGGTGAAAAATTGGGTCAGCATTGGCAACATTGCAACAGTTGAGCCTCTGCCCTCCCAGCATGCCCAGATAAACAGATATGGCGAAAGAGAAAGAGAAATACATATATAAAAGAAAGAGAGGAACGCTACACTGACAAGGTCAATTCTGTTTATGGTTGGATGGTCGTGGTCCTGGTTTACCAAGTTTTTTGCTCCAGCTGCCTGTTGCCGTTGGTAGTGCAAATTTATGTTGAAATTAATTGCAACAGTCATTGCAAAATGTGGCTGCAGCTAGCAAACTTTAATTAGCAACAAACGTCAACAAGTCCAATGCCCTGAAGCCCTATACTGTACAATCCACCATAAACCATAAGCCGAATTGTGTGCATTTAATAGTTTTCAACTGCAAATTGTACAGCTTCATTTACTGTTTCTCCACTTTTTTATACCCTGTTTTTGAGTACAATGAGTAAACTCTCATAGGATAATCAGTAAATCTAAAAAGGATTATATTATAGACAAAGCTTAAGATTGCAGTTCGTTTATTAGGTTAAGTAAGAATACAATATAATTTATGATTGAACTAAAAATATATATAAGTTGTCTGCAAAAATTTCAACTTATTAACATTTTCACTAAATGAGAAATTTAAAAAATAAACGGAGAAAATTAATATAAGCTTTGTAAAAGAAAGAAGGATATTTTCTTAAAATTCGGCCCTAGCACCGTGTTCAGAAAATTGCACAAGATATCTTCAATGACGAGACCAATAATGCATGCTTTTCATTTGCTTTGTTAAAGTCTCACTGTATCCAAAAAAAAAAATACCGGGAATGTTGTGTACTTTCAAATCCCGAACAGTTTGTAAGCTGTAAAACAAGTTTATAAATAACAAATCAATTAAAGGAATTATTTTACTGTTGCCCGAAGCTCGAATAGAACTGTCACACTTCTTAGATCAAGCTAAGCCGAACCATAATTGTACCAAAATTTGATTAAGAAACCTTAAGATTATAGTTAAGACTACAGTAATTTAGATAAAGGCGATTTTACTATTTTCCGATGATTAAACCACTCAATCAGCTACCTTTGCGGACCTTTGCGGACCAAACCGAATCCGTCATAGAAACTTTAAAGTTTTAACAAAATTTTATCGAATTAGATATTGTGTACCATAAATAAATTACATTCAAGTCAAAAATTCCAAAATCCAAAAATTGCAAATTTAACTAAAAGTTAACTACAATACGAGTTTAACATGCGTTTTTTTAGTATAACTTAATAAAAGTTTTCTCTTTAATTTTCTTCATCATTGACATATTTTTTGCATTTCAAAAATTAATTAAAAAGGTATTGCTTCTATTGAATCAAATTTTAATTAAACTTAAAAATTAATTAAATTTTATTCGATAAGGTACAAATTTTATCAAACCCTTTTACAAATATTTTGACATTTTTAAATAAACCAGAGTTGGTTTCAGAAACACCGAATAAGGCTTTAAAATTGCATACCACTTGCAATTGTGATTCAGCAACCACTTTATTGCTTCTCTAAATCTAAAATCACCGTATTGGCAATTTGAATTTGTATTGTATTTGTACCGCAGACCAATTGACATATATATGACACTCGCGAACCGGTTCAGGCGATTTAAATTGTTTACAACGTTATTAGATTGCTGAGCTGCGGCTTACCACCAGTTTGCAATCATCATAATGATGATCATTCATGTGGGGCTTGTATCAATCTGAGTGAATAATTAAAAAGCACGAAATGCAGCTGTCAACACGTTGCACATTGCATTGGCATGAAATCATGGCTCTAAAGCGAAGGTCACACCATCGAGTGCATCGATATGTCAAAGTCCAAGCCCCAGACCCTGATTTGAGTGCATCCACAATTCAGTTAGTAGTGAAAGTGGGTGAGATGAGTGTGTTTATTTATTCATTATAATTATTGCACACACGAACACAAACACACACACACACACACACACACACGAACACGAACACTCAACGCATCACGAGTCTGCGGGGCAAGCTTTTAATGCGAAAAATTAATATTGCATACTTTTGTGCGTTGCACATTAATGACATGCTTAAGCGAGCGAGTGTGTGTGTATGAGAGTGTCGGTGTGGCAATGAAGTGCTGTTATGCGTGTTAAAAAGCACATGTTCATACATTCAAATTACAACACTCTTTTAGACAGATTTCTATTTCCAAGAATTGAATAAATAGCATATCAAGTGTGAGTATAGGTGTTTAAATGTGCAAGAGTATTGATTGCCGTTTGATTTGACTCGCAGTTGTATTAAACAATATTTATTTAGCACTCATTTTGAAAATACTCATTAACTATGCTCTGATAATCTTTTTCAACGCAAAGTCAATTGTTGTTCCTGAATCCAACAATGATTCATTTCAAATTTCTAAATTGTAGATTATTTGCGTAAAGATTTCCTGATAAATCCATTGAATTAAACTTAATCTCTTTTTAAAGTAAATTGAGAGGAAAGGTTTTTTTCCGTAAAATATATTTATAATGAAAATTTAGTGGAATTAATTTAATTTTTATTAATTATTTATTAGTTTTTTTAGAAAATAAATTTTTCTCGTTTTTAAACTTATCGAATGAATATAGTTTTTGGAATAAATAATTGAAAATAAATACATTATTATTAAATTTATTTGCTTTATTAATAGTTCAATAACAAATGATTTTCTTCATTTTAAATTTTAAATAATTTAATGGCAGACAATTTTTACGACTCCAAGCATATGTTTAACAAATTAAATATCTGACATTAGAAATATACATACATTTCGAAAGGTGGTTTTAAATGCCTCAAAAGATTTGTGAAACACACTTGATTTTAAAGAAGCTTAAAACTCTGCATAACGTTGAAATTGCAGATAAAGTAAAACAAATACTCAACCAAAATAAAATATACAAATTTAAAGTTTTTTTAGTTAAATAAGTCTTCTTAAGTTTCGAATGCATTCACTAGCATTCAGTAAGCACTCATGTTTGACTAGCACTCAGTTTGCAAACACTCATTAGCTTAAACAAAGCCGTCAGCTATAAAAAATACATTTTTTATTCTTAAGCTGCGTTTGTTAATGGCGAGGTAAACAGAAATTTTACGCTAAATAAAAGTAAACAGAACAAAAAAGCAAAAGCACAACTGGAAGTTGCAACTGCAACTGCAACGAGAGCAAGTGGCAAACAATTTGTTTGTAAATTGAAAGTTTTGCCACTTGCTATCGTTTTTCGTACCAATTTATTGAAGTGTTTTATTTCAGTGCAGCCCTCGTCCAAAAAATGCAGCCTTGTCTAACCATTCAACGTTCTGCATGAAACCATTTAAAATGTGCATAAATCTCAAGAAACTTTATTGCAATGCAAACTAAAAAAAAATATAAAAACAAACAAAATAAAAGAGTGAACGGAATGGAAATAGAAACCAAGGCAAAAACTTTTCATACGCCACGGTGCGGCGCAGCGTCAACATTAACCGAGCAGTGTTGGTAGGCGTTGTGTTATAGTTAGCCAACACTGTGCCGCATAATTTGCAATTAGATTGTTGTTCGCCTGCTCTGCCATAGGACATTCTTCCACTTGATTATGCGCTCAAACTGTTGTTTATGTTTATGTAAATTGTTTTTGCTGTTTTCCCCCTATGAACGCTCAACCCCTTTCCTACACGACATTGCACACTCACACACTTACACTATATTTCCCCTTCGGCCGGATTATCCTCATTTTATGCGCTTAATTGTTGGCTTTGACTTTGTTCCCATCACCCGCCTACTTTTCATTTGTTGTTGTTTATTTATTTATTTTTCGTTTCTTTCGCTTCTTTTTGTTTTGTTTTGACATTGTTGCGGCTCCTGCTGTTGCTGAAGCATAAAATAAAACTTTCGATTACCACAACGAGTTTGTAATACTCTTTTTCTTTTCATACTTGTATTTAAAACAGTTTTTCAATGTGTATTACTTATATCTAACATTTTGAAAAATGCACAGAAATAATTTATTCCTTTTTTGGAAACTGTTTCATTTTCTTGTCAATTATTTTTCCTTGATTCTGTATATTTATTCATGAATTTATTATGATGTGTCAGTTATTGGATATATTTATATATGATTTACCGACTCATTTTAAAAGTGTGTTCTCTTGACATCATTAAATTTTTTCTTCTACACGCTCCTGCATATTTAGCATTGTTGTATTGTTGAACCTATTCAGTTGAACCGGAATGTGTATTGGCAATGAAATATGCGCTAACTAACTTCAGCATCAACTTATGAAGTTCTCTGTGGAATTATTTGATGAGAATGTGTAAAGGAATGTAGACAGTATGAGGAAAAATGTAATGCAACTAAATTTCAAGTGGAGAGCTCATTATTTCATTCTGCAGACACATACATACTCGTATATGAGCATATAAATATACATTTATAGTGGTGTGTTGGTTAGTTTTGTGCGTGGGTGTCTCTATCTCTGTGTGTGTGTGTGTGTCTGTGCGTGTGTGTGTATGGATGTTGTGTGTATTGTTGGCATCGGTTCCTTTGTGTGTTAATGGAAAAAGTTGCCTGCCTGCTTTGTAGCTTTTCACAGCCTGTTGCTGATTGCATTACAACTTCGGTTCTTTGGCCAATAGATATTACAATAAACTACAGCTCATTGTTGCTTATGGTTCGTAGATAACGAGTATAGTCTTCCCTCTTCGAGGAAGTGAGTGTCCTTCTCCTCCTCCAGCATCCTTTCCTAGAAGCTTTTCATCAATTGCAATATGCGAAGCATCCTGAAAAACATGCAACACAATTAAGTGGAACCCCACTGCAAAAATTGTTTGGCAAAATTCTGTTGAATAGCTAATTAAATGTAAGCTCAACGCGTAATAATTTGAAATAATTACTAATTTGTGTGGAAAATTAGCTGAAATTGTGATACTGAAAAATATTTAACCTTCTAGGAGAACAATAAAATTGTTTAAATGAATGTAACAGGTATGAGGATACTGATACTTGGAACCAACGTTAAATTCAAATAAAAATTGTAATTCCCCTTAGGAAGAAATGTTTAATTCTTACATTCCTACATTTATACAAATGTACTTAGTAATTGACAAAAACAAAAATAAATCATAACATAACGTTTACAAAGTTCTTTGACAACTAAGAGTTATTCTTCTTTGCAAGAATACATTTATGTATATAAAAGAAAACAGAAATATATACACAATTTTTCACATATTCAAATGTTTTCTAATTTATTATCTGTATCTTAATGTGAATAGCATTTGAAGCGTTACATAAATGTTCTAATTAGATGTAATATCCCTTGAAGGAAAGAATGTTAACAATTGTTTTTTTATATTTTTATTTATATTACCTAGTGATTAATAATAATACAAATACACTATAGGCTACGCTTAGAAGAACATTGTCAGTTATTTAAAATTATTATCCTCACATAACAGAAGTATCTTTAAAATTATTCACACTTAAAGAATTTTTCTAACTTTAATCCACATCTTAATGTTAGCACTTTGGTTTGTTGGTATTGTCAAACTAATGCAATTGACTAGATGAGGCATAGCCGCTGTACTCATAAAAAAATACACAAAATAGAAATTCTGGAATTTATGATTTTGTGCTCTCAGCTATTCCGACATCTTGCCAAATTCATTATTTGTCTTGATTTTCCATATATGTTTTTGATTTTATATCACTCTGAACAACACTTGGATATGCACTCAGAAAAAAAAATGGTTGTGTGTGTGTAGTTGAGTGTGTGTTTTTTTTTGTGCTGTTACCTCGAACCGCTCGAGTTGAAAATTGCCGCACAACTGAACCGAATTGCAGTCAAGTCAATGAAAATTTCAGTTCAGACTCTGTTTGTTTGTTTAGCTTCTTCCTCTTGTTTTTTTTTCTCCTTGTGAATTGGTTTCTTTCTTTATAACAAACATGTTGTTGTTGTTGCGGTTGTTGTTGTTTTTTGATATTTTACATAAACAGCAAAGTACCTGGAAATATTGTTATTGTAGGCTGCTGCTTAAAAATTGATTAACGCTTTGCTTATAACAAGTTTCAAATTACCAAACGGCGTCTAACTGACGATACATTTTCCATTTGTTATTGATGCTGTTGTTGTTGTTTTTGCTGTTGTTGTTGATGTGTGTCTTAGCACTTAGCACCTGTGCAACATTTAACTCAGCCCAAAAGAGTGACAGAGACAGAGATAGAGGAATAGTGACGGATGAACGAGAGCGAGCTAGTAAATCTCTTGGCTAGTTAAAGAATCTCAATTCATACTTTTTGGTTCCACTTGAATGTTTCAGTTTCCATTTATTGCCGCAACTAGTTAACATATTTTAGACAATTTTCTTACCAAACTTGTATTTTTGTTGCTGTTTGTTCTTTCTAAATATTTTTTGTCAGCCGCATGTTAAATGGCCTAATTTCTTGTCAAGTTTCTTGGCTCTGTTAAAAGCAGCTAAAGCAGTTGCTTTAGCACCTTGTTGCCAACTGCCAAATGCCAGCTTGTTTATGCTACACACTTGTTGCCACGCCCACATGCCGCCTTTATATTCAATCGTGCCTCGTGCCTGTCCTAATTGCCAATGCCTTGGTTATCCCTGGAACTGAAGTTGAAGCTGAATCTGATGCAGTAACTAATGTCTCTAATGCTCCGACACTTGAGAGTCTGCCAGACGCAGACGAAGTGTTTGAAGGAGACAGCTGGAGAGAGTGTGAAAAAGTCAGACAGAGAGGGGGAGATAGACAGAGATAGAGGGATATGGAGGTATGTGGCAGTTGCCTGTTGATGTGCCTAATATGAGCAAATCAACAAGGATGTCAAATACAAACATACACGTGCTCGCACACATATGTATGTACATTGTCCACATCAATAATAAGTAGGGACACACACACACACAAGTACTCTCAATAAACACAGTATCACTGTTGACTGCAGTTCACGCTAGTGACGAAACAGCACAAAGTAGGGCCATCCCTTCTAATACTAATAGAAATTCTAAATAGCTATGGTCCAATCAGATCAAAATATATACCGATCAAAAGGTCTTGTCTTCACTATGAGAAGTGTCTTCATATATTAAATTGAATATCTTTTGTCGTAAAATTCGGTATTATATATTATGTATATATTTTCGACACTAGCTTTTCATTTCGTAAAGATGTTTTTTTATATAAGCTACTTTCAACAACGGCAACATTTTATTCAAGTTAAATACGCCTTAAGTTCTTCACAAGCGATACTTGAACTTGCAATTGTCTCTCATAAAAAAAAAAACTGTCGATTTAAGTTTTTCCATCAGATAGAAAATCGATCTGTCGATTTCTGAACTGCAGCAGAATAGAATCAACCATAAAAATAAAGCACAAAATAGGTTTCATGTAATTTCAATAAAAAATGTTGTCAAATATTTAAAAGGTACATGGCAAGCGTCCTTTTCTCCTCTTCCCATTTACCACAATGTCCCCCTCCACACACATCCCTTAGGCGAGGCTCCTGCCATTTCCAGTTTTGGGGCTCTCTCTCTCCGTGCTGCGTGTTTGTCGATGCTTAGGAAATAACAAACACGGAATTCATAAAGCAAACAAAATGAAATGTCGGTCAGCAGCTGCTGACCTGGCTCAGGATGTGAATGTTACTTGGGGAATAATTTTTGGGGTTAACTCTGGGACAGCACGACACTGCCAGTTGCATACTTTCAGGCTGACAGGCCAAGCACAGCTGTAAAATGTACAAAAATAGCAAAAACAAATGAAAGAAAAACAAAATAGAGAATTGAAACTAAACTGAAGGGAAAACAAGAGAGACAGAAAGAGAACAAATGGTTAACTTTAAGTTTTCCTATATAAATTAAATATAGAATGCTAAAAACAATTGTCAGTATTTGTAAACAAGCTGCCAATGCTTTTAAAATGATAGTGTTGAGTATTTTAGGCTTTTTGCATTAAATTAAATTAATTTCTAAATAGAATACTGATTTTCGAATATTTTGTGTATAAAATATACGAATAATAAATACATTCATGGCAGACTATTTTGATGACTTTGAATTTGTATCCCAAAAACTAAACCTCAGACATTTTAAGAGAATTTGTCATTAAAACCTCTAGAGATTTGTGGAAAACATTTGATAACTAACAACAAATTAATTTAGACTACTTTAATTTCACAATTTTAATGTTTAGCTGATTCGATGTCAATGTCAGCTAAACATTTAAATTGTAACAATTCAAAAGGTCGCTAAAACTCACAAATTTATCTTTAATTTCTTTAATATATCTAAAATTGGTATACTTACATCTACTCGTATCCGTCTTATAATTTACATCTAAGTTAAGCTTTAATAGATCTTTTTTGATTCTGCAAGAGCCAAAGGACTGAACGCTAAACATAAATAATTAGGGTTATTAATATTATTCAATAAAGAATATTAAATAATAAAAAAAAATGGTTCTGGAAATATTTCGCTCTCATCTGTCAAAAACCACATTTGAGCCCATTACAGGGTATAAAAAGTGCATAAAGAATTTGTCGCTCACACGACACCCAAATTCAAATGCACAGAATAATAGTCGTTAATGAAGTGTCAAATGTTTCAGATTCTTTTGGCAATGCACCTAGGAATTCTTATTTATTTGTAATAAAATAACGAAAATATGTTGAAAATTTAGCATTTCAACACTCACTGTGTGTGTGTGTGTGTGTGTGTGTAAGTTTCCAGTCAGTTTCGATAATTGTAAAACGCAAATGAAACGCAACGTTTCACTTGAATGCCCTTTTGTGGCATACACAAATCGATGGCGACACAAAAATTTCACACTTAACCTGCTCCACTAGCAAAGGCAACTTGTCAGGCAGGCCGATAATACCAGGAAGAAACAACACTAAAACCAACCGAAAGCAATAACAACTACAATCAGAAGAGCCACATAACCACAGCTTGGCATCGATTCTCTCTCAATTCTCTGTTGCTTTTGGGGGAGAGGATTCTTCTTCATCTTCTTGAAGTGTGTGGATGCCACTGCGGAAGTGGCAGCACTTGGGTCCTCGTTTCCTTTTGTTTGTGAATGCAACCTCAATCTGGCTTTTGTACATATGATTCACATTCATTGAGTATTGCGTATTGTCTTCGTCCAGTATCCTTTTGCCAGTATCCTTTCAGCCAGCCACAAGATGGACAACAGGCATTGGGTTAAGTCCACAGAAACATCTTGGTCAAGTGCGAATGACAAGGGATTTTAAAGCCTTAAATCTACATTCATTTCAAGAGTTCAAATCCTTTTTACTAAAGGGGAATTAATACATTTACATGGCCACTTGAAGATACTCAAAAATATCTAATGTGCAAGCATTCTTTAATAAGTATTAAACTCAACTGGCGTTTGTTATACAGGTTATTGTTTTTATAGATTGACTGTTGTCCTCTATTGTCTTTTTTACATGCTTATATTTCAAATGTAATTTTATTTCTTAAAATATAGCTCTCGAAAATTATACATTCACGTATGGTTTGCTTCATAAAATTGAAAACTTTGACCTGATCTGCTATTAAGTAAATATAAGAATCTCTTTGGAAAGAATAAATTAAAGATGTCAGTAAATTTCAGCCCGATATTTTATAAACAACTGGAGATACTTATGCCCAACGTCACAGAAGGGTTAAATAAACTGCATATGTGAAACAACTTCAAAGTTGTTCGCCATGGTCTTAACCCAAAATTCAAAATGTACCTTCTGTTCCAAACATTTTCTCTATGGACGCACAAACTTGGTACATAAATAGCGAAAGAAATGACACTTTCCCATGGAAAACTTTCATACATCAGAGGCCTTAAGGGTCTCGCATGTAATTGAAATTTAGAAAAGTGTGTGTGGTCTACTTTTAGGCAGTTAACAACAGTGTCACCTTTTTGGACTTGTGAATACTTAAAGTCGAGTATGTTACCATTCAATTTGCCAATATGCTTCAACAATGCAGACAATAAACAATTTTTGGGTAATTTTCCATTTTGTTGACATTTTGTGAAGTTTTCTCCCCCTTTCCCTTCATCACTCGCTTTCCCATTCTTTTGGTCGTTCTCCTTGTTTGTTCATTGATAAAAAGAAAAGCAAATTGTTATTGTTGTTGTCCTTTGCACGTCCGACTGCGACTCCGACACGTGTCCACGTGGCGCGTTGCTTTAAAAATAAAAAATAAAATAAATGTAAAAAGTGGCGAAAAAAGAGAAAAAGTTTTCCCATCTGCTTTTGGGCCCGCTCACCAAATTGTTTGATTTTCAAGTTTATTTTCACTTGAAGTCTTGCCTTTTACTTACTTACTGCGAACCGGAATCCCATTTACCCAAAATATCTGGCGCAATGTTTTGCATTTAAATATTTTGCCAATTCCAATTCGAATAGAATTAGCAGTCAGTTCGCTTTTGCTTAACCATGCCCCACTCTTTCACTTTCACTTTCCCATTCTTATTCGTTTTCTCTCTCGCTCTCCCACTCACACACTTTTTGTCTCTCTATATCCACAAATGAGCTGTCAAGAGTTTTAGTTGTTTTTCCTTCTCATATTCTTTGTTAATTTCATTCCATGCTCTCAAAACATTTCGTGTTAAATAATTTCCCAACAGCTATTAACTGCAACAAAACCGTTTTTGGCAGCGACAAATGGTAGCAAATTATGAAGTTCCAGCTCCCTCTTCTTCTCGTTTCCCTTAACTTCTTCATCTTTTCTCCGTTCTTGGCCCCATAAACCGTGAACCCCAACAAATAAAACTTTGGGGCAATTTCTTTTCGCTATTCGCCCCGCCAACAATTAATTGAAATTAACATATTTTTCTTTTATTTAAGGCAAGTTATCAGGCAACCCCTCCCTAACTTTCTACCGCTTCAACTGCTTCCCAAACTCATCTTAGCCCAACCTTTTCGGTTCGGTTCACTTCCATCTCATCCTCTTTTACGCTCTCGCCTCATAACTCGGGCTGTCAAGTTGATTTCCATGCCAGAATTTCTCAGCAGTGAAAAGTTTTCATTTTTTGGCCAAGTTCTGGGCATACTTTTCACACAGAAAAACCAGCTTCTCTCTCCCTTTCCCCTTCCCTTTCCCCTTTCCCATCCGCCAATCACCGCAACCATGCCAAACCTTTAAGGGCTGAAGTTTTTATGGGCGTGACAAAGTTACACTCATCAGTCAAGCTTCGTCTTCAATCGATAGCTTCATATGTGTGCCTTGAATATTGACTTTGCATTGAAACCAGCTCTTAATGGCAATCAATTGTTATTCAAATTGAATTCATCGATAACTAATCGAAGCGACAAACAGGCAAGGTGAGAAGGATCTTAAGGTTTAATAGCGAACATAGATTAATGTTAAATTTAGCTTAAATAAAGCTGAGAGAAGTAAAATCGAACCAAGCTGATATTAAATAAGTTGTTCTAATTTTCATTTTGATATTGTTTTAAATCTTAATAGGCTTTTTTCTTTAAATTTTTATAAGCAACGATATCATAGACTATTTATTATATTTATTATTAATATAATTTACAATATAGGCTATAGCCACAGCCAGAAAGACTTTTGGTATTTGGTTGCGAGTGCTTAAGAGAATTATTCGTTTAAAATACTGAATATTTTTGAGTTCTTATAGAGCAACGCTTCTCGCTTTATCTATGGAATATTTCATAAAAATATTGTTGATTTTTATACATTCAAATGCGCTGGATATGCATACAGTGAAACCTCTCTTGGGCGGACACTCATGGTCGCCCAATTTGTGTCCGCTCAAGGGGAGTGTCCGCCTATAGGAATATTTTTTTTTTTAATTATTATTAAAATAAATAATAATGACTTCAAAATAATACAAAATTAACTTCCAGTTAATTTACCTTCTTAGTACATAGTATGTGTTAAGCTTAGTATAAAAAAGTGAAAACTAATTAAAAATAAGAAAAAAAAAATTAAAAATAAGGAAAATTAGCTTCGATTGCATTGGTTACACTTAATTCTATTTCGTCTTAAAAAAGTCATCTATTTTCGCTCTTTAATTTTTTGTCCAATATGCAGGACTGCAAATGGCTTTCCAAAAGTTTTATATATTCAAACGCTTTATAGTCGTTTAGAGCGAATTTTTTTAATTTCATGATTGCGGTCATCGCCTTATCATCCGAATCTATTGGATCAGGATCATAGTCAGGGTCTCCCGGATATTCTTCGGATACCGTATTATCATTGTTTCCGCCCACTTCTGATTTTTAATGAGAAAACTAGCTCGTCAGCGAACGTTTTTAAAAATTCGTGTTCCGCCAAGAGAGGTTTTCGTTCGTTTTTGTCCTTTTTTTAGTGTCCGCGTCCGCTCAAGAGAGTGTCCGCTCAATAGAGGCAAAATTATTCTGAAAACCCCACCAAAACCAACGTCCCGGAAAAAGTGTCCGCCCAAGGGGGGTGTCCGCCTATTAGAGGTGTCCGCTAAGAGAGTTTTCACTGTATATGCATTCTCTATATGTATTATTTTTGACACCCGTTGAGCCAATCACTTTCAGATAGTGTCATTGTGATTCTGTCATTGTATCAAGCATTTGAAGCTACTTTGATAGATGCCTTTTTTTGTTGTCCTCCCTCTTTAAACTGTGAGCCTGTGTTGGCGTTTATTTGATTGAGTTCGCGCTTCAAACTGAACTGAGATTCGCTCTTTGTTCAATTCCCTGGAAATTCCCTTCCCAGATGCACGATGCCGACGGATGCACAAAAGCAAAAAAGACCGGCTGGTCTCAGTTCGCAGGACTCTAGGCACATAATATGGTATGGGACATTGCTCATACGTCACCGATTCCCCAGTTGCTCCAATTGTTGTCCTCTGAGCAGAAAGCTCTCTGTTGCCTTTGTAGTTGCTATTTAGTTTGTGTTATTGTTTGCCTTGATGTTGATGTTGTTGTTGTTGTTGTTGTTGTTGCTGCCCTTTATGAAAAATTATACAAAACTTTTTACTTAGTGCGCGCGGCTCTGAACAATTACGAGGCCAGTGAGGCTCCAGTGGCAAGGGACAGAAGTACATATTTGGCGGGGCAGGGGCAGCTTACGGCCGGGGAGAAGGGAAAACGTTTTGCATGGTTGCTCAATACCCATTGCGGCTGCTGCCTAATGCGGCGCCAGTGGGCATGGTAATGGTCCTGAGAGGGGCAAAAAGTGGGCAAGGGGCAGGCCAAAGGTCGTGGTAACTGCAAATAAATTATGTGTTTGTAATAAGAGCGTTCAGCAGTCTGAGTATTTGATTTGCCTTTTAAACGATGCTGAACGAGAGGGTGGAACTAAGGCAGCAGAGTATTAAAAAGCAACAACAGCAACAAAAACAAGTAGAACATCGGCAGTGATTGAGATCAAGGAGTAAAGGCCAAAGAGCCACCAATGATTCAATTAGTGTAAAAATCACTTAAAGCCCACCGTGTTGAAAATTATACAGACCGGTTCCGGTTTTCACTTTCGTCAAGAAAGTTGTCGGAAGTGATTTTCTTTTAAATGCTCTAATTTCATTTTGCAGATTGAATTCACTTTCAGATGATGCGTTCAAATCTGACAAAGCTAAAAATTGTAATGTTTTAACAATTAACATAAATGCAACGTGAAAAAATACATTTTGTTAAATGACTGGGAACAAAACGGGTAACCGGGAATAGGCATAAATAGGTAATAAATTAATGTTAAAAGAAAGCTATAAATAAAAATATAGTTTTATTCACAAGTCAGAAAGGGTAAGGTTACAACCAATTTAATGACTGTTCTTGCTCGGCATTTATCCATAAATGCTATCAAATCTTAAAAAAATTAACAATTTAATCAATGAATTTAAATTAATAATAAATTAAATTAGATAAAAGTCTACCGCTTAACTTAAGTGCTAGTTAAAATTCATAAATATTAATACCGAATTAGCTATCAATTTTTCTTAAGTAAATACAAAATTGGGTTTAAATTGAAATGGCTGCCTGAAAATATGCAATACTTTTTCTACACGCAACTCACATGAAATGCTTCATTTGAAATTGAAGTCATCCTGATAGTGGGCAATGCTTTTTCGTAATACAAGTCATATGAAATGTTTGTGAGAGCTGTCCAAACTGACGAATGAATCCAATCATCCAATTGTCTGCTTCAAACAATTCGACGCCATAATTACGCGTCTCTCTCTTTCTCTCTCTCTCTCTCTCGCTCTCAAAATCGTTGTCTTTCCCTCGCTCTAAAACCTTTTTTATACGACGTTTTGTGTGCGTTAGCTGAACTTTTGGCATTTCTGTGGAATTCAATTTCAAAGCTATATCATTTTCATTTAATTTCACGCTTTCAATTTGCCAACCCAACGACGACAACCCACGCAACTAAACACTAACGTGGAGAACTTTGGCTCACGGTGAAAAAGTGATAGAGACGGAGGATTATCCTAGTGCCGCATCCTTTTTTGACTCTTTCACTCATTTCCTTTTTACCCTTCCATGTATATATATATATGTGTGTGTGTCTAGTTGACCTCGTCTCTGTCGCGAGAACATACCAGCACTGAAAAAAAGAATCCAGTGTTTTATATCAAGAACATTCACCTTAAAAGTGTGAAAATTACTAAAAAAGTTTAAATGTAACTACAAAACCTTTAAATTTGTAGAAAATATACAGATTTTACAAATGTTCATGAATTTATCTATTCATTTCAAAAAATATAATAGTTCTTCCTCAGATATTACAAAATTCACTGATATATATTTTTTTCGATCGTGTTTTCTCTCAACAAATACAAAACGAAATGTTAACTACATTATTTATATACATATATAGCTAGAAGGTTTGAATCTTATTTTAAGATTTGTGGTCGTGGAAATATATTTGATTTCATCTTATTTAAAGTCTACTTACAATCAAGATGTGTTCTCTATTTTTAAGAACTTTTGCTTCCTAACAAAATTTTTGTAGCAAAATTCTTAGAATTGAGATAATATTTTTTATCAGTGAAAAATAGATTTTTGCACCTATTGTCTGTAAAATGAAACCGTAACTGGCTCGTTGTTGTCCTCGCTTTTATTCAGTTTTGGTTCTGGTTTTCTTTTGAACAGAAAATAAAGGAAAAATAATAAAATTCTATTGAAAACATGAAAGTTTTTATAGCGCTTTTGGCAGAATTAAGATGCCCTGTATTACACTATAAGACTATTGATAATTAAGTAACAATTAATACTATCGATTATATTAAACCATAAGTGCAATTGCTTATTCATAAATTATTGTTCAGGCATATTGTTGTGACTTTAGGTTACCCTCTTGCGTTACTCTTGGACAGGGTATAAGCTGTTGTCCAGACAATGATTGGATGCCCTTTTGAATTGATTTGTTTTGTTATGTGAAGAACGGGTAAATAGATCCAATTAGTTAGTTCCATGTAAATGTTTATTCAATTTGTTGATTCTTGATGCACTTAAAGAAAACTGAAGAAAATCTAGAATTTTGACAAATTTTAACAACTTGTTAGCTGTGTGTTTGTGTGTGTGTGTGTGTGTGTGTGTGTGTGTGTGTGTGTGTGTAAGGGACATTGCTCAGAAATTTTTGATGGTGTGTATTTAAATGGAGGACTAATAGGGTAGAAAAAAGAAGTATGTAAATGTGGGAAGTTTGCGTAAATGAAGAAAAAGTATATGCTTTATATTGTCTTTAAAAACTAACGTAATCATTTCTTGCTCTCTCTTTTTCTCCCTCTCGCTCATTCTCGCTCTTTTCTGTGTTTTTCTTACTAAATTACAATGTACAGCAAAAACTTTAATTAATTAAAAGTAAAGACAAAACACCCTACGAGAGCAACAATAAGAACAAAAACACAAGAGGCTCTATTGCAGAGCCAACCAGTTGTTGTTGTTGAGCGTTGGAGGCACACGGCCGATAACTTGTGCCACAAAAGCAACAACAACAACAAACGCTACAACAGCAACTACAACAACCACAACAACGACAAGACAACTTTGGCAGCTGGCTGACAAAAAAGCGCGCGAAAAACTTTGTGAACTTTTTTGTGCAAGATCGTTTCGAAAACAAAACAAAATCAAAGTAAAGAAAACAAAACAAAATTTAAGAACATTTGCAGCAAATCATCGAAATGGAATTGAGCATCGCAATTTTCAAGCATTTAGGCAGCTTCAACTACAACAACAACAACAACATCAACAACAACAACAACAACAATAACAATAATAACAGTAATAAAGTCTACAACAATTCTGCAAAAAATTGTTATAAAAAGCAGCTCAACAGCAGCTTCAACCAAAACAACGACAAACAGCAACAGACAACCGGCAACAACAGTAAAAGCAACAGTAACAACAGCAACATAAGCAGCAGCAGCAACCATAGGACAACGATTACAACAGCAACAGCTGCAACAGTAGCAACAGTAGCAACAGCAATTATTACCAATCAAACAGACAAAGTGTTTACATCAACAATATTAACAGAACAAACCGAAACAGCAGCAACAATTGCTTGCAACGCTGAAGCAACCGTCCATAAGACAGCTGCAAGTCCATTCAACAGCAGCAACAACAGCAGTATTAACAACAACTAAACAACATCCCAGCAACAACCAGACAACAATAGTGACAAACTCAACCATTTACAACAAAAACAACCAACTAACAATAAGCAACAAACAACAACCATGCAACGTCTACGTACAACATTCACGCGTTCGCGCACTCCAACCGGGGCTGAAATGAAAATGCAAAATAGCCTCGAGGTGCCCAAACAGGTATAGCATTGATAAATTATCGATATGTTTTCGATCGTTAATACACTGTAAAGATCCCCCGATATGTTTTCGTTTCCTGATTGCTATGATCTCTATGCCTTTTTTTTTTTTTATATGTGAATTGATTTTTGGTTGATTTTGTCCTTTTACAATATCAATTTCACGCAATATTTATGGTTTGTGTGTCGACTTTCGATAGCTTACATATTCCCCGATACCAGTCGAAAATGTATGGTTAACGTTGGTTTTCTTAAATGCACGTTTTCGGACAAACTGAAATTTGATTATCGAAAAGAAGCACGTGTATCGATAACAACCGATAACAAGCTTATTGTTCCATTTATTTCTTCCTTCTATTAATGTTTTGCCTCCACGCCCTCTGTCCTTCATTTTCTTTCTCCTTCTCTAATTTGATCAATTCCTTACTCCTTCTTTTTCTGTGTGAGCAATGAATCAATTTTTTGTCTTTGTCTGATTGTTAAGTGCTTTATCGATAAATTACATATCCTCTTTATGGAGATTTCTAGTTTCTCTGACTCCCTCCTTGTTTATCGATAAATTGCATATGTATCGATACCACTCAATTGTGCATGCATGCCATACCCTTTGTCTCCCTCTCTCTCTACTCTTTGTTTATTAACAAATTATATATGTATCGATAAGTTATCGTTTCTGTCGATTTTTGTATTCTTGCTATCTGTTTCCTTGTGTTGTTCTTGCAAGCTACTTCCCCTCTCTTCACCTTCTTATCGATGAATGCATTACCATCGATAACTTATCGTTTGTGTCTATTTTTGTATTCTTGTTGCCTTCCTTTTGTTCTCTTCTTGAATGACACTTTCCTGTCTCTTGCATCTTTTTTTGTTGTGTCCTTTTTTTGATCTGTCTGTGTTTATTGTGAGTGGGACAAAAATAGTGTTTCATCCGCCCTTTGTCTCCATCTCTCTCTGTCTGTCGTTCTCAGGTGCGCTCCGCCTCATTTGATGAGATGCAATTGGAGGCGCAACGTGTGTCGGCACATCTGTTGAAGCAACAGTCGTCCTCGTCGGCGGATGAGAGATCCTCGGAGGGAGGATATTTGCAGGTACCGCAGGCGGCACATGCTCAACGATCCCATAGCTTCGATTCGGCAGCAGCTTCTGTGGGAAGCGACGATTCGGGAGCATTTTTGGAGGTGCCACGCCGTCTGAAGACTCGACGCAGTTCGTCGACAAAGACCCCGCCACCGTGCATTCATTGTTATTACTTGGAGCAGTACGAGAAGCAGATGAGTGCCGAGCAACGTTATTTTATCGATCATCGGGAGTTGACCACACTCAGTTATAGTAATACAAGCTCAGAGGTTAGTGATGATGAGGATATAACCGAGGCATTGGAGGATGATGACGATGAGGATGACGAGGCGGATGTACCAACTGATGCGGATCATGATGCCGAAGGGGAGGCTTGTGCTTGTGCTTGTGCTGATCCGGATGCGGATGCCGATGCTAGCGGTGGTACGGAGTTAGATGATGATGCTGCTGTCGAGATGGACATACGTATGTGCAATCTCAGCATGGGCATCAGCATGGGCAGCAGCATTGAGGACTCGAGGGCCCGCTTGCCGCGTCAGATGCGTCGCCATACGATCGGCAGTTCGGTGACCACCTCCGAGGATGAGGGATTGGAGGGATCAGATCATGGCTCTCCGCATTTCGGCAACACTTTATTGCCGCCGCAACCGACAACACCCTGTGGAATCACGTTCACCCTGTCGCCCACCAATGGAGATTATCCACCATTTCCAAACTATGCTTTCCCCATTGATCCAACCACACCACCGATCACGCCCACGTCCGTCATCCGGGCTAGTCCCGTCTTGGAACTGCCCCCGGCAGCAACGGGACATCAGCAACTAGGAGCAACAGCTGCCGCAGCAGCTGCTGCATTGACCCTACCGGCAATTGCATCTGGCAGTGGTGGTGGCACCACCATCAATACCGCCACCTGTGCCGCAGCCGATGCGGATGATGGGGCAGCAATGGGAATCCCAATGCGGGCTAGACGTCGCTCAATATCGCGACAGGAGGCAATCTTTGTGGAGCCCACCGGCAACTCACTGGAGAATGTATCGCATGAGGAGGTGGATACCAAGTCATCGGTAGACACAGCCGATTCCCTCGACGAGGCATCCACTATGGCCACCTGTGGCTCACCAACTGCTGCCCAGGCTGCGGCAGCTGCCACCGCGGCGGCACATCATGCTGCATTTGTGGTACGGGACATTTATTTGACTGTGCCAGATCTGAAGCGTGATCGTGCCGCCTCCGTGGACTCGTGCTTCTCGAAACTGTCATCTGGTGGCAAGACCGAGGAATTGCAACCATCTGGCGATGGATGCTTTCTCACTGTACCCAACATCAATGCCACACGATCACGATCCGTCGATATTGTTCTGCCCACCGATGAGCAGGCTCGCTATAAGGCACTGGCCATGACTGGAGGTTCTGGGGGTGCAACCGCTGGCCTCTATGCTGATGGGTATGTTCCTGTCTCTTTATCTCAATCTCTTTTTTTGTTCCGTTTTCAATGTGTTTCGTTGTTGTTTTCTGATCTGATCTGTTGTCTTGTGTTGTTTTCCTTTTGTTTTGCTTCTGCGTCTGCGCGAAGGAAATGCAGCTTAACATGATTTAAAAATAACATTTTCGATTATATACTAATTTTAATTATATAATATATATATTCATTATAATAAGATAATCCATTCATCTATTATTATAACCTTTCAATTAATTATAATATTTCGAATAATTTAAGAACTGTTGATTAGGTGTTACTAGGGAAATAAACCAAAACGTATATTGCTTTCGGTATAAGATTCTATTTCAGCTATGAATTTTCAGTTGCGGTATCAGGTATCAATTTTCAACATTTTCAAAATATTAAGGGACATAATTGCATTAGCAGATATCGTGGTTAATCCTACTTTCCCTACCGTCAAATTATGTAGGAGAAAATATATATAGAATTTTGAAATACATAATAAAATTGAATAACTTTTTCACAATTTAGTTCACTTAGATAAAACACAAGAGTTAAAATGAACTTTTATAAATAATGAAAAGTTAAAAACAATAATTTATCCTGGTTGTAGCTATAGATATAGAAAGGCAAACTACGAGTAGCATTTTAATAATTCACACACAGAGCGCGGTCATTGACTTGTAGCTGAAAAAGACGGACAGCCCAATGTCAGTTATTTAGTCAGCATCCAAACAAACACCACAATTTCTTATAAAAATGGCATGGGTATTCATCCAGACCATCTAGAGTATTCAGAGTATTCAGAGCATTCAGAGAGAGGCTGTTCGAAAGGCGCATGCATAAATTATGGCGGACTGTTGTTGAAAAAGAGGCTCAGGCAAGCGATTTCCTTGAATTACAACAAAAGTAGCTCATAAATAACATTCAAACAAAGTGTCCTGTTGCCCAAAATGACAGCTAAGCGAACGGGGCCGGACATTTGGACATCTGTACAGCTGGACAGTTGGACAATCGGACTTTTGGCCAGATGGACAGTCGAGTGTCGCCTCTGTGGCCAATTTGTTTGGGGACTGTTACTGCCACTGTTACTGTCTTTGGCCAAATATGGTTAAGCCGTTGCCCAAACTTCCTTTGGATAGATGGATAAATATGAGTTTTGTGACAGCCATGCAAGTTAATCAGCCTGAAAAAGATTCAACTTTCCTGATGGATAGCAAAGTTAAGCGTTTACTTTTATTTTCGCATTATTATTTGTATATCGTATCAGTTTCTGTATCTGTTACCTAGTTTCCTTATCCTTATCAAGTAACAGGAGTGTAGTTTGTGACTTTAGCTTATTTTATAAAGCTTCAAATAATTTTCATCGCAAGCACATAAATTTGAATTAACGAAGGTTATAAGCGAATTCTTTCTAAAGATTTTTCATTCAAAAGTATAGTTATCATTTCTGCTCAGGTGCTTAGTAAATAATATATATATATTTAAATTATACATGTAACAAATTGACTGTTATATTTATATCAAAACAGGAAAAAACTTGGGAAATATGGGGAAAGAAACTCAGATATTCTTAAAGAGTCATTTTGATTAGAGTTTTAACAATTCCTTTAATTTGAAGCTTTGCCTAAAACTTTATAATTTAGTACACTGAATAAGTATTTAATCATGAGAAATAGAAATTAACTTTTAAACTTTTTTGCGACCTTGTTTACCTTACTCTTATGTATTCACAGCATTATGTTAAGTAATCTGTTCTTTCAACTATTTTATATATACTAAGTCTTTAATGGAATATAATAATAAATATAATATTATATTTTAAAAAAAATTAAATATGATTATCAAAATATTTGCTAATTGTAAGATTACTAAATTGATTATATTTTCTATTTTACAGGTATGTACACACTGGTCAACTACATTATTATACCCATTAAGTTCAGTCAATTTGCACAGATAAGTATCAAATAAATATGTTTGATAGCTTTAAGCTGGGGTCAACTGGGAAACCTCAACTTGATATTGTATTTACACACGAGGGATTTCCTTTTTAATTTCCGATTCATGTGCTCAAAACGAAGGGTATTTACAGAAGGAAATAATGGGGTTGGACTGTTCATTTATGATCGCATTTTATTCCCCTTTATTCTCTGTCTCTCTCTCTCTCTGTCTCTATTTCCATGGAAGTCGTGATTCCCATTGTTGAGGTCTATTAGCAAGTGGCTTCATGCCAATGGGCATCATAAAGTTGATTTTTGATTTACGAT
The DNA here is from genome assembly GCA_035043265.1 of Drosophila testacea. Lineage (NCBI taxonomy): Eukaryota > Metazoa > Arthropoda > Insecta > Diptera > Drosophilidae > Drosophila > Drosophila testacea. Next base: position 1,070,850 of record JAWNND010000931.1, read on the forward strand.
GCCCAAGCGTGACATGTTATTGTCTATCCCACCCATCCTGCCTGCATATATTCAGGCAGCACACAGAGATATCGGAATGCTCTATCAGTGCTATCGGTGGTTTTAATGCCCCAAACCATTAACCGTCCAATGATATGTTTAATTTTTTGACCTTTTGCTCAATAAAATGGAAAATATTATAAAATCATTCAATCATGCGTCGCATGCCGCCATTCAACTCTTGATTCAACTTCCTTTCCATCGTTTGGGTTTGTGGCTCATTCATGCGATTTGGACGGCCATTATTGTGGTTATTCTTTTTTTTTGTTGCTTAACTCCCTTGGGTAACAAACAACAACCACAACAGTTGGCAAACGGTAATAACAACAAACACAAGGTTAACTTCACTTTTATGACAATGGCGAAAATAATTTTATGAAAGCGCTCCCCGGAGAAGTCAAAGAATTGTAGGCATCTAAATTAACATAAACTCCAGAGAGGGTGCTGACTAGAGGAAGGGGGAGTGCCTCGGGGGCGTGGCCGCCAATACCAAACCTGACTCATATAGCCATAAAGAAAACATTTAAAGTCACGGCTCTTTGCCGCACGTGCACATTAATCATACGCCGCGTGACACAAAACTTTAGTAAGCTGATTGCCGAAATTAATAAGAAATGATACAACTTACATAAAAGAATTGCGACTTTTAACCAGCAGATAAAAAATTAGTTCTAATTTCAATGTAAAACATTTTTTATCACTCCCAAATGATTAATGAACGGGAATATAGAGAATTCTAAAACTAAAATTATATAAAGATCATTATCTAAATGAATCAATTAAGATCTTAAAATTTACCTTATATTGCATGAAGTTATGTTTATCAAAGCACCTACAACTACTTGAAGTCAACAATATGTAAACAAAATATAGAATATAGTCATATACAATGTTTGTATATTTTACATACATATATGACTATAGGAAAAACATGAAATATTATTATATTTTATTATTATAGTATTGAAATTGACATATGCTACAATAATAATAAATCATTTGTTTCACATGAGTAACTTTAATAATATTCTGCATTAGATCAAATAGTTAATGAGTCGTCAAATTTGTTGATTGCTTTCATGTAGTTCAATACTCCATTGCCATCAAAATTGAAAAATATGTTTTGTTTTACATGAATGGAACTTCTAATTAGTTTAGCTTTGCAAATATTAGTTTGCAATTAAAATTAACTGATTTTTCTTTAAATCACTTTTTTCGTGACATCTTGTCTTTGTTCAAGATAAACTTGTTTTACGTTTGCTCACAGAGCTTGTTAAACGTCTATCCATTAGTTTCATTCAATCGCATAGATCTGACGAAATCTATAGATTGTATTTACTTTAAAAATAGAATTGATGGGCAAATGCTGATCTAGAAATCCCAATATGCAGCGATGCACTATGATTGACTTATGATGGCCACTCAATTTTTGTGCTACACCATAAAAATGTCTATCGCAAAGCTCTCGAACTCTCTCTCTCTCTTTCTCTCTTGCCCCTCGTATTCATTCTTTCTCTATCTCTGTTGTCATGTCCGTTTGGGGCAGATGCCAGAGGAGTTCCAGTTCCGCATTGCTGACGCACGCGGCATTCAATAACCGCAACAAGAGGCAGATAAAACAACAAGCGGTCCACCGCAATATTCACTTTTTTGTGCCTTTTAACCATACCCTGTACTCATCTTGATTTAATAAAAATATATCTTTTAGAGCGGGAATATTGAATATTAAAACTATGAAACAATACTTTTTTTTGACAACCACAACTGTATAATGTTGTTAACATTTTTATTACCACTTTGATTTATTTTTAAATTACGGAAATGTAATTATTTTTTAAAAAGATGAAATTTTAATAAAAATTTAAATTTTGTTCAACATTTCAGCATAACCGTATACCACATTTTTTTGAAGGAAGTTATCTATGATTTTTAAGAAATAATATAAATGGTAGTATTTATTTTAACTCGTCTTATTTAACTGAAAATATATTATATATATTTTATATGTTTCCAGAACATAAGATTATCCTCTTCATTCAGAGAATTATTTCAAGCTAGACTTTTTCAAGCTCAAACTTTTTTTGCGATCCTCGTTTTAATGAAAAAAAAACTATCCAAAATATTTTGAATTTTTGCATGACTAATTACGGGGTATTTATGCGTCAGGGCTAAAATGTTACAAGATACTAGGCAATTGCGTCACTGTCAGAAGTTGGACTAAAATATCTGTCCGCTACTTTAGACCAATTGACAGTCGAGTATACTCTACTTAAAAAGCACTGCAAGTCCCCGCTAATTTAGATATTTTTACTAGGTATTATCTATCACGAATATACCCGTAAATGCATAGTTTGCCATTGGTTATTGGAGGCTACATTTGTCTTTTTAGCATTAGCAGGGTATCTCCCATGTCGAGTTCACTCTGCTAGTGCTTTATTAGACTACGCTTTGCACTACGTCATCGACAATCGTCAATCGTCGGTGTGTCTGTCTGTCTGTCAGTCGTGTGTGTATAAGATCTGAGGGGAGATGAATCAACAAAGACAACGATAATAACAACAACAATAAGAACAACAACAAATTGAAATGCAAATTGAAGGCACAAAGCAACAAAAAAAATACTAGCGAGCAATCAAAGCGAGACAAAGCAGCAAAAGGCTGCGATGTCGACGTCACAGCGAGCAGAGCTAAAAATGTCACCATGGAAATATTAAAAGTAGCCAGAAAGAAGATCGTACCCCCCACACAACCAGCAACAAAAACAACAACAACAACAACCAGCAACAACAACACCAATGAATAAATGAGAAAAGCAGCGTCACAGAGAATTCACCACAAAAACGGAGGTGACAAAGCGCCAACTTGGTGATCTGCCGCAGTCGCTGCCTCTGCCTCTGCCAGCGCTAACTGCGACAGATGCTGCTGCTGCTGCTGCTACTGCTGCTGGTTGCTTCTGCTGCTGGTACTCGGCCGAGGCTGATCGCTGCCTCAGTTGCCGTGTGTGGTTGGATGCCGCCAGCCAGCGAAAAAAGAACGTGAACGTGAACCGTAAAGAGTCGCAGCGTACGATCAAACAAATAACAACAACACCCCCTTTAAAACATCCCTCCCCCAATTACGCGAGTGTCCGAAAAAAAGATAATAGATTCAAAAATACTATGGAAAAGCCATAGAGAGGAAATGTAAAAAGTGTGTCTTGTGTTGGAAAAAATACGTATTTGTTTTTCTATCTGTTTGTTTTTTTTTTTTTTGGTGTTTCTGTTATTTGTGCTGTGAATGTGGCAAGAAGAGGAGCGACTGTGGGAAGGCAGAAAAAAGCAGCAGCTAACGCCAAAAGAAAAGCAAATAAAAAAGAAATTACAAAACAAAAACACACATAATGGCATGCAATTGTTGTTGCTGCTGTTATTGTTATTGTTATTGTCAGACAATGTGCAATACGTAATGTGAATATGTCAAATCAAAACAACAACCACGAAATGTCAAAGATGCCGCCCCACCATGTGGTTATTGAGTGGTGCTGTTGGGTTAATTGGCATATCCAGCATTTGAAATACCACAGAACTTTCATTCATTCATTCAGTCATTCGTTCACATTAATCGACAATGTTTAATTTAATTGATCGATGAACTTGAAAACAAAAGATTCCCAAACAACCGCTCATACACACACACACACACCCACGGACAACAAGTTTTGTTTTGATGGTAAACAAAAATGATGATCGCACAGTGTTGGAAATTGTTGCAAGTAGTTTAAATATGGGTGTCAGCTTTAAGCCAAACAATCAATTTATATTTCCACTAATCGATGAATAACTTAAATTGCATAAAAGAAGTAATTGGATCCAAAAAAATTGACAGAATTGTTAATAATGTGTTAGAACAGTGTTGGAAAGTCTAACTGCGAGTAGTGCTGTTGATGAATAACTCGAATTGAATAAATTAATGGGAATCCATCGAGTTATGACAGTGCTGGAAAGTGAAATTATGGGTGCTGATGCTGTAAGCGAGTCAATCGAGTTCTCATTGAATTGATCGAGTTCTAATTGACTCAATTGATGAATACCTAAAATTGAATTTTTCAATTAACGTGATAGGATGCTCGAATAGTTCGATTAGTTAGCATTGATGTATAGCAATCATATGTCATTAAAGGCAATGTAGCATGCAAAATATACTAAAATTTAAAGTAAAGTTGCAATACAGTTAACAGTACTTTTAGTAATAAATATAAAAAACGGAGCATTTAGTTTGAGATTATATTTAAAAGTTATCAATATTTTAAATATTATATTTATACACCTTTATTTATAAAAATTATTTAAACGCTACCATTTAAAACATGCTATCGATAGTTCAACAATACTATCGCATTTTCTTAATTATAATCTTTTAAATGAAAGTGTAGCATTTGCTTCTAAGAGCTGTAGCATTCTGTGCATTCTGTGCATTCGTATTAGGTATTTCCCTCATATTTTACCTAAATCTGAGCATCTCTAAGCCCACTGTCCCCTAATAGACACACGTATTCATACATATATCTAGCACTTCTAGACGTTGCTATGATGATTATATATCCTATATTTGTGACTACAAGTGGTTCTTACAGTACAAAGTTGCGACAAAAATTACTTGTATTATTAATATAATTTTCATGCAGCTCTTAAAGTAATTCTCAAATGGTTTGAGTAATTTCTTGTATAAATAAAAAGAAAGTTCTGATAATGCATTCTACAAACTGAACTGGATTGAATTAGTCGGAATAATTAACAGTTTATTGAATTGAAAGTGAAACAACAATTAAAATGTAGTTCAAGTTTATGTAACCACAAATTAAAAAGTTAATCAATGATTAAATAAATTGGGATCGAATCGTGTGTGTCTTTTGTGATGTTGCTGCTGTATTGCAACATTGTAACTGCAACATGTTGCACACAATTATTGCGAAATGATGCAGGCGTCGCAATAGTTTTTGAGGCGATGGGTGTGGCATGTGAACCAAAAGGCTAACTGCCAGCCATGACATTTAAAGAATTTCGCACTCATTTAAACGAGCACAACAGCAACAACAAGAGCAGCAGCAACAACAACAACAGCAGCAACAACAACAATCACAACAACGTCGCGTTTAGTCTATTTTGTTTGATTTATTGCAAATGTTTTTTTCTCTTTGGTTTTTGTGTGTTTTTGGCTCTGATTGTTGCTAGCGTCAGATTTGTTTTGTATGTAGTTGTTGCTGCTTTCGATGATGGCAGCTGCGCCAAGAAAACATCACAGGGCATTTGGCCAAGTCGAACACGCCCTCCGAATTTCACACACACGAGTATGGACATTGCGCATACGCCCAGTGAGCAAAATATTGTAAATGTGCAATTTATGGCCAACTAATACACAGTGGCAATTTATGACTGCATAAAATTGTTAATTTCAATATTAATCAAATACTCAGTCTAAGGCACGAGGCCTGAGGCACGTCCCCACCTGCCACACCACAACAACAACCACGACCACAACCACAACCAGAAAAAAATAGAAGAAAAGAAACATACAAAAATACTAAAAATTATGTTAAAAATAAATATCAAGTCACACACATGTTTTAGATTTGAGATGTTCAGATTGTTGTTCCTCTACAAAGTTGTTGATGTTGTTGTTGCTGCTATTTCTTATAATTAACTTAAGTATTTTTAGCAAAGAAATTAACAACAACAGCAGCAGCAACGGCAGCAGCAGCAACGGCAGCAGCAGCAGCAACGACGTCGACAACAGCAACAACAACAGCACCAGTAATAACTACAACAACAAAAGAGGCACATAAAGTATTTCAATTAAAATACGAAAAACGTAAATTAAAAAAAGTAACAGCAAAAAAAAGTATAAGAATAAAAAATTATTTAGCGTCGCCAACAAAATTTGCAAAACGCGCCAAAAAAAAAACCGGGAAAGGAGAGAAAAGAAACAAATTATATATGTACACATATAGGTATGGATATATATATAAATGCATATATGAATAAGTTCAACGAAATTTACTTAGATGATATTGTGTGTTCTCGTTGCTGTTGTTTTTGTTGTGGTTGTGGTTGTAATTGCAAAATATGCAAAAATCCTTTTCTCTTTCAAAGCTAAAGATTATTTTTTGTGTTTTATAATTTTGCAGTATATCAGATGAGTTTATTTCGTTGAACCCAAGCTCTACTTCCCTCTCTTTCACTACCTCTTTCTCTATCTCGATCTCTGGCTGGTTCTCTTTCTGCCGCAAATCACGAGACAAACTGTTTTTTGTTATTTGATTTGTTTGCTTGGTGCTTAAAGTTCATTCATAAATTTTCTAGTCAGTGATAAAAATTCATTGTGCAATAGATTAGAAAACTCTTGCGACAGACAAACAAACAAACAAATAACAATTACAACATTGTTTTTTAACTAATTGTGATTATTATCTGTTATTTTTACTAGATAATAATAAGTGATGTTATCATTAGAAAAACTGTTACTTCGTATATAGTTTAACAGATTTCAATGCTAATAAAACTGGAAAAAATTAATGTTATTAAAATATTTCGAATCCCTTGTAGACAATAACAAGAACTGGATTTTTAACTCCTATGTCAATCCAAACAGATTTTTTTAAGCATTAGAATAGAGTAAAAATGAAAAATTATCTGTTATATTTATTAGATAATAATCCGTGATGTTATCATTATGAGGACTGTTACTTTGCTTGTTATCAAACAGATTTCAGAGCAAATAAAACTGAAAAATTAGTTAAAGATATAAAAAACATGTGTGTGTTTGCTTGAGAGATATTAGAACAAGGCTTCATTATTTCGAATTTTTTAAAAAAGCGCCAAGAGCTGAATCTTAAACATCTATGTCAATCTAAAGAGATATTTATAAAACAGAGAAATAAATAAAAATCGATTTTTATATAACATAAATAGATTTACTAATGCAAATATTCCAAATGTATTTTTAAAAGTTATAAGCTAATAAACCGAGTATCGTAATAATGAAAAAAATAAATTTTCATTAAATTAATATTCTAATTAGTCATTCTCAATTTCTCTTCCTCAGTTTGCTTTTGAGTTTGCGATTCTTAATCAGAAAGTGAATCATAGAAAAATAGACTTGCATCTACTTAATTTTAAATGATTTGACAGTAAACCACCATTTAAAATATACAATAAAAAATTATACTTGATAAAACGTGTCTATTAATATTGAGAGAACAGATCATTAATAGTATTGGCTATGAAATTAACTTTGATTAAGGATTAGAGGTAAATATTCTATTTCTGTCCCTCCGTTTGCATTTAACTGTGCGTCACGCTTTTTCCTTTCTCGTTGTCATTGTTTTGAGTCATTTCCACCTCAGTTAGTTCTTCCCTTTTTCTCCCTCTTAAGTATATTCTTATTGCTCCCTCTCTGTATTTTTGCACATTGTCAAATATTGCTTGCTTTTGACTAATTATTGTATAACTTTTTGGCACCAACAACAAAGGCAGTAAGTACATCAGCATCTGAATGCAAAATCAAAACATCGTCTTGACTTTGGGAAAACTTGGACCTCAGCTCCCCAAAATTCTTAACTCTTAAGTCTCAGCTCTCAGCTCCCAGTTTTTAGTTCCCAGTTCTGAGTAACAATTCTGTCTCCGTCATCACCGACAGCTGTGTTTTCATCATTTGGTTTGCTTCTTCTGCCTCTTTTGCGTTGTCTGCAAACTTTTTGATGGAATCTACGCAATCGCCTACCCTCAACCATTCTCCCCCCGAGGAGCACCCTCAACATACACATTTCAGTCCCCACTTGATTTTCAGCAAAGAGTCGAGTCGCCAACGCAAATTTCCGTATTTCTTATTGAAATGTTTGCAATCGTTTTGCGTATGCTGCCTCCTTGTCCTTGGGCTCGTCCTGTGTGTGTGTTTTCCCACCCTCCACCTACCGCCCCTGTTGCGTCCTGTTGGCTACCCAATGTTTCATTTTCAAATGTTCTGCCAGCCAAAACGCTTAATGCCAATTAAGAATATTAATGTCGTTGGCAGCGATGCTCGTTTATTGTTGGATACCCCTATCTCTCTCTCTCTCTCTTACCCTCTCTTTCTCCTTCTCATTCTCCCTTCAGCTCCACCTCAATCCTCTTCTTAAGCTCCTTGTCTCAACTTTTCTTATGTTTTGCTTTGGTTGCTCATTTCGTTGGCACTGCAAATGCAACGTTGGGCCAGGTTTGGTTCCCGTTGTTAATATTCATTAGTTCAAAATCCTTTTCTCGAGTGGTTGCCATTTGCAAGAAAGCTTACAGCTCAAGTTACCCTAGTTATCTCTCCCTTTCTCATCTCATCTCTTGCCAAATACTGCTACCAATTGAATACCAGGCACCATTAATCGCAATCACAAGCGAGACAACGTGCAGATAATTTTTCATTTGACTCAACTCGAGTGGATTTTGCACTGAATGTTGAATTCAACTATATTAAATCATATGTATACATACATATAGCAGTCAGTGTAATTATTTTAATATGTACAAAAATGGCAAGGCTATCAAATTAACCGCATTTGGTAATTTGTAATATTAAAAAAATTGTATGCTGCCGATTGCTTTACGTGGCGTATACATTACTTTTTAAATGAAACAATCAGAAAGAGAAACACAGAGTGGGAGAAATGAAGAGGAAAAATGTTATATTTTATTTGATTTTATTTTATGATGTTTTTAATCGACTGACATCATTTTGGGATTGCGTATTTACAGATAATTGTGTAAAACAATTATTTTTTATTATCACTACAATAAACTCCAGCACTTTGTGAGTTTTTTTAAATGTGTACTTGATAATCTTAAAATAAGTTTAATGTAATAATGCAGTGTATTAATGGCATATATTATTTAAGAACATTATCAACATTATTTCATTGATACTTTTGTATCGATTTGTATTAATTGTTGTTTGTCCTTTTTATTCCAACTATACGGGTTTTTCTGTTTACAGAAAATACCTAAATCTATACATCTGAAATGGAAATATCTAAAATGATGAAATGGGTAAACTTGCATTAAAATATTGCAACACTGTTGAAAATTTTCAAAAATAGCTTGAGAATTTCGCACGAAAAGTGCACTTTGGGCAATTTTGGAGGCGCATTGAAATAGCAAAAAAAAAATAATAAAAATAAGAGCAAATTATAAAAATATATAATTTTTATAGTGCCACAGAGATGTGCAGTGGGAAAGTAGTATTTTCGAATGAACCAAACCGAGTCAGCTCTGTGAATTTCAAAGTATTATTATTGAAAACGTAGAAATATTTCAAGGTTTTTATTGATTTTGTCAAATAAAGGGGGTTGCGGTGGGGAGGGGTGTCATTTAGAGGGGAGGCGCCCAAGATGTGACAGCATTTAAAACGATTCGCACACTGCCATTCATTAGCGGCTCATCTGTCCACCTAATCACCTGCCCAATGCTCCCAGTTGCCAGTTCCTTCCATTGCTCAGCTCCCCTTCCCATTGCCCCCGTTCGTTATTCCTATTCAGTGATTCTGATTTTGTTTCCCATTCTCCAATTTTGGATTTTGGTTTTGTGTCCGTTGTGGCATCTTCAAAGGCAGACATCAAAATTAATCGCATTTGAATTGAAATTGCGTTTCAAGTTTTGCGGACAGACCATGTTTGGGGGCCAATGGCTAATGATATCGGTCCAAATTCTCAATTTGGCTTGCCATTATTTGTCAATTGTTTACATTTTTCTATATCATTTATTATATTCTATTATTCTTTGTTTTTTATCTTTTATTGTATCTGATTAGCTAAATTTAATGTTGGCTTTCAATTGTGAAAATCATTCAATACTCGTATGTAAATTAATGCTTGAGCTATTATTGAATTATAAACGCAATTTCATTATGTTATATGTCATAGCAATTGAGATTTATTCACATACTTTCAATATATATTTACTGCTTTAATGGATTTAGCATTTTTAAGCGAAATTTCAATTTGATCTTTGTTTCTGATAAATGGAGATACATTACAAAGAGAGTTACTGCGGGAGAATCGATTTTGTAAATTACAAATGGCATACTTTTCCCTTTTATATTGCTTTAACTGCTTGTGAATTATAAACAAATGTGCAATATGTTGCTGCAATTAGGCAGACAGTACAATTGTTACAACTGCGATATGGCAACTGTCACATAATAATTATATTTCGCTTATTGTGCCAGTTGTTTCTAATTTAATTGACAGTTGAAGGCACAGGTTGACTACTTGTCAGTACTTACTGTATGTGCCCACTTTTAATATAATTGTTCATATGCAAGAGACCAAAAAAAAACAGCTACTCGACAAAATTATTGCAATAAAAAAAGCTTTGTAGAGTAGAATATTAAATTGAATGCGATGGACTATCTAAACGTTGTCTGCTCTGGTGGTGCAGTGGTTCGGCGGTTGGGTGGTTGATAGCCAGACAACTAGTGGGGCAGGTCATGGGTAAAAGCGACGTCAATTGCAGATATGCTCACGCCTCCACCTCCACCTCCACACGGGAAAACACGCACATGTGTACACTAGAAGACGGATGCATGAAATATTTAACGCTAAATCAAACATGGCTGTCATATGACAAAATAAAAAAGGTCTTATGCATAAGAAAGCTCAACTAGCATATACTCTATGAGAGCTGTAAAAGATTGGTAAAAAATGATATTCATTGATCAATTTGATTGATACTGATTTGATTGCAATTTAAACAGATTACAATCATTATCATTCGTAAATTTTCAATTGATTGTGATTGCACAAATTTGTAGTTTATTCTGATAGTTGTCAGATAGTTAAAAGTATAAGGTAAACATGTTTTCCTAACACGAGATAAGGGAACGTGCAAGAATACAATATCATTATTGTATCACAAATTTAGCTTATAAATAAAATAAAAATTGTTTATGAGTTTCTATATTTAGCGATTCGATTACATTATGCTCAAAAATAAACTTAGTCTCACTAGAAATCTGTGGGTTTTTCTTTGCACACCTTAGCTACTGATGAATAAATTAAAGGATTTGCAATTGATTTGCTTTGCTCCAAATTTGTACATATTTTTTGGGTCAGCAGCAATTTTATCGCTCAATGAATTGCACATTTTTACAATTGCATTCTTAGTAAAAGATTTTTGTATTAAACCCTGTAAGAATTATTACACTTGCAATACTAATTATAATTAAATAGTTTTTTCATTTGGCAATGGGGACATTCAGCAGGTAATTTAATCAGTAATCACCCCTTAATTTGTGATGGATCAGATCGGTAACTCCGAATGACATTTTTTTTATTTTTTTTTATTTTTTACTGATATTAATTTTTCAAAATATTATGTTCATCGTAGTGTCAGAATTACCTATAAAATGCCCCCAATACAAGTAAAAATCAAGCTTAGAAAATAATGTATTTCTTAACTTAAATTTGCCTCAGACAGACTTACAGTTAGATGTAGTACATACATATGTCTGACGTAGTGCTTGGGTATACCTTTCTTTTCTTTTATTATTATTGAATGCTTGCAGGGTATAAAAAATACATTTTACCATGCATCAAAAACAGAGGTTCAAATTGAAGTTTTACTAACCGCAAATGACAACAAACATGCAACATTGTCGATGGCATGAAGATGCGTCTAAATGTTGACAACTGCTATGCAAATCGGAGCAAAAACCTGCAATTTGCATGACCAATGTCAACAACACTCCGTGTCTGTAACGTGAGGCGTCACTTAGTTAGCTGCCTCGCCTTGAGAGAGTCATTTTTTTTATTGTTATTATAATTTTGTGCTTTTTATTTTTTTGTTTTTATTTTTTTATTTTCTCTCTTGACTTGCTTTTGTTTTTCATCTGAATCTGATAAGAATTTAATTACAAAGCACACAATATACAAACTGTATACAAATGTATTAAGCACGACACACACACACACACACACACACACACACTCGTGAGCGCAACAGACACCGAAGTGAACACGCACAGACATGCTTGAGCACTCGGCATCTGAAAACATAGCATGTGTGTCATGGGGAGTAAACGATGTTGGGTGGTTGGTTAGGAAATCAAACAACACTTGCAACGAACACCGAATACCCTTACAACAATTACAAAAAAGAAAGCCGAGTAAAGCCTAGTCTAAAAAATAATAAACATATAAGTTGAGTTTCGTTCTTTTCACTAAACATCATCTATTTCTTATGGGGCTTTGAGTTGGAACTATAGTAAACTTAATAATATAATTTATTAAAGTTAATTATATTAACTTAATTAATAATTATAATAATTTTATTGAGCTTAATCCATTTTCATTATTTATAATTCTGCTTCAATGTTCAAATTAGCGTTGGGCTGCGAGTGCTCAGAGTTTTCCGAGAGCGTTTTCCGTTATGTTTTCCTTAGCAGCTCCAAGAAGTCGCCCAAGAAGGGGTGCCTAAAGTTTGCCGGCGAAGAAGTGCCAAAATTCATGCGCCCCCTCTGGACTCAGAGAATTCGGCAACAGTGCCACAGAGTTGCATAAGCTGGTTATGAAATCCAAGGCGCAGTTATGCTCCCGATTTAAAAAGTTGTGCCCAACAATTGAAATTGGGAATGACAATGTTCATAAAATGTTACCAACTGAAATGATAATGTGAATGAAGAATGTTGGAATGAAACGTAGACGAATTGATGCAAATTTTTTGTTACTCATTTCTATACTAGCTTAGTTTTTGTTTTTAAAAAATTATACAACAGGAAAGAAACATTTGACATAATATTATGAGACTAATTTTGTTTAATAAAGAACTAAAATTGCTTAAAACTTTTAACTAAAACAAAAGCTGATACACGGCTCTTCCCACTTGCCAAGCTTAAAAGCTTTCTTGCCACAGTTCAAATATAGCAAAATATAGAGCATTATGTTTGTATGTATCTAGATAGATATATGTACATTGTACATACATATGTATGTATCACGCTGCAACTGTATCTTATGGATTGTATCTTTAGGCGCCATAATGATAGCTGAAGGCATAGACATAGGAACCGCAGTGGCAGTGGCTTTTGAGGCGGGCTAGATATGTATGTATATGTACATCTCTGATAGATGAACAATAAATACTAAAACTTGATATCAAAATCACAATCAAAATCAAAATTCAAATCAAATGTGTAATGAAGTCAAGTGAAACGAAGTGGAATGAAATCGTAGACGGCGCGAGTTTCAATATCGCGCGTTACCGAAAATTTTGAGTCGTTGCTATGTTCATATCTTATTTGAACTGTGACAGCGACAACAGCAACAACAATAACACCAGCAATATAAATAACACCACCAACAACTACAGTAGTAGCAGCAGCAGCAGCAGCCGCAGCAGCAGCGCTGCTAGCGTGGCGACGCCGACATCGACGCCGACGTTAACGCCGCTGCTAAGCATGGAACGTCTGCTGCATGCGGTACGCGAAGAATTCCAAACGGAAGATGAGTACGAAGAGGAAGGCAAAGGCAACCGAAACGATAACGATATCGATAACACCAGCATCAGACATAGTCGCAGCAGAAGTAGTAGCAGCAGCAGCAGCAGCAGCAACAGCAGCGCAGTGTTGACGTCAGCGTCGAGTCAGCAGAGTGAATTCATTGCCACAGTGCCTGCTATAAATGCGGGTCCAGGGACGGGTACAGTGCGTCGCTTTCGACGCTCATCGATTGGCATGCAACGCAAATCAGCATTTCGCCAAAGGAAACTCGATTCGCTAGGGGCGTGGCGTCGCAAGAGGTGAGTCATGTTAGTTTTGGGGAGAAGCTGCAATAACACCCCACTATCAACATTTGCGAGGAACAAATTCAAGTCATGGCCAGCCAGTATAGAGTTTGCAAATATTTTGCGGTACTTACCGAGTGCAAAATGAATATTGCAACAAACATTTGTTTATTAACCCATCTGTTAATACGTATGTATATAATATGTAAAGTTTTTACTAATTTATATTAGATTCACAAGCTTCTATCATGTGATAACTAATAAAGTACAAATATAACAAATCGAACTATATGGTTATAAGCTAGGGTATTTTAAGCTATTGTCAGTAGTACGGGTAAAGAAAAGTTGTGGATATTTAGCAGGTAATTTCCATCACCAATCATAATACCTGTTGACATTTTTTACATTTCGCACGAAATTTTCTACAATGCAAAGTGTGAAATTTTATTTTAAGTATCACAAGTAAAGTATAGTAAGACAATTTCCGCATTTTTAAAATGACTAGGGACATTTTTGCCTCCTGCCGATAGCCTTATAGTCTGAAATTGAAATATTGTTTTTTTACTGGCAAGTTTATTTAGATTTGTTTAAAATGCTACTGATTACTGATTATAACAAGTAAAGGAGCAATTACTGAAATAACCTTCATCCAATACTTAACTATATCGAGCCCTGTTTGCGAAAATAACGTAAGCGCCAAAAATCTACTTTTTAGGAGAGAGATTTTTCTGCTTAGGCTTGCATATAAATTGTCATAATATTTAGTTCATATTTTGCGGATCTCTTAGGATTCAAGCTGAAATATTTTAACAGATGATGTGCTTTGGAAAGTTGAACAATTTTGCATTAAAAAGTTAATTTCAGAAAAATGTCGCTTACGTTATTTTTGCAAAATGGGCTTGATATAACTATATAATAACTTAACTTTGTTAATGGATTCTTAACGTGTGTAATTACATAAAATTTACTTTGAGCAAGATTTTTCAGAAGTGAAATTCTTTTATCTGTTCTAATATTAGCTAATGGGCATTAATAATATCATTGTTTTCCTACTTTGCATAACTAAAACGCGTTTGCTAAGGATGTTCAAAGAGGACGATTTTTCATGAAAATCGATTTATTTAAATCGATTAATCGGCAAAAAATAGACCGAGCTAAAAACCTCAAAAATCGTTTAAGCAAAAATCGATCAATCGATGTTTCGATGTTTTTTACATCACTACAATTTAGTTAATGAGTAAAAATAAAAAGTGGAAAGCGGAACGGCAAACTTTCTAATTTTTTATTTTTTACTAACAATTAAGTAAAAAACATTTTAATTATAACAAGCTATTTTTAAAAATATAATAGTTAACTATGATTCATGAAAAACTTAAATTATTTTTTTATTTTTAAAAATGTATTAAAGAGAAAATAAGAATCTTTTAAGTTTTTCTTTCACAATTAAAATTCTAAATTTAAGTATATATTGACTGAACTTACAAGTGGAATTCTTTTGTTTTTATCTATTAAAAACACTTACTGATATTTAACTTTACTTCGGATTTATATTGTATTATTCAGACGTACGACCTCGTCGAGCAATGCACGTAGACCGATAAGGATTGTTCCGGATTGGACGGAGAATGCGGTCCAGGGTGAACATTACTGGAAGCCCACCTCGGCCTCTGGCGATCTCTGCTGCCTCAACGAGGAGTGCATTGTAAGTAAAAACAGATGTACTATTTTAAGTAATGTTGAGGGGTTTTGTTTTTTTTATATTTGGGCATTTGACAGGGCCTTGGGGTTACATCTAATTCAATTACCGCCGTCGAGAACAAAAAGCAACAAGCCCCTAAAAGAATGAAACTTCATGTAATCGTGTAATTTATTTATTGCGTGCTTGTCCGACATGTTCGTATATGTATATATAGTATAACAGAGTATAAGTACGGGTAGTGTGCGAGTACATACACGCACGCACTGTAGACATGAACGTTTCAGAAACGTGTTTGGTTTTGTTTTATTTATTTTTTGTTTGTTTCATTTTTTTTTGTTTTCTATTCTATTATATGTCCAGCAACTGAAAGTTTGGCCCCGACGTTGCTGTCCAAAAGTTGCAAGTACTTTGTTATTGAGCGAGACGTAGGTGACGTTTGTTGCACGTTGAATGGGAATGTAGCTTATCTGCATGTGTGGCAAGCTGTCACGCTACCGGCACGACAATGTTTTTATAAGCTATGCCCCATATACATACAGAACTAACAGAATAAACAGGGTATGGCTTTCTCTCAACAAGTGTCCCAAATGTACATATGTTCACATAGTGGACAACATATGTGGTCCTTTTAGTTCTCATTGTTTAGCTGAAGGTTTGAGTTTGTCACAAGCTCTAATTTAGTTCTCACTCTAGAGCATCAGACAGTTATTGAAAACGACAAGCATTATAAAGTATGTTACAGTGAGAGCTGTTAGTTATAAGAGCTTTCAGCTTAAGGGGTATTTAATTATGAACACCTTTCAAGTACTTTCGAACAAGTTTATTTAAATTAATTCATTAAAGTTGCAGTTTATTTTCATAAAATAGTTTGGCAAGAGCAATCAAACAATACTGTCGAAATTTGTAGCACAGTGTTTGAGTTTGAAGCGTCAGTTAACTTAAATAAACGGAACCTATGAACAGTTAGCTTTCAGTTTAACTCTACTTTTACACTTCTATTTAAAGACAACAAATGAGCAAAGGCAATTTAACCTTTAATATGATTTTTAAAGGATTTCCACAAATAGCTAACCGCGTGTCCTTACAGCGTGGTCAAACAACAGCAAATTGATAAAAGTCTGCAAGTGACAGATGGATTTGAGTTACAATTAATGGCTCAAGTTTAGTTTGGGGCAAAATAAATATATAAGTAAACTACTCACTCAATAAGAAAGCGACAAACGGCCTGATTTCAATTATAAAGTCTGAATATATTTTTATTTATTAATTATTTTTTAATTATAGAAGAGTGGACAGCGTATGAAGTGCTCGGCTTGTCAGCTGATTGCACATCAGAATTGCATTCCAATAGTGAATGAAAAGACTCAACTAGCGTGTAAGCCAACATATCGGGATGTCGGAATTAGGCAATATCGGGAGCAGACAACTACTCATCATCACTGGGTGCATCGCAAGATGGAGAAGGGCAAGTGCAAGCAGTGTGGCAAGGTAAGTTTCCCTTCCCCTTCCCTTTCTCTTTCTATTTAAACCACCTAATTAATATGTCAACTTTGATATCTTCGCGTCTACAGGCCGTACAAAGTAAGCTCTTTGGCTCGAAGGAAATTGTCGCATTGTCCTGTGCCTGGTGCCACGAGATTTACCACAACAAGGAGACGTGCTTCAATCAGGCCAAAATTGGCGAAGAGTGTCGTCTGGGTAAGTTCTCAGGTCGCAGTTCACAGTTCGCAGTTCCCAATTCTCATTATCGTTATCGATGGCCAACACTCTTCTCAGAACCAAAAACAACGGATACATCAGTCCATTGTCCATTCTCCGTTCATTGTCCATTGTCCTCTGATTAATTACGTGACGTGCATGCAAATAAATTGCGGCCCGTTAACTTAATTAAAATTTGTGCATTAAAACAGAGCCCAACTTTCCCCTCGCCCACTTAACCCTTATGCCATACGGTCTGACCCCAGTCCGAATCCCATTTATTCACCAGGTAAATTGTGACACACCTCTCGACCTTTTTACCCTATCCTATTGCCTTTGAAATTCTGTCTCTCTCTCTCTCTTTGACATATTGTCTCATTGTCTTAATTTGCACAGCCTCTCGCTCGTTTTCTCTTTTTTTACAATTATTTTATTTCATTTTTTGAAATACCCTTTCTTTACAGCATTTGCCACTTCACCATTCGTTCAATGCTCAATGATGAAAAATTTGAATTGAATATTTGAAATATTTGAAAAACCGTTATTGTCTTTAAACAAGATTCAACAATATTCGAATTTATTTTGAATACTTTTATTATTTTAAGAATCTAATCACATATATTTCTAAAGTATTTTCAAATATTTGCAATTTAAAAATTAGATTAACAGTTTCATTAGGTAAACAGTTTGACCGTTTTCTTTTTCTGAAAATTTGTTGTTTAGCTGTCTCTAATCTTATGTATTCAAATCTTTAGAATCAGCTTGTTTTAACGAAACTGTATAAAAATCTGTTGTCGTTGTATCTATAAAGGTTTGCGAAATTTAAATTTTAACTTAATTTTATTAAGCATAAATTATGATGATACACATATTTAAACGAGTTCTTCCAACAAGCTTGGGAATGGTACCTATTTCGTAATAATTTTTTTTAAGAGTATTTCTCAAATACTTTGACAGATATGCTGCTCATTTTAAAGGCCATAATTTCACCTTCATTTGTTTATGCTATTTTTTTCTTTCGGTAATTAGTATTTCAAGTTTTTGGCCCTGGCACTAAGTCAATAGTTAGATGAGCGTAATACGTGTCCGTAGAGTGCCAGCTTTCAACAACTTTTTGTAATAAATTTATAATAAAAACACAATTGTTGTTGGACCATCATATAAAGGAAATAATATTTAATTATAAAACAAAACATTGCAGTGATAATTTTTCGGTATTTGAGGCCTGATTCTGAATATTGCGTGCAAAAAACATTTATAAAAAAAATATAAATATGAATAATGTGAATAGTTGATGGAGACAATTCTGTTCATTGCAATTGAAAAGCGTAAAATTGTTTTCTTTGTCAAAGTGTATGGATTTTTGAAAATTATTAAGTTTGTTGACTTTAAAAATAATGATCAGAAGTACATAGTTAGTAAAAATTGCCTTTATTTATTGTAAATATAAATTAAATTTATGTTTATTTATAAGTCTTTTATGCTCTGCCTCAATTTAGAACTACCAAAACTCTAGACAGAATTTATATTTAGAATCAAATTGACTTACTTTAGGAAAATACAATTCTTAGAATTTCTTGGTAATTTCCTTTTGCCCGAAGGCCATTGGCAACTATGTAGGTCTTCACTTTTGAGAATCCTATCGAAATGTTAACAATGTCAGAGAGTCGCAAGGGATGAGAATGAAATTGTTAGCAGTTGATTTGTGACAGTGAAGGATAGATTGGCCAACAAAATTGTTGCACAAAACTCGAAAGTTTTGTAGTCGGCTGTTGCACTTAGTGGTTATCTGTTGAAGGGTGTTCCCATGGAACAGTTAATTCCGAGATGCCAAAAGTTGTGGCAAGTGCCATCTGTGGATGTCAGTAACGTATAAATGCAGGACAAGTGCCTTTCTCTTCTCAACTTTACTCACTCTCTAAATCAATCTCTCTCTAAATATCTTTATCTTCATCCTTAACTGTTGTCCAACTGTGCATAGGAAATGCGTGCTGAACTGGACTATGTCCGCATTTTATAAAGTGTCTCAATGAGCATCTTGTTAACACACTCTCTAGCATCGCATTACCCACACACAAACACACACACACACACACAGATATACACGCACACCGCACTCACACACTTACAGACGCTTACACATTCAAAGTACCGACAGACAATGGCTGAGAGAAAATGATGAGGACCACAAGACAATGAAATAAAGCGAAAAATACAATTACAGGCGGGCATCCGTTAGAGCCTAGACCCAATCTACTTCCCTTTTCCCTCTCTTCTCCTCTCATCACCACTTTTTTCTCTCTGTCTCTTCAGTTTCCTCGAATACTGGCACCTTTCACTGCAATGCGTCGCTAAACTTTGCCAGCTTGTCTTATGCCTTTTGTTATGCCGGTATTCTCTCTCTCTCTCTCTTTCTCTATCTCACTCTCTCTGTCTGTCTGGCACAATGTTGACAATTCAGCTTTTTTCCCGCCAAATCTGGCCTTTTTCAAAGGGAAGCAGCAGGAATTCTTGAGTTTTAAATAAAGATGTTGCCGTTTTACTTAAAAAAATAAATGTATTAAAAAAATATATTTTTTTATACAGATTAGATTGAATAAATGTTCTTCTATTAACTGGCTCAAAAGTATTTAATCTAAATTGAAAAATAGAGTCGTAAGATGTGGATAAATATTTTATTTAAAGTGACGAAATTCATCAAGGGTACTACAAAAAGCAAGACACCCGAAATCCAAAAAAAAGGAAGCCAAGCTGGTATTAAATCCTAAAATATTTATTGCAAGATTTAATAAAACTCAAAATTGTTTAAATAAAACTAAATTTATATTTTTAAATTGTTAAAAAGGCATAAAGTACACTTTATATACATTTAAGTATTGTATTAAATATATACCACTTATCTAAAATTTAATTTAACTTTATGGCAGCCGATTTATGTGACTCCGATCTTTCCGAAATAATAAATTTCTCAATTTTCTGTAAGAGATACGGAACCCCGATTCGAGCCAACATCTCTGAGACTATAGTTTGTAATCATGACTTAAACCCAATTTTCCGTTTTTTTCGTCATTCTTCCCATCAAAAACTGATTTTTTTGCTATATAGAAGTTGGCAGCACTGGTCTGGCATCCTGTTGTGCGTCGTTGTCCTTGTTGCTGCTTCGCTCGCTTTAGGTAATATCTGGCCCTCTTCTTGTGGTATTCATAATTGCGTTCTGGCCATGGTTCTGCCTCCTTTGGTATGTTGACTCTGTGCGTGGTAGCATGCGGCATCATCTCAATTTCTTTTGTTTGCCACCGTTTCGTAACTGACTTTTGGCATATTTTCTATGATATTTACTTGTGTCCTTGTCCTTGTCATTGTTGTCCTTTGATTGTTTTATTTAAGGTGGGAAAATGGAAAATGGAATTTTATGCCAGTTATTTTACATACTCTCAATTAGCTTTTGGGTTGGTGGTCATCACCTTTTGTATCTCTCACTCTCACTCTCACTCTTTCTCTCTCTGGCTTTCTGTCTCTCATTCCCTTTGCTCACCTGTCTTTCTCTCTGCAGGAAACTATGCGCCAATCATTGTGCCACCATCGTGGATTGTGAAGCTACCAAACAAAGGCAATTTCAAGTCCTCCATACGTGTGAGCAACAAGAATAGCGCTGCGGGCGGTGCTGTTGGCGGTGGTGCTGGTGGCGGTGCTGGTGGCAAAAGCAAAAAGCAGGCCCAGAAACGCCAGAAGGGCAAAGAAGAGAAAAAGGAACCGCGCGCATTCATTGTGAAGCCCATTCCATCCCCGGAGGTAATACCGGTCATTGTTTTTATCAATCCAAAATCCGGTGGAAATCAGGGCGTCAAGCTGCTAGGAAAGTTCCAGCATTTGCTTAATCCCCGTCAGGTATTCGATCTGACACAAGGAGGACCCAAAATGGGGTAAGTACTTATACAGCTAGTTAGCCAGAGTGCACTTCTAAGAGCTAGCTCATAACCTACATATATACAAAAGTTGATGAAGCAGTTCTCTTACAGTAAATATATGTTATACTTTACCTCTTGTTAGTATAGAAAAGACACAATTTAGCTAATTAACTTCATTTGCAAAGACACGAACTATAAGCAGCCTTTCGGTCGACTGCCTATCCGACTTATTTACGTTGTTTAATTTAATTAACATTACAAAAATAGATGGAACTTTTTTGATATTAAGTTTTTTACTGGAATAATTGAGTTTGAAAAGCTAAGAAAACAGATTGTCTCTTTAAATCTACTTTACTTTTCTTTTCATCTTAATATTTATTATTTTTAAGAGAGTCGGACTAATTTTAAACTTATTTCTTTTCGCATCCTTTTCAGACTGGACATGTTTCGCAAGGCCCCCAATTTACGGGTGCTGGCCTGTGGAGGCGATGGTACTGTTGGTTGGGTTTTATCCGTGCTGGATCAGATTCATCCGCCTTTGCAGCCGGTACCAGCTGTGGGAGTGCTTCCCTTGGGAACTGGAAATGATCTCGCCCGATCTCTGGGCTGGGGCGGTGTAAGTATAATAGCCTCTTTGAACCAGACCTTAAACTTTTCTTAATTTTTATACGTTTTCATTAGCCTTGGATATTATTATATACATATATATTAAATACTATGTGTGTGTACTTAATTCTTTTGATTTCTTAATTCGATTGAGCTCAGAAAAATTTTAGATTCTCATTTAATTTAATTTTTGCCTAATTTTTCATACGTGCATTCAATTCACTCAGTTCCAAATCATGCATTTATTTAAAATTTCTTAGCTTTACGTGTAATTTTAAATTAATTTGTGCAGGATTCTAGTTTGAACCAAAACCTTGGGTTCAGTTTCCACGAACTGTTCGCAGTCTTAGTTCGTATTTTAAACAGCAAATTTAAATTTCGTAGATATTGTGTTATTTTATTTGTTTTTATTACTATTTTTTAGGGCTACACGGATGAACCCATTGGCAAAATTCTACGTGAGATTGGAATGTCGCAGTGCGTTCTAATGGATCGTTGGCGTGTACGGGTTTCGACGAATGAGGACGTCACCGATGATCATGTGGATCGCAGCAGGCCGAACGTCCCTTTGAATGTGATTAACAATTATTTCAGTTTTGGCGTCGATGCCCATATTGCACTCGAATTCCATGAGGCACGGGAGGCGCATCCGGAGCGCTTTAATTCACGTCTCCGCAACAAGATGTACTACGGCCAGATGGGCGGCAAGGATCTAATCCTTCGCCAATATCGCAATCTCACACAGTGGGTAACCTTAGAGTGCGATGGAACAGATTATACAAGCAAGCTACGCGAAGCCGGCTGTCATGCCGTTCTATTTCTCAACATACCCAGGTATTTGTCCAATTTACAATTTGCAGTTTTTGATTCCCTCTTGTCGACGTTAACTAAACAAAAATCTATGAAAATAAGAAATATAGATACCAACCCTATTCCTGTCATAAGCTTGAAGATTCTTTATTAATTTTCTGTTTCAACTTGCAGCTATAGCGGTGGTACCCATCCCTGGAACGACTCCTTTGGCCAGACGAAGCCAGCCATCGATGATGGCCTCATGGAGGTTGTTGGCCTGACTACCTATCAGCTACCCATGTTGCAGGCGGGTATGCACGGTACTTGTATCTGTCAGTGCCGCAAGGCCCGGATCATCACCAAACGCACCATTCCCATGCAGGTCGATGGCGAGGCTTGTCGCGTCAGGCCCTCAGTGATTGAGATCGAGCTGCTCAATCAGGCGTTGATGTTATCCAAGCGGAAACATGGACGCGGGGATGTTCAGTAAGTATGACCCATTTAATACCTAAACATCATGCATTTCTTGCATATAAATGGGATCACGATGTTTACTGTCAGCAACTCAACTATAATATATATTCATAATTTGGAGTTATTATTTTGATCGTTTGGTTCCGATTTCGGTAGCACATATGAAACTGTTGATTCGGCTTAACGGATTTAGTACTGGTATACTTTTGGAAATATTGTCCTCATATTTAGTCAACAGTCAATAGTTTTTAGTCACTGGGATTTAGTTGTTAATGAAAAATATGATAGAATTTATATAAACATGGAAAACATGAAGTGGAAAGTCAAACCATATCAATAGGTAGTAATTATCAAAAAGCTGGCACAATCAACCTTCTCTCCATTTTTAACATATGGTTATGCTTTGTTTCTGCACTAAAAGAAAAGCCTGTAGTAAAAGCAGTAAGCACGATTTTTCGTACTTCATGAACGCTTTCTCATGACATTTCATGAGCATTTGGAATTATTTTGTATGAAGGAATGGGAGTTTGTAGCAACGAAGCTGTTTTGAGAATGAAAAATTAAAACGATGCGGTCATGTACCAAGAAAAGTTTACATATTCTACTCGTACTTAACTTATAATTTTACTTTACTACTCTTTTTATTACGCACAGGGTGAATCCACTGGAGAAGATGCAATTGGGAATATTAAGAGTAACTATGCAGCAATATGAGCAGTACCACTATGACAAGGAGATGCTACGGAAATTGGCCAACAAGTTGGGCAACATTGAGATCGAGTCACAATGTGATCTGGAGCATGTGCGCAATATGTTGAATACCAAATTTGAAGAGTCCATATCCTATCCAAAGGTCTCTCAGGATTGGTGTTTTATTGATTGTAAGTACCCTCAAGTATGCCTAGTAACCAGAGAAATAGTGACTTAATTGGTTACTCAATCACCATTAACAACATTTTTTTTAAGTTCACCTATTAATTTGCTTCAACTGTCAATAAAAAATATAATCACAATTAAATATCGACATAATGGATGTGAAAAATCTAAATTGAATAACTAATAAAAGTAATATTTAATATTCTCATAATTTCTACTATTATTCCTATAATTTCTTCTTATTTTTATTACTATTTCCATCACATCCACTACTTTTCTATGACTTCTGCTACTATTCTCAGTGTCTACTACTATTTTCATCATTCCAACGACTATTTTGATCATTCCTACTATTCTCATAATTTCTATAGCTATTTTCGTAATTTCTACTAATATTTAAATAGTTTATACTACTAATACTATTATATCTACTACGATTTCCATTGTTCTCAGTATTTTTTGTTTATTTCTACTACTACTTTCATTGTTTCTTCTTACTGTTATTTTAATCGTTTTTACCACTAATTCTTTAACTTTTATCACTATTTTCATTATTTGTTACTATTTCCATTATTTCGACTACTATTTCTCCATAACTTCTACTACTCTTTTTTCATAATTTCCACAACTATTTTTGCAACATTCTCAATTGTCTGCTCTGTAAACTAAAACTAGTTATATTACATAATTTTGTAATCGAACCACAAATATTTGCAGCATGCACCGCTGAGCACTTTTTCCGGATCGATCGTGCCCAGGAGCATTTGCATTATATCTGCGACATTGCCATCGATGAACTGTACATATTGGACCATGAGGCAGCCACAATGCCACAGACACCGGATCAGGAGCGTTCATTTGCGGCATTCTCACAGCGTCAGGCGCAGAACGAAAGGCGGCAGATGGATCAGGCGCAGGGACGCGGAAATGGCAGCACGGGTAGGCTTCTGTTAACTGACTGTTGGCACCGACGAACGGCGCAACGAAGCACAGAGTTGCCACTGCCACAGCGGTTGCAACTCTATCAGCAGCAGGTCGCTGATCAGTTGCCCTATGTAGATAGGCGCATGTTTTGTCACCTGCATTATCGCAAAAAGCGCTACGAGATTTAAGCAAATATTGTCTGTGTGTGTGTGTGTGGCACCACCTACCCCCAAGCTTCCCTTGTGTCTGCCTCTTTTCTTACCCATACCCTTAGCCTTACCCTACTCCTTGTCACCCCTAACTCTTCTCGTTGATTGCTTTTATTTTGCGTGGTATGTGTTGCATGTTTCGAAAATAACAATATTACACACAAATACACACGATTACACACCTACGCACTCACACACAATGCTCACGATGTGGTGGGAGCGAATACAGCTTAGTCCTTGCCACGCCCACATGTAAGTAACGCCTTAATAAATATAAGTATTTTGTATATAGTTTATAATCGCCGCTTACGTTAACAGTGACAAGGACTAAACCGTATTCCGTTCTCGTCCAAATATCCCCACCAACCAACCAACCAACCAACTAACCAACCAATCAACCAATCAACCAATCAATTAATCAATCAGTCAATCAACCAAAACTCAATACAAATTAACAACAAGAACACACAAACCACAATTAAGAGTTAAATCGCAATCGAATGCGACGGGTAGGTTGTCTCAGATAGTTTATCTGATTAATCGATTAATTTATCGTTTCGAATTTTCTTTATTACGTTATTGCATCTCTTACGTTACGTTATTGCATTTATTAAATATTTATTGCAAATGGCGTACTAACAATTTGTTAATCTTTTATTTTAATTTAATATTTACATACACCCAAAACACACTCACACACACACACACACACACACAACCGAACTACAAACACACTTACACACGCGCGTATTTCATACAAAGATGAGGACTTGCAAATTGGCTCCAAGCCCATTAAAGTGATGAAGTGGAAGAGGTAAAACCGCAAAACGTCAACTTAATCCACAGCAATCACAACATCATATTTCATGCGAATCTCAAAAAAAGTAAAAAGAAAATAAATTGCAGCAATTTTTCAGTCTGAAATTTTAACTTCATTCAATCTTAACGAGAGAGACAAATATAGAAACCATGATTCAATTATATAAGTAGCTGAAAGCAAGAGCTTGTCAAGGGCCCAATAGTTCTAATATGTAAAATAGAATTATTTTCTTTAATTTGTAATTGTAGAAAACATATAAATTAACGGATGTGTTTCTCATCATGATGCAAATCTTAAAGTTTTGATAGACTTCTATTTAATTTCAAATTTATCTAGATTCTAGACTGTAAGCCTATCGGCAAGATGTGGAAACAGATCTTAATTGTGTAGAAAATAAAAATCTATAATTTCTTAAAACAAAATAACTTGCGATGGCTCATCATTATTTTTGAGTACTTTTAATCTGTGGCTAAGATTATAAATTCTTTATTGAATTAATACAAATGTATAGAGTGTATGTATATATTACACAAAAAGGCGATATGTTTTAAACTAAGGAGGACGAAACTTTTGTTAAGTTTTAAGGGAAATATACAACAAGAGAGACAAACACCAAAAGCTGTCGAAAGTCTGGCAGCACTAACTTGCTCTCTCTCTCTCCCGTTGTTTTTGTTAGAAGCTTTCTCAAAAGCTCAGTAAGCTTTTAATTGAATTGGGTATCCATTAGCTAACATCACACTATCTTTCTCACTTTACTTGCTCTCTATCTATTTCGATCACTTCATTTCTTTCTTATTCTCGCACTTGACTGTCTCTTTTGTTATTTAACTAACTTTTCTTTTGTTGTATAATGCATGCAGCAACAAAGATCGTTTATTCAGTTTTAACGAAGATGTTTTTGGTTACGGATTCAGGTACTCTGTATTATTGAGATTTTTCAAACTTTTTAAAAAACTATTTATGGCATCCATTTATCTGTCATTATCTTTTTCACTTTTTCTTCGCACTCGTATTCGTATCATATTATAGATCATATGAATCTTATCGAATCGAAACTGATGCTCGACTTTCTCTTTTTATTTCTCTACTTTTCCGTGCACACCACATACACCACACACTTGACTCACACACACACACCACTTCCACATATACATGTGCATAATAACGTGTATATATATAATTATATATATACGTATATATAACAGCCCTATACTGGAGCAAACTTCCGATGCCATACTACTAGCGGCCCAGAGCGGCGATCTAAACATGGTAGCTTTTACTTGTTTCTTTAATTTGACTTCTTAATCCAACGCCCTTTGAAGTTATAGTATTTTAAGAACTAGTTCCCTATGTCACTTATTCAATCCCTCTCCGACTTACACACACTCTTTTCTCTCTTTTTTTCTATCTCGATCGTTGGACTGTCCTTTGCAGTTACGTGCACTACATGAACAAGGATACTCATTACAATCAGTGAACAAGAACGGGCAGACGGCGCTGCACTTTGCCTGCAAATACAACCATAAGGACATTGTCAAATACATCATTTCATGTGCCACACGACGCGTCATCAACATGGCGGATAAGGAGCGGTAAATATCCCTCTTATTAACTGTAACTAATTTCGAAGTAATAGTACTTATTTAAAGTGGAGTGGGATCCGTACCGAAATCCAGTTATACATAAATATGCATGCCATGCAATAGTTTCTATACCCTTGCAGAGAGTATTATATTTTTGTCCCGAAATGTATTCCCCGTTTTTATTTTATTCGATAACTTAAAAATCAATTAAATAGCAAACTTGAAATGTACTTTAAGTATTAAGGAAATTATGGTTACTTTAAGAAAAGCATTAAAAAGGATTGAAATATGCAGCTAATAAATACCCAAGGCGCTAATACTCTTTATTTTAAGTAGCTAGAACTTTTAGTCTGTTATATTCCAAGAAACTGCGATAAATAAAGTTTATCAAAAACATCAACACCTTATAAGTTAGAGACAGAAGAAATCTTTGTTATTCCCTTGAAATTGGCTTACTTAAACAACAACTTACATAATAATATCATGATAACTTGGCAAAATGTATAAAGCAGTCGATACCTAGAACCAGAAATTAAAGGAAAACGTTGAGTTTGGTCATGTTTTTGTTTTTTGACTTGCACAGCACTGTAAGTAGTTACAATTAATCAACTTTTGCTTTGTTATTTAACTATGGTACTTGTATAAATAAATAAGCTGTCCCTGTTTTCGATATGTATAAGTAACCTTTTATCGATAATATAAGGAATACGAATTTGGTTTTCAATCAATATAAGAGGCACACACATGACAACTCTCTAATATTGTCCTTTACTCTTTTCTTCTTTTCTTTTCTCTCTGTCTGTCTGTCTGTCTGTCTCTTTTTAGCGGTCAGACGGCGCTGCACATTGCCGCGGAACAAAATCGCCGCGATATTTGCGTAATGCTGGTTGCTGCTGGTGCCAATTTGCAGGCTCGCGATGGAGGCGGCAACACGGCCATGATGGTGGCATTCAACAAGAATGCCAATGAGATTGCCACATATTTGGAAAGTAAGCTGGTTGAACAACAACAACAATAGAGCGTCGGCTGGGCCAATGCCATTACTACCATTACCATTACCAATTCCAACTCCAACTCGAATTGAAAATCGCCGTCGGCCACCTCCATGTAAAGCCCCAAATAGAAAAGCAAAATGAAAAGAACAGAATTGAATTGAATTGAATTGAATTGAATTGAATTGATCCAAAGTAGAGATCTCGCTAGCTGTGCACATCCATTAAAGTACTCGTAGTATAACCAGCGCCCTAATTAAAATCATCTAAGCATCAGACCAGAGTCCATGTGATTATGTTAACTAATGAGCGAATTTCCTTCTTTTTCTCTCGCCAAACCAAATGGAAATTGTGTCTCTGTTTAAACAAACAAATGAAATACTAAATATATATAAATCTCAATGCGATTATCAACATTCCAATCGCCAAATGTGCAATAAAATGCTGCTTACCCAAGGTCAAGAGCGTTTCATGCATTTGGAGGTGCAAACCAGAATTTAATTGTAATTAAACAAAGCAAAAAAAGAAAAACTATTTAAAAAGATTAAAAAAATGTTGCCTACTTCAAGGCACGGCCCATTTAGCTTTTGAATATATTTATTTTGTTCGAAATTTTATTAAATCCATTTTTATTTTTTTTGTTAGTGTCAGTAGCAACTAAAGAGAAAATGCAGAGGTGCATTATAAATATAATGAAAATAAATAATTAAAATTATAATTAATTTTATTCTTAAGCAACGAATTCGCAACACATTTAGGCGTTGTTTTTTTTTAGCAAATAAGTGACAATTTATTTACTCAACTCAAAAGCAAAAACAATAAGAAACCTTAAGCAAAAAGAACAAACAAATGAAAGTAAATGCAATTTTTCCACTCACACACACACACATATACACAAATACACACCGTAGTGAGACAAGTGTGTTAAATATTGTTATAAATTCTTTGGCAAACAAAATTAAAAGATGATTATATTGTGATATCTAAATTTAATTGTACTAAATTCTAATACTTAAACTATATAATAATATAAAATAATAGAAAAGAAAACTTATCAATTTATTGGACTTGAGCGAAAGCAAACTCGCCCAACGCGGCGAATGATTAATATTGATATTAGCCAAGGCATTTGCTGTATGTATGAAAAGATATAGTATATTGATAAATATAACAGCAAGTATGTAAATTAACACATATAAAAATGATATAGTAGCACATGCATATACATTTGCATACGTAACATATATATAAAAATATTGATTTTTTTCGGCAAATTTCAATTTAGCGAATTAAGAATAAGTGTAAATCTGTTGTAAATTGCAATACAAGCCAAATGAAATGCAGCGCAGCAGCAGCAGCGAAAAAACACTGTAGGATAATATATTGCCTATACTAAATAAATAGCAAGTATATTGTCACACACACACACACACACACACACACACACATACACATACACACAGGCACATACAGTCCCATGCGCACACTCTTAACTAAGCTATGCACAACCCAGAAACAATTCCGTGTTTCCAAATCTTCGGTTCTCTGGAAAATCACATCACTAGAAATCTTCCTTTCTTTCTTGTCCTTTCTATCCCCCTTTCCCCTTTGACTATCTCACTCACTCTCTCGATGTGTTTCAAATTGAATCAAAGACTTTCACAGAGACTTAAGTGCCCGTCCTCACCTGCCCAACCCTCAGGCTTTTACCAGCCCCCAATTACTCTACGAACAAAGCAAATAACAAGAAGAAAACCAACAACAAAAATAGAAAAACTATATACTTTTATTTAGACTATATACATATGTATGGTATGTATATAAATATATTTATATATAAAGACTATTGGGAACTCTAAGCGACTTTATATAACACAACAAGAACAAGAACAACAAAAAGAACTACAACAACAATAACAGGAATATACTATATAAATATACAAATCAATTTAAAGATAAACATATAGAAAAAAGTTACAGATAAAGCTAAAGATATACATATACTATATACAGTTAAAGATAAGAATGCAAGCTACACATACATACATACATATACATATATTTTATCAACAACAACAAAAAAATCAAAGATAAGATAACGAAAACGACAGAGAAAAAGAAAAAATCAAAAAGATTAATCTCCTAGCTGATTAAGAAATATAATTAATTAATCTTGTATAGTTCAGCAAATACATATATGTATGTGTTATTTACTTGTATACGTTTGTTTGAATGTATTTATGTGTGTAGCATACAATTGAATTTTTTCATTAGATCCGTTCATTAACCTTCTCTGTCTTTACCCTAGAGCTAAGTACAATTGTCAATTACGTTTCAAAATTTGTTCAACATTCGGTTTTAGAAATAGGCAAAAATCTCACTATTGAATATATGGCATAACGTAATTAACGATTAGTGAGCGTAATTAACTAATTAAGTAATCCCTAACACTCACACACCAAACACATACACTCAGACACAACTCAAAGCTATAACTAAGAATAATTATAGCTAATAATGTAATTAAGGAACGCTGCTGAAACTCAAACTCAACTGACCTCGTCTGGCCGAGCTCTTGGCTCGAGCATTTTGTAGGCCAGCCATGGTCACTTGAGTTTTCCGACAGTTTTTCCAAAGATTGTTAAGCATAAACAAAATTATGTTTTGGATTTCGTGTATGCTACGATTGTATGACAGGAGGTGGAGTTGGGCGATATTGGGAGAGAGAACGATTTGTGGCAGAGTTTTGGGGCACACAGCTAAATGCCCCCGCAGATGTGACCCCAAAGCAACTGCCACAATTTGTATCATCGATATCGCCTCAGAGAAAATGAAGAATAAGCAGAGTTAGATGTAGAAGAAGAAGAAGAAGAAGAAGAAGCTGCAAATCTTATTTAGCAAATGACAATCTAGAGAATTTAGCGAAGAACAAAAATACGTTTGCTAAAAAACAAGTACAACTTATACTACAACATGTGTTTTTTTTTTTTGATTGCCTCTGCAAAAAGTAAAATACATAAATAATAGTTTATTAATAATTATTAAATAATAAGAACTAACCCTGCTTTGCTATTGCTTAACTATCTATCCGGCTTATAGCCCCTTTCCACGGGCATAAGTTTTTCGAATTTTTATTCACATTTAAATTTATCTGCCTTTTGGCTTTTCACATTGAAATGGGCAACTGTAAATTAACATTTCTCAAATCGTGTTTTACATTCTACATTCAACGAATGATAACTTTTCAAGAATATCAAATACAAATTATTAAAAGAGAATATTGTCGTGGAAAGCGGCTATTATATGCACTTAAACTGAAAAAGAACATAATTTTTATCAAAATTGAAATTGTAGTTTGAGGATTATTTGAAATGAACAAGTGCAATGAATGGCAATGAATGATGATTGTTGTACTAAGACAGTGTTATTACTAAAACAGTGTTGCAAAATGCGGGTACTAATTACCTATAATGAGAACGAACGTTTGTAAATGGGGGTTAACTCACCTGTTCGGAGAACAACCGGGTCCAAGCCAAACTAAGAATATATTTTCGTGTACTTTGTGTAAAATAACGAAAGATCAAATATATGACATACAACATATGATTACATAACATAATTACCTGTACTATGACAACTTCCAATGCCTTGACAACACAGTCACACACACTTACACTCACACACACTCACACACAGATACAGAATATAAAATACTGTTGAATGTTCTTTAAGCAAAAGCTGTATAGTTATGTATATGTGTGTACATAGAAACATTATGTATATATACATATATGCATACATATATCGTACATACATATATATACATATAAACATATATACTACATAGAAGCTATACATACATACATACATTAATGTTTATATAAATACATATATTTTTTTCTAAGCATATAAGAGAATTGTTGAAAAATATGGAAAACAACATGAAACGCAAGTCTTATGAAAACCTAGAAACTAAGGCAACAGAAATTGTAAAGGATGCAGAACAGCAAAAACAAAAACAAAAACAAAAATAGTAACAAAACCCAATTTAAGCAGAAGAACAAAAGAACCAGAAAATAAAATTATTTGAATAATTTAATTTAAATGGCATATATAAACAATTAACTATAATATAATACATAAATAATTTATGCATCTAGTAAATAACTTATTTTAAATGTAATTTATTTATTTATGCTTAAAAACGTACACAAACACACCCATACACTGAGAGAATAAATATTTTATTTTCCACAAAAAATAACTGCATGATTTCAATTTAAGTGTGTAAATAATTTTATTATAATTTTCTTTCATTTATTATTTGTCTGAACTTCAAAGTTTTTCTTTAAACATTTTCCAGGTCGGCAACGAACAAGACACAATTGAATTTAATAATTTTATTTGTTGTTTATATTAAAATAAAATAAATATATACATGAATATATATTTAATGAAAAGAAGATGAAACTTATGCAAGTCTGAAAGTATTTCTATCGAAGAGTTCTAAACTGCTTAACTGTAAATTGTGTATAACTAAAAACAAAACAAAAAAAAAACAAAAAGGAAAAACAAAAACAACTTCAAATTAACGCTATTTATAAATATATATTCATATACCTATGCTAATATGGCATGATTGTGAAGTAATACCTACTTATATATTAATATATACATACATATATAAATACGATTACAATTTTTTGGTAGTTCTTAGGTATAAACATAAACAGACAACAAAGAAAAACATAAGTACGATATGCACTGCAAGCACTGAGGAATTTGATTCAATTTTACTTAAGATAAACGAAAAGAGAAATTGAAGTAGCATTTAAAATTTAAATTATGGCATTACAATTAAAATTTCAAAAATGAAAAAAACTAAAAAAAAATATTGAAATATTTAAAATTACTTTTCGAACAACCAAAAACCGATGTAGAAATCCCCATAAAAATGACAACAACAACTGGAATCGCAAATGGGCAAGCTTTGAATGAGCCAACACACACATAATGTATATGTACTTGTGTGTGCGTGTGTATAATTCCAATTGGATTTGTTATGCAGAGCCTGGTTAAATCTATTGGCCAAAGAGCAAGTAACTGGCACACAAACACACACACACACACACACGCAGCCCCGAAAACACATCAATATAAATGTTATCGCGGTATTGTAATATGCTTAAATTGAGCTGAATTAAAAGCAGATTAACCCACACACATCTACGTTTGCACACACACTAAAACAAGAACAAAAACAAAAACAAAACAAAGAAAAATAATACAAAGCAAACTCATTAATCAGACTCAATAAATATGCAAGCTTAACTACTAAATAATTCAAGTTCCATTTTATTGCCCAGATGCTAGCTCTATTTTCTACCTTAACGTGTTTTAGTATCCTATGTAAAGCAACCTAAAGAATAATTCACACAATATTTAGGCAAACAAAAACTATGTACTATCATCAACAAAGTTGCTAATCAATACATTTTCGGTCACTCTATTATAAAAGAAATAAACATTTTTTTGGTATTTCAACTTAAATATGACTTTAATTATTTCAATGGCAATCGTTTTTCGTATTAAAATATTATTTAGCCTACTTTTTGGGAAGCAAATTACATTAATGCCTTTGCATATGATTAATATCTGGTGTGAAACATTGTGTAGAGGTGTGGAACATTATGTACTTAACATATATAGGTAATTTTGGGGAAACTGAGAAAATATAATCAAATTCATCAGCCACGTGTGGAATCTTCGAATACTTAAGATAATGTTAATTAATGTTTGGCTATACACAGCTCTGGCGACTTAATTATTGGAATACGGAATCTTGGCCACTTTATTATGGCCAAAACGATAAGTCACTTTTAAATTAAAACATTGCCAATTTCAGACAATTGGTCTGCTAATCAATTCATCAGCTGATAAGTTAAAACGTGGTAGACCCCAAAATCAAAACTTAATTGGTAAGACAGATAAAAAACTTAAGGAAAAGGCTGCAGTCGAGAAACCTCGACTGTAAGAGACGCTGTATACACTCTTATTTTGTACCACTTATAATGTTTTTCAAAACTCTAGACCTAAACTTTAGTAGTGCTTGTTTAAAAAAATAAATTGATGCGGATCAAAAAAATAAATTCTTTTCGGGGTCTGCCAATCTTCTTGTGCATGTTACGCACAAACTTAATAGACCCTTTGTACTCTTAAGTACAGGGTCTAAAATCCAAAATCAGTTGGGATAGATTACCTTTGCTATTGGCAAGCGCTATATAAAAGGCCCAAGAAATGGACAGGTTCATAGAGAAAGCTCTTGGAAATCACAAGATGAAGCTCACACTATTTGCTCTGCTCGCCGCATTTTGCGTACTCAGTGTAAGTTAAAGATCAGGAAGAAAAAAAATATAAAAAAGAATTCGATAGAGGATTTTAATACTTCTGATTTTCAAAACAGGCCAATGCTGGTACCTTGCAATTCGAGTCAAATGAGTTCGCCGATGTCGATGTCGATATCGATGGTGAGTTCATGGAACCCGAGATGTTTGGCATCATTGGACTTATTAAGGCAGCACTCCGCGGTATTAAGGGATTGAACTGCATATTTAAATGGGTTGTGGGTATCAAGACTAGTGCCCTGCAATACCACAACGATATCCTTGCCTGCGGCGTCGACGCAAACCAGGATGTGACCAATCTGATCAATGCCAACCTGCAAATCATCCAAACCGCCACTAACATCCTGACTTTCAAAACAACCATTTGTGCCAGCGCTGAAGCAACCACACCCGCACAGCGTGCTCTTCCCGGCAGTTGTTTCATCAAGACTACGAGACAGATGATTCGCCTTTACGCCCAGACAAGAAAGGCCATCAGATTGGCCAAGAAGATTCCCAAGACTGGACCCAATGCCATCGCCTGTGTGACCGACGCCACAAATACCCTTACCAGCTATTACACCCGGTTCCCCATCAGCGTCAAGAACTGCTCTCAGCTCACCGGCAACTAAGCAGCATATCTTGTTTTTTTTTCATATTAAATAAATGAGCAAAAAGTACACACTTTGTTTATGTTTTCTAAGATACTTCGGAAGCCAATTTTATGATAAAAACTCCACATCCGACTAGGAATTTATACGCTATTTACACTTTTTTTCTATTAAGAAAAAAGGTTAAAATTGAGTTATTTATTTATATATTTATTACACTTTATCAAAATAATATTTATTCATTTTAATTTCTGTCCATAACTTTTTGAGTTCTATTTCTTGCTGTTCAGTTTTCCCTGCACTAAGATCTAGAGTAATTTGTTCTCTGATATATTGCTTACGCTACGAAAGTTTCATTTAATTCAGTTGAAGTTTTTTAGTTACCATTAAGCTACAACGAGAATAATCTAATTAATTGTTACTCTTTTTCAACTCTTTTTCAAACTTATCTTCGTGTAAAAGCAAAAAAATACTAGCATACTTTTTGGCACAGTCTGGAAAATTTAAGTGTTCTCTTGCCAAAGCGTAGTGAGGAATAAAAATAAGTTAAATTAATGCATCGATTTTTGCATAAGTTAATTTTTTGCTATTTAAGCTCGATGTTTTTAATTTCAATCGATCGGATTCCGGCAAAATGTCGGACTCTTAAAAGCCTCGCAAAGACCCGTTAAGCAAAAGTGAATTGAAACCAAATTAATACTGCACAATAATTATATATTTCCAATTATATTATTCATTATTACATATATTTCTGTTATTTGAGTAATAATTATATTAAAATAAAATTAGATTAAATGTAAGTCAATGTTAATGTTAAGCTATAAGGTCTCAATACAATTTATTTATAAATTTTATTGAGTTTTTAAGCATTTAAAGACTCTTACTTAATATAACAATTTAAATAACATTATACTTTTTAAAAATTAAATTGGCGTAGTTTTTAATAATTTGATCCGAACCTATGTAGTAAGAAAGTAGTCCGGTTTAGGTTGGAGCTTACAGGATTGTAGTATTCCAATCATTAAATCGATATACTTGTTTCATGGCAGTAAATTTAAGTTTTTTCGCAGACTAAAATTGTTGTACAGTATTGATTAAATTAACTTTAAATCAAAAAAATTAATATATACTTGAAGAGTAGCAAATACTCTTTTATAACTTAGGCAATCGATTAAGAATTTGAAATTTTCGTATATTTCTATTTGGTAAACTTGTTTAATGCCCCAACTGATAAGATGGCCAAGTAAGTCGCAATTAAAGACTTTGCCAACTTAAGACAATTGGACTGCTATCAATTCATCAGCTGATAAGCGAAAGCGAGGTAGGCCCCAAAAATAATACTAAGCTCAGCTGAATTGATAGATAGCTAGATAAAAAAAAGAAAAAAACCAACAGCTATTGGGATAGATTACCTATGCCATAGTATATTGGACTTATAGGTGTTATCAAAGTCCATGGCATATGCTATAAAAGGGCCCCAAACATGAGAAGTTTGATAGAGAAAGCTCTAGGAAATCGCAACATGAAGTTCACATTAATTGCTCTGCTCGCCGCATTTTGCGTGCTCAGTGTAAGTAGAAGATAATGCTAAATAAAATAAATTATTTAACGGATTGTAATATTCGTGATTTTCTACACAGGCCAATGCTGGTACCTTGGAACCACGTATGTTGTCACCGGATGAGGTCATGCCTTTTGAGTCAAATGATTTCGCCGATGTCGATGGTGAGTTCATGGATCCGGAAGCATTTTGGATCTTTTCCTCCGTGTGGTGGGCCATTAAGGCTGGACTCCGCAGCGTCAAGGGATTCAACTGTATAATCAAGTGGGTTTTGGGTATCAAGGACAGCGCTTTGCAATACACTTCTGATATCAATGCCTGCGGCGTCGAAGCATGCCAGGATGTGACCAATCTGATCAATGCCAACCTGCAAATCATCCAAACCGCCAATAACATCATTAGCTTCAAATCTAACATTTGCGCTAGTACCGAAAATGAAACAAAGCCTTCCCTCAGCACTAACTGCTCCGTCAAGACTTTGGCTCAGGTGTTCAAGCTTTGGTGTCAAGTGAAAAAGGCTATCAAACTGGCCAAGAAAGTTCCCACCACCGGACCCAATGCCGTCGCCTGTGTGACCGACGCCACAAATACCCTCACCAACTATTACACTCAATTCCCAACCAACATCAAGACCTGCTCCAAGCTCACCAGCAACTAAGCAGCGTATCTACTCCTGATATCTTCATATTTTTCATTTAATAAACGAGCAAAAAATATATAATGTGCAATATCTTCTCTTTTCTACATTACTAAATTTAATTTCATTTATTTGAGTTGAATATCTAAAAAGCATATTTTCATATGCTTGCTTGTAGACAAAGTTTTCTATCCGATTAAACTTAGTTCACGAACTCATAAAGCTTCCACTTTTAGGTATTATATAAACATCCTCTTATACCCTTGCAGAAGAGGGAATTATAATTTTGTTACAAAATGTGTAACGCATTAAAAGAGGCTTGGCAAACACCATGAAGTATATTCTTGATCAGGACGACGAGCTGAATCGATCTAGACATGTCTCCAGTTTTTAAGCTATCTTGAAGATACTTGGTACAGGTCCGACATATATACTGCGTGCCGGCCGGATCGGATCACTATACAATATAGCTGTCAAAGGAACAATCGGTTAGAAATCTTCATTTAGTATGAAAATCCTTTTTGCTTCTTAATATATCTTAGATATCCCAGATTGTGTGTCTGATATAGTTTTATACATTCTGATCAAATTTGAATACAATCGGACTACAATACCTATCCTATGTCGAAATTTGAATGCAGGTCTCTCAAGGCTTTCCTTTTTTGATAACTTTAAGAGTTTTGTCACTAGCTGTCATGTTTTCCCACCACCACCAACTAGCCTATTTTGTTTTCTGAATTTTCGTTTAATTGGAGAAAGTTCCTTTCTAATTATAAGTATATTCGTAGCCTGTAAAATTGTAATTTCAGATTCAATTAATATTATATTAATTCCAAGACATGATAGTTTTTTTTTTTTAAATTTTTTTTACTTAATGCTCGTTACAATCGTAAGATATATATATTTACATTACATTTGGTCCACGCAAGTGTTGATGTTGGGCAAGAAGTTGTTGAAGCTAGTCTTCACATCATTGGTAGCATCAACAAAACAAGAGCTAGTATCGGATGGCAAATTAGCCATCTGCTTCAAGGTGGTGTTGATCTTTCTGGTCAGCTTCATGGTAGTCTTCAACATATTATAGCAGCACTTCTTGGAGGAAGTCGGGGTGTCACCAACGGGGGCACACAGTTTGCTGTTCACATTGATGATGTTGTTGCAGAGGGTAATAATTGTCTTGCAGGAGGTGACAATGGCAGCCACATCCTTGGGAACAGCGGTACCGCACTTATCGATATTATCAACATAATCGGTACAGGCAGTCATTATCTCAATAACTTCCTTCAGAATGCAGTTGACACCACGTACAGTCTTCAATGCCGCCTTCAGACCTTTGCGAACCAAACAAATGAATCCACATTTGTACTCCTCGAAATCCATATACTCATCATCATCTTCTAGCTGTGCTTGCAAGTAATTCAATCTTTCACTCAGCGCTTCAAAGTTGATCTCATTGGGACCAGCTGCATTAGCCTATAAAGTTAAATGTTCTTTTACTGAACCAAGTCAACAGTTTATTATCATTAGTTCTCAACTTACATTAGCGCTAAGTAGACAGCTGGCTGACACGAAAACCAAAAGACAAAGAGTTATTACTTTCATATTGCTTGACAATCAGAATATACTTTACTGAATGATCGTTCTCGGCAAGAGTTCCCCATTTTTATAATGATTCTCCCATATCGATGTGAAGTGTTCCACGCGTGACGAGATTTCATTAATTTTGCTGATTAAATTAAGTATATATGTATATCTATCGTATTAAATATTTATATATGTATGTAAATGTACTCACTTGCCGACTTTTAAACAGATAGTTTATCACAAAAACAACGAAAAACAATACTCTAAGTAATCTCTCAAAGTCGGTGATATTCCCAGACTTTGATTGACAACAAATTTAATTTTAAATTGATCGAAATATGGTTCGCAATCAATAATTGCCAATTGACTTTATCAGCACAAAAAAATATGTTCAGATATGGCAAAAGTTTAACGTCCTGATTAAAATGCCCATCAAATTTATTTGAACTTATCTCTAGTAGCTCAATTGCACTATTTGAGATTTGAATTTAATTTATAGAGGCAAAGTCTGGTCTGGTCAGATCTTTATCTGTAAGTATAAGTAAGATCGGTTGACTGCGCGATTTATTTTCGCTAGTGAATTACTTTTAAAAAATTAATCAATTCAAAGATTAAAGTTATGAAACTTTGGTTTCTCTTAAGATTATTTCACCAACGACCAGGTAACTTTAAACGTCAACATTCACATAAATTTTTAGCATTTTTCTTCAAAGTAAAATGAGAAACAAAATAAAAAACTTTCGAACTTTGCGAATTATTTCTTTGAATCCAAATTTTGAATCAAATATTTGAATTGCAGCTGGTCTACATTACCTCTAACTTTATACTATACTATTGTTATAGGTTTCCATCATGAAAAATTTGTTTGCTTTGATCAAAAAGATACTCTACTGCATCAAATCCCAATCTGAAAAAGTTCCTCTCAGTAATATATGGTTTTCGGATTTGAAATATGTTATAGTTATGGTTATATTTTAATAATAGTATTGAGCCGAATATATAAAAACAAATAACAATGAAAAAAAAAGGAAGCTTATTTAACTAATTATGATCAATGGAAATTAAAATTCATATCGATAGTAAAGTAAAATCGTTAATGCATATAAATATTAATAATCGAATAATCGATACTCACACAACACCAAAATTGAATTCATTGTATTGTTTAAATAATTATGAACATCAATGCCATTCATTCAATTGATTGTTATTGTTTAACAATAGGAATAACAAATACAATTTCAAAAAACAAAAAAAAATATTAATATATCTATATTCATTTTTATATATAGTACATACAATGTTAAGTAATTGATTCGATTTGCTTCTGATTTTTTTGTTTTCTTTTTTGCTCTTCATTTTTTGGGTCTAAAGCTTGCTTTGAATGTGAAGCTGGTTAGAAAAAAACGAAGGCATTTAACAAATTACATTTAAACGATACTTAAGTTTAATAAATTATGTATATGTATTTTACTCGCATATCGGATATATCGCATTCTATTTATTTTTTTCAATATCTCCTTTAATAATTGCACAAGTCGTTAAGTTAAATATTTTCGAAATTCAAAAAAAAAAAGCACTACAAACTTAAGAGACTTAAACTCGGATAAAGAGACAATGATGGACCCAGTTTAGATCAAGCTGAGGCGACTGTTGGTTTTGCGAAGCTGTGCACGCCAGGGTATAATGTTGTCGTTGTCATCCTGCTCCTCCTCACCATGGTCAAGGGCATCTTGCGGCTGTTGTTGTTGTTGTTGTTGTTGGGCGACAATGGATGCTCTTGTTGCTCGGGTCCCTTGGCATCGCTGTGGTTCTCCTTGTTGCCCTGGGGATGTTGGGCCTGTAGCTGTTGAGACTGTTGCTGGAGCATCTGCAACTGTTGGTAGTGCTGTTCGACATTGAGACCGCTGCTGCAGGTTGCCAGATTGATGTTATCGATGGACATGGCGCGATTCTTCAGACGCCAGGTGTCCGCAATGCGATTATTCTCCTCCACTTTGGGCGTGTAGATGGCCGCTCTGCAAAATGGCGCACAGGTCAGAGATAGGAGTCCGCCAGTCTGGCTGGGCAACCATCAACAACCGCCCTCGCCCTCTCCCCCGCCCACATCCCCAATCCCATTCCCGCCCCATCACTTACTTCAGCTTATTTTCTGTTTCTTCGCGACGTGCCAATAAATCGCGTTTCCATTGCGGTATCTGGGACAGACGACGCGACTCTGCCTCCTGGGCCATCCGATCCTCAAAGTCCTTCTTGGCCCGCTCCGCTGCCTTCTTGGCCATCATCTGGCGCTTCCAGTCGGGTATGGCATTGCCGGCCTGATCCTTTTCTGGTATCTGTAAGTAGATCTTTGAAACGCATGACAATCGTTTTTCAATGACAGAATCCCAAAATAAAGTCACTTACCTGGTCCACATAATTGTTGGCCGTAAACTGTTTCGTTATTTCCATATAATGCTCCGAGTCTATGCGATTGGCCATCTGTTGTTCCACCTTCATCTTCTTGATGCCGGGTATATCCTTCGAGATCTTTAGCTCGGCAATTAGATCCGTTTTCAGATATGTATCCGTGCTGGTTGTCAGACATTGCATACTCAGACTACGTGCCGGCATCTGGTAGGGCTTCGGCACCTTCTGTGTGTCCGTGCGACGCAACTGCAGAGATGATCAGAAATTTCAAAGGGTGATAATTAAATTGGACTCTGACTTATTATTATCTTTATTAAGTTTTGTAATTCATCTGACTACTATAATATTATATGCATTTATTTATTTATTTCGATTCCTCGTGCTTCAAGCTAAAGCTTATTTTTTTAAGGCTAAACATTACATTATATTATGTTACATATGTAGTTTAGTGTTGTAAGAACATCGAGTCTGGCATGAATTTATTTAATTTGACATGAGTTACAAATAAATTGATGAATTAACGGTACACATTTGAATGAATTCTAATGAATTTGAGTTCTCGTATGAAATTCACATATTCAAATTGACTAAAGTCTCATAAAGTGGCAGAAATTTTAAATTTGAATTTTTCTCAAACTCATTCGAAATAGCCAATCGAAATAACATTGCATAAATAATACAAGGTAAAGAAATGAAATATTTAAAAAACATTTAGTATTATATACAAAGTATTCAATAGAATAAATAATTTCAACTTCAATACTAACAAATAAATAAAAAAAACTGTTGGTCGACGGAAGCACGAATCTTCTGGGCACGAGCACAAACCGTTTTTTGTATATCTTGATTTGCAATTTATTTTAATTGAATACTGAACTGTGAGATACTAAAAGCAACGGGCTCAGCTCTGTTCAGAACGTTCAGCGAAGATATTCAATCAATCGAATTCAGTTCGGAAAGACCCAGTTAGCTGCCAACACAACTTCAGTCAAATTTATGTTAAATTAATTTAAAAAAAATTGTACGATAATGTATCTATTGGTGCTTTTATTTTATTCCAGATTATTTAATTGTACTCAATTGATCTCAATTATTAAATGAGTTCCTGCAGGGCATCGGTACATAGTTTTTTTTATAGGAATATTTGAATCGTTAAAAAATAAGTATGGCTTGACGACAATGCTTTTCTAAAATACGTTTCACTTGATTTTCAGTTTAGCTTTTAATGATGAAATCAATTTAAACTAAATATTTATGAATATGTCAAATATTTTCACTGAAATCTATCAGTTTTCTTAGAAACGTCAAAAATCCCAACGATAAGCTAAAATCTAACAATGACTTTATTTTAAATAGGAATGTTTTCCGCATTTTAATATTTTTCACACATCACTATCATGAAATTTCCATTTACTTACCTGAACGCTATTAAGATCCTGTATCGAGATTGCGGACAGAGGTTGATGCTGTTTGCGT
Organism: Drosophila testacea; assembly: GCA_035043265.1. Taxonomy (NCBI): domain Eukaryota; kingdom Metazoa; phylum Arthropoda; class Insecta; order Diptera; family Drosophilidae; genus Drosophila; species Drosophila testacea. Next base: position 1,113,912 of record JAWNND010000931.1, read on the forward strand.
GTTGCAGTATCCTGGCTGGTTGGCGCTGTGCCATGTGGCTTCTTGGGCTTCTGTGACTTGTTTGTTGCATCACCGGACATTGTTGACAGCATCATTGGCATTGGTGGTGGCATCATGTGGGGCAACGGTGGTGGAGGTGGTGGCAACGGTGGTTGCTCACCCGCGCCCATGCCATGATGAGGCTGATGATGATGTTGATGCTGATGTTGATGTTGATGCTGAAGTTGATGCTGGAGTTGAAGTTGATGTTGGTGTGGATGTTGATGTTGATGCTGTTGTTGGGCAATTTGTATCTGCATATAATCCTCCGTATCCGTGGAGCTGTAAATATTAATTAAAAACTATGAAATACAAATACTTTCGCTGCAAATGTGATTTTTCTTTCTGAATTTGAAGAGTGTGTCTTGTTTTTGGGGCAGACCTGCGCCAGGCGTGTCGTGTGCGCAGTATCATCTTTGCAACTGAATTGCAACTGATCGGTGAGGCAGCTTTGGGTCTCAAGCTTAAGCTTGTGTGTGGCATGCAGCACGCATAAAATTTCATGCACACTTGAGCCGCTGAGGAAGTGGCTGCCTGCCTTGTGTTAATTGCCCCCGTTGTGTTGCATCCACAAGCTGCAAGCTGTAAGCTGCAAGCTTTGTCTGTTGGCTTAATTAAGGCAACTGTACTTCTGCCACTTTTTGGTGGTAATTACTTATGTTGCCGCTGCACGAGATGTGCAGACAAATTAAAGCAGCTGCCAGCTGTCAGATGACTGCTGCCACAGCAACTTGCAACATGTTTTTGGTTTTGGCTTTCTTTCTCAACTTACCGGGCCGAGGACGGACACGAACGCTTATCGCTTATGCTCTTTAGATACTCGGACGGCTTGATGAGATGCGTGACGCCGTCTTGTGATTTATTGGGAAAACTGGGCGGCACAAATGGAAGCACCAGCTGCTTGTTGACCAAATTGGGGCCACCAGAGCGTACACTGCCAGCAACACCTCCAGAAGATGCACTTACACCCTCGCCATTATAACTGCCACCATATTGCGATTGCTGCAACTCATAATGATCCTCGGCTGAGGAGCCTACTCCATAGATACTGCCAGCATATATCGATTGCTGTTGTTGCTGCTGTGGCTGTTGATAGTAGTTGCTGTTGCTGTTGTTACTGTTGCTGTTGCTGTTGCTGCGCTGTTTGCCCTCCGAATAACCATAGAGGCTGCTTCCATTCGGAGTTGCCCCGGGTGCTGCCTGATAATGCCCCTCCATGTTGCCTCCAGCTGATGTCTCAGTGTTGCCAACTCCATTACCGTTATTGTTGTTACCATTGCCGTTGTTGCCATTGAGGAGCTTGGCTTTCTTGTTCGCTGAAATTGAACAAATTTATTTATGAGATTTTTGCTTCTTTTTTTTGTTTGTTGTTATTTTATCTTATTTTTTTTAAGTCTTGTCTGCGTTAACTACTTATTGTGGGTTAGCAGTTATCCCAGCTCTTTGGTCACGCTAGCTTGAGCTAACACACATATAAACACACACTCGCACACGCGCATACTCATTGCGTATTCGACGTGTGACGATGCCTTTCACCAGAGTGCAGAATGGCGCTAATGGATGCGGACTACGTCTTAATCAGCTGAAGAGCACAATCATAAACGCAACCACAATGCACACAGAATGCAGCCACTTAACCCACACTACACACCCACTCACACACCAATCCATACACACACACACACACACACTGACACTCACACGAGTGTGCAATTCTTCATTCGAAAGTAGATCTAGGTTTAGAATCACAATTAAATGCAACTGAAATTGAAGTAAGCATACTTTAAACCGAAAACTTATCTGTACAATTTGTATAATATAAATTCTTTTAAGGTCCTTTTTTAATATTTTCTTTCTTTTTTAACTGGAAAATATTTGTATTTAAATTAAACTAAGCCCATTATTAAATTAAACTAAATTTAATTATTTCAACTAACGCATTTATTAATAAATATATGATTGTTGCGGGTGGATAAAAAACTGCATTAATACAAGTATATTTATGTTCAATGACATCAAAAATCATTTACTAACTCATCCTTTGACAGTTTTTAAAAATGTTTAGTTAGATAGTTGTTCGTTGATTTTGTTGAAAATATATTGTCGTATTTTTGAGAGACTGAAGAAAGATTCCTTTTGAATTCAATTGTGAAGAACCCTTCTGAGTATGGTAAATTAACGTAAAGTTTTAAAAAAATGTTAATTAACTTTAAAGTTCTTAAATTGATTTAAATATATTTAGAGAATTCTTGCAATGCATAAACAAAATACTAGGAACACAATGTTTCAAAGTTAGATCTACGTATAAAAATACGTGACGTGTTTATGCCAAACTCAAATAACACTCGACATTGGTTCGCAGGTTTATATTATTTAGCAAGAAAAAGAAAACTAAAAATAAATTTAACAAAATTGCTCTTTTCATGATTAGGGTTGCTGTCGAAGCAAATTCTAACTATGAACCACTATGCCACTTAATTGAACGCTACTTTGCCCCCCGAAATCACAATAAATCCTCGGAACGGTGAGGCAACTTTCACAGTAAATGCAAACTCGCAACTTGTTTGAACTGCGCCAACAGACAGATCTGGAAATCGACAATTTCAATGGCAATGGCAATGGCAATGGCAATGGCAATGGCAATGGCAATGGCCAATCGTGGTCAGGTTGACAGCAATGCATATGGACAGGCCCACTCCAAAACGCATGGAATCGAGTCTAGCCAGTTTTAGCCAATTGATTTGGTGGCCAAAAGGAAAAGAAAAAATATGTAGAAAAAAATGCCGAAAGTCAACAAATTTCAACATTTATCAGTGGTTTGACTTGCTTTTGATTTGGATTGGATTTGATGGCATTAAATTGAGTTGAATGGGAATGGAAATAAAAAAAAATATACTGCGATTGATTTTAGATTTATGGTGAAATTCAAGTGGCTGGAGAAGCAAGGAGCAAACTCCTTGTAATAAAAACAAGCAGCTGCAATTGAAATGGAAAAATGATGAAAGGGAATAATGTAGATCTTAACAAGATTGATTAAACTAATTAAAAATTAATTTTTCTAGTTGACTACCTTACTATTTAAATTTCAAAGAACTACAATAAATAAACAGTTTTAACACTAATCGTTGGTAGATTTGCAGAAACATAAATTATAAAAATAAATTCAATATTATGCACTTGTCACAGACTTGTATAGTTATCACTTAATATGATGATAAGGTTTATTACGTATAATATTTTAAGCTTCACTAGCTATGCATATATAACCGATCTATTGTCGATAACACTTACAACGAAATATATCGAAACGCTGAAAACTAAGCGTAAAATAATTGCGACGCGAATTCTTGTGAATTTTCACCGAACCCGGCATATTCATTATAGTGTGAGATATAGAGAGGAAGAGGAACCGATAAACACAGAACAGTTAATCAATAACGAATCACATCCTCAATAATTGCAAAATGTGACAACAACAACAAAAATAAAAGAAAATAATAAATAAATTGTATATATTAGAAACTCGCGCTCTGGATCCGTTTTTTGATTCGATGTGGACGAATGACGATGTTGACTGGGCGAGTGTTGCTGGTAGCCTGATGCAAGTTCAAGCGATCGCCAAAGTTATTCACCCAAAACGCCAACAGCAGCAGCAGCAGCAGCAGCAACAAAGTCAACAGCAGCAACTGCCACTGCAACAACGACAACTTGCAACAAGTTGCGGTGTCTTCCAGTCTTCGAAGTTGTGCGAAACACGTTCACTTTCATTGGTAAAAGTTTCGCGCGGGTGGCTTGAGTGCAACATGCCACTTGCCACTTACCAGTTGCCACATGAGGCACAAGGCCCCGCCTTTGTAAGGGGAACGCGAAAAAAAAAATTACCCGACGAATTCACTTCCTCGTCTTGGGCAATGACAGCGCCCAACAATCTAAAGCGATAGCTTCTGATCTGCAGCAACAGACATGTGGCAAGTGTCAAGTGGCAAGTGGCAAGTGGCAAGTTGCAAGTGGCACTATGTATTGGGTTTCACTCAATCTCATGCCCATTTGCAGCTTTAAGTAATTTACAACGCATTCGATGACAAATGGCAATCTGTCTGCCAATCTGGCAATCTTACTGTATTTCTGAACTCTGTCTGTCTCATTTTCTCTCTCTCTCTCTCTCTCTTACTCTCACTCCTTCTCTGCCATATACGAGTATGTCTGGCATTTTTTTTGTTTATTTTCCTGATGTTTGTTATTTTTCTTTATTGCTAACAACAACTTCCACTTCTTTGGTTCACAACATTGTATTGTCTCGTGTGATCTTTTGTTGTTTATTTGTGTTTTTTTTTTCGCATATTCTCTGGTATTAACCACAAACAACAATAATAACAAGTACATATACCATTTACAAGTGTATTTTATGGATCAACGCATGTCAAATATCTCTCATTTTTTACATTGTCTATGCCATTGTCAGGTTATTCCACTCGATAAACTTTAAAAACATGTTATCCATGATCAATGCAAGATTGTAGGCGTTTCAACCATGTACTCATAAGTTTAGTCGCTTGCAAATTATAAAAGAATTCTAAAGAATTGATGATGTATTATGTAAGTCTCTTAGAATTGGGTTGGAAATAATTTTTAGACCCAGTACTTTAAAAAAGTACAAATGGGTCTATTAAGTTTGTCCAAAAAAAATGTGCGTAACAGGCAGAAGGAGGTGTGGCAGACCCCATAAAGTATATATATTCTTGATCAGCATCAACAGCCGAGTCGATATAGCCATGTCCGTCTGTCTGTCTGTCCGTCTGTCTGTCTGTCCGTCTGTCCGTCTGTCTGTCTGTTCCTTTTTGTGTCGCCTAGATCTCAGAGACTATAAGAGCTAGAGACACCAAATTTTGCATGTAGGTTCATCTATATCTCCAATTGATCAAGTTTGTTTTATATTTTTGCCCATCCCCCCTCCGCCCAAGAAAATTGAAATACAAAATTTCGAAGTCCAATTACAAGAGCACCTTTGATGCTAGTGCCTTGGTTTTTGGAACATATAATAAACACTATAGTCCAAACCTTTCCTGAAAATTTCATTCCAATCGGATATTAAACGCGGAACTTATTCAACTAACAATGTTACGGGCAAAAGGAAGAAGAAGAGACGCTAGCGACCTCTGTGTTTATTAACTTCGTAGTGGCGCCATCTATTGTTTGGTACGCATTATTGAAGAACAATCAATAGTGAACGCTTTGCACTCAAAAAGTACTGGGTCTCCTACTGTCGAGCTTGCTCCACTGTAGCTTACTGCATTTTATAATTGCTTTAATAATAAGAAGTTAAAATGAAAGCTTATAATACACTGAAATTGCTTGTGGAAAACACAAAATGGTAAAGAAAATGCTCAAGTAAAATGCGGAAGCTCGTTCTTCTTTTAAACATATTTCCAATGGAAAAAATAATCAAGTAGGCCGTTAGTAAAAATTCTCACATTATACACAATACAGTTTTCATTTAAACATAAAATTTTTCATCTCAAAGATATTTTTAGTTTTACAGTTTTGTTCGCTTACAATTTCGCTGATTTCAAATTTAAGTAATTGACCCACAAATGTTGAGCACATTCAATTTGTAAGTAACATTTGTTATGAAGAGATTTCCACAATAAGACAATTGCAAGAGAAGAAAATCTTAATACAATGCAAGTTTTAGATGTTTATCAAAATTCAGGATAAAATCCCTGATATTAAAGTAAATCTTCCCTTTTGCACAATATGTGAAGACACTTATTCTTAAACAGTACACAGATAAATAAAGATTTCATTACTTTATTTTGATAATTATAGTGTTTGCTCGAAAGTTCGGGCAATAGCAAGGATCCTGAAATTAACATCATCAGAGATGGTCCAAATAGAGCTTAAGCAATGTTCAATGTGCAAACGGACCTTCAACCCGACATCCCTTGAGAGACATATGAAAACATGCGGGAAGATATTGAAAAAACGTAAAGTTTTTAACTCTTATCAGCAAAGATGTATTGTTGACACCAGTTTTCAACATATACGAGTTTGTCATTCATCAGATCGATTAAAAACAAAGAATATTGCCTATGTGGCCTAACCATTTACGGTTTTGAGTAAGCCACGATCAACACAAGCAAGAAAAAGTATTCAAAATTTAATTGACAAAATTATCTGAAGAGAAAAGTTTACAAAATGTAAGTCAATTGTTAAACGATAATTTAAACATACATATATATTACTAATAGCTTATTTAGTATTCTTTTCAAGTTTGAATTCAATAAGTAGAAGCGTTTTCATGTAAGTAGAAAAATAAAAAATTTCGAGTATCTTTGGCTATGTCGAAGCTTAAATTCCCTTGCAGAGAGATCCTATAATGCGTTAATAAAAACTTATAAAAGTTAGGTGTCCTTTTTGTTTGTCTAAAATTTAATGTGGAGTTAACTTTGACATGTTTCTTTTGTTTAATTGAGATCATTTTTAGTTTACATATTTGATTCATTCCCAAATGGCATATTGCTTGATATGACTAAAATCTGTTGGATTTTAAAAAGAGCATTCAATCGAATTGGATCTCTAATTAGTATGTTTATTTTATGAATACCATTGGCTTGCCTTCTCTCTGCACGGTTAACTTATATTTATATATTCTTAAAATATACTATTTACAATCATTTCTTGCAGTGCATGCTGAGCCGACATTTTGAATGAAACCCAACTAACAAGTTGTGTTACGATGTGTCGACGACTCTTTCATAAAGAGTGGGATTTTTTAATATAGTTTTCACCAGGCGTTCCTTTATGTTGCATGTCAGAAGTCACAATCCATAAAATTTAAAAGGTCCCGAAACAACGGAACATCAGAATCAATATGAATCCATCAACGTGACTCAAAAGTTTATAGACAGGAGCAAATTTGAACTGAAAATGGTTTTCTATCGTGACATATGAAAGCGCTTCAGAAAGCGACTGAATAAACTGAATTTTTATATTTTTTCATAACACGTTTCCCCATATTATAATAAAAAATCTGGCTTAAAATGTATTAAGATTTATCCTCTTCCCTTTCACTTTCAGCTGTTTGTTGTAGTGATGTAATCAAAACATTGACTAATCGACTAGGCGATATTTGGGTACCTTATTGATTATAATTAATGTATTTTTATGAAGAATCGATCATTGTCCAATCGCTTAAAGAAAAACAAGCAGTCATATTTAAGTCGAATTAACAAAATTGAAAATCAAATATGAAAAATCGATCAGCCGATGCACAATTTTCCGATTTTTCGATCAATCAATTTACTCATTGTCGTTTTGGCAATACGATTTGAAATCGATGCTCAGTTTGGATTTACAAGACTAGTTTGTGTTATGTGTGCTTAAATGTCATGTAAAGCTTTATTTGAACACATTTGTCCAATCAATTTGGCTAAACTTAAGCAGGCTGTCATTTTGAGTCTGGCATAAACTTGTTGTTGTCCACTTGAGGGTAATTCCAGTTTCAGTTGTCGAGCTGCCACTAATTGATCAATCAGTATGTGTTGCGTTCCATCTTTTCCCCCCAATTAACTCTACCCCGTCAGACGTGAAAAGCCATGTCAATGTCAAAGACCCCAAGTTGGAGAGAGAGAGAGAGAGACAGCGAGAGAGAGAGAGAAAGAGAGAGGGAGAAATTGATTGCGTGACGGGAACAGGGTCAATGGTCGGCTTTACTGCTCTAACAAAAATATATATATACATACAGATAGATATACATATATGTGTATATATATAAATATTAAATGATTTAAGAACAAATTAATCTGAGAGAAAACTATTTGATATGCAATCTGTTAATTCGTTTCTTTTGACCATAAACCTTGAGGCACTTTGACTTGGCATGAAGTTTGCGCTTTGTGATTGCGGCAAATGTGGATTTAGAGGCTGAACTTGTGCTGGAGCTTCACCATCGTCCATTGAACGCATTCCTTTAGTTAAGACCGATGGATTAGGCCAAAGGGGTGCAACTGGTTCCGCAATTTTTACGTCCAACAAATGACGATCAAGCAACTCCAGCTGATGATTAGTGGCCATTTCTGGATCCAAAGAGCCCATAAAGAGGGTCGAATTTCCCACACTATAAATGATATAGGTATCCCTCGTATTTAAATTCTCTGTTAGCTTCTCAGATATATCCTCCAGGCTGGAGGACAACTGTGTTGTCATTGTCTGAGTCTGCTTTGGCGACATGTGAACTGAATTCCCATCCGAGGAGCTAATGGTACTACTTATTGGTCTACTCTCCACCAGATCCGACCAGCCCAGACTAGAATCATCCGTGCTCATGGCTGGTAAATATTCTGTTTACTCTCTTTCAAGTCTATTTTTATGGTCGAATTTCGAAATAACTTCTTGTATTTCTTTTATTTGAAAATCAAAATTTTGTGGCCGAAAAAAAGAGTCGAAATTTTTGAATCGAACAATTAAAAGCCAACTTTATAGTTTTTTGATACAAAATTGGAATTGGAATAGAAATTGTATTGTATTAAAGCGACGCACAGTGGGGCGGAAAAGTCAAAATCGCGCCATAATTCAGCGGAGCCCTATAGGAAAAATATTTTGATGACATCTTTTAAGAGAATTAAAGTATTACAAAAAAACTTAAAAGTTACAAATATTTAGTGGAATGTTCATTTATTTTGTAAAAATTCTTAATTCAACAATTTTTTCTTTTTCGTTATTCCTCATCGCTACTTTCCAAAAATCGCTTAAATTAGAGAATTCCTCTTTAACCTCAGGTACATTTTGTAATAAATCTAAAGCTGATTTTGGCATTTGATTTATTTTTTTTCCTGACTATTGTAATGCCTCGATACTAAAGGATCCGAGGTAATTAACATTCTATTCAGAACATCGAGGTTGCACTTTTCCCGACTGCATTTTCTCGAAAAATGTTCTCGGTAAAACTTAAAATCTTTGTTTCGTGCTTCCTGGGCCTCCTCGGTTAATTGGCCAATTGGGAGCAACGCATACTTAATTATTTCCGGGCCATGAATAAAAAATTAATGTAAAGTTGGCGACATATTATACCAAGGGTACAAATTTTCGAAATGCCTTGCAGTCTCTAAGGCGTAATTTTTAAATTTGTCCACATTAATATCATAGTTGCATGAAACAACTATTAATATAGTGTGCATTCTTTCAAGCAAACCGATGTCTATCTTTGTTAGCTCTGCAGACAATTCTGCATTTTGAAAAAATCGCCTTGCAGTGTTACCATCATTACTACTGCCAAATCCAGGTTTCGGGAGATCAATCAGTAAGCCTAGTTTTTCCTTGAATTCGTTCTGAATTCGATTTTTTGTCTTGGCAACAATTTCTTTGTTCTCCACCGATCTGGCTTGCCACCTTCTTATAGGCAATTTGTAGGACAAATGCAGAAGGCATTCAAAAAACCGAATCCATCCATGTAAAGTTGAAAGCCCGAATTTTATATTCTCTGCTTTCACTTCTTTTAGTAATATTTCATCAATGTTATTAAATTGTTTGCTTGTTGTTTCGAAAATGTAACACTTACATGTTGATGACGTCTCCGTCAATGCATTAAAAGTTCTTCCGTCAATTATTGAAAGAATTAGCTCATGGCTAACTTCAACTTCAGCGCCTTCAACTTGTATCACAGTATTAATAAGTCGCTGAATTTAATTCTCGACTCTATCATTTTCTGCCACTGGGTGTTTCCTTCACAAATTCAATTTTTAAAGGTCGACAAAACCGTGTAGAGCCGGGTCGAGGGTTCTGCCAAATAACCACGTCTTCACATCTTATAATAATTGGCACAATGGATGTAATGAAATGGTTCCAGGGCTGGCGACATTTGAATTTCGGAAATGACTTCACTTACTAAAATTCAAATTTCTCAGAAAAGGCAAAAAAGGGCACGCTTATTTTTTTAGGACATAAAGTTGAATATTTAATCTTGTTTTTAAAAAAATTTAAAGACGGATCTTGCCCGATTAATTACTTTATGTCCATCAATAACAAAAAAACTTGGTTTTTTTTGACATTTTTTTAAAAGTTAAAAAAAAATATACAAAGTGTTTTTATGAAAACTTGATTGGTACTTATGAGCTGAGAAAAGTCAAAACTTATACTTTCAATTGCCACATATGCCCATAATTGTTTCATGTTAATGAAAAACGATTGCGAACAGGCATTAAAATGACACACTCTGTGAATTGCTTAAAGTCGAGTTCGAAAGTTTAACTTTAAATAAGTGTTATGCGAAAACCAAACATCCTAGACTATTTTCCTTTCAGATTATTATGCAAAATTTTATCATCTTTAAAGTTGAATTTAAACTTTCTTCAATATCTTAAAAAAAAAATCAATTTTGGCGCGGAATTTGCTCTAGGCGCCCCAACGTGCGACGTTAAGTCGAAAAGAAACTCTTTTAACCCGTAGATACAACCATGATTTCAATATTTAAGTAAGATCACATAAATGGAACTATTTTAAAAATATTTCCAAAGAAAAATCAAATGCCAGCTTGTCAAATTAAGTATAATACTGAATCATTGGGGAAATTATGACTGAGTTAGAGAAGCTATGAAATACTGAAAAACCATTCACAGATTTGTGAGACCTTTATAAAACTGAGAATATCATTTCTAGATTCAAGATGTAATAATATAACTTAGAATCAACTAAGAATAGAAATAGAACTAATTTAATAAAAAAGACACTTAAGAAACAATTATACATAGACAGGAAAGAAATTTTACAGATAATAATACGATAAGAAAATTATTAAATTTAAATAATGTTTAAAAGTCAACATTAAAATTGAATTCCACAAAATGTTGCACTTAAACTTCGAGAGAGCTATAAAGTCAGACTAACAAAATACAATTTATGCATCTTTCCGTATGTATGTATATAAAAATTGCAATAAACAGCAATTAGTCTCCAAATTAAAACGTTTTCCAATTAATTAGATAAGCTGAGAAATTTAATTAAAGCCTATTCTATTTGTAGAATATGTACTGTACGGTACAAACCTGATATGGTTGACATGGTGCGATTGTGATTGCCACGCACAAGTTCCGATGGACGCAAACTTGGCTCCTCGACCACCTCTAACCCAGAGTCCGAGTCAACAGCATCGTGTGTGGCAGTTGCACCTGTCATTGTGGTTCCTGCTCCTGTCGTTGTTGTGACTCCAATGGGTGGTGTTTGGCCACTAAAGTAGTTCTTCTTATAAATGTTGTTGCTGCTGTTGCTGTTGTTGCTGGAGTGTTCCGGATTCAGATTGTTGCGCTGCACGGGAGCACGCAGAGGTGGCGGCAAAGGTGGCGGTGGGGGTCCATTAACTGAAAGTGATAAAAGTGATAGAGCTAAATATTAACAAAGTGATTCTTTATCTCATAGGAATTTAAAATAATTTTGTAAAAATTACAGAAACGAAGAAAAGAAAAGATTCTATTCGTCTTTTCCTAACTTATGCCTTCCTACTTCCTTTTTCTTTTACTTTTATTTGTAAGCAATAATATTTCCAATTATGGTTTTAATTTCAAAATAACTTGCTTCCTAACTTTTTCTTTTTATTAATTTTGACTTTTATTATTTTTAAATAATTCTTTTAAAATCATTTTTTCATCAATCATTGTGATTTGTATAACTTACCCACTGGCAAATTCTGCATGGGAGGTGCCGAGGAGACACGTTTTAAATTTCTGTTGCTCATGTTGTTGTTACCACTGTTGTTATTGCTGTTGCCAATATTATTGTTGCTGTTGTTGTTGCTGCTGCTGTTGTTGTGTATGGCAATATTGGGCGTACTGCTCAACATTGTGGCATCCATCAAATTGTTACGTATCATAGAATTCTTGTGAGACTGCTTGGTTCTCTCGGCAACATCTTCAGGAGGACAGACACTCTCATAGGTGTCGCTTTTTATTCCCCCATTGAGTAGCTGATTCTTCAGATTTTGACTTTGATTCTGATTGAGATTCAGATTGACGTTCTTTGCACTATAATTGTCCTTTATCGATGATTCGTATTTACTGCTATGGAGTCCAATCATCGAATGCGACTTGTTGCGATTCAACAAACTCACATTATTATTATTGTTGGTGATGTTGTTGCTGTTGCTGTTGCAGTTGCTGTTATTGTTGTTATAGTTGTTGCGCTTGTTGTTCAAATGCTATGACAGGAGAATAGAGAAAGTTGACATTAGTACAAGTTTTGCAATGATTTACACAACTCACTCAGTTTGACTCAACACTGAGAAAAATTGTAAGTCGAGTATGCTCGAGAACAGTATACTCGGCTTACACGATCAAAAATATTGTACACATTTGATCTACATGTACTATATGTACTATATATGTCTTTTTCTGCCACCTGTTGCTACAACTACTGAGACTGAGCACTGTATGAAAAACAAAAAAAAATCATTGAAGAACTAAGAAAATATTACAAGTCGCATATTACATAAAATCATTTAGTTTACTTAATCTGGATTAATCTAACAAGGTTTGGCTTTTCAAAAATATGTGTTAAAGAGTAGAAAGAGTAAATAATATATATGTGCTAAGTTCCTTTAAAATTGTTCTCGTTATATTTTACAACAGACTTGATTTATATTTATGCCAATTCCTGGCAAAGATAGCTTTTAAGTTTGAAATTGCCTTCTTTTGTTATTTTCTGTATTTTAAAGTAAATTGTTTTAATAATTATACATAACCAAGATAATATTTAAATCAACATGATTTGATTTCCTCAACTTTTTAGTTTTTTCTTGGATCTTAGGGCCAGTAGAATTGTTAAGTTCAAAATTGTTAATTTTTAAATGAATCTTACTTTATATAATTATTGAATTTTGTATTATGGGTCGTTATAAAAAATATGACACTTTTGTAATTATTTTCATTTTCCAGCCGAGTCTTGATAATTTTTCCAAGTGTACTTACATGGTTGCTGTACTGAAGCACCACATCTGTGCTGCGTGTGGAGCTGGCGCTGGCAGAGCGCGAATGGGAGCCACTGTCGCGGGAGCGAGATCTGCCTACATTGTATTTGTGTTGTGGCTGTGGCAGCAACTGTTGCTGCTGCTGTTGCTGTTGCTGCTGATGTTGCTGCTGCAACTGATGATGTTGCTGTTTCTGCTGATGTGATGTTGATGTTGATGTTGCTTGCGTGATTCTTCTCGCACTAAATAAATGTCTTCATAGTCATGATCTCCATTTTGAGTGCCAATATTGCTGATGTTGCTGTTGCTGCTGCTATTGGCATTGGCGATGCTTTTGTGTTGCTTGTAATTATTGCTAGTGTTGCTGTTGCTGTTGCTGTTGTTGTTCTTGACGCTGTTGCTGATGTTGCTGCTGCTGCCGTGTCGATTGAAGCTCTGACTTCTCAGCTGATGATTGTGACTTTGATTATGATTGTGACTGTGGCTGTGACTGTTACTGTTACTGTTGCTGTGACTGTGATGATGACTGTTGCTCTTTGGCGAATTGAAGCTGGATGAGATGGATACAGATTCATCGGAACCGCTGCCAGCACCACTTGAGCTCGAATGAACATCGGCCTGAATGGTCATAATGGCATTCCCCGATTTCGATTGCATTCCTTGTGGATGTGAATGTGGATGTGAATGCGAATGTGAATGTGAATGTGACTGTGGATGCGAATGGGGCATCTGATGTTGTTTCACACTGCTGCAATCGGAGTCAACAAACAGATCACGCACCCGATTATAGATGATCTCCTGTGGATCGTGCAGAAAGAATGATTCCCCAGATATACTGCCATTTGGAGACGGCGTGGCATACATGCCTCCATTTCTCATAGGATTCACATATAGCCCATCATTGGGTAACAATGCCCCACCGTTTGTGCCACTCGTGCCACTGCTGCTCATACCACCATGCTGTGCTCCACCATTGCAACCATATAATTTCTCAGAAGAACTCCGTGATTGCTGCGAGTACAAAGCGTCGCTGTTCTTCCTTGTGATGCCGACGCCTACGCCGACGCCAGCAGCAGTTGCTGACGCAGTTACTGCGGGTGGATGCAAATAGAAAGGCTCCACATCGGAGCTGAGTGTGGAGGAGGACTTTGATTTAATAGTATTACTGCGGCTCGTCTGTTTGCTTGAATTTGTGTTCGAGTTGCAACTGCTGCTCATGTGCTGTTGTTGCTGTTGCTGTTGCTGATGTTGCTGCTGCTGCTGCTGCTGTGACTTGTGACGTTGTGCGTTATTTTTGTTGTTATAGTCAACGGTGGTGCCATGCTGCACTAGCACATTGAGACACTGCAACAATGGATTATTTCATGTTTTAGTAAATATTTCAAATACATATTTGAATTTTACTCACTTCAACCTGTTGGTTTTCGGCCGCATCGTTAATTGGCGATTTTCCATACTTATCCAGTGACAATTTTGCACCGTGGTTCAGCAACCAACGCACCACTGACAGGTGGCCACGTGAGGCGGCAAAATGCAGTGGTGTTGCACCATCGCCATCACGTAAATTGGGATCCACGCCCTGATCCTGCACCTGTAATTAAAACGGCTTTATTTATTTATATGCTCCAATTACACTACTTAGGCAAGAAAATATACTTTTATTTGTAACTTTTAGCAAAATCCAAATGTTTGTCATGACAAAAACCACTGTAAAATATCTTCTATTTTTTTTTTGAAAATCTGACATTTTCTGAAAACTAATAAAGTAGGAGACCATGGTGAAAATGGTGATAGTCACCAATTAAAAACTCGTTTAGGTGAAACGCGTTCACAAAAGATTGTTCTTCCATGTTGTGTACCAGAAGATAAGATAAGATAAGTTAATAGACACAGTTAAGTTAATAGACACACCCGTAACATTGTTAGTTGAATAACTTCTGCGTTTATCATCCGATTGAAATGAAATTGAATTCAGGGCCACTCATCCTTCTGACTGTTACGCATATTTATATTTAAACCACTGCGGCAAATAAACGAGTTGAGAGTAATTACAAGAAATGTTTTTATTTATCAATAAAGATAACTCAACAGCTAACTACGCTCTTGGATATTGAAGCTATATAAAAGCCTGAATGCTAAACATATTATTTCAGTAATACAAAAATGTTCAAGCCTCAAGTTTGTGTCCTGATAGCCTTCAGTTTGTTGACAATAAGTTTGTCTGAAGTTGAAAATGGTACGATAATAAAGATAAATTCAATAAACCTAATTTATTTTTACTGCTTTTTTAAATAGGCATACCCAATGGCTATAATACATCTCCTTTTCTTAAGATTGGTAATGGATTATACCATATAGAAAGAACATTAAAAGTAAACTGGTTTGAGGCGAACGACCGATGTCATGCAATGGATGCTGAGCTAATTTCTTTCCAAACAATCGAACAATGGAATATAGTTAACAAGTTCCTGGCAGATTGGCAAATTGAAGATCTATATTGGACGGCGGGCTATGATTTGGGAAAGCAGGGTAGGCATGTCTGGGTCTCTACTGGTCAGCCCATAATCAATGGACTTTGGGCTCCAGGCCAACCTGATAATGATAAGGGTAATCAACACTGTGATCTTCTTGGCTGGCATCGTAATGCAAATGATAAAAAAGAACTTGATGATGGCGTTTGCGAAAAGACATTTCTATATATTTGTGAAAAACCTCTACCTTAAACCACATCAATTGTTGTTTGGTAATATGAAGAAAATGTAGAACAATAATTCAGAAATAAAGTGTAATTTGTCATGTCAGTCTTGGAAAAAAGATATTTAACTTATTTTATTAAGTAATAATACGTATGTACATAAAAATAGAAAGACTATCAGCTTGTCACGAAAAATAATATGGTAGCATGTTATCTTTTGTTATGTCTTTAAAATTTGTATGATATTTCGTTATTTAATGCACGAAATGTTTTTTTTCACAGCTGTTTTAATTTCCGTTCATATTGTGCTTCCACTATTTTAATTATGAAAGTCAATACAGAAGCGCCTATCATTTAGTGATAAAGTGATAATTATCCAAAACCGAGAGGCAAATCTATTTAATGGACTGTCAGCTTTTCTCTCTGCGTTGACATCAAATATATTTTCACATGCTCTACAAGGATACAAGAAGCAACTGTAAAGTGTCAATTGTGATCTGTCAACATTATTGCCTGACTTGGCTGCAGTTTGTGTTGCAGTTGCAGTTGCAATTGCATTTTGCCCGCTAAGTGGACACTTCTTAGACCCACATGCAACACATGCAACACATTGTGTGGAAAGTGGTTTGCTTCAGCTGCAACTTTAGCTTTAGCTTCATCTTGAGAGTGAATATTGGCCATGCAAAACTATTTAGTTCAATTTAGAAAGGTGATTTTCAACTGGCACCCAAAGTCGCTCTTGCCAAGATGTCCACTTTATGTCGCATCGTTAGGCTATTGCAACAGAGAGGGAGAGAGAGATGGAGAGAGGAAAGAGAGAAAGAGTGGTAGCTCACTCCTGAAGAAGCCTATTAATAATACGTAAATATATAGAACATTGTTAGCATTACGATTGCTCCAACTTCGCCTCTGACTCAACTTGTATTGGAACCTGGAACTTAAACTGGAACTGGGACTTGGACTTCGTCTGGCGGCTGATAAATTACATAGACCACGCAACAAACTGGTCAAAAGACTGTGAACCGTTAGCAACACGACAATGATGGTAAAAAGCTAAAAAAAAAAAAAAAAAAGAAAAGACAGGACAATCTCTGGCCAGGTTCCTACCAGTTAAAACAAGTTCCAGATTGTTCTATATTGTTAATGTTGTTTTTCTTTCATGTTGTAGTTGACCCCAATTTGGTACTGTAGGCATTTGACAATTGGATATTTTGTTACAATTTGAACAAGGAAATTTAATTCAAGTACCGAGTGTGTACACAATGAATACATCTAGATGAGTGCATGAATTTAGTACGGAAATGTAACAACAGTGCAACAGCCTTTTTTCAAAAATTAGATGAATAAACTTGATAAAAATGTAGGCAAATGGAAGTGTATATGGAAGGTAAACTCTATAAATTATATGCATAATTAGTAGATATATGGTACATTTATAATATACCTAAAACTCAAAGAAGTCCACACGAAATAACATAATTGGAGAAATGAGACATAGTATAAAAGTTATAAAAAAATGTTACTTTAACATTAAAAAATTAATAAATGGTTATCTGTTGTGTTATTGGTAAAATAGCAATGACTCATGCTTTACCCATTTCAAATAAAGAAAACCGCCTTATGCTCCAATTCTCAGAATTTTGCGTAAACTTAATTTGCCGACAAACGATATTAAATTAATTTGCAAATCTACTCAGTAGATAATGAATAAAGACTAGAAGCTTCTTTGTTAATGCATAGATTCCAGGTAAACAAAATCCCCTTTTGTGGAAACACGCAGAACTGTGAGTACATTTCATTGGCCTCCAACTGATATTGAACTCAATTGAAAACCCTTCATAATGAATTTAAATTGCTTTACCAATTTTTGTTAATATTATAATAGTTAACATATCAGATCTGCACTCTTAAGCATTATAATCAGCGGTGTTCCACAAAGCTCTAAATATTTTACCGACAATTGCTTTTGAAAACAACTGTTTCAAAGTTGGTGTTCCTTAAATGTCAGAGACTTTAATTTTTCGAACAGGTCTTCAAAGTTAGCAAGTCGGCTGCAGTTCATTTATTTCAAGTTTCTAAAAAAAATGTATTTTTGCTGTATTTCATAAAATGTATAAATTTATTCAAAGTGTATTCCACGTCCTTTTATTAAGTTAAAAAATTATTTAAAAGTTTAAACAATTTTTTTGACATTTGAAAGCAATGGTTGCTTGTTTGAGGAGCACCAACAATTGCCTTGGAGTTGGTTTTGGGATGCTAGAGTTTTGTTAAACATGTCTGAATATTTGTTTAATTAGAAAACACGTAGGCTTCACAAAAAAAAAGTCTACTCATTATATAAAGATCGTAAAAGAATTGCTGTTTTCTCTGTAGATTCGCATAAATGTTGGCAACCCTGGGCCAGTACTCACCATCCATTTGAGGCAATCCAAGCAGCCCATTTGTGAAGCAGCATGAATCGGTGCCATTCCGTCGCGTGCTCGAACATAAAGAGAACCGCCGGCTTCAAGCACCAGAAACTTGAGCACCTCCAAGTGCCCCTCTTGGGCGGCCAGATAAACGGGCGTGACATCATTGTCCATTTGCGTATTGGCGCTGCAAATATGAAAGGAATCCATAGAACAGACCAAAAGATCAGACCATTTAATTAGCTCACTTTAGTTAAGGTAAGTTTTATTTTGTACTTTAATTGATGCAACAAATTTAGTCAAAGAGTTTTGGGTTAATGAGCAAAAAGTCAACACAGCGCATAACATTCAAACTGCATTGCAGTTGAGAAAACGCTTTTGTAAGACACAAAACAAAGCTAAGGCTAAAGCTAAAGCAAAAACAAATAAAACTTATGGTTCCCCATATAAAGATATGTTGATACTAATTAAAGTATCATCAATGCCAGCATAAAAAGTGGAAAAATAAAAGAAAACAGAAAACAAGTTGACAGATTGCGTTAGGGTCGCAACTCTCGATGGTTTTCAACACGTTTTTCGTTGTCCTCTTCTTTTTAGTTTTTTTAATCGGTGCGTAATGTCATAGAGCTAAATATAAGATATAAATATTGACAATACAGTTTTTTAATTCTTACTAGATACATGCAAATGTGTAAACAAATATGTAACATATAGTTTAAAGTTCAGGTACAAGTAGGAGTTTAACTTTCAATGATACTCCAAATTTGCAATTTATGTATAACTAATAATAATTGGATAGGGTTCATCCCTATCAGAGTTCTCTAAAACTCCTTTCTAGACCCTGTACTTTAAATGTACAAGGAAGCCATAAAGTTTGTTAAAATAAAAGTATGTGTGCATAACAGTAAGGAAGGCGTGATAAAACCCCATAAATTAACAACAGTGTCAATATAACCATATCTGCCTGTCAGTTTGTCTGTCTGTATGAACAGCTATGTAGATCTCAGAGACTACAAAAGCTGTATAGCAAGGTAGATTTGTAATACTATAGCTCGGAACTGTCCTAGAATTTTATCATGGTAGAACAATAAACTCGAAAGTTATTCAATAAACCATTTTGCATAGCGTGAATGCGTTTATCTGCAGAATAGGTACAGGGTATTTTACAGTCGAGAAAACTAAACACATACAAAATATATACCATTGTCTAGATTCTAGAGCTGTCCTACAATTTTCATTATCAATAAACTAGAATGTTACACAACAAACATTTTTGTACAGTGTGAATGTTCTATTTACAGGGTCTCTTATAGTCGAGCTGCCTTGGCACAGTCTTTTCTCCAAGTTTTGTTAGTTTTTCTTATGACAGTTTAAAATTCAAATCGTGGACTCATAATACTTTGCATCCGATTTAACAAACCTCTACATTTTCTGAAAACTAATATATATCTACTTAACATAGTTTCTAGACCCTGTACTTTAAGAAAGTAAAAAAAATTTGCGCAACAGGCAGAAGGAGGCGTGATCAGCATCCACAGCCGATCCGATATAGCCATGTCCGTTTGTCTGTCTGTCCCTTTTTGTGTCACCTGTCCAAATTTGGCATGTAGGTTTATCTATAAGTCCCATTGATCAAGTTTGTTTTAGATTTTTGCCACGTTTCGCCCCCCGAAATTGATTTTTGGTACACTTTCCAAACCTGTCCTGAATATTTCATTTCAACCAGATTATAAACGCGGAAGTTATTCAACTAACAATGTTACAGGCAAAAGGAAGAAGAAGAGACGTAAGCGACCTCTGTGTTTGTCAACTGAGATCTTAGTAGTCGCGCCATCTATTGAAATTTCTTGATTAAAGAAGAATCCATAGTGAAAGCTTTGCACTCAAAAAGTACAGGGTCTCCTACTGTCGAGCTTGCTTCACCGTAGCTAACTGCATTTTAAGTTTAATTCGTTTTCCATTATTGAATAAAGCAGTATTTACACTCAGATCAAAAAGAAATCATCAAAAATCTGGTTTTTTCACTCCGCTAAGAGAATATTAGTATTTTGTTATCGATATCTACGCTGTTATTGTGGCCGCTTTATATAAATCAGCTGTTGTTGCTGCTCATAAGCAAAACAAATTTAATGCTGCCACTTTTAAATGAAATAATAATATAGCCGCTTTCTGGCCTGATGATACATTATAATTATATAATACTAGGGGGTTTGCCCCCTGCTCGCTTCGCTCGCCATCCCCCGGCTCGCTACGCTCGCTGAAATCTCGGGGAGAAATATGGAGTGAAAATAGGGAACATTTCTCACAGCTATAGCCGGACGTTATGTCATTTTTAATAAAAAAGCGGGAAATGTAAATTAAATTTTTTCCTGTAATTGGACTTAAAATAATAGTAATAAGTAAAACTTTATATTACATAGAGAATTTACATTTTCGCTGCTCGCTGTTTTAAAGTTTTCGCTGCAATTGGATTATAGCAGCAAGAGCGAGTAACAGTGCCATATAGTTCAAATTGATTTTGAAAGTCGCAACACTAATGAATCGTAACACCCCGCCCCCTCCCCCTGTCCATCTTCTTTTGATTGTTTATGAATAGCATTAAAAGTCACTGTTCCTATGGCAGCTATTCGATATAGTGATCTGATCTTGACCAAATTTTTACAGAATGTTACAATGAGTACGAAATCCATAATCTGTGAGTTTGGTTGAGATATCTCAAAAAATAACAAAGATCTTCATACGAAGTTTTAATTTTTCATCTGATAATTCCTATGGCAGCTATATGATATAGTGGTCCGATCTTGATCAAATTTTCTCAGGATGTAGCAGTGAGTAAGAAATACATAATCTGTGAGTTTGGTTAAGATAGCTCAAAAAACAAAACAAATTTCATACTAAGCAATTTTGACCTTTGACCCCCATTTTAGCCCCTTCCAGTGGGGATATCAAAAAATCCCGTCTTATTGCACGATAATTATGTCTCAGCTATGTTGTGTAAAATTTCATCTCAATATCTTGAACCGTTTGGCCTACAGCGTGATGACTCAGTCAGTCAGTGAATCAGTCAGGACAAAGAGTTTTATATATATAGATATTTATTTTGTTAGGCATATCATTTTAATTAAATAAATAAAGTCTAATTAACTTGTTTGGTGCTTATGACCGTCGAAAATCTGCGGTATTTAAGAAGTGACCTCCAATTAAACGTCGTTAATTCCCTCACACCACATTTTCCCCAAATTTTACTATTCAAAAGGTCATAATTTCATCATTCTCTGATGAAATAAGGGGTGGAGGCCTATTTCATTACGTCAAAATGAAATGGCCCGCAAACTGTGCTATGTTAAGTCTAACAGTGGCATTTTGAGTTTAACAGAACAGGTAGGCAGTTACGTTATGGAACGTAACGAGAAGTGTGAACCAACTTTGAAATGAAAAAAGGGGAAAAAAATTTCGCTGTTTTTTTTATATGGAGTTTTTCATTTCCACGGCGTTTTGAGGCGAGTGTAAATACTGCTTAAAGAAAAAATAATTTTTTTAAAGTGTTTTTATTTTAACCTCAAGAAAAATTGATTTGTGATATTATTTATATAATAAATGGTAAATGTATCAATAAAGATAACTCAACAGCTAACTACGCTCTTGGCTATTCTTTTTATCTATAATTGATAACATTTGAAGCTATATAAAAGCCTGAATGCTAAAAATATTATTTCAGTAATACAAAAATGTTCAAGCCTCAAGTTTGTGTCCTGATAGCCTTCAGTTTGTTGACAATAAGTTTGTCATACAAAATAACCACTGAAGTTCAAAATGGTAAGATAATAAAGATTAATTCAATAAACGTAATTTATTTTTACTGCTTTTTTAAATAGGCATACCCTATGGCTATAATACATCTCCTTTTCTTAAGATTGGTAATAGATTATACTATATAGAATTAAAATTAAAAGTAAACTGGTTTGAGGCGAACGACCGATGTCATGCAATGGATGCTGAGCTAATTTCTTTCCAAACAATCGAACAATGGAATATAGTTAACAAGTTCCTGGCAGATTCGCAAATTGAAGATTTATACTGGACGGCGGGCTATGATTTGGGAAAGCAGGGTAGGCATGTCTGGGTCTCTACTGGTCAGCCCATAATCGATGGACTTTGGGCTCCAGGCCAACCTGATAACTATGAGGGTCATCAAAACTGTGATACTCTTGGCTGGCGTCGTAATGTAAATGATAAAAGAGGACTTGATGATGACTTTTGCGAAAGGAAATTTCTACATATTTGTGAAAAACCTCTACCTAAAACCACATCAATTGTTGTTTGGTAATATGAAGAAAATGTAGAACAATAATTCAGAAATAAAGTGTAATTTGTCATGTCAGTTTTGTACAAAAGATATTAAACTAATTACGTTAAATAATAATACGTACATAAAAATAGAAAGACGATCAGCTCGTCACGAAAAAATAATATGGTAGCATGTTATCTTTTGTTATATTTTTGAACATTTTAATGATACCAACTAGTTAAATATTCAGCAAAATTTCGTTATTTAATGCGCGAAATGTTTTTTTTTCACAGCTGTTTTAATTTCCGTTCATATTGTGCTTCCACTATTTTAATTATGAAAGTCAATACAGAAGCGCCTATCATTTAGTGATAAAGTGATCGTGATAATTATCCTAAACCGAGAGGCAAATCTATTTAATGGACTGTCAGCTTTTCTCTCTGCGTTGACATCAAATACATTCTCACATGCTCTACAAGGATACAAGAAGCAACTGTAAAGTGTCAATTATGTTATGATCTGTCCACATACTTTACTACTTACTATAGTTTACTATTTAAGTCGACAACTCAAAAAAGAAATAGAGCAGAGTTCATTGAGGATTGCCTAGCTTTTGGCTTGGATTGAGTTAGCTGTCTCACCTAACGACACTGCGTCGATTGTTTTGCTCCTTGCGACCCTGCCCCGCCCCGCTGGCCATTAGGGTCGTGGGCTCTTCATTATCGTTGGAGTCATGGAGTAGGGAATCGTTGGCAGTGGACATTTTACGATGATGTGCCTCCATCATTCTTTCACTGAGATTGCTCAGATCCTCGTTGTGATCCTTGTGATCCTTCTTACTGCTGTTGTTGTTATTTTGGCTTTGCTTTTGATTCTGATTTTGGTTATGATTGTTTGTGATTGCTGTTGTTTTTGTTGTAGTCGTTGTGGATTCGATCACGTTCTCTGTATCCGGATCGTGGCAATTATTTCTACTGTTACTGCTGCTGACACTGCTACTGCTCCGACTGTGACTGTGACTGTGACTTGGACTGTGACTGCTACTCAGGATGGCAGTTGTTACACAGTTGACCTCCGTTGAGATGATGGTGTGAATGTCATTGTTGGATTTACTCTTTTGCTTGCTACGACGGTACGAGGTCAGACTTGTGGTCATACGGCCGAGAAGGCCCTTCTTAACGTTGATGGTCGAAAAGTAGCTAAGGATTTGGATATATTTTTGTTTTTGGAGCAGGTGTGAATGTGTGTGCCAGTGTGTGTGTATTGTGTTTATCTGCGTGTGGTTGTGTGTGTGACTGGACAAGTGATTCTGTGTACGACGTGATTATTCTGTGCACGGAAGATAAAATGCTGCGAGACTCGAGACAACGAAAGACAACGACAGAAAAATAGTATAGGGGGTAAATACTTATTATAGATACTGTATGTGATACAGGGTGCAGTTGTTGTGCCAAGTATTTGGATCATAATCCCTTCGCTTACCTACTTATTACGTATACGTAAACGTATACACGTTATGCGACTTTCAATTTCACAATGCAATAACACACTTCAAAGAATCGACTTTAGTTTCTTCAGTCTGGTTTTCCCCAATACCGTTAGCACACATTCACACAGAAAAGAAACTGTTAAAAGAAAAATCACTTTGATATGCGGAATTGTTACTTTTTTGGTTGCGTATTCGATTTTTGATTTTGTTATTGGGCTTTTACTGTTTTATGCTTCCGTTTATTTACATATCAAGTTTGTCTTTTTGTTTGGGCACACTGTTGGAGATTAAAATCAATCGTCTTGGTTATTGCTCCCTATCTCTCTCTCTCTCTCTCTCTCTCTCACAAACTCTCTCTCTCTCTCTCTCTGTCTCCCTCCCGTAGCCGAAACAGAAACCGAAAGTCAAGTCAGAAAGTTGCAACCTGTGGCTGGACGCAGTGCGTCTGCAACTGACTCTGAAAGCGGCCGCCTCGCAATTGAAGCAACTCTCATCTGGCTCAGCAAACTTCTAGCGCATTTTCTGCCCATTTTTCGTACGCTTTGTTTTCTTTCTTATTTCGGGTGAAATTACCAAGAAAATATCATGAAAAACGAAAAAAAAAACAAACTCCATGCAGAGCAGATCACACACACGGGAGACGTTTTTCTCTGTGTGTTACGCCCGGGCAGCTCTAGTCTCTAGTTTGTATTTGTAATGGTTTTCGTTAACGTTTTCCGACACCACTGCACAGTGGGACGAGACAATAGAGCAACGCATTACAAAGAAAAGTATTTCAAAACACTGTCAATGTTGAACATAAGGCTAATCAAATTCAGAATTGATTGATAACAGACTAAAAACAATGATGTTTAATTTACGATAGGCTTACTATTATGATAATTATATTTATAAAATTTATAAATAATTATTTATAATTAAATACCATAATTCTTGACTGCTTCTTGATTGCTAATATTTATTTATTTGATAGGGGCCTATTTTTTCATGGTCTGAATATTATATCATATTGGAAAAACGAGCCAAAGTTTATTTAGCAATTTAAAGCGAAAAAGAAATCTGTACACTGATTTGCTCAACTTGTTTTGGCTTGTAGTAAAATTTAAGTATCTATCTTGACTTTTAATTTCAAGTTCCTGATTCACTTTTCCACCAAGTAGTATCGTAAAATTAAATTAACAATTGCATAAGTAATGTATACTGTAATAAACAATTCAAAAATAAAAGTCTACCCTAAATTATAACCGTTACTCAACTCTCTTTAATTTGAAAAAACAAAAAGAAAAAGGGATAGATACTCTTATTTATTTTAGTTGCTCAAACATTTTTAACTAGTAGTAATATGTTTTTTTTTTCAACTTTTAATCAACCTTATCCCACTGTGCTTTCCCTAATTCATGTTGGCGGCGCTGGTGTTAGCGTTGCCAACGCTTTGACTGAGCAGATCAGTGGCGGCCACTTCATGGATATTGCACACCAGACGCCCCAGCTTCAGTCTCTAAAGTCTCAAGTCTCAACTCTTGAGTGCCTCTAGTTTTAAGATTGAGGAATGAAGCTGGCGCTCCAGTTGCTTTCTTTAGTGAGCGACTTGACGACTTGTAGACTTGACGATTTGTTACATTTTCCAGCTTTTCGCTATAGAAATGAATTGTAAACCAATTAAAGTTGATTTTTCATCTTCATGTTGCTGCTGCTGCTTCTTCTCCTCTACTTGTATCGCATTTTTTTTTTTATAGCACACCAGTCTGTCTGGTCTACAACCCCCGTCTGTCGATTCGCGTGTTTTTCTTTCGCTTCGAAAGCTTCTTCAGCTTCTTCGGTTGTGGAGCGTCTTCAGCGTTGGCTTTGTAGGTGAAAATACAGTAAATTGCGAGTACGAGTATCAAGTAGTATACCCAATTTTGTTGTGCCCATTTTGTGATTGCAATTTAATAATTATATTTTTCTTTATTTATTATTTCTTCATTATTTTTAGTTGTTTAATATTTTGAAGCATTTAGCGATAATTGTAGAGAGCAGCCTCGTTACGATCGTGGTTGACAGTTATGCCTGTAACATGTATCTCTATCTTCTTGAGAATGCTATGGATTTGGTCTACAGATCTTGATCTTTCTTTCTGTTTTTTTTTTTTAATTGAGCATTTGCGTGTCACAGTATGAAAGCAACTCTTGGCACAAATATGTGAACAGTATCAGAGCTGAGTGTCTGAGCTTAAATGTGAAATTATCTCAATCAATTAATTTAAAATTATTTAACTTATCTTAAAATCTTTACTATGCTCAGTTTAACTAACTCTCCATTACAGAAACATATATTAATTAGTTTCTGTCTAGCCCTGAAAAAGCTCTCTAATCATTTTCTAAGAGAATTCTAGCCTTAAAAAATAAATTTGGTCAACTTTAATATTATCTTAATAATCTCATCTAGTATAATCTCATTTAATAGATGATCTTCGCTGTAATAACTATAATATCCTTCATATCTGGTATGTTTCTTCTAATATCCCTTTTCAATAAGCGATATGAGCTTTATTTCAAAATACATAGAGATCATATATTTATAATAATATTTTTTTTAAAAGCTCTTATTGCTTTATAAAGTTTCCTTCAAATTTTATATAAGTACTTCATGAACAATCTGATGCTCATCATTGCTATTAGTCATTCAAATTAAAGTCTTACAAATATTCTTCTTTCTTTCTGATAACTTGCATTGTCATTTCATTGTGTGTTATAGTCGCAGAGGAGTCATTATATAGGGTTCTAATATCCAATACATCAAGGAAGACAGTTTTAATATTATTATGTTGTCTTGTTTTATATTTCAGTAATTTTGTTTATTAAGTTTTCTATGGAAAATCCGTGCACAGTGTAAAAAACGCCTTGCCGTTTACCACTTGAGATTAGCACATTTTTATTTCTTTTCACTTTAATATTAATTTTATTTTTTATTGATTTTTAAGTTTTTATCTTGATCTTTGGAGGTGTGCCCTTTATTTAGAAAACACACACCCACAACCAAACAAACAAACACACACAAAAGCACTATTAAAAAAATATGAATAAAAAAATCAAATAAATATATTTTCAAAGGTAAAACAAAGCACAATTGCCGTTGATTGGCTTCAAGTGTGGATTTTTTGTGTTTGTGCTTTTTTTTTGGCCGGTGGGGCAGCTGCTCATCGCTTGGCCAATTGATTATTGTAACTGATGTGGGGCTACCTTTTCATGGTTGCGGCTTGAGCACCACACAGGTTGTTGCTACTGTTTGTTGTCTGCAATTGTTGTTGTAGTTATTGCTGTTGTTGTTGTTGTTGTTGCTGTTTTTATTGTTATTGTTGTTGTGGCTTGCAGTTCTTTGGTACACTGAAACTGTTAATTAATTCGCGTTCCGATTCGTTAACTGCATTCGAAACACTTTGAAGCGCGAAATTTTGTTTGCTGTTGTTGCTGTTGTTGCTGGTGTTGATGTTGATGTTGCTGGTGATGTTGTTGTTGTTAATGTTGCTGGTGTTTGCTGACCAACACGGCGCGGCACAGGCTTTCAACGGCATCGAGTGGGCGATGTGTGGGCGTGGCCGCACGGCAACAAACGCTAAGTACACGGCAATTTCGGCATTTGAGCGTTAAAACTATGAAAAGCGCCACGAACAATAACAGAAAAACTAAAATCAAAACAAATTCAAAATTCAAATTCATCTATGGCCACATGTTTTGCCGTTGTCTGCTGTCTGCTGTCGGTTGTCGGTTGTCAGTTGTTGTTTGGATTTGTAACGGTTGTACTACGGCAAAATAAAACGGTAACAACGTTGCCCCGTGAAGATGGAAATGGAAATGAAAATGGAAACGAAGACACCGCACGACAAAGCACCGTTCGCTTCGAGTAACCAAACGCGAATAGAAGCCAAAGCGACCAGCGGCCAGCAACCAGCAAGCAGCAACAAACTGACGACAACATTAAGAGCAACAACAACTGAGGAAAACGGCAACAGCAATGGCTAAGAAGCAAAACTGAAACCTGCTTTTGCCACAAGAAGCGTTTAGTTGGAGTGGAGTCAGAGCCTATCATCAAATTTTTTTGTACATATACTCATACGATATTATCCAACGATTCTGCTGCAGCTGCTTTTCCCCTTCTCTACATACTCTTCTCTCTTCTTCTCTTCTTGGCCTCCACATGGGTTACTCGAGCAAACAATGACAATAGTGAGTTACCACTTCGTAGAGAATAGATCCACAACAAATTTGACACTAAATAGAGCTTGAAACGATAACATTGTGTTGTCAGTGTTTGGATCAAAATAATCAAATATTAAACCATTTTAGTCAAATCTTACAAATTAAAAAACTATTAAATTTCACTAAATTATACATTAAACAATTAAATGCAAACAAATAAATAATAATTATTTATATATAAATATGATCAACTTGTAAAGCAACAAAGCAAAACTTTAAATAAAATCTTTAATATCATACTAATCTATATTAGTGACTTTATGAAAAACTGAGGAAATGGAAGATTTTAGGGAATAACACATTTGAGCATAATTAGTGAGTTTAAAAATAGATTACTCTATAAGCTATATTCTTAAGTTCTTAAATATAAACATTACCATCTTTATATTCTTATAAAAATTCTCCCATCCGGTCGAATTGCGGACTTGCTTTTGTTCCTATCGTTGTTTATAGCATTACTGTGCATTATGAATTTTGTGGAAACAATGTAAATAATCTGGTAACTCATTAAACACCTCTTGCTTTGTGTCAGTTGTCATGGCAATTGAACTGGCGTGTTTAATAAGTATGAATTGAAGAAGAGTATTCAAGCAAGTCGCAAGGCAGAGTCAGAAAAGAACCAGAGTTAGAGTTAGAGTCAGAGTCAGAGTCAGAGTAAGAATCTAAGCTGGCCAAACCAGACCAAAGAACTGGCCAGGTAGTTGGTGGACTCCTTTGCAGAGTTGCTCCACTTGCAATTGCAACTTGTTGCAACGGTGCTTTGTGCTGGAAACGCCAACTATTGCCACTTGCCACTTGCCACATCTCTTCCTCCTGGCATCCAGTTGGAACAGAAATAGCACGCCTGGATGCTTTGCTGGTTACCCAAACCCATCCATGTGGTTATCTGGTTATCTGCTTAGCTGGTTACTTGGTAAACTTGCTACCTGAGAAGTTTGGTTCTAGGTTTGAGTACCTCGCTCGCCTTGGTCAATGAATCAATGTTTAGAACGCGTGCTCTCCTTTGGTATTTAGGTGAGTCCAAGAGTTAGAGCTGCCCCTGCCTCTGGCCAAAGATGCCACAGTAGGTGGGCAGGTGAGCAGGTGGTGCAGCTGCAATGTTGCAGCTGGAAAGCGATCTCAATCAGTCATGGAGCCCATGCTGCGATCGCATGTGGATCATTTGCCACCAAAGTTGGCAATCTCTTCTGTGTTCTCTTGTGTTCTCTCATTGTTTTACAGCTTTAATTATGAGCTCATCAGCTTTAATTATCCACATTTAATTGCCTTGACTGGCAATACTGCAATCGATCAAGTCGGCCAATGCTCATTAAACACCACTCCAAGAGTCCACAAACAGTGGGGCAGAGAGATCTATGAGATACATATAGTACAAATGTGTGTGTCATGCTGTTGACAGTCGCAAATTAATAAATTTAACAACTTATAATAAGACGTGGAATCAGGTCAATGTTTGAATCAAAGTTTTAATAGATGATCAATCATATATTACAACATCAGTCAAGAATTTTAATTTACCCAAGTTCGTTGCCTAAGTCCTTCGTTTTGCTTGTAATACAGTCAGTGGGTAAAAAAGCGTTGATTTTGAAATCGAAAAAGAATAGCACAAAGAATATCATGTCAAGTAAATATTTATCACACCAGCCAACTTCAAAAGTATAACTGAGCTATATTAAAGTTGTCGACAAGAGTTGTAAATTCATTTGATTATCATAGTTAAATCATATGTTTATGAATTTATTAGGTTTATTTTTTTTGTATTACTTTTTTATCGGAAAAGAATTTCCTTATATTAATTCACTGGTCAGTGCAACAACAGTATTTATAAACATTAAGAACTTGTTTTGGAACTATTCAAATGCACATATATAATATATCATTAATATACTTGTTTTGTTCAAACCAAGGAAATTTATATCTACTAATTTATTTGTTTTTTTTTTATCACTATATAAAATATTTGTAATATACCATGAACCAAGAAACAACATATGAAAACTCTTTTAATTCATTTATTTTTCATTGCTCTGCCAATAAGTCAAAGGATATTATCGTACTTGATAACAAATAATAAATTAATTTGTTTATTAAAAATATGGTATTTTCCTACATATATTGTTAATTAGATCAAACACAGATTCCCCTTGGTTAAATTTTCTTTTGCCTCTTTTTGATAGATTTGTATCAATTATTATAATTTATCTCTGTAAGGTTAATGGAATAATTCTCATTTGAATGATATTATTGAACCAACGAATACCTGAATTGCACTTGAATTGAGTTTTCCGCATTTAAGCCAGTATTTGCAGCAAATGGCCAATTGAGAAATATCAGCAATTGGCGATAATGATATGGGGCAAGTGAATGCAATTAAATTGCATTAAAGAGCTGCAAATCGCGCAAACAGTTGACGATAGATGACGGCAACAAAATGGGGAGAAGTCGCTCTGATTTTGTGTCGACATTTGTCGCAATCATTTAAATAAGCACCGTTCCATCAGAGTGAACTACTTAATTTTCCTGCTTAGGTGATAAAGAACATAGCTTTCACCCCATTTGCAATATTGTACAAAGAGCTGTGCGACTTTTGCTTTTAATTTATTGAGTCTGTCTGTTAGTTGAAAATATTTGAATGTAACTTTACTTACCAAATGTCCACAGATGCGGCAACAAGCAACTGGACACAGTCCAGACATCCCCTGGCTGCTGCATAATGTAATGCCAATGCTCCTCCATTGGGTCTTTCGTTACCAGAAATATTACCCGGATGCATTGGACTTCCCATATTCATGCTGATCGGCATCCCGGCCAGATACGAGTCCAGCTGATGGGCATGCATTCTGTTTAGGTTCTTATTATTATGATTATTGTTGTGAATCGTATTATTCGTTTTAATGTTGTAAAGTTTGTTTATTTTATTATTGTTGTTGTTGATGTGCTTTAAATGAAGATTCGAGTTGAGCGCATAGTCGTTTATGGTTCTGCAAGGAAAGAATAAAACAAAATAAAATAACAATTAATTAACATCATCAACAACAAAATATGTTGAAGAAAAATTAAATTAAATTGACAATTTTTGCTATAAATGCGAACCTTTCATTTTTAAAAATATATAGAGTATTAGCTAACTTGACTCTTAGCTCTACAGGAATTCCTTTTTAAGTATAAATACGATTATGTATATTACAGTTTTATCTTACAAAATGTACTATATTTATTGCATAAGCTTCATTTCATTGGATTTATTTATAAATATATGTTTTATGTCTTTTCTTTTTAGTTTGTTTTATTTTTGTGTATCTTTCAGAAGTAAATTTAGTTGAGCATACATTTAGTTTTGATTTATATTCATCTAACTCAAAACTTCCGTAAATTGGAAAACCAAATAAAATCGAGCAAAAGAGGTATGATTACTTTGCCAAAGATTCCATACATGTGTAGAACTGTTAGATGTTAATCAATCTGAGAAATTGGCTAAGATGTCTCAAGAAACATACTAAACATTT
This sequence comes from Drosophila testacea, assembly GCA_035043265.1. Taxonomy (NCBI): domain Eukaryota; kingdom Metazoa; phylum Arthropoda; class Insecta; order Diptera; family Drosophilidae; genus Drosophila; species Drosophila testacea. The sequence goes on from JAWNND010000931.1 coordinate 1,145,527, forward strand.
ATTTTGCTACGAAGGTTCAACGTATTTCTAAAAATCATAGCAATAATAAAGGAAAAATAAAGAAGAAAGTAAAGTAAATTGTCATTTTAGAATAATATTGCATATCTTTAAGGCGCAAGTCGAAAGCATACGCAAAAAGCGTTGCCGTCTCTTGAGCGCAGGCAAGAAAGTCTCAACAAATGACTTAAGATGCGAACTAGAAATGTGTTGCTCAAAAGCAGACAACATCAACAGAAAATTGTTGCTGCGGCAGTTAATTATAAAAAAAAATGAAAATAATTTTATTTTTTTTTTAGCCACCGCTTATTGTGAAAAGATTGAATTTCGCTTGGTTAACTTGGCCCATGGCATTTGGGTTAAACGGGTCAGGTCCATAAGCCAATTCTGACTCACATCAACTTGCCCCATGTGGCAAACACAAACACACACACATACAGATGAGATTCGGGTGCCGCTTCCGCAGACAAAACTCGAGCAAAACTCATAAAGTTGACTCTTCACATAGTAAACAGGCGACAACAAATTAAATTAAATAACAAAGCGAAGAGAGAGACAGAGGTTAAGATAGTTTGAGTGTAGGAAAGGAGAGAGAGAGAGAGAGAGAGAGAGAGACGCAGCTGACGAACCGACAAAAATGACTTTTAGCTGTTGTTGATGTTGTTGTTAGTCTGTTTTGTCTGCGTGCCTCTGACAGTTTTAAATGAAGACAGAAAGCAACTAAAATGCCAAAGCCACTTTCTTTAAATTTATTGCGTCAACACTCTTAAATTAGTTTGCCGAAATGAGGTGCTTGTAGCAGGTGCCACAAGAGGGCGGCAGGTGCTGCAACTGAGGTTCTGAGAACGCAATTTGGCCACTCAAATGGGGGCCACTTGGTCAGTTGGTCCAACTTCTCAACTCTGTTTGCCACATCAAAACTGAAATTTCGGTGTGCAAAAATCACCTCAATCGACCTACAAAAAATATGAAAATGTTGTACACTAATACAGGCAAACAATGCTTGACTAGCAAAGAGCCTACAGAAATCTATAATAACTTTTAGGTCTTTAAGGCCTATTTTTTCAATGTCTATATAAGTTCTCAATTAACTATCCGAATGATAAACTGACGTAAAATGCATTAAAACTAATGTCAAATGTCAAAGATATGTATCAAATAAAGCTTATACGGACATTGGAAAAATGGGCCTTAGTCTATTAGTTATATCTTAAATCTCAAAAGTCTTAAAGAAAAAGAAGTAGGAGTTATAAGTGGTTAAAGTGTACAAATATCTTCTGAAATTGAATTGGTTAGGGTACTGGTTAATTTAATTTGATATTCCATACAAACAGAAGAATTATTAATGAAAAGACTGAGAAATTTACCTACTTATATTATTAACCTATATATTGATAGTAAATGTTTAAATGTATCCCCTTTTGGGTGGAGCAAACGAATCGAAAAGTGTGATATGAAACTATTCCATTCTATATCCCAAAACAAGATCATTTTATCCTTAATTGATAGATCCCAATTCAAAATTCACATTGATAGTGAAAAATTAAGGCTTTTATGTGTATTTTATATGCGTTTAGTTCCTAATTCTTTATATAAAACTTAATGGGAAGCTTCTACTATAGACTTTACTGAACAGATTAGGCTATCTCAGGCCCCAAAATACATACTCCATCAGTAACTGATATAAGAACAGGTCTTTGAGAAAACCGTAAGCTCAACGTGAACAAAACATTATAGAAAACTTAACAGTTTCTATTCTAATTTTATCGATGTATAAGTGATCTTTCACATGGGAATACCTCAAACAATCCAAGGGCACTCATGCAGACTTTGTTCACATTTTAAAATTCCAAAAGTTTTCACTTTTAAGATTACATTTTGCACAAAAACAGAAAAAAAAAGAAAAGAGCGCGTTGCGTTATCGATTGTTTACCTCAATTTGATGGCAACATCGCGACACTTGACGCATGGCACATTATTAGATGTGGCTATGGATACAACTTCTGAGCCATTTCCTGATACTACTTCTACTCCAGTTACGTTTTCATTGCTCGAGGTTTCCGTTGCTGCCTTTTCCACAGCTTTTTCTGTGGGACTTTCCTCTGTTGTTTGATTTTCTTGAGCTGTGGCTATTGTGGCATATTGAGCTTCAACCTCAGCTAGCTCCGCGGCTTCAGCTTCGGCATCTACTTCAGTTTCACTGGCGAAATCTACTACCAGCTGTTCATCATCATCATCGGCGGAGTTGCCACACTGTCGTCTACTGAAGTAGCCCACATGTTGCTCAACTCCGGCACTAGCGTCAAGGAGGATGCGTTCGTAGGCGGCGCTTTCGTTCTCGCTGAGAGCAAAACGCTGCTCAAAGACCCGCATGGGAAGTGCACTTTGACGGAGTAACTCCATGCGTTTGTGCCGCAACTCAATGGAAAATATGAGACGGACACGCACCTGACGCCTTGGACCCTGTTGTGTGGAACGAGCACGTTGCAGACGACGTCGATTATGACGCAACTCGAGTTTCTGCAGATCACGCAGTGACTTCTCTGCCGCTGCTGCCGCTGCAGCAGCTGCTACTCCTCCTCTTCCTCCTCCGTGACCGCTATAATCCAAAGCAGAGCTAAGATCCAGGGCGCTGCGAGTGCGTCGCCAGGGGACAAGATCAAAATGTGAGAACTTGCGCTCTCCCAGCTCCGTCCAGGGATGAAAATTGACCTGGGAGACAACACTATTGCCTTGCCTCAATATCCAATCGGATGAAGGAGTCGACGAAGCCGTTGTCACCGCACGTCCTGTTGGCACCTGACGCACATGCGCATTCCTGGCGCTGGCTTGCGGCTTGTGGCGTTTATATCGCGGCACGAGAGTCGCCTCCAACATACGATCATCCAAACCGTAATCCCGACGCAACAGCTCCAGTTCCAATTCCCTGCTACTTGCCGTATACTGAGCACCGTTCCAAACGATGACCGGTCGCGTTGACAGATCCGCGGACAGTGCCTCAACGCTGGGCATGTTCTTGCCCCGATTTCGGGTTTGCCACAAAGAGGTTGCAAGCTCTTCTTCTTACGCGTTTCGAATTACGAATTACGAGTTTCGGGTTTGAGTTCGAGTTCACATTCGTTTTGTCGTGTGTTTTGTTGCTTGTTCTCGTTGTCGCAATTTGTTGATTGCTTTTTAATATTTGCTGTCGACGTCGTCGTCGCTTTCCGGTTTCCGTTTTCCGTTTTTTCTTTTTTTTGCCCGTCCGACGTCTGCGCGCCGTGACGCCGTCGCCGCAAATGTTGCTGGCCAAATTCAAATTCAAATCTAACTCCGACTCTGACTCTGGCTCTGAATCTGACTCTGCCAAAGCTAGAGCCTAAACAGGTGAGGGGCTCAAAGGGGGGAAGGGCTCTGCGTTTTGCCCTATGCAAAACTGCGACGTCGGCGTCGACGTCAGCGTCGCTGTCACTGTCGACGTTATTGCGATGATTAAATGTACGTAAGCTCGTTGGAGTTTACAACAACAAAATTATTGTTGTTGCTGTTGTTGTCATGTTTGCTCAACATTGGAGTCACAACAACAACAACAACAGTGGCAGCCGTATTTTATGCGCTTTTATTGTTATTTATTTATTTTCACGCTTACTGCCATGTCACCAGCCCAATGCGACTGCGCTGTCGACTGCGCTGCCAACTGTGCTGCCAACTGTGCTGCCTGCGCTGACGTTCATTTCAAATGTTTCACTTGGCTGCGCACGCTTCAACAATAATAACAACAATAACAACAACAACAAGAACTCACATTGGGGGCCGCAGCTGGGGGCCGATTAACATTGTTATTGTTGGTGCTGTTGTTGCATGCCCCATTCAAACACAAAAAAAAAAACAAAACAAAATTTCACAGTTCACAGTTCTATTCTCAGCTAATTGACAGCCGCTGACCATTAAAGTGTTCACCCAAAAACATTACCAAGTTCATACAAATAGAACATTTTCATTTTGAATCCATATGGAATCAAAACTGCTTGAAATACAAACAATTATTTATTAAAATAAATGTAAATCATATATTAACATTTTTACTAATTCATTGAAATTTTATGAAAATATTTAGTGTTATATGAATTTTAAAGAAAAATGTATGTTTAATAATATATTTTTAGAGGACACTAATTTCATACCCATACAAATTATTTCTCATAACTCTTAAGTTTATAATTGAATTTAATAATATCTTAATTGAAACACTAATTAAAAATGTAACTTGTTCATTGACAGTTCTTCAAATAACTCTGTATAGAAATGTTTTAATTTGAAATTTTAAAGAGTTTATTTAAATCCCTATGAAATCACATAAGATTTGAAAAATAATATTAAAATTTAAACACACAAACATTTACCTTTTTAGTTGAAAATTTTTAGCGTAACTCTCAAGTATATATATTGTTTTTTTTTTTGTGAAACAGTGGTATCAAATATCACAGAATTTCTATGTAGTCAGATCGTACTAAAATAATAATATCCAAAATAAATCAAATAGCTCCTTACAGTGGAATGGAGTTTTCAGGACAGGTTCGGACCATTGTGTATATTATGTATATGTACAAAAAATCAAGGTGCTGGCATTAAAGTTGCTCTTGAAGTTGGACTTCGAATTTTTGATTTTAGGGTAACGGGGGCTTAAGTAGGCTTGGAAAAATTCTAAAACAAACTTGATCAATGCAAGGTATAGATGAACGTACATGCCTAATTTGGTGTCTCTAGCTCTTATAATCCTTGAGTTATAGGTGACACCAAAAGGGACAGACAAACAGACAGACAGAAAGACAGACAGACATGGCTATATCGATTCGGCCTCCTTCTGCCTTTTACGCACATTTGCACAAACTCAATAGACCCTTTTGTACTTTTTTAAAGTACAGGGTCTAAATATCAATGCTTATGATAGTTTTAGAATTGTTGCATATTAACAATATATATTTGTAGCTTAAAAGTAAAAAATTTCATAAAGTTCCCTTACGCAATTAGGTACTTAGCATCACCATTATAACTTTCCTTATTTATTAAAAACATACTATTGGGGTTGTGATTCCTTAAAATAATTAAGGATGAAGGTCTAACAATAAGAGGTACCAAAAAATACCATGTACTATAATAATAAATATGCAATTTTTTATTATAGTTCTTTCTTTCTTTTGTAAATTTGTGGATGTTTTTAAACATTTCTAATATTTTAATAAAAACGGATTGGCTATTTTGATGCTTTGATGATTTTTCCGTATTTTGATTAAATTCTATATGTATATATGTATTGAGAAACATTGGATATTTAATCCATAAAAAAAGACTTAATACGAAATAATTAGTGCCCTGCTAATCCATTGAAGATTTTTATCTCACATTAAACAAAGTAAGGGCTTTCTACGATATTTTCATATTGAATTCAACAGTTTATGGCAGCAATAGATGAATGATTGATGCCATATTTATGTGTGTCACGAGTGTGAATGTGTGATTTGGATTGGAATTGGATTCGATTTTTGCAAGCGACGATGATGATTTTGTCAACCTTCGAGCTGAGTTTGAATTTGAATATAAAAGAAATACGTGAAATGCGGTAGACGACGAAACCAAAACAAATCTATTAAGTATAATAGACATTGTTATAGATATTTGCATTATAAATGCACGGGGCAAATGTTTATGGCCTGGTCGCCTTTCTAAGCCAGATACGAAGACCAAGTTTAATACTTGTTTTGGCCCCACATATCCCTCTTGGTGGAGAGACGTTAATTGCAGGCCTCAAGTGTCAACAGATAGATTGCCCCAACTAATGGATGTCGTCTTTGACATTTTCAGAGTACGTTTCATTTTCATTTCAATTTCCATTTCCATTTTCAGGGTCGAGACAAAGTTAAGATGAGCCAACAATTATGAAATTGAAGCCACTCAAAAATGCAAGCGTTGAAAATGAAATGATTATCATCCAGCGAAGGTCGAGGACTGTCATATACATACATATATATATGAATATATAATATACATTGTATATACATATTTATATATGATGTTGGTACAGATCGAAAACGGAAGTTTCGTCAGCGCCATTGAACCATAAAACACGAAAGCTCTTTACGCTGCTTGAACATGACTCTTGGGTTGTGAGAGAGGGGAAGAATGGTAGAATGGGGAAGCGCTGTTACCAAGTTCCGGGACTCTTTATGAGTCAGGCGCGAAATCAGCTCAAGACCGTATTCCTATCTCCAAACCAGCTCAGTCAATGGAAACGCATCAAATGCCCACTTGACTCGCTCTGTTCATTGGATCGACTAACTAACTGACTAACTAACTAACTACCTGCCTTCCTTTCTAAAAGAAGAACTTTTAATACGCTTGAGTTGAGCAACATGCAAAAGTTCTGCAAGTTTTGCAGCTCGTTGATCAAGCAACTATATAGTATGTATATTTGTATATATGACTGCATATGTATATGTGTAATTACATGAATAATTGATGAGAAGAATCGTTCATTATATAATTTTAAGACATACATCATAGATCACTGCAATTCACGCTAGTGACGAAGCATCACGAATGGAGCGCAGGGCGACTAGCAATATGCATATACATCAATTAATCATCAATCAATCAATATACAATATGCATATACAGATATACATCAATCGAAAAGAATTGTTTAAAACAAGAATATATACTTAGGGCCGATTTCTCATCTTGCCTATTGCCTTACAGGGTCAATAAACCTGTCGATAAGACAAATTTGGTTATAAATTTAGTCCCAGCTTAAAGGGACTTAAAGGGCAAACCAAATTTGTCGCCATTTTTACTAGATCTGGCAACCTTGGCGAATAGTGTGACCCATTTCAAACGAAATATTTACAGGAAAGTAACATATTCATAAAGTAGGCTGTATCGGCAAGATGAGAAACTGGTCCTGAAAACTGTTTTCTTATATCAGATTATAGTCTTGCAGTCTAGATAAATTTGATATTGTATTCTTCTTTACCCAGAATATAAGATTGTTGGTAAGATGAGAAAATTGACCTAAGACTTTAGGTAATAGGGTCTAAGTGAAAAAGACTAAAACAAAGGCTTTTGCTCATTGATTTTCAAAATTAGAAACATTAAGAAACAACAAATAGAATTAGTAGTATTCTTAAAGTATTATAAATTTATGAAGTAGAGCAGCATTTGGAATTTAGTACTCAATTGTTTTATAATAAATAATGCACAGTTGTTTAGATTTAGATATTAATTATTTTGAGTTGTTCATATTCAGACTCGGCTGCATATAAATGTGAGCTTTCAAAGCTGGTCAGTAGTAGCCCTAGTTAACAGTAATCTTTTAACTGAGACTATATGAAAACGAAAGCTCATACAAGATCATTATAATAGTAAAGTAGGTAACAACAACAAGAAGAAGCAAATGCTTCAGTGATTTTGGGTGCAGCAACAAAAATAATTTCTGTAACTGCGCTGGAAATGGTTTTATTATAACGTTGGTTTTTTTCTCAATGATGAAGAAGATCGTAAAAAGCTGCACCCCAAATCTAACCAGCTACTTAATAAAGTAAGAGAGTAGGAAATGAGAGTAATAATCTATTTAATTGTGATGTCCACTTGGTAATTGATGATCATCTAGCAAATATTGGTTATATATACATACATGCATTTGTATATATGTAGTTTAATTCATTTCAGATTTTCTCCAACCGGTTCGATCGTCACAATGGGACACTTTGATTGGGGCCTCAACACTTTTACTTTTTGCTTTGTTATCAAAAGCAGAACACCGCTAACATTGGTAGAGCTGTCTAACGGTATGTCAAGCAATAGAGTTACTATATTTCCTATCTCTCTCTCTCTCGCTGTCTCTCTCTCCCTCTCTCTTCTCTTCTCAACCATCTTCGCTTTGATCGTCGGGTTGGCATTCACATTTAAATTAGCGCTTAGAATCGAGCAACGTCTTTTTGATGTTTGTTTATTTCTTTTTTGGGATGGAAATTTTCACTTTCCGCATACGAAAAGAAAGCAAAAGTGAAAGAAACTGTTAAAGATTTAAACTTTTGAACTGGCTAACAAATTGGTAATGAGGAAGTTATTGATTAAGCTCACAATCAACAAAACTTTTCTTTAATGAAAATTTGCTAAGCTTTAAATATGAGTTGTTTCAATTTTGCACACTCGTTCTCTCTTTCTTTCTCTCTCTCTCTCTTCTCTCGCGCCTGGAAAAGAAACAGTTACAAGAAAAATTTAATGTGGGCCGTCCGCTCTCATAAAATCACTGGCAAAAGCACTGGCTGGGGATGGGTATCGAAATTTTAGCATTATTTTTATATTTTGGCTTAGGGTCGACTTAAGCTGTCGAAAATAAATTAAAACTGTTAATAGGTATAATTAAGAAGTAAGATATTACAAATATTTATGTACAATATATGAATGTATATATTTTAGTTGTATATAGGATTACATAGTTGTTTAATAAAATTCCTTCTCGATTTAATTCAATGGCTAATAGAAAATCCGTTTTTTTTAGTTTCCAAGTTATAGTTATACAGTTATACATTTAATTATTTTATTTTACATGTTAACTTTTTATTTTACCTATTTGTCAATCGCTTAAAATCCAGGCGAAAATCCAAAAAAAAAATATGAAGAATATATATATCAAACATGCTAAGATATCAATACCCTTCCCTATCTTTAGCCAGCTTGTTAAAATCGCTTGCAAATAAGCCATTCACATGGCCAAGCACTCATAATTCATACATGCATTCATTTATTCAATCTGCTTATGCCGTGAAAGTTCAAAGCAAACAAAACATTTGTCTAACAAACGTAAACAATAACAAGACAAATAAACTCATACATAGTGTAGATGCCACCGTTGGAGTTCATTGGGGGCAGAAACGTAAAGCTCTCTAAAGTGGATAAGACAAGTGGAGATGTGCAACTGCAACAATTGGTGGCACTTGTTGAATGTTTAATGTGACAGACCTACAAATCCCGTGTGAGTTCCGAAAGTTGCTGCATTTCTTTGAAACAGAGATTTACACAGTAGAGTGAGATCTATATATGTATACGAGTGCTTGAATTTAATGGAAATTGTAATGAAACATCTCATTAATAATAATTTAAATCTTTAATATTCTTATAATTAATACTACATTGTTGCACAGGTATTATACATATTACTTATGCGTATTTTGTAAAAACAATTCAATGAAAATGCTAATAAAAATAGCAATGAAATATTAACATTTATTAATATAATTTTATTTCTTGCTTCTTACAATTAAATATCAACAAATTACAAGCAATTTTATATATGCGATAGCTTGAATTCAATAGCCAAATTAATGTGAATTGCAATGATATATTTTGTTCCTATTCATATTACAACTATTTGAATTTTGTTCATTCACATAATTACTGCTAGGGGTATATGTCTTTGTCACTAAATGTGTAGGTCAAGAGCCATTTCAATAAAAGCTAGTTAAATATTTAATAATTACTATTATACAATAATATTTTTAAAAATCGAACTACAGTGAAAACTCCTTAGCGGACACCTCTAATAGGCGGACACCCCCTTGGGCGGACACTTTTTCCGTGACGTTGGTTTTGGTGGGGTTTTCAGACCAATTTTGCCTCTATTGAGCGGACACTCTCTTGAGCGGACGCGGACACTAAAAAAGGACAAAAACGAACGAAAACCTCTTTTGGCGGGACACGAATTTCTTAAAAACGTTCGCTGACGAGCTAGTTTTGTCATTAAAAATCAGAAGTGGGCGGAAACAATGATAATTCGGAATCCGAAGAAGAACCGGAAGAGCCTGACTATGATCCTGACCCAATAAATTCGAATAATAGGGCGATGAACACAATTAGGAAATTAAAAAAATTAATTCAAAATGACTATAAAGCGTTTGAATACGTATAACATTTGGAAAGCCATTTGCAGTCCTGCATATTAGAGAAGAAATTAAAGAACGCTCGACAAACCAAAATAAATTATTTTTTTAAGACGCAGTAGAAAAAAATATTCCTATAGGCGGACACTCCCCTTGAGCGGACACAAATTGGAGAGACGCGGTGTCCGCCCAAGAGAGGTTTCACTGTATACTATATATCGAGATATTTTACCTAAATTTAATGTAAAACTAATTTTCTGGGAGGAAGTTGATTAAAGTTACTTTAAATTAAAATTACAAGGGTATCAAAACTTCAATTGTCAGATATAACTTTTATTCGTTTTATTATTTTAATAATTAGTAATATAATAATTAAATTCAGTATAACAAGCTGATGGGAATGCACTTTGTTGCCAGAGTTAAAGTCGGCTAATTATTTTCAGAGGGAATTATAAAGACAAACTGCACAAATGGCCAATAAACGGCAACAACAATAACAGCAGAAGAAACAACGACAACAATAATAACAAGATTGGAAAACCTGTTGAGCATTGCGTTTCAATATGGAAAATGAAAATCAAAAGACGCGTCGGAGATTTCTAGTCAAGTGTCGAGTTAAAAATGTCTATGTAAACGTTTTGCTAATACTTAATTGACATTGGTGGAAAGTTGCAGCAGCAACTGAACTACAACGAAGCTGGGCCGGTTGTTGACCGAGAGATTTGTTAACCATGGTTAACACCGCTATTAGCCATCGCCCGCGCCACAAAGTCTGCTGGTGGCTAACGAAAGCAAAAGGATGACAAGCTCAGGGACTGAGACCGGACTCGGCCTCGGTCTCGGGTTTGGATTTTGGGTTCGGTTTCGGGTTTAGTTTAATTCGGTATTCGGTTCATATTGGCCATGGGAAACGTGTTGCAGCTGCATGTTGCAAGTTACGCCTATCTCAGTTGGCCAACAAGAAATTTCACTTTTTCTTTTGCACATTTCGCAACTTGCTTGCAACTTTATTTATTTATATTTCTTTTTTCATATTTAAGATTCATCCATTTCTTAAATGCCTCGAAGACTTTGAGCTGAAAGCGACGCTAATTAACGCAATGTGAATGTAAAATAAAGGTAAAGTATAAGCTGCAATTGCAGTTAGTCATTTTGCGATTTTGGCCATTTATCTTACGGGTTGCTTAATCTTCATCTTATTTTTTGCTTTTGCTTTTATATATATTTTTTTTTTGGCTATTGCAGACACACGAGTTGAACGTACGACGCATTGCCACACGACGAGGTTGCAAGATCTTACGACTTTCGATACATGCAACGATTTGAATTTGATATACATACATACTTCATTCAACAATTTTATGGTTCCCATTAAGTTCTCTTATTCTTATTTACAACCTAACTCAAAGTATAGGTTAACTCAAAACTGAATATATTTTCAGTTACTAATTTTAAAAATATTAAACGATAAATTGAAATTTATAAAGAGTAATGATGAAAATTTATATTGATCCGAGTTCTGAATGCATTATTTGAATTCTTCTTCATTTCCTTCGACTTTTCTCCACTAGCAACAACAAACAAAATGTAGAAATATGGCTGCAATTGAAAATAAAAATAAAAGAAACAGAAGAAGGAGAAGAAGAAGAAGAGAAAGAGAAATGCAAAGAAATATAATTAAAGCAACGTCTATGGCTAAGGCAATAATCGGTAACGCGGTCTGAAAAGAAGGCAGCTGGCAGGTTACTTCAGAAGAGGTAAGATGGAGAGAGAGAGAGACAGGGGGGCGTCCAAAAGGTGTGTGCAACACCGAAACCAAATACTCGTACTCGTAACTTAATGCGCTTCTCAAATTCTACAACACCGCAACGCGGGCCACACTCTGATCACATCAGTAAACATGGATATGGATAGCTGCTCGTTCATTTATTATCATGGCCCGCATAGTCAAATGGAATGGAGTGCTATGGTCTGGTATCTGCAGCAATACGGTATTAGATATGGTATGGTATGAGTTTCTATATTACAACACATTGGGACTACGACTTGGGCTTATTTTTGCCCGAAATCGTTAATAATTAATTATTAATTGTAATTCTCTTTGTCTCTTTCCCTCTATGGAGTACATTTATCGCTGCAAGCAGCCCAATCAACCTCAATTTGGATTGAATAACTCATGTACTAATCATAATAATCATAGAAATCTGTCAATTAGACACCCTGCATTTAGAAATTGAATTATAATTATAATTTCAATTGTTTGAAAAGATAACGTTCGTATCTTCTTACGAAAGAAGATTTCAATAGCGAAAGGGAAATAAATATGTTTATACTGATCTACAATTATTTCAAAGTTATTTTCATATACCATTTTGGAAATTACCCAAAAAATGTTTTTATATACATACATAGAGAAAGAGCTTCAGTTTTTTCTTAAATAGTGACCTCAATCGAAAATGTTTAAAAACACTTTTTAATTGCTATCGATATAAATAGATTTGTGTATTTGTTTATCCAATTATTTGTTTTTTGAATTCCAAGAAGTGATTAGTCTGAAATAACTTACGCAAATCGTTATTTTAATCCGGTAAACCACACATATGTATATGTACTATGTATGTATGCATTCACAATACATACGCACACACAGAACTTTTCCGCACTATTGTTGTTGTTATCACGTTGATTAAAAACTCAAGTGCATTATACAAAATACTTTAAAAAATATGAAAACAATAGCGAATTGCACACGTTATTCACAGTGCTAAACAACTGTTAATTTGTGTTTACTGTTGTTGTTTTTGTAATTGTTGCTGTTGTTGTTATTGTGTTGTTGCTGTTGTTATTGTTGCGAGTTTAACGCGAGAATCGCGAAGCAAAAAGAAGTTGAGGCACAAAAAAAAAAGAGTTGCTGTGGCACGTGCTACACGAACAATGGTCGACGCTTGTTTAAGTTTTCGAGTCTCGGACTCCGACTTTGGCCACCGGTCGCCAAAGAAATGTAAAAGCCGCAGTCAGCGTCGCAGTCGACGTCGCAGTCAATGTTGGCGCGCTTAAAAACCTCAAAGCATCAGGTAGTGGCTTAGACGAGAAAGCTTTAAGCTTTTGCTTGTTTGTTTACATGTGAAGTCTTGTTGTTGTTGTTGCTTCTACCGCTACTGTTGTTGTTGTTGTTATTGCCGAGTTGATTTTCGATGCGCTTTTTGCACATTACTGGACTTTTTCTTGCCCGTTTTTAACTTTTTGTGCTTGTAATAACCTTACCGAAGGTATGTTAGATTTCTTATGAAACATATAACATATACATATGTATGTATTATAAAGGAATGTTTCAATAATCTCTACAGATTTTAACGAAATTTGCTTATCAAAACAACCGTTCTTTAAATGTCAGAAATCTCATTTTATTAAACATATTTTTTTAGAGTCACAAGAATCGGGTGCCAAAAATATATATCGATTTATAATAGCTATGTTGTAATACAATAAATAAATTCACTTAAAATTTATTTCATACTTGAAAACCAATATAATTTAATTCAATAAATTTGAAATTTGATCGAATCTTGATTTTTAACGAAATCTGATAGAGATTTGCAGAACACACCGGATAGACGAAGATCACAAATAAGAGTTATGAGTTTAAAGTTTTGGACGGGGTATCCTTGAAACTTGGTAATTGCTTCAACAGATATTTAAATTATTTATATTTTTAAACTTTTGCGGAATAACTTATTCTACAACTTCTATAACAAAAATCTAATAATAAGTGTTTTTGTTTTTCATTTAAAACTTAGAAAAATTACGTTATCTGAAAATAAACATAAACATAATCTTTATAATTATGTTCCATATATATAGTCACTATTCATAGATGTTTATTTTAATAAGACAAATATATTAACAATTTATGAAATGATTATTTATTATTATAATCAGGTCTGGATTCAGAGTATACTGTAGTCGTGTTATTGCTATTTTTATTGTTTCTGTTATCTTGAATTTCTTTCTTAATTTTATTCAATCGAGTTTGCTTTTTATGACTTCTGCCTCTGTCGCGTCATGCGCTTCTAGACAGCAGATATTGTTTGGACTGCTGTCTAACAGTAACGGTAATAACGTTTCTTCGACAGAGATTAGAGTGTTAGCGACAGCCGTGTTATCATCACTTCTAAGCTACAAATTTGTCGCTGCGACAAAGCGACAAGAGTGTTTAGACACAAGCACACACACAATTGTTAGTCGTCGCTTTAAATTTTTAGTGTGAAGTCGTCGCCAAATGTTATGAATGACAACATGTTTATAAATTTAAGATCCCGAGCGGCTTTAGAATTATTTGAGCTATACATTTAAACTTTTCCGGACAAAACTGAATATTATAAGGATAAGATAAGGAGAATCACTAAGTCAGCCACAATCGAGTTTTTCAGAAGAGTATATCTTCAAATTTAAATAAAGTATATAATATAAATAGCTGATTGATACATAAATTCTGCTTCATTCTCCGTCGATAAGAATAAAAAATGTAAAATGCATTGATATTTTATTTAATCTATATAATACATATTGAAATAATTAATGTACAAGTTCGATGATGTGTTATTAAATAAAATATTCATTTTCATCAGTAAATTGTTCTATTATGTATCGATTTTAAACTTTCTATTTATGCGAGCATTGGTTGAAGATAGTTTCTAAGTTCTCGTACCCCATAAAACCATATTACAACAATAAGCATATAAAAAAGGTGTTGCAGTGCTTTCGCTTTGAAAAACAAAAAATAAACAAAAAATTAAAATTGCAAAATTGTTTTTGTTTTATTTTTGCAATACATGTGTATGTACATATAAACGATCCCTCTTATCTGCCGAAAATATTATAAAAAAAAAAAAGATATAGATACCGCAAGCTATCTATGGTGCGCCAAAGATTGCATACCCTTGCAGAGGCCTGCATTCAAATCTCAACATATGAATTAATTATGATTTAGTAGTCCGATCTTATCCATTTGGTAAGAATTCATATATATAACGATATCAAGCACACAATCTGTGAGTTTGGTTGAGATACTTTAAGAAACAAAAACATTTAGCTCACTAAAAGTTGATTTTTATCCGATCGTTCCTATGGCAACTATATGGTATAGTGATCCGATCCGGCCGGTTCAGATATCAGTATGTACTGCGTGCAGTAAAAAGAAGAACCTGTACCCAGTTTCATCAAGATAACTTTAAAACTGAACGACTACTTTGCATAGAAACAGACGGACAGACGAACATGGCTATATCAACTCAGCTCGTAGGCTTGATCAAGAATTAAGACTTTATACGGTCTGTCACGCCTCCTCAATGCGTTAAACATTTCGTGACTAAATTGTAATACCCTCTACAAGGATATAAATGTATTGAATATGTCAACTTATATGCATCCTTTCTTAAAAACATTTTAAAGCTCTATAAAAGAGGACAGATCTGACCGGAAAAGGAATGACTATGCAGCAACGAAGCAAAGGCGACAGCACTTTCGATGTATGAATATATGTACAATGCACGGAGGCGCAGTTAGACATTTATTGATTCTCTTGATGTTTTATACGTGTTTTTCAGAAGCGACTTATGGAGGCAGAACAAGCTCTTAAGTCTCAATGAAATTCAACTTTAAGTCAAAATATTCTCATGGTCACAATTATGCATTTCTTAGCAATCCAATTTCCTTACATAAACCGTCTTCAACTGAATGTTCTAAGTAAATTATCGTTTGCGAATTTTTTAATCCTTGACCGTGAAGCTCGAGGCAAATTGCTCCTTTTGCGCCCCCTAGAAGCGCCCCTGTATGTAGATCAGTGGTGTCCAAAATTTGTAATTTGTCGCAGCCGACACATGTATAGACAGAGAGAATATCTGTATTCTATAAATAGCACGCTCGGCAGTTTGCTCTCGGTCGTTGCGAGTGTTCGGCTGCTTTTGCTCTCACGACGCACAGTGGGAATTTTTTCCAAAGATTAAGAATCCAAAAGAATTTTTAAATCAGGTACAAATTTTAGGCGGTACAGCCTCTCAAAGATGACCTATTTTCGTGGTCGTGCACAAATGTGCAAATTTTTACAAAAACTACCTACTTTGAAACTTAATTGTGGGCAAATGATGCAACTGACTTAAACATTTTTGGTTTCAACTAAAAAGTATGTTAATTTCTAGTTAAATACAATTATTTATTCGCCCATTTACTTTTCATACCAGAAAAGCATGAAAAGTACACTAAAAAAAGTCTATTTCTTAACTTTGGTAGAATATAATTTGCAAACTTTTACGAAATTTTGTAAGCAGCTTGAGTGAATATTACTTACTTTGGTAAAACTGTGGCTGCCCGGACTTGCCCGTTTACAAGTGTATATAGATTTAATTGAGTATCAGTGCTTGTCAATTGAACAGCTGTCTAAAGAAGTCCAGGAATGCAAAAACAAAGACTTTAAAAAGCTTAGATAAGCAAATACTTATAAGATATCTCGGATTAGACAGATTAAAGACCTCTTTAATATGATGGCAACCTCTTCAGATCCACTTATTTCAGCGCTTAGATACGTGAGATCGCGAATGGATTCGAAAAAACGAGATTATAACATAGTTCCCAAATAATAAGTTTATTGAATATTAATTCCAAAGTTGATTCATATTTTGAACAAAATCAATAATAAAAAAAAATATTTCCTAACATATAATTGAGTTAATGAAACTACTTTAGATATATAAAACTGTTATTTTTAATGGTTAATTGGAATAAAAAAAAATGCAGCTAGCTACAGTGGAGCAAGCTCGACAGTAGGAGACCCAGTACTCTTTGAGTAGCGTTCACTAAAGATTGTTCTTCAATGTTGCGTACCATTCAATAGATGGCGCCACTTGATATACATAGAGGTCGCTAGCGTCTCTTCTTCCTTTTGCCTGTAACATTGTTAGTTGAATAACTTCCGCGTTTATTAACCGATTGGAATGAAATTTTCAGGACAAGTTTGGACTATAGTAAGTATTATATATACCAAAAATCAAGGCGCTAGCATTAAAGGTTCTCTTGTAATTTGACCTCGAAATTTTGTATTTCAATTTCCGTGGGCGGAAAGGGGCGTGGCAAAAATCTAAAACAAACTTGTTCAATGCAAGATATGGATGAACCTTCATGCCAAATTTGGTGTCTCTAGCTCTTATAGTCTTTGAGATCTAGGTGTTCAAAAAAGGGACAGACAGACAGACAGACAGACAGACAGACAGACAGACAGACAGACAGACAGACGGACATGGCTATATCGACTCGGCTGTTGATGCTGATCAAGAATATATATACTTTATTGGGTCTGCCACGCCTCCTTCTGCCTGTTACGCACATTTGCACAAACGTAATAGACCCATTTGTACTTTTTAAAGTACTGGGTCTAAACATATTTTGGACAAATCATAAATAGTAGTCAACTTTGACCGCCAAGCTTAAAGCACCCTGTAGGCCTATCACCCTGTATGGGTATTCATTTTAAAGCTTAAGAACTCCTCTATTAAATAACTAAAGTTGTTTAAAAGTTATGATTTTTTCAATGCTAACCGCCCTAATTTCCCCACTGTGCGACGCATGTGTTCGGCTGAAGCTCGAAAGTCAAACGCGCAAGTCAGGTGCACCGAAAAAATATTTGATTTCGATTGGGAAAATGAATTGCGTTTCGATTTAATTTGTTTTATGTTTGTATCGCACGCATTTCATTTTTTCAGTGTGTGAGTTCGGACATCCCTGATGTAGATATACCCACGGCTTATCAATGTGTATAAATGGTCCTTATCTGGAAATGTATTTGCATGAATTGTATTTGCTACGAATTTGCCGACAGAATAAGTTTTGATGCGAAAGTGTTTGGTTGCATTCGTGAGTGTTTAAGCAATTAATAATTCTATATATTTATATATATATATATATATATATATATATATAAATTCACAAATTTTTCTCTGCATAAGTGCTTGGCACCAGTTCAGTTGAATTGAGTTCGAATGAAGTTTACTTGAGTTCAGTTAAGTTGCGTTATGATGAGTTCAGTTGAGTTCAGTTGAGCTGAGTATAGTTGAGTTGGATTTAGCTTTCTGTCCGTTGCTCGTTTAAATACAATCAGTCATATATTTAAAGCTAATTAGTCATTCATTTTATGGACAGTGCAATTTAATAGAATGATAAACACACCTCGTTAGCAATCCAGTTAATGATAATAATGCTAATGTGAGTTTTCCATTTTCCCTATCTGGAATAGTACTTACGCCTCTATCGATTACTATCATCCCACTGATCTTAACGATAGTTTCTATTTTGACCTGTCAAACTACACATGTTTTTCAGCAGGTGCAGCGTTAAACCTTTAAACTTTTATGTGCGTTGCAAAATTTGGTCTAAAGTTACTTTTGTTAAAAGCATTGTATTCAGTAGACCGAAATGTTAGCCAAGCAGAATGTACCATATATTTCGAGCCTGGCTATCAAATTGTCAGTGTGACAGCATAATATTAAAAATACCACAAAAAACTGCACAAAGGTCTTAAAGTGCGTTTACACACGAGGATGCGTTTGCTCCAATTGGGAAAATGAGGCGACGCACGTCACTTGCCGTACAAAATCATAGGCAACTTGTGGGTGAGAGGGAAGATTCTGCGTCGCTAGCTCACGCAGGGACTACCAACATGTTTTTTGTGATACGGTCTCACAATATCGACAAAATTTGGGCATTTATTGAGATTTTTGCAGGCAACAAACAGCTGAATGAGAATAAACCGTGAAAGAAAATTTAAAAAAATAGTTGAATTGACTAATTTCCAAAATAGTATTGGTTTTTAATATAGCTGTTACTGAAATTGAGTTGTGCACTGACTATGTACCTTTTGATTTAGTTCTTTAATAATTTTTACGAGTTTAGGGTGCACTTTTCTATCTGCAACATCATTGCCAATTTACAATGAACTATTTAAGTTTTTGTATTAACCATATCCTTTTTAACATGATAAATAAAGAAATATGTTTATTCTGCCTTCAGACTTTGTTTAAACATCACTGCATTATATTCATGTTCGTACTGGCAGCAAAAGTACAATCATGCAAGCAGCTGACTATGAATGCGTCAAACGCTAAAAGTGATAGGTGAATTATTGAAATAGAAAAATGGAGGGAACTGGAGCCTAGTCAAAAAGGCGCTTGAACAACAAAAACAATATCGGCAGACTATGAACCACAACTGAAAGTTATTATTAAACTTTAAATTTATATAAATCTTTATTTATGTAATTTATAAAATACATTAAGCCCCTTTTCCCCTTTCTTACCATTAAATACACAGATAATCGCTCATTTACGACAATTTTCATTGCATTTGTGCCTCTTTTGAATTAACAATCGGCTGCAGCAACAGAGTTATCATTCAACTTCTGTTTATTTTATGTTTTTTATTGGCAACTCTGCTTTTAGCTGCCTACCAGCGAAAACTTAGACAATTTTTTACGCTGCTGCCACAACTTTTCTGGGTACTAGGCTTTACAATTAGAGCTTTTGCCAGCTTTCCCATACTGCAGAGGCCAGAATTCACAGAATCACATCTGCATTTGCTTGATTTGATATGGGCATTTTCAAAGTGTCGAACTTAAGATCGCTAATAAAAATTCTATTTACAGCAATCTATTTAACAGTATTAGCCACATTTCAAATAAACGAAATCTATTAAATTCCAAATAAACGTGTTCTCTAAAGCTTGGTAGCTCGAAGGAAGATGAACGAGTTTACGTTTGAAGACATAAAGCCTTTCCTAAAGGTAATGGTATTACGAAAATATGAAAAAAGCATTTTAAGACGTACAATGGCTTAAAGCTCAAGCATTGCCTTAAATAAAAAAGCTTCTGCATGAAATATGTAAGTCAATCACTGTGTATGTATTTAAATTAGATACCTTTTATAGGATCCTCCTATTGGTGAAGGCAGTGAAGGCAAAGTCTATAAGGGAAGTTATAAAAGCACTGATATAGCCATAAAAGAAAAAAGATCTGAACCTAAAGAAGTGAAACTAGAGGCCGACATCTTAGGGAGCGTTGATTGTGAATTCATCATCAAAATATATGGCACAGTAACTACAAAACCTAAAATTTATTTGGTTTTGGAATATATGGATTGCGGTAATTTACATTCACTTTTGCATAACACAAATGAAGAATATTCTTTTGCGGATGTCATAATCTGGTTTCATTGCCTGGCTAAGGTTCGTACATACGTACATACGTACATTGTACATATAGTATATATAAATACTTAATAATATTTTTTCATGAATTTTAAATTGAACTTTTTCTTTTCCTCACACTTTTTATAGGCCCTTGATTATCTTCATTCGGCTCAGCCCGAGAAAATACATCGTGATGTTAAGCCGCTCAATATGCTGCTTAAAAGTTCAAGGACAATCCTAAAGCTTAGCGATTTTGGCAACTCTAGAACTATTTCTACATTTATGTCGACGGATTCCGGCTCTTACATCTACATGGCACCCGAGGTACGTTCAGTACGTATGTACGTGTATACAAGTTCAAGTTTACTTCGAACAGGTTTACAAAGGACAATATGGCAAAGGACAATATGACACGAGGGCTGATATACATAGTCTTAGTATTTCCCTTGCGGAAACCCTGCTCCGAAGGCACCCATTTGAGGAATATAAGAATTTGGAGCCCAACAAAATTGCAAAAATAATCCATGCAAAATGTTAGTACATAATCGACATACAGTAAAATGTGTTTAACATCCTCATCTTGTTTGACCCGAAAAACATGGGCCAGCTACCTTAATAAAAGTGAGGTTAGGACACGGAGCATTTTGGTACAGATGTTAGTACAATATACTGAAATGTAGCATCGATTATCATAGTTACAAAATGTTATCCAAAACCAATCATAGTCCCCAGCCTTACTTTTCTTAAAAAAGTTAACATTGGGGGCATTTAACAGGCAATTCTGATCACCAATCATGATACCTGATTACTACTTTTTACATTCAGAAGAACATTTTCGACAATCAGAAAAGTCAAATTTTGGTATCGGTATCACAAAAAATGTAACGTACAAATAGTGTAATACCTGATACTGATTACTGATACTTCCAGACATTTCATGCACTTTTAAAAGACGTAGTAGGCTGATTTAAAAAAAGTTATCATTGTTTTTATAGATGTATTTAGAATATTTTTCTTTCCCTTGTTTTTTGTTTCGTTTGATTGTAATCATTTTGAATGCAATTTTTATCAATTAATTTAAACAAATATATTTGGATATACTTAAAATATATATTTTTATAAGCATATATCCAATAATAATTTCTTTACATTTTACGTCAAAATATATTTCAATTAGTTATGTATATGAGAACAGAGGACAATAAATGAGATTTCATATCTAAGCTCAAAATAAGCATTATTGGGATGCTTTATTTGACGTACACTTTGCTAGTAAGCCAGTTAATCACATTCTACTGTTAAATACTAATATTATACAAATTACATAAGTGTACACATATTAATGCTTTATAGATATTCGACCGGATATTAGTAAAGCTGCCATCCAATGTTCTGAGGAAGTCAAAAAGCTGATGGTAAAAGGCTGGGATTTCACTGCCAAAAAGCGACCCACTGCGAAAGAATTTGTAAAGCTCTTTGAAACAGAGCAGAAAAAATTCAGGGACCAAAATAATTAAAACTTTTATTTCAAAAATGATTCTTGCACAGTTATATTTTGACTTTTGTTGAATAAGCCTACAAAAAACAACTACTTATATTTTTATATCGTTGCAGAGGGTACTATAATTTTGTCACGAAGTTTGTAACGTATTAAAGGAGGCGTCTCAGACCCCATAAAGTATATGTATTATTGATCAGTACGACGAGCTGAGTCAATATAGCCATTTCCGTCTGTCTGTCTGTTTCTATGCAAACGAGTCTCTCAGTTTTTAAGCTATCTTGATGAAACTTGGTACAGATCCGTATTTTTGCTGCACGGAGTACATATGTCGGAACCGCCCGGATCGGATCACTATATCATATGGCTGCCATAAGAACGATCGGTTCGGAATCAACATCTTACGGCTTATACAGGGCACTGCAAGGGTATCCAAACTTTGGCGCGCCAAAGTTAGCTTGCGCTATATTTTATTTTATAGGAGAAAAACAATTTTTACTATTTACGACTTTTTTCAAATACTTAATTTTATTTCTTTTGGCCTGAAGTAACTGTTAATAATGGATTCAATTTAAAATCTATAAATATCAGACTTAAATTGTAAAATTATTTATTTAAGTAAATTTTTAATAAAAATCAGACGATGCCTTTTATTTTAAAATGTCACCAATAAGCTTTATAGATTTTTACTTTTTACGTCCCGTCCGTGATAATAATATCAAATTCCCAAAGCATAAATATTTTAGACCAGTTCAAAAAGAGTATCTCAAAAACACCTGGCGGACAGGGACACACCATTTCGACTGTCCCAAGGCACATCGGAAATCTATTTGAAACTCTAAGCTGGCGTTGCTTAAACGAATGAATGCAAATCAATCATCCGGAGTTTCACTATTACTAATTGATAAAAAAATGTATATAAATCGGTATTAAGAAATCACTTACCTGATAGCTGCAGCTGTCGCGACTTTCGGCTGCTGTTGAGGCGTTAGGAATTTCATGCTGCCACCGCTACCACCTCCATTAAAACGCTGTTGATTCTGGTGCTGATGTTGATGTTGATGAAACTGCAATTGTGCATTGCAATCGATGTCGCAATCGATGCCTGCATAGCCGTTGAGATTACAACTGAGGCGACTAGCATGGGAGCCACGTTCAGAGTTGCATTTGGAGCCGCAGAGTGAATTGTCGCAGAAACGGCAGCATTTGTTATAGCTAAAAGTCGAGGTGCACAATGTGCAAAATGAGTCTAATTGCGATTCGGCATGATCATCATCTAGATCTGCATCTGCATCGGCGCCAACATTCCCATCTATGTCCACATCCGCCTCTGCATCAGCATCCATGTGCAGCTTGTGACTGCGTAGCTTCAACGTTTGTGCGATGCTGCTTTGATCCTCATCCGAGCAGAAATTGTATCTGTCGCTCTCTGTGTCCTCCTCTCCCAGACTGCTGCCTGCACTGCCCTCTGCCCGCTGTGGTGACATGCCAAAGCTGCTCAGGGGGCATGAAGGGTAGCGTGTGAGCGGGAACTGATGTACATTGTATTTGCTGGTCATCGACAGATTCTCATTAAAATAGATCACATTGGGATCACATTGCCGCTCCTGATCCTTGTCCCTCTTCCTTTTTTGATCCCTTGTGCTGTCCCTGCTTATACTCAGATCATGATATTTGCGTAAAAACGCCGCATTACAGTCGGCTGCAGTGTATTCATGAAGTTTTTTAGGCTTCGGTGAATAGATCATCTGCTGTTGATGATGTTGAAGTTGCTGTTGCGATTGTGAGATGCCGCTGTTGTTATTGTTGATGTTGTTATTGCTGTTGCCGTTGGCATTGTTGTTGCTGTCACCGACGGATATCCCGCCAGACCGCAATAGATCGAACAAGCGCTGCTTGAGATCGCGCATAGCGGCTGCATCAGTGCGTTAAGAAGATGATCAGCGCCTAAAGAATAAACTCTTATTTATAAGAATTGAAATAATTTGAATTCAAATATAAATAAAATGGCAATTACAATATATCGATAAGGCAAGATTACGATAAGATCTGATGGGATATTACGATAAGCGGTGCGACAAGATCTGACGACGGATTCCGGTAGAACACGTCGAAATAAGACGAAAAAATTAAATAAATTTTTTTGATTTTCCGCTCGGCTCTCGAGATATTGAGACCGATAAGTTGACCGATTCTATATAAACTGCTCAGCGTTGTTGTTATTATTGTTATTTTCATATTTTATTCTACATGAGAAATTAGTATATGACAGGGTGTGCCAAAGGCAATAATTTTTTACAAGAAGGCATTTTGTGCAGTACTGTGAAATAAGCGCCGTAGGCAAAAATTTTTTCCTACTGCACTTTTTGTCTTACACTTATGTCTCCTACAGGGGAAAAAATAACATTAACAATAACACAAACAACAAAAAACAACAACAACTGTAAATTTATTCGATTACAATATATAAATTAGCAAGAAATGTAATAAAATAAAATGGTTTGAATATCCGCGCCAAGCGATGAAGTAGAAACGAACACTTTACAGCACTGCTCTAGGCAATACAGTGCAAAGAGAGCTGGCACGCTCAGCTATTTGTATAGAATCGGTCAACTTATCGGTCTCAATATCTCGAGAACCGAGCGGATAATCAAAAAATTGTATTTAATTTTTTCGTCTAATTTCGACGTGTTCTACCGGAATCCGTCGTCAGATCTTGTCGCACCCCTTATCGTAATATCCTCCAATAAACTATTTGATTTATAGTAAACAAAAAACAGCTGACTACGTCAAGTTGGCGGCATTTTTATCGGCATTGTATCCAGTGTAAGCAGCTTTGCCAGTAAGATATCGGTTTTTGCTTAGCGGTGGCAATATAAGGACGCTAATAATTAATAGCATTGGTTCAGCTTGCTTCTTTCTTAAATTAACACTTAAATAGTTTGCAGTTTGCCGCCATGCTACAGTCCAACTGAAGGCCAGCTTTGTGTCATGCGCATTGCACATGTAGTAGGCAGCTTGCAAGCAAGTGCGAACAGTCGAAGAAGCTATCGAATATTGATAAAATTATAAGCGCGATATGTTCTAATGACACACAATATTTTATAATCCAGATATTGATAAAAATTAGTTTATGAACTTATTATAGAAAACTTTAGTGGATTGGATTTTCATTTAATAATTCACAGTTACGATATTTAGCCATAGCAACCAGCTTTAACGCATAGGCGTGCACGTGTTTATCAGTCATCGGTTTTGACCAAATTGAGTAAATTTTTGTATGTTATCGATAAGCTTCCGTCCATTTATATGCCAGTAGCAATTCGGAAACATTTATAAACGAAATTCAAACAATTTGAGTGCTACACAAATCGAAGAAGTAAAATCCTATGGTTGTTTGAAAATGTGAGTATTGTGTGATATATGGCGCTTACACCCGATTCATTTTTATTTTCCCGTACAGAACACAAGACAATGAGTACACAACGGGGCAATGCAAGTCGCACACGTGCCCAAAAACACAAGAATCGTTTTGTTTTTAAGAATGATTTGCACGATAAGACGCCACAGCAAATTCGATTAAATAAAATGCACGTGTCAACAGTTTGTCAACGCTGCAAGGAAGTTATCGAATGGAAAATCAAGTATAAAAAGTATAAACCATTAACGCAGGCAAAGACATGTGCCCGCTGCCAACAGAGAACAGTAAAAAAGGCGTACCATGTCATATGTAGAGATTGTGCTGTAAAGGATCATGTGTGTGCCAAGTGCCTGAAGGGTGCCGATGAGGTGGCGATTGAAGCTCCAGAGCCAACGCCTCAGGAGGAGCAACAGCTGCAGGTGGAAATGGATCGTCTGATCAAATCATTTTCGGAACGCAAACGACGTGCTTTTCTACGCTTCATGGAAAAGGGTCGAAAGCAAGACTCTGAGCAGCCCCTTGACGAAGAAGCCAAAGAGGCACAAGAGAAGGCGACAAGAGTTCGACACACTCGGGAGGAGTTGCTCGAAAAGATAAAGCAATTAAATCTCGCCGAAGAAGACGATGAAGATGATGATTTTGGAGATGAAGATGATGATAATAATGAGGAAGGTGATGATTCAAATCTTGATTCTGATGATTTTGAGAGTGATGAGGAAAGCGTAGAGGAGCAACAGAACGATAAAGCAAAAAAATAACGTTCAAACACCTTAAATGGAATGCAAATTAGGGAATATGTATAATAAATATATTTTTTTAAATTAAAATATATGTTAAAATCCGACTGGGCTAGGGACAGCATTGCCATAACTTGACATTAAAAGTTGGTAGATTAAGTTTGTTGGCTTTATGAATTTCAGATGTAATAACTTATCACAACACATACATATATATCTCAATGGGACTCCTCAGCCGTATTATGGTTTTTATTAGCCGCATTTCGTAAAAATTCGCAGCTATTATGCACAGTAACAGCAGTAAGCTCTAGAATCTAGATCTATGTACATACATATGTGATACCTCTTTGAGAAGCCACTGCTTAAACTTTAGGTGTTTTAACATGGCTATAATTTTTTTCATTGGGTAGGGATAATATCTGTATGTCAACAAACAATTTGCAAATATATCTTAAGCATGCATATATCTATAAGCTTTAAAAAGCTCACATTAAGTTCTTGAAGCTTTGAATTTAAAATGCTTGCGAAATTGTCCAACCATCGATTAATACAATCGGTGTCAGCTGCTAAAAAGCTTACGACATTTTCCAACAATCGATTGAATTACAATCGGCGTCAGCTGCTGGGAAGCTAACTGCTATGTTGTTTGCGAACAAGCAACGCAAATATATTCATTTTTATGTGAAGCGTCTCTGCGATTGATGTGTTTTAAACAATATTTTTTTTTTTTTTGAAAGAAAATTATAACTGAAACAATGGTAAAAAGAAGCGAACGCAGACGTCGCAAGAAGGACAAGGAAAATGGCAACTCTACTAATGGAGCAGTGACAAATGCTGCAAAAGTCATTAGCAAAACTAAAACCAAATCTAAGTTAAAATCAAATGACAACTCCAATAACTCGGAGCAAAAAAAATTAACATTTGGTGAGCTACAAATGGCGCAGCAAATAGTGTTTGATTTTTAAAAAGCGACAAGTCGTGCGAGGAGGTGAAAGGCCTAACCAATGCCCAGCGTAAGGAGATTCATCTCTTGCCAGGCAACATGGCCTAAAGACGCGCAGTCGCAACTGCGACGGGGAGCGTGTTTTGACCATCTCCAGAAACGAGAATCTTCAGCAGCACATTCGGCTGGAGGAGGTCATGTTGACTGTGTCGGCGCGGGTAAGCGCTGTCCTTGGCATAGAGCTCAAAAAGGTGAGTAATATTTGTTTTAATTACATATGTCTATTTTAATCATAATCTCAATGCGTCTATTTGTGTGTCTTTCGTTCTTAGAACTAAAGATCAACTAATTGACTATCGATATTATACTTTGCAACTGTTGCTTAACGTTAAACAATTCAAATTACTAGGTGGATCACAGTGGGATGCCCCCTTTAACACATTACTATGGGGAGCACGTTAACCAATCTGGCGGTCTTGTGGCTAGTCCGCGTGTACCTCCAAGTGCACGCGTTAATAGAGCAATTGCCGCTGAACAGCGAAAGCTGCCCATTTACAACTATCATAGCAAGATAATTGAGTTGTTGGACATGACGCAGGTAAGTGAGACAATAGGTATAGTAAACTTGTACACAGAGTTATATTCAAAGTTCATTTGCCAATTTCAGGTGCTCATTGTAAATGGTGCCACAGGTTCCGGTAAATCAACTCAGTTGCCACAATATCTGCTGGGGAATGCTACAGATCGCAGGCAGCCTGTTCGCATTGTTGTAAGTCAGCCACGTCGCATTGCAGCCATCAGTGTCTCCAGTCGCATTGCCGAGGAGCGTGGAGAGCCTCTGGGTCAAACTGTCGGCTATATTATACGCATGGAGAGTGAGTATCTTAAAGTTAACATTTGTAATTACCTAAATATTCCCACTTTCAGGCAATTTCAGCAGCAATACTGTGCTTTCGTTGACCACAAGCGGTTGTTTGCTTCGCTCTCTGGCCATGAATGGAGCCGAGTTCTTCGCCAACACCACGCATTTGATTATTGATGAGGTGCACGATCGAGATCTCAATACAGATTTTCTGCTGCTGGCCGTCAAGTTGGAATTACAACGCAATAAAGCGCTCAAGTTGATACTAATGTCAGCCACAATGGATTTGCAGGCATTGTCCAACTATTTTAACAATGCTCCCGTGCTTTGTGTGGAGGGACGGAGCTTCAATGTACGCATTTATCCATTGGAACAGATACTCTCCATGTCTGGCTACATGACACCTCAGATGAAGGCTCTTCTGAACAACAATGAAAATGCTGACCAGGAACAATTGCTGCAGGCCTATTTAAATACACACAACCGACGCGATGAGGAGAACATTGACAATGCCTTGATTGTGTCCATGTTGCAAATGCTAGTAAATAAGGGCGTAAAGGGTGCCGTGATTGTATATTTGCCTGGCTATCAGGACATGACCACACTGTCGGGCCATCTGTCAGAGACATTGCCCAAGCAAAGTATCAAAGTAATGTTGCTCCACAGTCAGATTGATAGTCAAAAGCAGAAGGAAGTTTTTCGCGAATATCCACACAAGCAGCTAAAAATTGTGCTCAGCACAAACATTGGCCAAACGTCGATCACTATTCCCGATCTGATTTATGTGATTGATACCGGACGCTCAAAGATGAAGACCTATGATGTGGCAACAGGCGCATCGCAGTTGGCCTGTACCTGGATATCACAAGCGGATGCACAGCAGCGAACTGGACGTGCAGGTCGATGTCAGGATGGCATCTGCTATCGTCTGTATAGCACCGAGCAATTCAACAATTTTAGTCGCTTTGTCGTGCCAGAGATGAAGCGTCACACTCTTGACGAGATCTGTCTGTTGGCCAAGATTGCCGTACCGCATCAACGCATTGAGCAAGTTCTATCGCTGGCCCTGGATCCACCAGAAACCAACGCAATTACCCAGGCATGCGCCAATTTAAAGTTGCTTGATGTGTTGCTTGATGTTGATGAAAGTGTCACCGATTTGGGCCGCATCATTGCCGAGCTGCCGCTAGATGTACAGATGGCCAAGTGCTTGATCTATAGCGTTTACTATCGCTGCGCCGGAAGCGTGTCTATAATCGCCGCCTTCTATTCGGTTCGCGATCCTTTCGTCCTGCCCACCGAACGGCCTGCCCGTAACGAGCAACGCAAGGCCCGAGATTTATTCGCCGTCGATTGCTTTAGCGACTCGATCGGTATACTCCAGCTCTTCAGTGAATACCAGACGGCTACCAGGAAGGGTTACCGCGAAGTTGAACGTTACTGTACGGAGCACTTTTTGTGCCAACAGTCTATGACTATGTTCGTCTCGACGGTGAAAACATTGCGTTTGAATCTCCGTCGTATCATTAAATTTGGCGATATTGCAGCAGCCACCAAATATGACCATGATTTGAATTTAGTACGTCTGGCTTTAACTGCTGGACTCTATCCCAAAATAGTCTACATTGAAAGATCCGAATCGGGAAAACGTCGCCTTATCACCGAGGGCGATCCAAACGTCCAGCTCTCAAGAAACTCGGGCCTGACGTTTTGTATGGCCAAAAAGCCAAAGAGCGACTCAATTGATTGGATGATTTACATCGAAAAGACACGTTCAGCCGGTCAGGTGACCCACATTGAGCATGTCACAATGATTAGCACTTTAATGGTGGCAATTCAATGTGGTAAATTGGCCAAATTAAAGGATCACGTTACCCAAAAACAAGACAACGACGATGACTTCGATGAGGATCAGGATAACCATGATTGGAACGGGGACGGGGAAGAGGTCGAAGATCTGCATGTAGGAAGGTCTGTGCTATCCCTGGACTCCTGGTTAAATTTAATAGTCGACACCAAATTCGGTCAGGGGCTACTTACGTTACGATCTAATATTGCTAGAGAATTTAACGGATTTATTTCCGGTCGCGCTATGGATCCAGCTTATTGTCCAAGTGTGGAATTAGTGCAACAACTGTTAGAGCTGGACTCCCCCATTTCAAATCTTAAGGCAACAGACCTTTTCTTGTAGAATTATTAATTAATCAATCAAATATTTCGGCAACAGACCTTTTTTTGTCGTAATATTAATTAATTAGTTCAATATACTCAAACCAGTGTAAACATGAACATCCCACAAGAAGTAATCGCTCACATTCTAGTCTTGAATACTCGTTTCGCATATTTATCAATATTTTTTCGTAAAAACTGTACTTTAATTATATCTAAAAACCTTGATGTAACCTTTGCACTACTTTTCCAAAGACATACTAAAACACAAAACACACATACACATATATTTTTTGAAAAACTCACAATCAATTTGTAAGAATCACATTTTCCACTATGCACGTATTGATAAATCTACATACGATTATTTGATTAGAATTTACAAAAAGCATTTCTTTTTCAAATATTTGTTTTGAAATGACTTTATATGTGATATAATTTAGTCATATAAAATATTAAGTATTTATTGCCTTGGGTATGGTGAAATTTTTTTTAAACAGCATTCCTATTAAAAAATTCAATTTTTGACATCACAAGCGAACAATCAATTTAAATATGAATTTGAGTCTAAAACTTTGGATTGCTGTACATATGATCATATACTTAAGTACATATGTATGTAAATAAATTAACTTTATTTATTTATACATATATTTAGGCAAAACACTAGAATATTGTAAAACAAAATTTATTTTCATATATCGATGGGGATCGAATCGAACTAATTTTAATATACATATGTATCTTAAGTTATCTATCATAGAGTGTAGCTAACTGGATGATTTAAGGAAGTAGATCGTTTAAGGAAAGTCTACATTGAATGTAATGGCATTTTAATCTCTTGATGTTATAATAAACGATGGCTGTTTAAGTGCTTAAAGCACTTGACATGGATGATTTGCTGGAATTTTGTATCTGTCTCGTACTTTAATTGCTGGGTGAAAATAAATATGTGTGCCACAAGTGCATGAAATGTTGCAATGTGAGTGTCAGTGTCAGTGTCACTGTCAGTGCCACCCTGCGGCAACGTGAGTAGCTAAGCATCTAATGCAACTGCAACTGCAACTGGGACTTCCATTTGCCATTGTGCCACAAGCGCGATTATATGCTTGCTACATTTTGGCTACGGTTCAGTCAGTCGGTCGCTCCCTGAGGCAAGTACAGCTCATTCAAGTACAAAAAAGAAGTTTATATACATATATATATGTTCACAGGTAAATACAACAACATATAATTGCAGAGACGCGATGCGACACGACGTTGTTGCAGACGTTGCAGTCAATAAACCTAAGCAGTAGCCGCGCCTTGTTGCAACTCCCCCTCTCTATCTTCTCTCCACCTACCTCTCTCTCTCTCTTTATCTGTCTCTATGAGCGCTCCAACAATGGCAAGACAGGCAATTTTGTGTGTGATGAATTAAGACACCGTACAACGGCAGCAAAGAAAGTGAAATTAATTTGTTACTTGTTTTTGTTTAGACCCTGTAGTTTGAAAAGTTAAATAGAGTCTATTAAGCTTGTCAAAACATATGTGCATAACAGTCAGAAGGATCATGGAAGACCCCATTAAGTATTTATATTCTTGAAAAGTATCAACAGCCGAGTCGATATACTCATGTCCGTCTGTCTGTCCCTTTTTTGAACACATAGTACTAGATCTCAGAGACTATAAGAGCTAGAGACACCAGAATTTTGTCACGCCCCCACCACCTTCGCGAATAGCAGAAAAACATTTCAAGGTTTCGAATAACAAGAACTTAAGGCTAGAGTTATGGGTTGGTTCATATGAAAAACACTATAGTCCGAGCTTGTCCTATTCTAAAATTTCATCTAGTTCGGTCAATAAACTCCGAAGTAATTTAACAAAGAAAGAAGAGAAAATGCGGTGTGTTTGCTTTTCTCCACTATTCGCTTTTCACCCCAATTGGCTCTTTCCAATAAGTACACGGTCTCCGACTGTCAAGCTTGCTCTGCTGTAGCTTTATGTATCTTTTCGTCAATTTATGTATTTTCCTTGAGCTGCCTTTCAATTATGAGCCACAAGTGGCAGGTTTCAGGCTTTCAAAGTACCCACAAGTATTGCTCTACTTAGATATGGGCTATAATTGCCATTGTTCATCATGCCATTGCCTCTCAACTGCTTTGATTTCGGTTCAGTCGAACTTTTCTTTCTCTCTCTTTTGTTCTCCCTCCCTCACTCTTATTCAAATCGTTAGCGTGGACATAATCTTTATGATATTCGTGTAATAAGTAGGAATAAGTATCGAATACTTATCATATTATTCATTCACATTTTTGTTAATTTGACGTCGAACACAGAAATTATAATTGTAAATAGTTAAAAAATATATAAACATTTTAAATTAGCCATTCATTTAAATTAAAGAACATATAGTTTTTTTTATTAACTATCGATATTGATCTTGAAAAGTAATATTAATAATAATCATTAAAAATTAAATATTATTTGAATAATTCATCTAAGATATAATATTATATCAATTTCAATTTCCAATTCCAATTTTGTCGATTATAATGATATAAGAAAATGTTAAAATATCTATACCCATTATAGCGCTTATGATTATATACCATCAACTTTTAGTATAAAAAATTTGTTTGTTTCCTGAAATTTCTCAAGCAAATCCATAGGATGTGTGTTTGGTATTGTTTAATACAACCTGACTAAATTTCGTTTTAATCGGACCATAATATAATGTAGATATCATTAGTCAAAATTTAAATACAGGATTATGCATGTGTATGAAAACTTTTTGCAATTAGACTTAACTGAACAAAGACTTATTCTCTTGAGTCGAGATGAGGAGAGAAAATATGCATTGCATTGGACCCAAGAGTGCAAATAATGAAAAGAATAAGCAATCAAGTCCAACTTTAACTCAACCTACGATTTCATTTATTTGACTTTTTTTTTGAATATTTGTGACCCACAACTGAATAACTGAGCACAATGCTTTGGCTTCAAAGTGGATGTGGTGGTTCAAGTGGTTCGTTCAACTTGATACCAACAGCAACCACTTCCACTTGTTAGCCAAGTTTATTGTCCAGTCATTAGCGAGCAATGCATTTCATTCAAATTTGTTGTTGTTTCTTGCGATTGACTGCTCAATTGAATGCTGTTTGAATGAATGCATATGAGTGTTTATGAATGTATGAACGAGTACCGGCAATCGACTTTGATTTTGAACTCTCGCCTCGGTTCAATTACCCACAATTGACACTCATCGTTGCAAACTGATGTTTAGCCTGAGCATTGACGGTTGGCAATTTGTATTGCCAAGTCAAGACTGCTGGCCAGCTTCTTGACCAGTCTTTTGGCCAGCCTCCAGGCCTATATTCCTGCTGGCAAATCAATCTTTTCTAATGGCTCATTGCTTATTGGTTTTGTGGCTTTGTGGTTTTCTTATTGGCCGTTAGCCGTGCCCAAATTATGGACGCGCCAACTAACTGTATTCGCATGTGCCTCTGATTTGAGCCATTGCCAATGATGAGTTTCAGCTTATTGGCCATGAAATTGTATGTTAAGACTTGTGCATTCCATTGCCTATACAATCCTACATGTTTGAAATCAATCATTGTCAATCATTCCAACAAAAGTGAAACACTCATAGTAAAATCTTATGTGTTTCATTTTCTACAATATCTTAATTTTAGAATGCTAGTATTTATTTCAATTATATTATACTAAGTATAATATTTATTGTGATATTTAATATTTATCAGAATCGATAGCGGCTTTGGTTTACAAACTTTGCTGACTAGTGTAAGCATTTAAATGAACAAATCGCAAGAATTTTAAATTGGCAACTGCAACAAATCTTACAAATAGAAGCATATTCATCACAGCTACACTCAAACCATTATGTTTTGGATTCGGGATGCAAAAGAAGAGAGTTTTTCTGAGTGTACGTGTGTGTGCGTGTGTGTGTGCTAATGAAGAAACTGAAGTTGATGAGCAGACGACAGAAACTGATTGATAGACAGGTGTATGTATATATGTGTGTGAGCGTGTGGTTTGGAGCAGCAGTTACAGTTACATAATTACACAAATTGATTTCACAGGCCCGCGGTGCTGAGTTGCTCCCAAAAATCGAGGAGCTGCCATCGACAATGATGATGACATCAGCAGCGACAACAACAGCAACATCTGCTGCAAGAGACACGACATTGCGATGTTGCCGCATCACGAAATGCGTTTTGGTAATTCCAAATTGAAAATAATCATAATACTTACTTAGTATGGGCAGACAGACAGACAGACAGACAGAGAGGCAGACGGACAGCAGACAATGCCCTGGCTAAGCTGTGGCAGGGAATGTGGCAAGGGGCAAGGAGAGAGAGGGAGAGAGAGAGGCATGTGGCATAAGGTTTACCCTGTCACGGCAGCACACATGAGCAACCTATTGCATTAAGAGCAAGCCATGTCGAGTGAAAGTCTTGCCTGCTCTTGGGTCAAATCAATCAGCCTGGGCGGCGACCTGGCTAAAATGCCAAATGTTTTTTCATTTTTCTCTCATAATTTCTTATGTTATTTGATTTTTTTTTTTGTCTTGTTTCGTTTTGATGTGACTAGCAAGCTCTGGCAGCTAATTAATTTTTCATTTTATTTTTAGTTGTTTTTCTCCACTCCAGTCTCCATCTCCTGCCCTTCCATAATATCTTTCGCAGCCCCTTGACTGCCTCCAAAAGTAGCGCCTAATTATGTCATTAAAAGCGTTTTCAACAATTATGCGTTCCATGAAGTTGAAGCTGCTCATGAAACTGTCGAAACTTTTGCGATTCATTATACTTAGAAACAATTTACATATACATATATGTACATATTATACATATCATGCACAAGTATGTGCGATCTAAGAAGAAGATTCCAAGAAGACAACCATATCCAAGGGAATTAAACTCTATTTTCCCACTGACTTTATAAAGTTCTACTCGTAATTAAAAGATTTTTCAAATAAATTTATTCACATCAGTAAAAATGAAGAAGAGATCCCCAATTAATAGATCACAGATTAATACTTAGATATATCTAAGTTAATAGATAAAGTTTGGAATCTTCAAAGTTTATATTCCCACAAATTTGGTTTTATGTTAAAGAATCGCAAATAAGAGTTATAAGAAAATAGAATAAACTGCTTGTTTTTGTTAAAAATACTATAAAGTAATGTTGGCGTCTTAAATCTCTTTTTCTAATCATAATACATAACACTTTTATTTTCAAATTTAATTATAAAATTAAAAAAAAGTTTGGTTTTCTTTTTTGTTATTAAAAAATTTAAAAATTAGTATACATAAAATTAAATTAATTAATTAATTATCATAAAATTAATTAATAATTATTAATGTAAGATTTAAGGAACACGTTTTATTATAATTTTATATAACAAAACTTGAAAATTAAAGCTATGATATGGTTTTAAAATAGAAATTTGTCTGGGATTACAAAGAATTTGCAATCTTTAATTTTTGATAAATATCATGTAAAATTATAATAATTATTATTAATTAATTATAAATTATAATCGTTTAGGACTCTGACTTGAACAGTTCCACTATAAAATACAAATTCTTGAATTCTTGCCTCTGCCTCTTCCGTTCCCAATTTGTGCATTTCACGAGTACGAGTGTAATGTATAACAGACATTACATCTTTTATATGATGGCAGCAAAAGGCAGAGAATAGGGCCTACGAATTGTTGGCTTGGCTTTTACTCAAGTATTATTGTATTTTTTTCACGTACGGGTACTCATACTGAGTGTGGTTTGGGCCTTGTTAAGTGTTGGCTGGTTGCTTTCATTGGCGCATGACGAAAGGCTTTGGCGGTAAAAGTGAAGCAGTATTGTGCGAGTTGCTTACCACTTACCACATTGGCCAAATATCTGGCCGAAAGTAAAAGCAAAAAAACGAGAGCGAGACGGCGAAACAAGTCACGACAAGTCCGTAAGTGGCAGACAGGCAACCGCCTTGGTCGGTGGCAAACACTTATTTGGCCAAAGACAGCAGGAGCCGGAAATGACCGAGAAGGCTTGCGCAAGATGTATCCGAAGACGCTGACCCGAAAGTCATCAAATTCAGAGATGAAAACGAGGGGAAATGGAGAAGTTTGTGGCTCTGCGGAAGCAGCTGAAGCTGTCGCATAACGATCAATCAATAATCGAAATTATTTATGCATAAGTATATAAATCGTTCGTAACATTATTGGGTCTTCCATTTTATACACCAGTTCGTCAATCCACCTTCCTTCCTTCCTTCCCCTTCTCTCTTGACTGCTTTGTTTCTTTTTTGTTGACAGCGAAATTTGTTTTGTTATATTGTGTTTAGCCGCAAAATCGAATAGCTATTAAAATGCCAAAAGACAAACTGTACAATTTTTTTTGTATTTTTATTTTCTTTTCCGTTCGGTAGTGCAAAAAGAAACAAATAACAAAGCAAATCAAATGGTCATTATGTAACAATGTTTATCTATTGTTTCAGCCCCCCAAACATAACATCTTCGTCATCTATCATCTGCAGTTCAAGCAGATGTCAAGCGTTTGATCCGACATCTTGTTCCAGCTCTCATCTCAGAGTTCATCGTTGTTCAAATCGTGATATGATATCATGTTTGTGATCAACTGATGCTGACATCTTCAACACTTGATTTTAAATTAACACATGCAAAAGTCATCAGACCTCATAGTCATCACCATTAAGTGCTTAATAAAACTATGATTAAAGCCACAATATGATAAATATGGTGGATAGATTAATGGTGGATTAGAATTAGCTAGCGAAGAGCTTTAACTGGATTTCTTATTCTATTATTTTTTGATATTCTGTGCTCAATTTGGCATGTAAATTCCTGAAGTTTATTGCCATTTCTTCATAATTCTTAAAATGGCAATTTACAGTGCATTCCTCTAGTTGGAGATTTGATTATTTGTATGTGTCAATATGTACCCATAATTTTTGTATTCTGAAAATTTCAGAACCATCGATTGGTATATGACAGTGTAAAGAAAAATAGAGTATGTTAATATCATGGTCATGAAATAGAAAATAAGAGTGCATTGAGATACAATGTGAAGCATTTCTTAAGGTTAGCTTCCAGTTCTCTGAGATACAATCTTTCTTTCGCTTGTTCTTGTTAAGATTATTTTTTGAAATGTTTTTGATTTTATTATTGTGTTATTAAGAAAATCGAAAGGTTTTGGTAAGTAAACAAATCCCTCATGAGGTTAAACGCGTCTTTGGCCCTGATTTAATGGTCGTACGGTTGTGTGTAAGAGTGTATGTGCTTGTGATTTTTATCGTTGGAAAGTTGATGCCGCTTTTTTCAATAATAATAAGCCAAGGTTTAATATAAGACTTAAGACCCCCTCCTCTACTACAGCAGTTCCCTCAGTTTGCCGTTTGAACGGAGCGCATCAGTTTTGGCATTGTGCTAACTTATTGGGCCAAAGCTTATTTATTTATTATTATTATGATTATATTTTCCACTCGACACAATGCTTTATATTCCAATGGCAACAAATTTCACTTTCGATCTGCGCCTCTGCAGTTATACAAATACAATACAAATACAACAACAGCAACAACAGTAACAAATTTGTATATAAATGTGGCACAATATTTATTTGTTACCCGCCATCAGTTTGTTATTGTGCGCGAACAAATTCCCAAAATGATGATGATGATGCCCCATAAGACGTGTTCATTCTTCTATTAAACATTTTGTCAATCTCTAGGGTCTTATGGCCTGACCACAGGTGAAGGGCTGGGTACAATAGGCCCAGAATTGTTGTTGAAATGGTAACAAAGAGTCAGACATCAGACAATTCAGTTTGAGGCATTTGTCTAAGCGATTCCAACTTCAATTCCAATTCCGATTCCTACACCGAATCCATTTCGAAAGCGAATAGAAAGAGATGAAAACAGAGACCTCAGACACAACGAACTACAATTACTATTATTATTATTATATTTTATATTTTATGCATAATTTGTGTGACAAATGCAGAGACCAAAAAAAGTGAGAAATGCAGTCGAGCATTGATAATTATGTTAATTGCCTGGCCGAATTGTTGAATATTATAAAAAAAGGGCAAGGGAGAGGATTTTGGACTGAACAAATGTGCAGCAATAAATAAATTGTCACATTGCTTTTCACAAAAGATACCCCCATCGGTTCAATCTGAAACAGGTGCCATGCTCAGCACAATGATGAAAGTGTATTCGCCTCAAAAGTGACAAATATTGTTTAGCTGTTTTGTGTACTGACAAGCAACAACAACAGCAGCAAGAGCAGCAACAAATGCAACAACAAGTAACTAACTAACTTTCATTCTTGGCCTATGATAAAGATACCTTTTTGTAACGTTGTCTCAACTGTGTATTTCCAGACTTTTTGTTACTGTTGGTTGTTGGTTGTTGGTTGTCATTTGTTGTTGGCTTTTTGGGTTGCTACATTGCTCTGATTACATGGTACAAACTATTTCATTTGCTGACAGATGTGCACGTACAACAACAACAGCAAGACAACTAAATAAAATAACAACAGACACCTTAACCACAAGTGCCACAGAAAATATTCAAAAAGTAAACACCGAATTTGTTACACCTTGTAAATGATAAAAGAGAAATGGGTAAAAAGATGACTCAGAGTATAATTCAAAAGCATCATTATTTTATGATGTTAAATTTTAAATTTTAAATTAAATTTTAAATAATGTCAAATTCAAAGATATCTCTCAGTAAAAAGTTATATGGATATTGAAAAACTGGGCCCAAATCACTTTACCTATGTATGTTTCACTTAAGATATTATTTTCCACTTTAATTAAAATTTTGTAAAGTTTTTTGACGACTGCTAAAGGTAGATTTTAATTAAATACTTAGTTTACGTATTTAAATTAATTAAAAAGACTAACAAACCCAGAGACGTGAATAATAGTTAATACTTAATACTTAATCAATTAGTTAATACTTAATCAATACTTAATTTCCCAATTTTTCCTCCCTGGTAATTGCATAGGCAAAGAAATGCTTTTGATTTCTGATTAATATACGTATGTATATATATATAATATATATATTAACTCTTTCTTTACAATCAACTATAGTACTATTAATATACATATTGTGAATGCTAATATACTATATGCTAATGTGCAAACTAGCTAGATTATTTGTCATACCCTGTGTTGGGTTAGTTCAAGAGCACTTGAAACTGAACTGCGTCATGTCGATGGTTACACGATAGCTTTATAGTTGGTATAGGTGCTCTGCAATTATGATGATCCGTTAGCTTCGGATGCCTGTCTGTTGTTCATGGGGCAATTTGTACGCCCAGGAAGGGGCTCAAAAGTTGCCAATGTTCTCGCAGCAGCCGCCCCAAACTGTTTTCCCAGTCGGCTTTGACTGGGAAAAGCAATGCAGATAAACTAGAAAATATATCTATATACTATACATATAAATAGGCTCACTATATGGTACGTGTATGCTATAAAATAGTTACACTTTGGCTAAATTAAATGTAAACTTGATGCGAAGGAGATTTATTTTAATCATTGTCGTCGTGGAAAAAAGTGAAAATGCGAATGACAATTCAATGCTGTCGGTGGAAATGCGTTGGGTGGTGGCGGCGGTGCAAATTATGAAATTAGTATTATGTGAAATGGAGTTAAAAGTGTGATTAACTTGACGCGTATGTAAAACTGCGAGCCAAAGACAAAGACACCAACTACAACAACTACAAGACAAAGACAAAAGCATTCAAGCATTAGATATAAAACATACGGCATAATAAGCTTGCAACAACAACAAACGGCAAGCCACAAACGCCAAAGACAATGAAAGTCACGAACTGTGTGTGCGTGCTTCTGTATGTGGCTGTGTGTGTGTTTGGCAATTAATACCATTTCAGTTAGTTTTCGCAGCCAGCAACTGTTTTCCAAGTGAGCAAACAGGCGACTTCATCATCAGCTAAAATACAAGCCCTGCAACAACATTGTTGTTGCTGTTGTTGTTGTCGCTGCTGCTGTTGTAGGCTTTTTAGCGATGGCACTTAGAATCGGCCATAAAATGGGTTTGTCATGTGGAGAAAGCCACGCAATGTGGTTGCCCAAAAAAAAACCGCAAGCGCAACGTTCCAAGCTGCATGCTAGTTCAAGTTCGTTGCCTAAGTCTTTTGTTCTGCGTGCGGTAAAATCATCAGGAAAAAACACAATAAAAGTAATAACATGCGGATAACGTGAAATACAACAGAAACTGTTATTTTTGCAAAACTGACAACATTAATTCTGAATGTATGAATGATACTAGAGCTAAATTAAATTAAACAAAAAGTCCTTTGGGCATATACTTTTTCTATCTAACTGTCTTAACATGAGTTTTACTTTTTGAGTTAACTAATTTATGAGTACAGAAGCTGAATGTAATTTATATTAAAAAGAAAATGCGCAGGCCGACAGTTAATAGACCATGAACAAGAGCTAGACGTTTGGACTTTAAATGAAAATCGCTATAATATGAAAATACAATTTTAATATATTTATATATATTAGACAAGCAGATAATCAAATCTGGGCTAATCAACTAATTTAAAGTAAATAGATTCTAATGATGCATTTAATTTTTATACTTTTGCAGGGAGTATTATTATATTATTATTATTATATATAATTTTGTCACGAAGTTGTTAACGCATTGAAGGAGGCGTGGCAGACCCCAAAAAGTATATATATTCTTGATCAGGGCGACGAGCTGAGACAATATAGCCATGTCCGTCTGTCTGTCCGAATGTTGCTTTGCAAACTAGTCTCTTAGTTTTGAAGCTCTCGGATCGGATCTATATCATAATGGAACTGTCAGTTAGAAATCAATCTTTCTAGTATGAAAAACTTTTGTGTTTCTCAAGATATCTCAACCAAACTCACAGCTTCTGTGTTTGGTATAGATTTATGTAGCTGCCATAGGGACGATCGGCTCGAAATCAACATTAAGTATTAAAAACTTTTTTGTTTCTTAAGATATCTAAACCAACGTCAAACATTGTGTTTTTGGTATAGTTTCAAACAGCTGCCATAGGAACGATCGATTCGAAATCATCATCTAACAAATTTTGAAAGAAGTCTGAGGGCTTATACAGGGTTTCGCAAGAGTATTCAAACTTTGGCGCGCCAAAGTTAGCTTGCGCTATATTTGTATATATATATTTATCACTCACATCTTAACCAACAACTATTTTAAGCTTTATTAACAAACCTTTTAATTTAATTTGAACAGCGTCAAATTTTTTTCAAATAGTAAATTAATTACTTTTTTTAATTGTTTCTGTTTCTTTTTATCTCGTTTTTTCTTAAACAAAGACAAGCAACTATTTTGGGTTGCGCACATACAAAAAACACAAATGTTGTATAGACTTTTTGCAAATATTCGAAGTATGAAAAATGATGTTACAACATCAGAAAATAAAATAAAAAAAAATAAAATGGAAATGTTAGCACGCACAGGCACGGCACAGTTGAAAACGGAGGCACTTATTGCGGTTCGGGTTCAAGGATTCATTGATTTCTTTGATAAACATCGATAAGTTGTAAACATGCGAAAAGCGCGCGCTTGTAAGTTAAAAAACAACCGCGTCTACAACGCCAATGACGACAACAACAACAGAGATAACTCGACGATGAGCCGGTGGCCGGTAGCGTTCCGTCAAACACGTTTCCAAGTTACAACTTCCCAACGGAATGATTTGGCCAAATCTGCAGCAACAGCTATGAACCTGCCACAGACTCAGCGACAAGCGCAGCCACTGTTTATCTGTAAAAGAGAAAGAGAGTGAAATGGAGAGATGTACTACAGAGAAAGAGCTTCAGCTTAAAGCTTGGTTCACCTGCAGTCTAAAGCAACCAAGTCATCGTAAAAGAGAGCAACGGAGAGAAAGACTCTCTCTCTCTCTCTCTCTCACAATATCTCTGACTCACAAATGCACTGACAGTTGATGAAAGTAGTGAGTCGAAGATTATTTGTGAATACAATTCAGATCTTTGCTAGATCTATTGAAGCAGTTACTGTTTTGCATATCAGTTGTAGATGCAGCTCATTCAAATTTTTCAACACTTGAAGTTGTTCCATTGGAAAGATAAGTCTGACATTGCAGTAATGAATTTCGGATCTATTCTGATAAGAATTTGCATGACATGCTCAATCAACTACTAGCTTTTAAGCTGAAACCATAGTTAGTTGGACTTTGTTGGAAACGATTTTGATTTCTTATTGTAGATAGTCGTTATACTATCTACAATGAGAGCCAATCATTTAGTAATCATATTACATCTTCAGTTATTCTTTCTACAGATGAATAGTAGATACATTTTATAGATACAAATTATATATAGCCTTTTCGGTTTACTGTTTAGTTTAATTTCTTCACTTTTTTTAAATTTCTTGTTGTCTTCAATTTGAATTGTATTACTCTACTCTTATATCTTTTGTGATCAATCATTTATTTCTACACGCTCGACAATTTTAATTTAAAGCATAAAGCAGGAAGCACACAAAATGTTAAAGTATGAATAGCTTTTCAAAATTATTAAGAAAATAGTTTATGTTAAATTAAGAGATCAAATAAGGTGAAAAACATCTTTCCGAAGGCTTTTCAGAATCTAAAATTTAAGCAAGTCATTTTTTTTATTATTTTGAAAGGTGTTCTTAAAAAAAATATGTAAAACACAAAGAGATGATGAAGTGATGGGTTTACTGTTACATGGCAAGCAGGCAGCTTGGCTATGACACTTCAAAAACTCATCGCAGGGATCTGTTTAGCATATGCAACACTTGCCACATTCGCTGCAAGTTACAGTTTTAAAAAATTTAGCAATGCATTGTATAAGTTTTGATTACATAATCAAAGCTGTTGCTGTCTTTGTGTTTCACTTTCAAAACAAATAAAACTAAAAAAAAATTAAAAACAACAAAATAAAAAAAAAAAAATTAAAATGCTGCATGTTGCAGCTGCTGTTTGTCCTCGGCCTACGCGACGTATGCGCAATGTGCGAAGCCGGAACTTTGCTCGCGCTGATGACAGAGTTGAACTGGACGCGAGGCGTCCACTCTTTGTCGCTTTTAAACAAAGCAAAGCAGATCTTAAGCTGCGTGCCGTAGGCTAATTGTATCTTAATTGCTTGCAATTAATTTATTAATTTGATTTCAAATTTTAATTAAAGGCAACGTGAAGCGAAGACACTCGGAAATGCCAGGCGTTCGCAAAGAATTTAATGATGAAGTCAATAGCAAAACAAATCTAAATGTTTTTTCATCTTCTTTTTTCTTCAATTACTAATATTTAGTTTTTAGTTTAGAGTTTTTAATATGTTGTGTTATGTATAATTTTTTTCATCTTTGTTTTTGCCTTTGCCACAAGATTCAAAGATCATTAGCCAAAAAACGAGTGAGTTCTTCAGCTATAAATTGTGCTGTGTGGCAACCAAGAAGCATCACAAACAATTGGAGGTGCTCATCGAGAACATCAACAACACAACAATTTAGAATCTTAAACTCTATACAAGAACCAACATGAAGGTAACATCAGTTTAAAGCAATGAATACATCTGGATACTAAGTTGATAATATGTTAATATAATTTATTAATTAACATTCTCAATCTCTGCAGTTATTCGTCTGTCTACTTGCCACCTTGGCCATGGTTAATGCTGGACAGCGCGGTGGTGCTGGTGGTGGCTATTTGCCTGGTGGCGGTCGTGGCGGTGGTTTCGGCGGTGGTTTCGGTGGTGGTGCCAGAAATGGAGCTGGACTCATCTCTCATGTCTCGCAATCGCATGGCAACACAAAGGTTCACATTGGCGGGCAGGCAAGCGCAGGTGGTGCTGGCGGCTATGGCGGTGGAGCTGGAGCTGGTGGCTGGCAGGGTGGAGCTGGCGGTGGTCGTGGTGCTGGCGGCTGGCAGGGTGGAGCTGGCGGTGGACGCGGCGCTGGCAGTTACGGCGGCGGTGCTGGTGGTGGTGGCTGGCAGGGAGCTGGTGCTGGAGGCTATGGCGGTGGTGCAGGAGCTGGCGGCTGGCAAGGTGCTGGTGCTGGTGCTGGCGCTGGAGCCTACGGTGGTGGTGCTGGAGCTGGCGGTTGGCAGGGAGGTGCTGGTGGTGGACGCGGTGCTGGCGGCTATGGCGGTGGAGCTGGCGGCTGGCAGGGAGCTGGAGGTGCAGGTGGTGCAGGTGCCAATGCCTGGGGCCCACCTGCCCAGTTCGATTATACTGTTAACCATGGTGGTGCTGGTGCTGGTGGCTCTCGTGGTGGTGCTGGCTGGTGGAACGATTAAGCGCATGTTGTGGATTAAAATTGTAAAGCGAGAATCGATTAAATAAATGCTTAAATCAAACAAAAAATACATTTCAAATTTATGGCGCTGCCAGATCTGCGTAAAAGCTTGGTGTAAAGCTTAAATAAGCTTTTCAAAGATTAAAAGCTGTAAGGTGAGAGCTAAAAAAATAAATAGTCGCGTTTACCAGTAATCACTTAAAATCGATGATGTACCACAATTAAAATCAATATCTGACAGTCTGCTGGCGAGCCCTATCAATCAAATAAAAGTTACCATTTCTCTTAATGTCATATTTGTTAATAACTTTTAATTTTAAAGCTTAAAATGTATGTAAAAAAACAAGTTGGTGCGAAATGTAAATGAAAGAAAAGATAACACAGGAAACGGTAAATTTTGAAATCTTTTTCTTGCCAATTTGTTTCAAAATAGGCAGCGTAAAATCTAGACCCTACATTGTATTTGTTCTATTTAAAATAGCTTTCTTTTCAACAATTTTGACTAAAATAAAGTTATTTACCTTTTTATTTCGATCAAATATATATTAAATCTTGGCCTACATTTACAACGTACATAATTGCCGTTCAACAGAAGTATCAAACAAATTCCATCGATTTCTGTAGAACCAAATGATGCATTTATCTTTTATAAACTTTAAGTTTATT
Organism: Drosophila testacea; assembly: GCA_035043265.1. Classification (NCBI taxonomy): domain Eukaryota; kingdom Metazoa; phylum Arthropoda; class Insecta; order Diptera; family Drosophilidae; genus Drosophila; species Drosophila testacea. The sequence continues at coordinate 1,190,301 of JAWNND010000931.1, forward strand.
CATTTATTCATTTCTTATTTATTTATTTATTAAACGTCGACTAGCACAAGGCGTTTAAATAAATAAATAAATAAATAAATAAATAAATAAATAAATAAATAAATAAATAAATAAATAAATAAATAAATAAATAAATAAATAAATAAATAAATAAATAAATAAATAAATAAATAAATAAATAAATAAATAAATAAATAAATAAATAAATAAATAAATAAATAAATAAATAAATAAATAAATAAATAAATAAATAAATAAATAAATAAATAAAAATAAATAAATAAATAAATAAATAAATAAATAAATAAATAAATAAATAAATAAATAAATAAATAAATAAATAAATAAATAAATAAATAAATAAATAAATAAATAAATAAATAAATAAATAAATAAATAAATAAATAAATAAATAAATAAATAAATAAATAAATAAATAAATAAATGCTTGAATCAAGCTGAAAATGCTTTTAAAAATGTATGTAAAGTTTATGTAGATGCCAGATCTGCTTAAAAGGTTAAATTGAAAGCTTAATAAAGCTTTCAAAAGCCTAACAGCGTCTTTTGTTGACTTAAGTTCACGGTAGAGGGCGATCAGCAAAAAATGCTTACGATTTAAGTTATTCGTTAAAATTAATAATTTTGTTTACCTTTGTTGATACTAGATGGCGCTTTAGTGCCTAAATTATTCGCCCAGTTGCTTTGTATGCGCTAGAGGGCGTTTCAATGTAGGTTTTTAGCCGGCAAGTTCGTTGCCTAAGTCTTTCGTTTCGAACAGATAAAAAACCTGTTCGAATGGGCATCTCCCGTGAAGTTTGAAGCGCATTCAATTGCGAGTTCATGGTCAGGGTCAATGTCAGTGCGGCGGATGTCAGTGGAAAGCGAAAGTTGAGCAATGGGATACCTAATAGCTGTCAGCTCAGTGTCATAGTGATATGAGTCTTAAAGGATCCGACTAGTTATAAGCAGGAATTGCGAATGAAACCAAAACTAAACGCATTTTTGCATTGTCACCCATATAAAGAGCAACAACAACATGCGAAATAAATGAGTTTTTCTGTATAGCTGTTAATTGATTTAATAGCTACCAATCCACGTGTATGTTAATATTATTGAAATTCGTTTTGGCATCTTTGATGTTCAACAGTTGCTTCCGGCGCGACATTTTGCTTTTGTTTAATTTGCTTTGTTTATTGTATTTATTTTGATTTTGAATTTATCGTTTGTGTTATGTGTGTTTTTGCTGCTTTTGCATTACGGATTATAGCTTAATATGCGATGGTTTTGGCGTCGTTGTGTCTCGCTTGCGTTGGCCCAGACAGAACCTTGGCAAGGCTATGACTATGAGTATATTCGTATACACATCTTTATGTATTTTGCATATTGTGCATACGTCAAATAAAATTACATAATGAAATCACAGATTTTCTGTTGATTTTCAATTGTTTTGTTGGCATCTAACTAAATATTTGCTGTACTCCTATCGCATGTCTATCTTAAACCCAAAACAAACTCTTTGAGCAGTCTGGCATTGAGTGAAGACCAATTATTTCATAATTCATCATTTTATGAGGAAACAAGACATCATACATTTATGACTTACTTTAAGCTTATAAATATGTGTGTGAATAACCAATAAATCAGACCAAAAAAGTCTATAAAATTGATAACAGCAATCTGGGAGAAGAGTTTTCCTTAGGTTCTGCAATTTGAATTAAGTTATTTAATTGCTGTTGTACACTGAAAGAAAGATTTAATAATAAACATATTAATTCATGAAGATTAAATTAAGTCTCACTTCATTTATTTGATTGCATATCTGTCAGTGTATTTATCAGATAAACTCTGTTCTCGGATTATATTACAGTAAGCATTCTGTACAACTAACTAATCGCAACTCACTTTTTCAAAAAAGTTTTCTATGTATCTTATGTACAAAAAGGAGTATAAAGCTTAAGGTGGCATTATCCAAGTGACGAGAAACTTCACGAATGAACAAATCTTTGTACCACTCCTTAAGAACCACTGAGGTTTGCCAAGAAATTTCGATAAAATTACATTTTTGATCCCAGGATGTTTTCATTTTTCAATCATTATCAAATCGAGTTGCTTGTACAGAAATTTAGTTTTTAAAAAGTTGATAATGCGGAGGTTGCCACAATAGAATGTTGCTTGTGTAAAGGTTACTTATAAGGAAAGCTTACTGTATTAAGAAATATGCCTTTTCCTAGGATATTGATAAAAAATTGATTATCAAGTTCATTTTTCTCTATATACATTGAGCTTAAATTAACTTTTTTATTAATGTTTGAGGCTTGCATTGAAAAATTATAACAAGAACATGAACAAGAAATTTGGATTGTGTTAAGGAACAGAAAGTGTAGAATTTACAATAAGAATATATTCCTGATTATTGTGGATGATCGATGTTGAAAGATTTATAAAGATATATAATTTATAGTATTGTGACCGAAGAAAACGGTTTACTGAAATTTATTTATTTAATAAAAGACAATAAATAAATAATATCAGTAAATCATGGGCATTTACGATATCATTGTAGGTTTGGTATCCACAGTTTGTTGTGCAATTTCCAAAGTTGATTATCAGCATATTGAATAGTTGATTCTTTAATTGTTTCTCATATTAATCTTGATTCTGGTGAATTAATCTGTAATTAACAAGTAAATTTTATGGTTCACGTAAGCGGCGGCAACCTTAATTCAATTTCCATTTCAATTTATATGTTTTGCATTCCCATCAATTCAAGTTGAGTCTAGCTACTTATAAGCAGATAGGATATACACATTTACATAGATGATGTTACGCACATATGTATCTGTATGTATGCCTTATTTATGTGAACGTCTAATTGCTATGGAAAGTCAGCTAACGGCAGCAGTTTATGCAAATTAGAGATTGTTTCTATATATATATATATATACATATATATACATATACAAACGAATTCATATGCACATACAATGCATGCTTAGAAGAACGTTGCCTTAAGTACGTGTACAATTTTTAATTTATGCCACACGGCTGCATTAAGTATTATTATTACTTTATGCCCGGCTATTCAAATTGTTTATGAGTGTCATCAATTCTGCAACCCTATAATGACTATGATCAAAACAAGCGAGAGTGGTTCTAAAATATATAAATTTATCTTCTCTTCCATTTATTAATTAAACAAATCCGCAAATCCTTAGGTTAAATATTTAATTACAAGTTTGGTTTGTTTCGATAAGGTATATTAAAGATGTGGAAAGTTTAAGAAATTGACTTATTGATTTAGGAACTTTACGAGACAGTCGTTCTGCTAATTGGCCATTTGGCATTCTTTTTGACAAAATAGGAAAGAAATAAAGGATTAAAAAAGGTTTTAATTGAAAGGCTGAAACTAGATGAATGCATTGTGACCAATTTGATAAATATATTTTATTTTATTTGATATGTAATTATATTACTTTTGGTTTAAAACAGAGAATAAACCAGAACTGTATGGTAAGAGAATTAGTTCAGGCAAACTAATCGAATCGAATCGGAAGTGACCTGTTGAACTGCCCTCGCAAACATATAAAGACTATACATAGAGTTGAGAGCACCGAAATAAGATTCAAGCTTGCATTCACTTCTTTGTAATACTTAGTTGTAACTTGGATAAGTTGGTTAATTTGTTTTGCGTTACTTCATAATTAAATATTATAATTTCATGGAAGCCTTCAAATTGAAGGCAATGTGATGGGAAACACATTTTAAATACGAGTATTTGGCATATGCGGCGCTTGTAATGAACGTTATTCTATTGTAACAAAACGTGTTACCTGCTAGCTTCAACATTATTAATGTACACATCTATCTACAGTATTTTTTGTATCTCGCATCTAATGAACGTGTTCAACTCGATGTTGGTGGCGCGTGAGGTCCCAAAACAAGTTAAGAATAGATCGAAAGAAATACAAAAACACATTTACATACTATATATACATGTTATATATAGGAGAGACCTTATACGTAGATCGTACAACTGAAGCATAGATAAGAAAATTCGAGAAAATACGCAACATTTTCCACCAACTTCAATGAAATTTGGTTATAAGTATGTCACATCATTCGCATAGCAAATTGTATTTTTTTAAGCTAGATAATTTATTCATTTATTCAGAATTTAAACAAAAACCAAAATGTCTTGCCTTATAAATATCATTATCAAAGCGGTTTATAAACAAATGCAGATGCTTAGAATTATTCTATATGTATATACTCGAATAGTTCAAGTTGATTGAATTTTGGTGACCTTATAAACAAACGCTATAACAATGCAACCCTTAATTGATGAATGACAACTTCAGATTTCCTCTATAGATATTTATAGTTAATCAGTTGATTGCCGGCACTCTATATACTATATGTGGATATTTATAAACCATGTGAATGATGAACACCCTCAAGAGAATCAAAGAAAATTACAGAATCGATTATGAGATTCCCTATAAATGGACACAAGATACCGCTCCAAATAATATGCAGCTTTCCTTAGTAACAATTAAAACTCAAGAACCTCAACCGATTTCTCTGAAATTGTAAGGTTATAAAAGATACATTTTATTTCACGCATACATAAAAATGCTCAATATTACTTTTTATAAATTTGACAGTGTTTTATTTTGTAGAGAAAAGATTAAATTTGCATCAGATATTTAAAATAAACCAACTTTTACACTGTTTAGTTACACCCTTCTTAGTTATTTCGTAGTCTATAGGGTATGTCGAAGAGTTTAGCATAATTTTAGTATAGACCTTAAGGTGCATTGAACTTGAACGTGTCAGCGGCACCTTTAGCAAGTTGTCGAATTCTATCCGTTGTATTGTTTGTATTTTCTTAGTACCAATAACTACAAAGCACACACATCGATCGATCCTAAGCATATATACTATATGGTAGATAAATGTATCTATGTTAAGCGTAGTCAATTGACTATGCAAATATGTGCCAAGACATAGACATCGACTTAGAACTCAGCCGAGTTTGAACCGGTTGGCGATTGCGCCTATTTATAAGCGATGATGTTGCCGATAAGAGACACAGACACAGATACAGATACAGATACAGATACAGATACAGATACATACACTTGATGCTTGATGCTAGACATTAGGCCAACAACTGTAGCGTGTGGAGTTGGGCATTACTTTTGGGAGCTTCCTGATTGACTGATTTAATGTTACAGTTTGCGGTCTGCGGTTTGTCAGCTCTTGTCAGAAGGCACTTAACACGCTTATCGCGTGGAGCCTTGGTCTGCAAATGAAGAGAACACCTGAGCAGCTACTTGGTTTGTCAAGATATCCATTAATCAGTTGATCACGTCAAAGACACAACTCGGCAGCTTCACACAACCAATACTCAATGTTCATGCTGTTGTTGATCCATTGTTAACTATGACTTGGTTTTATGCTCTTACAAAGGGTCTTTACAATTTCTAAATTGAAATAAAATTTCTATTCACAGCTTAGATCAGTTTACTCAACAGACTTATGGGAAAAGTTAATATTAATTGTGGCTTTTTTTAATCAATCTCAATACAAAAGACTTCTGTCGAGCAGAAGAACTTTTTAAACAATTCTTTTGAGTTATTTATTTATTAAGTCTTGCCAACCAAACTTAAAAGTTACAAGTGCCTCATTTTATAAAACAAAAATCGAAACACTTCTAAATTAAAACTGTTAAATAGATTCTTGTGGGAAAAAGGTTTTTTTAATTATAACATAATTGCACAAACAACTAAAAAACTAAAATGCCGTTCATTTAAATGAAATATATACTCTATCTAGTATACAATTTAAAAAAGAGGGTACTTAAACTTCGGTTAATTATCGATTCTGTTTAACTTGTCTTGTTTTTTGTGTTATTTTTTATTTTTTTGTACGATTACTTAAACGCAGTTAATTTGTTTGGCTTGTGGCCAAAATGCGGACCGTAGATCTCACAGATCTCGCAGATCACGGATCGTGGATCATTCAAACCGCGTTGCCAACCAAATTGTTTGAGGCAAAACAAAAGCCGAAGACAAAGTCGCGCATGCGTAAAGATTTGCATAGTTATCAGAGGCGATCGGCAAACAAAACGCCAAAAAAAAAGAAGGCAAAGATGTTCACACACACACACACACTCACACACACGTGTGGACACACCACTTACTTATACGCATAAAAATGTGGGTTATTAATTCTTTTAATTGGTTAAATGATCAATAGATACAAGTTGTAGTAGCACTCGCTCCATCTCTAGCTTCATCTCCCTCTCCTACTTTATCTCTCCCTCTATCTGCATCGATGCCACCTGATTGTCGTATACATAGATTTTTGGCTTGTTTTTTTTATTTTTTTATTTTTAATTTTTGGGGGGCTTAACTCTGAGGTGGTTTGGTATAAATGAGCGTTGCCATCAATGTTGTAGAATTAGTCAACGCTTCCGTTTGTATTGAGCACCACATCGATAAAAAAAGTTAAACATTCGAGATCACAAGATGAAACCCTTTACTTGCATTTTCGTTATCCTTGCTGCGCTCCTAGCCACCAGCCAGGCTTCGCTTGGAGGTCTGCTTGGCGGTGGTGGTGGTGGTGGTGGTGGCGGCGGCGGTGGTGCCGGCGGCATTGCTCAGCTGATACAAAGCAAATTGGGCGGACTCGGTGGTGGACTTGGTGGCGGATCCGGCGGTGGATTTGGCGGTGGTCTTGGCGGCAAGCTGGGCGGCGGCGGCGGTGGTGGCGGTGGATACGGCGGTGGCCAAGCTAGCAGCTACTCCGGTGGTTATTCCGGTGGTCACTCCGGCGGCTACTCTGGTGGTCACTCTGGTGGCTACTCCGGTGGTCACTCCGGTGGCTACTCTGGTGGTCACTCTGGTGGATACTCCGGTGGTTATTCCGGCGGTCATGCTGCTCCCGTCGAAAAAGTCATTATTGTGAAAGTGGTCAACCAGGGTGGTTCATCCGGCGGCGGTCATGGTGGCTACTATGGCGGTCAGGGTGGCTCCTCCTCGGGCGGTTGGTCTGGCAGCCAGGGTGGTTACTCATCCGGCGGCTGGTCTGGTGCTCAGAGCGGTGGATCCTCCGGTGGCTGGGCCCAGGACTGGTAAATCGTCCACAATCCAATCCTTAGAATTTAAACTTTCAAACAGGGAGCCAAAAAGCCAAGACAATTGCAATTTTGTACAAATTGTTTTTACATATACTTTTTTTTGTCATATTTTTTTTGCATAGTTTTAAGCCGGAATAAATAAAAACTGAAATTTCCATTTATAATTGAAACGGTTGATTCATTGAAATGAGGAACCGGTCTGTCTTGCTTCCTGCTTTGACCCATTGAAGACATTAGTTCCACCTAATTGGCACCATTGGCAATTGGCTCTAATGCGACATTTATAGCCCGACACTGGCGTGAAGATCACCAACTGGTAATTGGCCAAAAAAAGACAAATCAATTTGGCCTGGCTTACATATTACTATACAATAGCAAGTGTTTCGGAGTCTCACTTGATGCAATCGCTCGACAGTTAAACGCTTTGTTACGGAATTCCATTCAAAGTCTCGCTATTTTTGTTTTTGTTTTCATCTTCTTTTTTCTTTAAACTTCATTTGATTGATCACCATTCATTCAGTTTGGCACTTTAGTTTGTCTGTCCAACGAATCGATAGCACAAAGGCAACAAAATTGATTTAGTGCCGCCCATGAAAACTGCAAGTCTTTGCAACCGCAAAAGCTTTACCAAAAAGTCAAGAGGTTCAAATGCCTCAGCTTCGGCTTAAATACCCTTTAGCCATCAAACGAAGCAGAGAGTATATAACATTGTAGAAAACTAAATTTAATTAAAATCAAAGAGTTTGCTTTATTGTCAAAAATTTTGGCTCTAGCTTGTTTTCTAACCGTATATGATACAGAACTTTGAGAGATTTCAGCTTCTGACACATTTGCAGAGTCACAAAAATCGGCGGCCATAAAATTAATGAAAAACGAACTCATTAGTGGTATATTCGATGCAATAAAAAAATTTATTTTAAATGTAATTAATTTTAAAATACAAATCTAATTTTGTTTAATAAATTTAAAATATAATTAAATCTCCCAGCAAATATTTTGGAATTTAAAGAGTCCATATTAACATAACCGAATTTGAAAAGCAGAGGTATACCAAGAGCTGGCTTAGGGTATCTTTTAGTTGCATACCTTTGATAAGAGAATTTTTCATTTTGGTTTTTTGCACGGAATTTGTTGTAAGATCAAGTGTTGACCACCAATCAACGATCTTTGCTATCCGTTTCCATAACCAGTTATTAAGTTCTAGCTTTAAATTGAGTTCACAAAATACCCTAGGAAAATGAAAGTAAATAACTTACGGGGTAATTGCTAAACTGACTAAATGTGCTCAAAATGAAAATCACATATATTTACTCATGATTTGTACATTATATTTAAATAAGTTTTAAATTCGAGGTAATGTCTTTTGAATAAAAAAACAAATTCAATGCATTCTATTAAAAGTTTGACTTTTAAATAAATCATTAATAAAATTGCAATGAAAAAAAAAATGGAAAGTTGAGAAAAAATATTGAAGTCCAAGCTTTATTTATCACATTATTGGTTTCGCCTTTGATAATAGACTATAACCCAAATTTAAATTTAATCGAAATGTTGATCCGATTTGTTGACTCATATATTTAAAAATTATCATCAAATCAATTAATCAAATTTAAATGGAATATTATGTTTTTGTATTTTATCTGAATTTAAATAAATTATTCCAAAATGCAAAACAAATGTGTTTATGTTGAAAATACGTCAAATTTTATGCAAAGTATCTTTTGAATAGCGTGTAAGCCAGTAATTTTATGGTTGACAGCAAACCCAACATAAAAAAAATTAAAGTCTATTTTTAATTAAAAACAATTAATTCAAAAAATATTTCCCTGTTTTAATTCAATTAGCACAATATATTATAGTTCAAATATTTAAAATAACTGAACAATTTTAAAATAAAACATTTAAATCTGTAAAATATCTGAAAAACTAGAAATTATCTAGTTATTTACAGAGAACACTATAAATTTACCCGCACAACATTTTCGCCCTCTTAGAAGTCGAGTGGCCCATTTCAAAAGAAAAATAATTCAGAATTGTTCTAAATTTTATTTTTTTAAGAAATAATTCAAAGCATTCACATTAAGCATAACCTTAAAACTAAATAAAAATTGATATGGAAAATAAGAACATTTGCAATATTAAAATGCCTAGTTTCAAGAATTTATTCTGCATTTAAATAAATTTGAATATTTACATTTGAAATTAATTTAATTTAAGTTTGAGCTATTAAATTCTTAAATTAGATTTAGAAAAATACTGCGTCATTACTTTTCTTTTAAATTGGTCTCTGGATTTCCAAAGGGGGGTATGTAGACTTTAGCTTGCCACTGTAGCTATACTATTTTCGGAACTACATAGAAAATTAAAGAACTTTTTAATTAAGAAACATAAAAATTTCAGTGAATTGTGTGATTCAACAAACTGGATCAAACAGATTGTTCATTTTTTTATGAATATTGATTGATTGAACGTTTTATTTATTCTTTTTTTTTTTAGTGTCCCAATTTGTGTACACTTTGTTGAACACGAACAACTGTTGCAACTGTTTGTTGCACGGTAGTCAAAGTCCGTTGCAAGCGACACGTGTGCAATGCCAATAACCAATTTCAACTGATTTTAAGACCGAGAGCATTCTGAATAATGGCTGCCATAAAGAATTGGCCACCAGTCAATTGCTTTGGCCCAAAATAAAAGAACCAAACAAAAACAAAAACGTTACTTTGTTACATAAAAATGGCGCGCCAATAAATCGATGTACATTATTGTGGTTTCTTGGCCAGAATCGGATAATGTCGTGTCAGGTGGGCAACTGGGCCTCTGCGTTTTGGGCCTAGAGGGCAGCAACAATAATGGGGCGAGGCATTGGGCAGACAACAAAGCGTACGAAATTGAAAGTGCGCCTAAAACGAACGAAGCCAAGATCGAAACGAGCTAAGCAGATTTGGTAATTACATCTGATTACATTGCAACGACAACAACAACAACAACAACAGCAGCAATAGCAGCATCAACGATGTTGACGATGACGATGACGACCTCAGCAACAACGACGACGACGGCTAGAATCTTAGATGAGCTGCACTCTTGGCTATCGGTATAAATAGCTGAGAGTGCGCCCAGTTGAAAATTAGTTACTGCACAGCAGCAGCAGCAGCATCAGCATTAACTACTGCAACAACAGCAGCAACATCTACAACAGCAACAACTACTGCACTTCAGCAACATCAAGAGCAGAGATGCAATCGATACGACCTTTGGTCCTTTGTGTTCTATTCGCGGTGCTCAGCATCTGTGTTTATGCCAAACCACATGGATGGAGCAGTGGTGGTGGCGGTGGTTGGTCATCAGGCGGTGGCTCCTCAGGCTGGCCTAGCGGTGGTGGCGGCGGTGGCTGGAAGAGTGGAGGAGGCGGCGGTGGTGGCTGGAAGAGTGGAGGAGGCGGCGGTGGAGGCTGGAAGAGCGGAGGAGGCGGCGGTGGAGGCTGGCCCAGTAAAATAAGTATCAGTTCCTGGCCATCTGGCGGTGGTGGTGGAGGTGGTTGGTCCTCTGGAGGCAGCGGCTGGAAGAGCGGTGGTGGAGGTGGTGGTTGGCCCAGCGGTGGCAGCAGCTCAGGCTGGAAAGTAAGCTCTGGCGGTGGCGGTGGTGGTGCCGGTTGGTCTAGCGCCTTGTCCAGCTTATCTGGTTGGAAATCTCAGGCCTTGTCGGGTCTCACCAGCGGCTGGAAATCAGGCGGCGGTGGTGGTGGTGGCTGGAAATCTGGCGGCGGCGGTGGTAGTGGCTGGCAATCTGGCGGCGGTGGTGGCTGGAAATCAGGCGGTGGCGGCGGCGGTGGTGGCTGGAAGAGCGGTGGTGGAGGTGGCAGCGGAGGTTGGTCCTCCGGCTGGAGCTGGTAAGCAGAAACTCTGTCGATAACAAAACACTGAGATGTCATTAAACAAGGAACTGCAAGCTGTACATATACATATAACAATTCTTATGCTTTAAAAATCCCTTTTTTTTTTGTTTTTAATCTGCCAATAAATTTTTACAAAAATGTAAACAACGAACCTTTTTTTGCACCGATTTCCAACAGCTTTCAACACCCCTTACAGCTCCAATGAAGACTATTTCAATATAATTTTGATTTTAACTAAACTACCAAACTTAGCTCTGCCTATTCTATTTATAAGTGAATAATTAACATCTTGGAAGAATGTTAGAATATGTAAATATTTATTTAAAAGTCCTGCAGAATGTAGAAAATGGACGAGAAAGTTTCAATATATTTACATTTAAGTTATAATGCAGGTCTTCTGATTAATCATTCAAAGGTACTCAAAATTGTAACGTAAATAAAGAAAAGCACAAGCTTAGATATTCAATATAAATCTGTACATAAATAGAAGAGCGCTGTATATTATTGTATACTGAAGTACCGAGATCGAATTGACATATAAATTTCAATGCTGATTTTCAGAACAAATCCCACTTAATGATGGAAAGCTATCAGTAGGGTTTCAAAAGAACTATTTTACAATTTCTATCATTCTATAGTGTATCTAAATGTGATGGAGGTAGAACATTTTTATTTCGATTTCAAGTTTCGTATACCATTTTTTAAATTGATAAGCATTTGCACATCTATGAGAGAACTTCTCTATAAATAATACCAATCTTTACCAATCTATTATACCCAAACTATTTCTATAAGGTTTCGTTCCAAGCATAAAGTGAAGTGACATTTAATAAATATGTATATATATATATGTAAATATATATTAAATATTTTGAAATCCAAGGATAAATACTATATAGTAAACATATATTTATAAAGTAGTTTTCAATGTTTAAATTGAAGATCGCTAGAAGAAAAAATCTTTTTGGAATAGTCAGATACCATAGCTTAAGGAATACGCAATAAAAATTAAGCACAATTTGTAAATTTATTTTAGCAAAATAAACGATTGTTTTTATTAGCACAATTGGGATTTGAGGAAAGGAAAAAGACTTGTTAAGCTTTGGGTGTAACTAGTAAAATAACAAAAAAAAAAATATACCACCTGTTCCGGATATCTGGGGAACATGGGTTAATGCCTCTAACTCTATATATATGCCGTGGAACACATTTCAACCGGAGGAGCAGCCGGAGTATTTAGGTTTTCTTTCGTCTTGCAGTTCTCGTTTTTTGTGGCTTTTGTGGTGTGTGAGGAATCTGGATTCTTTTTAGTGGAATTTACCAGCCGCCACCACCGTGTTTGCCACCACCGCCGCCAGCACCGTATCCACCGCCACCACCGCCGTGCTTGCCATTGCCTCCACCGCCACCGCCGCCATGCTTGCCACCGCCAGAGTTACCACCTTGCCAGGACACTGAGCTGCCGCGATTGCCAGCAAGAGACTTGCCACCACCGCCGCCACCACCATATCCTCCGCCACCACCGCCGCCGCCGCCGTTCTTTTGCCAGCCCTGCCCACCACCGTTGCCGCCTCCATTCTTCTGCCAGCCACCTCCTTGTCCTTGTCCGTGTCCTTGCCCTTGTCCCTTGCCGACACCATAGCCGCCTCCTTGGCCACCGCCGCCACCACCGCCATAGCCACCACCACCACCGCCGCCTCCTCCACCAAGAAGTCCAGCCGAAGTAAAGGCGAACATGACGCCGCAAAGGACCACGAAGAGAAGAGCGTAGCGCATGATGAACTGGAGTATCCTTTAGAGGAAGATCTGCTGTCGAACTGTTTGGTTGTTGGTGCTGTTAGAAGCTTAGCTCCACTGATGCCATAACCAGGCCCAGCTCTACGTTTTTATAGCAACTATTTGATCCAACTTCAGCTGAGTCATGGTGCTCCCAAACTCACACACAGATTGGGCATGGAACTAAATCAATGCGGGGGCGAACGCCTTCCCAAGTGCCGCTCCCAAAGGCTACTCGGAAGGCTGAGAATTGTGAATTGAGTATTGAGAATTGAGAATCGACTTGAGAAATCAAGTGGTAGTGTGCACAGAGTCGTCTCAAGTGCGGCACACGCGGCGCATACGCATCGTTTATGCTATGGGAATATATCGCGCATACGCCACCGAGCCAACAACTAGCAACAAGTACTAAACACTTGTAAACTGCTGAGCCATAGCATTGTCATTAATTACAAACATTTTGCGGCAACACAGCGTCTTACAATTTACAATTTAAATTCTGTAATTTTTCATTCGCATTTTTTGTTTTTGCATTATTTAATTGATAATTCTCCTACTATTTTTTGTTGTTTTGTTTTTTGTTTTTTTTTTTGGTGTTCACATGCAATACAAGTACCACACAAGTGTGTGTGGTGTGGCACGAATCGACTAGTTCAATGTCAATTGTTGTGCAAACACAAACACAAACACAAATACAAACAAACAAATAATAAAACGCAAACTCAAATCAAAACTCAAACCCAAAATGCTCAAACCCAAACTCAAAACCAAACTCAAACCCAAACGCAGATCTATGCAGATGCCTGCTCAAGTGAATTACTTGCCATATTTTGCAACCACATGACAGCAGCCCCCAAGCCACAAATAACCCATAGCCAAGTCCATGTTGCGACCTCAACCAAGCCAAGCTAAGCCAAGCCAACCAAAGACAACAGTTCAAGCCATCAACAAATATGCGATGCATGTGCAGTGGCACAGTGGGCACAAAATGCTTAAAATGATAAAATAATAATAAAAACATTAATCATATTGGACTATCAGAATGACACTAGCTTATTATATCGAATTAATCCTACAGAATTCAAGTTATTATATTAGATAAGTTCTGAATAGATGTACTGCAATTATAACTTTTAGCTAAAATTATGTTTTAAATAAATTAACGGTAATCATATTTGACTAGCAGAATGACACTTGCCTATTATATCGGATTAATCCTACAAATATCAAAGTAATTTCAGCTTTACTCATATCTTAAACATAATTAAACGTTAGATATATCCTAAATAAATGTACTGCAATTGTTAATTTCATTTAAATATCTGTATTTAATAAATATACAATAATTCTATAGATAATTGGAATTTAATCGTTAATCGCATTTTCAGTCGTAATGATCTTAAATGAATCCTATATAAATGTTCTCCAATTGTAAATTTTGGTTAAATGTCTGTCTAAATTTAATCAACACATGAATTCCTCAGAAAATGCATTACACTTGAAGCTTTCGTGAAATATTATACCATACTTCATAAAAGTGCATTTTTAATCATATTTTCAATCGTATTTTGGATTATCCCATAGAAAATATTGGTAATTACAGTTTTAATCATAATTAAATCCTTAATTAATCCTTTATAAATAAATGCACTGCAATTGCAACTTTTGGTTGAATATCTGCCAAATATGTATCATCCGATTAATATTAGAGAAATTGTATTGCACTTAATTTTCAGATAAATTACGAAAAATTATTTATTATGTTCTGCAAAAATACGTGTGAAAAAAGAAGAAAATTAAATTTACCAAAATTTCCCAGAGCATTAATGTCGAAACATAATAAAAATATAAAAAAAAATCGTCTCTTTTTTACTTCATAACTAGATATCTCTGAAGTTATTGATTAAATTAAGTGGTTCTGTTATATATGTACATATATATTTTCCCTTCAATATTATATCATATTGTAAACCTTAAATTAATTTTTTCTTTAAATACATTATTTTATTTACGTTTATATATTACGTTTAATTGGCTTGTAATCTTAAATCATGATATAAACTCACGCACACTTGTGCATTTTTTAAATATATCAAAAATAAAGTGTTCTACTATATGTATATAAGAAGAAAAAAAGTATTGATTAAGTTGTGTAGAACTGCCAATGAATGAATAATACATTTACAAGGTTTCAGAAACCGTAATGCCTTTTGACTGAATTCTCAATAAATGTTCACAAGTGCAAATTCAGCTTTGGAAAACACCGAAAATAATATGATATGCTTAAAAAATCATTAAAATGAAACCTCTACCATAGAACAAATCTTAAGTGTTATTTTCTTACATAATTTCTAATTAAAATTAAGCTGTTTTCAACTAAGAAAAAGAGACTTGCAATTCTTTGCGAAATGTGCGGAAAGCTCTAAAAGAAGTCCTATGTTATGTCAGCTAGCCTTTCTCATCCAAGTGCTGCATGTTTATAATTAAAATACAGCTCGCTAAGATGAAACACAGCATAAGGGAGATAACTATTTACTGGGTATCTCTTCGTTAAGCACATTTAAATAACCAATAATCAATTGCTATAATGTTAAGCTTACAATTAAAAATCATTAGCCAAAGTGGGCAGTCTTCAGCTAGAGCAGTTCACTCCTCAGTCTAGGAGATTTAAACCCGGAAGCTCGTTATTCAGAAGGTTGCCTTAATGGCTTGTTCAAATAGACAACTTTAAGTTTCTTCTAATTATCATAAGATATTAAAACGAGAAGCATAAAAATGCAATTGAATTGTAAAATTTATAGCAGCGTCTGGTCACACTGTGCTACTTCAAAGCTCGCAGCAACGAGATGAGTCTCTTTTACTGACTGAAGATTGTGAATGCACAAAGTAATAGCAATAATTACAGAGTCAAGTTAGCATTTTAATTGTTATGGGTCATAATTCAAAAATGCATTTATGTGAATTTCGAGATCAATGAGAACACTGAAACAAAAACAAAAACAAAAAACAACAAAAACTCGACGTCAAGTTCGGGCAAGTGTTGTAAGTATTTTCCCCTCCTCGTCTAACGTCTCTCAATCTTACCAAAGTTCCCAGACAACGTAGATGGCATCCAAGATGCCTCATCGAAAAATTTATTTAAATACAGTACAGTTGTACCTTGCCATGACGAATTGATTTTACCTGAACAAGGTATCTTCCTGTTAATTTAGCTTGAAAGAAATCTAATCTATGAATAGAAATGTATAAAAATAGGTTCAGTACATACATATGTTAAATAAATATAATATTTTAAAATGTACAAGCTATACAAATAAATAAATATATTTGTATATGGCATCAGAATAGTCCTCTTATATATATACATATATATATATATATACTTATATATATATATATATAGTAACAGTTCTTAAACATTCTATTATATATTAAAGATATAAAAATAGATTCAATACATAAATTAATAAAATATTTACAAGGTAAAAAAATTGCATTAGAATCAAAAAGTTAAATAGATTTAATACACTGATTGATAAGGAATTCTTTGTAGACTTTAAGATATTATTATTAAATTACCAACTATTTATATATTTTTATATGATTTATACTAATTCTTGTGCCATCACCAATTTTAATTACCTACTGTTTCCTAGTCTTTTATAGTTTTAAATACTTCATTTATTCTTATAATTTTATCATTAAATTTAAGTTTATAATTAATATATTCCAATTATAATTTAAAAATGTGAAATTAACTTTAAATTAAATTACTTTTGGTTAACTGCTTAAAAATATTAGTCGGGTTCCATAACAAGTTGTAGATTAGTTTTAGATTGGATTTAGGATTTTTCCATACAAAATTTACAGTGTCTTGAACAAATTTGAAAAAAATTTGTCAATCTGTTCTACGTTTACTGTACATGTAGTATGGAAAAACCTACATCTAATCTAAAACTTTTTAAGAAATTCCACAAGTAATATTAAAATAAATAAAATAAGATAAAAAAGCTCGATTAAGAGTTTCTTCATTGTTACATATGTAGGTACCACTGTAGTTGCGATTTTCTTTTAATTGCTCGACTATGAAATATGGCAAACCGAACGTGGATAGAGAATGCTCGTCAATCATCCCAGCCAAGTTAAAGTAAAAAAATCATGCGATCTGTTGCTTCATTTACATGCAATTTGTATTTGTTTATAAATTTTAATTGAAATTGGAAAAAAGTGTACAATAAAAAAACATATTTATACTACATACATATATACAAACTTATACATATGCAGAAGTCTAGAGATAGAAATTCAAAATATCCCAAATTGTAAACAGCGATCCTGGCCAGCTTTTCCTTCTTACCAACTGCTGCCAGACCAACCACTGTTCCAGCCAGAGTTGCTACCAGACCAACCGCTACCATCGGACCAGCCACTTCCTCCGTGTCCACCGCCAACTGAGATAACCTTTATGATCTTGGGTTGGGGGCGGACCAGCCACTATTCCAGCCACTGCTGCCTCCCCAGGGCTTTGGACTCCAGCTACTGCTGCCTCCCCAGGGCTTTGGGCTCCAGCTACTGCTGCCGCCCCAAGGTTTCGAGCTCCAGCTACTGCTGCCGCCCCAAGGTTTCGAGCTCCAGCTACTGCTGCTGCCCCAAGGATTGGAGCTCCAGCTGCTGCTGCCAGCCCAAGGATTCGAGTTCCAACCACTGCTGCTGCTGCTGCCGCTGATCCAAGGACCCGAGTTCCAGCCACTGCTGCGTATAATTCCAGCAGAGGCACAGGCAATCAAAGCACTAAGTACAATGAAGAATTTCATCTTGTTGTGATGCTGTTCTGTTATCCTGGTTGTAGTTGCTGTTATCCTGATTGTGTTTGATGCTTGAGCTGCTTCAAGTGCTGTGACAATTGTGAATGATCTCAAAAGGCACGCAACGTTCGCTATTTATCGCACTTTGCATAGAGGCATCGCAATACTGTATACTGACACCGACGGGGGGGCGTCTCCTCAAGTCAAGTCAAGTCAAGTCAAGAATCCACAAAATAAATCGTACTAACTGCAGGTGGGGGTTGCCCTGGCCTCGCTTTGGTCAGCTGATAAACAAAACCAGCTAGTAAATCTGGTAAGACGAACGAGGTAATTGCAGTTTATTAAACCACTTTGAACGTACGATTCTTGACCAGGGTCAACTAGTTTACAGCATTTTACGAGCAGCCAGCCACGTCACTGACGCCATCTGCAGAAGATGCCACAAGCACCAAAATGCTCATGTACAGGTCCACCCCTCAATCCCCTCTGGACCATTCACACCATATAGTTACTATTTGTATCTGCATGGTGCCTTGTTGCCAAATTGCACATAACTCACACGCTTGATGGATCATTTCCTCGCCACGTTGTTGACTCGGCGGAAACTCGGCACTAACTTAAGCTTAAGCTTAATCCCCAACAGACAGACAGACAGTCAGACAGACAGACAGACAGACAGACGGACAGGCAGACGGACAGACAGACACCTCCGCTCGCAACGGGTGAGTCATTTGTCATGTTGAATTTGTGGCACGGTAGCACTCTGTGGCACAGTGGTAATTGTTGCACAGTGGTTACCACGTCGAAGCAATCGACTACGCAACAAAATCAAAACAACTGTCATAAGTAAAAAGTCTTAAAAATTTGACTTACAAACTAAACACGTAATAATGATAATAATAATAATTAAATTAACATAAGATAAATTTAGCTATCTTAAAGGGGGTCAGTTTATATATTTGTACCACTCAGTGGAGTATATTAAAAAAATTAAGTTTAATATAAATCATGTGTAGTTATTTGTGACCAGTGCTATAATTAAGAAGTTTTAGCTTGTAGCACTTGGTTAAAGTAAATTAATAAATAAAAATATATCGCAAGCTAACTTTGGCGTGCCAAAGTTTGGATACCTTGCAGTGCCCTGTGTAAGCCGTCAGATTTTTTACAAAATTTGTTGATTTTTAACCGATCGTTCCTATGGCAGCTATATGATATAGTAGTCCGATTTAAACCAATTTTGGTCAGCCTGTTTAAAACTTAATCAAGCATACATGTGTATATTTGGTTGAGATATTTTGAGAAACAAAAAGTTTTTCATACTAAATTTGGTTTTCGAACCGATCGTTCCTATGGCAGCTATACGATATAGTAGTCCGATTTACACCAAATTTGGTCAGCCTGTTTAAAACTTAATTAAGCATACAATGTGTATATTTGGTTGAGATATTTTAAGAAACAAAAAAGTTTTTCATACTAACTGTTTATTTCCAACCGATCGTTCCTATGACAGCTATATGATATAGTTATCCGATCCGGCTGGTTTCGACATATGTACTGCGTGCAGCAAAAAGACGGACCTGTACCAAGTTTCATCAAGATAGCTTCAAAACTGAGAGACTAGTTTGCATAGAAACAGACGGACAGACGGACAGACGGACAGACGGACAGACAGACGGACATGGCTATATCGACTCAGCTCGTCGCCCTGATCAAGAATATATATACTTTATGGGGTCTGTGAGGCTTCCTTCAATGCGTTACACATTTCGTGACAAAATATAATACCCTCTGCAAGGGTATAAAAATGGCTCCAAATGCTCTTATTTGTCAGAGATATAATAAAAGTAAAAAAAGACTTTGATTATTTGAAATTTATTATAAAAGCCTTCTCGAATATCTTATCTCATTTTCAAGGCAGAATTTCGGAATCGCAACATATATTAATTACATTATTCTTTTCAGATATACAGCAAAGAAGGTTTTAAGCGAATTCTCTACTAACTAATTAAATTTTGATACTCTTGAGAACAATCACACCTAAGATAATTTTCGATTTTTTTGCTTTCTTTCGAACTATTATCATCATTTAGTTGCAAATAACAGACAAAAAGGTATAGTGACATATATAATAATTGTGTAAGAGTAATAATGATTAAAACATAATAATAATAATAAACAATTTTAAGAAAATTTAACTATTTTGAAGAGGCAAAAATTCAAAAATAAATACCCCTAAAGTATAAAATAGTACCGATATTTAATAAGTAGACAGAGCTACGCAATTTAACTGAGAGTGTTCAATGCTTTTGAAGTCTCATATCTACCTCATCTGTTTTAAGATGTGCGTTGATCTTTCAGTTTATCAATTTTCAACTGATTGTAAAAGCTAGTGAGTACATTAGATGCAAAGTGTTTTATAAACTAGATTCAAACAGTGGCCGAAATGAGTTTTTAATTAAAATATTCCCTGATCTTATTACAACACGTATTCATATTCTTATAACAATTCAAGCAAAAAAAATAATATCAATTGAATGTTTAATTGCTGCTAGAAAGAGTTTTCTAAACATCGCTTTGGGTATAAAAAAAAAAGTAATTTTGTATTAATAGCTGAGTTTTAAGCTCGATGACAATTCCAAACTACCTTTAATTTATGTATTTCAAATAAAATAAAAATGATTTAAATTTATTTGTTTATTTATTTCTTTCGTTGAACTGTGCAAACCTTTTTTTAGTCAGTTAGAGGCGCCAGTTAAAAACTTATGATTCAGCTAGTGTCATTGCACAATGAAATGCAACTCTGTTTAATACTGTCATTGTGATAATCCATCGTTTTTTAAGTGACGATAATGAAGAGGACCCGTTCCTTTTGTCTCACATATCGCATTACAACATTCTCTTAACATTCCCCTGTTGGCCTGGTTGACCTTGTCAATTAGCGGTTATATTGCAATTCATACCTGACCACAACTTCTGGGCTTCACTGTACTCTGGCGCCTAAACACTAGTTGCAATCTGCGCGGTGGCCTCTATTCAACAACAAATTGTTTTTCCACTTTTTTTTATACCCTGCTGCCAAATATTTATTAAAGAGTTTCTTAACTCAAACAACATGCAGATTATTATGTATATATATAACATATAACAAATATATATAGTATAGTAAAGAAAAACCTTGATATATAGAAATTCATAATTATAAAGATAATTTAAAATGTAAACAGGGAAGTTATTTTGTATACAGGTCATCTTCTAGTCAGGCAACTGAAACTTGTTTAGGTATTATAAACAAAAATTAATTGAATTGTCAACACTTAATATGTAAATGTAATTTGGAGGCTTATGGACCAAGACCAGGCCAACTAAACAATTTGCAAAGTTACACAAAAAATTATAAAAATAGTCAAAAAATAATCATATATGCATACATGTACATGTATTTACAAAAATGTAACTGTAGGAGTATTAACTACATCGAAATCTGTGAGTGAGTTAAGTATTCATTGCTTCCTTAATATCTCTTGAGATATCTTTATTTCTTAATTTTATATTTATATTTACTACAAAGCTCTAAAATGATGCATAGTTTTTTTTACCAGTTTAGATAATATGATTATTGATTAAATTAATTAAAGAGAACTTCTCTCTTCTAAACTTTGGTGCATTCACCGCATTTTAGAAGCCGAGCGGAACGTTGGGCAGAACTTCTCTTCCCATAGGGTTTGGCTCCATTAATATCCAGAAAGTAATTGCCCTTAAGAGACTTTGGTACTGCAAATCCCATGGGATGATCAGTGCCAACGCATTTATTTTTACGCAAGCCTTGAATGGAACTACATCGTATGGCCATGAAGTTTTGCTCATTGCCCGGGTAAATGGACTCCTCGAAATACTCCCAGGCTCGGGAATGTGCACAGGTAACTGTTAAGCAGCCCGTGGGCAGTGCTGCCAAGCCACCAGGATAAAAATCAACATCACCCATCGGATCCCGTTTGCCCAGCACTCCCGGATTGCTGTGAATCACATCCACAAATTCAGCATCGCCGCGCAGCAAACCCGACAATGTTTCACCCTCATTGAAGCACGGCTTGGCTGGATCTAAGCCCGTAATCCTTGGTATTACTTTCCCCGTCAGCTCCTGCACATATCGACCAGCCGCGCCCACAATATGCGCCCCCAGACTGTGTCCAATTAGATGAATTTTCTCCACGTCCACCACATCCAAAAGCTTGACTAATCCGTGAGCCAGATGCAAACCAATTTCATCCGTGTTAAAAGCCGACCACGAATATAGGGTATCCACAAAGCTAGCAGCATCCACGGCCTAAAAAGTTGCAATTTAGAATTATATAGAGCATGTAAAAGAAAGATTTGTACACATATAGTTTTCTATAAGATAAATATTCCACCCCAAATTAGAAATGAATTATTTTTATTCCTGAGTCGAAGAGCTTTTCAAAAATTAAAGATCCCTGAAAATATAATTACCCTGATAAAGTAAACAAATATATTTCCTGCTAATAAAAAATTTTCCATCGCAAAAATGTATGAAATTCTGTCAAAAGTAATTTTTTTAGACCCTGTACTTTAAAAGTATTAAGTTTGTACAAAAAAAAGTGCGTATCCGGCAGAAGGAGGCCTGGCAGACGCCACAAAGTATATGTACATATATATTCTTGATCAGGATCAACAGCCGAGTCGATATAGCCATGTCCGTCTGTCTGTGTGTCCCTTTTTTGAGTTCCTAGATCTAAGAGACTATAAGAGCTAGAGACTCCCAACGTGGCATGTACGTTCGTTCATCTTTATCCTGCATAGATCGAGTTTGTTTTACATTTTTGACACGCCCCCCTCCGCCCACGGAAATTGATAATTAAAGTGTCGAAGTTGAATTACAAGAGCATCTTTAATGCCAGCACCTTGATATTTAGTACATATAGTATACACTTTGGTCCGAACCTGTCCTTTTTAAATCGGATGATAAACGCGGAAGTAAATTAACTAACAATGATACTGGCAAAATGAAGAAGAAGAAGAGGCGCTAGCGACCTCTGTGTTTATCAACTGATATCTTCGTAGTGGCGCCATCTATTTTAATTTCTGGTACGCAACATTGAAGAACAATCTATTTGAACTCAAAAATTATTTTATTGGTCACTTTCACCAATTTCACGTTTTCGCTTTTCACCACTTTTTGCTCATTGCCATAAGTACAGGGTCTCATACTGTCGAGCTTGCTTCACCGTAGCTTACTGGACTTTTATTTAATGGAATTGAGTTCAAACTTATTCTTTAAGCTTTTAAGTCACACGTATTAACAATTTATTTTATTTACCGGTTTTGACAATTCCACTTCCACAGATGGGAAATGGATTCCGAGGTCATTTGTGCATTTTCAAAATTGCTCATCAATTAACCTAATCAGAAATGTATATCTATACTCGTAATCAGATTATCAGCTTAGACTGGATTATACACAAATCACTGAGAGAACTCGAGTTACAACTTTTACTCCCAATTTGGTGACATTTTAAAAGCTGTTTTACTTGCAAAATATACAATTAACAAATCACTGGCAATCATAGAAGTGTACACAGTATAGAATTAAGTACTCAATTTGCTATAGATTAAAATAGATGAGGTTGACATGTTATCAAAAAGTGTAACGTAAACCTTGACATTGAATATTATGATTAGTTTACCTTGTCACAAGCCTGATAACAGCATTATCATCACAAACTGGTAATTTGAAGCAAATAAAATAAAAAAATTAGATTCCAATTATTCTGTGTTTAAGGGTCTAAGATTAAGTCAGTTTTGACTTTGTTCAAACTAAATTTGATTTCGATATTTTAAGATAATTAAATTACAAAAAGATAATCTCATCTTTCTCTTCACTAATTTAAATCTAAAATTCCTTCCCTCTTAGCTGCAAAAATACCCTGTAAATGTAGCTAGCTTCAAGTAGGGATGGTTATCGATTTTTAAAATTTCTTTATGTTTTAATTTCTTTATATTTTTGTTCAACTGACGTCAAAAGTAAGCAGTCAACAAAAAATTAAAATTGAAAATAGGAAAATATAAAAAAAGATTATAAATTAACCCCAAATATAAATGAAATAAAATATTCTACTCAATAGGTTCTAACAAATGATGTATTACTTCAATGCCTCATCTAAAATCATAATTTTTAATATTTCCCATTCACAATTTACATTTTTTGTCGACGTTAAATAATCATAAAAAATAAAAAAGTGTTAAAGTATCGATTCCCATCTTTAGTTTTAAGCAGGGAATGAAACCGAAACGAATTTCGGTTACGGTTCCGGTTCCGGTACGTACCGAAACGAGTATTTCGGTAAAAGGTTCTATTTCGGTTTTGTCCTTTCGGTTCCGGTTCTCGTATCGGTCCATACCGGTACAGCGAAGTCATTTTTAAAAAATTTGAATGTAAAGAAAATCGAATTTTATCAACAAATTTTTGTGTATGTATAAACGTACAAATGCTGCATGCATTTTAGCATGTTAAGTCTGACATATAATTCGAGAAATTTTCTTTATAGTGCAATACCATGTTCGGACGAAAAATAACAAACAAATTTTTTTAAATGTACCGAAACCGTACCGGTATGAACGTTTCGGTTTTCGGTTCTTGAAAAATAATTTATTTCGGTTCCGGTTAAGGTTACGGTATTTCATTTGAAACGGTTAATTTGGGTTAACGGTTCCGGTTCCGGTTACGGTTTCATTCCTTGGTTTTAAGTTCACTTACCACAAAGTTAACATCGCCTCGACAATTGTAGGCCTGTGCGATTTTATCAATAGTTTCAGTATCATTGACTTGGGTTGCCCAGCCGGTGGCCAGAATGACAACACTTTTTTTGGCATCAAATGATGGACTGTGCCACATTTTTTCAGCCTCCAGGAGGGGAAAGCTGATCCGGTCACAGGCGGTGCGTAGTTGAAAGTTCATTTTCGTAATGTCTGGTAAAAATTTAGACTTTATCTTATTGGAGCTAAGTGCCTGAGAGCCTAAAGTAAGTATATAACAAATGATTATTAAGATGGATATGAATGTCAACTGCTACTCACATATGTAGTTGATGGAGGAGGATACATATTCAAATGGTAAACCGACCAGCAGCTGTTTACTGCCCTCGAGAAGACTGTCCGGTGTGGGCAACAGCTTGGGATCGATAATGGCACCACCGACATTCTTTATAGAGCCAACCACATCGGTCACAGTCCACTCAAGGCCATTGCCTAAGGTGGAAAGTAACAGCAGCTGCTGCAACAGTCCAATCAATTTCAGCCTCTGATCCATTCCAGACTACTGACTCAATCACAGTGAATGCCGGAAATTGTGCGACCCAAGTATTTATACTGCCCCCTGTAGGCCTTTAGAATACATAGAATATATGAACATACTATATAGATGCTTTGACTGTGAGTGTGAATGTGAATGTGAGTGCCAATCCGAATTCGAATGCGAATGCGATTGTGAGTTTCAGTGGCAGTGGCAGTGGCAGTGGCAGTGACAGTGACAGTGGCAGTGACAATGACAGTGAGAGTATAAGTATAACTCGAACTGTGACCATATGGGTGTTTTTCATGCGCATCAAAGCGATCAGATAAGGTGCACTTGTCTCTTAATTAGATTCTACACTATCACTCACCTGCCTTCGCCTCTATCATCGCCTTCGCTCCCTGCTTCTAGACCTTTCCACATTGCACTCTCTACAGTCATCTGCATCTGATTTAAATAGTAATAGAAGCCAAATTAACATCAAACCGGAACAAATTGACCAACAACAACAAAATGGGAAATGTACAAACAAATATCAGAACAAAGCAAACAAACAACATTTTATAACTAAGCTTAACGAAATTCACAGTTGTACTCGAATATACTCTATAGAAATTAAAAGTATCTATAGTCTTGACTGAACTCTAGGAAAGTGCAATCCTATATACAACTAGAAACTAAACAGATAAACACAATTAAAATTATTTATTGACCACCTAGATTGTAAAATACACTTTCCTTAACCAGATATAAAGTTGATATATTTTATTTTATTTTTTAATCAGCTACAGTTTTTTGACATGACAGTTCAACCACAAATTTGCGGCCTAACCATAGTTATAAGCTATATCAAATTTCTTTGACTTTTTATGTATACATACCTACAGTGGTAGACTTAAGTTTGTATAATTAACAAACAAATATCCACATTAAATATAAAAAGATAATTAACAAAAATCGAAATTTGACAGAATTCAAAATACTATTTTTAAGCTCTGAATTAATTCTTAAAAAAAAGACTTTTTTACAATACACATGCTAAAATGAATAATTTAAACTTAACAATTTATGTGTCGGTTTTTGTCTATTTAATGAAATTTTTTTATCTTACTAACTCCTTAGAAAATTAATTTGGAATATTCCTGCATCATTCTTTTTTTTAGATTGACTTTTCAGCTATGTAGAGTTTAGTTATCCACTGAATGCCGATTACATTTAAAGATTAATAGAAAAGTCTAAGCTTGACAAGGTCTATAACAAAATCCGTAACACCTACCCGGTTTTAAGAGTATTTTTCCCTAACACACATAAAGCTATACGTGAATTGATCGCTGTCTACGACCATGTCATATTAATGGAGGTATTACTATGCTGCAGACGTACTGTCGATCCATATCGAGAGCCTGAAACAAAGACGTCACAAAGAACTGGTTGACATCAGTGTAGTCACAAAAGTTTCCCAAACTAAACACAAACATGTACAGAAAATACACTTAAATACCCTAACATACAGTTTAGACTTCTTTTGAATATTTAAATACAGATTTACTTATATTTATTATCTAGGTATATTTCTAAATATATTTATCTTCGTCGCAAAAAGAGTATTATCCAAGCTGTGTCAATCGATTATTTAGCAAAGTGTAAAACATTTGAATACCAGTAAGGATTGATATGGGAATTCCCATACTTAAGTATTTATAAGCAATTAATTTATGAGATGTTTAGACAAATATTTGATATACAGATCGCAGTTTCTAATACATAACAGTCTATGGAAATGAGTTCAGAGACTTTGATGAGAATATTATTAACTCCCTACGAAAGTACTGAGATATCATATTATCTTGAATATGACAACTATGCCTAATGCTCATTTTAAAGAGATCACATCATAAATTTGAATACGTACATAGGTTTAATTGGATAGTTCTCTAAATTATACTTGAGACTCGTTATAATTAAAAAGTAGAATTTTAAATTAAAACTATTTAAACTGATTTTTGTGGTCTTTCCTAAAACAGATTTCAGCACAGTTGCAATATAATCTTTCAAAGTATAAATCATTGAGTTTATGGGTAACATGATCTGTACTATATTTTTAAATAATAAATTAACTTGCCTGAATGTTCTTTCAGAAGAGATGATTTACATAATATTCATAAATTTGCTGTAGTTAGAAAATCCCCTAATAGTTAATCCTTGTTATAATTAAATCGTAGAATATTTGAGTGAAATTAATTAAATGGATTTTTTTTACTATTTTTTAGTGCCGGTTGATCTTTGTTATAATCAACAAATTAGCAATATAGAGATCAATTGGAATATGTCTGGTGGGTAAGGTGACCTGTACTACATTATGAAAAAATAAACCAAGTTGCCTTAATGTTCATAAGAATGTTTAATTGGATAATTCCCATTAGATATCTGGATTGCATGTACCACAGGCACTGTTGCTGGGCGTAAAGGTATCCAGATTGGCATCCTTGCCAAAGGGTTCAGCATCGTTAACATCCACATAATAGCGACCACTCCTATTGGCCACATAGCCCATGATAGCTGTTCTGCCTCTGCAGGTATTGCTAGCCAAAAGACTCAGATAGGTAGGACAGGATCGTCCTTTAAAGTTCAGGTTATTGTTGGGATATACGGATTCCGTGAAGTAATCCACGGCACGTTGATGGGAGCAGGGATGGCATCCAGACCACTACAGCCGGACTTGATGGGTCTTAAACCCTCAACATAAAAGTTTCCATCCGCAGTCTCCTTTGCAACGCCTAAAACACCTGGATTGCTATATATAATATCCACATACTTGGCATCGCCTTTCCTCAACCCGGGCAGTTGCTCGCCATCATAGAAACATGGATTAGCCGGATCCAAGCCCGTAATTCGAGGTAACATTCTTCCCGATAATTGCTGGTAACGCCTTCCCGCAGCACCGGCTATTTGTGCCCCCAAACTGTGTCCAACCAGATGAACATTCCTTGTAACATATCTGCGATCAAGTTTAAATAACGCCTCTGCAACAAAGCGTCCAATTGCTTCCGTATTCAAAGCCGACCACGTATAGAATGTCCGTATATAATTCGCTGCATCAAGCAACTGTTCGAAAAGAATTAAGAATTACATTTAATTTGAGTGTAAGGATTCCCTAATAAATTATTGCCCTAATTACAATGTAAATTGTATTTCATCTATTTAAAATATTTATTCGAATCCTTTGCACTATGGAATATTTTTTCAATGTCTATATAAGGACTCAAATAAATAAGGCTATAAAATAATAAATTCAAAGATATCTATCAAATTAAAGTTATATGGACATCGAAAAATTGGCCTATATGGTATTTATAAGACCTGGGAAAAAAGATTAAAAAGTATTTTCATTAAATTAGATCACATATGTACTAGCTAGTATTACAGTAGTACAGTTAAATATTCCAAAACTAAAAAATTAACTTGTCTTAACTAATTAGAGGTTTTAAATTATCATTTATCCACCTTTTATTCAAATCAATTTAATTTTAATTGATTTTTTCCATTAATAATTGGAAATTGTTGAATAATCCTGTTTTAAGTGAACTCTTACTCTCACTAGTAAATTTTTATTTATTTTCACAAAAATTTAAGTTCTAATGTTTTCCTTCACTACAATTTCATATTAAATAAATAATAGTCTAAGAGCTTTGAACTGCCAAGCTAACAAATTGCGTCAAGTGTAATATGCTAAGATTAAGATGTTCCTACTTCTGATCTAAGCAATAATGGAACTAAGAATTAACCCGTCTCAATACTAACTACAACTTCTTGGAACTTCTTGTCGCTTCACAGATATTGCTAACAGTTCCAGTTGCTAACAAACTGAAAGTTCATCAAGCTAAATGTGAAAATTTAAAGATGCTCATCTATCTGTAAAATAATTATGTAGGATTACAAACCTTAACAAAACTATTTGAACCCACAAATTATGTTAACTAAGCTAGTTCCAAATTGTTGTGAACTAGTTCATTAAAGTGAATATATTAAAATAAGACAGTCTATTTTGAATCTAATCAATAAGAAGCCCATTCCTGAAACTGGTTTGATTTTGATTTGCCTAAAATTTGAATATTTTTAAGCAAATCATAATCAGCTGCAGGAGCGACCCGTTTTGAACACTGATTTGACTTTGGTTTAAAGCATCAAATGGGAAATACTTACAACGCTCTACATGTTTCAAAAACCAGCTAAATAAAACCATACATCAAATGTGGTAAAGTCTATCTATCAATTATTTCTCGTTAGAAATCCACAAATACTATGAACTGAACTAGTTCTAGTTGCAAGATATACATTAGGCCGGAGCGAAAAACACTTTTTTTTTATTTTCCAATTTCTTGGGTGCGGAATCGTTGACCCGCTATAAAATAATAATGAGGAAAAAAATCAGATTTTTTGGAGCCCATCCTGAGGTGGCGCACCGACGTTCTTTTTTGAAAAAACACTCAAAAATTGAAAAATTTGGGGAAAAATGTGATATAAAAAAAAAATCCGATCTTTTTCACATATGCTATTTTTCATACATAGCCCTAACATTTTTCTTTATAAAACTGTATCAACTGTTAAGATCGGTTTAAAAATGTAGAAGCTAGAATTTTTTTGTGGATATCAAGTTTGGTAATAACCGTCAGCTTGCATGTGACTATAACAGTGCACTAGTATGCAATTTGGAACTTTTTGCCTGCCTCAGAGATCTTTATATTTAGACCCAGTACTTTAACAAAGCAAATGGGCTATACGGGGGTGCAACGTGCGTAACAGGCAGAAGGAGGCGTGGCAGACCCCATAAAGTATATATATTCTTGATCAGCATCAACAGCCGAGTCGATATAGCCATGTCCGTCTGTCTGTCTGTCCGTCTGTCCGTCTGTCCGTCTGTCCGTCTGTCCGATTTTTGAGTTCTAGATCTCAGAGACTATAAGAGCTAGAGACACCAAATTTGGCATGTACGTTCATCTACATCTTGCATTGATCAAGTTTGTTTTAGATATTTGCCACGCCCCCTCCCCCCTAGAAATTGAAAAACAAAATTTTAAAGACGAATTACAAGAGAACCTTTAAGACTAGCGTCTTAATTTTTGGAATATAATACTCGCATAGTCCAAACCTGTCCTAAAAGTTTCATTCCAATCGGTTAATAAACGCGCAGTTATTCAACAAACAATGTTACAGGCAAAAGGAGAAGAAGAGACGCTAGCGGCCTCTATGTTTATCAAGTGGCGCCATCTATTGATGGTACGCAACATTAAAGAACAATCTTTAGTGAGCGCTTTGCACTCAGAAAGTACTGGGTCTCCTACTGTCGAGCTTGCTCCACGAGCTTACTGCATTTTTTTCATGATAGCATATTGGTTTTCTAAATACGAAAACGAATATTAAAAAATTTTCCTCTTCTTAGTTTTCAACATAGAATTTTTTGAAATTTTGTTCGAATTTTTTTAAAGATGACTCAACTTATTTGAGCATAAATCATAAACGCGATTGGCGTTTTCAACAAAAGTCTCTAAGTAAAGGTAATAAAATTTTCTAAAACGTTTTATACAACGTTTTAAAATCAGCATGATCGTTATGATGTTAGAGCCTTTTAAAGTTAAAAAATTTGAATTTTTTGTGAAAACAGCACGGATAAAGGTACAAAGAAAAATTCAAAAAGTATATAAATCGCAAAAATATCTTCAGTTTGACAAATTAAGCATAGAGTTTGGACTTTCTCGAGCAAAACAAGCCATCATTCATAAAAATCGAGTTGACGAATGACGAACCTATCCATACATTTTATTTTCCCCTAACCAAAAAGCTCCATACTACGAAACACATTTTATTATGTTCGCTCGCGAACGATATATATTCAAACTGACGGTTATTACCCAATTTAATATCCATAAAAAAAATTCTAGCTTCTCCATTTTTAGGCCGATCTTAACAGTTGATACAGTTTTATAAGACGACAAAGTTGGCTATGTAGAAAAATAAGCATTATGTGGAAAAAGATCGGGTTTTCTTTTTATATTACATTTTTCCCCAAATTTTTCAATTTTTGAGTTTTTTTTCAAAAAAGAACGTCGGTGCGCCACTTCAGGATGGGCTCAAAAAAATCTGATTTTTTGCATACATTATTATTTTATAGCGGGTCAACGATTCCGCACCCAAGAAATTGGAAAATAAAAAAAAGTGTTTTTCGCTCCGGCCTAATATACATATATAAGAGTTACATAAATGTAAACATTTTCGAAAACTAAACATTTCAAAGGATTCCACAAAGAGATGGTATTCTTTTTCACCCAAGTTTACTCTCTAAGTAACGATAATTTTACGCCTTTTTATGAAAATTGAACTAGTTCCAAATACACTAATACACAGGAAGACTTACCACAAAGTTAGTGTCATCGCGACAGGCAAAGGCCTTGGCCACGGGTCCACTATTCGAGCTATCGATGGTTGTGCCCCAGCCGGTAATAAAAATGACCGTGGATCTGTCCGGCGAGAATCCGGACGTATTCCACAAGTTATTTGCCTCGGTAAGGGGTATGCTCTCATTCTTGCAGGCATCCTGCTGCAGTACAAAATTCATTTTCGACATGTCCGGAATGAATTTCGGTTGAATAACACTCATATTCATAATGGTGCTGCAGATATTGCTCAACGTGGAGAAGCTAAGATCCAGGGGCAAATTGTTCCACTTGTTGAATTCGCCTTGAATCAAGCCTAACTGATTCCTTCTGGAATCCTCATCATTGGCTGTAGTACTCCAACAAAACTGCAACAGCAGCAGCAACAGCAAGGGCAAGGGCGACATTCTGTTTGACAATTGCAACTGCAATTGCAACACACCCTTTTATAGCGATTGATCAGTGGCATTTTCTGTAAATGGTCACGTTCTCATATTGATATTTATTAGCCCAACGATATCTGGTCTATTTTTGCATGAGAATTCTGCTTAATCAGCTGCTCCAATTTCAAATAAGTTACAACACGTGACCACATATTTAACAAATCAACAACCACACCCTAACTGACAACAGCCAACAACAACAACAACCACAACAACAACCACAACAACAACCACAACCACAATAAAAAATAAAGTTTTCTAATCGCTTTCCCAACCTTCTGATTACCGATCATTTGCTTCCCACTTTAACAAACCATTTGTTCGATGGGAGTGGGGGCTCAAGAGTTGGCTTTAAAGTAAAGAAATACAATATAGCAAAATTTATCAGAACACAGAAGGCTCGTCTAGCATATACCCTCTACAGAGATGTTAGCTTCCCAGGTATTTGATTTTAAAGATTTTTTACGTTATAAAGAAATACAGAGAATAACAGAATGACAGTTACAAATAACTCCTGTGCTTGCTAGACGGAGTATACCCTCTAGCTTGATTTGATCGTCTTCCAACTCTCCGATTCTTTAATAGTTAACTTTTATTTATTTATTGAGATTAAATCCAGGAGATAAAAGACTAAATCAATCTAAATCATTGCACTAAGACAGTGAATTACAGGAGTCTTCAATACAATTTGAAGTCTACATTTAAATTTTACATTTTAAATTTGATTTAATTGGAATTTGTATTCTTTTGTCGACTTTGATTATAGTTTGAAAATAAGTTAAGAAATAATTAATAAATTAATTTGTAATATAAATTATGTTTTTGTGTACATATGTACATTGTACATACAAATGCTGCAAGTAGTTCTACATTAACTGCTATACAAATTTAATACTTATAAAGTTTTTGATTTTTGAACTTTTATTTTGAACAAGTAATCTCACAGACATAATAATAACATATTTATTACTGGGGTTCCATACGAACAATTTTATTATTATTATTTAGTTTTTAATTGTAAAATTAATAAAATTCTAAAAAGTTTGATTGGCAAAAAATATTGTGATTAATTAAAAATAATAAAAGACATTAAAATTAAAAAAGTCATAAATAAAAATATATTGACAGATATTCAAAAAATGTATGTGTGTCAATAAAAAAAGTGTAAATATTTAAATAAAAATTACAATTACTATAAATACTCTGAGTAAAATTGAAATAAATGTAAATCAATTGGAGAAGTATGCATAGTATTTATTTAGATCTGTTTCTACTTTCTAAGTAGGTTTAGAAAGCTTATCCTATTTCTTAGAAACAAAGACCCAGTTTGGTTAAACCAATGTAAACTTAACTTTTGCTTACAGGGTATATAAAAACAAAAGCATTAAAAAAAGAAAAACGAAATATTTGCGTTAGGAAATGTTGCCGACAAAATGCGAATTAATATCAAAATTGTCCGTTGTTGCCTTATTTGCTGTAGCTGTAGTTGAATGTAGTTATATGTAGTTGTAGTTGTGGGAGTACGCGCAGCAATCACTTACAACAACAGCAATAACAACAACAGCAACAACTTAGTACATTAGTAATTTGTGTGCGCAAAAGTTTTGTGGGGCGCCCCACTGCCCCGCTTGACTTGCCATTATTATTGTTGATGTTGTTGCTGCTGTTGCTGTTGCCGCTGTTGCTGCTGTTGCTGCTGACACGCTAACAGCAACAGGCAACAGTGAGTGCTTGCAAGTTGAAGCACTGAAAAGTTGTGGCAGGTAATGTGTCAAAAATTGTGATGAATAAAAGTGTAAGCTAATTGTTAAACTACGAACACGAGTACGAGTACCCGTACATGTATTCACGACTCAGTGAGTGTTTTTTTTTTTGCAAAACCATTGCAATTTCTTACACTATGAATAACTTGAGCTTAACATGCATTTATTGACTTGAGAAATGGCATTAGCAATTAACTATCTTTTTGAAATACATTTTATGAATATTCCAATTAACATATACGTATGTATACTAAGAAATTATTAAATGAATTTTGTTTGTATTTTCAGATTTAAGTATTGATTCTGAATACGAAATTATTTTATTTAGTAGTTGACATCTATTTCTCTTAAACACTTGCACTTTCCTTAAAATTCTGAATACCTTAAGGAAATTTGTTTCATTTAAAGTTCCATACATCCAAAAACGATTAATATCATTTAAAAA
The DNA here is from genome assembly GCA_035043265.1 of Drosophila testacea. Classification (NCBI taxonomy): domain Eukaryota; kingdom Metazoa; phylum Arthropoda; class Insecta; order Diptera; family Drosophilidae; genus Drosophila; species Drosophila testacea. The sequence continues at coordinate 1,224,309 of JAWNND010000931.1, forward strand.
TTAGAAAAATATTCTCAGTGAAATATATACACATATATACAAAAATATAAATTTTAAAAACTTATTAAAATTCAAAGCAGTGCTTAGGAGATGATTCATTATAATGATTTGCTTTTGTTTGCAATTCACTTGGCATACAAATATGTTACTTGCACTAACAAATTGAAAGACTCATTGGAATTTTTAGCGTTTATAAAAATATAGCCTAAAACTAATTAAATTAATTTCTTAAAAAGAAAGATTTACGATCTTGAAAGAATACTTATTTGGTATTAAAAAAAATGTGATAAAAATAATTTAATATAAAATGAAGAACTTTTGGTAAAGATCAAATAAATTAAGTTAAACTAGCAGATACTTTTCACATTATTCTCTTTTAAAGTCTGACCAAATGTTAAAACCGCATAAATAAATGACAATTAATATAATTTAAATGAAACTAGTCAAAGTATTTCATGCAGTTTGGTTTAAATTTTATGAAAGCGCACTCAAATGTCGTGGCTGAAAAATCGCATATTTTGGGTTCGCAATGGCAAATTGTTTGCGAAGATACATTTACAGATACAGATACAAGTAAGTATCTTTGTGTATGTCTTATTGTATGAGTAACTCTACTAATATCTGTTATTTTTGTTATTGTGTCTTCTGCAATCTTTTGTTGGCATTGGTGCCACAAATTGTGACTACTCTAAGTATCTGCAGTTGTATCTGTATCTGTGTCTCAATTTGTATCTGTGTGTGTTTTGTCGCTCTAGTGGCTAACGCTTTTAATTGCCATCCGAGAGTTGTTGCCACAGCTCGAATGCGTGTCGAATAGATTGCAATTGCACAATGAACATATGAATCTACCGACAACTCTTTGAGCAACCCTCGTCGCTGTCTTTTTCTTGGCCATTCTACACTCGTTGGCCATAGTTTCCGTTTTGTTGATCAACGCAATTAGTTGCCACTTGGCGTCTGCGTGTGAGCTGCGAGCTGCGAGGTGCTTGGTGCCAATTTTGAGTTAAGGTAGAGAGAGAGAGGAGGAGAATGAGGAGAAGGAGGAGAAGGAAGAGGAGGAGTAGAAGGTTGGAGGTTGCGGTGGCTGCTTCCGCATCGATGGCGCCTTGACAAGATCAATAGAGACAAACAAAATAAGCTCAAATGAAAGACAAGCTTGTGTGATTATGCAAGACTTTTTCGACTGGCATAGAACTGGAGCCGCTGCCACAAATATTACGTATACGCACCATTGCAACAGCTGCTGCGGTGGCGGTGCCTGTGGAGCTGGTGGTGGTGGTGGTGTCGGGTGCCTCTTATAATTGCGGCTATTCAATGGTCAGCTCTGGCTCAATCGTTGGCCGCTATCCGCGCTGGCGTATACGTAATCTGCACAACAACTGCAGCAAAATTATCAGCTGCAGCCGCGTTGCTGTCGTCGTCGCTGTCGGCAGATGTCCATTGCAACATGGATGGGCCAAGCTAAGCCAAGCCAAACAAAAGCGCAGCTCAAAAATGTTGTTGCTGTTGCGGCTGGAAAATTCAGGAAAATGTGTGCCAAAAGCCAGTGTATAAATGCCAGAGCTCTTGCCGAAAAGACAATAGTCGACTTGCACCATTTCGCCGCGTCGGTAGCTCAACTTGCAACTGCTTCACAGTAAAAAACATTATCCACAATTGAAATGTTCACCTGGCGTTTAAAACTAATCCTTCTGCTGGCCCAGGCGCTTTGTGGACAAGCGAGTTATATTGGCGGTATTCCAGCTGCGGGATTATTGGGCAGCTATGCGGGTGCCTTGAGCGGGGGTGAGGCGCTGTCCAAACTGGATTTGGGTGCCAGCAGCCATGAGCATGCGGATCACGAGCAGCTGGGCGAGTTGGGTGATCATCTGAGTGAACACAGTTTTCCGGCGGATTATGGCAGCAGCGAAGGGGGCGAGGAATATGCCGAGGCGAGTGAACATCATGAACATCATTATGAACCAGAGCTCGAAGAGCATCATCATCATCATGATGAGCAGCCAGTGCCAGGCATTGACCATGGCAAGGGTGCCTTCAGCTATAGCACGCTCTATGAGTTCAAGGATCGGGAGGAGCATGAACAGCATCAGTTGGAGCATCAATTGGAGGAACAGCATGTGGAGCAGCAACTCGAGTTGGAGCATCAAATCCATATGCTTGATAATCATCATCATCAGCTGGATCTGCACTAAGACTGTGATAGTCGTCCCTTACCCCATTTCTCTTAGCTAATTTTTTTTTTTTTTTTTTGAATACGCAATCTGTCATATAAATATGTGCTTTTTCTGCCAATAAATCAAATAAGTATTATTATAAATATAAACATTTCTCCTATACTTCACGCAAATAAAATTATAATCTATGATAACAGATGGGTTGCGAAAGTTAAAACAATAAACTCTAAGGATCTTTATAGTAAAGCAGCCATGGCACAGAATTACTATACAAGATCAGAAGATCCTTTGTGAGCCCTAAAACAGTGAAAGACTATACACTAAACTAATAGATTAACTAATAAAACTGTAAGAATATCAACTTTTATTTATGGATTTACCAAATTCAACATTTCTTATTTCAATTAAAATTAATTTCAGAATCTAATTCTAAAGAATCTAAATTTAGATTTATTTAAACAAGTCCAATAGGCTAAAGATATTCTGAAACAGTCTCTTTTAAAAATATTTTCATATTGTTCAATGGTATAAAATTCCAAATCTATTTCTACTTTGTTGTTTTATTTCTTTATGTAAATGCAGCTTGTCAAGTTTTGTCAAATAATTCAGAGAAATAATACATAGTAGTATTAGAAAACACAACAAATTGTTGTTGGCATTAAAACGCAAAATTCACTTCAATCAATAATAGCATACAATGGGAAACTGCTTCAAGATTAAAAGTTTTGATGACATTTCACTATTGCGAGGGAGCGAGTTGAGTATAAACGGACAGGATAATGGACCATTGTCAACATATCAGCATGAACCATTACCGCAAGTGTTTTATCCAGAATCTTCAGTTAATAATACAGTTGCTATAGCTCAAATGTCTGACCAAATCAAAATAGCCAAAAGCATCGGACTCATCCAACACTTGCCTATTGTAACATTTCATAGTAACTCAAAAACAGATCCGGAATGTGTCATTTGTATGGTTGAATTTTGTGCCGACGAGACTGTACGTTATTTGCCATGTATGCACTTTTATCATGTACATTGCATTGATGATTGGCTCAAGCGAAGCTTTACCTGTCCGATCTGTTTAGAGCCTGTCGATGCTGCACTGTTAACCAACTTTGAGACTACATAGCCTATATACATATGTTAGCTGTCCATTAACCTTTACAATATGTTAACTTTGATGCCTTCTATTTATAAATTTTGTTAAGACACCACCTGGTAATTTTTTTATTTGTTTAATTTTATTCTAATTGAATCAGTAACATCAATGATAGAGCATAGAGGAGATAGAAACTAGAGGTCTGCATGAATGCATTCATTTTAAACTCCACAGAACTATAAAATACTGCACTGCACTCAAATACACTCAAAGTTGCACATAGTATGAGTGAATGAGCTTATTAGTTGTTAATACAGCCGCTAATACAACATTCACTCACATTCATTCGAAGCTGTGCTGAATAACGAGCACCCTTTTTCTGAATGAATGATTCATTTGGCCTTTTGAAGGCATTCATGCAGACCTCTATTAGAAACTATCTTGCCGCGTATTCAATGGTTAGTGGTAATACGTATTTTAAGTTTATTTCCGTTTGTCGATAAAAAGTTACCTGTTCATTTTGTGTTTGTTTAATTTTATTTTTATATCAATGGAAATATCGTTGTATAGTACATATTATATAATGCTATAATATTGCAATGCCTATCTAAGATTTAGATTGTAATTTGTATCTTGTAGCTAGTATAATAGTATTGTAAAACAATAAAAATAAAAAACCAAACATTTTTGTTAATATTATAAGCCCAATAATCCCATATCATATTCTTATCATTTTCATGGAATTTTTCATCAACGTCCATGAGACTTTATCGGCTGCTGCTGAAAGTCAAGATTGTCACTGATGCCATGACGTGGTTTGTGAACCACCATATGCTCCTGAATGTGGTGAAGGGGCAAGGTGGAGCTACTGCTTTCCTCATGAGTCTGCAAAAGTAGTAACTGCGTCTGTCTATCGGGCATCAGCTGCAACACAGCAGAGCTTATATGTATCCAGGGACCATAATCTAAGAAAATCATCTCTTAAATTAAAACTCATACATAACGTATACGCACCTTTGCCCTCGCTTTGCCTGTGTTGCAATTCAAGCTGCTCCAGTTGCCACTTTTCAAGATTTTGTTGTTTCTGAGGCTGTTGCACAGCTTTGCCTGCCATTAGCGTTGGCAGCAGCACAAATAAAATCAAGTATCCGCAACATATGCCCATGGTGTAGTTCAACAACTGCAGCTGATGACAAATTGGTGTTATTTATATAGCAATAATGGACGGATGTAGCACGTCTTGGCTGAACGCCTATCGGGGACCTTTAACGTTGACATCGATCGACAACAGAGACCATCAAGTCATAAACCTCGCTCGTTACACTCGACAGCCTGGGAATTTAAGATAAGAACTTAAATAAGTACAAGTAACTCTAATAAGAATAACTGATTTATTTGAATTTGAGAAGAGTTATATTAGTAGTTGTATTTCACATCTAGAGAGCGTATAAAATAATATGATTTAAATAAATTTAAAACAAAATATTTATAATTATTGAATAGTAATCATAATAATAAATTATAAATTAGTAAATACTCTTACTTTTATAAAATAAATAATAAATAAATAAATAAGTTATGGTGAGTTTATGAGACGCGTTCTAGTAATAGCACAAAAACTTTAAGCATCAACAAACCATTAAGTAAATAAAGTATTCGTCGATTTCTTCGTATATACATAAGTAATATGAACACATCTGGTATGATTAAGTATATAAGTCTATTAAGTACCTAGGAAAATCTGTCTACTTCTTGCGAGTAGTGTAAAGGAAACTAAGTAAACTTGTTAAAATAGTTTAAGCCAATAGAGTTTACGACACACCCTCTCTGCAGAAAGTACCCGGAATTTCTTAAGTAGTCGTAAAGTGTTAGGCTTATAAAAAAAATTTTTTGTTTTTTGTGTTGGTACAATGTGTTCTGACATTTAATTCAATTTTGAGACTGATTTGTCAACTATTTTGTTTACAGCATCGATTTGATGAAGTCAACCTGTTTTTTTTAGAGGTAACTTCGAATTGAAATAAAACACAAGAAAATCTTTATAATGTCCATCAATTTGGCTTTATTGGAAGGAAAATGTTAGTCCATTAATGTTTAAATATGATTTTCGGCATGTGGCTGCTGCGAATATAGCCCAAGTTTAGAGGTCCAATTTTCAAGCACTTTTTCGAGCATTTGGGGCCGTATGTCGGGTATAATGCGACATATTATATGTTGGTTTCCAAGTCCCCTAACGTTTGTAGTTTGTTGGCGCAGACGAGCGACTTTATATATCCCCAAGGAAAGTTATCCAATGGTGTCAAATCACTCTTGGAAACCAATTGACAGGTCCATTCCGCGAATGACGTGCGCTGTCTGGCATGTAGCGCCGTCTTGTTGGAACCATATCTCATCCACAATCATGCCATTCAATTCGGGAACAAAATAGTCTGTTATCATGGCTCTATACCGGTTTCCATTAACGGTAACTGACTCTCCAGCATCACTTCGGAAGAAGCATGGCCAATGACTCCACCACCCCATATTGCACACCAAATAGTCGGCTTTTGTGGATGTAATGGCTTCTCAAGGGTCTCATGTGGATTATCTTAAAAGATGATTTTTGCGACCACAAACAACCCAATAATAAAATTTAAATAAATTTAGACTTTGTGGATCAGGTGTATATATCAAATAATCAATACATAATATACAGTATTCATAAATACAGCATGCCTTAGAGTAACCACTTAAACTTCTTTGAATTCTGCTATCAAAGTATCCCTCGACTTAAATGTCAAACAAGAAAATTTAGCTGAGGAACTGAATTCAAAATGCTCATTCGAGTTCTAAACTCTGTACAATACGAAGCAAACAACAAAGTAAAAATATTTTATATAGGATAAATATTTATTTAAAAGAAATCTAATTTAGGGTAAAAGAATTCACAGGAACAATGGATGAACCTGCTGGTCAAGATGTAAAGAGAGCTCCCAAGCATAAGAGTTCTACGTCCGAAGACTGTGAACTACGCTGCAAAAAACCTAGGCTACCGGATATGACCATTGAGAAAAAGAAAGCTGATCGCACACTGATAAAATCAATGAAATCGAGAAAGGAGCAAAGGATTGAAATTCCATCATTAGCAAATAATGGTTTTTGAAGTTATGATTGGACACGTTTTAGTTATCTATTCCGAAAAACATAAGTTGATGGATCCGTGAAAGAGGACGGGAATAAAATCAGTAAATTATAAATGTAAAAGCATTGCTTGAAGTTAATCTAATAAATGGCAATCTCTATTCAGATATCTTGAGCTTGCACGACGGTTAAAAAATTGTCCGAAATTTCAATAAAACAAAATTTGTTTCTTGAATTGAGGCTGAACTCAAAGTCAACTACCATGTGCTAGTTTATTTTATGTTTTTATATTTTTGTTTCTATACACATGATATGAATTTGCAAAATGAGACCCGTATAAACAAAGTATAAAATCACAATGAGTAGAGTCTGTCATCACTAGTTGATAACAAACATTTTCGATTTTTTGGGTAAAAAACAATGGGTACTAAGCTTATTCTCATTGACAACATTAACTTTGCGAATGAAAAGGTTGATTCATTAGCATCAACATTTGATCACAGTTAACATCTAGGTGATAAATGATTTGTATGTGCGTAGAACACACTGAACTCAGATCATGGCCCAAAGCAAAAAACTAAAAAAAGATGAAATCGAATGAAAAAAAGCCCCTAAAAAAACGGAAAATATGCGAAAGTTGGTAGACAAACAGTAACGTTTGAAGTTCTCGATTATGTAACCCTCGAATAAGGTCAAATTAATTTGAGGTTGTCAACAAAAAACGACCAAAAAAAAAACAATCATCGTTTGGATTATACAATAGGATACTTTTTATTTTCGGTATTTACACAGCGACCGGGAAAGAAGAAGAAACAAAAAGTTTTTGGACAAAGTAGTCGATGATGTATTTAAGAACTAAAAAAAAAAAAGTAGTTAAGTAAGTTTAGATTAGATTTGATCGTAGATCGTAGTTTGTAGATCGTAAGTAGGTAACAATATCGTATCGACACAGTTAATTGCTGTGATCAATTTGGGCAGCGATTGAGGTTAAGTTGAGCCTGGAAATAGCTTTCGTTTAGCATCCAGATGCCAATTTCTCCCAGATGCCACCGCTTTTCCAGCCGCCATTATTCCAGCCACCATTGTTATAGCTGGCACCACCATTGTTCCAGCCACCATTGTTGTAGTTGGCACCACCATTGTTCCAGCCACCGTTATTCCAGCCACTGCTGGATGAGGCTGTCGAATAGGCGTTGGCCACAGGAGCAGGTGCACCATAGACTGGACTGGGCACATGACCAGCACCGCTGTTATCCTCATCGACAATCACCTTGATGGTCTTCACATACTGCTGTGGTGCAGGCTGTGGTGCGGGCACGGAGTAGGAAATTGGAGCAGGTGCTGGCTGTACACGCACCACGGGCTGTGGTGCAGGCACAGAGTAGGTCACAGGAGCAGGCTGTGGTGCGGGCACAGAGTAGGTAATTGGAGCAGGTGCTGGCTGTACACGGATCACAGGTTGTGGTGCAGGCACGGAGTAGGTCACAGGAGCAGGAACTGGAGCGGGTGCTGAGTAGGTCACGGGAGCTGGAGCTGAGTAGGTAATAGGAGCTGGAGCTGAGTAGGTAACAGGAGCAGGAGCTGGTGCGCTGTAGGTCACAGCAGGCACAGCCTGTGCCACACTCGAGGTCTGCACAGTCTGAACGGGAGCGCTAGAGTAACTGCCGGAGCTGGCATAGCTGTTGGAACCAGCATAACTACCGGAATAACCACCACCATAACTGCCACTGGAACGGGCATAACTCTGTGGCTGTTGCTCCACAACCTTGATGACCTTGATCACCTGCTCACCACCATAACCACCGCCATAACCACCTCCATAGCCACCTCCATAACCACCGCTGTAGCCACCGTTGTAGCCACCGTTGTAACCACCGCTGTAGCCACTGCTGTAGCCACCACCATTGCCGTATCCACTTCCATAGCTGTTGTACACTGGACGGCTTTGCTGTGTATAGTATCCCTGGTTGTATCCACCGGAGTAACCACCGCTGCCATAACCGCCACCGCCGCCTCCGCCGCCACCGCTAGTGCCGAAACCACTGCCACCGCCAATGCCACCACCAATGGCCTTAAGCAGAGCCAACTTGGCGCCAAGCAGAGCCTGGGCAGGTACACTGAATGCCAAAATGGCAACAACAATACAAGCGAACAGCTTCATCTCTCTCTCTTCTCTCTTCTATCTCTCTTTCTCTGGAGGAATGTGGGTGGTGGTTGCGTGTGGTGCCTGGGCTGGGCAAAACTCAACTGATGTTCCCAAATGACGATACGCACAAATTTATAGGCCAACACAGCAGCCAACAGTGGAGTGTGCCTCTGTGTGTGTATGTGTGTGTGTGTGTGTAGTTCTAATAATACAAATCTTTTGCTTGACACTGGACCCGACGTCGACGTCGACATCGACAGAAGCAGCGACACTTTGGAGCCTCGTCAAACTGTTTGCTTAATTCATAAATAGTTACTTATGGGCCACACCGAAATGCCAAAAACTAAGGCGCGTCCCCAGCTATACATTCATTCATCCATAAGTCCATCTATCCATCTGTTTATCTAGCTATCCATCTATACACCTATCTATATCTGCCTCTCTGTCTGTCAACTCAACTACTTAACCATAAACTGAGATATTTACTCACCTCTCTCGGGCAAATAAACTTGGTCTGCCGTCAGCCGTCAAAACGATTCGCAAGAAGCGCAGGTAATTCCCAAATTCACGCTACACTGAAAGAAATTTGCAAGACTATTATAATCTTGAATATAATAAGCAGTAATTTAAAAATTTATTTTTATTTTTTGAGATGAATCACTATAAGAAGTAGAATTTACATTTGATTTAGAGTGAAAATAAAAAAATGTTCTTATTTTAATTTTATTATTTAGTAATTCTCCTTTAAAATAATCTCTTTTGAACAACATTATTAAATTCTTAAGTACGTTCTATTTATGCTCTTTATAATAATTCAATCAGGTTTTTGACTATTTAACTTCTACATAAGAAAATCTTGACTTATAAGAATTATTTAGCAACATTTCTGAAAGCAATTGAAAGTTTGCATTACTGTTTTACTCAATTTATGAGCAAGTTTTTTATATCTTTAAGTATTTGTAACTTTTAAAAATAGAATTATTAAATACAGGCCCAAATCATAAACACAGAATTATTTATTATTATTATCTCACATTTCTTGCATCACACGAACCAATTCAGTCTCCGTTTCAATTGATTCCATTCCTTTATTATAAACTCATACAACAATATTCTAAAAGTAACCTATTAAACTTACAATAAGATGACGAAAACTTTATCACATTTAAAATCAATAAAATCTCAGTGTATTGTCACACAATGGCCACGGGACAATTAAGCTTGAACATTTGAAATCAATGTTACAACGTTTTATTAATAGGACAATAAAAATAAATATTAAATCAACTTTTGTTGTGTTTTATTAAAAAAGTAATAAAAATTATAATAAAAGTTTTGCACTTGGGATATTCCTCTTAATTGCAAAATTCTGTACATACATACATATGTATGTACTTTTATATGTATTTTCTACAGTGTATGTGTTTATATACATAGGTGGTGCTGTTGTCTATATATTCATTTTATACAGGTACTTATATGCATATACGTGTTGAGGAACTTGTACTCAGACTCTTACTCGTATTGTCATTCATTCAGTCAAAATCTTGTGCATGTCTCCACGTAGCTACTGCCAAATGTCTATGACTATGGCTCAAACCTATGGATGGTAATGGGAATATCTGTCGATGTGCTAACCGAGCGAGCAAACGCTATACAAATAAATACAAGTAAATCCCAAGTCAACTCTTAACTAAAGTCAAGTCAAGTCTTGTCAAGTCTAAAACTAGTCCCACGTCCGCATCATAAAGGGCGCGTTCCGTTTATTTGTTATGTTCCACTATGCTGAATATTACAGATACTCGGATGATTTTTGGCTAGAGCGTGTATGCAAATTGAACAAAAGATTATATTACAACACATGCCGGCGTGATATTTTCATAATTTTTACGATCTGCAGGAACTAACAGGTTTTTTTTTTGTATTCCAGATAAGGTTAGCAAAGCCAAAATGTAGCCTAGTTAAAAATATATTAAAGAACCGTATTTTTGGGCATGCCATTGATACTAATAGATACCCAGTAAAAATTATAGACCGTCTTTAAGAATGTTCTGTTCCAGAACTGGAAGAATAAGGTAAATTATAGGGTGAATCTGCACATTAATGGCACATTTCCCGCCATTTTCTATTGATTGATATAAATACTGTCAAATTCTTACATAAATCGATTGAAAGGGAATATTATCTGAAAGTTGTGTAAAAATACATAATACTAGTGTCGTTCTCTATAAGAAACGATTCGAACTTTTCAGCCGATTCAGTAAGTCCCTGTTACCCGTTAAAATTTAACTAGCGCTTCACATTTGCCCGTGAAAATTGTGGCGGCGGGATAAAGACTAGATTCTTTCGTCCAAATTGACGGAATAAAACACATTTAAACATTTGACATTTCTCGGGAAAGGCTAGATTTGGCGGGAGAAGTCTAAAGTTGATGGAAAAGATACTCGATTTGAAGGGAAGGTGTCCATATATGACAAGAAATATAGAATTGGCGAGAAAAGGATAGTTTTGGTGGGGAACAGACTAGAGTTAATTTTAAAAAGGCAAGATTTGATGCTAAGAAGCCTAAATTTATGGACAAAAACTATTTTCGGCGGGAAAAAGGTTAGTTTTTTATGGTTAAGGGTTAAATTTTATGTAAAAAATGCCTGGATATGGCAAAAAAGCTTAGATTTGCCAAATTAACAACCTAGCAGCTCTGTTGTCCAACTCACGGAACTTCTTGAGAGTTGTAGAGTAATTCCGAGTAGTTCGAACTATAGAAGCTCAGTTGATGCGAATTGTTTGGTTGTCTTTCAACACACTCTGAGGCAACGATGTCATTGGTTGATTTGCCTTGGCAAATATAAAATCACAGCTAATTTACACATTTCCAAATTTCAGGTTTAAAATCTTTGACTTGGCAGTCAATTTGTAGCCAACTTGCGTACTACATTCTTTCTTGGGCCATCTACTTATTTTGGTATTGAATTTTGGGTTTGGTTATGGCATTTTGGCACCTCATTACCATATGACTATTGTGAGCTAAGTGAATGTGTCTACAGAGTGCTTTGCTCGATACATGAAATGTCCATACTCTCCTAATACTCTCAATTTCATTTCTCACACCCTCCCTCCCTTTATTCACCCTTCAAAGCCTTTTTGAAGGTCAAAACTCTGTGTAGACTTTAGGGTTTGGTAATCTTGTTACGAAATTTCGCTCTTCAATTTCCCGAAGATAAGCTCACAAATGTCTCATAATTAAATAACATTTCAATGTTTATTTTTAACTTTAAAGCAAGCTAGTTTAAGCGATTAATTGAAAAAAAAATTTGGTTTTGGGATAAAGATTTTATTATATAGTTTGTTTACAGTAAAGACTGCCTAGCAACATCCATTGCTTTCTTAATTATTTTCATTTTTATTCCAATATAATTTTGCGCTTAATTAAGTTTTATTATTTTTAATTACATTTCGTTTATTAAATTTACAAAAAAAAAATGTTAATCTTGTGGCCCCGATTCTCTTTTGTTTGAAGTACAGTACGCATTGCCTAGCACCAACCGCCGGCGCCGAAAGCTGCAGGCGCACCGAAACCAAGTCCAAAGCCACCGCCGGCGCCATAGCCAGCACCAAATCCATAGGAAGCTGGCAATGCAGCACCAGCACCACCAAAACCACCAGCAATGCCACCAACATAACCAGCACCAACTCCAACTCCACCAACTCCGCCAGCTATAACAGGTGTGGCGACAGATGTGACCACGGGTGTAACCACAGCCGAAGTGGAAATGGCAGGTGCGGCACCAACGAAACCACCATAACCACCGCCAATGGAGCCACCATAGCCTGCTCCGTAACCACCGCTATAGCCACCTCCATAGCCACCCCCATAGCCACCTCCATAGCCACCAGTGGGCAGTACTGAGACCTTGATTACCTTGACCACATTCTCGTTGCCGTAGCCAGATCCGTAGCCACCGCCATAGCCGTAACCACCGCCATAGCCACCGCCGTAACCGCCGCCATAGCCACCTCCGTAGCCAGCACCAGCATATGGATAAGCACTGCCGTAACCAGCACCTCCTGCACCACCCAGCACCAGACCCAGTTTGCTAAAGGTCGCCTCTCCAGATGGCACCAGAGCAACCACCAAAAGTCCAGCCAGAGTTATTCCAAAGATCTTCATGTTGTTGTTCTTGTGGTATCCAAAAATGATTCCCGGTTCACTTCTTCTTCTAATTCTTCTCGTTGCTGGAGATGGATCCACTTGACTGTAGACCTGGCTGTTGGCTGACTGTTGAACTTTGTTGACCGCCAGCGAGTATTTATAGGCAATCGGTTGTGGGTCAGACACAATGCATGGTTATTGTTTTGCCCCCAAAATACATTGCCGCCCCAAATCTCCTCAAGCCTTGATCTCGAACGTGTGAATTGCTTGATGAGCAAACCCAACTATCCAACGAACTAACCTCAGTAAAGAAATGCTTTAAAAATATGTCAAAGTCAATTTACTCACTTGTGATTTACCCTTTAGAACTAACAAACCAGATACGCTAACCGGAACCCCAAAAAAACCTCCAGTTGGAACTCATCAGTCCAATGGGCAACCTTAGATCATATTGGAGAATGCGTCTATTGTAATTGTTAATGGCCGTTAAATGGAATTAACACTTTCAGTTTCTATAAGAACCAGACAAACATACAAAAATACTATACACATGCACATACATATTTGTAAGTATGATGTGCATAATGACTTCAAATGATCATCCATAATGCAAATACTTGATCAGCTGAACACATGTATTTGCATGTATTCTTTGTGTCATTATTTCTTATTGTGTTCAGCTATATCCTATAGCTAATTGAAAAAAATATGTTCTTCTTGATTGTTAGAAACTGAATAGATAACAATGTTGACTTAGCTGATCTTCATTGGTCTTCAATTAACGTGCTTCCATCAGATGTTACTTAAAACCCATCTATAAACTCTATTGGCTTTGATCTGTTCTTATTATTTGTAAAAAACTTTTGAAAACTATCATTTAAATATGTGTTTTCAATGCGATTTCCTCATCTGTTTATAGAACTAACTACTGAAAATATGTGGCTCTATATTCTATTAAGAGTTTTCAAGATTCTTTTGTAACTTTCAAAAGTGAAGGATCAAAAACTTGATTGAATTACAATGATATTTAACTGATCTAGCTTAGATGCTGATTAATCGTGAAACTTAAGAAACTTAGGCTTATCCCTTAAGTTGTTTGTTGATTTATGTATGTAAGCAGCAGGCGATTATTTTCCTGAACTTTTTGAAATTCCTTTTATTTAAACATTTAATACATAATTGTTAGGGCAAATGTTCCACCTGGAGTAAATAGCACAAATTCTCACTGAATTAACAACGTACTTTTTGGTCCAACACATTGAACAAATTCAAAATTGAACTCAAAGTGCAAGTTCTCAGTTATTAAGATGAAAAGTCTTTACAAAAAATCAAAAAAGAGTAGTAGTAGTAGCTATAAAAGCAACAGCATTAATAACAATTGTAAACACGATGTGGGAGATATAAACAGTTTAAGCAAATCGGAGCTACCTCTTCAGATCTTTGGATTAGTTTCAAAAGATCGACCCTGGCCACGTAAGGATCGCAATTGTGTATTCTATAGCACAGACTGTGATAGGACGGCGCTGATAAACAATTTCCAGAAGCGTGGCTGGCTGAAAGTTTCAGCCTTTGATGGGGAATGGAATCTGTATTGGGCATGTTCTCAGAATTGTCGCTACATCTTTGGAGTCGATCATCCCTATCGCATGCGTTCCGATCAGTGAGTATCTAGGGCCTAGTTGGCTGATTGATTGATTGATTGACTAATCAACTCTTGGATGAGACTCGATCAGTGTGAGAAAATAATTGATTGACTGATTGACCGACTTCCCCATCCGGACTGATTGACTTATTACTTGATTGACCGATTAATTGACTGACTAAAATTGAGAAAATCTTTCCTAATTGAGTGATTGATTGATCATCATTAAACTTTAAACAAGTTTAAAACAGTGATAAAATCTATCTTAACTGATTGAGTGACTGACCGAATAGGTGATTGATTGACTGATTGATTGACTGACTGGGTTGTAACTATGTATTTGTATCACAGAATGATCAATCACTTCCCCAATTCGGTGGAACTATCACGTAAGGATCTGCTGGTGAAAAACATAAAGCGCTATCGGAAGGATTTGGAACGCAAAGGCGATGCACTGGCCGAAGCATTGCCATTGCATACAAAACTCGGAATTGGTGGTACACGCTATATGCATTTGGATATAATTCCGATGACATTTGTGCTGCCCTCCGATTACAATCTGTTTGTGGAGCAATTTCATAAGAATCCAGCAAGCACATGGATCGTAAAGCCCTCGGATAAATCACAAGGTGTTGGTATCTATTTGATCAACAAACTGTCCAAACTGAAAAGATTTGCATACGAGGCACGCACCTTCTATCCGCATTTCCATCGTGGTACCTGTGTTATCTCCAAGTATATCGATAACCCACTGCTCATTGGGGGCAAGAAGTTTGATCTGCGGCTCTACGTATTGGTCACCACATTCAATCCTATCAAAGCGTATCTGTATAATGAAGGATTTTGCCGCTTTTGTACCCAAAGATACGATCAAACCGAGATCGATAATGTTTTCATGCATCTCACTAATGTTAGCATACAGAAGAATAATGTAAGTTCCACAACCGAATCAATCTTAATACAGCTAAGATCAAGTCTGATTTTGATTTACAGAAGGAGTATAATACCATTCATGGTGGTAAGTGGTCAATGCAGAATCTCTGCCTCTATTTGGATAGCATACGAGGGGAAGGAGTTTCCAAAGAACTCTATCGACGCATTCAAGAAACCATTCGGCATTCTTTGGACGCTGTGGCTCCAGTTATGGCAAATGATCGACATTGCTTTGAAGTCTATGGTTATGACATTATTATCGATAGCAACCTAAAGCCTTGGCTTATTGAAATCAACACTTCCCCATCGTTTCATTCTACGACCAAAAATGATTGCACATTAAAGACGCGACTTATTGATAATGTTTTGGATGTTGTAATACCACCCGGCGGAATACCCGAGTAAGTTCAATTAACTATACAATAAGAAAAATATTCGATTGAAAATTAATGCGATTAATTTTCCTTGATTGTTTTTCTATCAATCTGATTCATGTTTTCAAAGTACCTTAAAAAAGGACCCATTCCCATTGTTTGCCTCAGTGCTTTAATAAAAGCCGACGCTTTCAAACTTTCAAATGTTCACACAACAACAGCAAAAAGTTTAAAAAATAAATAAAAAATTATATTATCTAAAAATCCATTGTGTGTAAGCAACAATACTTTATAACAGTGTTAGACTTGTATTTGAAACCATGCTACATTAAGTTCTACAATGCTCCAATTAATCCTAAAAACAATATCGACGCATTTCCTCGAACTATACATTATGCCAATTTTCTATGCAAGCCCAAACACAAATAATAAGAAAAACCGCTCTCTTTAAAAATCTGGTTTTTTGACAAACGATACTTTCGCGGAAATGCGTCGATATAACTTAAATTTTTGGAATTCATTTAGACAGACACTTCCAACTGAAATCCTTCTCAAAATACAATTAATTAACAATAATTTCAAAGTTTCTCTGAATGCGTCAAACTTAACTTCTTTTGATATATTCTCTAGTGAACGCTGGTCAAAGACGCCCAACAAGGAGTCCCTGAAGAACTTTACCCTACTGACACCGGTTGGGCTGCCCAAGACACGAGCGACAACAACAACCAAACAAGCCAAAACAGCAACAACAACGTCGACAATCCATCAACGGAAGGAAAAGAATCTGGTAAAGCATTTAGTGGATGCCTCAATGCCAATCAAAGCACACAGTCCAAAGCTGACACCAAAGCTATCGAAGAAAATAGCGCTCTTGAAGAAGTCTACCGATTGCAATAAATCAAAGACGTTAACAAATCGAAGCATTCAAAGTGTTAACTTGTCGAATCATGTATAGAAATAAACCAGTATTTATCATTGCATTTATCTGTGGTAATCAAGATTATCCCGGTATACATATGTATCTAAAGTTGCTATTACAAATTCTCTACCTAAAAGGGTAAGTGTAGATTATAAGGCAGGTATTTAATTCGGTTAACTTTAATCGTTTTAAACAATTAGTCTGTCAATAAAAATAATTTCAGTGGAAAAAAACAATATGTAGTAGGCAGCTGTCGTCTTACAGAGTATCCAGAGTGCTTCCTAACCCTCTTAAGATTTTAAACTTCAGTTTTTTGTTTACTTAATTGTACTTTTAACAAAATCTTGTACGCATTCCTTAAAGAAGGCTTTGCATTATCGAAAAAGAAAAACACAAACTCGTTTATATGAATATGGAAACTTAAATATGTATTTAATTCGCAACTCAATTTTGCAATATACAAAATACTAAATAATACACATATATTACAATATATACTATGTGTATATGTAAATTATATGTTTAATACGATCTAATCCGTAGTCGCGTCTTGATTAAACGCCCAATTCAATTCTTTTAAATGGGCTTATGCCTTATACAATCGAGAAATTTAATAATAATTAATTACGCTTACTGCATACAGATGAATGTTACAAAAAATGATTAAATTGGACTTTAAGTTTTACTTTGCAATGTTTCACTTTTGCACACAAAATGGCGACTGCTTTAAAGCTAGACAAAAAAAATAGAATATATAATAGTATATAATTTTTAAATATATAAATATAATGGTATGTAAATACATAGATGATATATAGATAATTATGCCTGTTTAGTTATTTACAGCATGGTTTTGGCTTAAATTATGTTTTTCAAATGAACAATTAAGTTGTCGTTTTAGACATGTTTTTTTTTACAAACAAAATTAATATTTATATATAGATTAATTAATATTTAAATGAATGTCTTGATTAAAGTTTGAGACTTGTTCTTCTTGTCGTATAAACTGAATTTGTTTTCGTTTCTTTCGATTCTTTCTAAACTTAATTTCAATTGTATTTACATGGTCTTTGACTTAGACTTAAACGATTAATACAATCTAGGTTAACTTAACTTAAACTAAGCGCATTTATTTTGAATTCTCAATGCGCTTTACATGGAATACTTTCATTTTTGTAATATGTTTTTTAATGAGCTTAACTATAAGCATATGCGTGTGTATGGGTGTGTGTGTGTGTGGGTGTGTGTTGGGTTTTTTTGCCCTTGTCATATGGGTTCAGAAATATATTGTTATTATAAAAAAAAAAAAAAATAAACAGAAATAATTGTTCATCCAACTGCTTGACAGTTGAAATTGCTTTGCCGGCCGCTTGCGTCTCACGTGCGTTGCCTTCCACGAGAGTCCGTGCCACATTCCTTTTCGGTATTAGCATTCGGTGGCATAGTAGAATACCTCCACTTCGCTCAGTTCCGAGTGCCGACTGTGTGGACTCTCCACGAGGACGTCACGTGTGGCGCGCGCATGGGCCAGCACCTATAGTCACACCTTCGAGGCATGCGGCTGTGCACCTGCGGCACTGCCATACTGAGACTGTGCCTTCTGCACCGTCTGATAGGTGGGCTGCTGATGCTGTGGCATGCCACTCTGCTCGCGTATGGTGACCTGGGTAACAAAAGGTCCACGACTGCGTGCACTGCTGTTCAACGATGCCGGCGAGAATCCATTGAGTGCAGCTGCCTTCCAATGCGGCTGTGCCACATTCACGCTTATCGGCGACGATGTGTTGCCATTGTGCAGACCACCATGTGCACCATGGCTATGATTATGGCTGTGATTGTGGCTATGCTTGATGCTGCCCACACGTTGCTGTTGCACCGTATCATATTCATAATAGCTGCTCATTGGACGCATGCCACCATTCGATTGCTGCTGCTGCTGTTGCTGCTGATGTGCTGCTGCTGCGGCTGCTGCTGCGGCGACAGCTGCTGCTGATGGCGGCAGTGGCAATGGTGGCTGCTGCTGCTGCTGCTGCTGTTGGCTTGAAGTTGAATGCATGCTCACGTCCTGGGAACGAGCGCTGCGTTGCGAATGGTAATGTTGATGGCGTCGACTGTAAAAGCGTATAATACAAATGAGTATGTGTGTTTTTGTGAGGATGTATAAATGAGTTAGTATAGGAAAATAAACTCTACTCATAAGACCAACAAGCCAACTAAATACATGTGTGTGTGTGTGTGTTAGTGTCTTTGCGTGTGTGTTACCTTTCGGCCTCGACTTTGATGCGTTGCCTGATCACCTGTTGTCGCATAATCTCAAGCGTTGACTCTGAAAGCGCCTCATGAACGCCATTGTCATCGCTGTCCAGTGTTGGTTAATGTTATCAGATGATATTTGTGGATGCAATGTATGTGTATGTGTGTGTGTGTGTGTGTGTGAACAAGTGTGTAAAAGAGATACATACATATGGTACACAGAATAGAAAGAGAAAGAGACATGAAACAGAGTGACGGGTTAATAACAAATACACATACATAAAGTACATCAAAAATATCACATATAGCCACAAAAAAAGTATTGCTTTGGTAAACATTTCTAATCCCATACTGTACGATGTGTGATCCCAGTGTCTATATAAAAGGTTTTAAAAAACTGTTTTTCTGATATTAAGCTTTTGCTTATAAATAAATTTATACCGAATCTATTACCTCTATGACTGTATATATCAATTGTAGCAATCTATAGAAGGTCTAAAAAATATGTTACGGAAATATCTAGATTACACTCAGCTCAGTCTAACAAATAAAAACTATTTATGCTCTAAAGTTCGAGTATTTTTCGGCTTTCAGCAAATTGTATACGGAATAATATCTAATGATACCATTTATATATTCAGATGTAGAAGTGCTTTAAATTTGTTCTCTACGATTTAGCACTTATAGTTCTTCCATTTGAGAATTCTTCGACTTGCAAGTAATACAACCAATTAAATATAAAGAGATCTACGAAATATTGAGAAACATTTCTTATAATAATAAAATAATTTCTCCTCATTTTAAATATTTCAGAAAAGAAGATTTGATCTATGCATATTGTCAGTTGACACAGGAAGTTTACCTAAGAACTCGTGGCTAGTTTTATAATTTCTTTATAGGTTAGTTCTTTTAAAATCAATACCAGACTTTACACCCAGGTAAGGTTAGTTGAATGTTAACCAACACCATTTAACTACAGTTAGATGGATGTGATATATGTAGGTGGATTGAGGGTGGGGAATAGCCTCTCACCTAATCTGATGCTGATGCAAATCTTCATAGTTGGCATAATGTTGATAGCGATGATTGAATATATCATTCTGATGAATGCCACCGTTAGCAGCTGTTGCACCATTGACAATTGCAACACCGCCACCGCCACCACCGCCAGTGGCATTTGGAGCTGGCAAAGGTGGAGGTGGCTGATAAGCTGGCGGTTTTCCATTACGCTCCAGAGCAGCCAAAGCAGCAGCTGGAATTTGTTGCTGTTGCTGAAGCTGTTGCTGCTGCTGAATCTGCTGCTGCTGTTGGACAGATGTGGGTATGGTTGAGGAAGCCAGCGAGGAAGTGGCATAGGTATCAACGGGAACAACGCCATCCTTGCGATTCTTGCCAAAGCGAAACATGTATCCAATGCCACGTAATATGCTTGGCTTCTTAGCACGCGACTTGCTGCCATGTTTGCCATCGTTAAGGGAACTTTGGAAGGGTCCATTGCGCTGTGAGGCAAAGCCGCCCTCGTGATCACCCTCCTCCAGTAGCCAGGTCTTGCGAGGCTCTAAAAATGAATAGAAATAAGTTAGAGAATCATTAAGTCGATATTTCCTTAGCTTCTACTTACTGTTTGCATCCGGTTCACTGACCACAGCGGCACGTAAACTATCTTCGCGTCCGCGTCCACGCGGTGCACGAAGCGCATGATGAGAGCGCGGCTCGTCCGACATTTGCAGCTCCTGAACCATAGTTTGAAGTGATTCCAAAGATGAGGATTTCTTCATACCCAACGATGGTCCCAAATCCCCTAGTTGGTCGCGTGCCTCGGCCTCAGCGGCAAGCAACTGTTGCTCACGCAGCTGTTCCCGCTGCTCAATATGGGAGCTTGTCTTGGCGTGCTTATAGCCCGCGGCTGCAGCTGCCATTTGGGCATTTGCGCTGGCAATTCGAGCTGTCAGCGACTCAATGGAGC
Organism: Drosophila testacea; assembly: GCA_035043265.1. Taxonomy (NCBI): domain Eukaryota; kingdom Metazoa; phylum Arthropoda; class Insecta; order Diptera; family Drosophilidae; genus Drosophila; species Drosophila testacea. Next base: position 1,245,088 of record JAWNND010000931.1, read on the forward strand.
CACCATAGACAGCAGATTTGGTTAACTGAATGCGACGTTCACGCTCCCGCTCCTCGCGCAATTTCTTATTGCGTTGATAGGTTCCCGTTTCGCGTGCATCCAGTGCCGCATGATGTTTCTCCGAAATGCTCCGACGACCCAAGGCATCGCGTGAGAAATGCTCAACTCCCGAATTGTTCGTCTCCAGACTCAGCTGTGACGAGTATGTGGCATCGAAATTACCACTTGACCCTCCGGGCACAGTTGGACCAACCTGACCCATGCCGGCACTAGCTTGCGACGATGTGTTCGCGCTGCTCGCGTTGCAGTGTTGACCATCGTGTCCTCGCACCGGCAGTGTCCTGCAAACAGAGATAACATACAGTTATTAGCTTATTAAAATTAGTCGACAGCACAGTTTATACAGTAAGAAATTTATAAATAACAATAGCTAAGCTTATACATTATTTAAACAAATATACAGCTTTGACTGATACAAGTAACAATAAGGAAAGAAAAGTAATATTTGGCACTCTAAAGAAATTAAATATGTATAGAGCAACTATAACTGAGAATAGTTGAGATTATTTTAGTTAGTTAAAATACCTATAAATATTACAGTGATCAGATCCAAATATAAACTATCTGCAGCCAAAAAATTATCTGTACCACGATTTATCTCAAAGCTTTTATTTATCCCAAGTGTCTAATAAAGTAATCAAGCACTCACATATGACATGTAAATGAATGTATGATGTATAGTATACATAGTATATATACTAAACTTAATCATCCCTTGCTCTGACTAAAAAAAAACGTATATTGTAAGCTAGAATTAATTCTAAGATACAATAGGAGATACTAGGAGACTAGTTTGTTCAGAAACGGGCGGACGATTCAGAATATAATATATTTTAATATATATTCTATACTTTATCTATCTATCTATCTATCCCTCACATATTTTATGACAATATTATAATAGTAAGCGAATAATACTGAAACTCCAGAAACGAAATCCTGGATTCCAACATTAAATCAATTTCAAACGGTGTCAAAAGTGCAGTGACGAACTTGTTTCAAAAAGGTTTTTCGTTTCCCATTAGTTAAAAAACCAAAAATAAAATTTAAATTTAAATTATGGCCCTATATGTCAATTTGTCACTCATGTCAAGTATTTCCCTAGGGGAGATTTAAGACGTTGCACTTACGGTGACATGGGTTCCGCATCGTCCTCAATGAGCAGCGCCGTATTGCCATGTCCATTGAGGAGTTGCAGCTGTGCTGGTGACCAGTTATCATTGGTTGCCATGTAATAGCTTTCATTGCGCAATGCTGCATTGTTGCCACCTAGAGGTGGAGGTGGCAGACGACGTTGCGACTGCGATTGAGCTTGCGATTGATGTGTTTGTTGCTGCGATATTTGTTGTTGCTGCTGCTGCTGCTGCTGTGACGACTGCGCTGAGTTCGTGGAGCAAATGCCACCGGTTAGACGATCCAAAACGGGATTGCTCCATCTGCAAAAGAAAAGATATTTGAATAACAGATAAAGATAGAGGAGAGCCTTTAGTTGGCACACATGATGTATATCCTAGTCCCGATTAGTCCCATAATATCAAAACGTTCGGATAATGAACTTGGTAGTTATTCAGGAAATAATTTTACCTCACAATTATAACTTTATGGCAGAGTATTTACGATTATTCAACTTGGTAATTGTTAGATTATTTCAATTCTTCTGTATTTATATAATTGCATTATAATATTATTTGTTTATAAAGTTTCCCAGCAATACGATTATAAATTTATTATTAAATGTAATGTAGTCATGTTACTTTTTAGAAATTTAGTTGCGCAATAACTGTTGAGTCGATAAAGTCGAGTTATCAAATAGTGCAGATCGACTTTGTTTTCATATTTTTTCAAGAGAAAAACGAGTTTAAAGGAAGAGAGCTTGGATTTTTGGAAGTCGTTTAATTTAAGTGCTCTCTTATGTATTATACAATTTTCATAACGATAGGAGAATATATCCAGAAGTTATGCAAGAAACAGTTTTTAATTGATTTATTGACAACGATTACATACTATTGTTAAATGCGCTATATTTCAACTTAAACCCTTTCTAACATCTTACTTGTGTCTATTTGAACTTAGAGTAAGCTTTTTAACTATTCAATTCATACTTTAATTTGTATGTACAATTTGTATCCCCTACTTTTAAAATTTCCTCAAATTCATTTCTTGCAATTAAAGCAATTTGGCTGCGAAAATTTTCTTGCTGAGTATCTCTTTGTGTCTATTTATTATTAATAATTAATTTATTTAGGAACAATTAAGTGCAGTTGACAAAAGTGATTTAGAATTTAAAATTGAATTAGGAATACATTTTTAAACAAAAATTAGAATAAATGAAGCATCAAAATCTAATTTAAAGACTGAAAGTATTGAAAACTTGGATGTGGATGTGTCTATGTGGTTTTGGAGTTTGTATTTTAAATTGTATGTAATACTTTCTAAACCCTGTTCTTGAAATAATTTGTTGCAATTCAATGGAATGACTGCTGAGTATTTCACTGTCGACCATTTTACATTGTCTGCACTTGAAGTTGGAGTTCATTTCTTACCTATTCATATCGCTGCCGGCGCTGCCAGGTCCATTTCCACTGCGAGCTTCACGTTTCTCCGGACTTAAGTAGATGACCGTAGCGCCGGAATTATCGCTAGCGTTGGAGCTGCTGTTGTTATTGTTGATGTTACTATTTGTATTGCCATTGCTGCTGTTGCTGTTGCTGCTGTTGCTATGACTATGGCTATGCTCCAAAATGTCACTGGAGCTGGCCGATCGCAGGATTTTGCGACCGACTAGCAGGGTTATGGTGCCCGGATGTTTGCCCGGATTGTTAACCATAGCACGACGCAGTGTCTCCATGGCCTCAGCATTGTTCTGGCCACGCAGCGAGACGCCATTCACGCTCAACAGTTGATCATTCATGCGCAGACGTCCATCTCGAGATGCGGCCCCACCATGGATGACATTCTTTACGAATATGCCAAGATCACCGTCATGTTTCATGCCAGCACTTCCAGCACTAGCTGTCGAGGAATTCAAATTAGAGCACGTCTTGCCCTTCACACTGACCCCAAGGCCGGCCTTCTCCGTGTCATGGACGGGTATATGCAGGGTCAACTCCTCCCGTGAATGCCAACTGCTGCTGCTCGGAGGTAGGCTATCCTGTAATCAGAAAATACCATACAGTTTTACCTTATTAGATTTAAGAAATTATTTAATGTTACTTACATTGGAAGCCGCCGACTCGCTGCCCGCATCAATAAAGTGTTGAGATTCATTGAGATGTGCCTGTTGTTGTTGCTGCTGCTGCTGGAAAAGCGAACGGGCACTGCTCGACTTTTGCACGGGAATCGAAACGGAAGCGGATGCGGAAGTGGCAATGGAAGTGGCAACGGAAACAGACGCTGCTGGCACGGACACTATCTTCTCCACAGGCTCGGGCTGCAATTGTTACAAATAAACATTGGATTAGTCTCTCTTCAATTTAATCTATTGTCATTTCAATTCATTAATAACTCAAGTTTAGAGTAACTTAAGCTTAAACAACTATATACGATGTAATAATACGGGTAAACTTACAGAGCATCTGTTTAAGTTATTTGATACACTTGCAGAGAATAAGATATAACTATTTTTGATTAGAAATACGAGCCAACTCAATTAAGTCTCTCCGTTTTCAAGCTCTGTTGATAAAACTTGGTACAAGTCAGTTTTTGAACTACATATCGTTTGCTTACTGCAAGAACGTTATAACTCGAAAAATGCGATTTGTGAGTTAATTATGTGTTAATTATGCAGTAATGATCATTCACTAAGTCTTCATATTGTGTCAAAGTTTCATGTTTCTATTCCTAAGAGTTTCTTAGTGAGGAATGTATAAGTTTTTCATTGTTTTACGAAACTGAGCGAGAATTCAAAAATTTAAAAGCGTGGTTACGTAATACATCACATAGCTGAAAAGCTTCTTAGCCAAACTCACAAGTTGTGTATTTGGTTATGTCTTACATACTCTGATCAAAATTGATTTAAATTGAGCTACTTAATCAGAATGCTGCTGAAAATTCAATTTGCTTTTCGCTTTTCAAGATATTATGACAAAATTAAACGAAACCCCATTTACTTAATTAAAGAATTGTGGTTATTTGTTATTTTAATTTACTTAACATAATGTTTTAAAAATGAAAAGGGATCTGAAAGAGTATCAAATCGTTTTTAGATACTGTTCAGCAAGGTTATTTTAGTGGGATAACTTTTTATACCCTTGCAGAGGGTATTATAATTTTGTTAAATTGTTAAATTGTAAAATAATGTAAATTTACATAGGTACGATATCTACGAAGAGTTTGGTAAGCTGACAACTTACACCAACCACTACAATTTAAGCACCATTTAATTTGAATTGCACAATTCAAATGGAATATACATACATACATATATATTTAAAAATAAATTAAATTGCATTGCTTTAGTTCAAAAACTATTGAAATGTTTGTGTGAATTTTGTTTATAATCATTCCGATTAAAACTCATAAAATATTTGTAGTCTGAATTTGGTCAAATAAACTGTTATACCCTGTATGTAGGTAAGCAATTTTGTTGAAAGGCAATAAATACCACTTAAAATAATCTTTATTTAGAGCAATTCACTTTTTTATGCCTTCCAAAAAATAAGATTGGTTTTCTCAATAGGTTACTATTGGACAGATAAGCTCTTCATTTGGAAAATGAAACTAGTTAGAAAATGCTTTCACAGCAACTGATTAGTGGATTCAACTATGCAACAAAATGATAACTATTTGAAATACTGCTGTGTTAGTAATTAGGCCAATGACTTGTTAAATCACACTCTTCTGTATTTTAAAAAGCAATTTTCTATATTATTATAACAAGTAAATAATACTTACACCGACGGGCATTTCAGTGAGTTCCTGTTGCCTGGAGACAACGATGCGAACTGTGGCACCAGCTGGCATGCCACGGAGTATGGCAACCACATCCGTTTGGGTCTTGCCGGTCATTGGGGTGCCATCGACCTCGAGGAGACGATCGCCGGGCTTGAGGCGTCCATCCTCAATGGCAGCGCCACGAGGCAAGATGTTCTTAATGTAGATGGGGCAATGTCCACCCGCGGGATTATCCCGTGTGGTTACCGAGAAGCCCAACCCGTTGGGTCCCTTCTTCAGTAGTATCTCAATTTTGCGACCCAACTTGCGGGTGTTGGCCACCTGCAATGAGGTGCCCACAGGAGCAGCATGTGGTTTACGTGTTGGCGACACGGTGGCAACCTCAACCATTTCAGCCACCTTGGAATCACGTTTTTGCTGTTGGCGACGCTGTTGGTCGCCTCGTATGACACGGACTCTCAACTCGGATGACTCGAGAGCACGACGGAGTTGCTCCTGAACTTGTGACTCGCTGAGACCAATCAATTTAATGCCATTGATCTCCAAAATGCGATCCTCACGACGCAAACGTCCACGTTCCGCCCGACTGCCCGGCTCTACGTGTTGGACAAGCAATCCTCCGCCGTGTTCCTTATCCGGCATTGCTGTCAATCCCAATGGACTGCCGTACTCATTGATAATGAGCAGCATTTCACCATCCTTCTCCCTTATGGACTCATATGCCTGACCCAACGGTTCCTTGCGTTTGCTCTCCCGAGGAAGGGATTTGCTGGAATAGGCGCTGTTTGGCAGCGATGTTGGCATCGGTTGTTGTTGTTGCAGTTGAAGCTTCTCTGCTGCTTCCATCCACTTGTAACCATTGCCATCGCCTAGGAACTGCATTGACAATCTTCCGGAACGAGCAAATGGCTGATGACCTCCCTGTGTTGCTGTCGCATGTTGCGGTTGTTGTTGTTGCAACTGTTGCTGTTGTAGCAATTGCTCCTTCAGCTGTGCCGCTGTGTCATCCTCCTCCTCCCACTGTGGCGACAATTGACCTCCAGCCTTGTCCAGCAACAGTCGCTCCGGGGAATCCCCGCCAGCATAATGAGGCGCCGCTGCGGACCAACGTTTGTTGCCACCCTCTGCCTTGAGGGAGGCCAACAGATTGGGATCACTGCTCCGACGAACCATTAGGCCAACTCCTAGTCCGGCCATTGGCCCAGATGTGGTGCTAGTCACCTCAATGTGTGGCGTAGACAAATCCCGTGTGGGTGCCTCTGTGTTTGTCGGATCACGAAAGATATCCGGCGATCCAGTTCCCACCGAGGAACTTCCCGAGGCGCCATCGCCGCCGCCCTGCGGCACTCCAGGATCCGGACCAGAGTCCTCAAAGTGGGCGAGTATCTGTTCCCTATCATCGGCCACGTCACGCACACAATCATCGGGATCCAAAATGCCCGATTGTGTCTGTAGGTGATGAACAGCCACCCAAGATCCTGCTTCCTGAAATCACAAGAGCAAACAGAGTCAAGTGTTAATAAAATCATATTAAAATGATTTATTATTTACTATTACTAGTAATTTAAAACTTATATATTAAGGCACAATTTTATAAAACTAACATATTTGGTATTGAGTTACTTAAACTAGATGATTTACTTATTTGTGTTTGGTTATTAGAAAATATGGTTCTCCTAATTTAAGTTATTATTTAGTTGCTTTGATTACATATAATTTAAAAGATTTTACTCCTAACTCATGATCTTAAACTGGTTTCGGATAAAAAATACTTTTAAAATTATAAAACCAAAGACAACACCATGAATAAATTCTCAGCTATTTTAAGAAAGTTTATGAGCTGGTCTCAGCTGTAAATTTCTATAATTTTCCTCTAATTATTATTAAATAAATCAAATTTCAATTGTTGTAAATTTACATTTACATTTACTATCATTCGCTAATCTTCGCTTTTAGCTTCTATATATTTAGATACATTGCGAATTAATTCGAAAGATTTAGCTAAATAGTTCCGATTGTGAACTTATAAACAAATTAGAAATATTAATCAATAAAACGTTGCTAGTTGAATAAATTTATTTAAAATCAGTTGGAAACAAGTTTATTTAATACACGAACTAGTTCGGTCCAAGAAGTTAATAAAGAAACTCAAAATAAAGTGAAATCTTTCTTGACATTAACTATTCATTAATAAAATACCTCCAAGAGAATTCCTTGATCATTTGATCATTATTTTTAAAATAATGTTACCAAAATTCTTTAAGCACAAGAGTACATTTAATGAAATTCATTAAATTTCAAAACAAAAAAAACTCTTATCAAATAAGTTTTTTATGCAAGACATACCGAAAATACAACTATCATTGTAAGTAGTTAAGTTTTTATTACCTTTTTCTGTAACTATAATAAACACCTATCTTTGTAAATGAATTTCTGATTCTATTGTTGACTAGTCCCAAAATTTATAAGCTTAAGCTTGTAGCACTAGGATTAAAATAGATACATAATAAACAACTAGTGCATTGAATTAATAAGTTCAGCTTGTCGAATATGGATATTGCTGTACTCAATTAAAAGTTATGGAATTCATTCAGCTATAATGGGTGAAGATTTACGAGAAGACTGCTTCAGCTTCTCCTTCTCAACTTGATGGTTCATTTGGAAGACAAAGATACCATTTTATGCAGTTGAATTCTTAGAGGAATCTGCGAAAACGTTTGCAACTCGTTTTAGCGCTTCCGGGCCCTGAAACAATTGCCCAATTGGCCATGTCGTTGAGTCATTGGCACAGTTCAGGTGTCTCTACAGTTTGGCTTTAGACTCTAAGCCGTATTTGTATGGGAAACTGCCAAACGTGGTTGTAGTCATAGTCGATGGAAGAAACGACCTCCAGCTTCCCAAAAAAAAAATACTCGCACAGGGGGTATAATAAATAAAAATTGCAATGGACAACGTTAAAAGGCAAACGAATCAAGTTGGCATCGCTGTCATTGCTGCCTGCTTGGCATTCCATTGAATTCCAGCACACAAATGCCAAATGCCGAAAACTGGCCAACAACAACAACAACAACAACAACAACAACAGCAGCAGCAACAGTAACAGCAATAACAACAATTGCATCATGGCCTGAAACCAGTCATGGAATCAACGGAGCGTGCGCTTCGCTCCCTGAACTGAACTGAACTGAACTGAACTGGAGAACTGGAACGTCAACTTGGCGCAACAATTTGGAAGGTTGTTTTCTAGTTTTCGGTGCTTTTATTTTGATTTTATACACTTTTTTCTTTTTTTTTGCCAATTTTCAGCACTGTTATTAGCTTTTGTTGTTGTTGTTGTCATTTCTGTTCTTGGATTTATGGGTCAAAGAGCGTTCACTGGCATTGCATTGTATTGTTGTTGTTCCAAGCGGTTCCACAAATTGATTTTATTTTTATTTGTTTACTTTTATGATAATTATTAACTTTTTGCTTGCGGTTTGGACGTGCACAGTGGCTCAAGCTAATTGTGATAATGATCAAAAATAAGATGTCAATTGCTTTTTTTTCTGTTAAAGAAGACTATAAATATCATGATAGTTATTATAAGAACTTGTTAATCAATTAATATGCTTTAACGATAACATAAATTCAAAATGATAAAAGTTAACATTTTATAATTCTTTTAATTCATCGATTACCTTCAGGTATAAATCTTAATTACAAGAATATAATTGCACTGATAATTTGGAAACTCTCCAAAATATTAAAACTCTAATCAATATTAGGTTAGCCTGTTAAATACAGTTCCAAACTATAAATAAACTAAAGTTTATCAAAAGTAAAAGTAAGAAACCTTAAATATATAGAAGAATGCATATCATTTCATATTGCAGAGGTATTTTTATCAACATTTCTTTTATATCATTTCTGCATATCAGTTTAAGTTGAAAATACATTTTTATGAATGTTTCTATATTATTATTATCATATTATAGTGAAAAGATATTTTGATTAATATTTTTTAAACCACAAATTATTATCTTTGGCCCACTGTCGCTGCGGTTTGTTGTCATGTCTGTTGGCATATCTCAATCGTTGATTGTTTCTTTATGGTCATTTGTCAATGGATATTATGCGTCAATGGGCAGACAACGATCGTATATCATAAACATTTGCATACGTATGTTGAGCGAATTGTGTGGGCGTATGCAAGGGTGTATGTGTGTGTGTGTGTGTGGGTGAGTGGGCGTGTCTTATCATTTTGTATTTCATTTTGTTTTCAGTTTTAATTAGTTAGATGTGAGCTTGGGTTTAAGGTTACCTTCACGCAGTCGTAGCTCGGCGATGGGGGTCGTTTGGGCAGCGTCAATGAATAGGATTTGTGTAGGGTACCATGGGGTATACCCTCATGCTTGGCAGCCACCTTGTAGGTGTGGCGCCACCCAAAGAGCCCACTCAATTTATTAGCCAGGGCTGGACACTTTGGCGGCACGTCGAACATTCTTTAATTCTCTCCCTCACTTTTCTTTGGTTTTATTTGGTTTCTTTATTTTGTATTTTTGTAATTTTTCTTTTTGTTGGCACACAATTGTGCACAATTGTTATTATTATTAATATTATTACTGTTAGTTAAAGTTAGTTCACATGTTTACACTTGAGCAAAAGTCATAAATTCGCATTCGCATTCGCTGCTCGTTTTTTGAGGGCGAAGGACACACTGATCGCTGAGGAACATTGCACCGTTTTTTTTCGCAGGGCTCTAAACACATTATTAATATTATTATTAATTGTATACTATAATTGTTGTTGATTTTGTTGTTGTTATTATTGTTGTTGAAGAGGCACGCGCGTATTTATTTTTTCTTTATTTATTGAATTTTTCATTGTTGTTTTCTTATCGATGATGCAATTGAAACTGCCTTATCAAATGCAACTCGCCACGCTTATCAATGCAGTAGCCAAACGAGTTTATCAGTCAATCAGTCACCCAATCAGTGAATCAGTGAATCAGCTCAATCAGCCAATCAGTCAGTTAGCCAAGTAAGGTAATCGAATGAACGTTATCATTTGTTCAACAATCCAAACAGAAATCAGAGAATTTTCTTGATAACTTCAGAATTTACTGTGTTTGAATTTACGAATTCAATCGAAGCTAAAGTTTCAAATTTCCACAACATATTTATAAACATCCCAATTCATCATAAAAATCTATTTCTTTATTAAATCAAGTGTTTATGAATTAAACCACATACATTATTACATAGAACTCTTCGAACCCCTATTGATTGACTTATTTTGTTTATACTTTCCATTTACTTTTCTCAACAGTCTAGAATATTCATCTCAACTTTTCATGTTCACCTTGAAAATTACATTTTTAGGGCTATTAAATATTGATTCAATTTGTATCTATAAATCATTTTTAGCACAGATAATAAATAAGTCTGTTCTATTAACATAATATTTGCATATTACAGTCTTCTATATAATATTTAAAAGAAAATATAAATTATTTTCGATTTATTTATATTTATATCTATGTTTCTTATACACAAAATCTGCACATTCAACTGGAATCTCTTATAAACATACTTGATTTTCCCCCCTATATCGCTGCTATTGTTTTCCTCTTTCTTGCCAGATTTCCCACAATTTCCATGAAGTGCATACGCTGCTGCCGGTGTTCGTGCACAGTTTGCATTAAAATAAATATATTGTATATACTTATATAGTTGATATATAAGTACTATGTAAAGATATGACAATAGAGAGAGAGAGAGAGGGGAAAGGAACTGTGAGGCGGATACTAGAAAAAGCAACAACTTGAACTCATTTCGCACACAAATTCACATTGATTATGCACTTGTTCAGACACACCTGTAATAAAGGCGACGTTGACGTTGACGTTAACGTTGACGACACAGCAGCAGCAGCAGCAGCTACTAAAACAACAACTACATATACAATAGCTACAACAACAATAGACACCCATTTTTGAGTGCGAAGTAGACGCACTGAGGCATAAACAGCTCGCAACAGCAGCTTCAACCTCTCAAGGGGGAAACAAGAGAAGCTGTTTACGATATATTTGCTTACTAGAAATTTTCGACGTAAACAGCAGGTAATGAAAAACAACAACAAAAAGAAACAACATTAAAAAAAACGGTGCCAATTAAAGGTAAGTTTTACAAACATATGTATATGTGCTTAAATACGTTTACATACGTGTACACATATTATTTTGCACCACTTTTGTGAAAAGTAAAGAAAAATAAGGAAAAAGATTGACTGAGAACTGAAAGCACAGATAAGCCAGAGTAAAAATTTCTTTATATAATAATGATGATAAACAGTTAATGGAATAATGTGTCAAAAGTAATTCAGTATAACATATCCGTATAACAGATTTATTCACTTAAGACAGAAACCTTTTACTGACCAATAGGTCATTATCAGTATAACATATAAATATATTGCTTTGATGTTATGGGTATAGGTAAAGGTCTATATACTATATAATTATGTATCACGACTAATTAAATATTTTAAATAATCTAATTTTATATAGAGTTGGAAGAGTACACCCCATTTGTTACAGCCAATACAGGGTATACCGACAATCAGTTACAATGTCATTTCTAGATCTAAACATACAAAACACACAACAGATTAAATTAAAAACTTTTGTTGTAGAAATGAGTTATACAAACAGTCTACTCATTTAAAAAAAAAAAGTCATTCACAATATTGTAATAGAACAAAAGGTAAAAACAGTCAATGAATTGGTTCAAGTTCGATTTAGGTATTCAAGTTATTTGTGTGGTTAAGAATACAATTTACACAGATTCACTGACTCAATAGAACGGATTCATGATTCAATTGGTATTCAGTGATTAGTCGTATCCAATTCAATCCTTATACAATCTCTGAGAAACACATTTGCCATATCAATTAAAGGAAAGAGAAGAAAATACAAGGTATGATCCTTCATTAAACATTCCATTCTCGACATTGCTTTCTGCATAGAAACTGCATTATTACGAGTTTATAGTCAACATTAATAATAATAAATACAAGTATAACGAATGGATTTATATTATAATGAACTGACAATAGACTCATTCAAGTGAGTACTCCCCCTTTATGGGGCGATCAAAAAATTAATTAAAACTTGCATGTGCAAAAGCAGAAGAAGAAAAAAGATGTGTGTACTCGTAAATTAGCATAAAATGCTTTGGTCACATGCCATATATAAAATAAACTACGAGTATTGTGATATAAAAGAGACAGAGATAATAGTAACAACATGCAACTGACTTTTGGCCACGCCTACGCCCTTAAGACTAGACTCCTTTGCCTTCACTCTCTCTCTCTTTCTCTGTCTGTCTCTCTCTCACTCTCGCTGGTGGTCTGTCTACCTCTATCCATAATTTGCAATCAGAGTCTTAACAACCCACGACGCTAAAGTCCAAGTCAAAGTCGAAGTCGGAGTCGGAGTCGGAGTCGAAGTTGTGCTCCAATCTACCAACAACTCAAAAAAGAAGAAGAAATCTAAAAAGAAATCCACAATAACAACAACAACAACGACGACCAAGAAATATGCAAGCCAGCAAAAAGAAAGGCCAAATTACATGTTGTTATTATGCAGCAGGGGGAGGGCAGGAGATACACACACACTCACACACACACACACACCCAGTACACACACAATAAATACACATAATGAAGTGTAGAAAAAGGCATGCAACGGCCACGTTTGTTGTTTGTTGATTCGAAAAACGTTATAGTTAGCTATGAGTGCAAGTTTCGAGTACAGAGTGAATGTTAGTGTGAATGCGAATACCCGAGGTTCGTCTTTGCAGTTACAACAATCGAAAAGTCATGCTTCTACTCTTTTACTAGTTTATTTAATAATTTGTGTAATATGATTTGATTCCTAGAAACTACAAGACAAAGCTTATAAAGGCACTTGTCATTACAATAATTAAAATATTGGTAGGTTAGGTGGCGAGTTGGATTAACCAGCTCTACAATTGGAGCCAGCTCCGTTTTGATCAATTACAATATTTCTATCTTTGGTTTTTCCTACACTCTAAAGATCTTTTAATATTCAAAGTATTTGAAAAAAACTTGTAATGATAAGGTTAGTCGTCCATTACGCTAATCTTAATCTAAAGCTTAATCTTACTCTTACTCTAATTTCATAAATATTATTTATAAAAAATGTAAATATGAAATTTAACAAAGTGCAACTGGAGCATACTTGAATTATAATAATTGTCCTATTCCTATCGATCACATGTTTTATAATATATTAAAATTAGCCGAAAAGCTCAGACAAACTTTAGGTTTGCTTCCGAAACTAAGAAAATCAAATGGATAATATAGAAATAATGCAGAGTTTTAAAATTATCAAAAAGGCACAAGAAATAACTATAAAAACTGACTAAATATAAATACAAATTCAACATACATAAGATTGACCCTCGCATATGAACGTGAGAGGCCAAGTGAAAGGAACAGCTGTAAGACAGAGACAGTGAGAGGGGCTCTCTCTATCCATCAATCTGTGTAATAACAAGCCTCTCTCCAAATGGGATACGTTTCCAGTTAATCAGCTGATTAGCATATGATTAACTAGATATGCATAAATATATTGGCACAAATAATTAGCAGAAAATCTGTAGAGCATCTGTTTTCTCACTATGATCTTGACTTTTTTTTTTCTTTTTCACATTTTTTATTTATTTACATTTCATTTTTTCTTTTTTTTGTTGCCTAAACAAAAACTGCTGTGAACACATGACGTTATTGTCAGGTGCTATCAGTACAACCTCTGACTAACAATTGTGTAGAATATGGGTCTATATAATTGTAATATCTAAATGACAAGTGTATTTATGAGTTAAGTCGATGAATGTCAACGCTTTCTAATGGCCAAAAGGGGAATTTGTTGTTATACCATTGTTTACTTTGTCTCATTGTCATTTCAATTTCTTTCCTTTTGTTTTTATTCATTATCAGTTGAGTGGGTGGGTCTGATTCTCACAGGTTAGTCAGAGGCCTACGTAGGTCTTTTATCATTATCGTCAAGGCATTTGTTATTGCTAACTCTAAAGCTATTTCATTTGAAACAATGACGCCTCGAGGTCGCTCTCATTGACAACAATACAATACCATAATACATTTAAGTCATTATTTGATGGTGTTAAATCTGTTATACCCTGTGTAATCTCATTAAAAGATATGTGCTCGAATAGGCAAATTTTCACTGAATGAAAAGTCTTCAAAGCAAATATATTTAAGAATTTTTAATGCTTTATTATTATTCGATTAAGAACTCTTATATCTATCTCATTTATTTATGTTAAGAAATATAATAAAACAATTATTTAGACAAGTTTTAAAAGTCAGTCCCCTTAATTCAATAAATTTATCTATAACTAGTGACTTATCTAAAATTCTTACTTTAAATTGCATTTTAAATAATCATATAATTCTCTTTTATCTATTTTTTAGTTCGGTCTATGTTTAAAATTATAAGACTTTTATGAAAATGTTTCAAGTTTAACTTGTAGTTAGGATATTGAATAAAATAAACATAAATTAAAATTTAGCTCTAATTTTAGACTTCCTAAGATGTTGCCAACGTTACAACGGATAGGGAAATTAAAATACCCCCACTAAAGGGTATTTAAATGTGTTTAAAATATCTTACTAGCGGTGAAAAGGTAACAAATGAATAAAATACATACAATACGACTATGCAATTGACAAGAAAGCGCACTCATAATTGCGATCAAAGGGCAAAAATTGTAAAACGAAGAGAGTTTGTATGATGGAAGTGGATGGATTGTGTAGCCGGTGAATAGGTTCCCATAAGAAGTACACTATATGTACATGATGTAGGGGCCAACTACCTTTAGCGGCTCATCAACTTTTGCTCAGCTTTTTTTTTCCGTTTACTTTTAATATAAGTTAGTATATGAAAGTGCACTTAATTGCCACAGAGAGCAGGTAAAACCGGGTGGACTACCTAGACTCTGGTGCCATATGAGAAATGATGGTCCACAAAAAGTTCAGTGAAAGAGATAGAGATAGAGAGAGAAGGAGAGTTGGTAAAGAACTTGTAAAGCAGATGACAGTTAATCATGAAGAGGAACCAAACAGATCAACTTGTTTGCCGCTACATCTGATGATGACTAAACAAGTTTCACTAGGAAGCATAAACACCATAAATCGATCAATGAAGCTTTACCCCGTTCTCAACTCCTCTCTTTCTCAAGTGTGTAAGAGCATCATTAGCAATGTTAGATTCCATTAAATGAACAATACTAAATGCTTAACAGCTGCGATTCATTGAAGCTTTCTCAATCTCTCCACAAATGCGCTTAAGAAGTTTCATTTGTGAAAATGTCAATGAAATGCTTAAAACTCTATATATATGGACTTTGGTATGACAAAGTCCAGTGACAGCTATATTTAGGAGTATATCCGTTTAGATCACCAAGCTCTCTCTACCTCTCTTTTCTTACTCTCTGGAGTACGTAAAAGCTTTAAACAATGTCTTGCAGGATGAATGTTCCATAGTAAACCTAGAGAGCTTTTTCATTGAAAGAAAAAGGTGAAAAAGGTTTGCTCTATTTCTTAATAGTTTACTAAATAACTCTAATGAAATTTTGAAAACATCAAGCAGACATTAAAAACTATCTATCTATCAAGAAGAACAAGCCTCTTAATAAAAATTGAATACAAGAAAACAAACTAAAAGTACGGGGCGATATGGTAATGAATAACCTAAAGACAATGCATAACAAATTGCTTAATTGATGAATTGAATGATTGACAAAGCATAGCTTAAGATTTGTTTGCCTAATGAGCAGATTGACAAATTTAACTTCTTATCTCATTACGTATTATTCATTTGTACAACAGCAACAGCAACACCAACAACAGAAATAAATAACTTTCTTTCCTTCTTTCTTTCTTACATTGTCGTGTCGTCATTTAAGTGGAGACTCATAAAGTGCACTTAGAGTTACAGCAATAGCAAAAAACAAAAACAAAAACAAAAATAAATAAATTTAACAAAAAAAAGAGACTAGAAAACAACAAAAGCCGCTTACAAACTTTACTCGTAATTGCGATTGCCGAAAAACCAGGTACATGAGTGTTGTGCGAGTTTTGTGTTGATGTTTTGGAGAATGGTTTCTGTTTCTTTTTTTTTATGCTGTTGTTGTTGTTGTTGTTGGGTAGGGAGGCAGCTGTAGTAGTTTATACCTATATGAACCGGTTGGATACTTGGGGCACCGAAAAGTTGAGTGAACCTGCGCTGTTGATTGAGTAACACACATTTAATTGATTTAAATGCGAGGCTTTTGCTTAATTGCCACATAAACATAAACAGCTAAGAAACGGCGGCCAATTATAATTACAGATGCTGTGCACAAGTCGAAAGTGAAAAGACAACAACAAAACAAAATAAAAAGTTAACCAAAAAACGAAAAAAAATTTAAAAATAATAAAAACAAGTGTTCGCCCTTTCGAAACAACAGATGTATCTGACACGAGAGGAACAAAGTGCAAAAAAGACTACTTTTAAATACCCTACAGTTTAGTCTTATAAGTAAAGTAATTCGAATTTTGGAATTTTTGAAATAATTCAAACCTTTTCAAAGTTCGTTGAAGTAGTTTTCGGAAGAGACCAAGTATTTAAATAGTTTTCACATTAATTTAAGAGAGCTTTCTTTAAATAGATATAGTCTTCTTCTTTCATATAACTTTCTTATACATATCATAAGTTGCTTAAACTGTTGTTTTGATTGATTGAGCCTATTTATATCGATACTGATTCAAAATATCAACTATACTTTTTTATACAATTTTCCTTTAAAAAGCCATAATTCTCTTCTTCTTTTAAAATTTTATTTTCGTATTTCCACAAGTTTTATAAATTTACGAATACGATTGCCAGACTTTTGAAGTTTCCCAAGATTCCCAAGTAATAACTGAGTTTATATACATGATAGGAACGAATTTTCAGTTAATACTTGGTGTGGTTAATGATATACCATGGTGGTACAGGGTATTCCAGGTCAATTGAGTTCACTGTCACTTTCACTCGCACTCTGTCACTCTGTCTCTTGGACTGGACATCAGTTGGTGACAAGAGGTTACATTTTGTACACAATTTTAATCGATGATTAACTGTTTTAAAGCAATGACCAACAGCTGATTACAGTTAATCAGAGTGGGGGGTAGGGGATTATGAGTGGGAGGGAAGAAGAAGTAGCAATACTAAATGATGACGTGATTTGATCGCTTCAACACTTAACTGTTTTTTTGTTGTCATCGGTATTTATGTTTTGTTTACTCGATTTGCGATGTCTCCGAATTTTTTATTAACTCGTTTCGTTTTATTGACTTCAATCGTTGCCAATTGTTTGTCATTTTCAATATTTGGCTTACGGGATTTTGGCAATCATTTTGAGCGGAAAGATGAAAACGGCAGCCATTAAATCACACAGAAGCGATTTAAATGAAGGTGAATGCACTAAAAAGTATTATAATATGACTTAATTAGTTTAAAGTCAGTACATTTCATTCAATACAATATTTATAAATGCATTGAATTAATTACTTCTTCGAGTAAACACTCTAATCGGTAAATATTTACTTAAAGCTGATTAATATATTTTAATTCCAACAATAAGGTTTATTCAAAAAGTATTTATGAGTGCGCTAAACAAATAAACACTCACTTCACTTCATTTATTGATCATTTCATTGATAAAAAAAAGTGAGTACATATACTTAAAGCATTAATGAGTACATCAAATAAACAATTTATGTATATTCTCAATCAAATCTAGCACTTTTAGTAATTACAGTAGTATTGTCTGGATAGTTTTATACAATTTATTCATCATCTAATTCACATTATATTCATGTGAATACACCGATTCATTCAATGGGTTTGATCACACACTCATTTGGGTTCTTTGTTCACAATCTTAAGTGCTTAGGAACCTTTTTTTTATGTTTTGCTTGTGAAAACCCCAAAATTAAAAACAACAACTCACACAAATACCTGTGACATAAGTAACAAATATTTTATCAACTTATTTAGTCAGTTTGGTTAGTTATTTTATCTACGAAGGACCCAAATGGCTATGATTAGATTAAGTAAACACCGACAAAGTAACGAAAATAAAACAACCTGAGTCTTATAATACCCTGCATATTAATGGCTCAAACGGGGATGTCAGTGACAATAGCATTTCCTACTGTTAATAGCATATATACCGTATACATGCTGTATAATGAACGTTTGTCATAGTTAAGTCAAACTGTTGTCAGTCAATGTGATTAATTAATAACAAGATTTAAAGCTTTAGTATGTACTAAATGCTACACAGTGGGTCAGCGTCCATTGAAAAGCCTTCAAGGCCACCAAGAACAAGAACTGCAAGAACAACTGACTTCTTGATGTTGTTCTTGTTGTTGTTTCTTGCATTCCTGACTAGTGAAAGTCGCTTTGGCCAACAACAAACTCAAGGCTGAGGCTGTAGCCTGTTGCCTGTTGCCTATTGCTTATTGCCAGCCTTGCCAGCTGTGTAATCCGAGACCCAAATAGATTTATTAGCTGTCGCGTTTAATTGAAAATGCAGGCAACTGCATTAGGATCTCTATATATATGTGTGTGTGTGTGTGTGTTTGTATCTGTGTGTGATCCCCAGAAATGCGTCTAAATGCTTTTAGGTAGAAGAACCACAAAAACTATAAGAGAAAAAGAAGTCATCGAACACAAAAAGGTAGGAAACATAATGATAATGAAACCTGGGAAACCGACAGCACTTGAAATTCTTCCTTGCGCTGCGGTGCCACAAAATCCACCCTCTCTTTCTCTCTCTACCTCTATGTCTCTTTCTCTTGTTCTCTCACTCCCACATAGCTCGTCTTTAAGCGTTTCCTGCTGCATTCACTGTTCGCGTCATGGGAAGCTAAACACACTAAGAAGTTCAAGAATAAGACAAAGAAGAAGAACAAGAGCAGAAGGAGAAGCCAATAGAAGACGCCACTTACATAAATATAAGTAATATATATATATTTATATATGTATACTTATACTAAGAGTAATACACAGAGAAAATAGAGTTAAAAGTTCTTGACTGTAGTTTGAATTGTTTTAAGATTGTGTTCAGTATATATCTGTGGGGATCAAGTGGCAATGACTCAGCCTCAAAATAGGCAAATAAGTTAAAGATAGTTAATTCAATTAGAAAATTCTTACAAGATCTCCTAATGATAAAAAAATATGTGCTTAGAGGGAAATGAAAAACCGTAATTAAGTCAAGTATTTTGTACTCGGTTTAAGAAAATACGACATAACCGAAAATCCCAGATTCTTTTCTGCTGAGTGTATAATTAAACAGGAACTGAAGTTATCTGCAATTTAATCTGCATTCAAATAGATACAGATACTTATGTACATACAATGATAACGTCACAAGTTTAGATAAAAATTCACTTGACATTTTTTCGCAATGCATTTTGACTGCTTTTGTTTTATTTTGGCACTCACAAACACGAGAGAAAAAAACAATAAAAAACGTAATTCGTGCACTTGTGTTTAAATAAATGACATTAACTAAAAACTAAATCAAACTGTCAACAACAACAACAATAATAACAAACAAAAAACTGCGTAACCAGCGATACGACAACAACAACAACTAACGTACGTACGAACTGCGAGCAACGACGACAACAACACCAACAACGACGACGACGACGACGACGATGACGACGATGACGAAGTTGCGAACGAGCGAAGCAATGAGCAAAAGTGCGCTGCGCTCGCGTTTCGTTTTAAAACTGAAGTCAAAGCGAAGGCAGCGACAACGATCATGCAGCGACAGGTGAACAACGCGCACACACACAACCACACACCTACTCACACACTCACCCACAGCCACAAAGAGAGTGCGAGAGCCAGCGTGTGAGAGAGCGCAAGTGTGAGAGCGAGCTCAAATGAGCATAATATAATGCCGGCAGCACAAAATAACAAAATACAAGTGCAAGGCAGTGTTGCCAAGAAAATATCGTAGATTAAGCACTAAAAAATATAAAAACAGGAACAGAAATTATTTAACAAGAAATTGTTTCAAAAAACATCCGGTCCATACCTTTACAGCAAAGCTATTTTTAAAAATTTAAAAATGTAAAGAAAATCAAATTTTATCAACAAATATATGTGTATGTATAAACATACAAATGCATGCATTTTAGCAGGGTAAGTCTTACATATGTGTGCCGAAACCGTACCGGTACGAACATTTCGGTTCCGAATACGGTACTACATTTGAAACTTCGGTTAACGGTTCCGGTTTCGGTTACGGTTTTCACTCATTTTTTTTCTTGGCTATTTTGTATTTGCCGATATATAAAATATATATTGTTTACAAAAGAATAATCAATAAGTAAGCCATTTTTATTTTAAAATAGAGTACATATAATCGAGAATGGTCGGTATTATTAATAAAGTACTATTTCAGAAACCTAAAAAGGATCAATTTTCGGATCAAATGTCGGAAAAGAAGTTCCGGTAAGCTAATTCATTAAAAAGGACAGATCGGATTCGGAAAAAGGATAGTCTGGAAGCAATATTAATACACAACCTTATGACTAAAATAGCATTTAACGTTTCTAAGTGTATTCTACAAACATGTTTTTTAAATTAGTCTTAATTGATATTGATATTAATTGGATGTTGATTCCCCTAAGTTTAATATTAATGCTATCTGGAGTCAAATTTTTATTGCAAATAAACAGATTTCTAGCTAATAGAAGTTCTCTAAACCTTATAGCTTTTACAATAAGAACTAGCTAAATCTAGCTACTTTATAGCTTAAATAGCATTACTGTTGCAAGTTAGCAATTGCGCTGCATAGTGATTGTCAAACTGTGTGCGTTTCTCTCTCTCTCTCTCTTTCTCTCTTGTGGAATGGCTTTCAAACTAACGTATTTTACTGGACAGCACATGGAAATGGCCAGAACCTGGGGGAGAACAATGAATGACCAGCTAACAGCTGAATACTTTGCTGTTGCCAAAGCCAAAACCAAAGCATAGATAGCGACAGTAGTTTGTCAAGCGTAACGCAAATAAGCACGCAAAACAACAAACACAACATAACAATCGAGATGTACGTCGACTATTAAATACTCTTAAGACTTTAAGCTCTGTGCAATTCCAACTCTTTTTTAAAAAGGATAGAAACATTGCTCCTTAACTGAATCTAACATTTCAGTATAAAAAACCTTAAAAACTATTCAGTTGCTTTAATTGTGTGATATTTTCCCAATTTAGATAATTTAGATTAAATTAAGAGAAACAATGCCAAGATCTTGGCAAATTATTGATAAACTTGCAGGCGTAGTATATAATTCAATTTTAAGTGTGGTCATTTCACATTCCTTGCATATCATTTGTTTTAAGTCTGCTCGAACATATGTTAAGCCCGCTGTCCACGATAGTGACGAAGCACAATGAAGGAAACCAAAAGCTACTTTAAATATATAAGCAAAGAGGGCAATAGTCGGAAACGATACGAATACGATAGTCGGATCTATTTATGAGACAAAAACGATTTCCGAAAAAAAAAAAATAGTTTGACATTCGGCACAGCAAAAAAAATATCTCTTTCCCTTTGTGTATTTGTTTACTCCACGTTTTGTAGAACTGTTTAAATTATTTTCCTGTCTCAAGTTAGCTCAACAACAAACCTACTGACTAAATGGATAGACTCCCGCTCTATCTCTCTATTTTTTTATGCTCTTTCTTTAGCAGCTCATAAAAAAGACTAAAGGCAAGCAGAAGGGAAAGAAGAAGCATGCAAATCTGCTAGCAACCGCAGGATGGTAGCAAACAGGTGGCAACTCTACAGATACATACTTAATATAGACAACATTTGCCGAGGGCGGGTCCATAATATGGGGTGGGGGGAAGGGAAGGGAAGGGGTGTTGCATAATTGCCAAGAACGTTGCAAAACGATGGCAACCATTTCCTTAGCCACTTCCCCTTTGGGCCAACATAAAAATGAATTGGCCTTCAACTGCAACGATGTTGTTGCTGCAACTATTGTTGTTTGTGTTGTTGTTGTTGTTGTAGTTGTTGGCTTTAAATGAATTCTAGCCTGTACGAGTAAACGTAATGAAATTAAACGAACTGGAAAGCTTCCTTTTTCGATGAAAAGCCTCCGCATCGTGCATCGTTGGCATAATTAATGAGAGAAAACTGAACCGCAAAAGAGCAACAACTGCAACAACAAAAGGAGCTAACAACAAATGTATTCAAACGAACAAAAGTGTGTATTCATTTACAATATTCATACATACTCCTACATTCAATTTGTTATTAAAACACTAGTCAACACTGAACGACTTTCCTAGTTAGTTTAAACTTAGTAATTATTTTTTTATTAATTCAACTGTGCTGATTATGAAAGCAATTGTTCATTTTTTTATTAAATAATTTAGCAAAGACAAAAAATCTTTTTTGCACTTCAAAACTATATACACATAAGGAAAATTAACTTACACTTTCTTGTATTAAATTTATTTATTTTCGTTATAAAATAGTTGTATAGTGTAAACAGTGGTTAACTATGTATATCAAGAGTATTAATTGCTTGAAAATTGGCAGACATGAGAAGTTAAACTATAACGAAATGTTATCCTCACTCTTAAAGTAATTAAAAGTTACAAATTGTAATATCCTATAAAAAGCAAGATGATTTTTGAAATCAGCACATTTGAATATGCATACTTCAATTAATAATAATTTGACAGGAAAATTGAATAAAGTTGAACAATTGTTGACCAGTGTAATTTATAATGGCATAAATAATGCAAAAGTTGCACTCTGTGTGTGTGCAACAATTATAATTGATTCGAAACGGGAAGTAAAGATAGGCATATGTAAGTGAGTGTATTCATAACAAACTATTCATAATATAATAAACATATTTTAATTTGGATTGTTCAGCCTAAAACTTGCCTGAGTGAGTGCATTCAATGTAAACCAGACGGATACTCAAATTTCTATTTACAAATTACATTCGATTTCTTATTTATTAATGGTATACAGATTTAAATTTAGCTGGCTGCGAGTTTAAGTACTGACTCTCAAACTGTAATCAGCAGCTGATTTTTAAGCCTCAAAAAAAAAAGTAGCCCCCCTCTCCC
Organism: Drosophila testacea; assembly: GCA_035043265.1. NCBI lineage: Eukaryota > Metazoa > Arthropoda > Insecta > Diptera > Drosophilidae > Drosophila > Drosophila testacea. The sequence goes on from JAWNND010000931.1 coordinate 1,268,267, forward strand.
TGCAAAGCTTTTGGCCAAACAAAAAAGCGAACAACCGTTAATTTGATTGTGCGACTTGAGCACTTGGCAATCTCATTAAAAGCATACAAAGACTTCCGTTCGACATTAATAAAAGACAAAAGTCGTGTGTCACCATCCCAGACAGAGAATAAAAGAGAGAGAGAGAGAGAAAGGGAGTGTGGGAAAAAAAAGAAGCGAGAAAACAGAAACAGAGAGAAAATGTGAATTCTCAATCATAACTTGATACTAAAGTGTGTAAAGGGTGTACTTTGATAACTACCAACATTACTTTCGTAAAAGTGATAAAAAATTAAAGGATACATTAAAGTAAGTGACCTTTTTCAGTGTACATACCCTGTAGGTATTAGCAATGATTATTTAAAGGGTATCCTAAAGTATTAAAACAACAGTGAACTGTAAAACCGTCACTAGTTTACTAGCGTTAAGTATGCCAATAGGAGAACGCAACTATAAAGATCGTTATCCATTCTGGGAATATGACTTATGAGTATATACCCTGTAAGTAGTATATGTAGAGAATGATATTTGACATAATGCATGTTAAAACTTGAAAACTATCGATATGATATTAGGAAAAGTGTTTTAACCAAACCCTTTACTGTCCATAAATGAATAAAATGTGTTAGTGTGAGAAAATTACTCTTTCAAAGATACATTTAAAATTAAATCACTTTAGACGATTAACTATAAAATAAAAAATTCATAAAAATCACAAGTGATGCTTTGATCTTTAAAACGCATATTTATTAGTATCTAATCATGCTTATTCGAAAACAGGGTATCAAATAGACGAACACAGACTATAAGCATAGTTGTATGTTATGTATGACTTTCAGTACGAAATAATTTTGAAATGTAAATGAAAATGGTTTTCATTATTTGCCTAAATCTAAGCCTGGTTTCAACTATTGTCTCTCTCTCTCGCTCTCTCCTCTTTCTCTCTCTCTTTTTTGCAACTGCCACTCAGCTGACTTTTTTTGTGTATTTCTATTGCTATTGTGTGATCAGTGATCAGAGCTGGTCTCGTTTTGGAGTCGCGTGTTTGGAGTTGCTGGCCAAGCGGTTTGACTGGTCCATTTTAGCCGCTTGCCAATTGCCGTTTTGTGGCTTAAAAGGCGTCTGTGTTTGTGTTGGCATAAACTAAAACAAAAGGCGGGCAAGTTCATTCACCATTTCACCTAATTTTTTGTTGTATTCAATGCTTTTTGTTTTGATTTAGGTGCCGTTTTTTTACTTTTCATTTGTTTAGCATACTTCGATGTTGCTTTTAGCCACTTTAGGCCACAATTGAGAGAGTGAGAAGGAGACTATTGTCAATGCAACAACACGTGCATGTCTCGCTTCGCTGCGCTTTGACATCAAAGGCCTCAAGGTCGCCACAACAACAACAACAACAGCAGCAACAACAATAAAAGTTGAGGAAAATAATAATATGTGGCAAATGCAACTTGCGACTTGTATCGCCAGATGTCGCCACAGAGTGCAACTATAATTGAATGCGATTATTGTGATGATGATGTGCGTGTGAAGAAGTTTTGCTCTCATTGCGGCATTCGTTGTTGGCGTGTGAATACTGTGAATAACACCAACAAGCACTCACAACACACTCAAAGGCAAGCACAACAAGTGGAACAAACATTTTCCATTTGGCTTTTCCCTCAAACTAATTTGAATTAAATCAGACACCTTAACTACCTATTGATAACGATTATCTAACTGATAATTGCTGGTCATATATGTTTGTATGTACTATACATGCAAAAAACATTTGGATTTTTATAAAACCATTAACAAAAGTCGATTACCAATTTACATATAAACATATCTGTAATCTATTCATAATTGCCAATAACATTACACGGCATTATTTTATGTGAGGGTTATGTAAATCTTCATGGATTACAAAAGAAAAATTGGTCTTTATTAAAAAGATACTTTTATTTCATTAAAATTCGATTGCCTTCAGTAGTTATAGCTATATATTGCTATTGGCTGTTTTTCGCATTAGTTAATGTAATGTTTAACTTATGTTTAAGTTTAAACCATAAATGGAAAACAATACTTTTAAATACACTAATAATGAAAAATGCATACCAACTCTAATCTCTCTAGATTCTTATGCAATTATTTTGTTACATCACGAACAATAAATATAATTTGATAATCATTTTGATAGCAAACACGGAAACAAACAATATTCCAACACGATTATATGGCGCCATCTACCGCTTGTTGGCGGCAGCTGATAGACACCTTAGTTACTTATACAGCCGGTTCGTGACTTGACTAAAGCATAAGCTGCGGTTGCGATACGTGCTGAAAATACAGCGGAAATGCTGTATCTGAGCTTTTAAACGAAAGCTTTAAAAGCAACAAACAGTGCCGAAAAGCGATATAAATTATTTATTAGATTGTCTGTCACTGTTGTTGTTTATTGTATTTGTTGTTGTTTGGCCCATTTACCCAAATATTTGTTGTTACTTGCAACATGCATCGATTTAATGGCAGCATTTTCCAGTTAACAACGATAAGATACGGTGGGGAAACAAACAAATTATGACAACACATCCAGGTAACTAGTTACTAGGGATGGGTATAGATATTGAAAACATTTTGTTTTATATACATATTTGTTTACTTAACCTCGCAAAAATAGCAGTCAAAAATTCGGCTTAAAAATAGCAATTATTTTAAAAATATTTTTTTGGGCTTTCCTTTTCAATGTCGACAATAAGAATAATTTTTATTATTTTTTAATATCGACAAAAAGTATATATATCTGGCTCGAGGTATCAGTCACATTTATATTTAATAAAAAAAACAATTTTACCATTAATTTAGTCAAACGACTAATTTAAAATCAACTTCTTTTTTACAAATTCGACTGCGTTTAGTAGATAAGAAAATATATATTTTAAAAATTAGTTCCCAAATGAACAAAAATAATGTTCTTTTAAAATAGTATACTTTTACTATAATGTTGAAAAAGAATTGTATTAATGTTACCCATCGTTACCCATCTCTACTAGATACAATGCGATAAATACGCATGGAATTGAAATTGGAATTGGCATTGGGTGTAACCAACTTAGTATTCAACCAGATCTGTTGTTGTCTCTTGTTGTTGCTGTTGTTGTTGTCCTTACGATTCACTGCACCCGAGGCATGTGTCAGCTTTGGCTTTGCATTTCATTTGTCAAATTGGCAACACGCCTTTTGGCTATAAGCACACTTAAAATAAACATACATACATACATACATTCAAGTGGGTCATCAACGCATCACATTATTTATTACCCAACCCATTCCAATCGCATTTTCTTCTTATCAATGTCGCTGTCCGTCCTGCGATATCTAATTTCCAAATTTTCCGTTTTCCATTAGAATGCTGATAAGCAATTGTGACCCGAAAACAAAAAAACCAAGAATTGTTGTGCTTACCTGCAATGATAAGAGAGAATGAAAGAAATATTTATGTCAAATATTTGTTTAATCAACAGTTGTTGGTTATTGGGGTAGGTAGAAGTTAATAATTATCAATTCTTTATCTCTTTGGAACTATTGATTATACTATCGCAGAAGAAGAATGCATTTTAGCTATAAATCTTTCACAATAAATGTATGACAAGAAAATATAATAAGCTATTTACCATATGTGTGGTTATTTTAGATTAATTTCATTAAGAGTTATATAAATCTGCAAATCAAATTTGATATCTGGACTTTAAGCGATTTCTACATTGGTTTAGCTTATAATTCACAAGTGATTAACGCAGGCAAAGCTATGATATTGATATGCTGTTGATATTGGAGATCGTTCTTTCGATATCATGAAAAAGAAAAATCAATAAATTCAGCTTTTGTAAATGATACCGCATGTTAATTGATAGATTTATGTATTGACATATTGGGTGCCTGGTCAGGATTATTTTACTCATTATTCAGAGCACAATTGGATAAACAAATGGAAATTCCATTCAATTTTCATTGGAATTGCATACTGATCCCTTAACTTTGGAATACAATGCTAATCACGTCGACAGGCAGCTCGAATGTGATTCAACTGAGACATATTGAGGGCTAGGCACCACCACCGCCTTAAGCACCGCCTTAAGCACCACCTTAAGCACCACCCCCACTCAATATATACAATGCTGCACCACAAGACGATAACGTCACGAGCCGTCGACTAAACCGCTTGTAATTGATCGTGTCTTTGACATTAGAAAACATTTCGTCTGTCTGTCTGTCCGTCCGTCTGTCTGTCTGTCTGTCTATGAGTGTCTGTCTTATTTGGTTGCCATGAAAATGTAACGCGAAACACGCCAAGAGACGCCGCCAACTGGTGCACGGTGGCTAATAAAGCGAATGGAAGGCGAACGCACGCAGCGACAACAAATCCACTTAGGCGTGCAACAAAGGCAACTTGAGGCAGGAGGAAGCCAAACAAGGCAGTCAAGAGCGTAGAGTGAAATGAGACGTGGCAACAATAACAATAACAACAACAACAACATCCAGCAAAAGCAACAGGCAACATAGGTTCATATGGAGGTAGAGGGAGTTCAAACTGGCCGAAATAATCGGCTAATAACACAAAGTGTAATTCATGTTTACTTTTAAGCTACAATAGCCTAAAACGATATTTTCTAAGCAACTTAAAGAAAAATTAATTCAACCAGAAAATTATATATTCAATATACAAACATTATTAATATTTATTCAAAAATAAATATCAGTTTCTCTAGCTTAAAAAGCATTAATATTGACAATCAATTACAATCTACTATCAACTTCATCAAATGAGAGTTATGAGTTAAAAAAAAAAAATGTGAAAGTCCTAGACACCGTTTTTTGTATGGATATCCTGGAAGAGAATACATTTTTATTTAAAAATAGTTTTTATAAAAATCAAATAAGCTTAATAATAAACATTTTAAAAACCTATTTTTTGATTGAAGTTTTTGATGTGTATCTCAGTTTTCTGTTCAAAAGTTTAAGTGGATGTTTAAAAGGTAATGTAAAACACTTAGCAATATAAGGATTTGGAAATGTATGGTAGGAAAAGGCATAGTTATATATAAATAATAGATTGTGTTAGACTCCTTTAAATATTCCTTCTCTAGGAATCGAAATAACTCTTATACCTGATTAAAGAATACAATTAATCAACTCTCTCTCTATCTCTTAAAAATGTTTAAAAAAAAAAGTAGAAGTGATCAGATTTCTTATGCTGAAACAAATCCTGGCCATGACTCAGCGTCTGATTCAGAGAGACGGACAATGCGATGACTTGACGATCATTCATTTAATGGTATTGTTGAAAGGCAATGAAGCGTGCTATTGACCCACAGACAACCAAGTGTCTCAAATTGTTAAGCGGCTTTTGGTATATACTTAGTTGCAGCGCCATCTAACGAACAACAATAGCAACAACTAAGACAAGCATAAGAAGAGGTAGGAAGAGGAAGAGCAAGGGGCAAACCAATCGGATATTGCGCAATCGAGTTTATTATTTGACATCACCTGTGAGTTTCCGCAATGCCAACAACGTTAAGTCTTAGTTTTTGGCCCCGTCCTCGGTCTTCGTCTCGATCCCGTCGTCTTCGGGTCAGGAAAGTTCATTGGAAACGCTGAGGTTACCCATGGGAGTTGTTTGGGGAGTGAGTGTTATGCAAAGAAGAAACGACAACGAGTGAAAGTGATGGCAACAGGTGAGTTTTCAACTCGTCGGAAACGTTGTTGCGTTTTCAAGGCGAACCAGATTAATCAATCAGTAAATCAATCAGTTAGCTAAGCAATCAATCAATCAACGAAAAAGGTTTGCATACACACACACACAGCTTCATCAATATGATACGAAGTTTGTCATCCGTTTGTGAAATGCAAACCTCAATAGTTATAACAAAAAACAAACCAAAAAGAAAATGATTACCATGTTTATTTTTATAATGCACACACATATCCATACAACCAGATGAATGGATGAAGAGAGGGTATTAAATGTTGGCAACCGGATTCGAAATCGGTTTCGGATTCCAGACAAACGCAATTCAGAACAAAGAAATCACCTTTTGTTTATGTGAGGGAGGCTTCAAGGGGAATAGAGAGGTAGAGTGGGAGTAAAGTGGAAGAAGAGCGCCAAAACAATATAATTTATTGTTTACCTTTGCGCAATTGACAGTGAGATACACAAAGAGTGTCTTAAGAACTTGGACAGCAAACCTAACCGAACCGTAAGATGAGTAAATGATATTTTAACCATGTGACAAAAGGGCAGAACGAGCACAGTAAAAGCCTCTCAATGGAAGCTGAGCCAGACAATGTAATTGTATTATATATAGACTAAAGTCTGTACTCGATAAGTGCAACTGATTTGGGTACAGAAAGCCAAGACAAGCAATAATTCCACTTGAAAGAATAGGTAGAAAGCTGAAGATCTTTAAAACGTACTGCAAAGAAATGTATCCTGATGTCAGAAAAGTAATATTTAGATCGATATGATATACTTTATAGTCTTAAGTAAAAGAAACCACATTCAAATTGAATTGCAATTCGTGCTGGCCGAGTGTTGACTGTATTGTAGAAAGCGTTAAAATGCTAAATGTCTTGCCTTAAAGTAGAAAAAAAACCTTTCACAAAAACATTTAACAAAGGATGACAACTGCCACTTAAATTTCAATAGCTTTTTTTACAGAACAATAAAAAAATCTCCGGCCGTAAACAAATGGAGGAAAAATGGGGAAAAAGGAAAGATGGGAGGAATGTGAGTACTAAATACGATTACGAGCATGTAATGCCAATCATTGATCATTTTTATAAAAGAGATGAAGAAACCACTTGGGTTCGTTATTTTTCTAAGAACACACAAGACATTAAAACGTGCCTCGAAATGACGGGGCGACAGTTCATTAAAAAGAAATTAGAGGAAGAAATTTTCGTATAGCATGAAGGACAGGTCGAGAGAGATAGAGAGGCAGAGACAGAGAAAGAGAGAGACATAAAAATGTCAGTTTATGAGTGAGACAGGAACTGGCAATGGTTCGACAATAGATAAAAGACAGATTGACAGACAGGTTAATTCGTAGAATTTCCTTAAGTTCGGCAATGCCAACCAGATTTTTTTATCTCTTTTTGTTTTTATATATTTTCCTAGGACAGAAATGTTTTGCTATAAGATTACCACAATATCGAATGGGAATGGTAATTGCGACTTTCGACTTGCCCAGGGGATAATATCTATTGCAAAAGCAAACCAAAGCAAAGCTTTGTAACGGAAGTGACATCATATTAGATTACACATGTTTATAGATTGTTAAGCTGAATTTCAATAGAGACAAAAAACATGCGTAGTCGTCGCAACCCTGCGGCATGGCAACTCTAAACTAAAAGCCAGCATTAAACATAAAACACAAAACATAAATAACAATAAACATAAACACAAAGACGACAGCAAAATTAAAAGAAACAACATCAAAACTTTAAAGTAAAAACAAATTATAAAATGAAAACATACAAAAAAACAAACATTCAAAATCGCATTTTTACGCATACGCAACAACAACATCAGCAATATAATAATAATAATAATAACAACAACAATGATGACAACTGTTTCATTTTATGGGTGTCTCTTGGCGGAAAAAGTTTACTCACACACAATTTCTATATAAGCAATTAATTTTGCTTTTATTTATGATATGTTTTTTTTTCGGCTTTTGAAAGTGAAACTAAAAGCTGACCGAGCTGACGAGGTCAAAACAAGGGAGTGATGGCCAATAAAATACCATAGCGATTGCTTTTACTTTTTAGCTATTCAACTGTTTAGATTCAATTTATTAAAAGGATTACACTTAATGACTAGCTGGTTCCACTGTCCTTACTATTCTAAGCAATCAATTATTCCTTTTAATATTAAAATTTGATAGGAACAATTCTATGCACATGTACATGATACTTTAATTCCATTCATTCTATATCTTCATTCCTTTCAATTTTGAAATATTATATTAACTTACGAACAGTTCTATGCACATGATAAGATACTTTTATTCCATTCATTCCATTCAATATTTAAATATAACATTAACTTAAGAACAGTTCCATGCACATGGTAACAATGTTTTATCACTCTCAGATTATGGTAGAGTGAGTAGAGTACTATATTTAATAAGAGGAGAAAATATTGCATTAAACAATTCTCACATTAGCTTTTGTCTTTAACATTTCTAATATAAAATCAAGCTATGTATATTTTAAATAATTATTTTAAACAATTGTAAATTTAGTTAAAGGTAAAAATACAACTATTTTATCTATTATTATCAAAGGTTACAAACCGAATATCTTAGCCGAAACAAACATTTCCCATTCAAAACATTGACTGACAGCACTGGAAGCTTTTAAAAGGAACCATTTTTAAGCATTACAAAGCCAAACTCATAACCGTACAAACTTAAACAAATTTTGGTATTGCAAAACATTTGGTTTAAACCGATTTATAAAGTCGCAAAATATGTTGCTGGGAACCAAGAATTTTCATAAATTACAACACGAAATTTTACTAAGAACCGGTTCAAGAACTAACCACATCTTTTTCAAATATACAAATTTGAAATAAAATGATTAAACTTCAAGTTGAAATTACAAGGTAAGTTGTGTAGCAAGCGCAAAAAATAATTGTTGTTTCAGTTGTTGTTGTTGTTGCACAGCAATTTCAAGGGCACAATGCGAAGGCGTCGTTTATGTGGGTGTCTTTTCTGCAGGTGTGTGTGTATAAGTGTGTGTATGTGTGTGTGTGTGTGTGTGGCATAGCAAAGTTCAGCGGCACTCAATTGGAACGAAGCAGCCGAGCCACGCCCCAAATGGCCGACATTTTTAGGGTGCCGCGTCAAGTTTGTCGCTTAAGTCTTTTGTTCTGCGCATGCCACAAAAATGTCAATTATTTATTTATTTATGTATGAATTATTTAATTAATTAAACATGCACAGACAACAACAACACAAGCTATGTATCTGCGCAATTACCCAGTGTTGCGCCATGGGCGTGCCGCCTCTAGCCAAGTTGTTGTTGTCGTTTTTGTTGTTGTTGTCGCTCGCACGTGCAGCGCCTACGCAAAAAAAATTAAAGCAGAGACTCAAAAAAATAAATAAATATAAATAAAGCTGGCAAAACGGCGAACATCGATAAAAGCACTGCGAAACGCAGGCAGCTAAATAAAAAGCAATGCCAAAATGTATTCCAGAAAACTCGAATTGCAAATACTCTTGCAGAAAACATAGAAAACCAAATTAAAATGTTTGGAAATCTTGATTTGAGCCTCTGAAATATATTAATATGCATATAATAAAACAAATATTGCAATTGATAAGAGATTGATATTGATAAGATATTGGTTGATATAAATATAAAATTAACATTTTCTGCCCAGCTACAGAAAATCTGTATCTCTAAGATTTTTCTACCCTTTTGTGACTTTTATAGTATTTATGATTAAGTCAAGAATTTGCTTAATGATCAAATATAAAATTATTATACATACTTTCAAAAGTGTACAGGACATTTAGAGACAAGTTATAATTTATTAATTTATAACATTACTTACGACATTGAATTACAAGAATTTCAAATAATTACAAATAATGAAAGTATCTTGCATATTTTTGTTTAATATTTGAATACAGCTATTTATCAAGCCAAAGTCTAAATAAACTTGAAATTGGTTTCTCCTTTCGTAAAGTATATCTAGAATGTAAGATTGTCGGCAAGATATAAAGAATCTTTTCTGTACTTCTATATGTAATGAAATTGTTGCTAGCATCTTGAATATCGATTTTATCTTCACTAAACTTCTACTTGCATTTCCTAATACTTTGTGACTACAGGGTATTATAAAAAGAAAACTACAATATAGCCAGATATAACTTTATATAGTTATACATATACCTCATAAGAGTATATTAATTTTAGGATAACTTATTTAACTCCTTCATGTTATCCTTTTACTAGTACTTGATATTAAGAGACAAACTAATCTTAGTAAATCAAGTAAAAGTAAATTTGTTGTCTGGATCGAACATTTTCAAGGAATCGACCTTTAGACCATTTCGTGAATATACAAAATTAAAAATTATAATAAGAAACATATAAAATTAATGTAAGATGATGCCAAAGTCGAAGCCGCAGTCGAAGTTGAAGTTAAAGTCGATGCCGATGTTGGATTCAACATGCGGCATAAAGACAACAACAGCAACAACAGCAACAACATCAACAAAATAAACGAAGCAAAATCCGAACATTTTACGACCTTTTGTGGCCTTCAACATTCTTCGCCGCGAGTCGTTTGACAACACTGCCAATTGCTCTCTCTCTCTCTCTCTTTCTCTCTGCCTCTCGCGCTGTCTCCCTGTGTCTGTCACTCTCTTTCTTTTTCGCTATCACACTCTCATACTCCCGCTGTCTATTTCGTTCTCTCTCCCTCTCTTTGTGTATCTCTGTCGCTCCAAACCCACTCTCATGCTCTGTTCCTACTAAAAAGCGTCCGTTGTCGTTGTTGTTGTTGTTGTTGTTGTTGTCGTTGCCTGGCTTTAACGAATGATTCATGCATTAAATTTCACGTTTTAGAGGAAACACCTGGATAAATACCTATACGATCCAGATAAATTGCTTATTATTATGTGAAACAGTGAGTCAACGTACCCTCAAAAATTTTAGATGCTGTGTATCAACATAATGTAAATAAATACAACATCAACAACAATAAATATTTATTATATCTACAGAAAGAGCTGTTAAATTTTGTGATTATTTCAATTTTGATAGATTTACCTTTTTGGTATTATGTATTTATTTACATATCTGATTCTACGTGGGTAATTTCCGGAAAGTTGACAAATATCAATTGACTATATTTATCAGTATTTAATAAATTGAAATATATAACTCAGGATCGGAATAGTAATTCGTGGAACTCTTTTTACTTCTAAACTTAAATATCTGAGGTATGTTCATAATAATATTTTGGGTTCTTTTAAGATTATTTTTAAAAATAATATTGCACTGGAATTTTAAATACATTTCTCATGGATTGTCAGAATTATGTATCTTGTTTTTTGATTTAAGTCTTTATGCAATTTACTAAAATATACAAAGAATATCTTGAAATATCCAATGCAATTGTTAATGTTAATTGAAATTAGTTTAAGCTCAAATGTTTTTCAAATAAACTATTTAACTTTATTAATTCAGTTCTTGGAGGCTTGAGTCTTATTTGAATTACTTCCTTGAAAAATATTTCCCACTACTTTCCACGGACTATGCATTGTCTTTAAAGTCAATGTCTTTTTCGCAATTGTCGGAACTCTTTGAGCTTTGTTTCATTTGAAATCATCTCATAATTATAATTATCCATTTAAAATGGTCCAGTATTTTTTTTATATTTTTTTGCCACTTCCGGAAACTCTTAAAATATGCTTTGTGTGTGCTTTAGGCCACGTGAGTCATTCAAATATGGAACAACCTTTATTTATAAACCATAGATAGATAACAGATGCTTTTTTTTCAACAGAAAATATTGGTTAGATTGGCAATGTGACAGTTGACAGTTCGTCTGGTCAGTATTCACTTCCTGTTGCGGCGGAGGGAATGGAGCGTACAATGGGCGTGCATCTTTGTGGTCAACTGTGTGCATTTTTATATACATAGTTTGGTTTTTGGTTCAGACACGTACACGTTTTAAACAAAACATTATTTTCATTTCATATTAAAGTTGTCGTTGTGACAGGGCACCGGTAGCGTGAGTAAGCGCGAAATTGGCACGCTACGAGTGGCACTTTAGCATTACCTATGTAGCACGCTAGTTACGAAAGTTGACCCCCAACAACACACACGCTGGGCTGCAGGCCACTAGCTGTTTATAGGCTGGGCCGATCACATTGACATTTAAAGGTACCTAGGATCCCAGGATCAGGGTGTACAATATCAGGATAAAAATAAAATAAGGCATCCGGCACATTTTTATGCAGTGTGCCGAAAGTCAAACTTTGTCTTATATCAAGTCATACTATGTTGCTTTCGTCACTAGGTAGATTCCATGCCAAGGGGTATTTTGTGTTACACGGTACGAGCTATAAAGCCGCACCGCCTGATCGCATTTGCCAGATATGACGACACACACACACACACATACACTTAGAGAGTGGGGAATGTGGATGGCGAAAGGGTTGGCTGGGTCAACATACCGTAGTTAAACAACAACCAACAACCAACAACCAACAACAGCCCATCATCACGATCAACGTCAACGTCAACGTCATAAACACATTAACTGTTGTTGCCTGCGTCTGCATTGGGTAGATTCATCTAACCAATTCCATTTCCATGCCAATGGAATGCATTCCACAATTTTTGCATTGCATTTTGCTGCAAACAAAAAACCACCAACAACAAAAAAAAAACAAGTTAACGAAATCCAAAACCTCAGTTGCAAAATATTCACAATATCGAAGCTGGAGCAATTCATTCGCAACGTCGCGCACGTTTCAGCGATAAAACAAAACAAAACAAAACCAACATTAAAAAAAGTACAAAAGTAAGTAAAAAAAATAATAATAATACAAGAAAAAATTTAAAAGAAAAATTGTAACGACATTTTCTGATATGCAAATGTTGTCGTTTTTATGGCTAAGAATATTTCAGACCCGTTTAATAATTAACGCATACAAACTTAATTCAATCTTAAGACGGAAATGCGTTAACTATAAATATTAATTAGTATAATTAAGTATTTAAAAATAGACTTTGTGTGGTTGCTAAGATTGATTAGAAGCCACACGCAGGTTTCTGAATGAGTAATCTGGATACCGAAATTATTCACTCTATGAATACCTAATGAATCACCTAATTTGTGAATAAACCACATTCAGCCAACTAAGAATTGTATGGTTAGGGAAATCTACAAAAATTAAAAAGATAAGACCAGGGAAATTTTAATAAAATCGTGACTGGTTCAGTTAAAGATGGAGAGAACTCATTTCAAATTTTGTTCATAACATAACTAAACTCAAATACGATTTTCGTTAAAAATATGTTATGTACAGTACTGTATTCTCTCCGGATTCTATTTTTTCTAAACAAATAATTTTGTCTAGAAATATTCTAAGGTTTTTTTGTCAATTGTTCAACTAAATAATGCTGGTAGATTATGTGATATGACAAATAATATAAAAAAAGTCTTTAAAGTACAGTCAAGCTTGGTTAGATTATAAAAAATTATAAATAAACAAATAAATGTGAGTTTTCATTTCATCAGACATTAACTTTACTCAAATTTATTGATTAATGTTTTACTTACATTTGCTTATAAAATCTTGAACAAATTATAATTATACCTTGGTTTTCTTTAAGAGAGATATGACTGTACATTAGGTTAGAATATCTTTCTGAAATATTAATCTTTCTTTGCTTTTCTTTAAGGTTAATATAGTTGAACATTAGGAGAATTTTTTTGTTGTTATTTTTTTGGGCTTACGACATTAATTTGAACTTCACCTTCGCCCAACAATTGACATTCACCTAATCATGCACTTGACCTAATGCACATCAATGGAGCATATCATCCGTACCCTGGATGGTTCAAACCAACGATGCGTAGCACCAACAAAATACAGAAGAAGAAGAAGAAATAGAAGAAATAGGAGAGGGAGTAAGAGTCGAAAGAGTGTAGGCAAGTTAGTTTTACCTTGAACTCGAGACTCGAGACTCGAGAAGGTAAAAAGCCAAACGACTCAATTGATTAAAGTGAACCCAAAATGGGAAAAATGGAAAAATAACAAGCAAAAGTGAACAAATTAATTAGATGAATGAGAATGATGAATATTTGAATATTTGTTGCACTTGGTTTTTTGTTTACGCTTTTGTTGTAATTTATTATAATGCGTCATATGTTTGTGGGGATGGGTAAGGAGGAGGGAGGGGGATGAGTTTTGTGGCATGACCCGGCGTGGCGCTTCCGTTGCGTTTTGATTGTCATTAGGCCGTAAATATGTTCCTCATTTTGTTATATTTTAATGATATATTGCCAGGGCAACGCATTGCAGTAGCCACTGTAGTTCTTGTTGTTGTTTTGTTATTTGAGCTGCATTACTTGCAACAACAACAACAACAACAACAACAACAACAAGAGCTGTAACGGCTCTTGACACGCAAAGGGCGCAGGGTGCAGTTTGAAGGCAGGAAATTCATTTAATTAATGTGTCAGGCCCTCGAAGTCAGTTTTTTAGACTCTGTACGTAACAAAAGTACAAAGAGTCTAATGGGTTTGTCAAAAAAAAAAAAACAGGGAGAGGGAGGCGCGGCGATCCTGTATAGTATATACATATGTACTATATTCTATATCAGCATAAAAAGCTTTCTGTACAAAGACATAGATCTCAAAGATTGGAAGACCTAAAGACACTAACTATGTAGGTTCATCTAGATAAAGTTTGTTTAATAAAAAGGTCACTGTTAATTACAGAGTCTTTCATTGCTGAGCATGCTTCATTGTAGCCTTTATGGATTTTTTTGTTCAGTTTTCGGTAAGCCGAATTCGAATCCTGCACTGCATTCACACTCAGGGTGTGTGTGTGTGTGTGCACAATGCAAACAACAACAGAGAGAAACAAACAGAACAAGAAAGTCGGGAAGGTAGACGACGACACACGTGTGCGTGACCAAAATAGATACTCAATTAGTGCGGCAATAAAAGTATTGTTGTAATTGTAGAAGATACTCCTCTCCTCTCCTCTCCTCTCCTCTCCACTCCTATCTTTCCCTTCATTCGACCCCTCAATGCAACCACAAACTGCAACAAACAGTCGTGCAGTCGTGTGTCTGGCCAGGCAAATAGATAACCACGCTCAATCGGGAGACTGAATTCCTAAATGCAGCTAACAACACTTTATTGGGGCCAACAATTTTCAGTAGCAATGCGGTCTACACTATGCTCTAAGGCATATCAGATAAAGCCGACTGTTGGTAACAGACTATCAAGCGGTTCTCAAGCTTCACCAAAGTTTTAATTTATTAAGAAACAATGTGTACACTTAATGTTACAAATTTAGTCTAACTTCAGTCTTTTAACCTTCTTAATTATGTTTTCTTGATATTAATGTACATATGTTGTAAATGTATAATGAATACATTTGTCGAAATTTCAAAATGTTTTTTTATAAGGCTATAGATTTCTCAGGCCAAGTTTAACTTTGACATTTAGTTTGACACAAAATCAAACTACTTATATGTGCCCACATGCCTTTCAACCATTTGCTTGATACAATTTCAAATTACTTTCAACAATATTAAAAAGCTTCACTCAATGGTTATAAATATATAAGTCAGATATCAACCACCTCCTAGATATCTAAATAAATTGTTAACTGAATATATATACAAATATCGTATTTTTCATTACAATGTTGGTGTTGTTAACCTGAATTTAAGCCTACAAGTTGCCAGTTAGTTTATTTGCAAATAAAAATGCAGTGCTGCCACCTGATAATAAATATATGCACCTTTGGCAACACTTGCAATTAGTAACATTTAGTATTTTTAAACTCAATAAAGTGTCGTTAACATGTGTTTGCAAATGACAAGATATAAAAAACTCTTAATAACATTTACAGCTAACTGGTCTTGACATTTCAATTTGATCTACTTTTTGAGAGCGATTAAAAGAATTGCTTTACTGCATTCCAAAAATCAAGTACAATGGAAATAAGTTCTGTTCAGAGTTTAAAGGCTTCTGCCCACTGTGTGGGCGTTTTGATCGAGTCTTAAATTATCTGGACGTGGGCGTGTGGGCGGGCAATTGATGTTGGAAATTATTTTCAATTACAAAGCAGCCGAAAATAAAAGGCAACTTCAACTGATTGTGAGAGCGAAGAGCTTATAGCTAAGACTATGACTGAAACTGAAACTCAGACAGAGTCTTTAACTGAGACAATATTCAATTGAATTTCGCGCCTAATTTGGTCAAGTGCATGAATCAACCCATAAGCAGCCCACAATCTAATGGAGGCACAACAATGCAATCATTACACGTACATAGATACATATACATATATGTATAGTATATTGATAGATACCAATACGGTTACCAGTATCTATTGTAGACATTATATGACAACTGTGAGTAACAGTCATGACGCAGTCGCAGCTACAAGTATATATAAAAGATATACACATATATTCGTATACTTGATATTTACCTATATAAATATGCCATATGTTGTGGCCGTTGTCTTGACAACAACGACAAAACATACAACATTCAGCCAACCCTCGTAAGTTTACCAATAGCTGACTTTAACGGAGTCCGAGTTTTGTCAAGGTGGGCGCAAAAATTAAAACGCAATTGATTTTTTATACCCTACTCACCTGTAGGGTATACACTCTAGTCAATATGTATTTTATTAAACATCATTTTATTTTTCTAGTAAAACGAACTAACTAAAAATTAACTTAATTTAAGAAAATCATGTCTTTAACTAACAATAAGTTCTGAAGCTCTAGGGTATTTTCGAGTCGTTTAGTTTTTTTCCCTTTTGCATATTTCTTGTGTTCTCATTCTGTTGCACAAAGGGGGAAGACAGGGCGTGAGGGAGGACAGGGTATTAAATGGTAGACCATTATGGCATTAGACCCATAGCTATAATTGGCTTGCATTCTGAGCCAAACGCCTCGGAATTTTGAGGTTAACAGCAAAAGAAAGCCTTGAAGAGAACTTTGGTAAGGGTTGCCACACATTCAGTAAGATTTATACTTGGGGACTTCAGTGCTAAATTGGCAATAAGAACCTAGGCAAATTGAAACTACCTGGTAATTAGAATCGCTAACAACTTTCGAGAGAATTTGTTCATGTTTCTTTTTGAAAAGACCAAAATATAATAATAATAATACTAAATTAAAATAATGAATAATTTTACAAATGCAACTTGTTCTTTTCTATGTGAAACTTTTTCGATCTTTGCTAAAGCATAAATTCTCTACTATTGTTTCGTTCTTTTAAGTCTGTTAATCTTTTATCAACAATTCGTCAAGCTTAATTAATCTTAAAATAATACTTGTAATTATTATAATGTTTTCATTCAATGTTTGGATTTTGCACTTGCTTTTGTAGCTGCCGATTGGCAAAACATCTCGATGGCTAAGACGGCGGGACGTGGTTTGGCTTAAAACCAGTTTAGATTTCCGGTTATGTACATATGTATATGAACATTTTTATATCATTATAGTAGTCGATGGCCGATAATTATCAGCAGCAGTGTGACTACAACTGCAATGTAATAGACTTGATCTCCTTCCAAATATAATACTTGAGAGTATTTCTAGCGGATTAATTCAATTTGATCAAGAAATATACTATTCTGGATGTTATGTATATTTTGGGAATAATATTGACTTCAATTTGGACAAATTCAATTTTATTAACTTTCTAGCAAATATTATTGTTATAGAACTTCTTGAGAGACATGTCGATGTGTCATTGATTGATTTATACGAAATGTAAACAAAGAGTATGATTTCAAATATGTACTAGACAGGGTCTTGTGACTGTATAAACAAATATTTATTGTTTAGTTTAGCAAATTTAATATCCAAATAAATAAAAGTCCTCTTTGAAATTGTTTAAGAATTAGATTAATCGTTCTAGTGAATTATTGCGAAAAGAAATGAAAAGAAAAGCATAATGAAAAGATCCAAAGATATTTATTCAATTACTAATTCTTTTGTTATTATGTACTTGTTTCGAAATGTAGTTTATTTCATATATGTATGTAGTTTTATTTAATGATTTTAGATTTATAGTTTCCCTAAACTAATGCACTAAAGTCACTAACAATGTTTAATTTTTATTAATATTACGAACTTATTTTAAAAGAATTCAAATGGAATCAGTTAATTAATGAACAAATATTTTAATATTTTTTGTTATTCGATTTATTCTAATTTTGTTTTTTTTATCGAGCTACTCAATATTTTTATTTTATTTATATTTTAGTCAATATTATTGTTTATAATAATTTATAGAATTCCTTGAGACAATGAATGTAAATATCTATTGGATTATTGCATAAGCTTATGTCGTCAATGTCAGTTGTTGTTGTTGTTATTTGTTGGCATTGTTGTTGTTGTTGTTGTATTTTGGTATTTGGTGTGGAATGCCATAGTTGTTGTTGTTGTTGTTGTTATGGTCTGTACCTTACAGGTGTTGAAGTGTTTTCCATTCTAATTATTAAGTGTTTGAGGCCAATTAGAGTGCACTTAAAATGCGCTACAATTATCGTGAGTAAATTTTCAAACTTGTAACTGCTCAAATATTTTTTGCGCCAGCGTCACCAATGCTAAAATATACATATGTACATACATACATATATATGTATATTTGGAAATATGTTTCTCCTTCTGCTGTTCTCTTTTTATGACTGCATAATTTACAAATTGAGCAAAGTAAAAACTGGTTTTTCGGTATTTAGCCAACGACAAGCACAAAATGCTCAATGAATCTTTCAGCTGACGGTCAGTGTCCAGATTGCTATTCCCAGACGGTTCTCTCGATGTGCCAAAATGAAAACAAACAACAAAACAAAACAAACCAAAACAAACGAGAAAAATGGCACGCCCAGTTGAAAGTTGGGCACTGGCGATAAGGCGATAAAAACGCCCACTAAACAGACCAACTGAATCGATGAGACTTGAGCATTATTCAATAAATAATTAATGCATTTACTAAGGTCAACAATTTGTTAGTACTTTTTGCATTTCAATGATAATTGTGATAACATTTTCATTCCATTATTTTATACTATACCTTAATAAACAATTTCTTGCTATTACTATTTAGATATCTAGTTCACTAATTACCCACTGTATTTTGTATTATTATTTTGTCCGATAATTTTTTCAAGAGAATTCTCTTTGAACTAAAGAGACTTAAGAATAAATGATCAAGCTATCACTGCTGTTGCTTATGTCAACAAGTTGTTAGTACTTTCAGTAATTTGATGAATTTAATGATAATTCTGATGAAATTTCCATTTCATTCATTGTAAATATTAATAGTCTTTTGTTTTTACTAGTTATTGCCTTTATTTACTCATACTTTACATTATTTTTTTATTGTAATGTCAGTAGTGCTCTCATTGTTTTATCATTGTGTCTTTGATTATTATGATTATTTCTATATCGAAATCATTATTTCTATATCGAAATCATTATTTCTATATCGAAATCATTATTTCTATCGTTTAATAATTATGCACATTCGAGGAAACAGTTTCTATTTTGAAAATATTTAAATATGTACGTCTAATCATTAAATGTCATTGTTTCCCCATTATTTCTTTCATTAACAATCATTTTACCTTTCCATAAGCTCAGTTAGTATAGAATTTTTCTATTTGTCAATTACCCTGCATTATTTAGCAATTACTTCCACTAAACTGGTACTAAAATTAAGTTGATGAGTTGTATTTATATAGCAGATGTTGCATTCCATATTTCATAGCAATGTCTGTACAATTAGCCCAGTTACTATGGTTCAATCAGTTTATATAGAGAGTGTACAAAATGCGAATTAAAACATCTGCGAAAGCGAATCCGTTGGATGCCAAAACTGTTGCTAACGGCTATCATCATTCCATGTGCGAGAATTTGAAATTGGAGCTAGAGTCTCTACTTTTACGTCTTATTGTTGTTTTCTTTGTGTTATTTTTTTTTTGTTGATGTTGCAATTTGTGTGCCGTTGAAGCATTAAATTGCATAATTAGCAAGTTAGCTGGGGAGCTGAAGCTATAGGTCTGGGTCTGGGTCTGGGTCTTGGTCTTGGTCTGGGTCTGTTTGGCTGGCCAACAGACACACGTGATCGCGAAATGGAAAGCGTTGTCTTATCTTTTGCAGCTGACACAGTTTCCATTTGATGCCACTAACAAAAAAACACAATTGAGAGTGTGATGCCAAAATTCACACGTTGCACAAAAACATATTGCATTCGTTTCTAACTCTTTCTCGACCGGAAATTCCAAACACCAACATCTTAATAATAACTTAATCAGCTCGAAAAAAACCCATCTTCTTCATCATCATTATCATTGTGATTGTGATGATTATCATAATGAAATTGATTTGATTTCTTTCCCTTGGGAAAGGTTTGAATTCTAATATAATATATTTCTGGTTGGTTTTTTTTCTGGTGTTTTTGATTAATTACAAGGCGCTGGACTGCAACAGCCCGGAACCCTTAACCTTAACCCAAACCGATCCCATTTTATATTCGTCTTCTTTCTCATACTCCTACTCCCCTTCTACTGCTGCTGCATTACAACGTTGTACCTGTCGCCTCTATAAAGTAGTATAAGGCTGGGCCCTTTAATTCTTGTTGCCCCTGACGTTAGAGTTGCTCTTCTTGGGTTCAAATGAGTTCACAATGCGTTGGGCCCCTGTCTTTGGTTTTAAAGGTATTTATTTACCTTCTCCTTTTTTTTAATTTTTTTTCTTATTCGTATTCTGTGGTCTTCATGTGTGTTTTTGGACTCTTTGCCTCTTTCTGTCTTACTGTCTTACAGTTCGCCTTTTCGATTTTGTTTGTTGTTGTTATCATTTCTTGAGCATTTACATATCTCTTTTTATTTTTTGACACTCTTCAATTGGGTATACCCGTTTTCTAAGAAGAAAATGTCACATATAGTTGTTCAATTCTTGCGAGATTATTCAAGATTATTCCATCAGAAGAACGGACACATTTTTACCAGGTTTAAGTTCGATTTTGACCATTTTTCAGTATAAACGTTTATTCATTAAATGCCTATAAATACCTCATTGTTTCATTCTTTCTTCTTTCACTCTTTCATTAATAATTAACTGTTCTCTTAGACTGTTTTTAAGGCGAACTTGAATTGATTTAAATTTCAACTAATAAGTTCTATAAGTAGGGTATTAAAGGTTCGTTCAACATAGATTGCTCGTCGTGTTTATATTTGAATTCATTTGCTTGCTTAGTCTTAATATTTTTTTCCTTATTTTGGAGTGTTTTTTTATTGGGCCGCCGTTTATCATTATTCAAATATTTTACCTAGATGACGCTCACATTCCGATCTGCGTTACCATCTTTCTATGGGCGATAACAATTACAAATACACAACACACACATAGTCTGCTACACTTTCGGCTCTTTTTGGGGTTCAGTTTTTGTTGTTATAATTACAAACAACTGACGCTCAAGTGCAGCATTTCCGCTCGCACGCTTCGAGGAGTGCTGTGAGGAGTGTGGGGTAACCGAGGAAGGTGAGTCGGGGTAACGTAGTGAAAAGGGAAGATATAGGGTACATTATATACGGTTAAATCTGACTTCTAGAAAAATGGTGCAGAAAGTAAAATAGTATAGAATAGAATATGAGGAGATAAAGATTAACTGTAGTTTGTGATATGGGAACTCTTTAACTGGTACAGGGTGCATATGTATGTTTGCGCTTACCTTGCCGGCTGCCTTTATGTAGCGCCGCGTGGCCTCGCTGATCAAATCCCTGACAAGAAGCTCTCCAGAGCCGCAGGGCACCAAAATGCGAGTATCGCCAAAACAAACGGTAACCTTCATAGTTTCGATTATTCGGTTAATTTAAATTTAATTATATTAATAATGCACTTGATTATAATAGTATTTCGTCGTAGTAGTGATTGTAGTTGTTATTAATGTAGATGTTGCTGTTGTTGCTTTTGTCCGTTAACTTTGGCATCATCTTCTTTCTACTTGCTCTACTCCTCTCACGGTATCCCAGCAGCTGCATTCATTTGTTTTGTATGTATGCGTGTGTGTGTTATTGCTATTCGTCTAGCTTAGGTGTGCATCATTGGTGCGAGCGAGATGACACGCTTAAAGGACTTTGGCGTCGCTGCTTCAACTACTGCTACGGCTGCGCACTTGACAGCAGCTGTACACACGAATGAAAAAAACAAAAAAATATGTTTTTTTTTTCACCTACCACCAACGGTCAGAACTATCGCGTGTACGTGTGTGCGCGCGTGCGTGTGTGTTTGTGTGTGAAAGAGCGCCGTTTTGTATTGTTGTATTGTTTTACTTTATGCTTATTTTGTTTTTGTATTTTACTTTTCTTATCGAGTTTATATCTCTGGCGCTCTCAATGCAGGATGCACTCGTTTCGCTCTCTCAGTTGCTTTTGCCGTTGCTTTTGTTGTGTTTATTTATTTAGCATATTTCACTGCTAACTGTTATTGTTGCTGTTGTTGTTGTATGAATCACACGCGCAATCGTCATACAAAAAAACGAGTTACAATAACAACAAGCTGGCCAAGATCATCGGAAACGTCGTAACCAAACGCAAAAACACGTTAGACAACAACAATAACACAAGCTGCACCCCGAAAACAACAAAACCAACTGCAATTGCAATTGCAATTTTTTTATTTATTTTTTTCGTAAATAATTTCGTACGCTTAATTCGCGTTTTTAGCTGATTTTTTAAACTTTTATTTAATGTTAATTTGTCTCTTTTACCAACAACAACTGGTGGCACACATATTCCGTTCGATCATTTTTCGTTGTTCGCAACTTCGTTTCGTGGTTATCTTCGCTTTTTTTTATATGTTAGCGTCGGTTTGCTTTTAATTTTTACACTTTTGTTATGCTTGCACCTACAGTAAACTACATATGTATGTATTTGCACTTGATTCGTTCACGATTCTATACAATTATCTTTTAGTTGGTCTTAACGTGTTATTTCAAAAACAACAAAAAAAAAACAAAATTCCTTAGCGTTAAACATCGCGCTGCGTTGCGAACGCTGTCTTCGCGTCAAATGCCAACAACAACTAACGATGTCTGCAACTATCGATGTTACAATAAGCCAACAATCGGCTACTTCAGCTCGATATTTCACACAGTAGCTCGATGGAATTCCCGATATCCGTTATATCGATAAGTCACTTATTTATAAACACCTTACTACAACAAACTACGAAAAGTTGCACTATTTATCTTTATTATTTAAACATAAGAGATAAACAGTTTTGTCGCTTACAATTTTGTGTTAAAGGGTTTAGTTTCTGCTTACTAAAAAATACATATATCTATGAAATTGTGCCAATAAGGATTTAATTTATATGAAACATATGGTATTCATTGTACTTCGTACAAAATTAACAAATACACTAATTTAAAAATGTTCTCGTTGACAAGTAGCAACTGCATGGCAATGCTTTATTTGATTTTCAAATATACACCTGCAAATATATGCTTTCTTATATATATACCTGTATCGGTTTGCACCTTCGGCAACATTTTTCAGAAGTGCATTTCTTTTATCTGCTCCAATTTTATTTCTGCAAAATTAAAATTTATTTAGGATAAGACTTAATTAAATGATTTTAAACATATTTTTTATTTATCACAGCAATAAACTTATTCCCGCTTGTGTAATGAAGAACCAGTTTCAAATTTTTGTGAGCCGCCAGCAAGAATAATCGAAATTGAAATGTTATCGAATAAACTGGTAATAGCCACAATGAAAACGGCAATGTGACCAAAGGCGAATAGCTGTCAAATGCTGACCGGGAAAACGTCAACAGCAAAAAGCGCGAGTAAACTGAATTTTCGTCAAATAATAAATGTTTTGCATGTAATGTAATGTATTAATACCTTTAATTAAATCATAACTATTGTGAAATGTCAGAAGCCCGCTCAACTGGTGGCTTAAACTACAAGACCCTGCTGTAAGTATAACTCAGAATATTTGTGTTGGTTTCTTGTACAAAAAGCACACATTTTGCAGTTGCACCAATATTCCGGAACTTTTCCTTGACAAATTTGTGGCACGCACACATTTCGGGCGCTTTGGGAATTTGGTTAACTTTGTGCTGCGTCCACGACGAATGACCTGTACCGTCAGCTATGCCAGCGAATCGGAGGCAGCAAAGGCTTTAAAAGAGGGGAACATCTATAATGGCCATGCATTTGAAATGTCTTATGCTGAGAATGAAACTGCTCCCGCCCAAAAGACTGAGGAATGGGTTGATCCCGATGTCCAGGCCGAGTTAAGTGCTCTCAGTGGTGCCGTTGGCTGGCGCTCCGAATATCCAGTTAGCAAAGTATTCGCTGGAGCAGTTAAATCGGCAACCAGCAAAACAAATTCAGCCCCAACAGTCGGAAATGTGGAGCGTGAAAAGGAACGGGAAAGGGAACGCGAACGGGAACGTGATAGACAACGTGCTCCGGCCCAATTTAAAGCAGCTAAACAGGAGCTAGAGATTATATTGCGTAAACCGGCGCACACAAGCGAGGAAAAGTATCGCGTGCTGGATGCACGTGATAAATTGATGCGCTTAAAGCAACGTCGAGGCACCGCAGACACTCAACGCTTGCAGGGACACTGTCCAGACATGTGTCCAGAGAAGGAGCGTGTTTTACGGGAATTTCAACGGCAGGTGGCTATCTACGAGCTCCAGCCAGACTCGGATCAGCTCATCTGTCATGAGCTTGCCTTAAAACAATATTCCCGAAGTAGTGCGGATCAAGAGACACCGCTGCCACATGAGCTAAGGGATGAAGCAGCATTGCATATGACCATGAGTTATTTGATGCATGAGATTATGGACATTAGTGAGCAAACGGATTCGCATTTGGGGGATTGGTTTCATTTTGTTTGGGATCGCACACGTTCCATACGCAAGGAGATCACACAACAAGAACTCTGCTCCCTGGGAGCTGTTAAGCTTGTCGAGCAATGTGCTCGCTTTCACATACATTGTGCCGCTCGTCTGGTAGCCGAAGATCCCAGCGTTTTTGATACCAAAATCAATGCCGAGAATTTAACCAAATGTTTGCAAACCTTAAAGTACATGTATCATGATCTGCGACTCAAGGGTGTCCAGTGTCCGAGGGAAGCGGAATTCCGTGGATACATTGTCCTGCTCAATCTGGCTGATGCTAACTTCCTCTGGGACATTGGCCAGTTGCCTGTGGAGTTACAAAACTGCCCGGAAATTCGTCGAGCCATTCAATTCTATCTCGCGCTGCAGGACACAAATTTTGTCCGGTTCTTTAAATTGTTGAGGGATCCGGAGACCAGTTATTTGGAGGCTTGCATTCTGGTTACATATTTTACCCGTCTCCGTATTCTCGGCCTGCAACGTTTACTCACTGCCTATCGAGCTCCTCGCAAATACGAATATTCCTCACTGCCCGTCAGCTACATACGACAAATGCTTGTCTTCCCCAACGACCTGGAGGCGGATGAGTTTCTCGAGTGTTGTGACCTCAATGTGAATGAATCGGGACGTGTGTTCTATCATTCCGTAAGGATTCATCCGCCAGAGCATTACAAGCTTCACAGACAGATCGATGTGAGTATTTAACTGGAAAGAAGATCAGATACCCTTGCATAGCCCTGTGTCAATTTTTAAGCGGTCTTTTCTATGCCAGCTAAATTATTATTATTATTTATTGAAAAGTTCATCCTAACGCTTCAAGTACACAGATTCGTATTAGTTATTATCATATTTAGTTATCATAAAAACATTACAAGTATAGGACTTGTTTACCTTAATCTATCTCCCTCTAATTGGTTGATCCTTCTATCTCACTCTCTCTCCCTCTCTCTCTCTCTCACACTTTAATGTGCAGCTGGTGGAATCAAAGCGCCAGCAGAGCGTTGGCGAATGCATCTGTGGTGAATCATTGCCACCAAAGTCTCTCTATCAGAATCATCGTCCGCACAACAGTTTCAATGAACAAGGATATCTGAAGACAAATGCCTGGACAGCCAAAGATCAGGCGGCCAACAGCGTTGAATTGGAGGATGAATCCTCGGTGGATACCATTGCAGTTGCAACCACTCAAGAAACGACAACAACGACAACAGCAACAGCGAAGGACAATAATGTGTTTAAGGTGCCACTTTTTTCTGCGCCCGTTTCGCCCAAGTTGAAATCAGTGACGCCACCTCCGTTGCAGCCACAACAGCCGGCATTCAGCAAAGGATTCAGCTTTGGTGCAACTATGCAACAACAGGAGACAACTGGTTTTAGTGGCAACATATTTGAGACGAAGCCAAGCAACAACTTGTCGACAGGTGGCTTTAGTTTTGCAGCAGCAGGAGCAGCATTGAAGCCACCAGAAATGGTTGCCATACCGAATGAGCAACTGCGTCTGCAACAAAAGTCAGCCGAGGAGGCTAAATTGGCTGCACTGGAACA
This sequence comes from Drosophila testacea, assembly GCA_035043265.1. Lineage (NCBI taxonomy): Eukaryota > Metazoa > Arthropoda > Insecta > Diptera > Drosophilidae > Drosophila > Drosophila testacea. The sequence goes on from JAWNND010000931.1 coordinate 1,294,529, forward strand.
AGCGATTGCTGCCGCAAAGCAGCGTCAATTGGAGCTAATGGAGATGCAAAAAGTCAAGGTGGCACACATCGAGCGTGAGCGGCAAGAGCGTCAGCAACAGTGGGCCAAACAGGAGGCAGAACGTCAGCAGCAGGAGAAAGAACGACAACAGCAGGCAGAGGCAGCAGCAGCTGAAGCTGCGGCGGCAGCAGAAGCAAAACGTCTGAGCTTGCAACGCCTGGAAGCAGAACTTGATGCACAATGCGATCAGCTGTTGCATGAACTGCTCAATGAGGAAATTAAACGCATTTGTGGCCAGGAATCACAATTGCATAGCAACTCTCTGATTTTATATAAATCTCTGTTGGACAAGGAGATTGAGAATGTGATCAGTTGTCAATTGTTGCGTGCTGACTACGAGCTCGGACTTATGCGGCATTACTGGCGACGCTGGCGCAACTATCGACGTGTCCAGCTGCAGAAGGATGCACTGTTTGCCTGTCTTCCTCTTAGTTTTGGTGGTGAGGCAAGTAACCAACTGTTGGATATGAAGATAGCGGAGCAACCGTTGCGAATGATACGTAGATATCGTCAGGGTGAACCCTGCGATTATCGCCAGCTGCTGGCAGGCATGAGTGAGCAGTGTTGGCTCAAGCTGGATCTCTGGGAGCTGCTCGCCAAGTCGCTGCAACAACATCAACAATTCACGCCAGGTGCACGACACTATTTTAAGTTGTTGCTCTCATTGCCCGAGGGCAACATTGGACATGTGATGGAGCATTCCTTAGATCGTGGACTGCTGCAGCAGCCATTGCATAAAGAAGGCAAGAGCTCAGCGGGAAATGTAACTTACATTAATGGACTGTCACATGGCGTGGCGTTGTGTGTCCACAAATTCAAGGGATTGCCGGAGCAGCAAAAGAAGCAGCAGTTGGAAAATGCAGATGGCATTGTTTGCTATGTAGATGCCGATCAAATACAGGAGACACGTCATCGCATGCAGTTCTTCTGCCGGCATAGCAACTGTAACTATATGGCACTCATTGTTCAAAAGCGACTGACACCGCAGCAACAATTGCAACTACAACAACAGCTGCAATCGGACAACATTCGCACATATCGCATCTTCCATTACCGTGGTGTGTCGCAGGGCAAACAGAAGTTGCAGACGGTGGCATTATTAGAGTGCGCTGTTCAATTTCTGGCCAAGCAACCTCATCGCAGTCGTGGCCAATTGCAGCAAACAAATTTGCGAGATTGGTTATTGACTCACCTGGGTGACGAGCTGTTCCATCGTCTGCGACGTGCTGTGTTGCAGGATGTGGCCATTGGACGACGATGTCGCCAGTCACCGCAGTTTTGTGCCCAGCTCTACAATGAGGCAGTGCGACGCCTGCAATTGGTAGCGGGTGAACCACTCGAGGATCGTCCACAATTACCTGAAGAGCTGAGTGCCTATGTCGAGCCAGTTCCCCCACAAACTCCGCTGCCAAATCGCCTGGAATACTTTGTAAAGGGTTGGCAGCTGCGCGAGAATCGTGCAAAGATTGTTCAACTGTTGGAGCAGATTAAATTGCCAGAAATGTTGCCACTGCCGGTAGCAGGGGATCACGATAAAAATAAGGATCAGCAACAACGTCTACTTTGCGAATGGTTGTTGAACTACGCACAGCAAAGTCAAGATGAGACACTTATCGACACTGTGGCACTCCGTGCCATACAAACGTTGGAGCTGCAAATGCGAACAGGCGACATTAACTATCTGGACATGATAGAGATCTTTGCCAAGGAACGTCTACAGTTTGTTCTGCGTCACATTTCGCATCCAGTGCCCACAGCCATTGTCTACAGAAGCCACACAATGCACAGATGCTACGAGACACATTGGTATTACGAGTGGCAGCCACCAGATGAGGCAGCAACAGAACCGGAAACAGTCGTAGCAGTCGATGAACCTGACGTTGAATTGGAGCAGCAACAGTCTGAGGAACTTTGCTTTGACCAGGTGCTAAGTCATGCCCAGGCAGTGCTTGAAAAATGTCAAGAGCAGCGTCACGAGGGTAACATATTAACTGATCGTAATGGACAGCTGGATAAACTGGAGCGAACCATGGAACGTTTCGATCATTCAGCTGTGAACGCCCTGCAAGATGAGCAGCGCCATCAACAACAGCAAGAGTCACTACCACAACGAGAGATGGAACAAGAAGTTGAAAATCTGCCTGTGACAAAACGACAACGTCTCAATTCCACAATGGATGAGTGCAAAGCTTTGCTGGATCGCACTGAGCGTCTCCTTAATAACAACCAAACAAGCGCCGAGCGACGCCTTCAAACCCTACAACGTGCCAAGAAATTTTTATAACCGAATCACACAAGTTGACAAATTTCCAATTCCCATTTTCGTATGATATTAAATTATGAATCAATTCAGAATTCCTGCAACTCTTGTTAATATATTATATTTAGCATAACACAGGGGAGCACAAAAGGTGTCAAGTAAGGCTTTTCAGCTATTTTATCATTTTTGTTTCTTAGAATTCACAACAGGTTTTAACGGCGCTAGAGTTAAATGGGACTGGCATCTCTTAAAACATGGAAAGATATTAATTCGAAGTTAGGATAAGGGCAAACAACTGAGTGTGTAAAGTGTTTTCGTACGATTTTAGACCGATTTTATTTTAGGAAAATGCGCTTCCGATTATGCATCCCAAGCCTTGGCCCTTGTCTATTTACAAGGGGTTTTGTTCAAAATATACCTAAAATATTTAGAAAATAAATGTAATAGAGTTGTAGAAAACGAGCAGGGAGTATGGAAAATTCCTGATAGAATATCCGGTTTTGACTGCTTAGCGTTATCGTCACATTTAGCCGCCTTTGAGTTTTAAATTCACAAGCTTTGACAATTAAGGAAAAATATACATATACTAGGGGTGGCCCCCTGCTCGCTTCGCTCGCTGAAATCACGGGGAGAAATGTGGAGTGAAAATGGGGAATACTTCTCACAGCTATAGCCTGGGCGTTGCGATCAAAGCGAACAGGGTCGAACCCTAGTTTTTTTATAAGAAAGCGGAAAAGAGAATTATAAGAAATCAGAAGTAGAGACTTCGTCGCATTTTTTTATAACGTGGTATCTCCTATAGATATAATCCACTAACTGTCAATCATGCTTTGGAAATCCTGGTACATTCTGTTTATTAAGAAACCAACAGGATAATGCATATATTTTATGTTTTGCCATCAGTGGCCAAAATAAATAAGTTGCTTGCGGAACTAACTCTTGAGCAGGCCACATAAAATTGTCCATGAGAGAAACAATCATCTCTTAAGTCTAGTCCGGCCAGACTTAATGTCTGACCCTGTGACTTATTTATTGTTATAGCAAAACAAACTTTTACAGGAAATTGTAGTCTTTTAAACTCAAAGGGTTGATTAACAGTTATGTTATAAGAGGTAGTCTTGTAATATAGAGAATATACATTTTCGCTGCTCGCTGTTTTAAAGTTTTCGCTGCAATTGGATTATTGCAGCAAGAGCTAGTAGCAGTGCCATATACTGAAAATTGATTTTGAAAGTCGCAACACCAATGAATCGTAACACCCCCTTGACCTTTGACCCCCATTTTAGCCCCTTCAAGTGGGGATATCAAAAAATCCCGTCTTATTGCACGATAATTATGTCTCAGCTATGTTGTGTAAAACTTTCATCTCAATATCTTGAGCCGTTTGGCCTACAGCGTGATGACTAAGTCAGTCAGTGAATCAGGACAAAAGGGTTTTATATATATAGATTTATGTAGAGCAAACACTATTCATACCGTCTCATAAGTAATACTAGCAAAATTTTATTGTTTAAATAACAGACAAAATTTTTACAGCTGCACATTTTCTTGCTGAGCTCAAAATTATTAATTAATAAATTGATGCAATTCGTGGAATATACAAACTTTTAGCGAAGCCATTACAGAGATGAATAATTTAATAAGTATTGATAAGGGAAGTACATACGTTTACGTAAATTGGGATTAGAGCTGAATTTTCCGAATTATCAAGATTGTACTGTAAATATTCCTTTTTTAGCTGTCGAGTTCTGGCAGATGTTGTATCGCTCAGCGCATATCAACATGTTGTATAAAAGGCCATTTACTTACAGTGCAAATTATAAAAGACCCCATCGGATGAAGCGTCATTATCCCAAATCGTTGCTTTCACATCAGAGAATGGGGTTGTGGTGCAAATCCATATTGTCCTCATCAAATTTGTGGTCGGTCTGGCAGGCAGAGCGCTCCTTTGCCAGAAAGGTCAAGAATAAGCGAATCTAAATGTGGTTCAAGGTCTAGGACTAAATTGCAAACCCGGATCATGCTAAGAACTGTACAGCTCGATCATTAAGAGATCCAGTTCCCTTGGCCTTAGAAGGTGTCCGCTTGGATTCAGCACTTGAATTCAGCAATCCAAAAATATCTACATCTAGTTTCTATATCTATATCTAGTTTTGCTCGCATCTAAAAATAATAAGTTAACATTGGAGAAGCAAAAGAAGGATCAAAGTGCAAACCAAAATAGATCGGAACGAAATGATCTCAAACATCTACTGGCAGATCTATTGGATAAGAAACCAAAGCTAAATAAATCGGACAGTGTTGAATATGTCAGGACTTCTCCAATATTCAAATTAATGACACACAGTGCGGAACATCGAAATAGTTTACGGTGTAAAAGTTTCCAGAAGCAGCTAGAAATCCCATCTTTCTTTCAATATACGTTGGGAAAATACCATCATAGAAACATAAATATTACTCGACGCACAACAATATTTCCGGTATAAAGTCAATTTGAAAAAAGAACTAAGCAAGCATTAAAACAGAAGCTCTGTCTTCTACTTCAGGACAACAAGGACTTGAACGATTATGTGGACTAAGAAGTTAAAAATTTCTTACCCATAACTTTCAAATTACAGCACAAACTTACATTAAGCCCAGCAAATATTTACAAAAATTTGTTTGATAGTGTATAAAATTATTTAATATATAACTAATTAGCTTATCAAATGTTATTTATTCATAATTATACACATATGTAAAAATCTTAATATAACATACATACATATGTAGGAATATCCACACGAGATACTTCGTTAACAAACGTAATCCTGAACCACTGTGCATTCGCTTGGTAACAACTTTGAAAGCCTTTCGACAACCTTCCCCAATTCCGGCAGATTTATAAATTTTGTCCAACTGCTGTTTAAGAATTTGACCTCGCTGTTGAACACCTGGTATAGTTGTCCCTCGCCAACTCCGTCACGGAAGAATAGTATTCGCTCTGGCAATGTTCCTGTACTCAACAGATCAAATACTTGGGGTATAAATAATATAAAATCGATTCAGAGGATGGTATATATATTGAAATTTCATTAATTTTATTATTATTCCAAATAATTTGTATGTCAGCACACAACCATAATTTGTTCTAAATAATTAATTGTGAGGCTTTGGCGCTTTTTTCCCAAAAATCATTTTACTTATATGCAGAGATGCTTCTTCCACGTCACACGAAGTTATTGGTGGAAATTTATATTTAATATCATTATCTTTTGTGACTGGTTGAAGTCCAGACAAATCCATATAACCTCAACTTCCTCCCACTCCCACTTCCACCAGGTTAAGGTTCACCTCATCCAGGGTCATGTCAAGGCTGGGTTTGAGATTAAAAGATAAAGCGATCGAATAAAAATGTAGAGAACTTATCTTTACCAAGTTGAAGATTGAATACACTGTAGATTTTTAACAACGTTTATTTAGTTTGATTTTATTTCATTCGATTTAGTTACAAAAATATTCAATATAGTCAGGACATTTTTATGATATACATAGTTTTAAATTTTAAAATGCAATTTTAGGAGTTTGTTTAAACAACAATGGTTTCCTTAGAATGTGGACATCTCTTCGGTGAGTCCTGCATACGAAACCTCTTGGAAAGAAATCAATTCTGTCCAAATTGCAAATTGCTTTTTTTGTAAAGCTGAGAAAAACAAAATGTGACCAGTCAAAAATGCACCTGTTATTACCAATATTCACACTCACAAAAAAATACACGAATAAAAAACCAAACAGACTTTACAGAGAAGCACAAATATTTCACATTAACATACATCAGAATTCTAAGATGTTGATTCGGTCTTCTGGTCAAGTTTGTGGCTAATGTATTACTGTTAGAACACTGCACCAGGACCATTCGGTTTGATGTGGGATACCCAAAAAACAGGAGAACCTTTCAAAATAATTTACTAACCAAGAAAAAACTCTTTTGAGATACCAGGATTAAAGGAAGTAAAAACACATAAGCAAAAAGAAATAAAACCAGGAATAAAAAACCCAACAGATTATGCAGAGAAGCCCAAAGAAATATCGCTTCATTGTTTTTAACATAAACCAAAAAAAAAGGGAAAAAAATCATTTAGAAGAAAAAACAAAATAAAAGAAAAACCCTTGTATTACTGTTAGATCACTGCCCCAAGGCCATTACAAGTCTACGTTCGAGGTCAGTTCCTCATCAGATCTCTAGTCGTGAAGATTGTCGAAAGGCTTTCAAAGTTGTTACCAAGCGAGACCCACACGAGATACTTCTACGTTTAAGGTCAGTTCCTCATCGAGATCTCTAGTCGTATGAACATTTGTGAAATCATGGATAATTTGCCAGCGAATTCTGGACATTCAATATCGTGAGCAACATGGAACATTGCCAGAGCGAATACTATTCTTCCGTGAAGGAGTTGGCAACACGAGATATTTCGTGAACAAACGTAATCTGAACCAGGAACAGTGCACCACTGTTCCTGGTCCAGGATTACGTTTGTTAACGAAGTATCTCGTGTGGATTCGCTTGGTAACATGATGATGATGTAATCACGTGGCCGGAGCACTACGATTTGTTCTTAGTTTCTCAATCAGTTAAGCAAGGATAAAAAATAGGAACAGGAACCAGGAATAAAAAACCCAACAGATTATGCAGAGAAGCCCATAGAAATATCGCTTCATTGTTTTTAACATAAACCAAAAAAAAAGGGGAAAAAATCATTTAGAAGAAAAAACAAAAAAAAAGAAAAACCCTTGTATTACTGTTAGATCACTGCCCCAAGGCCATTACAAGTCTACGTTCAGGTCAGTTCCTCATCAGATCTCTAGTCTAGCGAATCCACACGAGATTCGCTTGGTAACATGATGATGATGTTATCACGTGGCCGGAGCACTACGATTTGTTCTTAGTTTCTCAATCAGTTAAGCAAGGATAAAAAATAGGAACAGGAACCAGGAATAAAAAACCCAACAGATTATGCAGAGAAGCCCAAAGAAATATCGCTTCATTGTTTTTAACATAAACCAAAAAAAAAGGGGAAAAAATCATTTAGCAAAAAAAACAAAAAAAAGAAAAACCCTTGTATTACTGTTAGATCACTGCCCCAAGGCCATTACAAGTCTACGTTCAGGTCAGTTCCTCATCAGATCTCTAGTCGTGAACATTTGTGAAATCATGGATAATTTGCCAGCGAATTCTGGACATTCAATATCGTGAGCAACATGGAACATTGCCAGAGCGAATACTATTTTTCCGTGACGGAGTTGGCAACACGAGATATTTCGTGAACAAACGTAATCTGAACCAGGAACAGTGCACAACAGATTATGCAGAGAAGCCCATAGAAATATCGCTTCATTATTTTTAACATAAACCAAAAAGAAAAGAAAAAAAATCGTTCAGAAGAAAAAACAAAAAAAGGAGAAAAAATATATGAAAAAAAAACCAGGAGAACAATGCCGCGCACCCTTTAAATGCTGCCGACAAAATTTGTTAACAAATACATAGGCTACTTTACCAAGTCTTTGATTAAACTGTTTGGGAACTCCAAGTCACTAATGTATAAAAATCAGCCTCAATAAGTATGCAACATTATTCTTGCTACTGTCAGATTGAAAATGTACAATATTCCTGTCCTTTGTAATTTTCAGTACAGCCGTTTGTGTGGTTACGATTCATTGGTGTTGCGACTTTCAGAATAAATTTGCAGTATATGGCACTATTATTCGCTCTTGCTGCTATAATCAAATTGCAGCGAAAACTTTAAAACAGCGAGCAGCGAAAATGTAATTTCTGTTTATTATATAAAGTACTATTATTTTAAGTCCAATTTCAGGGTAAAATATAATTTACATTTCCCGATTTCTTATAAGAAATGACATAAGGTCCCTACTTTCCTCCACATACCTCCCCGAGATTTCTGCGACCGTAGCGAGCCGGGGTTGGCAAGCAAGCGGGGCAAACCCTCTAGCATTATATAAAGTACTTTTAATTTAAGTCCAATTGCAGGAAAATATTGAATTCATGTTTCCAGCTTTCTAAAGAATGTATAAGAAGTGTTCCCTATTTTTATTTCTCCCGAGATTTCATCAAGCCGGGGTTGGCGATCGAAGCTAGCAGGGGCAAGCCCCTAGTATTATATAAAGTACTATTGTTTTAAGTCGAATTGCAGGAAACAATTGAAAACAGCGCAGAGCGGATATTAAAATTTCTCGCAATCTTATACAAAAAATTAAATAATGATGTAAAGCTTAAGCCTTAAGGTCTTCGCCCCTGATCGCCAAAGTCCGGTTACACTAACAATTAGCTGTGAAAAGTGTTTGATAAGTTTTAAGTATTTATAGTTATTCCAAGTAATTTCACCCAAGCATATATAGTTGGGTATCAATGAGAACTTCTGTAGTGTTAGGTTTGCTTTGTAGTTTATTTATAATGTTTATAATATAACAATTTCAGATGTTTTGCTTAAAGTTCTCTTAGCCTAAGCCGAGCAACTGCGTTGCTTGAAACGCCGGCAGCAGATATTAACAAGTACGATGCCCCATTGAGTCTGGTAATTTTTTATATACCGGCTCCTGATATAGCCTTGCATGAACTGACTTATTCTCATTCTCGCTTAAGAATGCAGTTTTATTAAAGATCTTAAAACATGCCATTTAAAAATGTTAATTGCGAGAAGGTCACTTCTATTATTCTTAGAAATTCTCGTGCTCAAGATTTGATTTCTTTGTATGTACGGATTCAACACTTAATTAAACAAATTGAAAAATAACTATTATTCGTACATTATTTCCGTATGTAAGCAAACTATCTTAAAGTTAAAGTTATCAAAGCGAATATATATTTGTATTGGTATTGCTATTCATACTATATAGTGTAGCATGTACACATATGGATATCAATAATTATCACATATATCTTGGGCAGCAACACTTTGTCTGCCTAAGCATAACTAAGGCAACAACACTTTGTTGTTATGCCTATACAAACAACATAAAGCAACAACTTTGTCGCAGCGCGGCCTAAGCCAGGCCATCTACACATTTCAGGTGCGGCCGAAATTTGATCGCTCTTGATAGCGGCGATCGCTTAATAGCCGAGTCAGCATGGTCCTCATGCTTAACCGCTATGTATAAATATATATGTACATGCATAACATCCTCTGCCCGATAGCAGTATATATGCTTTACATATGTACTCTTATATATAATATGTAAAACGGCTGAACTGTCGCTGCTTTCCAGCGCTCAGCTTTTAAGTTAAGAATTCAGAATGAAATAAACGGGACTTCGCCATTCCAAACCAACAAAAACGTAGCCTGACGGATGCCTCTTCGCTGCAAAGCCTAGGAGATAGGATTCAGCAGCAGGGAGATCCGCAAGCCAGCGGCTCCAAGAAACCTCATTTCACTAGGCAGCAAAGACCACAGAACCAATCTGAACAGCAGAGTGGTAAGTGGAACAAGTGGTAATGGCTCGCAGCAACCAATGGACGTCGATACATCCTCGTCAAAAATCCTTCAGCCATCACAGGCACCAGCCTATGTTAACTCTAGCGCTCCACAAGCCTATAAGAGAACAGCCACCTCTGGACGTTCAACTGGACAAAGAAGGCAAAGGGTCAATCACACGGCTCATGAGCCAGATCAAGACCAAGGGAATATGCTAACGCTGCTGCAGGAGCACAGCAGCAAATCGCTTACGACAATGGTAGCGACTATGACCTGCTACCCTTCATTTGTAGGAAAGTAGTAGGGGTAAAGATATAATAAATAAAACAGGAAAAGTTGTAGATCATGAATATTTTGAATATTAAATGAATATTTAAAATCATTCTACATCCACATATAATTACGCTAACAATGATGAAACCAACTTATGAATTTCAGAAAAGTTATTGCCCTTATTTCCGAACTAAGAAGCGAGTCGGAAAAGTCTTTAAGTGTATAAATAAAAGTGCACCAATCACAAATAGCACAAAATTAAAACATATTAGGGTACTGTTGAATTCTTACAATGGAATACTTCAAATATTAGTCGACAATTTGAAAAATTGTGATTAAATTGAGATGAAACAATAGAGGTAACAATAGAGGAAGGTATAGAGGACATAACCACCGAAATGAAGGGTATAGCTCTAACAATAATAACAACAACAATGTTAGATTAGCTCAGACCTCTTCGGGAAATTCCCAACAGCCCTCGGATATTCGTCAGTAGAAAACGCAAGGGATCACACCATCAATCTCAGCCAAAACTCATTCGCAACTTTTATAAATGTACCGGAGTAACCAGTTACATATGTACTTTTATATATAATATGTAAAACGGCTGAACTGTCGCTTTCCAGCGCTCAGCTTTTAAGTTAAGAAATCAGATTAAACTAAACGTTGGAAGCGCTGCCAAATTAATAAAAAAAATTTAAAGCAAACCAAGACAATCTTTTATTACATGGCGACCGTGA